>JAULSV010000005.1:0-1249838 GCA_030512285.1 Cercophora newfieldiana
AGAATCCCCACGGCGGTGTTTGAAGCAAAAGGAGAAAGGACCGGACTGGATCCAAACCTTCCAGGCCACCTTGAACACAGACTTGAACCCGATGCCCTTCTCCCCGATGTACCCCTGAGCACCCATCTTGGAGCTCTTTCCGACGTTGCAGATGGCCCGGATGTTGGCCTCGGTGAAGCCATCCTCGTTGCACTCGACAACGATCTTGTCTCGGTGGACGTGGAAGATGACGTGGGGATCTTTGCCGTTCGCCTTGGCGATCGCGAAGTGGTTGTCGTCGGCGTTCTGCAACAGCTCGAAAATGAAGCGAACATCCTTGGAGTAGAGGTTCTTGGCGAGGGTAATGACGCTGGAACCAATAATTTGGTCCTTCTTCAGGAGTGCCTCTTCGACTTCTCGGCGCGTGTCGGGGTCCATTCGCTGGTAGACCTCCTCCCCAAGATGGCCATGATCCTTGGCGATCCGGGTCACGAGCTCCTTGGCGCCAATGTGGTCGCCAGACATGGCTGCAAACTTTTGAAGTGAAACGGAATGCAAATCGAGCCAGTGGTTGTGATGGCAGCTTTTCGTTTTGCGAGAATGGGGAAACCCGCACTGGGGGGTCAAGATGAGCGTTGATCTTATACCGGGAGCCGTGGGCATTGAGAAGTCGCCTATCTGGGGCCTGGAGGCTGGAGACTTAATAGATAGCGTCCCATGAGGTACAGTTTGGTAGGCCTCCACCCCATCCGCTGATTGGCTTGCTCCATGTGGTCGGTTGCCTCATCACTTTTTCAATGAAAGGCAGATTCGAGGAGGCAGCCGCAACCGTTGGCCCGTTATCGCGACCACACCGAGCTCGGCCACAACACAAACAATCCCGACCCCAAGTTTGCCTTCGTAACGAGGCAGTAGCCTAATCGCCTTGTTTATTTGGCGAATCAGCAATACAAAACCAAAATTGGAAGGGCGATTTTCCAGGCAAATCCCCATCACGCCAAGTCATATGCACGGCAAGGCGTCATTAAAAGCTTGACCCGGTTTGCTCTCCATGTCACCTCCAATTACCCCGGACGCTCCACGGGCTTCATGATGCCCATGTGATTGAAAGCGGTCCAGGCGTGTCCTCATGATCATTTACCCCGCCTGGCGACCAGCACGCCATTCTTCGCCGAGGATGTACGACACGTTTCAGGGGGCCGCCACAGTGACTCATGAGCTATTGTTCACCCCACCAGCGCCTCAGAATCCGCATTCACGAGCCGATTCCCTTGAATGTGGAGCACGGGAGCAAGCCTTCTCTGCAATGGACTCCACGGACTGTCTGATGCCCGATAAGGGGCAAGTGACTGATATTATGCTGCAACAGGAGGGTTCTCGCCATCTCCGCCCCCCTTTCCCCCTTTTGCGGCAGGTTAGTCGCTATCCAAGATTGTGGCTTCTAGGATGTTAGCTCGGTGATACTAACGTCCCGCAGGTGAAGTCATCTCCGTAGGCATTTTTGAGGCCGGAAGGGGAATTGATTTTTACAAAACAGGGCGACGCGACGCCGCGCTTAATCATGGGTTGGCCCACATAAGAAACCACTTTAATTTATCTCCAACCCTCTCAGAACATAACAGACCATCTCAGCAACAGCTAAGAACACCCCGAGGCCCTGTTGGAGGAGTTGCATTCAGGATCGGCTCGGGCGACGACTTCGGGGGTGTCATCAGTGGAAGAGAGAGGGTTTCCGAGAGCGCGGCAAGCGAAGAGGGTTGAGAAGGCGATGGACAGCTTCATTTTGCCGGAAAGGGGTGTGTAAGACGCTAAGTGCTGAAAGCTAGCAGATGAGGTTGATAAAGTTTTGCCTCTGTGCAGTACGGTAGTGTCTGTGTTTGTGTGGTTTGGGATGGTGCAAGCGCGGGTTGTGACTGGAATTTATGTCCCATCTTTTCTTTCTTGGCCTTGGTCAAGAGCACAAGACAAGATCAAACTTGACCCCCTTTTATCGCCAAGTCCTCGTAACTCAAAGATATCTCAACGCCTGCTATTGCCGAGGCGTTCGAAGCCACTCGAGGGCGTATTCATTATGCTCCAGCTTTGAGTTTGCTTACAACAGCGTAAGCGAAGCGCTGAAAAGACGCATCACCGACATCCAGCGCCTATCCCATCTTGTCTCGTCTCACCTCATTAAAAACCAACAGCCCAGAACACTGTCCTAACATGAAGCCCTTTACCACCATCCTCGCCCTCGCGGCAACTTCTACCACCGTCCTTGGTGCTGCTGTTGCGCCCGTTACCGGAGCCAATCCAAATATCATCACCGACGCAGCTCTCACAACATGACGCTCATTCTTGACGTAGACGACACGGGCAAGCTCCCCGTCTGGCGTCTTGTCCTCGACGAAACCACGGCACTGCAGCAACTTGCCGACCTCGAGCTCGATGCATTGTCTAAATCTGCAGCCTCTCCCGCAACTCTCAACCGCCGCGATCTGCCCCAGTGCGACAACAGCCACGCTGCCCGGACCGACGACTGCAAGATCCTAAAACAACATCAAATGGTCCAAGGCCGATGTGCCCAACTAGTCACGCCACATCGTGTACGGACGCTGCTACATCAGCTAGTCCAAAGCCTTCAGCGGCAAGCTCAAGACGTTTTATTGGCCTGCGTACAATACGGTGGAGAAGTGCACCTGGTGGGCCGACTATTGGGCTGTGTCTGGCTTGGTCAAGAATGCTCAGGGGAGTGGAGTAACGCAATGCTTGAGCGGGGGGGCGAGCAACTGCAGTTAGGCATAGGCACTAGATACAACGAGTGGGATTGGCCCGCTACTTCGCAGCCTTGAGAAACTGCTCGAGCTCGTCCTTTGTCTCCCCCGCGGCCTTGAACTCCTCCAGTGCCAACCTCGCATACTTCTTCGCGTTCTTCATGTCGTTTGTGGCCGCGAGGAACCTCGTCATGATTTCGTAGTAGTCTCCCATATGTGGTGCCAGAGCTTCGTCTTCGATGATGTCAATCATCTCCCTATGCATCTTGATGGCAGCCTTCAGGTCCTGGTTCTCAACGTGCTTGATTACCACCTTCCCCAGCTTGGCGATCTTGTCCCGGCGGGCATCGGATGCCGCAATCTCGGACGGGGTTGCGCTGCAGAGCGAACACGTGCAGTCAAAGCCCCATTTCGACTTCAAGGTCGTCTGTCGCTCGTGGTAGGAAAGGCCGAAGTCAGTGTCTGCATCTCACGATTAGCAACGTCAGCGTCACAATCAGGGGCGGGGAACACTGCGACCAATGTTCAGGGGCGACTTGCAGCTGAGTGTGATCTCCTCTCCAGGTTCAATGTCTTTCATTGCCCGAACAGTCATGGAGAGTGTTTTCTCGTCGAATCGAGTGATTGCACTACCATCAATGACACAATCAGTTCCTTGTTTCGTTCCTGGCTGTAACTTGGAAGCCTGCTTACCTCGGCTGGCAAGCATGATTGATCCTTGCGACCCTTGGAAACAATGCCATGTGGCTCTTGTCGGCAATTTTTACCGTGAATGAGTTTGTTCTCATCAGGTCCTCGGCCGCGGGAACTTGGTCCTGCTCCCGACTGCTCCGAGCCAGCTCGGAAATTGCCTTCTCTCCATCTTTGCCCAACCGCGTCATCGCCCGTTGCAGCATCTCCCTGCCCACCACCCTTTTCACCTTCGACGGGAACAAGGTGTCGGCAATGACAGCAGCATGTTCCACCATCAACACGGATCCGCGCGGGATATGTGCTGTTGCAATCACGCCTTTGCCCTTCCCGGAAAGATCCTTGACTTCGTAGGGTTTGTCTTTTGGTTCCACTGCCAACTCGCTGAAGGCTGTGGTCTTTTCCTTCTGTGCCAACGCCTCGGCGGCAAGAAGGACCTCGACGAAGCGAATCGATGTCTTTTCGCCAGTCTTCATGGCCCTGTCAAATGGGATGGTGATGAAGCTGACCCCGTCGTCGCGAAAACTCGACGATGTGTGCACGCAGTACGGGATTCCATCTTCGGGGCAATAGGGGCGGTGTGTCCAGGGGTGGTTTGCGTCAGGGTCGAATGCGCCTGCATCGTCTTCCGACTCGAGTGATGTCGTGGAACTGCTTTTGGGTGACGAAGTGGTCGAGGAGGGTGTCATGCAGGAGGGGTGCGCGTCGTCCAAGAGGGGCCCCGGGAGGCAGTCATCCCAGGCCAGTACTTTTTGCGGGTCACTGGCTAATGCGAGACGATGAGCGAGTATGAGCGACGCGAGAAATGTAGTTGATAATCGGAATCCAGCCATGTTGAAGAGAGTCACCACCAAGACCGAGAGGGATTGCAGGGGAACTCGTATTGCGAGGACGCGAAAGAATGGGAAAAAAGAATGGACTTAAAGCCCCTGACGGCATATCTGGCCTCCATGTCCCTCTCCCCATTTTGCATCATTCATTGCCTCTTTTCCTTCTCCACAGCTTACGCTTGGTATTCTTGGTATTCTTGGTGGTGCGCCCAGCCCGTCTTGTCGTTTGAGTTTGACGGCTCCCGAGCGTGCGTCGGGCAATGATCAACGGATGCAAATCTTGGTAACAAGATTAGCCGACCGAACCTGTTCCTTCCAGCTCGGCCTTCCTTGCGGATTCATCGGTCGCGGAAAGGCCGGCACGTCGCCAAGTGCTCGGCGTCTCTGGGCACGGAAACCTGCCGCCGCAGCAGCGCCATGGAGCGAAGGAAGCAACGGGAGAGGGACCCTCGTGGTGCTTATCGCCATCAAGGATTGCCTAGACCAAAACCTTGTTTTAACTCCCTCGACGCACGCGATAGAATCCAAGGGGCAAGCACTCGTAGGGACGGGAGTGCAGTCTTTTGAGAAGCAACCATCGCAACCATGTGACAACAACCATCCTTCAGATAGTAGTTACCTTACCGCATGGTCCGGGACCCTTTGCCGGTTATGTAATCCCGCTATTTATCCTCTTAAAGGCTTTAGATGAATCGCGGGCAGACAGAGCGTGCCCAGCCCAGCAGCCCGGTTGGATGCAGCCATGTACCTGTCGCTGATTGGCCTCCCCACACATCACTAACCCCATTCGGGGCGACACCACAGAGGTCTTGGAGTTTGACAGCGGCACGCTTTCCGAATGCCAAGGACACGATGGAGAGCCCTGGGAAAATGTTGACTCTACTCTTTCCCCCGGAATCCAAACCCCTATTCGTTCAGCAAGTGAGAGTTTTAAAGACCCTAAGACTCAGGCTCACAGCATGTCGGGCTCTGAACTAAGGACTCGCCCCCTGAAGGTTGACTTGATGTTGACACGGCCTTATTTCAACTTCACAAGCATCATTGACATGTGGAACAAATCGTTTTCAGATTGATTGTTAGGCCTCTGCATGCCCCCCCCGCTCGCTGACAGAATGGTTATCTGTAGCATTGTCAGCATGACCAAACTGACCCCAGTCACCAAAATGGGCGCTTACTCATCCCCTCGTCTTTGTCCTCACCAACCCTTCAATTTTGAGCGTTGGAGCAACCTTGAAGCAGAAAGGTTTCCCTTCGAAATAACGACTGCACTTGAAGGGTGCCTGAGACTAGCCCACCGCTCCACGGGTACTGTCCCCGTGTCAAACCCCTTTGCGTGGAAACCGGTCTTGTTAGTCCTCCTTCCCGCCAAGGCACCATGACGACAAAGAAGAGCTCTGAGTTCCAAGCGACTCTGCCGCTCTCTCGCGCCGAAACCGAGGCAGAGCAGCCACTTCCCGCTGTGGCCGCTTTTCAGGGCACATTTGCACCCGAAGCTCGACCCCCCTTACAGCGCGGGAAACCCATCCCGTTCTACCGCGACCATTTCTACTGGACATCGGGATGGAACCATCCAGCCGTCTGGAGATCAGGCGTCGTTGAAGGTTTCGCAATGTCCATGCTGGTCTTCGTCTCAGGCCAGATTGGAGCCACTCTCATGAGCTACGGGACAAACCAGATCGGCATCTACATCATCATTTCCAACACCCTGCTGCTCGCCGTCTTCATTTACGCGACGGCCCCGGCGTCAGGAGGCCACGTCAACCCCATGATCACTTTCTCGACCCTGCTGACGGGTCTCTGTCCGCTGCCACGAGGTACGTGACCCGGTGTGCGTCTATGGAAGCCCGAGTTCTCTAACATTCCCAGCCATAATCTACATGTCCGCCCAGATCCTTGGCGCCGCAGTTGGGGGTGGCCTGCTGATCGGGGTCCTGGGACAAGAGCGAGCAATCGCGCTCAAGGGAACAGGATGCTTCTACGACAGCTCCGAGATCCGTGCCAGCCAAGTGTTCCTGAACGAGGCCGCGAGTTGCTTTGCCATGCTGTACCTGGCCTTTGGTGTCGGCCTGGATCCACGACAGGCGCTCCTTTTCGGTCCGAAGCTCGGCCCCCTTCTTGTAGCTGCTTCTCTCGCCGTCATCAGCTTTGCGAGTAGTGGCATGATTCCCGGATACACGGGCGCCTCCATGAACCCAGCCCGGTGTTTTGGGCTGGGTCTTGCGAGGCTGGATTTTTCTGGTCAGCAACTCCCTCTGAACACCCAACCTAGTGTCATGGCAACGAGAAATTCTGACAAACTCTGCAGATCAGTGGATTTGGTGGTTGGGCCCGGCAGCGGCATCTGTTGTGCTCTCCTTCATGTACAACGTTCTCCCGCCCAACCATGCAGAGGGGAAGTCTGAGTGTCCTCCGCAACCAAGGGTGCTCTTGAAGCCAAACGACGAAAGCCCGGCATGATGGACGCCACGGATCTGGGAAACGGAATTCCCATTGGCGTTGTGTCAACGTCGAGTGGGAAGGTGCGGACAGGGTGAAACAGACACTCCCCAAAAGACAACAGTCACAGCAAGGCGAGGCACAGCGCAAGAGAAAAGACAAACAATAAGGGTTGACTACAGCCGTTGGGGTATATGACTTCCCAGAGATAACCACCTCAACTCAAGGCAAAATATTAAGAACCACTACTGAATCACAATCCGTAGACTGTTCCTATCCAAAAGAAATAAAACAACCACCGTGGATATATCCGATTGCTTTTCCAAACTTTCTTCGCAGCAAACTTAGAACACCATACCCTTGACCTGGCGGATCTTGGACACGTTGATGTTCTTGATGAGCAGCACAAACACGAACACAACAGCCATGAAGGCGGTGCCGGCAGCCAGCATTCTGGTCTGGGAGTAGCCATACGCCTCCTGGATGGCAATTCTGGCATCGCTGCCGACCTCGAACTCAAGCTGGGCGGCAAGATCCGAGTAGATGAGGTCCAGGTCGGGCTTGAGCTCCTCGGGCAGGTACTCGCCCAGAATGCTGTGGAAGGTATTGGTCCAGATAGCACCCGAGATGGTGCCACCAATGGCGCCACCCGTGGTACCGGCAACGAAGAGCAGCGCAAGAGCGGCGGCCACGTGCTGATGGTCGACAGCGGCGAGGATGGCGACCTGCATGATGATGATGAAGATGCTGCCACCGAACGAGGTGAAGACCTGGCACATGATGAGGAACCCGACCGACTGGTTGGGGCGGCGGAAGTAGATCATCAGGCCCTGGGCGAGGATGTAGATGGGCACGGCGATGTAGAGGAGCCACTTGTAGTATCCGGTCTTGCGGATGGCGAAACCGACGAGGATCAGGAGAACGCCTGAGACCACGCCAAAGGTGTTGCTGATGTAACCCGCGTTTGACATGGACACGTTGTTGACGACCATGAGGAAAGACGTGAAGTAGTTGGCCCAGCAGTAGTACGAGATCATGTAGACGATGTCAAGACCGCAGGCACCAATGACAGTGCGGTTGGTGAGGATCTTGAAGTTGAGCATCGGGACGGGTGCCCAGAGGGACTCGTAGAAGCCAAAGGCAACAAGGACCACGAACCCGACGACAATCATGGCAATGATGTAGCCGGTTTGCCACCCGTTAGGGGCCGAGTAGGCGAGGGTAAAGGGGAGGAGGAACACGGTGAAGCCTCCAGCGAAGAGGAAGACGCCAAGGGCTGTTACGCTGCGAGTCAGAATGCGGAGAACAGCGCTGCTGGGGAAAAAAGGGGAGACTCACCATCAAACTCAACGACGTAGTGCCAGATGCTCTGGGCGAGTGTGCGGTTGGGCTTCTCCTCGACGAGGATGCCCTGCGCCTTGGCCTTCTTGAGGTAGTTCTCCAGCACAAAGTAAAGCGGGAAGGCGACAACGGGCAGGATGATGGAGAAGCAGCCAAAGCCCCATCGCCAGCTGATGTTCTCGTAGAAGCTCTCAGCGGCCTTGGGGCCAGCAAAGGCCGTGATCATGTAGGGCGACGAGGTGAAGGCGTAGGCGAGACCTCTGTTCTTCAGCTTGGAAATGTCGGCAGTGATGACATCGACGCAGTACGTCATGCCACCCCATCCAATCGAGTAGAACACATAGGCGGCGCAGAAGGTCGGCAGGTTGTTGCACGCCGCCATGAGAACCATGCCCAGGAGGGCGAGGCAGGTCATGATGGCGAAGCCCGTGGCTCTGCCCCAGAGATCGAGAATCTTAGAGAGCGGGATGTAGCAGGCCGCCGTCATGGTGTCGGCCACGACGTAGATGATGTTGAGCTGCGAGTGCGACTCCCACTCGCTGGTGACGAACGGAACCAAGCTGTACAGAATGTCATACTGGAAGGCCTTGACGAGGTACAGACACCAGATGCTGCGCAGAGACGTGTGTTAGCAGACAATACATTCTCGCGAGGTATTACTCATTCGCTATAAGATCTGGTGCTGGGACTTACTTGACGAAAACGAGGATCAGCGTCGTCCGCGACCAGGCCAGAGCGACGGCCTCAACCTCCTTGATACCGCGCTGGGCATTTGCGGTCGGCGCGTCAGGGTCCGATTCGCTACCGGCGTCGCCATTGACAGCGGCGACGCCGTCGACGGGGAGGCCCTTCTTCTCTTCGTCCTGGATGGTCTCCGGCGGGGGCGAGGTGTTGGTCGCATCGCCGGTCTTCTTCTGACCGAAAGCTGTCTGGAACAGCGACATCGCCTTGGACGCCATGGTGCGCGAAAACACGCGAGACGCGAAGTCCAATCGGGTTCTGGCGCAAAGACAAAGAGACGGGAGTAGTACCAGCGACTGGCGTCAAGCTCTCAAACTCAAACTCACACCGACGGACGACCCGGAAATTCCGCAAGGTCAAAGGTCGGATGGCGGGATGAGACGATGCAACTCGGATAGTGCTCGAATATTGCGTCCAGAGTGGCATCAGCTCAAGTTAATTGCTTCCGAGAGCTGTCCTTGTGGGGAGCTCGAGCGAGCGAGGGGGCAGCTCGCATCCATCTGATAAGATTAGATCACGCAATACCAAGAGCTTCCAAGGCCAGTGGCAAGCCTGCATCTCCCGACGTCGGGTAGCCACATGGGCGAGCGCTGGGCGAGTTGGGCGAGGTATACGGTGTGCCGAGGCGCCAAGCTGGCACTGTGGCATGTTAGTTGCGTGAAAATCCAATATTTCAGCCCGCACTTGTCTGTTCCAGGTCTGCTGTCTGCCCTCCCGCTGCTGGCCTGGCAAAATTTTCTCGATCATCCACTCTTGGCGAACATGAAAAGCGGGGAGAGCTTCGTTGGTTCCTGCCCCGAGCCCCCGGTAGGCCTGACTTGGTTCCCTTGGGCCCCTTGGCCCGGTCAAATTTTCGAGGCAGGCGCGCCTGGTGGACCGGTGTCGGCCTAGACCCGCACGGTACCCTCCCAGGTGCCATCGTGGGTGTCGTGGGTGTGGAGGAGCGCGTCTCGCAACGACAGAAAAGGGTTAGCGGATCGTCCCGCACATGGGAGACGTGCGGAGGTGAGTCAATCTAATCAATCTGATTAGATAAAATCTAGCGCAGTGATTCGCCATGGAGCGGCATCGGATGGGGGAGTTCGCTTAGCGCCCCACCGCATTGGCCAAGAGATTTTATCAGATGGACAAGGGGCTCCTTCCTCCAAGACTTCCGAGACTTCGACATGCGGGGCACTGGCCAATGGAGTTTTCCCTCGCGTGCGTTTCGATGCGCTCTTTTCTGCATTTTTCTTCACCTGCTACTCTACAGCTTGGAATCCAGCCATCTGGGTTCTCGTTTCTCCACAAACGCTCTCACACCTTCGGCGAAGTTGGGACCGGCCATCAGGCGAGGATACCACTGATCTGCCAAGGCCGTGACGGCGCCCTCCACACTGCCGTTCTCCCAGCTCATCCTGACGCCCACACGACCGACAATTAGCGCGTCGGGACTGTTGCTGCACATTTCCTTGGCGACCCCGAGTGCCGCAACCGCAACATCGTCACCCGTGTCCACCAACCGCGACACCAGACCCCAGTCGAAGAGGGTCTGGGCACCCACCCGCCTGCCTGTCAGGACCAGGTCCATGGTGCGCTGCAGGCCAATGGTGCGAGTGAGCCGCGGCAAACACCCAGCCACGGCCACGATGCCCCGCTTCGCCTCGGGCAGGGAAAACACGGCCGACGCAGATGCGATCACGACATCGCAGTTGGCCACCATCTCGAATCCGCCGCCCATGCACATGCCGTTGACCGCCGCGATGATGGGTTTCTTGCCATCTCGTCGCGGGAGCCCTGCCAGGCCTGGCGCGCCCATGTCGTTGACCACACCCGCCTGGTTCATCGAGTTCCACTCTGCTCACCGTCGCGTGTCAGTTAGTTGTTGCTACCCCGGCCAAGCGGAAAGAGAAGAGAGAGACAAAAAAACGTGGCTGGTGACGCTTTACCGTGGAGATCAGCCCCGGTGCAAAATGCCCGACCAACACCCGTGATGATGGCAGCCCAGAGAGTCTCATCCTGGTCGAACCACTCCCAAATTTGCGCAATTTCACGGCTGGTGGCCTTGTCGATGCAGTTCAGCTTCTGCTGGCGGTCCAACGTGACCTGCACCACATGCTCGTCGGGGAAGGAGATGCGGAAGTGCTGGTAGCTGAGGGGACGGGACCGCAAAGACATGGTGGCGGGACGGGGTCTGGACGACTGCACAGATTGGACGGAATTGGTGACATGCAGCCCCACCTTCACTTTTCCGCCCTGACCTTTATACGTTGGGGATGTGACGGGCTTTTGGGGGTGGGTGGCGGCATGCAGTGTCGTTTGTTGGCGCAGAAACAAAAAAATAACGTCCCGGGGGTGGTGCGTCGTCACCCGAGAATAGACCATGCGACATCGGTACCGCAAATCCCACCAAGCTTGGGCAAGTCGCCGCAGGGCGGGCAGCACGGCGGATCGGGTCTCAGATGGATGGATGAATGAGACATGGCAGGCCATCCCGGGTCAGGTCTGGACCCACGGAAGCATGCATGCATGCCACCACCCAAACCCACACTGAGCTCTCCTGCCGCTCTTGTACCTTGAGGGCTGCCCCGAGCTGCACCGAGCTCCGAGCTGTTCGTTGAAGAGATTCGCAGCATTCGAGACAGCCATTGAAGCTTCACGACGACCCAACGATCACCATCATGGCTCCCACGTCGGCATTCCAGCCCAATTACCCCCCGGTAAAGCTCCCGCACCCTTTCCTCACCTCGTACCGGGTGAAGACGGTGGCCGGAACGACGCCAACAAAGCTCGTCTTGACCTTGGAGCAGCAGCCAACAGAAGGGCGACCCGTCCCCGAGCCCCTTCACTCCGATGCGCTCCTCTGGCAGGATTTGACCGTTCCCTCCAAGGAAGCATGCCCCCCTATTTCCGACAACAGCCCGTGGGCGCGGGCCCGTCGCAGTCCCTCGACCGTCTTCAGCTGGACCGGATCCGGTGCGCCGTCGTTGGGTCAGATCTGGAACGTGGTTCATGCCATCTACCTCGCCCATCCCAAGACCGAGTACTTCCGAGTCACCTTCGACGGGCCAGACAATGCCGTCGTCCGAGGGGAGCTGCTTACCACCGGTCTCGCTGCCGAGCACCCCAAGCAGCGGCACCCCAAGGCATGGCATCCCGTGAAGGCAGAGACGGCTAGCGCACATGACTCGGAGCTGCTCATCCTCCGCGGCGCGTTCTGGCAAGGAGCGGCCTCGCCCACCGGTCCTCGGCCCATCTGGGTCGCGGGAGATGGCACCGACAAGCAGATGCGCAAGCCCCTGGCCGGCTATCCCTTGGCTCCGGAGAGGTACGAAATCACAAACAGGTTTCCCGAGGAGCCCGTCTACACACGCCATCCGACGAGGCGGCCCAAGCCGTTCCCGGGATCCATTTGCTACAGCCGTTACGTCCCGGAGATCGATGCGCACTTCTCCCTCGAGGTTGTAAACTGGGAGGACAATGAGCACCTGAAGCTCTTCAACAAGTGGCAAAACGACCCCCGTGTTGCGGCCGGATGGAACGAGACGGGCACTCTGGATCAGCATCGGGAATACCTGCGGAAGCTGCACGTGGATCCCCATGTCCTGTGCCTGTTTGGACGTTTCGACAACTCTCGCTTTGCCTACTTTGAGCTCTACTGGGCGAAGGTTAGTCCTGTCGCTTTCTCCATCGTGGAAGCTGTGCTCTTTGCTGACTCCTGTCCTCACTCTTACAGGAAGATCACTATGGCGCGCACTACGATGCCGGCGACTATGACCGAGGCCGCCACTCGCTCGTTGGTGACCCGTCATTCCGTGGAGCGCAGAGGGTCAACGCGTGGTACTCGAGCTGCATTCACTACTGCTTCCTGGACGAGCCGCGAACTGTCAACGTGGTGGGCGAGCCGAAGGCGTCAGGGGCCATCATTCTTTCCTACGAGAACTCGCAGGGTCTCACGATTGGCAAGTATGTCGACTTTGGTCACAAGCGGTCCGTACACTCGGTCTGTAGCCGCGAGAAGTGGTTCCAGCTTTGCCCGATCTTCTGGGACGGACGGGAGCGCCCCCTGGAGTCGGCGGACCGGGCAGCATGGAATGCGAAACTCTAGACTAGCAAACGACAGCAGAAACTATCATCATATTTCTGTATGCGATTCTTTCCCAGCTTCAGCATGACTTTTACGCTGCACAATACCGTACTGCTTGACAACTTCTTACCCGCAAGCATCGATCGCGCCATCTCAGTCGCGGTCTACGCTCCAAGAGACAAACGCGCCAAGCACACACCACACACGGGAGAAATTTTCGCCATTGAACCGGCAGCAGGCACAGCGGCGTTCCATCACACAATGCGGCCCTAGGAGCCCCACTACGGGGATGGTGGAGTTGCCCCCCCTTGGGCCCCTCCCCCCCCTCTTCGTCCCCCCCTGCTCATCCTGGACCCACAAACAATCAGGCCGCAAATACCCTTGCGCACACCAGTCCGGACCCGCCCGATGTCGGCTCCGGTGTTCTAAACCCTTTTTGGAGCATGGGACCTCTGGGTTAGGTTGCCCTGGCTTGTTGTAAGTCCGGCCATGGAGACCCGCGCGAAGGAGCCTCTCGCTCCACGGACGGGGTCTGCCAAGTAGACGACCCATCAATCTCCCGCCTGCCGTTGTGACGCAACGGGCTATGCCCCAAAAAGCACCCCTATAAGTCATTCCGGCAGCGAAGAACCGACCGAATTCCAAGCCGGCATTTATTGTTGTTTGCTTGTTCCCATCCACGAACGAACGACGGACAACACACCCGAAGTTGCCCAACCCAATAGGGGGTGGTTGTTGTTGTCGTCGTCGCCGACATCATGGGGGTCTTCAACATCGCCACGAGCTACGTCCGGCTGCTCCTCGCCGGCAAGCCATCCAAGCCTGAGCTATGCATGCTCATATGCGCCATCGTCTTCGCCATTGCATCCGGCGTTCCCTTCCCGCTGATCGGAGTGTTCTTCGGCCAGCTGCTCAACGACTTCAACTCGGTATCCTGCGAGCTCGAGACAAACGACACGGTCGAGGCCACGGATGAGTACCAGCACGATGTCAACCAAAAGGTTCTCATGATCTTCTACCTGGCCATTGCCCAGTTCGTCACCATCTATTGCCACTTGCTGTGCTGGAGTCTCTATGGCGCCCGACTCGCCCAGCGGCTTCGCGAGATGTACCTCTCCCGCTTGCTCCGTCAGGAACCGTCGTACTTCGATGAGCTCCCGCCGGGAGAGGTCGCGTCCAGGCTCAGCACCGACATCCAGACCATCCGCTCAGGCACATCTGAGAAGATGGGCATCGTCCTCTCAAGCATTTCTTTCTTCGTGACGGCTTACATCGTCGCCTTTGTCTTGCACTACGAGCTCGCGGCCACACTGATCTGGCTTGTCCCTGCGTACTTCATCATGTCGTTTGTGGGAAGCCACTACATCGAGAAGTACTCGGGGCTCATGACCGACTATGCGGCATCGGCGGCGAGCATTGCGTCGGAGGCACTTTCGAATGTCGTTGTTGTCCAAGCGTTCGGAGCTAATGCAAGACTGGAGAATAAGTTTGCCAACGCGTTGGGTCAGTCGAAGCGAGAGGGTCTCAAGAAGGCAACGGCCGTTGGTATTCAGACCGGTGTTCTGTACTTTATTGCTTACTCGGCAAATGGTTTGGCGTTCTGGAGGGGGAGTGACTACATTGCCGATGCTGCTGCTGGGGAGGGGGGCACTACGGTGGGTGCCACCTTCACGGTGATCTTCATCTTGGTGGAGGGTGAGTTATTCTCTTTTTGTTTTGTTTTGTTGTCAAGCCCCTGCTTACATTGTTGTAGCCACCCTTCTTCTCAGCCAGGTTGCACCCTTCACTCATCTTTTCGTTGCGGCCGTTGCTTCTTTCCGGAAACTTGGTGGTGAGCTCAACCGGGAGTCACTGATCGACGGCACATCGGACGCAGGTCTCCATATCTCGAAGCCCGAGAGTGGTTTCGAATTCAAGGATGTGTCCTTCACGTATCCCAGCCGGCCCGAGGTTCCCGTTTTGAACAAGATGAACATTCAAATCCCGTTGGGCAAGCATACCGCCATTGTTGGACTCTCGGGAAGCGGCAAGTCGACGGTGGCGAGTCTCATCACCAGGCTCTACGATGCCAACGAGGGCACCATTCTCTTCAGCGGCCACGACGTCAAGGAGCTCAACGTTCGGGACTTGCGCGCTCAACTCAGCCTGGTCCAGCAGGAGCCATCCCTTCTCGACCGTTCTCTGTTGGAGAACATTGCCCACGGTCTGGTCAACTCCAACAACCCCAGCCATGCCCATCTCAAGGACGTCCTCCTCAGCTCCGAACTCGCCGATCTGGCCAGCGACGTTCGCGAGGGGAAGGATCTCATGGCCGCGGCCGAAGCCAGAGGCGACAAGGTTGTCGAGATTGTCAAACTGGCCCAACACGCTGCCGAGCTCGCCGATGCCCACACTTTCATCACTCGCCTCCCGCACGGGTACGCCACATCGGTCGGTTCAAGCGGAAGACTCATCAGCGGTGGCCAGAAGCAGCGCGTGTCCCTCGCCCGAGCCCTCGTCAAGGATCCGGCGGTTCTCGTCATGGACGAAGCCACGGCGGCCTTGGACTCGCGCAGCGAGGAACGCATCAAGCAAGCCATCGCCAACATCTCTTCCGGCCGAACCATTCTCACCATTGCCCATCGCCTGTCGACCATCACGTCCGCCGACAACATCATCGTCATGCACAAGGGAGACGTGGTGGAAGAGGGCGACCACGCAACGCTGATGGCAAAGGGCGGGAGCTACGCCGCTCTGGTCAGGATGCAGGGGCTCGGATCTGCTGGTTCGACGAGCGATGATGGTGCCGAGAGCGTCAACAGCATCAAGAAGCATGAAACAGCTGTATCTGATGATCTCCTCCCTGAAAAAGAAAAGCTTCCCGTCACCACTGCCGAAGTTGCATCTTCCGGATCATCAACCGCTGAGGAGGAAGAGCCCGAGCCGGCAACGCCTCCCAAGACACTCTGGGGCTTGTTGAGAGGATACGGTCCCGCGCTGAGACCTCACCTGATCATGATCCTCCTGGCCCTGATCGGCGCCACCGTCGTTGGAGGAGCCTTCTCCGGTGAAGCTGTCATCTTCGGCAACACTGTTGGCGCGCTGAACATATGCAAGACCCCTGACAGCATCCGTGACAAGGGCAGCTTCTTTGGTCTCATGTTCTTCACCCTGGCCATCATCGAGCTGTTTGCCAATATTGTCAGCTGGGTTGGATTCGGATGGGTCACGGAGCGCATCGTCTACTCGGTTCGCGTTTTGTCATTCCGTTCGCTGTTCGAGCAGGACATCCAGTGGCATCAGTCCGAGGGACGCACGCCGGCCATGCTCCTGTCCTACATCACCCGCGACGGCAACGCCCTCGCCGGCCTCAGCGGCTCTGTCATTGGCACGCTCTTTTCAATCACGGTCAACCTCATCGCCGCCATTGTGCTGACCCACATCATCTCGTGGCGCATCGCCCTTGTCTGCCTTGCCCTGGTCCCGCTTCTCCTGGGCGCTGGCCTCCTGGAGCTCCGCGTCCTCGGCCGATTCGAGGACCGCCACGAAACCGCGTACACCAACTCCGTCGACATCGGATCCGAAGCCATCTACTCCATCAAGACCATCGCTGCCCTCTCCCTCGAAGAGAACACGCTCAAGACCTACCGCCGCTCCCTCCGCGGTCCCCGCAAGGAGACCCTCCGCGTCACGATCCAAGCCAGTCTCTGCCAGGCCATAACCTACTTCCTCGGGAACTGCGTCAACGCCCTGGCCTACTGGTGGGGTGGCAAGGAGATTGCCGCCGGCCACGTCACCACAACCCAGTTCCTCATCGTCGTCTTCTCGCTGCTTGTCTCGGCCCTGCTCTGGAGTCAGATGTTCGCTCTGGCCCCTGAGCTCTCCAGCGCGCGCAACGCCATGGCCCGCATCCTCGGCCTCATCGAGCTCGGATCGTCCCCCATGAAGGGCCACGTCGACCCGCTCCCCGTCGACACCCCCTCCTCGGAAGAAAAGTCCATTGGAGAGAAATCGCTGCCTTCCTCGGGCGGGGCGTCCGCCATCCAGTTCCGCGACGTCCACTTCGCCTATCCGGCCCGTCCCGACGCCCCCGTCCTCCGCGGTCTGACGCTTGACATCAAACCCGGCACCTTTTGCGCCCTCGTCGGCCCCAGCGGCGCCGGCAAATCCACCATCATCTCCCTCGTCGAGAGACTGTATGTCCCCTCGTCGGGATCGATTACCATCGACGGCCTTGACATCACCCAGCTCACCCGCGACGTCTCCTTCCGTGACAACATCGCCCTCGTGCCCCAGGAGAGCATGCTCTTCGAGGGCAGCATCTCGTTCAACCTAGGCCTCGGCGCGCGTCCGGGGCATGAGGCGTCGCAGGCCGAGATCGAAGAGGCGTGCAAGCTGGCCAATATCCATGATGTTATCATGGCGTTGCCGGAGGGATACGAGACCCTCTGCGGACCCAACGGCACAAGATTCTCCGGTGGTCAGAAGCAGCGACTCTCCATTGCGCGAGCACTGGTTCGCAAGCCCAAGCTGTTGATTCTGGATGAGCCTACCAGTGCGCTGGATGCCGAGTCCGAGAGGCTGCTGCAGGATGGGCTGGAGAAGGCGTCAAGGGGCATCACCGTTATTGCCATTGCCCATAGGCTGCGGACCATTCGTAAGGCCGATTGTATCTTCCTGATTGAGGAGGGCAAGTGTGTGGATTCGGGGAAGCATGAGGAGCTGGTTGAGAGGTCGGCCAGCTATAAGGCCAATGTCATGCATCAGACACTGGCAGAGTAAACAAGAAGGAAATTGGTAACAGATATGGTTATGGTTATAATGATACGGGTAATGGAATAGATAGATAAAAAGCGTCATAAATTGTACTTCTCTGTTGATTCATTCTTGCTTCCCAGTTTCCACTCATTCAATCCCCGTGCTTGTCCCTTGACCCCCTCACAACAAAGCCCTACGGGTTGACATACGCCGGACCCATATCCGCCCCCCTCGTAGCCATTTCGGCATCCTTGATGTCGGAAAGATTCACATCGTTCAGGACCCTGAGATTCAGGGGACACATAGTCTTGATCCCCTCGAACATCCTCTTGCTGTTTTCGTCAAGCTTTGCAACTTCCTCTTCGTCAAGATCAGCTGCAAGGTTGACCATGTTGACTCCGCATGTCTTGCAGAACTTCTTGGCCGCCTTCTTCGTCCCAAAGACGTAGCTGCCCAGGTTCTCTGTGCCTTGGATGACGACTTGATCTGCACTGGGGTATGTCCAAACGTAGGCGTTCTGTCAGGGGTTAACTTCTTAGAGCGGCATCATGTATGCGTTGAATGTGGGCTGTGACTTACACGGCCGCAGATGCTGCAGTTGCAGTCGACTACCTTACCCGGATAGTCCTTGTCGAGAGGGGGGCTCTTTAGGGCCAGCGTGACGGCGCCGCAATGGCAGCTTCCGTGGTACATGTGCGCATTCTCGACTTTGGCAGAGGGTTCAGGGCCCGAATAGGTTGGTGGCTCATAAGGGGGAGGCCCCGCTGCACCGTTGATACTGCGCTGTCACGTCAGAAACAGGTTGGGTTTGGGGAGCTTGTCGTAGTTAGTGGGCATCTTACGGAATATACTTGAGCTCCCGGACATTGAGCCCCTGAATGACACGAGCCTGGACCGTGTCAGATGATTGCTCAACAAAACTCAGACAATAAAACTCAGTGTTTGATCTCACATTCAGTCCCCGACGAGGCTCCGCCTTATTCTCAACGCTCATCAACGGAGTCGCACAGTTCGGGCAGAACTTGTGCAGCCAATTCCCAGCACCAAACGTGTACACAGTCAGATCGGATTCATCGCCCTTGACCACCCGGTAGGTTCCAGGAGCAGCAGAGACAAAGAGATATCCCTTCTTGTAGCAGATGCTGCAGTTGCACTGGTACGCCGATTGGATCTCGGCCGACTCAAACTCAAAGACAAAGGCGCCACAGTGACAGTTGCCACGGTACGTCTTCAACGGCTGCTGTTCCTCGGACATGGCGATTTCAGTTGACTCGAAACTTGGCTTGGAGGACTGTCGTAACGATGATGGTGGAAAGAAGTGAAGTCGCATTCCCCTTCGGACTTGATTCGCCGATCTGTGTCAACTTCGTGAGGAGTCGGAACATCCTCAACCCCGCCTGTCATCCGATTGGCCTAGCGCTGGGGATGTGACGCACGAAGCTGACGGGTCACAAGAATTCGGGATCACAAGTCATTGGATGCGAGACAAGTCCGAGATGGCATCAAAACTTCCAAAACCCCCTTTTCCTATCCAAGTTGACTTTTGCTCGGCGGTGGTGTTCACCACAACAGACGAATGACAGACCCCACAGTCCATCGGTTGCTATGACTTGACACAAGCAACAACCATGACTGTTTTCCAGGCCAACGGCTGCAAAAATGGGCTCAGCAACGTTGCAACTTAAGAGACTGGTGATCTCCACATGGTTTAGCTCAGGGGGCAAAAATGAAAGGCGATGCCCACTATCAGAATCGAACTGATGACCTTATCATTACTAGTGATACGCTCTACCACTGAGCCAAGCGGGCTTTGTTGATATTCTTGTCGTCCAGAATTGCAGTCTATGGACATTAGGGGCAGAGGGCAATTGGAAGCCATCGCCAAGTTCGAGGTGTGATTTGGATAGGGGGTTAACGTTTGGATAGCATGGACATGCGCCACCAAGTTGAGACACCAGGTCAACCTCTTGGGCATCCTTGACTGGGATTGAGTGGTCCTATGGTCCGGATCACATTTGCCTAGCTCAATTGCATTGACCGGAAAGTCTCTCTGTTTGGGAGTCTCTCTATTCATTGGATATCTAGATGCATCTTCTGCCCGACTATCACCTGCCCACCAACTCATAGTCCGTCGGCTCAGCAATGGTGGCCAAATACGACAACACCCGCTTGACCAGCCATTTCCTCGGCTCAGCCTGGTCATCATTGCTCAGCGCATGAGACGCCCCCGGGATAATGCCACTGTGCTCCGCATCCCACACTGGCGTTGGCCCATCCCCATCCGCCACCTTCTGCCACCTCGACAACAGCTTCTCCTTGTCCACCCACTCCGGCACCGACTGATCGGCACCCGACATGAGCACCGTGAGCTTTCCTCTTATTAGCCCCCGCTCGCGAATCATCCCAAAAGTCTTGCCGAGCTGCTCCTTCCCCAAGTCAGAGCTGAACATGTCATCATCACCCGGCTGGCTCGGGGTACCCGGGCTGACCAGACTCAAGAACCTCCGGCAGCTAACGGGCGTGTTCGGGGAATACCCAAACTGCGAGGTCAGAGTTATTGGCAACATGGTATCGAACGGCCCGCCCCTCTCGACGCCCTCCTTCGCCAAGGCGATCAACTTGTCGTACGTCTCCCTCAGCTCCTCCGGCGTCCTCCCGAGGAAGCCATCGCGCATGATATACAGAATAGCTTCCCGATCTGACACGGGCGCCTGCATGATGGCCCCGTCGAGGACTGGTCGCAGGCAATGCTCGAGGTAGGGATCAAACGTCGGGCTCCCCGTGTGCGGGTTTGGCCTCGAGAGGTAGTGAATCACGCATTGGGAACCCGTCGAGTGCCCGAAGACGACAATCTTGCCTGGGCTGCCGAACTTATCCTTTTTGTAGCCTTGGATGTACCGGATGCACTGGGCGATCTCATCTGTGTCGCGGTCGAGATGACCGAATCCCCATCCTTGGTAGGACGAGGTGAGAGTCAGGGAGAAGATGGACCATTCTGTTGGCTGCAGGCCCTGCACCACGTCGGCAACGTATGATGTGGTTGCGAGACCATCTCCAAGGCCGCCAAGGAAGAGAACGCTGTGAGGCTGCGAGGGGTTGGTGGCTGATGTGAACTCGTACGCCACTTGCGTTTCGGTCTGCGGGTGTCTGTTAGTGAGTGTTGCACCCAAAGACTAAGGTAAAAAACGAAGAGGTTGGAAACGCACGTAGTGGTGCAGGATGCCTGGCGACCCCCGCTTCGGCCAGAATTTGGAGCCCATAGTGTGTGTGTTGGTGCTGTGGCGCGCTGTGTGACGGGCGGATATTCGCGCAGACGGGATTTTGGACGCTGGAGTCGATCGGCGATGTGCTGTGAGCAGCCAGCGGGGGAGCACCATGGGTTGGTTAGGTTGGTTGACGGTCAACGGTAGGGAGGTATGTCGGTCAAGGCAGGTGTGGCATAGCGCCAGAGCTTCGAGCTAGGGGGGGGGTTTTGCTGTCTGAACTTCTCAAGGCCGAACGGCATTTCGTCGCCCGACATCGGGAGGACCTGACATCGGTCCCCTGTCAGCGGCGGTTTTTGCCGGCACTTGGCGCGTATTGGCGTGAAAAGTCTTCGTGGGCCCCACATGGGTCCCGCACTGGGCTCCACAATTCCCATTGAATCAGATGATCTGATAAGATTACGGAAGGAGAGATGATCTGATAAGATGACTCGGCTACAGCTCCTTGCCAGCTCCTTGCCCAGCTCCTTGCCTGCTCCTTGCATGGGATGCATCGGATGCATCGGGCTCGCTCCAGATTCCCTGATCGGGAAAGCGATGGAGCCTCGGGGAGCCTCCCTCCACAACGGCCTGCACGGTGACATGCATCGGGCAAACCATGTGTCAAGAAAAAAAAAAAAACCGTTGACAGGGTTCAAGCCACGACACACCATTGAACAGCTCGCGTCACTAGCGTTTTCGTCACTTCCAGCTTCCTCCAGTGGAGAGACGAGGGAGAAAGGGTGGAGGGTGTCTCAGGGTGTACTTGCACCGGTTGAAAGCGGGTGGGTGGCAATTCTGTCGCAATTCTTGGACATCTCGGCGAACATTGCAAACGGTCGGCCCACATTGTCCTGCACCGCCCTGCCACGCCCTCGGCCCTGCAGGCACCAGAGACGCTGCACCGCTCGCCACTCGAGTTCCCACGTTCTCGAAGCGGAAAACCGGAAAACCATACTTCCTTGCGCTTCCTTGCACCTCGCAAGCAGGCCTCGCTCGCAAGCATGTGCCGTTTTCTGCGTTCCGCTTTCTAGCCCCGGAGAGCGACACCCCATGGAGATATCGTCCCCGATGTGACCGGCACTGTGTGCGGTACTTCGACGTCGACGCGCGACTCTGAACAGCGCTGGCCCCTGGTTGTGGCCCGTGCCTCTGTTTGGAACGGGACTGACTCCGTCGGCGGCGGATAATGCGCTCCTATTCTTGGGCGGAAGGGGCCACGGAGGCGAGTGTTGGGGAGAGTCGACGGGGCCCCATGGAAAGCTGGAGCAGCAGCAGCACCAGCAGCCAGACTAGGGCCGGGAACGATGGGGACGAGGGCCAGCCGATCTCGGGTTAATTTGGCCGCGGAGGGCGAGCATCGTCCATACAATGGATGGGCCATGACGGTGTTGCTCTGCTTCGGCTGTTCTGTCTCGTCTTTTTTTCCTCACCTTGCTTGCTTCACTGCTCGCTTCAATATATTGAGCTCGAAATGGGGTACCTCCAGGTCGACGAACCGCACGGCGGGCCGAGTGGGGAGCCCTTTGAGCCGGTGCTCATGCCCATGACGACGGCCAACGACAGGACGGGCACCTTTGGACCCTATGAGGTCATCGGCCTGGCTTCAGCATCCGATCTTGCGACAAATCCCACGGGACTTCGGGAGGAGCTGGTGCTGCTGGCATGGCTGCTCGTGCTGTTGCGGACGCGGGAAGACGGTCAGGTCATCTATAGTTGGGCCTACAGCAACACACGGGAAAAGACGGTTGAGCCTGTGCCGTCTCGCATGCAGCAGCTGTCCTCTGTCGACGTCCTGCCCAACCTGCAAAGCAACGTTGGGCAAGTTGCTGCCGCCATAACCCACCACATCAACAACACCGTCGCACCCACGCCAAGTGCCGACGTCGACGGGCCCGCTTCTTCATGGTGCTCGCTTCTCCTGAGCACGGGATCGCTTTCCAAAACACCCAAGGGCGCCAACGACGAGGTTAGTCTCCCAGCTAATGATCAGCCCTACGATCGTCGCCAAGCGGCTAATCTCGTGACTGCCGACAGCCTGTACTTCAGATCGAGGTCCGCTTGGACGGCACTCAGCTGGATATCCGTCCTCACTGGCACAGCGAGGGCATCTACCCCTTCACCATCACCCGGCACATTGAGACGCTTGTCGATACCCTCAAACTATGCATCTCCAACCCTGACTCGACGATTCAAGACTTGCTCAAGCCGACTGCACATGACCTCAGCACAGTATGGGGCTGGAATCAAAAAGTGCCAGCAACGTACGACCGCTGCATGCACGATGTCATCTCGGAGCGCGCCGAGACATGTCTCGACAAGGTGGGCATTGCATCGTGGGACGGAAACCTGACGTACGCGCAAATCGACCGATATTCAACCACGCTCGCCCAACGGCTTCAGAAGGACCATGGCGTCCAGCTGCACGACTTCCTGCCCGTGTGCTTTGAAAAGTCAAGATGGACCATCGTCGCAGTGCTCGCCGTGATGAAGGCCGGAGCCACGCTGGTCATGATGGACCCGTCCCTGCCCCTGGCCCGCCTCCAAAACATGGGCAAGCAAGTCGGTGCCAAGGTCATGATCTCGTCAGCCAACCAGCAGGACCTCGCCAAAGAGATCCTCCCCGAGGGCCAGCACATCACCGTCAAGGCGAGCGCCTTCAAAGCGAGTGCCAAATCCCTACGCAAGACCCCGCCCAGGCTGGCAGAGGTCCCACCGTCAGCCTTGATGTACATCATCTTCACCTCGGGCAGCACGGGAACCCCCAAGGGCGTCCAGATCTCGCACCGCACTTACACCAGCAGCGCCTACCCGCGCGCGGCGGCCGTGGGTTACACTGAAAACTCGCGGGTTCTCGACTTTGCGTCGTATGCCTTCGACGTCAGCATCGACAGCATGCTCCTGACGCTGGCCAACGGCGGATGTCTCTGCATCCCCTCAGACGAGGACCGGCTGAACGACATCAACGGCGTGATCCGGGACATGCAAATCAACTACGCCGGCATCACCCCCTCCGTTGCTCGCATTTTGGATCTGGATGTCATCGCCTCCCTCACCGCGCTTGGTCTCGGTGGTGAGGCAGCCTCAGCTTCTGATGTGAATTTCTGGGGCCAACACACACGCATCGTCATCGGCTACGGCCCCTGCGAATGCACCATCGGCTGCACGGTCAACAGCAGCGCCGCCACGGGTCGGGATTACATCACCATTGGTCCCGGTAACGGTGCGGCCCTGTGGGTTGTCGATCCCAACGATCACGACACCCTCATGCCCGTGGGTGCCGTGGGCGAACTCCTCGTTGAGGGCCCCATCGTGGGCCAGGGGTATCTCTTCAATCCCGAGAAGACTGCTGCGGCCTTCATCAACGACCCGGCGTGGCTCGTCAAGGGCCACGGTGACCATGCGGGCCGATCGGGGAGGCTGTACAAGACGGGTGATCTTGGGCGGTACGACCCCTTTGGCACGGGCGAGATTGTCTTTGTCGGCCGCAAGGACACGCAGGTCAAGCTTCGCGGCCAGCGTGTGGAGCTGGGTGAGATTGAGAGTCAGCTCAAGGCGAGACTTCCGGCCGATATCAATGTCATTGCCGAGGTCATTGCGCCGCTGGGTGCTTCTGCGAGCCAGCATACGCTTGTTGCGTTCGTTGCGCCACAGTCGACGAAGAGGGATGACACCAAGGAGATCGAGGCGGCTGAGTTGAGCGCGGAGCTGAGTGAGGCACTTGCGAAGGCGAACGCCGAGATCTCAGAGGTGTTGCCGAGATACATGGTGCCCAACGCGTATATCCCCGTCAACATCATCCCAACTCTTATTTCCGGCAAGACGGATCGGAAACGCCTTCGTCAATTCGGTACCACGGTCGACCTCCGGTCCCTTGCTGACCAAGCTGCCCCTGTCAGCAGCACTGAAGTGTCCAAGCCCCTGACGGAAATGGGTCTGCGTCTCCAGCAGGCCTGGGGTCAGATCCTCAAGCTCGACCCTGCAGCCATCCGCTCCGAAGATAACTTCTTTGCGCTAGGCGGTGATTCCCTGGCGGCCATGAAGTTGGTGACTCTCTGCCGAGAACAAGGGCTAGACCTCAGCGTCACCAGCACCTTTGGAAACCCCACTCTCTCCGCCATGGCCGATGTCACCCACAGCATCGAAGGATCATCCGCAGACGCAGGGAGAACCCCCTTTTCCATGGTTTCCCAGCCCTTTGAGGGCGCTCGCAGCGAAGCAGCCCAGATTTGCGGCACCGACGCTGCCAAGGTCGAGGACATGTACCCCTGCACGCCGACTCAGGAGTCTTTGTTTACTTTCTCCCTCAAGTCCCTCGAGGCCTACGTCGCCCAGCGCGTCGCCCAAATTCCCACCAACATCGAGCTCAACGACTGGAAGAAGGCCTGGGAGGCCGTCATCGCCGCCACTCCCATCCTCCGGACGCGCTTAGTGCAACTCCAAGACGACCCTGCTCTCCTGCAGGTTGTCCTCTCCGAGTCCATCGCCTGGAAGCACTCCGACAATCTCGAGCAGTACCTCGAATCCGACCGCAACCAAAAGATGAACCTCGGCGATAGCCTCGCTCGGTACGCCATCGTCGAGTCTGCTGGTCAGCGCCACATGGTCTGGACACTCCATCACGTCGTCTACGACGGCTGGTCCGAGCCCCTTTTACTGCAACAAGTGCTCTCGGCTCTCAAAACCACCTGCAGCCAACCCACCGCCCATCCCGCTCACATGGGCGACTTTGTCAAGTACGTCCGCGACACCGACGAGTCCGCCATGCAGGACTTCTGGCGCCGCGAGCTCGCCGGTGCTGTCGGCCCCCAATTCCCGCAAGTCCCCTCGCGCGACTTCCTCCCCCGCCCCGATACCATCATCGAGCGGTTCATCCCCCTCGCCGAGACCGCCCCTGGAGCGTTCCCCTTCACATCCGCCACTCTCATCCGCGCCGCCTGGGCCCTCGTCGCCTCCCAATGGGCCGGCAGCTCCGACATTGTGTTCGGCGAAACGCTCATGGGTCGCGACATTGCGCTTCCCGGCGTAGAGTCCATCGTCGGCCCACTCATCGCCACCGTCCCCGTGCGCGTCCGGGTGGACCAGACCTTGACCATCTCGTCCTACTTGGAGAAGGTCCAACTCAGCATGCTGGAGCGCACGGCGTACCAGCACATGGGCATGCAGAACATCCGCCGCGTCAGCCGCGACGCGCAGTACGCGTGCGAGGCGCCCATGGGGATGGTGATCCAGCCTGACGCGGATTACACCGTCGGAGACGCGCTTGGTCTTGAGCGCAGCGACCCTGTCCTGGAAGCTATCCATTTCAACCCGTACTCCCTTATGCTGGCGTGCGGGATGAAGAAGGGTGGGTTCAGGGTGTGCGCGAGCTTTGATAGCAGTCTCATTGTCACGTCGACCATGGAGAGAATTCTGGCGCAGATGGAGACGGCTTGCGTCGAGTTGAGGGCCGGTCTGGACAGGAAGGTGAGAGAGATTCCGTCGCTTCTCGGCGAGGAGGAGTTGGATCGTATTTGGGGGTGGAATGAGGCTCCCCCGATGCAGTTCGATGCGAAGAGGGGGGTGTTGACAGCGGGTGCGGGGACCAAGACAGGGGGTGTATACCCGAGGGCGGTTGTCCCTTGGGTGTGCAACCCGCGGAACCCGGCTTGGTTGGCACCTGTTGGCTGCCCCGGTGAGCTCTGGCTTGAGGGGTCTCTGCTCTCTGCCAACCCAGCTGCCGTAGAGAACCCAACGTGGTTGGCGGCCGGAAGTCCTGCTGTGGTGGGACGAGCTGGAAAGGCACTGCCCACGGGGGACATCGTCAAGCTGCAAGAGGATGGGACTCTGATCTTTGTGGGGCGCAGGGAGAATGTTGCCCCCGAGGAGGGTCACGCTGTTAATGTGGCCGACTTGGAGGTGCACTTCTCCAAGTTTCTGCCTGCTGGCGTTTCTGCCGCTGCTGTCCTTGCAAAGCTTTCAGGGGCAGACACAGGACGACAGCTGTTGGTGTTTGCTGAGGAAGCGCAAGGTGGCGACAATGTTGTGGAGCTCATTTCAGGGGCTCAGACTTTGACGGCCAAGTTGACGGATGACCAGAGCGTTGAGGTCGCCGTCTGCACCAAGGCTTCGGTTAGCCTTGTGGGGGCTCTCAAGAGGCTCGACAAGTTCGCCCAGAACTCTCTCGCATCGCATCTGGTTCCTTCGGCATACCTTGTTGTCAACAAGCTGCCTGTCAACGCAGGCCAGGTCGACCGAGCCACACTCAGCCGACTTGCATCGGGCCTCAACGTCGACCATTTGGACCAGATTCGGGACGGCCTTCAACAAGCGTGGAGCAAGAATCTCTCCGATTCCAAGATGTCAGACAACGAGGGCATCCTTCGGTCAGCATGGGCCAAGATTCTCAGCATTGAGGCGGGCCAGATCGACGTCGACGACAACTTCTTCCGTCTCGGCGGCGACTCCGTCCTGGCCATGAAACTGGTTTCGCACCTGCGGACCCAGGGACATGTCTTGACGGTGGCCGATATCTTCCAAAAGATGCGTCTGGGCGATGCAGCCAAGGCCCTCAAGCTGAATCACATCCCAACCGCTGCCAAGGTGCAAGTCTACAAGCCCTTCTCGACGCTGGGAGAGATGGATGTCGACGAGTTCCTGACTGAGGTGGTGCGACCCAAGCTTGCCGACCCCAGCTGGCCTGTCCAGGATGTGTATCCCGTCACCGATTCGCAAGCTCTGGATGTCAAGGCCACGACAGAGGCACCGCGCACCTCGGTGCAATACACGATGCTGTACTTCAAGGACGACGTTGACCAAGAGCGCCTTGTTGCTGCTTGCAAGGAGCTTGTGAAGCAACACGACATTCTGCGCACCGTCTTCATCGAGTACGAGTCGACTCTACTCCAAGTTGTTCTCTCGAGCCTGGAAGTCGCAGTGGATACCCATCAGGCCGACAAAGACTTGGAAACATTCGTCACCGAGCTCTGCAACAAGGACGTCGAGTCCGACATCCTCCTCGGCTCACCCTTCTTCAAGTTCACTCAAGTATCTGCGCCCAAGGACGGTCAACACTGCCTCATTGTCACCCTCTCGCACGCCCTGTACGACGGCATTTCCCTCCCCCGCCTCCTCCAGGACTTTGAAACCCTCTACGCCGGCAACAAGCTCGTGCCCTCCCTCCCCTTCTCCACCTACGTCTCCCACACCAACGAACCCCCCGCCAAAACCAAGGCAACCACCTACTGGCGCACCCTCCTGTCGGGATCTTCGCTGTCGTTCCTCCCCGATGTATCTCCCCCCTCGACCACCACCCCGACCACCCGTGGCGTCTTCAAGTCCACCCCTGTATCCCTCCCAGAGAATGCACCCCAGGACATCACCACCTCCACTCTCCTCACCGCCGCATGGTCCCTCATCCTCGCTCGTCGCCTTCGCACTAGCGATGTGACCTTCGGCTCCGTCACCTCGGGTCGGAACCTCTCATCTTCATTCAACCCCGAGGACGTCATCGGCCCCTGCTACCAATTCACCCCCGTTCGCGTTGCTTTCCAACCCTCATGGACCGGAAAAGATCTACTGTCATTCATCCAGTCTCAGTCCGCCCAGTCTTCAGCCTATGACTACCTCGGGTATGAAGCCATTGCGGAGTCATGCACGGAGTGGCCCCTCGAGCAAAAATTCTTCGGTTCGGTGGTGAATCATCAGGATTGGGAGGACTTTGATACGATGCCGTTTGCGGGAGGGGAGTGCAGGGTGGAGATTGCGAATCCCCATGGGGATGCACCCTGGCCGATGAAGGTCGTCTCGTTTGTCAAGGGGGGTGAGACGCATGTGGGCGTTGTCGGTTTTGAGGAGGATTTGGTGTTGGTGGAGGAGTTGTTGGGTGAGTTGAGGGGGGCTGTGGAGGAGTTGGCCGGGTTGGGAGAGGGGAAGGTTGTGTTGGGTGATGGACTTGAGAAGACTAAGAGTGTTGAGGTAGAGGTTGCTGAAGCGGCGAGGCCGGTGGAGAAGGACGTTGTGGTGGTTTCCGAGCCGGAGACTGCCCGGGATTCGGAGTCGGTTGGGGAGGATATGAAGGAGAAAGGTGGCAAGGTTACCACGGAGGCGGTCGGGAAGAAGTCGTCCAAGGTCTCGAGGAAGAGGCTGCTAAAGGCCCTGAGGAGGTTGGGGTGGAAGTCCGCAGGCAAAAGGGCCTAGAAAAAAGGGTAATATGGCTAAGTGGGAGGGAATAGGATGTCGGGTTTCGTAATAGGTCATTTCCTTTGTTGTGTATTTAATTTCATGTTTCTTTCAATTGTCTATCGTCTTACTTTCAGTTGTCTCTCAGTTTCAGCTGTCTCTCGTTTCAGTCTCGTAATTGAACAGATGCCGAAATGAAAACCTTCTTTACACTATGAATCAAGTTTTTAAGACCATGAATGATGTTGTGTAAGATCATGTGTTCATGTGCAGCTGGCAAAACCCGAAGCGTTTTCGCTTGGTAAAGGTTATGAAGAATAAGTTGTCTTGCTAACATGCCAGACTGCATCGAACGTTGCACATCGCTCCATATTGTTCTTTTGCATCTCTCCTTGTCTTGGTCGCATTCAAGATGTCTTGGGTGGGCGGGCAGATCCTGAAACCTGCAAACTGCGAATAGCTTCATGCTCTGACAGGTGGCCAGTGCGTCTGCGCTAAAAGAGGTTATGGGGCGAGACGTTTTTCAGCGCGTCCAGCTGTGCTCCACTTTCAACCTAACCTTATCACCAGGCTGCCGGCTCCCGTTGGTTTCAGCGTTTGCACTCTCCTTGTCGACTGTAGGCCTCGTGGCATGGCGGAAGGCAGGCAGTCCAATGGAACGAAGCTCGCAGTCTGCGTGGTCGAATGAGACAAGTCAACGTGTGCGACTGAGGTTTGGTGTAACCGCCAACCGGCAAGCACCCGCTGCCCTTCCTTCCCTGACGTGCAAACAGAGTCGCGCCTTCCAACTCTTAAAGTTTTCCAGGTTCGAGCCCACCTTCCACCCGCGCCTTCTTCCATTTAATCCTTCTCTCAAACCACTTCACCTGCAACGCGTTGTGTCAAGCACCGGCGGTCGCAACCATCTTCTCCCAACTTCTTCCTCTTGTTTTCCCGATACATCCCACCAGGCGCGATGGACTCGGCCTTATTTCACCATTTCGCGCTCCCGCAGCGCCTTCCCGGGGCGGAAGATAACAAACTTGACGAGGTCGAGGCATTGTTAGTCGACCATCTCGTTCGCGCCGCAGACCGAGTCCGCCGCCCCGCAGGCCGTGAGACCCACGACTACCCGCTCCGCGAAAACGTCACCTCAGCGTGGAGTTCTGTTGCGAACTTTCTCACCGCCTCCAAGACTGTCAATCGCGGCGGCCTCGTCAACAGCGCAAAACTCAGAACAGAGCTTGGCTGTCTGGGTGTCGGCGGCGCCCTGCTTCTCTACATCCGCAGCCAGAATGCGGCATTGTTTGTTTATCGCCTCGCCAGGTTCGTCCAAGCACCCATTCATCTCATTCATCCCGACCGAGCCTTTTTCTCCTAACATCGTGTTCCAGTTCACCTGATCAAGTCACCTTTGAGGCCTTCGAAGCGTCAGCAAAAAACGAAGATGTTCTCGCTGCCGACGGCGCCCTCGAATGGGACTTCCCTGGCATCGCTGTCGAGGTGCCCTACTCGACGTTTGTGAACCGAGACTTCCAAGCGAGCCTCGCCACCTTTCTTGAGCAGGCCTCCATTGAAACAACCAAGCCGTTTGCAGGCCGGACGTCCAAGGCCGGGGTCGACATCCACGAATACCGCGACACTGCAAACCCAACCATGATCAGCTCAATGTTGATGGCCGTCTTGGAAGAAAGCGGCCGCAGAGTGGCCGCTCGGAAGCTCCGGAAGAATGTACGCGACGACGTGTGTTGGCGGGATGGCGCTCGGAAGCCATGGCGCCGCTCACCGTACTGGCTCGTCCTTCGCGTTGCAGCTGCGCGGTACCTGTCTCTGACGCTTGGAGAGCAGCTGGGACGCTTCGAGTACAAGTTCATGATGTGCTGCTGCTTTGCCACATTTCTACGAGATGTCCAAATTCGAGCATCGCCCGAGATCACGGTCGACCAGCTCAACTTTCTCAAAACCAAGCTGTGTCGACGGTTCGCAAAGCTGGAGACCTTTCGAAACCATGTCAAGAGCTCCTTCGCTGCGCTAGCCCCGAGAATCGAGCTGCTTTTTGGGAGCCTCGCTCCCGCCATCGTTGCTGGGCCTGTCGACAACGCCGAGCGCCGAGTTCACCGGGAGTGGGAGCAATTCAAGGCGAAGAACACAAAGAGCATTGAACCACTGCGCAAGAGAGCCCACCCCGCAAATCTCTCTCTCTCATTGATGGTCAGCGGTGCTACTCTGGACCGAATCCGCGCCGCGACAAACCGGATGATCCACACGCCTCAACCGAAGCGGTCTCCACCACCCAACTTCGCTCCCCGACGCGCGAACGAGCAATTCACCACATACGCTCAGCCATTCCTCAAGATCACTGGGCATGAGAGCGCCCTTCATCAACTTGCATCAACGCCGGGAGTGTCTGCCAACGATCTATCCCAAAAGTTGCATCAGTACGTGGAGATAGCTCTACCAAAGTACAGCGGCAACTCGGAACAGCTGAGCATCCTGATACTGAATTGCATGGATGTTTGGATGAAGATTGACGAAGGGGCGTGTCGACGCTTTCCTCTCCTGGCACAATACCGTCCGATCTTCGCGCCCGAGGCTCTCGACGTACTCCATCTCGCCGCATACAAGGAAATGGCCCGCCTTCAGAGCATTCAGAACTATCTTCGCTTGCGAGTCGAGACATCTATTGAGACTGGCAGCGTATTTGAAGGTCCCACCGCCGACTGCTTTGCGAGACGGTATTATGACGAGTGCGACGACAGCAACATCTTGCATGCCCTGCACGAGGAGATCGAGAGGGTGGCCCTTCTCAGAAAAGACTCCAAGTACCAAGAGTGGGAAAAGAAGACAGCTCAGCATGAGGCTCTCACCAGACAAGTCAACGAGAGTACCTGCGTTTTCACGGTCAACAAGTACACCGGCAGGGAGACTCATGCCTCAAACTTTTGCCCGCGATGCCATGCCACACGACAATTGGAGAATCTGCGTATCAAGATCTATGAGCATCCCCTTCCTTCCGATGAATTCATGGCAAAAGTGGCGGTGTTCGAGATCGCATGCCCTCCAGAGTTTGCTACCTACCGTGATGTTACCTGGATGTTGGTGGATCGTCTCGGTGCCGTCAGCAACCCTGGAGAACCAGTGTGCAGACTGGGCGAGTACTCAGAGCTCCAACCCCATATCCGGCGGCAACCGACCAGCTTCACACTTGCGTCGTCGACAAAGTCTTGTAAGTCACCAAGGATCATCCCGATTGTGTGCCTTTGCTGACCTTTTATCCAGTTCTGCGCTCTCATTATGGGACCCTGAGTTTCCCTGTTGGCTGGGATGCCGGCCGCGATGGCGTATGCAAACCGAACGGGCTCAGATGGGGCTACTACGACACACGAAGCAATTCATGGACGCGCGGTGCGCCCACGAGGCCAAGTTTCGCCCACCACTTCGATCTTCAAATGCCACGGGGGTTCCCAATCCACTTCCTATCCAGCAGAAGCAAGTCAAAGACTCTGACTCGCGGTGAAGGCCCATCATCGTACGAAGCCGTGGCAACACAGGTGAACTGCCCATCTGGACTGAGCCCCCACGAGTTTATGGCCTTCAAGACGCTGGCTTCCGGCTTCGCTCGCCGTTGGGTCACCATTTTGGTGGAGCTTGGGTCTACCAACATCAACTGGTCGGGCGAAGCGGCCACGATGCTGATGCACCACCTGGCTTTGCAGTGCGGCCCGGCGTCCGAGAGCAAGAATCCGCTTCGTTTGACGCACGCTGTTTTTGGTGACGCTACCTTTGTGAAGAAGCTCCTCGACCAAGTGAACAGCCGTTTCAAGATCTTGAAGGACACCGTCAGCTGGAGAGAGACCAACATCATGGACACACTCATCACGCTGGCGCTACGGATTCTGCGTCTTGCGAAGCCCGCCGGTCTGGACAGTGTGCTGCGAGATGAGGCCGCCGACACGCTCTTCCTCGCACGCGAGATATGCGTGCTCTGGATTCGACAACTCCGGCAGGAGATCCAGACAGCACCAAGCAGTCCAAACTCCCGCAATCTACAGCATTACGCCTTGATGGCTGCTTTGTTGTGCCGGCGCACCTTTGTTGTCCACTTGGACAATTGGTTCGACTTTGACGAAGAGTCACTGGAAGAGTATATTGAGTCCACCCTCGCTATCCAGGAGAATATGGTGCTGCATAGCATTGAAGAACTTCCGCCACTTACACTGCGGCATCTCGTTTCCTCGATCAAGCTTTCATACGACATTCAAGACGTCGTGATGTCCAAGATCAAGACGTGTCAGGAAGGTCTGCAGAAGGGACTGAAGCACTTCTGGCCCGAAGCCGATCGAATGACGCCGGGGAAAATGGAGATCATCTCCAGACCGGATGGGTGGGTGTGCTTTGACATCCCCCAAACCGAGCTGGAGAGCTATCAATATGTCCACCTCGACATCCTACTTGGCTGCCTTCTCGTGAACGGCAAGCCAGTTGGGAAACTCCCACAGGACTCGCAGGATTCTACGGTCATCAAAGAACTCTTTGGCGACCAGCCTCTTCGGTGCTTTCAATCGTCGATCCCGGGGATGACGTACACCCTCGCGAACAAACAGCGAGAATTCACTGTCCACGTCGGCTATGACGGCACCGAGACCATCATTCTCGCCAAGCCCAGCTCTCCATCCAGCCCGATGCTTCGGTTCATCAACAGAGAAATCTTCGAGAGTCCACTCAGAGACAGATTCGACCTCCCGGGTCCCTTGGTCCATGGGAGAATTCACTGGATGAATCTACAGACAGGCGATGTGTACATCACACCGCTGAGGGAGCGATGGGAGATGGGGCATCAACAAACTTGGACGATCAATAGGCAACGAGCCAGGTGTGAGCGACGACGTCCCCACGGCAAGACCGAAGCCGTCCTCAGTCCCCAGTGCAAGCTCTTTCGAAACATCGCGTCAATCCTGGAAGGGCTTGTGCCGAGAGGCCACCTGCTGGTCAGCCAGCCCCTGGAGAAGGGAAGCCTTCAAGTTCTGATCCAATCGTTGGGTTTGATGTTCTTTGTCAACCCCAGCCAGCGCCTCTACTCTCCTCAGCTGAGATTGGAAATCGATCCCAACCAAGACGCTGGGACGTGGTATGGTTTGGATCAGAAGTTGATCTGTCGAAGTCCCGAGAACCCGTTTCAGCGCACCGTGCTTGTTCCGCTGGGCGGCGATATCACCACTCGAAGAAGCGGTTGTCATGTCACCGTCCGAATCGGCCGAAGTGACCGGTATGGAAAGTTTGCCATCAATGATACGATCGGCAGAATCGACTGCGCCGCAGAGCCCCAGCTGCTGTACACAAAGGCTCTTCTGCATGCCTACACCTCATTCCCCATCCCCGATCCCCTCACCGGCCGCACCGGGGCGGAGGAGAGTTTGCACTGGCTGCAATCCGGAGCTTGCAGCCCGTGGACAGTACTCGGCCATGAAGTGGCGATTCTGGCACGCATCGCAAGTTTGACGCCTTGTCGAGAGTACTATCCTCTGGGCCGTAAGGTCATGAGGGTTGACCGGTGGAATGACAGTCTCACCTCACACATCCAGCATCCTCTTTACAGAAGGGTGGTTGATGAGATCTTGGCCCTCTCAGAGGAATTGGAGAGTTTCACGGCTTCTCCGCTCCAGGGGCAGCCCAGCCCCGTGGATCTGATATCGGCCACCGACGAACACCTGACTCTCAGGGCCTGGAGACGTCAGCAGTTGTACGAGAGACCGACATCTAATCACACCAGCGTATCTAATCGGATCCCGGCCACTGTCTACGTTGCGAGAGACCAGCCTTCGTCATCAGAATCGACATACAGTAACATCATGGAGATGTCGCATCTGATTCGCAAAAGGCCTGCGATTTTCGACACCCCGTTCAACTTGGCCATCGAGCTTGGGAAAGGAGACCTCATTGGCGGCTACGGATCCAAGTACGGCAAGGTCTCGATCAGCGACCAGATGTCGACCGATATCAGGGAGAACTGGGGGCCACTGGTCGAACTCTGTCGAGCCGACACGTCCATCTACAGCCTTGTCTTTGTCTTCGCCGCGCTGTGCTTTGGAGGATGCGTTAAGAATACCCTACTTAAGGCGCTGGTTTCGTTTATAACAATTCCCGAGCTACGAAGTCTTGAGCTGCCCAAGTGGCCGTCATATTCCTTCTTCCGCCCCGACAAAAGCCCCCGTGTCGATGACATCGCGAGACTGATGTCGCCTTTCAAGATGCCGGCGCCAACGGGCAGTGCTGACGAGCTTGGAAACCTCCTCACAGCAAAACAGCGACGCAAGGTCCAGGCGCAGAAGGAGAAGTTCGAGTGGAAGAGCGAGCAAGACTGTCGCCGTCTCGCCGAGTTCCTGATCAACCAGTGGCCATGTCTCGAACCCAGCGCCGACGGCTTCCCCGACAAGGATGTCCAAGTCTACATTGGCCTTGCAATGGAAGTTGTGCTTCCGGAATGGTCACGACTGTTTCGAAACTACGAGTTCAATTCCCACATGCAACACGTCCAGCACATCCTGGATAAGCATCGATCCGAGTACAGCATCCCAACATCCCCGCCCTACTCACCTGACGCGGCGACGTTTCACGCTTGGCGAGCTGAGTTTGACGAGGTCCCCAGTCTGGGCGACTTGCTGGCAAAGGCGATGAGCAACTCAGCTCCAGCCATCATGATGCCCAGACTAATGAACCATGGTCTCACGGGTCAGGCATGGACACCACTGGCCAGCATCCCTCGGGACGGGCGTGAACTGTCTGCCCCACGGCAGTTTGGCTCGCATGGTTCTGAAGGTGGGCCACAACACCAGACGAGAATCTCCGCTGTTGAACAGAGGAAGTACATTGAAGAGCTCCGGGCTATCACGGAACGGCTGGGGCAAAGCAAGTCGCTGGTGCGCCAAAACTATGCCCAGGACCTTCTTGGCAGTTTGGAGGCGTTCGAGACGCTCAAGAAGCCGCGGGCGCCGGCGAGCTCTTTTCTCTGGAAACGCGAGCTATCGACCTCGCAGGGACACGTCGTGGGCAAATTTGATCGATTGACAGCGGCTGTCCAGATGCCCACACCCAAAATGTCATTGGATCACATTCGCTGGCTGCAGCGAGGGGGGTTATGGCCCGCCATCACCACTGTAACCCTTCTTGAACACCTCCGTTGCGGCGCCAAGACTGTTTTTGGCCTCAATATGCGCAATGGGCTGATCAAGTTTGGGCTCGCATTGACACGATTGCAGCGCGACATCAGGCTCAACGACTGCTACCTGGCGGGCGATGTCACACGGTTCCAAGACGAGGAGGCGAACAGCGGACATTACAACTGGGATCCCGCCCAGGAATCCGATTGGCTCCTGCTGGAAATCGAGTCCAACGTGCTGATCCGACCCGATCAAGTCGATGTCGCTCGCGCTACCATAACGCCTCAATCCGGGTCCAACTCGGTGTTGCAGATGAACATGGGCCAAGGCAAGACCTCTTGCATCATGCCAATGGCGGCCGCATCACTCGCAGACGGCAACAGCCTGGTGCGTGTCATTGTGCCCAAGGCCCTGCTGCTGCAAACAGCCCAGCTCCTCCAATCCCGGTTGGGCGGCATGCTGAACCGCCGCATATGCCATGTGCCCTTCTCCAGGCGGACCGTGACGACGGAGCAGAACGTCCGGCGCTACTTTGGCATTCACAAGCGCCTCTTGAAGGCGACCGGTGTCATGCTGTGTTTGCCAGAGCACAGCCTGTCTTTCATGCTGAGCGGGCAGCAGAGGGTTCTTGACGACAAGATGGACCAGGCGAAACCCATGATCAAGGTGCAGTCGTGGTTGCGATCCGTGTGCCGCGACATTTTGGACGAGTCCGACTACACCCTGGCCACCCGCACGCAGCTCATTTACCCATCCGGATCTCAGGTGGCTGTCAATGGCCACCCCCACCGTTGGCAGGTCATCGAGGCCATTCTCAGTCTCGTCAACCAACACTTGTATGGCCTAGAGGCATCGTTCCCCCAGTCTATTGAAGTTGTCCGACGGCTGGGTGGCGGGTTCCCCCTGGTTTACTTCCTCCGTCGCGATGCAGAAGACGAGCTCCTCGTACGCCTCATGTCAGATATCACAACGCGTGAGGATATACTGCCCATGCGGTCTTTCACCCGCCAGGAACGCCTCGCGATCAAGGACTTCCTCGCACCGAGGCACCGCAAACTTCGGGCCGACACCGCCAGCACGATCCGCGCCCTGCGTCCTGATCGCCCGCACATCAAGCAGATGGTCTACCTTCTCCGGGGCCTGCTCGTCAACCGCATTCTCATCATGACGTTGAAGAAGAGATGGAATGTTCAGTACGGATTACGACCCAACAGCGACCCCGTAGCTGTGCCATACCACGCCAAGGGTGTTCCCAGCGAGCAGTCGGAATGGGGGCACCCTGACGTGGCCATCCTCTTTACCTGCCTTGTATTCTACTACGACGGCGTCAGCGAGGCGCAGCTGCAGAAGGCTCTGAGCAGGGTCAAGGAGTCGGACGATCCAGCCACCGAGTACGACAAATGGGTCTACACTACCCCTGACTTCCCGCTTTCCCTTCGCAGTTGGAATGCCATCAATGTGGAGGATGCCTCGCAAATCAACGGGATATGGCGAGCAGTTCGTTACCAGGTCGTCGTTATTGACTACTTCCTCAACAACTTCGTCTTCCCGCAGCACGCCAAGCAGTTCAAGGTCAAGCTGCAGTCCAGCGGCTGGGACATCCCGCAATTTTCAGCCGAGGTTGGCGAAGTTCAACAGCACGCCCTTCGACAAGGGGCCCGACCACTCACGACCGGCTTCAGCGGCACCAATGACAATCGTAACATGCTTCCGCTCACCATCCGCCAAGCCGATCTGAAGAGTCTGTCCCACACCAACGCCGAAGTGCTGACGTATCTCCTCCACGACCGTTCTCGCGAATGCAAGATCATCACGGACGTCCGGGGAAAGCGCGCCACGGAAAGAGATTTGCTGCACATGCTTAAGACAATGGGAATCAGCATTCTCATCGACGCCGGTGCTTTGATCCTCGAGATGGACAATGAGACTCTGGCGAGGACATGGCTGGATATCGACGGACAGGAGGCGGCCCTGTACTTCGACGCAAACAACAAAGCTATGATCATATCCAAGACAGGAAAGAGAACGCCTCTCCTCGCGTCGCCGTATGCCGACGACTTGAGCAAGTGTCTGGTGTATCTGGACGAGGCCCACACCCGAGGGACCGACCTCAAGTTTCCCCTGAACGCCAGAGGTGGTCTCACCCTGGGACAAGGCCAGACGAAGGATCACACAGTTCAGGCCGCAATGCGACTGCGTCAGCTGGGAACCAGCCAGTCTATCACCTTCTTCATCCCTCCCGAGGTGCACCAAGTCATTCTCGACCTTCAGGGCAAGACCACACACGACAATATCGACTCGCACGATGTCATATGTTGGATGCTTGACAACTCCTGCGATGGCATTGAGCAACTACAACCGCTGTACTACTCGCAGGGAATCGACTTCTGTCGGAGAACGCAAGCCTCCATCGACAATTCCGAGTTTCTCACCGATGTGGATCAACAGGCGAACTACGTCTCATCGATCAAGCTCAACGAGCTTCAGACCCTGCAGGCCATGTACGAACCGAAGAAAAAGGTTGCTCGCATCGGAGACTTCAAGTCCTCGCACCCCAGCGTTGCGGCCTTCGCAAGGGAACTCAACGCCCGGCGCAAGGGGTTCCAGGATACTGGCCGCGCCGTTCACGGATCCGCCCTCCAAGAGGTCGAGCAGGAGCGCGAAGTTGCCGTCGAGGCCGAAGTGCAACGGCAGCCTAAGAAGCCACGACATTACGAAGCGCTCGGCTTCCCCGGCCTTTCTCGGGACCTGGCCGCCTTTGTTCGCAGCGGTCGGCCTCCTGTGGACAGCAATGCCATGACGCACTACTTTCAGTTCATGGCGGCAACACTGCTGGGAAAGAAGCACAAGATCGCGGTGAAGGGGGGTCATGTGGATACGAAGCTTTTCGTTTCGACCGAATTCCAGAGGACTGTCAGATTGTACACTGATTTGTCGCTCGACAACTTCCTAGTAAGTTTCACCCTTTCGTTTCCGTCTGAATGCAAGAATGGACGGCTGACACAAATCCAGCGCCCCGTCAGTTGGGTCCTTTGGAGCGAGGTGGTGGAGGCAGCGGTGGTCGTGATTCCCGAGGAAGCCGAGGCAATCCTTCGCATGATGCAAACCAACGATATCCACCCCAAAGTCCATCTGATCACCTACGCATCTCCCGTGACGAGGAAGATGCTTTGTTTCAACAGCCTTACCTTCTTGACCTTCCCGCCGATGCCGCCGAACTGGAAGGCACCGCAGTGGTTGAAGACGGGACTTGGCCTTCTCGCTGGCCGGATCCATTTCGAGTGGGAAGAGTACGAGTCCTTGTCTGAACTTCTCGGAGTGCAAGAAAGCTCCATCTCCATCTCCATCTCCAATATGGACGGCATTGAGGATGTCGACACGGAAGTCTCGGATGGCGAAGAGAACAAGGAGATGACCGTGGCGAGGACATTTTGCCCCCGGCCGCTGGTGTTTCTGCAAGAATGGCTTGCCCTCCGGAGACAAGGGCAGGACTTTTCGCACACCCCCATGGGTTTCATGGTACAGGACAAGCCCCTCCATGCCAACCACCCACTCTTCAACGAGGCAACGGCGTCGACGGGTACGAATGGCACAGCCGCATTGGGAGGTGGATCTGTAGGATTAGTGAATGGATCCAAGGCAGAGGATTGTAGCGATGACGATTTCTTTGATGGAGTTGATGATATGGGAGCAAATGTTGGAGATGATGATAACGAGGAAGAGGAACAGGGAGAAGAAACCGAGGCATCGCAGGAAGACCTGGAGGATGAGAGTCAAGAGGACCAGCGATATTGCAGTGACGATGGAGACACGGACTCGGGTGTCAGTTATTAAAGATACTACCGGCCTGGTATCTGTTGGTCAAGGGCGATGTAGGAGTAGATATACTGTCGGTTACTTGAATTGACTGTTCATGTCTCGACATGTTGTGAAACATTTGTCCGCCTCCGTATTGAACTGTGGATGTGAACATGGACTGGGCAATCCCGATATGTGTTACAAGTCTATCCTTATATATATCCCATTAATATCCAAGACCATGCTGCTTAAATCCAACCTTGGCTGCTCGCCCACCACCAACCCGCACCTGCAGCCGTTGCCCCTCCCACCCATGGCAACATATTGCCAGCCAGTTTTTTCAGCATGGTGATCTGCTGATCTATGATCTTCTGCCGTAACGCCGTAGCCTCATTAGCATGAGGAAAAGGCAACGGCTTCCCATCCTCCCCAACCGGCACCTCCCTCCCGAGAAACTCGCACAATGGCGCCCATCCATCCCCAAGCTTGTAGTTGAGCAACCTCCCCGGGGTAGCCGCACACGTCTCCCGAATCTCGGAATGATGACGCTCCCACGCAGCCCGCAAGTTCGCACCTAACTCCTTCTCATCCTTTGCGTTGGCCCATCCAAGCAACATCTTGCGATTTGCCGGCCCCGTCACGGACCCCAGAAGCGGCTCGACAACATTCACAAAAAAGTTCGGGATGGTGCCCCAGAGCGAGGTGATGATGGTCTCGTTGACGGATTTGCTCCATTTCCCATAGTCCCGCTCGACAAGAATGACTTTTGCGTCCGGGTAGGCCTTGACCAGGGCGGCGCCGAAGATGCTCGCGACGTCGGTGACGGCCTCGCAGGAACCCCAGATCCCGTCCCATTCTTGGCGGGTGAACTCGTTGCCGGGGCCGCGGTAGGTGGGGAGGCTGGGGAAGGTGGCGTCGGCGGCGTTGCCGAGGATGGCCCAGTCGGAGTTGTTGCCCATGGAGTTGAGGCCGTGGTAGACGTTGGCGTAGCCGAGCGTGGTGAGGGCTTGCGACATGCTGTATGTGCCGGTGCGGAAGAGGCCGAGGGCGAGGACCTTCATTTCCCGCTTGGGCGGTGGTGCTGTTGTGTCGCCGGCCATTTTGGTGGTGGTTTGGGTTAATATTGGTGGGGTGATGTTCAGTCTGACCAGAAGGTTGATGGGATGTCAAATGCTTTTGTTTTGCAGCATCATCCCCTGCCACGTACTAAGACAGGGGGTTGACCCGACGCTTGGACAATGTCTTCGCATCTGGAACCGGTTAGTGTGTGATAATTTCCCTTATCCTGGGCTTGAGAACGGACCGATAAACAGTTGTGGACCCGGCAGTGTGGGAAGAAAAGACTGTGTAAAATAAAACTAATACCATGCCAGAGGAACCTCTTATCGATACCTGACTGCTCCAAGGAGGCCAATTGCAATCGCAGATGAAGGCATTACCCCGCCTAAGAATAGATGCCTGGTGATGGGCGTCCGCTTTCCCAACACCAAACACCGAACCTCATCCAACATTTGTATTGCGAAAATGCAGCAGGTTAGCGAACCAACCCACGTGCACATGTCGCCGCGCTGTGGTCTCTGCGACGAGAACATGATCAGTGGTGGCATGTGCGTTGTGTTGGTTCCATCTGACGACTCCACCGATTGTAAGGCCGGCGTCATCGTGTCTCGCTGCCCCGACTCGGATGCGAAACAAAGAATCAGGGCGATTTTCGGCCAGGGCGGCGTTCGACGCAAAAGGGCACCAGGCCCAGGTCCGCGACAAATCCGACAACAAGTGGCTGCTTTGCATGCCGGCTGGCAGCAGCTTTCTGGGCTGCCCCAGGAGCTGTGCGACATGATCCAGGAACTCTCAACGCCAAGCACGCTCTCACGCTACGCATCCATTCTCAAATTGGCGTCCCGATTGCAAGCAACCCCCGAGGGACCCCTCCGTGAAGTTTCCCTCAGGGACATTGCGTACTGGAAGAGGGGATCCCAACTCAGGCCGGCAACTGACCAAGAACATCGGTGCACATTCGACTTCATCGGCCTGCAAAAGATCGAACTGTTGCCTGAGCTTCCCGCCCATGAACCAAAGCCCCCATTACATGCCCCTAAACATCAAACAGAAGCGTCAGTGGTTTAGTGGTAAAATCCATCGTTGCCATCGATGGGCCCCGCGTTCGATTCGCGGCTGACGCATCGGCAGCGTCCCCTGTGGATCTGCCTCATCAGCCCGCTTGGCTCAGTGGTAGAGCGTGTCACTAGTAATGATCACTAGTAATGACAAGGTCGTCAGTTCAATTCTGGCAGTGGGCAAAGCTTCCTTTTTGCCTCCACTTATAAGGTGGGTTTTGGTCCGTCCTGGGATGGTGTTGTGGAGCAGGGGGACACGAAGCTGACCATGAGCACACAGATGTGTTCTGATGCACACAGATGTGTTGCAGTCTGGCATCAAAAGCCCAGCCACGACAACCAATTGGAAGCCTCGGGCGAACTACTCTAAATTCTCCCACATCTGCAGGTGTGGCCAAATGCCATTATGAATGGTTAGGCAGTTGCAGCCACCCATGGGCATCGGGAAAACGGTCACACCTCCCCACTTTTCCAACTTCCCGAAATGGCAGTTTGTAAATTCCATCTCAGCTGTCAAGGAGGACGCGCCACTAACGTCCACGGGTTTTAATCTCCATCCATTTAAAGCACCACCTTTTCCAATTGCCCTGCTGGACATATATAAACCAAGCTCGCCGTCCCACCTGCGCCCAGCTGTGTCGTCGCAGCATTCTCCTTCCTCCCTTCCTCCTTCCACGTCCTCCCATTGCTCATATTCTACTCCTCCGAGCTCCTGTCCTGCTCAAGCGAGCCAATTGGGCTTTTTCTTCACCTTCCCCACACATCTCCCCCGACTTGCACAGTCGCAGCGATAGTACTAGGGCCAGCCAGAGCAACACTGCGACTTACTCTTCGCCCTTGACGTTGTTCTTGGCCTGCTTCTGCCATGATGACGACACCACAACGCGATGAGATTGTTGACAGCAGCAATTCGCATCCCGTTGTCGACGACAGTACACGACATGCAAGCTTTCAGTCGCCGAGCCTGGTGCGCGGCACCGACTTCAGGCTTTGGCGATCATGCCACGGCGCCCAACTGGGCCGGATGTGAGAGCAGGTCGCAAATCTCCTTGTTGGTATTTCCATTCGGCGCGTGCAAATCACATGATCATCACGTGCCCGGCCGACCCCTCCCTCTTTGCGGCTCAACCTTGGACCTTCCGGACCTGAGAAATTGAGCGGGACACAGCTAGGGCCCGGGGCAGCTGTGTCCAGCGTGTTCAAGTCGCTGCCAAACCACAATTTGCGAACCACGAGCAACTGCCGGCAAGGCAACCAAGGCAACCAAGGCAACCACCGCTGACGCTCAGAAGCCCGAGATCCATGCAAGGCAGCAACTTCGTCACCCCGGTCATTATGAGCGAGGCGCTTCCCGCGGTCCCGACAATTTCCCGTGATTACGACGTGACCGGGTCACATTGGCTGTCAACAGCTGGAAGGGAGGCTGCAGTTGCAGCTGGGTGCGCAATGTCGGTGAGTGAAGTTGGTGTCATCCAGCCCACTGTCAATGCAAGTCGCTGACGCATTTGTTCTGCAGTTTCTGTTTTTGGTTTGCCAACGAATCATGAATTGCCAGAAACATCTGGCGATGCTCAAAGGGGTTAAAGTTAGCGAGAAGGACAAGTCTGGACATGCCTGTTTGAAGCCTCGCTGACGACGCTACTGTTCGACGACCCCCGAGGGCGACGACACGAGACAACGAAACGGACACACCCCCCCCCCCACCCCCCCCCCCTTCTCGGGAACGAAACAGAGGGCGTGTGGACGACATCTCGGCCTTGTCAGATGAGGTGAAAAGGCGTGAAAAAGGGTCCGCATTGGCGCTCTACTCAACCAGCAATGCACTCTCCAGACGTCCGATTCGCCTAGCACTTGAAGTCGATGTGCCAATGTTGCGGCCGAGCTCGCGCAATATTGCATCGAGCCTATCATCGAAGGGCGGAGACGGGGCACTGCAGTAACCACCGCAGCTTTGCTTCTCTTCAAGGATTCACTGGAGGAACTTCTGCTGCCTGAAGATGAGGCTGGCCGATTCGATGCGGAGAGTGGTTGCATGCCGCCTGGCAAGAGGCAAGGATGAGAGCAGCTTGATCCTCAGGCTTGGGCGGTGGACGGGTATCTCGCATATGGCCACCCTGTTTGCTAAAGATATGCTGAAATTCGGGTACACGGTACCAAGGGGTGCCTTGGTCCTGCAACTCAAACGCCTGGGAAGGGGACATCAAGGTAGTAACAAAATGGGGGTTTGGCGGATTTTCTGGCAATCTGCGCTCCAGGCGCGAAGTGTCTGGCATGGAACCTGACCTGCGGGTTGTAATCCCCCTTTTTGATAAATCTGCCAGTTGGCCTGTGACGGTCCAGCCAGGTAGAACCGTGGCTGGTGACAGAATCTATTGTGGTTTCTATGAAGGAGTAAAAGTAGATACAAAAGGGGTGGCCCTGAGGAAGGTCCTTCTTATGGGAGGGCCTGACCCGGTTCCCTGGAAGGGGAGGTCTTGGCTTGCAGCCAAGGTTAACCCCGATTGGGCCTAGCCCCGTGACATGGCCAAATCCACCTGCTTTCTTTGCTCCCCTTAGATCCTTTCGAGCTGCCTGATATAAACTTTGTCGATATTTACTTCCAAATCATCAAAATTGCCTTCTCTGCCACTTCCTCTTACAACCACCAGTTGACCATTCAAGTCATCTCAAATGACCTCCAAATGGCTCTGCCAAACAATCAGCAACCTAGCTCCGGGTGCGTTGGTACTAATCCCCCCCCTCATAATGTGTCACCATGCTGACGGATCCCTCCTTGTCGTATTCCAGGCCAACGAGCGGATCATCCAAAACCTCCTCATCCTCTCTATCGGGGTACCACCCACGCTCTCGATCCTTCTCCAACCGCCGCATCTCCAGATACCTTGACGAAGCATCCACTCTTGGGAACACTCTCGTGGCTCTTCCGGATCGTACGAACGATATCGCTACCGCTGAGGCCTCGCACCAGACTAGGATCCTCAATGACCTCGCCAAGATAAAGGACAAGTTTTCCCAATCTTGACGCAATCATTCTTCGCTGGTCTCTTCACCACCCATTCCACAACACAATGACTAACATAAAAAAAGCTTTCAGGCCACGGCGGAGGCGAGGCAGGGGCGACAAGGGAGGCATGCATGACGTTTCGGTCCCAGGCAATCAACATGCAGACGATGCCCGGATGCCGGACCGCGTGGACGGGAGTTACATTTCGTCGTGGCAGTGTTGTTGATTAGGAGGCTGGGTCAACAATTTTACAACAGAAAAAATACTTTATCTGCTCCAGAAGCCTTTTCCCATTTATCCCCGTGCTACTCTTCACACTGCGCCCGGGGCACCAGTCCCGGTGCCGGGGGTGACCATCGGCCACCCCCTGGAACCACTTTTATCACCCAGCTTGACTCCCATCAGCAGCCTACTCCTTCTGGTCACCACCTAAACAGGCAACTAACATCAAGCTTACACCTCAGTGCATCCCCTTTAATTACTCTCGCCATTCAACATACCTACAGTTGCCTTGGCCGTAAACCATGGGTCAACGACCACTCCAGTCTTCAATAATGATGCTTGCGGCCTACGCACAACGGCTTGTTAGCATTGACGTGGAGTTTTCTAACTTACCCCTTTCAGTGAACCACTGACCTTTTCTGCAACAGCATACACCGTCGCGCTGAGATGCGCACTTGGAAGTATCGGAAACACTCCAGCATCCACGATTCGCCTGTTGCATCGTCAGCTGTCAGCAATCTTCCTCCCGCACTAATGTTCACGGGGGAAAGTGAGGAAATACAGCACTCACAACCCAGCCGCCCCGTGGACCTTCAATTCCGCACTCACCACCCCTCCCCATTCCCTCGGCATCATCGCCGTGGTACAACACGGATGCATAAACGACTGCGTCGTCTTCCCCCTGATATACTTCACCATCTCCTCATCTGATTGCACACCCACCCCCGGCTGAACCCCCACTACACCTAGCCCCCTCATCGTCTTCGCCTGCATCGCCCTCCTCACATATCGCAGATGCACAAGATGCAGGTCGACATCAATTGGATTCGAAGCAGACCGGTAGTCCAACACGGGGGGCTGCAACGGGTGTGTCCCGTTTAACCGAACAGTCCCTCGTGACAGGGGGTGGAGTAACGCCGCGGGGAGTGTTGTCCCGGTTGCGAACGCCGATTCCAGAGAGGGAGCGTGGGGGCTGGCGTAGAGATCTGCAAGGGCGAGGAGCTGCGCGCGGTAGCCGGCTAGGAGGGTCGGGTCGGAGGAGTATACGGGCGGGAGGTATAAGGCCGTGGTAGAATTGGCGGTGGCGAGGGAGTGGATTTTGGAGAGGAGGGTGGAAAGAGAGGCAGGGGTGGTCATGTTGGGGAGGGAGATGAAGATGAAGCTGTCGGACATGGCGAGGGTGTAGGGGCCGGTGGCGGGGGTGGAGTTGAATGCGGCTGCGGCGGCGGCGGCGAAGGGGGGGTTGAGCATGTCCTGGGGCATGGGGGCGGTGAAGTTGGGAGGAGTGGCATCTGTGGTGTTTTGGTTTGAGGATTATCTGGCTGCTTGGAATTTGATAAGGGGGTTCAGGGGTAGGACTTACACTGCCAGGTGACCACCGGACCGGAATGATCTTGGAGATTGGCACCTACTCCTGGAAGATCCACCACGACTGGGATACCCAAATTCTTTAAGAAGGATGCAGACCCAATCCCACTCCGTTGTAGAACTGCCGTCGATCCAAACACACCAGCGGAGAGCACGACTTCGGCTTTGACAGTGATGTTTGCCGTCTCACCACTATCCACAGACCGTATTTCGACAAGGGGAGGCCCAGCAGTCGGGTCGCCACTCGGATACACTAGACGAGTAACTTGGTGTCGAACAACAAGATGGTAGTTCTCTCGACCCTTGTTGACCACATCGGCATAATGGCCCAGTCCGGCATGGGAACGCCTCGCTGTTACCGGGTGCTGAGAGATAGGGACCCAGCACAGACCCTCCTTGTTGCCATTGGCACACTCGTTGTTAAGCTCAATACCTGCTTCCTCCCAAGCGTTTCGGACTGCAAAGTGGTCTCCCCACTGAAATGGAGGAAAGCTGGCATGGATAGGGGTAGTGTTGCCGTATGTCGAAGATTCCCACGTGTAGTTGTACTGGCTTGCGATCTCGGGCGACGATGGTGTAAACGTGACACTCTTTTTGAACCAGGGGTAGAGGCCTTCCCAATCCCAACGGTGAGACTTGGTTTGGTTCGGGGTGGTGTCTTGGAGCTGTTGCCAGGCGTCGTAGTCGTATTTTGAGCCTCTATCAAACACCATCCCGTTCGTTGCACTGCTTCCCCCGACCGACTTGCCGGCGATGACGAAGGCTGTGTTGTTGTTCAGCTCCGGACTGGGGGTGGAGCTGAGTTCCCATCGACTGGAATATCCGCCAGCTTCGCCCCAGATGATCTTGGGCGGGTCAAACTGGCCAGGTGCGTACTCGATATCTCCGTATTCGACAACAAGGGTGTTTTCTGTCAGCGGTATTAGTTTTTGGTCTGAGATTGGGGTGGTTGAGGTTTTTTGGTTGGTTTGCACCGACTTCCGGGAAAGGCCTCAGTGAGGCGATCTGCAACTGTCAGGCCAGCTGTTCCGCCGCCGACAACCAAAAAGTCATAATCATCGCTAAGCTCCCAGGATTTGCGCTTCACTTGGTAGTTTACGCCCTGACGCGCAACCGCCAGCTCGATGTTCGCAAGGACCAGAGCTGCTAGCTGAAACTTCATCATGTTTGTGTCAATCAAGACGATTTGCCCATTTGCAGCGAGATGCTGCCGCTTTACACAATCGAGAGGGGAAGGGGTGATATTTAGCTTGTCGTAGTTCCACCTTATTGTGGGCAATTTAGGCATATATGGCGCCGCAAAGTGATGACGTGAATCGGGTAAAAGGCTTGGCCGGGAGTTCTTCTTCGAATCCAATGCTAAATCCAGTGCCATTGTAACACAGAGACACGGGTTGGTTACCTACATTCCCGAGTCCTTCCCGGAGATATACCTTACTTTCCACAGGTGTATTGTCAACTTCGGGGAAACACATAACCGCTCTTGGTCTATTGGGTGCTGATGAGAATGACTGAGACATGTTACTGTGTAATATGAGAACCAGCACTGTGTTCAAGGCGGGGGTCTTTTTCTTTTCTTTTCCCCAGCCACTCTTGTCGCATCAAGACCAACCAATGCAAGCCACTGTCACAGAGTAGCTGTTGACAACCAACCCCGCACTTTTCGAAGCTGATGGCGTGAAGTCTTCCCACAACAACACACACCTGACACATCTGTTTGCCTTGATTTACATATCTGAACACGTCTGGTGTGTTCTCCTCCGTTCAGTTGGGGGGGTACAAGCTCAATACCACCCACTTCATTGCCTTTTCCCGTCGATTTTCTTACCCGTTCCACGGCAACACGCCTGTCACCGCCGCGTCAATATGGTCAGAAAGAGACCTGCCTCGTCCAATGCCCGAGTTAAAGCTATGCGTAGGAAGCTTTGCGCGAAGGGCAAAGACGCGGACATAAGAAAGTTTGAATTCCTTGGCACGGTGGCCGTGTACCCAAACCTGTGGGATTGTGGCACCTCATTCCGAGGCAGACTGGTGGAGTGGATTGTGGCCAATCATGAGATTGTGCGGCTGTGGCTCCCAGATATCTTAGAAGCCGGGCCCGGTTTTTCAACGTCCCATTGGAAATGGTACATGGCGTCGGCCGTCGCGGACCGACATGCGAACGCCACAAGAAACATTCCCGACTACTCAGTGCGTGTCAAGGTCGCCCAAGCTTGTGTCGACGATATGAATAGGAAGAAAAAGGAATTCGAAGAGCTCCAGCGTGGGAGGGCGCAAGTAGCCACGTTTTCTCATATGCCTCGAGAGTCTGAAGACGTAAGTTTCCATCTCATCTGGGCCATCGACCTCCCTACCTAGGCACCCATTCCAGGTTTGGCTTCCTTTATGTTAAACTGAACTGACACTTTCCTCCTATTAGCGACTGACCACTCTGCTACCGAGCCCAGAGCTGACCACGGCTCGGACCATGTCCTCACTGAACCTTATTTCTTTCCCCGCGATCCGAAAGATGAAGTCAACGGCTCTCCGGACGTTATAGAGGTCACAAACCTCCCCTCGGTGGAGAAGACTATTGATAAAGGCAAAGCAGTGGCCGAGGAACCAGCAGCCGGCGACGTCGGGGTGCTCTCCGATGACGACGATGACGACGACGATGAATGGCATGATAACGACGACAACCATGATGATGATGATTACTCGGATTTACCTCCTGCGAAGCGCACCCGCACCCGTCTCTCGATGGCTGGGCCGAGCCAATGGCAGAGGTAGATCATGACGAAGATGAGCAGTTGGGGTTTGCGAGTTGCGAGAGTCAGTCTGTCTGGGCACATTGGATTGTCATCACTTTCACTTTGTTTCATAGTGCCGGGAGGAACTTAATATCAGTGGCTACTTATTGTTTACCAGGTCCATATCTGTGTCATTGTTGTGCCCGCATCATTGTGATACTCACCCCTATGTGGAATTTCCTGAGACTACGACTGCGCCCTGAAAGGGGCGTCTTGTCAAGGGGGGTTCACCAGAGTGAAGAAGTCTGCAAGATGCTCAGGAGTCGCTCGTAGTTATAGGCTAGGTAGAATACACCTTGAAATCTGCCCTTCTTTTCCTGACGTGTACCCCTGCGAAGGCCTTATATGCAGGTCTCCAGCAACCCCTTTTCGAGGCCTTCGCTCACCCAGCGCTCAGGAGGCCCTCGGCCTTCGGCCTCGCCGAACCCTCAGTGGCGACGCGGCCTCAATCCTCAGCTCAGAACTACCGGCTTTCAGCTTGCACCTCCTTTAGTGGCGACCCTCTGACACGTCTGCGGCCTGGGGGAAATCCGAGTCGAGGAAGGAAGGCTCGGGCTGGACAACCAAGGAGCAAGTAGGAGGGAACATCATGGTGAGAACATTGGTAGGAGGGTGCGCGCTTGCCCTCTACCAGTTCGATACCATCGCGGCGAGGGCTGTGTCTGTTGGGCGAAGAAGTGAGGTGGAGGGCGCATTGAAATGGCGAGAGACCAATCAAGGCTTTCCTGCGGCAGTTCGTGCCTCAGGCCAAGTTCCCACTTGGTGGATGCGCTAACCCAAAAAAAAACAAGACATCAATTGCTGCCTGACGACCTGACTGCAGAGAGGTGCCTTCCGTCTCGGCAGCGAAACCCCTCCCCGGTCACCATGCCCCCACCAAGACATTGCCTCTTTTAGCTTCAACCTTTGAGACGGGAGTCCCTTCCTTTCGCCGCAATGGACCCATTCAGCATCGCCACGGGCGTGTTCGGGCTCCTCGGCACGGCCGCAACAGTGATCAAGTTCCTCGACACGGTCAAGTCAACGATTGAGGATGTCCCAAGGAGCATCGGTTGGGCCCTCGCCGAAGTCAACGACGTGCACTCGGCCATTGCGCGACTGCACTCCCTCTTCGAGCACATAGACTCCGTCCCGAACGCATCACGACGACTCGTCGCTGTCCAGGATGCGGCCGTCGCGGTTTCGGAGCTGATCAGCTCGTTCGACCACCTCATCGATTTGCTCAAACCTTTCGGTGCGACCAACCTGGAGTTGCTGAAGGCATGGGACAAGATGAAGTGGGTCCTGAAGCAAGACGATGTCGCCAAAGCCGTCATGAGGATCCAGACGCACAAGGGGTCCTTGACCTTGATGCTGAACATCCTGCAGTGGTAAGTCTATCGGATAGACTCTATCCGTCACCGTCCGAGGCTGCTTGAGACTGATTCGCCCCAGCGAGTCGGATGTCGTGGCTATGGAGTCGCGTGCAGCGCTCGAGCAAGGCATCAACACCTTGATCGAAGGCAATATTGTCATCCAGAAACGGTTGGACCGCATGGAACGTCTCTTCATCGCCTGCCTTGACGATCCATCGCGTGCATCGTTAGCTGCGAGAGCCAGCGGGAGCAGGGGCGAAGACACTCTGTCCGTCCGATCAGCAGCGGTGACAGTAAGGGTCCAACACGCCTTGCCGGCACCGGAACCCGAAGTAAGCACCGCTTTGGCTTCTGACCCAGCACACACTGGTGCGACGGACGCGACAATTCAGGAAGCTGGAGCATTCCCAGCTTTTCGACTGGAGTTCGAGGAGGCCCTGGCAGAAAGTGGCGTCTACCGTCGAGTCCAGCGTCCCTTCGATACCTTCTCGATAATGTCCGGCGACGGCCACTCCATCGCCCGTACCGTCATGACCACTTACAGCCTGGCCGAGAACGCCTCCGTCCTGTCATCATACCCAATCCTGGACCGAGCAGAGCTTCGTCACCCGGAGTTCTACGCGTCAAACAGGGATGAATACAGACAAGCTCGGAGGTTCCTTGGCATAGGAGCTGCCCGTGATCGTCGCTCCTCGGAACCAGGGGGTTCGACTTCACGATCCTCACTGTCGGAATCCAAGAACCAAGCCCCCCCCAATCTTGGCACTGAGGTCATGGGCAAATGGGCCGCGACGGTACGGCGCACTTGGCGACCGAGACAATTTCGGTTCGAAGTTCTCTTCGAGGTTCCCGTCTTCTTCGTATGCCCGCCTACGAATAGGAGGGGTCCAGTTCGAGACGCGCCCATCGTCTACCTTGACGGAACCGAGCAAAGTCTGATAGATTCGCGAACAATGGACCCGTATGAAGGTAGCACAGAAACACGGGTTGCTATCAGCTATGCTCTCAGCAGCGAGCGCGCATCATGGCTTACACTGCTTGCGGCAATACACGACATGGAACGTCACTCCCGACAATGGGACCGTGAATCTCGCTTTTTTGATGAAAGCCTATCGGGGATCAGCTTCGCAGAGTCAGAATACACCACCAGTGTTGCCATACAGTCGAAGCTGGCCAGCTGGGATAAAATTCCACCCGGTGTGCGAAAGCCTTATGCAACAACCGTCATGGCGCACATTGTGGAAATATCCGCTCTGTTGGGCGTACACTGGCTGGAGTTCGACCGCGTCAACGACCGTTACTTTGCAGAGGGCGGAGGGTTTACCTTGAAGGGTGAATCTGTTCCAGGCTTGGGAATTGCATTTGAGTTTCAGCGCAGCGGTGGTACGCTGCCACCGGAAAATCGCCTCATCCCCACTGATGACTTCAAGTCCCTGTGCTTTGGGTCGGTTCCGACCATCTTCCGCCGCGACCTTGACACGAGGAGGCTCCAGGGGCCGGATCGGACCGGCAGGGTGGAATATCTCGAGCTTTCCAGCCGAAACGAGTTCGCCAAAACGTTGACGCATATCGGCTGCAACGCATCCACCATCGAATACCTTCTCCGCGATGGGTACAGAGATTATCATGTGTTTCCAGGTAATCATGTCCCAAACCTGCTCCCAGCCGCACCACTTGTCTGACCTCTATGGCAGTTGCCTTTGAGCTCATTGGTATGCTGTGTCCAATCCTGCATATCAGGGGCACGGGATTCCGACGCCTGCCAAATCCGACAAACCACCGCTGGGACGTCAAGTCTCTCTCCTTTTGGCCTATGCTACTGTCCTACGAAAAGTGCCTGATGTACCATCCGCCCCCCAATGTGATGGGGCCGCCAGAGACAGCCAACATCTCTGCTGTCGACCAAATCCGTCGGATTCTCGAGGGGCTACGGCCTGAAACAGAAGCAAGTGCTCACGTGGACCTGGGTCAGCAGGATCCAGATGTATCACAACCATGGAATGGGAGGGTGTCACGCCAGAGTCCCATCCCGTTCAAGCTCCAAAGGCTTCTTCATGGGGCTTTAGTCGAGATCGATACGCTCATGTCCAACCGCCCGCATGCAATCGTGCAAACCGTCCTACGGATCCATCTCCAGGAGGTTTTCCGCGGCATCAATGAAAGAGGAGCAGTCACTGCTGATGACGATGGCATGACATCCGGCCCTCGCTTCCAGGATATTTACGATTCCTCGCCGGAGACAAAGTGCGACACGTGGATGGAAGTCTACTTCAAATCTGTCCTACCCAAAGTGATGGCTGAGGTGACTGGACGATTCCCTGATGAGGCAGGTGCCGTTTGGCACCTGCTGGTCTTCCGCATGCTCTGTTGGCTCATGCTGCACGACTTTGATCCCAATGACGTTCAGATTTCCGAGATGAAGCGCACGCTGCTGGGAAGCAGGCTTCCGGTGTACATTCTCTAGCTTGACTCAACAAAAGCGCTCGAGAATGCGGGTGGTCAGGACAACACCACGGTTGTCTCTTTAAGGCAAGGGTTTCGTCACGTCTCTCGTGTAACCATCTGTGCGGTATTCCGCCAACCCGGCAGGCGTGGACCGTCTTATTTTGGGATCCTGCGGCACGCTTTCGCGCCTGTGGCCATGTATGTCGTCCACGCATCTCGTCGAGGTCCGAGCAGATTGAACCACACCTGGAACTCGAACGAAGGGTCTTTGCTGCGATGCAACCCAGCAACAGCGTCCACCATTCTCATTTTTTTGCTGCTGTTGGTAAAATATTGCCAATTCGCAAGGATGCAAGCACCCTGCAGGTAATATCGCGGTATACGTCGAGTAGGTTATCAGGTTATGCCAATGGATAGCGTAGCCGCGGGCGGCTAACGTTGGCATGGTAAGCGGGATGAGGGAGGGGGCAGCAGTGAAGGATGCGATCCGTTTGTTTCATTTCTTCATTTTTTTTCCCCCGTGGCTTGCTCCAAATTGCGACCAGTGCAACACGATCTGTGCGGAGATTTTTCGCTGGTGTCGTTTCAGTTGCGCTCGGGACGATTCCGAGCCGCATCGAGTGCCGGAATGTGGGTGCATGTGGTCCCGTCCATTGCTTCCTTTCTCTGCTCGTCTTCAGAAGCCAACAACAGGACATTGCGCGATCCATCATGCACCTGGCGAGCAATATTACTACCGTTCACTGCAACGGCCGAGTGGCATCGGCAGAATGGACGTGTTGTAAGGGATCGAGCGAGGCGAGAGGAGCATGAGAGTGAGCAGAACTCGGCTTGTCATCCGTTATTGGCTGGGGCTCGGTGCAGGGTACCCTCCTGTCGGCAGTTGCAGAGCAGCAAATATTTTTCTGAACGGCGAAGACAATCACTGAAAAAGAAGCGGGACTCGGCACAAGGGGCCTCGAACGTGGCAGTCAGCGACGGGGCCTCCATCCCGGTACAGCACCAACAATGCAATACGACCTCGCCGCGCCCGGTGAGTGGCAGTACCATAGTTTCAACGAGCAAAATAGACTGACCGAACTTCTTGGCCTGTTGTTTTCACACACGCACGCCGCAGGATCTCCCATGTTGTTTCGGGGACCTTACCACGATCCCCGCGGGCTGGCACCCGATGCTCTTATTACCTGAAGTCGCCTTATTCTGCGGGACCCATGTGGCGCCTGCCGTGTGTGATCCGCGCGCGTCGCGTCTCTTTTTGAGTGAGTGAGCGATGGCCGATGGCTTCGAGAACAAGACGCCCATTTATCCGGCCGCTCACGTCACTGCGGTGTAACACACCTTGGATAGCATTGGCAGCGTCGACGAGGATGCAGCTGGCAGGTCGAACGAGGAGCGGAACTCTGGACATGGGTGCGTGCTGGGAAGGAGCTCGGGGGGAGCTCGCCTTGCGCTGCTCTTAAGGAAGGGTCGTCCCTTCCTTCCTCTCCCTGTTGCGGGGAGATCGACAATCGTGCCCACTTTCCCATTCCTTCTTTCCCCAGACTTGAGGTCTCGACTCTGCGACCGCATCCACCACGATGACCGACAAGACCGAGGCGACAAACGGCGCGAAGGCCGAGGAAGTGCCCAGCAAGGGTTCTACCGAGAAGCACGAAGACGGGCCAACAGCCAAGGCCAAGCAGCTCCACGAGCAGGACTCGGATGGCTACGTCGTCGATGTGGATACCGAAGCCGCCGGGAGCGAGACGGGCGTGAAGGTCGCCAAGGACGGACACACCCGTCTCATTCCCCAGCCGAGCGACGACCCGAACGACCCGCTCAACTGGTCGTGGGGAAAGAAGCATCTGATTCTGTTCATCATCTCCTGGGCTTCGTTCCTTCCGGACTACGGCAGCGCAACGGGCGCCGTGACGCTGATTCCGCAGGCGATCCAGTGGGAGACCACCCCGGATACTGTCAACCACTCTCAGGCGGGCAATGTGTTCATGCTCGGCGCTGGAGGTGTTGTCGTCGTTCTCCTGAGCGCATACTTTGGCCGCATGCCCATCGTCTTCTGGTTTCTCCTCGCCTCGACAGCCACCGCTGCCTGGTGCGCCGCCGCCACCAGCCTCGACTCCTTCACGGCAGCGCGCATCCTGAATGGCTTCTTCTCCACCGTCTCCCAGGCCGGCGGTCTCATGTTCATCCAGGACATCTTCTTCTTCCACGAGCGCGCCCGCAAGATCAACATCTGGTCATCGTTCATCATCATCTCCCCCTACGCGGGTCCCTTGCTCACAGCCTTCATGCTCGTCACTCAGGACTGGCCCATCCCCTTCTGGGTCTACTTCGCCATGAACGTTCTCGCCCTCTTCCTCGTCGCCGGCTGGCTCCAGGAGACCTACTACGACCGCTCCATCCCGGCCGCCGAGCAACCCGCCCCCGGAAACCGCATCGGCCGCCTGGTCGGCACCGCCCAGTTCAAGTCCCGCCACCTGCGCAACACCTTCGGTCAAGCCTGCTGGCGCACCGTCAGCGTGCTCATCAAGCCCATCATCCTGATTTCGTGCTTCTTCTACGCCTTCACCTTTGCCTGGGCCGTCGGCATTAACACCACCCTCTCCATCTTCGTCACCCCCCTGTACGGATTCGGCCCCAAGCAAATTGGTTTCTTCTACTTCACGCCCATCGTCGCTGTCATCCTCGGAGAAGTCATCGGTCATTGGCTCCACGACGCGAACGCGAATTACTACATCCGGTCTCATAAGGGCCATTTCGAGCCGGAAGTCCGTCTGCGGGTCATTTACCTCTCTATCCCTCTTGTCATCATCGGTTTGGTCCTCTTCGGCCAGGCGATGGAATCCGCCTGGCACTACATGGCTGCCGCAGTGGTTTGGGGTCTTTATGTCTTCGGAATGATGATCACCACTGTGGCGCTCAACTCGTACTGTCTGGATGCGTACCCTGAGGCGTCGGGCGAGGTGTCGGCGTGGTTGAACTTTTCGAGGACGGTGGGAGGGTTCATTGTGAGCTACTTCCAGGTGAGGTGGGCGGATGCCCAGGGGACCAAATTGAGCTTTGGCATTCAGGGGGCGGTTTGTGCGGCGGCGGTTATCTTGATTGTGGTGTTGCAGATTTGGGGGAAGAGGCTGAGGGCTTGGGCTGGGCCGTTGAACTTCAACACTAATTAGTTTGTTGTACGTGGTCCCTGTGCTTGGGTACCTATGTCTCCGGGGCTAGATGTTGGTAGTGACCGGGAAGACGGGAGGATCAATTGCGGATGTATGCCGGGCCGGCGATGGACAACTGGATAGATGTGACTCGTGTCTAGACCGGAATAATGAAGACGCGGCAGTGCTGATAACTTATGCAAGTGGATTGGTAGCATCACCACCAGGGCCGCTCGCTTGCCACGGATGATGTCTCTCCCGGTGTTTCCTCGCCCTCCTCGCCGCTCGTGTCCCCTTTCGCGACCTTTAAGTTGCCCTCAACCTCCCGCTCCACACCCGAGGCGGCCGACATTTCCATCTTGGCACTCGGTATGGCCGGATTATGCTCTCCCCGTTCTCCTTCCTCCAAAACTGTCGCAATTTGAGGCAAATCCTCTCTGGAGCTCTCATCCGCAACTGGGATTTCAGCCCTGGCATCGTCGGCCTCTACCGGTAATTGACCCAACCTGCCGTCGTCACTTTCCTCAGTGATTGTCTCGAGCTTTGCAGGGGCAAGCAACGTACGTAGGGGATGATCAGGCGAGGCGTGTAGCGTTCTCGGACGGCCTGATCCATGTGATCGAGAGGGGCGTCTGTGGTCGCAAATGGCGGTTAGCATCATGATAGGGCGGATTGTCGTCTTGGGAATTTGAGGGCTTGCCTTCCCTGTTCAACTTGTGTTAGTGATGAGTATCCCCTAAATATAAAGTATGAAAGAATGCAGTATGAGGGGGCTTACACGTTCTCGAGAAGACACATATTGGCTCGGAGGGTTGCTGTGGTGTCTGTGGGAGGGCCACACCTCGTTGCGATGGACACGCGCTGGACGGAGCTCGACTTCGTATCTGGAGCCGCTGCCCTTGCGCTCGGAGCCCGAGAAACATTGGCCCATTGTGGTGGTTGGGTGATCAGTAAGATTTGGAGAGGTGGTTGGAGGATGCGAAATGTGGAGTTGAGAGGAAGTTTGGTGAGAGAGGATGAGAATGGATGTGTGGATTTGTGGATGCAGGGGGTAAAAAGACTTGAAGATGGGAAACTTATCTCTCGGAGCGGGGAAATAAAAAGACTCGGCTGCTTCCATGGGTGACGAAGTGATAGAGACATCATGCGGCGTGTAATGAATGAGATTTCGATACGTGAGCCGTCGTGGTGATTCAGATTGACATTGGATCATTCGGAGGGCCGTCGTCATAACCCCATGGGATGAAGTTCTGTGACACAAGGCTTTGTTTTAGGAGGTGAATCTGTCACACACATCCCAAGACATGGGCGCTGTGTGGGTCTCTAGAAACTTCGTAACTCAAAAACATGTGTGTGACTTGCATTCCTTTATCCAGTTGACTAGTATTGACACTCGGATGGCTGCATTTGACAAGGTGATTCAGTTCAGTGTTTAGCCACTCCCTATCCTTGGCAACAATGGTGTTGAAACGTCCTACCCATTGTCAGGGAGAGATGAATCCCCTATTTCAAATGACCACTCTGCTCAACGGCACCTGAACCTGGTGCATCGTCGGATCCGATCTGAGTGGATGAGACTGAATGCAGTTTGCGCTTGCGCAGGCATCCAACACCACCTCCTAACGTCTGACCTCATATTCTTTCCAGTCATACGGCCTGTGCATTTGCTCATCTAATCCTGCTGAGTCGATATCCTTGAATCGTGCTATCAGACATCAGCTCGAGTCTCTTCTTTTGCACCTTGATGTGCTCAATCTTTTTTCCAAGCTCTCAAGCGTAGGTAAGGTACGTGGGCTTCTTCTACTTCTTCAAACTCGCTAGGTCGCAGACCATCCCCAAGATCCTGAGCCTCCTCCTGTATTTCATCACCGTGGGCTTCTTGTCCTGCCATCTGTTCCCTTGTGTCATGGGACGTTGTGGAGCCGGAAGGTCGGTCAGCCTGAAACATGCACCGGGGCATCTCCGCGTGTCCTTGATATCCGACTTGCCTCCGCCGTCTTCGACTTCACCAAGCTCTTTGTCCTGGGCCTGAGCCGAGCGGGCTCCCCTTCTGCTGCTGCCATGGTCCCGGTTGCGGATCGATTGCTGGGAGTGAGATGAAACTGAATGCGTATGATGGAAAACTGTAGTTTAGGTCCAAGAAGCTGCCAGCTTTTGAGTTTATATAGCAAAATTCTTCGGTACCTACTCAAAGTGCCAATGTGCGTTCAAGCTCTCTCCTGGGCTGCGGTTACCTCAGCCTTGAGTCGGTCTCCATCCTCGCAAGATGCGCTGTCGCAGCTGTTGATATGGCTAGACACTAAATATGAGAAACAGCGATGGTGGAGATGGTGGCCAAGGTGAGTTACACGGTGAGATGAGACAGAGTTGGTGATCTGAGATGGTTTGTATGAGCCCTTGAAGAGGAGAATGGGGGAGTGAGCCAAGAGTGACCCTTCTTAGCCCTTTTGCGCCACAAAATGAGGTGAAGAGTGAGGTGCGCTTGAAGATAACTGCTTGAGATGGTTCAACTCTGAGCTGATGTCGGGACGAAAATTGGAACCAGGCCTCCTGATGAAGAAATCCAAGTGCCCCTCTACATCTCTTGGTTTGATGTGCCAAATGCACAACTTGTTCGAGGTTGGGTCACTGACAAGACCAGGTGTCTGAAGGGTTGAGCTTGCCGTTGGAGCTTGGGTTCATCTCAATCTCAATCTGTTGAGGGGCCCCGCAAAAGCTTGGCGATTTTTTGTCGGGAAATGGGACGGCACGCACGCGCACGGGAAGCTTCCCGACCTCCTTTTTTCCTTATCGGTGCTTATCGGTGCGGTGAAACGGGCGCGAATCTCCACCTCGTGTCCACAATTCATCTCGAAAACCTCAAAAAGAACAGCTCACCGCTCCGACATCGATACCGCGCATCACCCAGAACGCATCGCTGGGAAGTTGCTTGCTGCCCGCGCCATCACCGTCATCATGGCCCCGAAGCAGGGCGAAGAGCTGGAGGGCGACATCACCTTCATCAAGACGCCCCCACAGCCAAAATCAAAATTTGCGACGGCCGAAAGCTGCGGCGTCGAGACCACCAATGTGAGCAGCCAGCAGCTCCTTCCTTCCCAAAAATTGACCCCAATTGACCGCGACCCCGACCCGACCCCAATTGCTGACTCCCCCCATCCTAGTTCCCCGCCATCCACAACCCGCCTCTGCCAGCCGAGGGTCCCGGCAATGAGGCCTTCTCCAACTACCTGCTCGGCGCGCTGGTTCTCGGCGTGCCGACGTATGTCGCCCGCTACCTGGGCGGTGGCCTCAAAACCACCATCTTCTTCATTCTCGTGCTCTTCTTCCCCCTCCTGGTCGGCTACTGGTATGTCGCGTCGCGGTACTCCCCCCGCACCAACGACAAGGCCAAGCTCCCCGGCCGCAATGTCGAGGAGTACATCACCTTCAAGAAGGAGGAGGACCGCATCCGCTGGAGCGGCCGCAACAAGATCCCCATGAAGACCTTCTACGAGATGTACTTTGACGGCGACGTCGACTTCAACGGCGACTGCCTCGACGTCATGGAGTACCGCCACGACTGGGCCAACTTTGCCTTCACCTGGCCCCTCTTCCAGTTCATCCTCTTCACCTTCTTCGTCGACGTGCTCTTCAAGCACTCGCGCCAGCAGGACGAGGAGCAGATCCGCCCCACCTACGACACAGGCAACGACCACTACTCTTGGTTCCTCGGCCCCCGCATGATCTACACCAGCGGTATCTTCTCCGACGTTGACCGCGAGGAGACCCTCGAGGAGATGCAGGACAACAAGATGGCCATCGTCTGCGAGAAGCTCCAGCTCAAGGAGGGCGAGAAGCTCCTCGACATCGGCTGCGGCTGGGGTACCCTGGCGAGATTTGCGAGCATCAACTACGGCGCCCACGTCACCGGTGTGACCCTTGCTGCCAACCAGGCCGCCTGGGGCAACGATGGTCTCCGCCGCGGCGGCATCCCCGAGAGCCAGAGCAAGCTGGAGGTCATGGACTACCGTCTGATTCCCGTGGACCGCAAGTTCAACAAGATTTCGCAACTCGAGATGGGTGAGCACGTGGGCATCCGCAAGCTGACCAGCTTCTTCCGCCAATGCTACGATATGCTCGAGGATGACGGAATCATGTACGTCCAGCTGTCGGGTCTGCGCAGGGCATGGCAATACGAGGACTTCGTCTGGGGCACTTTCCTGAACAAGTACATCTTCCCCGGCGCCGATGCTTCCACTCCGTTGGCCAACTACGTCGGTTGCCTCGAGAGCGCCGGCTGGGAAATCAAGAGGTAAGCCTGCCCTTATTTTGCCTTGTGACATTGTGCTGACTCTATACAGCATCGACACCGTTGGCATCCACTACTCTGGCACTCTCTGGCGCTGGTACCGCAACTGGCTTGGCAACGCTGAGGTCATCACCAACAAGTACGGCCAGCGCTGGTACCGCATCTGGGAGCTCTTCCTCGCCTGGTCGACCATCGCCTCGCGCCAGGGCAGCGCTACCTGCTACCAGATGGTTGTGGTCAAGAATCTGAACGCCACCCACCGCGCCAACGGCTTCATCTCGCAGTTTGGCCTCCAAGGTGCGCTGGCGAAGGCCAAGGCCGCCGGAAAGGCCACCTTCCGGGCGTCGAAGAAGGAGTAAGGGCGCCAACGGCGTGGGTGGTGAGCGAGGGGTGATGAGGGGTGATGAGGGGGAGAAGAAGCAGGGGATAGATGGAGGGGGTGTGGTGCACGTCATATGAGACACTAGTGTGATAAAGTGGAAAATAGTGTTGGGATCGATGTGTTACAATGGATGTAGAAACAGTAATAGGGGGTGGGCTTGGTTTCCAGCTAAGTTCAGGGGTCGGGCGAAATGAACATTTTTAAGACCTTAAGTGAGAGACCTTATTTTTTTTTTCTGTCGGGCTTGTGAGTCTATGTTTTCTGTCCCTGCACGCAAAATCCGCAACTCATTCCCGAAGCACACACTGCTGTTAACATGCGTCCCGATACAGTTTCGATGGCTGGGAGATGTGTGAACCATGCCATACAACCCCCCCTTGGCCTCACACACTCCACGATGCCTTCCCACCACATACGACCCACCATCCATTCCCTTTTGCAGGACTGCCCGCTCAAGCAACCGGGGCAGCAGTCTTCGCAGGAGCACGACGGCTGATGCGGCTGATGAAAGTGGCACTAGGTACAGGCAGCCTAGCGGATTGACTCCCGCCTAATAATACAGTCAGATTCTGTGTCTCATCCAGAACGTATCCCGTCAAGGTTTACTCACAGTAATCAGGTCCCGTCCCGCAGAATCCCCACTGCGAGCAGCAAAGCCCCGGAGCACAGGGGCATTGGCCTTGACGCTCCTGGAGGAGGCTGCCGGTGCCGCTGCCGGGGGCGGCGGGGTTGGCGGTGACGAGGCACGCGGCAGTAGCGAGGAGGGCGAGGGTGAAGCGCATTTTGGCTGGAGGGTTGGATGTGAGAAGGGGAAGTTGGAAAGGTGGTGAGTTGGGAGTGAGGTGTTGAGAATGACTGAGTCTAGTGTGTTGGAGTGATGGATGAAGTGATGATGGAGGTGAGGTACGAGAGGTCCAGGAGAGGGTATTTATGTTTTCTGATGAGGCTATGGATCTCGCTGTCTCTGCTGTTGCTCTTCGTCGATGACAGCCTACATGACCGAAGGTACGTCAAGAACGACCGTGCCTCGCAGGAACCACAACTTTCCTTCTCCATCATGATAGTAAGGCATACTCCGGGCTTGTTTTGCCCTTACGGTAAACCGAGTTCAATCAAAATTTGGCGAGGAATCCCAGAATAGAGGAGCCTGCGCATCGCAAGTGGACCTCTATGGCAAGCCCAGTTGTTCCTTTGTCAGACTTGTCGATGTTGTCATTGGGCAGGCACGCGCATATTCCTCTCGGCGTTGTTCAGCTGGTGTAACGTCAAGACTGCCGCAATAGGCGGGTATATGCTGTGCCGTCGCTACAAGGTGGCGTAGGGTTTTGTCAGCAGTTTACCGAGATCTTTTGTCGATAGAGCCTGAAGGGCTGGCGATCAGTGGCTGTGCAACCCGCTGTTGCAATGCCGATAGTGTGCCAAGGGAATGGACAGAATGGGGTCCACGTACTTTCCCGGGCTGAGGAGTATTCCCGTGTCTTGCCCCTGACCCTTTCCTTCATGGGTTTCAAGCCAAGATTAATGCGAAACAAATCACCCAGTGTTGAATGGAAACGCTTTTGCGACTGCAGAAACTGAGAACTTGAGCAAAGGGTATCTATCATACGAGTTAACTTGTCTCAAACATTTGTTGCTCACCTTGCATCTATCATAACGGCTGTTCGTAAACGCAATTTGAGAGGGGACAGCCCGGGGAAAGCCTGAGGCGCGCTGGGGCACAGCTGCCGAACTGCATCAAACAATCTCAGGAACGGAACCCGCCAGCCTACCGCACTGTCGCATGAAGTGGCACAGCTCAGATGACTGAGCCGCAGAGGATTCTACCTCATAAAGACAGGATTTGACCTGCTCGCGCACAACCTCCCTTCTTGGTTTTGGTGTTCGGTATGCTCTTACAAGGTTCTCCCCTCATTGCTGGACATCTAAGGTGTAGGTAGTACCAAAAACCACCATATTTCGGATGGCTGCCTTGATCTCGAAACTCGGCAGGATCTGGGCGATCCTATCCATCCTGCTATCCATCCAGCCCCGACCTTGGTACCTACCTCCATTTACCGCGCGGCCCCATCTCCAAAGACCTTCTGCATTCCCATCGGCAACGTCTGCATCCCATCCCCCACGATTAAGCCCCATCCTCAGCCTAACTCTAAATCTTAATCCTCCCTAGCTCAAACACCACTAACTAATCCCCCCTATTCACATCCGCCTCATACGTCTAGCCCTGCTTCTTCCTCTCCCGCTTTTCCTTCTTCTCGTCCAACCAATCATCCTCTCTATCCCATGCTCGCTCTATCTCTTCTTCATCTTCCTGTCCCTGCACGACAACCTGCCTGACACTTCCCCTGCTCAGTCTCCCACTCCCTGATGTTCCCAGCTGCAAAGTAAGGCAAACGCCCGCTCCAAGCTCCCCAAATACAACCGTCTCCGCATCCAAAGCTGTCCATCCCGGCTTGCCGACTGTCCCGCGGAAGAACCCGTGAACTGGCTCGAGTTGAAAGAGGGCATACCCGCTGGGTCCAACGTGGTTAAGGACGTACACGTCCTGAGTAGAAGGACCGTCTCCTTGCGGACGGGGAGTGTACAGCCCGAAAATGACATGTTGTCCTGTGGTCGTGTCTCTGCCAGATAAGAGCATCATGGCCTCTTGAGTCTCGGGGGTAGAGGTGAGATCTGCGATGAGGGCGAATGTATCTGGTGACGAGGAGGCGGTGTAGCTGGTGTGGAGGTGGTACCCGGAGAAGCCAACCGAGTCAGCGAGGAAGGTGGCGATTTGAGATGCGAGGGGGAGGGTGAGGATTTGGTCATGGCTGGTGTCTGGGAGCTGCGTGGGCGGCTCGAGGTCGGCAGCCAAGAGCATGAACGAGGGCTGACCGCGGAAAATCGTGGAGAGGAAGTGGTGGAGGGAGTCGAGGAGGTAAGGCGCTTGGTAGTGGAGGGCGTGTTCGAACTGCGGGTGGGTGATGAGGTTGTGGGTGTCGGGGGTGGTGCAGGCGGCGGTAATGGAGAGGGCCATGGTGTTGAAGTCGGCGAGTTCAAGACGATGATCCGGGGTGGCGGTGGGTGGGGGCGCGAACTGCATGGCAAGGAGAAGGCGAACGAGGGCTGTAAAGCGGTGAGCGGGAATGGCGAGGGTGCGGAGCAATGGTGTTCGTTTCTCGGCGCGGATCTTGTCTGCCACCGGTCGAAATGCGTCCATGGTGGGAGATGCGTAATAGGCAATTTGGTCGGGCTGGATCGAGTAGAGGACATGCAGCATGTTGTGGTATATCTCGTCACCCCTCTCGTCGTAGTTGGGGCCACAGAGGGAGGCATGAAATTCCCTGTCCCTCCTGTTGTCAAACACATCGAAGGCGCTGCGCGGTGCCAGCTTCTGTGCATCCGAGCTGGCGTAAAAGGGGTGTTCGTGGCAGTTTGCGAGGCTCTGGAAGACAAAGCGGCGCTGGTCTGCTAGTGTTGTCAAACGCGACGAATTGCTCTCGGGGAAAATGTTTTGAAGTTCGTCGGACAGAATCCACATCAATGCGCGGTTTAGTTGGGCCAGCGTGAGAGCTTCGCCGCCGTTCTCGTCGCCAGGTGATGGAAAGGGCATTTTGCTGAGGTATCTGAGCATCGAAAACAAGACCTTGTTGGCGGCGATAAGCTCGGGGGGAGGGTGAAGCCTGTCTTGGCCTGCAACAAGGAAAGGAGGGCGGACTCGTGGAACAATCCCTCATCATCGAGACTTGCAGTTGCGCCAGGGGTTATCGCAGTGGCCCTTGCTGCAAGGGCATTGAGCTCTTGGTGAACAAATTCGATGGTGAGTCTGTCCTCCGCAAGCCATTTGTTGACCACATCGTTCTCCCATTGCTCAGGGCGTCGGCATCTTGTTGTGTCTCGCCCCTCTGTGCTGACGGGAGAGCGGGAGAGCGGGAGACGGTGCCACACTCCCGCATAATGAGGGGTTATCTAGGGGTTAGTTCCAAGCCGGAGAGAGGTAACCAACCCTGTGCCTCAATCCTGCGAGCGGTGGATCGGCAAAGTCATGCGCGCAGCCACCATTGCCAATTCTCTGTGCCACGGACGATGCTAGGATACATTGTCTCTATGCATGCTAGTGACCTATCAGCAACTCTACTACTTCTCCAGCAACGGCTGCACATCGCCCTCCACATCCCGTTCGTGCCGTACGAGATCTGCGAACCGCCGGGGAAACCATCCCACGGCCACCATGCTTGCTGAAGTGCATGCCATTCTCAAAGCAGCCTTCTTCAGCGATCTAGCGTGCTCTCCCGGGTTTCCCTTCCCGCGCCTCGCCGCCCTTGGGGCGATAGGCGGCGTTCCGTCAGCATGGCACAATACCAACGTCCCGTAGGACCAATCCAGGTTGCGCTTCCAACTCAGCTCCTCCTGCTCGTGTGGCAGAGAGCGGTATGGGTGTATATGACTGAACAACCCGTTCCAGGACCAGGGATAGGGACGCCTGTGTGGTTCCCGGACTGGTGGATCAACCGCAATAGAGAGACAGGAGGTGAGCGTCCATTGACCAAATTGCACGCCGGGAATCGGGAGGTCAGGGGATTTGTAAACACCCACAACTGCCGTGCATACGTTGTCTCTTCCGGCACCTGCCAGCATGACGAATGCAGCGTTGGCAAACAGCTTTGGGAGACGTGCGAGTTGCTTTCTAGCCACCTCTGGATCTGGAGGGCACAGGTCATCGCATAGCCAGTCGACCCAGAGATATCGGTGGCCCAGCTGTTTGGTGAAGGCGATAGCGTGCTTGATGGAAACGGGAAGGTGAACCCAACGCGCGGAATAGTCCGGATTGGCCGACTTGGTGACCCATCCCTGGTTGTATGCCGAAGAGACTGTGCCTTGGGCGTTATATCGCAGTGCGCAGTATGGAGTGTCTGCGAGCGCGGTGACCACGCGGAGGTCTTTGGTGTCGAACAGTCTGGTGGATTTGCCAACTCGATTGGCGCTGCGGACGGATGGCTGGAGGTGGTTGCCGAGTTTGTTTTGCGAAGATAACCTGAGTGGCAGGTTTCGTTGGCTCAGGTAGCCCCTGGGATCCGGGCTTAGCTCTTTGGAGGAGGAGCCGGGGCTCAGTCTGACGTCGAAAGCGGCCCTACCCCGGGGATAGAGGCACACAGCGAGTCCGGATGGGAAATCGTGGTCGAAAATACCGCAGCGGAGCGTGACGCTCTGCAACACCAACCGACAGAGCCGACAGCTCGACGAGCCCCTGACCACGCGACGCAAAGGCCCGAGGCAGAAGAACCGGGGCTCCAGCCCTTCACTGGTAGCGTGCTGAAGCCAGAGAGGAAAATCGGAGCAGATGGAACAAAATGGTTCCAGGAAATCGAAGTCGTTCTGTTGGGACGATGGATATGCCAAATCAAGACCAGCGATATCGACTCCGCTCATCCGGCCTTTGCGGTTTGTCGTGTGTCGGGCAACATCGAAACAGCGGCCTTCGATCAAAGCTTCGATCTGCTTGCCAGAAGAAGGGGCCGTGATGGTAAGAAGGGCCGACGTAGAGACCAGCATTGTTGTGTAATGAGGCGAAAGAGGTTGCTGGTCGATCCAGGGTGCAGATAGGGGTTCCGAGATGCCGGGGAGTAGATGAGTTCGGGGTCTTCGACCACGTGGCGAAGCGGGGAACGATGTGGGAGGGCGACCACGTTTTCTAGGCATCCTGCATCTGTGCCGCACCCTCCTTGCCATCATTGGTTGGCGTCGCCTTCTGGAATCCTGCAACTGATGGACGTGCATGAACAGGCAGCAAACTCCCCTCCATCTGCTGTCATGTCAGCCCGGACTGGCCTATCCCCGGCTCCTTCACCATTCCCGGGCTCTTGGTTTGCTGATATCATGCCCTCCATCATGGCAGACCAGCCAATGAACAAAGAAAGACCCGAGGAGACTGAAGTTGTTGTCGTTTGATCTGTCGACGTGCGCTGCGCAGCGGGCTGGTCCAAACGAGGGACCTCAAATGGGCTGGTCAGCGCGAAGGGTCCCCTCCTTCAAGCACAGCCAGACACTGGACCTGCGCGTGGCCTTGGGGTGCGCGCTTGTGCTGCGTGCTGCAGGTTGCTGAGAGATGTGTTTCAGTGATCGTATCAATGGTGGAGTTGATGGAGATAACTCTCCTCGGACCAAGGCCGCATTGGTCGACGCTCTTTGCGGGTTGGGTAGCGGCTCCTCTTCGACTGGGTTGGGAAGTGAGGGAAAGCGACTGCAGAGGGTGCTCTTGACCGCGGTTTGCGGAATGGGCTGTTGTGGGGTGCTGGTTGTTTGGTGCGCCTGCCCCATTCTTCACTTCCCAACAAACCCCTCCAGGTTGGCACCTTCCGTCCCAGCCAACTTTGTTCTGGCTTCCCGCAAGACAGTTCCCAGGCAGGATGTTTTCCACCAGCTGCAGCTGAGCACTACAAACTGCTCTCTTGACAGTTTTCACAAGGCATCTTTCCGATTGTCACGTCACACAACATGAAGGTCCCTTTGAGCAGCCCGAAACAAACTTGCCTGGTCCAGCTACACCCATTTAGCCCCAGGCCGCGCGGTCAAAGGGGCTTCCCACCGAGCCCGGAGAAAATGGTGGGGTCCTCGGCGACTCGGGCTATATCTCGAGGTGGAAAGGGAATGTTTATCCCAGGCATTTCCCACGCCCAGCAACCCCAAGCGACGTGAAGATAGTGGTGGGAAACGGAGCTCAACCGTTTTTACCTCCTCTTTTTACGTCCATTTCCATGTTTACTATCCAAAATGAACCGATTGAATTGCGACATCATCGACCGCATCGTCAAATATCTCCCACCCAGCCCCCCATCAAGTTCAGATTGGATTGCAGCTGCTGTTCTCCAGGATACGCACTCGGAGTGGTGGTACATCTCGCGGCAATGGCGCGACGCCATGGAGCGCCGCATTTTCTCCAGCGTCCTGCTCGAGTCGCACGCCTGGCATTTTGGCCTATTCGAATCAGCGCTCGCCATTCCACGGCGGAGGGCATATCTACGGCAGATTCACCTCCTCTACTTGATTGGGGCTGACTCGGCAAGTCCAGGGGGCCACGAGCAAAACATCGCCGAGTTCAGCAATTACGTTCACCGCCTGTTCGCCATAATCCACGCTTGGGGGCCTCCATGTCGACGTGCATCTGGCTTGCGTTTCACGCTGAGCTCAACAGAGTTTTTTCAGAGCGGAGAATATCACGGACATGTTTTCGGCTATCTCACCCTCTCCCAGCGCGTCCTGCCTACCGTTCAGTGCATCACAGACTTCAACACAACCGAGATGCCCTACATGCATCGCCTCCACCCCACCGCCATTTGCCAGATTCTCACCGCGCTGCCCAACCTCCAATCGGTCAACCTACGGCTGACCCAGCCAAGCCGACGTGTCTGTCCGCTGCGGAAGAAACACCGCCTCGCTCTTTCCGATGGCCTCCGCTCGCTCTCCCTTCCCCGTCTAAAAACATTTCACCTGGCCCTGGGCGACCACGATCACAAAAACCACAGCTTCGTGGCCTGCAAGGACGAAAACACCGAAGGTCCTCCAGATCAAGGGGATGCCCTTAGCATCGCCCTGCGCATCTTTACCCAGTCCTGCCCACAGCTCAAAGAAGTCGTGCTCTCAGATGGGAAGTTTTCGTCCGCCCTGTTCCAGGACCGAGGGACAGTGGTCGGTAAGGCCGCTCCTACATGGCCCGCGCTGGAGTCGCTAACCATCGCAATGCGTGGGAACCTCCTTTCCCCCAGCGGTGTGTGGTATTTCACCGGGGAGGAACCCCAAAGTCAAGATCAAGTCACGCCGCACAACGAAGGGTGCAAGCTTGCGAACCGCGGCGCCCCTGTTTGGGTACGCATCGCTCGACGCTTCTCGGGCGTCACTTCCAATCTCGACGACGGGGAATCCGACCTTGGGTACAACGATGATCCAATGGCAGAGTTTGACAAGTATGTCGGCAACGTCCCGCACAGTGAATGGCGAACACGGCCTGATCCTGTAATTTTTGATCCTCTTGTTCTGTCCATGATGGAAGCGGTTAACCGCAGCATGCCGAAGCTGCGCAGCATGATGTTTGAGATGGCGAGTAACCATGATCCTGTGCCGTCTGCTGGTGTGCGGATGGAGTGTCTTGAAACAGGCGATAGGACGCATAACTTGAAAGAGAATGACGAGAAGGGCGAGAAGGACACGGGCGTCGGGACAAGCGCCAAGCATCATCGAAGTTGCCGCATTTTGCTAGGTCGTGATACCCGGTGGGCGCTGCCGAGCAAGGTGGCTGATTTATGCAAAGAGTGGGCCGGGGAAGACGGCACAGTCTTGCTGGAGGAGTGGGAAGACTTGGTCCAGCTGTAGTTTCTTCTGCTGCTTTTATCAGTAGAGCTATGTTACTGTCTAACAAGAGTACTCTCCTCATATTTTCCAGTGCTCTTGCTGCCTCAATCAATCACTTCGACCAGCATCAGAGAAACTCAATCTTCGGCACCTTCACCGCATCACCCAATCCCACTTTCTTCCCCGGATGACCCGCCTGAGCCCTCGGCCGCGAATCAACCGTCACATTCAACTTTCCCTGCAGATCCTCCTTCTTCTCGAACCCCAGCGCCTTCAGCAACGCCTCATCGACCGCAATGAACGAATGCTCCTGTAAATGATTCTGGCAGTTCGCACAGCCCCCCACATGCCAACGACTCAAGACCGCCTCCCTTCCAATCTCCACCTCCTTCCCACCCCCGATGTCCACCGACGTCCGAATGACAAACGAGCCCCTGTAGTCTGCCCTGCTGATATCGCTCACATGCGCCACCGTGACCAGCGGCGGCGCAGCCTCCTCCAGCCCGTCGCCATGCCCACTGACCGCATCCACAAGAAAGTCGAACGACCCCGGCCCATACGTATACGCCAGCTCCCCATCCAGAGCCTCGATATCAGTAATCTCCTCCGACGTAAACCAAGTCTTCGTCGCCGGATTCGCAAACGGCTCCAACGAGCTCTGCATGTCGAGCGCGACTCCCTCCGGAAACACAGGACTCCCACCGCTCGTCGTCCCGTCGTACCCCGTGATCACGCTCAAGCTCCCCCTGCTCGTGAATCCATGTCTGCGCTGCCACGTCCAAAAGACATAGTCGACAAAGGCATGATGCAGGTAGAAGATGGGGTCAAACGCCGATGTCTCGTTCTCGCCCATGTCGCCGTTGGCGCCAGGGATCGGCGCAGCGTTGTACTCGCCCACCTGGTAGAACCCGCCGAGGGCGAGATGCAAGGCGTTGTGTCCTTCCTCGAGGGCAACTCCGTAGTGCGGGATGCTGTGGTGCTCGGTGATGTACTGCTTCATGGACGCCTTGTTGGAGAAGACGGTGTAGTTGGGGGACTTCTTGATGGCGATGAGGTAGCGGGAGTAGGCCGAAAACGTGTCAGGGATGTCGGGTTTACCGGACCCATCGGGTGGAATTTGGACGGTGCCGTCGAGCCAGGCCTTGACGTTGTTGTTGAGGATTTGGGCGTTGACCGTGGGATCGGGGTAGTCTGCGTTGTGGAGAGCGGTGGCGGACTGGTCGTCGGGGTTTCCGACGAGGCCGGAAAGGGGGTAGCGGACGGTGGTGTAACCTTCGGGTTTGGTGTAGCGGCCGATGTCGGAGGTGGTGTGCTTGTCGGTGAGGGCTACTTGGAGGGAGTATGAATAAAGTGGGTTGGAGTTGCTGTCGCCTTCATCGAGGGGTGGGAACGTGGGTGCAGTCAGGATCCAGGGGATGGGATTATCCTTGCTGCCGTACGTGAGGCACTCGTCCCAGAAGGGAAGGGAAATATCGGCGTCAGGAACAGCATTCCGGAGGGCAGCTTCAAGCCGTAGGAGGTAGGCTCGGTGCCAAGTTGGGAAGAGGACGGTTTGGTGCTGGCAGTAGCCGCCCCACCAATCCTCGTTGCCGGGGTCCTCGGCCACGAAGGGCTCGCCATGGTAGCCCGCAATGGTGAAAAAGGAGTCAGGGTCATCAGGCGAAAGCTTCTGGATCCTGCGAAAAGCGCGGATCAGGTTTTCCAGGATCGAGGGGTCCTCCTTGGTGTCGTACTTGTTGACAACCGACTGGAGAGAGGGGCGAACACAAGGCATGGTAGGTGGAATGAATGGTATGGAGAATGGACTGTATGGTTTTGCTGTGGCTTCGGATTGATGTTCCGCAGATAAAACTGGGAAGAGGGACTGACCGTTTTATAGACCAGGGGCCCCAACAGATGCCTGTGAGACTGAGTTTGACATCTCGGCAGGGAGAAAGACATCATACCAACGCGGACACCGCGGCTGCCACACACTCCTCTGAGAAAAGGGCCACCCAACTCAGCCGGCCACAATGCGAGAGGCTAGCCACCATCACGGCCGCTATTGGGCTAGGTTGCAGATTCAGCTACGCCTCCTCGGCGCCCGCGATGAGAGGTCGTGCGGGGTTGCACCTCGGGCATCGGTGATAGGCCTGCTTTGTTCGACGCTAGAACGTCCCGCAGAAGAGGTCATGCTGCTGCAACGGCCGGATCTCCTATTCGCCCCTGATCATGCAACGGAGAGGAGACAATGCAACAAGGCAATGATGGTGGGGCCTGAGGTTAGGAGCCTGCAGCACCACGATGCAGCGGATGATCTCGGTCCAAAGTTGGTTGATGTTCATGACATTCCTGGATGGCAACTTTTGACTCTGTCAATTTGACGACTTCATTGGATTAGGTAGGGACTTAAAAAGGGAAACTATTGTTGACAGGATAAAACACTAGAAACGGCACTGATAGAAGAATGAAAGTCAAAACTCACATGGGGTGTACACTTGACCGTCATGCAAACACACCCTCCAGAACCCCGAAGGCAGGCCCGCTTACCGACCGAGTCTTCCGTTTGGCCGTGACCATTATGCATGCCCAGGAACCGAACAAATGTATCAATCCCAGCTACTTCAACACGCTTTCGTGGCCATGATGCTCTGGTCAAGCTCCAGAAATCGTCAACTCTTTGTGATCCTTCTCCCCACAACAACATGTGGCCTTCAATCTCGAGGGCGGTACCGATCTCGTCGCGAGCCCCTATTGCGCTTATGTCTCCGATCCTTTGACGTAGATTGGGCTGAGGGCGCCGGGCTCCTCGAACGACCCTTCCTAACAGGGGATGTAGACCGCGATAGGCGGTTCTTGTCTCTGTGTGGCGATATAGGCTGCTCGTCATTCTCTTTCTCCGAGGAGTCGCGGTAGCGGATGGACAATCGATCGGGGTAATAGTTGGCCCAGACATCATCTCGCGGCAGCCTTCTTGCAACGCCATTGTAAATGTCTCTGCCGGGGAGCTCGGATGGGTATCTCTCGCGCAGGGAGTCGGAAGGGTGTCCCGATCTAGGCTCGACCTTCTCTTTGTCTTCAGACTCGTTGCGTCCTCGGCGGCGGTTGAGCCCGCTCTGGCGCTCGACGATGCCGACAATATCGAGGTCGGATGTGGTCTCGTGTTTCACGCTCCGTCGCGGGGTGTTCGACGAATCGGGTGGGTTATCGAGGACCTCAATGTCATGGTTCTTCGACGGCTGTGCGGGGTTTGGGGAAGGGGCGAGAAGGACGAAGGGAAATTGAGAGAGGGATCCTGTGATATCCACACACTGGTGGACGACGGGTCCGGAAATTAGGTTGGCTTCAGTGCTGACGGCCGACCCAGGAGCGGCGAAGGGGCGCTGCAGCGTCGGTGCTGCGGTGAGATCTCGACCGTGGGCAGGCCCGGAGACCGATCCGCGGGCTGCCAAGTCGGGGGTAGCTGAGCTGCGTACTGGGTACAGGCCTGGTTTGATGTCTTGAAGCTGGAAATTGATGATACAGTGACCTTTTCCAGAGGAATGTGCCAGATCGCTGATGGTCGCCATGGCCGCCTGCAACGCTTTCGGTTCAGCGATGACGCTCATGTGGTAGTTTCCGGGGCGCGAACGGTCAGGGGCGTGCCAATTGACGTCGTTTTGCCCAATGTACTCCAGCTTCCAGCGTCGGTCATCGCGTGGACGGCTGCAGCGGACGTTGCTTTCGTGCTTCTGCGGCAGTGTGACGGTCTCGGGCTTGATGGCTGCGATCTCGGGATCCCATTGCACCTCGCTGAGATTGGTTGCCAGTCGGTTGCTCTGGAAGTCTTTCTCCCAGAGGATTCGCTGGAGCTCGTCTTCCTGTCGTTGCTGCTCGCGTCGGCCATTTCTGCCGTCGCGAGCGCGGTCGCTGCTGCGGCGGGTCATTCTGAGGGCGCTAAAGTCAGTCCCAAAAGAGGAATGGCGGGAAGAAAACTATTGCATACTCGAGTCTCCTTTGGTTGGATGAAAATTGCCAGGAGGAGGAGGAACTCGAAGCAGCGATCCAGAGTGGGTGACGTTGGCGGATGCGGGGAGAATGGATTGGTTTTAAAATTGGAGTGTGTGACTGGAGGCAAGTACGCTCCTGAATTTGGCGACTTTGATCGTAAATTGCGTGGCTTCATCGGTCAACAAGGAAGGTGCGCACTGCAAAGCAGTTCCCATCAATGACCTGGGTGTCGGCCACTGGGACATGTCCTCCCCGTTTCCTAATGCTGCATTATTTTGAGTAGTCTCATCAATGACCCCCGAGACATGCAGTGTCTGCTGCTTGGGAAGTCCTTTGGGAGAGGCTTGTTTTTATTCATTTTCAATGTCCGGAAACACATGTCCCCATTCCGGTGAAGGCTGGCCCTCCTGGGTGTGGAGTAGGGAGCATTTCATGACACACATGGCATGTGCATTGCGTAATTCCCTTCAACTTCTCTTCTTTATGAGATGGCGTCCATTCACACAGCATCTGGGCCTGCCAGCCTTTTACCGCTCCACAGCCGGCAGGAATTAACAAACAACACCTTCTCCAGCAACACCACACAACACAACTCCAAATTAGTCTGCCTCAACATCCATGCCGCTTCTAGCCTGAGCTACCCGGAATCCCACACTCAACTCTGCCCAAATTACTTGAAATACTTCCCGGAGTCTTCATACAAAGCCAACGCGTGTCTTGGCGACTTCGAATCAGGGAATAGCTTCTTCAGAGCGGCATCCACGGCAGCCTTGCGAACCCAAATGATGTCGTCTACCGTCCTATTCGCCTTCAAAGGGACGTTGCTCCTTTCCCTTGCCCCTAGATGGATCGCAAATTTCTCCGTCTGTTCATCAGGACCCATGTTCAAGTAGAATTGTGTCCTGAAAAAATCGTCCTGGTCGGATGTTGACTTGACAGGCTGGTGCTTTGCACCCCACCGCACAGTTTCCCTGGAGAAGTATTCGCAAAAGAGCCAGCGTTGGCTGTCGTCTTTTTGCAGTCGATGCACCAGGTTGTGTATGAAGCTCTCCACGATGACATCTTCGATCTTGGAGCACTCCGCTTTCGTGAGTATTGGATACCCAAAGCTGACACGGATCGACTCTTTGTACAGAGTGTTGATGATGCGATCTCGTTCTTGCTCCACGTACTGGAATGTCTGCCGCTCTGGGACAGGAGCATAGTCGACAGCTGCCTGGGGGTTGAACCCCGCGTGCCGAACAGTGAGGAACGGGAGGCGAGAGTGTTGGTATGTTGGGTCCAGGTTTGGAAAGAAGGGACTGGTTACCTTCGGGGTGTGGATAAGGTTGGAGAGACCCATCCGTGACATGGCGATGATGGTGGCAAGACACTGCCGCATCTCTGTCGACTTAGCCACCAGGATGGCGGCGATGAGGCGTGTTTCTGGTAGGGTCTGGGCGAGTCCATCTCGTAAAGCAGTGATTGCTTGTTGTCCTTCGACGCATCCGACTTCAACATTTCCACCCCGATGGGCATCCATCCAGCCCCCATTCACACTCCACAAATGGGCACCAGAGCCTCCATCAACGGGTACGCCCAACTGACACAGCCTCCGCTTGACAACTTGCAATGTCTTCGGGTCCTTAACCGAGCGCAATGCGTTGCTCAAGCTCGGCCCTGACTGAGGCCCAGGGATCGTTGCCAAGGCAAGTATGTTCTGGTCGAGTACCGGAGAAGGGTCGAATTGGATCTCAGTATTTGGAGGGCTTGTTATGTGTTTATCGAAACATACCACGTCGATTTCACCGCCACGCAACACCCCTTGTCCCAGGGCAGTCATATCGCAGAGCTCGGATAAGGTCCAACGCCGACTGTATGTGATGACTACTCCGCCGCTTCCAAGGCTAACGTCGTCCGTCTTGGATAGAGTAGCATAGCTGTATCGAATGGGCACTGCTGTGGACAGCTCCGCTGGTGGGAAAAAACGGACGACCGGGTCCACAAATAACAGCATAGGCTCCGTGGAAGTCAGCGTCTGAAGCGTCTTGAGGATGTTGTGTGGTGTGACGATGCAGTACCGAACAGGCCTGTCCTTGTCCGGCGATGCCATGCGAGAAACCATTGCATGGCTGCTTCTCTCATCCACAACACAGATCATGAGATGAATCGGACTCGGAGCATCATCGGTGTGGGCGTTAGAAGTTGGGATGGACGGTCGTGATTTCGAGACAAGCAGCTTGTGAAATGCAGCGTGCCCCATTTCCTCTCTGGACTTGTGCTGCTTGACGGTGACGGAATGCGGTGATGTGAGGACAATACGTTTGCACACTTTGATGCTAGCCCAGGCGCTGTGGATGTCCATCTTTGTCCACATCCTCTCGCTGCTGCTTGAAACAGTTATGAGCAGGGCCTTGAAGGGTGCGAGTTCGGCCTCCAGACTTGCCCACGATTCCACCATCCGGGAAAGTGCTGTTGAAAGAGCCGGGGAATATCTGCCTCGGTTCGTATCAAGCGCAACAACCGAGTGTTGCAATTGGCGCGGGTCATCGAGCAAGCTCTCTGAAATGCCGTGGTACGACGTGACCTCGATAGGAACGACGTGTCGTTCAAGATTGATGACGTAGGACTTGAAAATGGCGACGCTGGACTCGTCTGGTAAAACATAGACAAGCTTCAAGTCCTGGGTGGCCTGGTGCTCTTGGAGAGATCGCATCTTCGCTGCCAGACGGCCAATCAGAAGCTTTGCCATCCAAATTGCGCCGCTGCACTTGACGTGGGCAATCGAAGCGCCATTCTTGCCGATCGGAAGCCGGTCTAGTTCCTTGTCCCACTGAATGAAAAGGTCCTCCGGAATGTTGTAGAAGTCTGCGAGGGCGGCGGATTGAGACATCTTGGAGGCGATCGACTTTCTGGCGCGCTCCACCTGCGCAATCATCGGATGATCAGCTTGGCGTGGAAATCAAGAAGGGTAGGAGCGAACTCACGATGAGAAGGCGCCTTGCCTCGCCTCAAGAGCTGCTTCCTTTTGTCGAAGAACCGGGAGAAAGAAAGACAGGTACAGACGGTACGGTACAAGACAAACACGATTTTGGCTGGGGGATATGGCATCTCAGCTGCGGTAGAGGAAAAAAATTTTGACCGCCCCCGAAAGAAATGTGGGCGACCTGGCCTAGTCACGGTTGTGGCAGGCGTCGAGGGTCGGGCCTTCCTCAGGAGTCGGTGCTGGTCTCAAATGGCGCGCGCTTGCCTTGAACCCCTGGCGGCCAATCAGAGACGAACTTCTTCAGTCATATTCTCATGTCTTTCACCAAAGCACATTTCCACGTTCTGGGCTCTTGCTGGGATCCTGGACTTAGACGGGCATGGCATATCTAGAGCTGGAGTGGCAAAGACAAAAGGGAAGAAAAATCCCAATTCTCGATGGGCCTGGGGTGTGTCAACCTGACAGCCTTAGCCTCGGTGGCACTTTCCTATTTGGGCGAGATCTCGGCTCAGGGTAACCCCACCCAACAGCATCCTGCCCGGTGCCCCATCACAGCACAAGCCCTTCTCCCGAACCACCTACATCGCCCGCCAGACCCTACAAATACCATCAATGGGGTCTTTAAACAACCGCGTAAGAGACGTGAGCGCGGCAGCCGACCCTTGGGTAGCGCTAGAAAACTGGCTGGGCTCAGGCAACCCCGTTAATCACCACGCGTTCGGGGTCGGTGGAGGTCCAGAGGACCCTCTAAATGAAAGGACGAAAGGTATGAGCCACCAGTCATGATATCCTCCCGTCATTTTTTCGCATCATCAACTAATAGCCCCCTGGCAGCGAGAACCACCCAGAGGCGAATTGACGAGGCGACCCGCAAGATCGCAGAGACAGACTGTTTGGGTGCGCTTGAGAAGCTGGTGCTTGATGAAGCGCTTACCAGGTCTCTGCTGTCTGACAACCGAGGAGAAGTCGGCCGATATCATATCTTGGAGCAAGGCCTCCACCATCCCAATGTGGGATACATGCGGACTCGATGGATCCGCAACTACCGTCAACTGTCATTAGCTGCTGAGCACCGGATTGAGCAAAACCGTCTAGACTTGCAACTACTCCAATCGAAGATCAGGGTAGGTCACCTCCAGTTCTACGAAGTCTATCAGGCCTCACGGAGATGCTGACCGGGTAGCAGTTCATCAGGACCAATGCCGCAAAGCACGTTACGGATCAAGCTGCCCTGGACAGCTTCGAAATTTCGAACGACGACTGGATCGACCATGTCATTGCTCTTGAGGGCATCACAGAGCCCAAAGAAGTCCAATCTATCAAGATCAGGGCATCCGACATTGGGCCCATTTGGAAGTTCGACTCAGGCTTGCAGGAGGTGGTCCCATACGATTTTGTGTCAGCAGTTCCCCCGGATCGGTTTATGGCTGAACTGTTGGTCACGCTTTCATCTGGGGAATGGCGCAGGCTCAGAAGCTTCACGGTCGCCTGCCTTGTCCGTTTGGCCCAATATGTTGCCACAGCCGAATCCTTGGACATCCCTTTCGTACGGGCCACAGTCGATGCCGCTGCAGAGGCAGCAAAATGGCAGATCACCGATGCGACAGATCCATCTTCTCTCATGTTCCGACTTGGCGTGTGCCAAATCGTTGCAGTCATGGTGAACCGTTGGCCTTCGGCCCTTGACTTGTCAACACTCCACAACATCTCGAGTTCTGCTAATGATTGGCGGTATCAGGGGGCGAAGGGTGCTGGGACGATCATGATGGCCGCTCTCGATTCTCGGCGGCTTCTTCGATTCCTACGGGCCGGTTCCCCGTCGGAGCCCATAGGCCAAATAGCACAAGTTCCGCCAGGATTCTATCTCATGGTCAACATTTCCGCCCGGACTGTCCAAGCCGTCACCGAACCACGCTTCCCCATCCAGGGACACGATGGGATGACCGCTGTGGTTCATCCCAACCGTGGCCTGATTATTGAGCCTGAGGACGACACCAGAATTCCCTGGTGGGTCCGGTGTGTCGGTGGAACGCTGCCGGTATTGGTGCTTCAACCCCATTGAGAGAGTACAGAAACAATCCGAAGGCAGTGGAATGGATCGTGATGTTTAGGTACGAGTACGCGGATTGGAAAGAGGATGAAGGGAGCAAAACACGACCTGTGCAGCCGGCGGCCTAAGGTCAAGATCAGCCTTTCTCTCTTGCCTTGACATGGAATGTGGGCATGGAGTGCCCACCAGTGGCGGGCTGCTGAATGCCGAGTTACCTATTCTCAATGATGGATAGCTGTGTTTGTATGTCGGGGTACATGAGAAGGGTAGCTTGTCTGATGATGGAAAAATATCCGCCTTTGTGATGGGACTTGTCCCTTTGTATTTTTCAAGGCCGTCCAGCGGCATTTCCTAGATGTTCATCTCATCAAATCCATATTTTCCATTGGCTGGCTACCAAACTGAAGTCTAGATGTGGGAAATGATTTGCCAGCACCGCACTCCATCTTGGGCCGGCCAAGGCAGTCGGCCAATCTGGAAACCACATGCACTCACTCCCTCCAGAATTGCTCTCCAACTGCCCCTCCTCCTGTCTCTGTCGACCAACAAGACACCCCCTGCTACCGCGCATAACATCATCGCAATACAGCAGCCGCATTCTCGCCTATGCCTGGCGCCAACACCTCTGCATCAAATTCAGCTTCACAAACCAAACCGTTTCAACCCGGAAACCTGCACCGAGCGTCTGCGCCTTCCTGCTTGACCATCCCCACCAAACCCCTCTTCGCCATGGACAAAGCGTCCAAGCCAAACGTCGAAGTGGACTGGAGTGGTCCAAATTCGCCGCTGAATAGGATCGAAAACCTCCAGAACCCCGGGGCCAGCGAAATCACAGCCGCCGTCCAAATGCTGAAGCAGGCCGCCCGCGATCTCAGCAAGAAGGAAGCACTCTTTGCTTCGGCCCGCATCGATTTCGACCGCAAGTCCGCCTGGACTGAAGCAAACATCCAAGCCGCAGAATTCCATCACCCCGCCGGGCGCGTCGGTCAATTTTCCAGCGGCCCATCCGTTCCCGCGCGATCCCATGCCTTCGCGAAGAGCTTCACGCGCAAGAGTGTCGTCGACCAGAACAAGATTATGACGTGCTTTCAACGCACCGAGGACAAGATCATCGCGCATTTTCAAGCTTTCCTCAAAGACCTAGACGAAAGCTTCCAGAACTTGGTCCGCGAAGTCGGCCAAGTCACCGACAGCCACACGCCAGTCATGGAACGCATAAACACTCAAATCGAAACAACGCAGAAGCGCCTGCACAAAGCCGCTGTCAACCTTGAAAAATACGTCGCGCAAGACACCAAGACCCTCCGCATAACCACCACCAACGAAATCGCCACCGTCCAGGTCCCCGTCGCGGTCAACCCCGAATCCGAGATCACACCCAGCGATGTCAACCAAGCTATACTAAAGCTTTCCAACAAAACCCACTCCGAGTTTAAATCCCTTCGCGCCGACCTCACTACCCTCCGCACCCCCCTCCTCACCATCCGCGACGATCTCCGGCAGGAACTCGCCCTGTCCCGACAGAAATGCTCCGAGCTCCAGCGAAAGCTCGACAGCCTCGGCCTCAAACAACTCGAAGAAGACTTCCGCGGCGTCGTGGTCAAAATGCTTAGTTCGAACTTTTCCTTGGTTGGGAACCCGACGCCCTCAGTTCGGGAGGTCGTCCCGCTGCTTGGCAATGTGCAGATGCGAGGGACGTTGAACGAGACGGTCAAGGAGTACATCAATACTGTGAAGAACGCACGGAGTGGATGGCACTGCTTGAGGATGCTCCGTAGGTATGGATTGCCGGGGTCAAGGGTCCGTGGGGCTTGCGAATGTGGTGGGGGTGCGAAGGGGGAGGGCGATACGCCTTGTGTGTTGGTGACGTTGGGGGAGGGGATTCCCTTTCAGTTTGCGTATGGGCCGATGCCGCCTTTTCCTTAGGGTGGGGGGAAAGTGACTGGATGGTTTGGTCTGGTACACCGAGGGTCCATTCTTTCCATGCGCGGGGGGTCAATATCAGGGGGTGCACAGCATGGTGTGCGCACACCCGGTACGAATAGACATTATTTTCTCGTCTTTTCTTTTTCTCACATATTGCTATCTTGTTGAACAGGGACGGGATTATACAAAAGAGCAACGAGCGCGGACGATCAAGAGACCAGAAGGGTAAACAAAGGACGACAAATCAACAGAAGCAACGTGGGCCAACACCTCCACTGGCGATTGACCGACACTGACACCTCAGACGCTCAAGAGCCAAATATCTCCTCATCTAAAACCAGCTCCTCCGCGGCGTAACAATCTCAACCCCCTCAGGCGGGACCGGCGGTGCACCAACAGGGGTGTCGCTAGGCGGGATGATTGTGGTGCTTGTCGAGAGAGTAGGCTCCTCACTTGAGGGCATTGTCGGGCTATCGCTGCCGGTGCTGATCTCGATACTGGTAGTACTGGTACTGGTACTAGTGCTGATACTGGTGCTAGTATGATTCGTCCACGGCGCTCCATCCGAAGGAAGATGACACTCCCCCTTCTGGCATGGCGGCTTGCCACTCGGAACTAGCGACTGAGTCGGCTGACACTTCGACTTGGTGCACGACTTGGTGGTGTTTATCCAAGTGGGAGGCGTCACAACAGGAGGAGGCGGAGGAGGGCTGCTAGTAGAACAAGGCACCAGTTCGGTTTGGGTGAGCATGACGGTCTGATTGACGACTTGGGTGTACCAAGCTGTTTCCCACACGGTGCTGGCGGGAGGACACTCTTTTGTGCCGCATCCGTCGCTCTGGAGGGTGATGGGGAAGCACTTGGTTTGGCCGAAGTTGGGGGAGACGTAGATGTTGTATTCCGTGTCCGTGGCGGGACAGGCGAAGAAGGATGGGGAGCCTTTGTATAGGAGGGTGTTGTTGGTGTCGAGGGAGAAGCCGGGGGTGGGCTTCTTGCCGTGGTCACACTGGATCTGCGTGGTGGGCTCCTCTGGTTTTTGTTAGTCTGAGGTTATTGCAGTTCATAGATGGGAAGCTAGTTTACCGGTGACGATGCATCCGAAACCGCGTGAGTTGGTGATGCCGCCTTCCTTGTCGATGCAGAAAGTCGAGGTGTCGTAGGTCCCGTTGAGTCGAATCTGCCCGTCCTCGAGCTCGCCTGCCGGACAGTCAAAGCTACCGGTGGAAGAGAGGGTGAACTGGCAACAGTTGGAACCAGCTTGAAGGTCAGTACCAGAGTTTCGGCGGCCGGCCAGGGTGCTGGCCACCAGGCCACCCAAAATAAAGAGAAGACAGGAGGATTTGGCCATTGTAATGACAGACAAGGGGGTCAATGAAGGAAAGGTGGAAAGGGCTGGTGAGAACTGCTCTGCTGTGTGGTATTTTTTCCACGTTATTCCTGTGTCTCCCGATCCGTTTTATATCATTGTGACAATGGGCTCCTTTTTTGATCAACAAATTCGGCAGGCTGGCAAACGGGCTGTCTGCCACGCCGACCACCGCCCCCATCCCCATCACCTCTCCACCACCATCTTCATGATGTCACCTTAATTTCCATGGCTTGATTTCAAATCGTGGCAGCCCGGTCAGCAATCAATATTCACCTCTTTGGATGTGCTGTCGCGTCTAAGGTCCTTCCAATTTAGATTTGGGCCGATGTTATCCCGCTGTCCGAGGCCATCGCGCCATGTTGACGTCGACGGCGATGCCGTAGACAGCAAAGACGAGCACCTGACTTCCAAAGTGTGATATCTTGAAGGCATTCGGCCTTTTGTTATAGCCCAGGGTCTCGAGGTACTTGGATCTTACTTGGGCCTTGTGTAGGTGCGGCGTGTAAGATGATTGGCTGGTTCGGTTACACAAATTGACAGGCAAGGGGCGAGGCTGCCCACTTTCACAAGTTGGCCCCGGAATCCGAGCCCACCATCTCGGAATTCGGCCGTCGGCACTCAGGGTCTGCAATATCCGCCCTCGCATTCGGCTTTCCCTTTCAATGACCGTGTCTCAGCCCTATCCGGATGGTCGCCACGCCAAGTTCATTCGAAGCAAGGGCCTTGGAAGGACTCCCACGTGGCTGCACAGGGCAATTTACGCTTGGGTCCGGGTTGTCAATCCTCGCCTGGGATTCGCGTACCTGATTCGGGGTTGCACAGCATCCCCGTTCTGCCTCGCATTGCGTCTCGCCTTGTCTCGACGCCCGCTCTTCCGTTGACAGCCCGCTTCACCCCACTCATTACTTCAACTGCCAGATTGCAGTCGAGTTTTGTCTCTCGCTCAAACACAATCAAACCCCCAAGAAAAAAGAAAGAAAAAAGAAAAAAGAAGACAAAAATGGAGGACCCCAAAGTCCTCACCAACATCCTCAGAACACTGCAGCGACTTGAGAATCGCTTCGAAGACCAAACCGACCGTCTCGCCACCATCGAGCAATCCGTTCGGTCCGGCGCCACCTCGCCAGCGCCGCCGTCGTCAACCAACCGTCCGTCCACATCCTTGGGCAGCAGCTACTCGGTGGAGCAGATGGCAGCCGACTACCAGGCCTCAGTCGCGAAAATTCGTAACCGCTTCGAATTTGTCGACGACGAGGTAATCAACGACACAGGTGACTGGCAGTCCATCTCAGTTTATTCGTCACGTCCGCAGTCGCAGGTTCTGCTAGAGGGTTTCCCCCTGCCGTCGTCAGCACCGCCAGTTCCGCCAAAGGACGGTCGACGAACTTCTCTTCGTATCAACACCAACATCAGCAACGAAAACGACACCGGCAACACCAAAAATAACGGAATACCAGAGGCAGCCTTGACATTCCTCGTGCCTCCGCGCTTCGAACTCCTGCCTACACCTCCCCCAACTGCATCTTCCACTTCAACTTCCACCCCGGCGTCAACTCCACTCTCAAGCGGCCCCTTCACCTCCTTATCCGAGTCCTCTCCCCCCACCAGGACAACCTCCATCGTCAGCGAGAATTTCAACGTCCGACGTCCCACCGTGTACTCTGATTCATCTGAGCGAAGCATCCGCGCCGTCTTCATCAAATGGCGGCAGTGGGTCCACCAACACCAGCCTGGCCAACGGTCCTTCAGAGATTCGAGAATGTGGTATCATACCAAGTCCAACGCTGTGGAAAGGGGTGTGCGGATGCAGAGATCTGCAGGGCGAGCGGTCAAGGGGTGTTTGCGTGTGTTTCCGAATTTTGTGGCTTGGGCGGGAAAGAAGATGGTTACGCAGCAGATGAAGAGGCTTGATTTGTCTGCTTGATTTGTCGGCTTGAGGTGTTTTGCATTGCTTTTAAAGAGGGTTTTTCTTGTTCCACTCGCTTCAATGCTGTAGCGTTTCCTTTGTTACTGTGGCTTCATAGCTATCTGCATTTGATACCGACGTCGATCTCAGGGGATTTGCGCACACTCGCTTGGTTCTTCTATCACATTACCCCCTTTTTCATAAGATATCCTCAAGTAGTATACGACATGCCTTTCAAATATGGTGCGTTAAAGTCCAGAATTTGTCTCCTTTGGTTAAGAATGCCCGTGAAAAGTGCCACTTTGTCGACAATGGAACAGTCTGAGGACTGGAAACAGATCTAAAACAAAAGTAAGGTACCTAGTTACCGCTTATTGGAAGTCCCATCTCATTCTGTAGAGGTAATCGCTGTAAATTCAGTGCGCCCGGCCCAGAGGCCATCTGCACCGCCGACTACTGGTGTCCGAATCTCCGCGTGTCAGATCCCACCATCGTCCAAAACACCAAGCAAGAAGGTATGTCAAGTCTGGCTCTTCTGCAACAGCCAGTTTACGACCCTAAAATCGATACTATGCATTTCCCTTTCAAAAATCAATCTATCATTAATAACCAGATGGTGCGGCATAGGTCATCACGGTTAAACACTTAACTTAAGATTACCAAAGGAGAAAGTTATAGAAAGGGCACATTAACCTCCGCTCGTCACAATAATTGTAAATACGGGCGAGTGAATAAGGTATGGTGCCTACATTGGCTGACGACAGGATGCTTTCCTCCTGCCAAACCCAGCATCGGTCGGCGAGGGCGAGCTTTCTTTCGTCTTCAAAGAAAATGAAGGTTCCCCTGTATCAACCAGTACCTGCCTGCCTGGAGGCCAAACCTAATGATGACCAGGGTAGGAATTTAACGATGATGGGAAGGGCAGAGCAACGAACGCACCCAAGATTGGAATATGCGGCCGTTGGAAATTTGTCACCCTGAACTTGGCCCAAAGCCTCCAGAAAAATGTTGGAGCATTCGAGTTCGAAGATAACCTGCTTGGGCCTGAGGGAAAAGGCAACCCTGCCCGGCACCGAGCCGCCGGACGTTAATAGATCGGGAACTGAAGGCTTGCTAGGCATGTTTGGTCTCTGCAACAACTTGAACTTGAAAGCGAGAAGCCGGAGCAGTTGGAGGAGAGAGTGATTATGTCTATGCCAGCGAGTGATTAGCAGGTGGCTCAGGCCAGCTTGATATATGTATATATATATATTCTCACGCTGCTCGAGGAAGTATTCTGCAGGCAAGGCCGGAGTAGACATTCCGGTCAAAGGTGGCTCGTTGCCTGTGCAGTACCCCTCCTCTCCGGGCTCCAGCCCTCCAGTGTGTCTCCTTTCTTGACGAGCTGCAACTGGTATTCATGCATGCTTTGCGCCATAGGAGGTGGATGAAATTCTGCAAGCCTGGCTGTCGCGATTTACCGACTTCAAGTTGGGAGCCGCCGTGCATCGAGATCACGGAGCACTTGTTCCGGTTGCATGCAATGTGTCTCTGCCGCCCACAGGTTGTGCTGGAGCTGCGGTTGTGGTCGGACAAGTAGGTAACTTTGCCGCACCGTCAACATGTAACAAAAGAGACCAGTTCGTGTCTCCACCTTAGACGAGCTTCTGAGGTACCAACAACTCTCTTGTGTGGCACTTACCCCTTTGAATCGGTATCTTCCAGACTTCCTGCAGATACCTCAGAACCCGATGATACTAGCCCCGATATTCCCTCCCCGCAGTGCAAGATTGGCCTCGCCCTTCTCAAGAAATGGAGCGCCAACAACATGGACAGCATCAATAAAGCAAAGGAAAAGGATGCCCAGGTTTTTGGCGGCCACGCCGACATCAGCTGGCCGACCGCCTTCCTCCCCTTCACGGAGAGCACTGCCATGTATCTCCGTGACTGGGGCTTTCTCCTCGAAGCCTGGAAGAGATACCGCGTGTACAAGAGCCACAACCGACTGGACGAGGTCGAACTCGCCGCCATTGTGAGCCAGCACCACAGCGCCTTTGACCAGATTCGAGAGCCGATGTCGTCGGGCGTAAACGTGCCACTCACCAGCTTCTGCACCGGACCCGTCCGGCGCACGCCAGCGCCGCGGCCCGCATCGCTTCAACAGGCATTTCTACAGATCACTATCAATATTGGATCGCTAAAATTATCGGGATTCGTCTGAAAAAAAAAGCGAACCGAAGGAGCATTCTGAAGTGCATTACGTTTCGCGGGGCGTATGAAGCGCAGCCCCTGAGCGGCACAGCACCTTGAGGTCAGTGCGTCGCAAGCTACAGTACCTTGTGGCATTTAGGGACTGTTATCTAGCTTGATATGTTACGGGACCAACACAGACCGATCACTCTGTATTTGAACCCTTTGTCCTATGCTCACAGCGCTCCTCGCTACGTAGCTACTTCAGATGCAGGCCACAGACGCTACGCCCGGCGGCGGGAACCCCCTCAAACGCAAGGCCACGGACAGCGAAGATGGCTGTGGGGATCAAGCAGCACCCCCCTCCCAAAATCAAAAGACCTTGGAGAGTGATTGCACTTTACAAAACCTCTCGTGGGAGACGGATCGAGAGAAACGCGATACCGCAGACGATGACAGCGTCAAGACAGGGCCGGGAGCAACGCAATCACCTTTGTTAGCGGATTACCCCGCAGGACGCTTCGAATGTTGCGACATGTGCAAGGCCATGACTGGGACGCCCGAGGGACTTTACGCCTTGCTTAGCGAGAGCGGCTACGAGCATTTCAACTGGTACGAGATCCAAAATTCGCTCTCGAACTGCGCCTTGTGTGCGTCCATCTGGGAAGCCACAGAGTATGAGGACTGGGAATCTGGCCCCCAGGGTATTACACGAGAGCCAATCCGCGTCTTTGCCGCTCGGGAGAATGAGCCCGTCGCCGGGCTGGCAGCGGGGGAAGAGCAGCCCTTGAGCGGCATCCAACTGCGCAGCCTGATAGTAATGATTCCGGGGGATACCAGGACGGTAACCGGGGAGGAACTGCACCTAGTAACATCAGAAAGTGAGTGAGTGACAGGACATGGCAGCTCCATGGTGTTTAGGTTCGGGTGTCGCGTGCTAATTCCCACAGACGATGCTGCAGCGAAATACATCTCGGGGAGGCTAGGATCCAAGGATTTGAGCGCTACCGAGGTAAAGGCGATCCACACCTGGCTTAAAGCTGAGGGCATCCGCGGGCGGGGCGATTCCCCGCCGGATCTACCACGCAGGGTGATTGAAGTCAGTCCGTGCGAGTCAACGCCCTGTTGCCTTTACCAGCCACAGGAGGGCGAAAGGGCAGAATACGCGGCCCTAAGTTATTGTTGGGGCGCAGGTGCACAGCAAGTTACGACCACGTCTTCCAATATTACCGACCACGTAACCGCACTCCCCAACGGACTTGGTCGGACAATCCTGGACGCTATCCACGTCTGTCGGAAAATCGGGATCCGTTTCCTCTGGGTGGACGCCCTGTGCATCATCCAGGACGACGACGATGACAAGCTCGACCAGATTGCCAGAATGGGTTCCCTATACAAATGCTCAACCCTGACCATTGTAGCGGCCTGCGCAGAAAAGGTGACAGACGGATTCCTAAGGACTGATTTCCTCGAAAGGGAGGCATCCCAGAGCATGCCTCGGCCCGAGAGCCTCCCCCGTCTAAAGCTGCCTGTTTTCATCAACGAATCTACCTTTGGCACAACCTATCTTCGACTTGAAAATTTGGATACGACATACGCTCCGGAAGAACCCGTTTTCAAAAGAGGCTGGACCTTTCAAGAGCTCATGCTGTCGCCGCGCGCTCTCATTTTCGACTCGCGCCATATTACTCTCAAGAGCCCAGGCTCTGCCTTCAAGCCCCTTGTGGAGACGCACGTCCCGTTCCAGACAGAATGCCCTGAACTACCTGCCGCTGTGTTTGACAAGATGGACGAAAAGTCCGACTTCCACACCTCGAAGAAGAAGTCAAACATCCGCCGCTTGGCATACGAACAGTACAGGATCTGGTCCCAAGTCATTGAAGAGTACTCGGGACGAAATTTTACCTTCTTCACCGACCGACTGCCGGCATTAGCGGGTCTCGCCTCAGAGCTAGCCCGGGTGTGGGACGACATCTACCTTGCAGGCCTCTGGCGCAGGACGCTTATCCAACATCTAGCCTGGCACATGAGCTCTCACGGGTCCCAACGCTGGAACGGTCTTTCCAAGGATGCAAACCGCACGAAGCGTAGTGGGTGTCCCAGTTGGTCTTGGGTGGCGGTGCCCTACCCTATTACGTTTTCGAGCATGATGAGCCGGTCCGTCGACGCCAAACTTGTAAGCCATGATGTTCAGCTCGCATCCCAGGAATCACCTTTTGGACAAGTCAAGAGCGCACGGATCTCTCTCGATGCACGTATAGTGAGTGTGGCGGAGGCGAGTCAGGCAATGCGGTCACGGACTTGGAAGGATTGGTTGCATGGAGGTAGTATCCCTGACGGCATCAAGCTGGATTTCGTGGAGGAGCCGCTCGACTTGGAGAACTGTTGGTTTTTATATCTTGGAGGGGCAGACAATCAAGGGGATCAATTCCTCATTGTTGAAAAGTTCGAAACAGGGACGTCTCGGCGTGTAGGGTACGCTGATATCCGGGTGTCCGATTTTGCGGTTCAGATGCCGTGGAGGGGCTTTGTAAACATGGGTAAACGGGAAGTTGTAGCTATAGAATAACAGACAGTTCACGACCCTAAAATCGACACCATGAATTTCCCTTTCCTTCTTCGGAACTGAGCCAGACTGAGCGAGTGGGTCACTGTTCTGGGCTGCCTCGGCTACCGTTACCACAAGTCTAAAATAGCGGTGGAGTTACAAGGACCCAATTCTGAGACCTCTACCACCACCTAGCCGCGCTTCCCTTCACTCCAACTCCAGGAGAGAAAGAAATCTGTAATTTTAATACGTTGATAAATTGCTGTAGACCTTTTCTAGTCTCTCTAAACCCGTTGCGCCTAGGTCGAGTCGTGTCACACGCTGAACGCCCCTGACACCCCGATTGGCACCACGGATCATCGAATCTCGATGATTCCGGGGAGAGCTTATCAAGGTTTCAGCCCTACGAACCTTGATCAGCCCTCATTGAGCAGGAAGGTTCCGTATCGAGCCGCGACGGCCAGGAAGGTTACGCTAGCGAGCGCTGACGGGCCATTATTCGGAATGACGCTTCACAACACTATAAATTAAAAAGCCCTGGCATCGTTTTCGCCTGGCCCTTCAAACCCTTCAACATTTATCCAACCTCATTTGTTCACTCGCCATAAAAAACACCCACTAAACCAAGGACACAATGCAGCAGGGCATCAGGACCACTTTTCTCCTTCTTTCCGATACCCACGCCAAAAATGGCGTAGCCGTTCCCGACCTCCCAGTCGACGTGGCGATCCATTGCGGCGACCTAACCGACGGGTCCAAGATTCACGAGTTCGAGACCACGCTCGCTCTGCTTCGTAGCATCAAAGCGCCGCTGAAAATCGTTATCGCCGGAAACCATGACTTTACGCTCGATGACCCGGTATACCAGGAGAAAGCCGATACGGCTCGGAGGTTATTCTCCATTGCACCGGAACTCATGAGGAAGGAGTACGGTAATCCCGGTGATGCGCACCGGCTCATCAGCCAAGAGCCCGAAAGTATTCACTTTCTTGATGAAGGGACGCATTATTTTCGTCTTGGTAACGGCGCGGACCTAACTGTGTACGCAAGCCCATTTACCCCGTCTATGGAAGCCGACTGGGGGTTTCAGTACAAGCGAGGGGATCATCACGACTTTGCGATACATAGCAAAGTTGACGTGGTTATTACACACGGTCCGCCTAAGGGAGTTCTTGACATCACCAATTCCAGGCAGCGCGGAGGTTGCGAGCAGCTCTTCGCGGCCGTGGCCAGAGCTCGACCGCTTCTGCACTGCTTTGGGCATATCCACGAAGGATGGGGCGGGAAGTTGGTAACATGGCGAGGAACGGAACCGAGCGAAAACCCCTCCCACTTTACCGACATAGACAACAGTGCGTCTTCCGTCATTGAGACGCTCGCAACAATCGAGCCCCGTCAGAGCGATAGTGCCGAAATGAAGCGGGAGAAGGAATGCCGGCTCCGAAGCCTTACGGAAGAGGGATATCGAAGGACAAGCCACTGCAGTCAAGACGAGTCTCCCGCTAGACGAGGGCAAACTACGCTGTTTGTCAACGCGGCCATTCAATCTGGAGACGAAGATGGCAGGCCTCAGCTGCCGTGGGTTGTTGACATGGAGCTCCCAAGGAGCACTGACGCCGGACTTGAGACCTCGAGTGCCTCATCTCGAACTGCAGCCTGAGAATTCTCAGCGTTGCACGCACTTGCTGAGCGATAGATACGTTATTGTAGATAAGGCACATAGATATGGGCGGGGCGATAATCTTCTAGGCGGTATTGCGTTGCATGGGTCAGCTCCCTCTGTACACCTCGAGGCCCCGGGATCACGAAACCGAAAACATAGCGCTACGGAGTTAATAAACTGTAGGGACAGGCATCTTCCCATTTCTGTAATACCTGCAGTATCACCGTACCCCTTTAAGGATCTGAACAAGACGTTGCTCGGCCATCATATAGCAGCAACACCGCGACAGCTGAGACGCTAGCGACAGGTGCTTGTGATGTGCATGAGGCAAGGGCGATGGCTGGCGGAGATGGCTGAACACCTGCCATAATTACGGGCACTTGAAGGAGGTACCTTCCTGACCACTTGAAACACCAAAGTCCGAATGTAGAAGCGCGTCTAGCCTTCGAGTGTCCGGTTCGTGTTTAGTGCCAAGACTCGCCCCCTTTCTAACAGCAGGTTTGGCTTCAGGGTTGCCTACTGCTCTCTAGAATTATCACGTCAGCCTTACTACCATGGGTTCAGTTCTGGTTCTGTGTTGGAAATTGATTAACTTGGTAAGACTGGCTACTATCCAAGTCCTGGTAGGGCGATTGCTGCGCCCCAGTAGGCCCTTACCGGGTGTGGCATGTGGTTATTCTGTGAGGCGTTGCGGCTTTAGCCGGCTGGAGAAGAGGGAATTTCTAAGCACGACCGTGTTTTCCGAGGTTTTCCGAGGTGCTTCTTCAACACGGCTGTTCCGCAAAGCGTTGGCCGATCGTCTTATTCGGCCGATTACGGTCATAATTGGTCTGGTCGGATAAATATATTGACCGGATGGGAGTCAAACAGCAGATCGTGCTCACCGCCCACCTCGGCGCGGCGGGCATCGACAACGCCCCGAGTGCGTATCACGGGGTTGAGGTTATCTATTCTGTCTCTTCTTGGCGCGCAAAAGAGATCAAACCGAGCAGGCCAATGGCATTTCAGCATGGTATCTCAGTCTGTGACGAAACGTGAAAATAGTTCGCGTAGGATGAGATGGTTCCAAGTTTTGGTCTCTCGGGGGCTCTACGGACCTTGTCTCGGGTCGGCACAGAGCAAGTTCCTTCTGGGATGGAAAGTGGTGGCAACTGGAAGCCTGAAAATGGTGGGTGTTATAGGTACTTGACAACGACAAAGGACCTTTCTACCCCTGACGGCAAGGTAGATTGCGAGCTTAGGATGTCAAACACCTGGGCATGTTGATATTGTCGTCGGGAATGACCATCGGTGGTCGGTGATCGGTGTTCGGAGCTTGGTATGGACGCTGCATGCGTGGGAGCCGAGGCCGATGATGGGGTACAAATGTCGATGGCAGCTCACGATAAATACCACATGTGTAGAATAGTCATTGGGTGCGCTTCTGATTATTACCTCTAGCATCCGGTGCTGTGTTGTGATTTTGTTTGAAGAGTTGAAACAGGATGCGGCTACGAGTCGTGCCCCTTGGGCTTCTTTTCTTCGTCGCAACATTTCCCAATGTTTCGTTTTCTCTGTTTCAACGCCAAACCAACAAGTGCGCCCCAGGCGAGTACTGGTGTCAGGACAGATGCGGCTCCGACTCGTACGGCCAGATGTGCTGCAGGACGCCTGATGGACAGCACAACCTGTGCGGTGTTGGTAAGTTTTTTCTGCAGAGAAATTTCTGTTGGCATTCATCGACTTACACTGTGGTCGACCATAGGAACCATCTGCTGCCAATATGGCTGTTGTCCATCTGGCTCGGTCTGCAATGCTGTTGGCGGTTGCGACACTCTTCCAGGGGCGTCAAAACTTTGGCAGTCAAGTGGGCTTCGAAATGTCACCAAGAGCAAGGACATGTGCCCGTCCCAGCCCGCGGTAACCTCAACCACCTGGGCAACGTACCAGTGGCCCTGGGTCGGCTTTGGCTATTCGACAACCACCACCCAGCTGACTTCATGCAACGGCACCATCATCGGCACCCCAACTCCAACCAAAATCCTACCAGAGCCAATTATTACGGACTCCGTCATCATCATCGGCACAACCGTCACCATTTGGGTGCCCGTTGTGACCGGCACAGTGCCAGTTACACTGTCCACACATACCCACGTCTTCACGGTCTTCCCTCCGAACTCGTCTCCACCGCCACCAGCAGCTCCACTCCCCCCGGCCACATCAAGCGTGCTCACTACGACAGGCACAGACGGTCAGGTCATAACCTCAAGTGGCAGCTTCATCATCATTGGCACCAGCACTCACACGCTGCCCCAAGTTACCGCACCCTCGACCCTGGTGACGGGTGGGGCGACATTTACCGTGAAGCCGCCACCAGCTGGCACTTCGGCCCCCCCAGCTGCCCCGCCTCTGCCGCCCCCACCCCCGCCCGGACCAGGCAGTGGGACCCCGGGCATGGTCACAACTCTTCCCAACACCGAAGTCTTCACCTTCCCTAGCGTGACTGCACCGAGCACTATTGTCACGGGCGGCACCACGTTGACGGCGCTGCCCCCGCCTCCTTCGCCGCCACCGGGACAACCAACACAACAACCAGGACAGCCGGGGCAGCCGGGACAACCTCCAGTCGCGCCTTCCTCGTCAGTCGTGACGCTTCCCGAAAATGGAGAGCTATTTACGCTCCCAAGCGTCACAGCGCCCACCACCATCACCACCGGAGGCACCACATTGACTGTCTTACCCCCGTCACAAACGTCGCAACAGCCACCAGTAATCGCGCCAACTTCGTCGGTCGTCACGCTCCCCGAGAATGGCGAGCTGTTTACCCTTCCGAGCGTCACCGCGCCCACCACAATTACCACTGGGGGTACGACGCTGACGGTTCTGCCTCCACTGCCGACGGTCGCTCCTACTACCACCAGCAGCAGCAGTTCCAGCAGTAGCACCGGGCCTCCGCCTCCAGGAAGCGTTGTCACATCCATCCCCGGGACAGGCATTTTCACACTACCAACTTCGATCACGGCGCCAACCACCATCATCCAGGGAACAGATACCATCACTCTATTCCCGCCCGGGACGCCGACTTCTTCGGCCACCACGCCTGCCACCACGCCTGCGATTACGACTGGCCCCGCTTCTTTTTCCTTGTCTCTCCTGCCCTCGCAAACTGTCATTGATGGATCGACTTTTCCCCTGCCATGCAACACTCTGGGCATCACCTCCACAGCCTCGTTTTTGGGAACCACGGTCCTGCTGGCGCCGACCGGGCAGCTGGCATGTTACCCTTGGGGCACCGTCATCAGCGGCACGACACACACATACCCTTGCGCCACAGGAACCACGCGCTCGACATTGACTTTGGGGAGGGAGACGTTTGTGTTAGAGCCAAGCAGACAACTCGCCTGTCTCACTGGTGGTGTCGTTCCTATCCCGGGCGTGCCGACCCCGACCGGCAGCGTCACTACCATCTCGGGCACGGCGTACACGTACCCTTGCGTGACGGCTCTGACAACCGTCACTTTCGTGCGACAGATCATAACCGTTCTCCCTGGGTGGCCTTGCTCGGGGACGATCACTTCGTCGTCGTCATCCTCCTCTTCTTCTTCGACGGACACCACCACTCCTCCGCCCGACCAAACACAACTCTCGACCTTTTCGACTTGGCCCCCTGACAGAACAATCAGCTTCATCTCAACCACGGTGGAAGAGGAGAGCTCAGAGACCAACGGGCATTCCAAGTCCACTTGCAAGCTTTGGTTCTTTTCCATTTGCATCAAATGGGGTGGCATTGACATTGGCGGCATCGAGTGGCCATTCCCGCCAGGGGTTTATCCGCCTTGTGTCAACCCCGGCAGCTGCCCGCCTTTTAGCCTCCCGCCGGGGGTGCACTTTACGGGAACGTGGCCGCCTTGGCCCATTATTACGTGAGTTTTACTTGTTCTCCTTCAATTTTCTTCTCCCCTTTTCCTTCTCCCCATTTTTCCTTTTTTTTTTCTTTCTTTGGCTGGGTACTGATGAAATTCCGGGCAGCATCGGTCCCGACCACAAACTTACCTTTCCGCCCATGCCAACGCCAACGCCCGGGGGCACTCCTGGGGCCCCAGGTTCAGGCTCGAGCGCATGTACGCCCCAGACGGGCACTTTGAGCCTGGATTCGACCTCGTATGTCGTGACAACCACGGACCAGACAACACGCACGATCTCGTCTTCAATCACGTCCACCAGTACTACCTGGACGGCTTGTGCAGTCACCAACACCGGCACCAGTACCACGACGACCTCCACCGCATCGTGCGCGTTGCTGCCTACCAGCACCGGGCAGCCCGCTATCCAACCGCGCCAGGACACCGACCCGTCTATCGACACCAGCACGGTCGACTTCTCCTGCGAGCGGCCCTCAGACAAGAGCTACATCATCTACATCAAGGAATCGCAGTACAAGAACTCAACATCCATCGACGAGGTCGAGGACTTGCTGGAGAAGCGCAAAGCTCAGAACAGGCGCGGCTTCGACAAGGTTGAGGGCCAGTCGCACGTGTGGGCCTTCATCGCGCACAACATGCATGTTGATGTCGCCAAGGTGTTTGGCACGCTGCTGGCGGTGGACGGGGTTCCCGAGGAGGACTTCGAGCTGGATTGGAACGACCAACGGGTAGTGCCTGGATTCGACGGCACGGGCAAAAACGAGCACAAATACTTCAATGCTGATCGTTTCGATGACCATGGGAGCGGCGAACCGTGGGCGGCAGCGAGTGATACAGCAGGAAGCAATACCACTGCGCCAAAGCACGGCCCGAGGCTACCGCTTGGTCGCAGGGCGGTGGTAAGGCTCAACCTAGGCATGGCCTGGCAACTGTCGCACATGTCAATCCCCCAGTGGGTTCCATGGACCGGTAACCGGGACTACGTTACGCCCGGCCCGGACCCACAGCAGCCGCAGCAGGGAGAAACGTATTCCGGCTATTGGGACAACTCCTACGGCGAGGGACAGTGGATTTATATCTGGGAGAGGGATGTGTTCCGAAACCACGCTGTAAGCTCATAAGCTCCCCTTTTCATCTTTGGCTTTCCCTGATACCTAACGTCTTTCACAGGAGTTCGTCAACAACCGTCCTCGGGAGGAGGATTACGTCGTCCCTGTAGAATCACAAGGACGCCCACCGGTACCTCCGCCGGAGTGGACGGGCGATGGCGACGACCACGGCACACAGGTGGCGTCAGCAGCGGTGGGGAACTTTGTGGGTGTTGCGAAGAAGGCGAGATGGATTCTGGTCAAGCGCACCGGTGGAGGTACTGTCAACCATCCCTTCCTTCCTCGCCTGTTTCCCTGGGGGGTGTTCCTTTTGTTCCCATCTTGTGAACACGCTAACATGATAGCATCAGCCGCCGCGGCCCTCCAGACACTGGTGAGAATCCAAAGCGACGTGATTCGCAGAGGCCTCGTTGGCAAGGCGGTGCTCAACATGTCCTTCACGTGGGGACGGGCGACTGTCCAGCAAATGCAGAACCGGCGGCAATTCATCAAGACAACGGCGAGCATGTTCAACGAGCTGAGCGACAGTCAGAAAATGGTTCTGGTGGCGTCGGCAGCGTCAGGGACCGGGCGAATGGGCCGAGCGGCAGAAGCCGACCAGCTGCTGGAGTACCCAGCACATTTCGCCATCGCAAGCAATGCTGCTAACCGGGTCCGGGACATGATCATTGTCGGCGCGTCAACCCGCGACGGTCGGCGGGACTGGAACCAGCCGCGGCATAACGGTATCACCGTCTTCGCACCCGGCCGCTACGTCAGCGTGGCCGTGGTGCCCTCCAACAACGAAGGGGGCGGCTCATATTCCGTCGACAGCGGGTCCTCCATGGCTACGGGCTTTGTGTCGGGCCTCGTCGCTTACCTCCGTGCGCTGCCCGCTTCCTGGGCTGGCGGCCCACAGGGAAACGCGCTGGCAGAGCCCGCACACGTCAAGGCCCTCATCATCGACCTCAGCCGCTACCTCATGCCTGCCGTGGTGGACCCGGTGACACAGGGCTACTATCACGGGCAGGGCATCAACACCCCGGAGGTTGTACCCGTCGCGTGGAATGGCCAGAATCGGGGCACCAACTGCCTTCAGAGTCCCGGCCGCGTCAACCCACCGGCCCCAGCCCCGCCCCCTATTGGCCCCCCGGGAGGGCCTCCTGGACTACCTCCACCCCCGGGGGGTCCTCCCTCTGGGCCTCCTCCTCCTCCACCTCCTGGGAAAGGCAATAAGGCACGCCGAGGAACCACTAGTAAACGCCAAGTCGAGGAGGAAGAAGAAGGCCTCGCCTGTCCGCGGCTGCCGGCGTCCCCCGGGGACTTGCCTCTGACACGCACCTATTCGCTCCTCCCTGCCGATGCTCCCGATCCGACGTGGCTGATCACTGCGACGTCAACGTCCACCTCGACTTCGACTTCCTCCTCATCTTCGTCTACATCTTCATCTTCGTCATCTTCATCTTCCTCATCTTCATCCTCGTCTTCCTCATCTTCAGCACCCACCCCAACCTCAACCTGGACACCCCCCGCTCCCGTCGGCGGCTTCTGGCTAACGCAGCTCACCGTCGCGGGCAGCAGCGACGTCCTCGCTCTCCCCGATGACCAAACGTCCTGCGCGATACACAACGAGCCCGGGCGATGGACCACCATCCACCAATACCTTGTCGCCAGCATCCCGCGGGACCTCGTCTCGGGACTAGGCGATGCGCCTCCTTCTGTCACTGACAATGGGAAGTTCACACTGATGTCTTACATCAACCAACCTGTCCCCATCTTCCCGATTTGCAAGGCTAAGGACGCGGAGAAGACGAGGTTCAGGTTTGAGTCGGTGGAGAGGGATGGGAAGAAGTTGGATAAGTGGTTGAAGTTTGAGGTGTATCTGGAGGGTGGTCCGGTGGAGAATACAGGGTATTGTGAGTATGACTTGGGGGAGTACTGTGTGTTGTGGAATTCGGGAGGGGAGTCGCAGTATAGGAGGGTGTGGCATTGTATGGAAGAAGGAGGGGGAGGGTTTTGTAATTTCTGATGGGGTGGTAATGTGGAAGGTTGCGGGATGGATGGGGATGGGGTTTTGTTTGTTGCTGTCTCTCTTTTACCTCTCCTTGATTGGTTTTCTTGTTTGCTTCGGTCCTTCTTTTCTTCGCGTTTAGTGATTTGGAATCTGGGATTTATTCTATTTGCCTGCTTTGCGGACTTTGTTCAGTTATTTTTCAAGAGAACGTGTCTTTTTATGCGGATCGGGGATACTGCCCACCTTGCTATGCCTTTTTAGAGAAATATTTACAGATTCTAACATTAAAAAGGAGTTGTGGTAGGTGTTGGTGGGCAATAGTCACAGATTCAGCCACGGGTTTCAGCACTAGCCCCGGCGCCAAGGCCGAAGCGGCTCCCGGCATTTGACGTCTCCCGCTCTCCCGGCCGGCCCCACTTTTCCCGACCTTGTTATCTGGGCTGCGAGCTCATTCCGCTGCGAACCACTTCCCTTTCTCATCACATTTCATCAATCATGGCGTTCATGCAGGTCACCATGATGGTGCGCCCTATCTTTGATGGAGGAATGGGTCTCACAATTGCCAGCGCTGAGCAGCAAATCGACGACTCCATCCACAAGGTCTGCGAGTCCATGTTTGTCAAGGACCTGAATCCTGAGCATATCTCTGGCGAGGCAGTTGGCGACATTGTCTACTCCGAGTTGTACGCCATGTGTGGTGAGCTCCTGCCCTCCTACTATTGTAATCCGCGGAATCATCCTCACTTCCAGAAGGTAACCATCTCACCAAGGCCAAACTCCCTCCGACGCCCAGAAGGAGAGCTGGAAGAAAAACCTCAGCATGCTAGACCTCGAGGCACCTTTCTACATTTCCACAACCTTATCAATTCCTGAGGAGGAGCAGGTGGTTTGCGGAGACAGCAAGAGAGCACGGCATGTCATTTGGTAGATGGGATGGCGATATCTCTCGGCAGTAACAGGGATTGGGATGAGAACCTACGGCGGAGGTTTGGACGTTGATGTCAGTCTCTTATACCTTCTACTTCAGTTGCACTGCCTTAGTTCTACCTTCTTAATGCCTCAATTAGCTACATTACTCACACCCTATATGCATCGTGAAACATTTTGGTTGCTATGCCAACAGTCTTGAGTGCACACAATTTTGCCTTTCTAGTGATCTGTCCATATTCAAGACTTCCTGTGGAACGCTAGGCGGAGCGCGTCATCGAGCTTGCGAGCAGTGGAAGTGCAGTTGCAAAGTGCCTTGTATTGTAGAAAAGAAAATGAGGAGATAAGCTCCGTTTAAATACACTGGCTCTGCGCCCTGGGGCGCAGAGCAGTTGACCCCAGGTTCCTGCGCTCCACCGGAGCGCGGAACCCTGGGATTCCAAGCTCGTGGGTCCTTGGCTTGGCGCCAAGGCACCCCCCAAATTTTGACACTTCCGGAAAGGATCGCGATGATCCAAAGTTCAAGACAATCCTTCAACCCCCCTCCCTCATGTTGACCAACACCCGTTTACCTTCTACCTCCAACACCAAAATCAACCCTACCCATCCAACGGACTCTTACAAGTAAAGCTTGTCGTCGTATTATTCGCAAACGCCTCCCTTAGTACCTGAATCTCCGAGTACGCTCCCAACCCAGCAAGCGCCAACGCGCCCAAAAAGTATACCAGGTTCAAGAGATTCCACCACCACCTCCTCCCAAAAAGCCCTCTCACCAACCTCTTGAATTGCCCTTCACGCCTTGCCGTAGGCCCTGTCGCTGGATCATACCCCCCACCATCCACCATCGCCTGCTTATGCGCCCAGTACGCGAGCGAAAGCAGCGGAGGGAAGGAGTACGTAAACTGCAAGATGCAAAACGCCGCAATGACAGAAATGAGACCTGGAAAGTTAGGAATAGCCGCCGCAATGACAAAAGCGATAGCCCAGTACACGGGGATTATCGCGGCCCAGAGGAACTTCCCCGACCGGGTCGTCAGCGGCGGGGCGCGGAACCAATCCACCAGGATAGTCTCGTAGAGAACCTTGACACCGATGTTGCCATACAAGGCAGCGGCGATGATGGTGCTAACCATGGCAAAGGCATTCCCGGCCGTCTGGAGGTTATACGACCCGATGCCAAGGTAGCTTGGGTTGATGGCGTACTGCCCCTAGTAGCCGTACATGAAGAGGCTGTAGAACATGTACCAAAAGTAGATGAAGGCCTGTGCAGCCCACATGGCCGTCAAAAAGTCCTTGGGGCGTTTTATCTCGGCCATGAACTCCGGGAAGATCATGGAGCCGCCGTAGGCGAAGATGGCCTGCATGGCACCGCTGACGGACCCGGTGAAACCCCCGTCGGTAGCAGGCAGCCGACCACTGGTAGTGACGGGAGGGAACACCCCGTTAGCGCCGGGAGTGACCAGGATGCCCCCGTCGATGACAGCACCTGCGGACTGTGATGCGTCGGCAAAGTTTGGAGATGTGTGCGCGGCGGCGCCCATGGTGATGAACATGCAGATGAGGTTGATCCACACGGCAGCATTGGCGAGCCAGCCGAATTTCTGCAGGGTGCGGATCTGGCCAATGAACAGGCCGATGATGGCCCAGACGACGCAGCAGACGATGAAGCAGAGGCGGAACTTGGCGGCTTGGGAGAGGGCTTCGCCGTTGGAAATAATGATCAACCCGACGTTCAGGAAGAGCTGGATCGTTTGCAGGATCATAAATAGGTGTCGCATCCAGGGGCCAACAAGACGGTAGCCGAGGTCGCCAAAGGTCCGGACGGGGTATTGGTATGAGTCCAGCCCCATGAACATCTCCCAGAGGAGGTATCCCGAGTATCCTGCGAGGCCGGCAAACACGGTGTAGAGCGCGATACCGGGGCCCCGGCCCATGGTGGCAAAGGCATACGGCAGCCCGAATGGGCCGAGGACACCGGTGGTGATGAGGTAAAAGATGGCCCCGCGGGTTGCCGTTCGCAACGCTCGCGATTCATTTGCCCATTCCTCGTCTGAGACGGCCAAACTGCCTTGCTTTTCGGAGGCGACATCAACTTGTTTCACCCCGGCGTCGGACTTGGACGGGAAGATGATGGAGAGCTAGGTTGCCTCACGGCCTGGGTGGGGATGGCTGGCCTCTGCGGCGCGCGTTTGTTGTGCATAGTAGTGGTACTCCTCGAACGTAACGGTTGGGTCGCGCAGCTTGCGTTGCTGCGGCTTGATGCCAAAGTTGGAGTTGAGGGTGGGCCTCAGCAATGCATCGGGGGTTTGATGCCGATGGTCGGCTTCGCTATTGGTGCCCATCTTTTTCGTCTGCAAGTTTTGCCGCTGGATGGCAGGTGTTGAACCGGTGCAGGAAAGAGCAAGTGGGTTGGTTAAATGGAGACAGGAAGGTGCTTCAACCTCGAAGGGAGGGAAGAAGGAAGGAGAGACCGTGCTTTATCCGTATCTATCTTGTCCATTGAGGCCAGACGCGCCGCGTTTTCCAACCTCCATTGACCTGACTGATGGTCGGGTCAGTCTGCATTCCGTTGTCACCGAGAAATGTGTCTCCATTCCAATACGACCTTCTTGAAGGGTGGTAGTCGGAAATGACTGACCTTGCCGGTTGGGGGCCCCAAAGTGGACTGCATCGCGGATATGCTTATCAGCGTTCGAGAATCAGTAACTGAAGTCGGGTTAATCGCCAGATCAGGTCTTGCTTCACCACAATACACCCACAAACGCTCCTCGCCACATTTTCGGAAATTCGCAATTTCCCTGCTTCAACAAGCGGCCGTTGCTAAGTTTTGCTGGCCGCAACAGTTGTTGGGAGAGCGAGGGAGCACCGATCCGGCTAGGATCAGGTGACGTACAGATATTAAATGTTGCACATCCCGTCCCGCGAATCCAACCCATCACAGAGAGGTGTCGTTCACGCCGAATTTGGAAGCCCGACGTCTGTTGAATTCGTCGGGCGCTCTGGCATCTTCATGATCAAATCCTTTTCCTCTCAATCCAAGTTCAACCTCTTCAAACTCAGCTACGCATTCATCTGCCTCAATCCTTGACTGGAAACTTACTTTTCACCAACGTTCAATTCTCTGAGAGAGCGCCTCGTCATGCCAGCGAAAGACTCAGATGAACAAAAACACACATCTTGAGCAGTTGGCGACGTGGGTTTGGGCGCTTCTATTTGTCCGGCACCATCCCCTCCCAATCGGTGCTGGAAACAGTGTGCAACCTTAACAAGCCACTTGTGTGCACCCGTGCAGTCCTGACAGTTTCCCCCGGCATTGCACACTGGGAATTGACACCCGAATCCGCTCCTGCCAAGCGAAATAGCGGGTGCTTGGAGGCTTGCGCCAGCAGCCCGAGGCAGTGTCTCGAATGGAGACGATCGTGGCCAGATGCGATGATGGCAGGATTGAGAATAAGTTCAGACCATATCTCAGTGAGTTACGCCAGTCATCAGCCCATCATGCTGACACTCGTGTCTCGCTCGCTGGGTGGGTCTGATGGTGCACAAGATGAGGTACATCGGAGGTACATCTCCAACGGACTCGATCTCGATGGAGAGATGAACTGAGTTTTGGGCGTGCGCCTCTAAGATAAGAGAGAGGAGTCTGCTTCTCCAGGGGCGCCGAGGCGTCCATAAATCAATAGGCGCGAGTTGTCACATGGATCCCGATGTCCGGACACAGGGGGTGCTCCCTCAATGCTCGCCCCGATAGCTGCACACCTAGAGATCAGTTTTGTGCGCGTTTCAGCCTCGCATTCAACCTCGGCCGAGGGAAAACTTTGGTTTCTTAGGGCAGGCAGCCACGATTGCCAGGACCTCTCAACTCCCACATAACCTCAGCGAAAGCGACTCGGGAACCCGACTTGCGGAACTTTCGGTTGCGACTAGCGAACGCCCACCGCCCACATCAGTTAAACGCCTCACGCCCGCACTGTTGTTGAAGTCAAGCCGACCACTTGCGTTGTCCCAGGGAGAAACCTCACAGCAGGAGAGCGATTGACACCGGAGAAGCGAGTCCGGTGTCTGCGCAGTACGATTGTGTGCGTGCGATCGAAAACCTTCGTGGTGCGGCCTACAAGTCAACATGGATGCTGCGATTTCCAATTACCTATGTGCTGTCGCGTGGATGAAACACAGGATACCTGCCAAAAGCGCTTCCAAGGTTGCCTCGAGCGTTCGGGAGGCACTTGTCTGGCCGCAGTCCGGGACTCGGAGCCGGTACCGGAACCCGTGCGGATTTTTCTGCGCCCAACAGCCACCGAACACGCCTGGCGATCTTATGCGCAAACCTTATTCTACATTCGAGGGGTATCGCTGACGGATGCGCCTTCTGGGAGAGGATGGGGGAAACTTGATCAGGAGGCTGTTCGCGCGGCAAAGAAAGCATGTGCAACTTGGGAAAATTCCTGGGCGTCATCGATTGTCTCTGGCAGCTTGGATGCCCGGGGATTTGACTTTCAGCCCCGCTGGCTGGAAGCCTTCGGATCGTCTGTGTTGCCAGATATTGATGGCAGCTGATCTTGGGCTTTGCAGAGGCGTTTGGCGTTCTGGGACGCGCCTTCCACATTGTGGGTTTCGATATCTGCCTTATCGCAGAGCCCCGGACGGTTTGGGTGCATTTGTAGACCAGCTTGCAAATTGTGAACTGGGCAGTACTGAAGCTTACATGCTCCTGGGGACAGAAATGCGTTGACGATTTCTCTCATGGTTTGCCCTTGAGTGCAATTAATCACTGGTAAGAGCTGAGGTCGGCAGTCACGGCGAAGCGCGGGCTCCGTGCCTCCGTGCTCGGTGATTTTGAGGCAGGCGCACCGGAGGTGGCTTGGAAGAGATGGCAAGAGCGATGAGCAGCACGAGCAGCACGATCAGGACTCTGCTCCGCTTGACACGGCCACTAGATCACATGGGAGTTCAAAGTTCCCCCCGCCGTCAGGAAGCTTTCTGGCGTCGGTGGTGGCGCACAGAGCAACCCCTCCTTGAGCTCCACCACGCTCCCATCGTGGATGCCTTGCCAAACTCCCGCAGATAAAACACCAGGCGCCCCGGAGAGAACTGATTTCCATCCATCCTTTTTCCATTCCTCAATTATCATACCTCGAGGAGATTGCAACATCTCCTGCAACAATGGAGCAACAAGGTCGAGCTCCTTCGACATTGGACCGCTACCGCCCCATCATCAGCGACCTGATGCGGCGTCCCGTGCTCAGCGGCGGCATGGGTCTCGAGACCGATGAGGCCGTTGGCGCGCAGATCCAGCAGGCCATTCGCACCACGATGGAGGCCCTAGCCGCCGCTGGTGTCCCACCCCGAAACGTGAGCCGCACCCTCCTCGAGCACATGATCTTGCGTGAGCTGTTCGCGCTGTCCGGTGAGTGCTTTGTTCTTTTCTTGTCAAACATGAACTTTCCCGTCAGATCCTGACTAGGGCCACTGGTTCCAGGCATGCCATTCCCCTCTGAGCTGAGATGCGACATGACCCTTGCCCCCAACCGACCCGGCTCGGAGGCTGCCGATGAGCAGCCAGAGTCAAGCCTGTATCGGCAATTCTACACCAATCGCGCCTGGGAGGTGATGAAGTCGCGCAGAGCCAAAGCTGAAGCCGAGCGGGCCGAGACCGTCGCGAGCCTGGCGCGTCTTAATTCTGGTGTTGCCTTCGGTTCCCGGGCTCCTTCCCTGGCGCCGGCCCCCCTTGGCTCTCCCGCCTGCTCGCCCGCGTCGTCCGCCACCCTCGGCCATGAGGACACCATTGCCGCCGCCCCCGTGCAATGCCAACAGCGCGCCGCTGCCAGCGAAAATGGCAACCGCAAGCGTCCCGCTGAGGGCCACGTTATTTCCAATGGCGCCCCGTCGGACCCAACTGAGCGGGCTCAGACCCCGTTCAAGCGCCCAAGGGTCACTGGCCAGAGGACCGATAACGAAGGTCACCTTCCTGCGCGGCACCCTCCCATTCAGCATCCTGCACAAACCCTCGCAGCCCTGCATCTCCTTCACCCTCACGTTGCCTGTCCCCCGCAACGCCCACCTCACCGACACATGTTCTTCTCCCGCGGTCCCTACGGCCCTATGCGGCCTCCCTCACCCGAATGCTCCCCTGTCCTGGGTCCGGGGCACGCCGGAGCACACCACCGGCAGAGCTTCACCAGCGTTCACATGCCTGCCGGGGCCTCATCGACCTCCCTACGTCCGGCACAGCCCGTCACCGTCACCTCGGGAATCCCCCCTGGCCCCTTTTGGTGGCACAGGGATCTGTTCGCCACACCTGGGCCCCATCCGGAAAACACCCCCGTCCCCGGTACCTTCTCGTCTTTTTCCGAGCCCGAGGATTGCGAGGTTGACCATACAGCCGACCCACCCCGGACCGTCCGGGCCAATGTCTGGAGGTCTCCCAGTGCTCCGAGTTCCCCTCTCTCCCACCCGTGCCGGACCTGAGGGGTCAGGAAGGACTCCGCCCGCCCCCTTGCTCTCCTTCTCTTTTCTCTTTGCCTTTGCCTCAAGGAAGACGGTCCCCTAGCCCGATTCGCAGCCCGCGTCCCGCCAACCGCAACTCAAACCCGGCCAATAACAATAACGGCACGATCACAATTTGTAATGACGATGGCAACCCGAGCGTCGAACCTTCAATTTGCTCCCCCGTCGCTGAATCGGACGAATCCGACGAATCAGACGAGGACCAGTGCGAAACTGACGACTCCAACGCCTCCGAGGACGAGAACAACGACACCCGGAATGGTGATCATTCACAGACCCCTCCTGCCCACGAAGCCGACTACGATGCTTCCGCGGATGAGGCAGCTGACGACGGGGCCGATGACGGAGACGAGGACGTGGCTGATTCCCCGTCGCATGGTTTGCTCGGTTGTTTGGTTGGGTTTCATTGCTTGTTTCACGCCCTTGAGTCACGTCGCCAGCTTGTTCAACATGCCGCAAACTATCTTACCTTTCCCACAGAATTCCGCCTCCTTTGTCTTATCCTTCGTCTCGGTATGTTCCCTCTATCTTGTCTTGGACTACATCTTGGCGCACCTGTGGCCTAGAAAGGGCAAACCTGGTCTTGACAAGCTTTGGCTTTTCGTCGAAAGATCTTGGGCCTCCTCAGTTGAAAACGCGGCTCCAGAAGAAGCAGGACAGCAACAGGATATGCCATGCCCACATGCACAGGGTGGAATGGCAAACATGGCAACATGGATGAGACAGCATCCACTTTGGTTATATGTATGTAGTTGGTTTACAGGGAGGCCTCCTCAGGGTGGAATGGGAGAAGACCCGCCCGCATAAATCCAGGGGTTCGGCTCCCTTCCCTCACACATGCCTGACATCGTCGCCCGGTACGGCATTCATTCACCCCATCCAATGACCGTCTGTGCGTGGCGACTTTCTGTCCCCCTGTGGTCCCATCCGATTCCTCTTCCCATCTACTCATATCTGCCACTTTCTCGTCAACCTTGACATCCACACCTACGGGAAGCCGATACTTCAAAGTCTTCAGGTGCCCCCTCCAAACCACTCCAAAGTCTACCACCGCCGGCATCCACGTCGCTAACGCCAAAATCTGACCAAAGCCCCATCGGTTCTCCCTCAGCGAACCCCCAGCCACCTGAAACATCAAGTACCGCATCAACGCGAAGTACACCAACCCCACGTACATCAGCACCGTAAGTGCAACACACCACACCAGCACCCACTTCCCCAGTCCGCGTCGTTCCACCTTGTTCAACACTTTCAAAACCCAGACATCCTTGCCCCATCGATGCACCACCAACCTCCTGACAAGACACACCCCCATCACCGCCGCAGGCGCCAGGAACCCAAACACCGACACCATCCTCAATACCCACGCGGCCTCAGGAACATACGGCGCCGCCATGCAGATGCTCATGCAATACAGATCAAACGCCCCCGTATCCATCCGCCTTCTTATAATCCACAATCGCCGCCATGGACAAAAACACCAACATGATCAAGATCACAAGCAATCCAATCCACCTCGGCAGCGTATGTCGACAATTCGGGATATATAACGGCCAAGTCGCAAACAGCACCGTCCTCGACAGGGCAAGCGAGGGCGCGATGAAATGGCGGTCGTACCAGGACAGACTAATCTGCGCGGAGATGATACCTGCGACGCCGACTGAGAATGTAAACAGGAAAGCTGTATCCCAGAATATGCCGAGCGCGGTGTGTAACGCTGCCCATGAGTTTCGAGAGATACTTGACACGAGCGGCTCGCCGAAGCGTTTCCATCCGGACATGTACGGAAACGCGAGCGCTGCGAGGAATATGGTGGCGAGTATGACTTCGACGATGTACGAGACAAAGACGCCGATGCCGGCGATGTCGGCGTTACCGTCCCAGTCGAGATCGTGGCAGTAGGCGATAGTGCAGTTTCCTCAGCGCTCGCTGGTCTCCCAGCGGGCGGTGTTCATGGCGAGGACGGATATGGCGGTGAGGTTGGAAGAGTCAGCCCAGTCGACGATCTCGCCGCGGGTGGCGTAGTTGAAGGGGTGCGGGTCAACGGCGCGGAGAAGGGCGATGAGTTCGGCGTAGGGGAACTCTGCGGGGTCTTGGAAGGGTTTGTCGTCGAGGGGGGCATCGTAGTTGGTGACGCGGACGGCGAACTTGGCAGTTAGAGCGCAGTTTTCGAAGAAGCGAATGTCGTTGATGGTGAAGTTGCCGAAGGGACTGGATATGACGGGGGACATTTTGAGGCCAGCTCAACAGGACCAGCTCAACGGGGAGAAAGGGAATGAGAGGAAACAAGAAGGGGCAAACGAAAACGAGGGGCGACTTTGCCAACAAACACACATCACCAAAGAAAAACAAAGGAAAGGGGGCGAACAGTGAGAAGCGTAAAAATCAAGGCGACATGAAAAAGGAAAACACGAAACGGCGGATGGGAATGGAACCAACATGGGGAAGCCTTGGGAAATAAAATCCAGCCTCAAAAGAACCCAACGGGGTGGACTGGTGTCTCGCCGCGTGGTCCGGTGCGATCCGGCGTATCGGGTTGGGCCGCTCGGCCAGGCCATCGGCCTACTTTTAAGCGCTGCCTCCAGAGACGGCCTTGATACATCTGAGAAAGCCCCGCGAGAAAGAACTGAAACGCTTACAATCTGACAACTTGGGATAACGGGCCTCTCTTTGGTGGGGATAGTAAGCGCGAGAAAATATCCAAAGCCCTCCACATCCCAAATGGACAACGAAAACCAGACGTCTCCCAACCCGGGAAAGAATCCTTCCGCTCTATCCACCACAACACACCGCAGGTGAAACCAGAGAAAAACATGGCCATCCATTTTAAGCCAAAATGAACTCCCGCCAGTCCATCCCCGGCGAGAACGACTGGTGAAAAGCGTCCCTGAACACCTTCCCCACACCCACTCTTCTTGAAATGTCATCCTTGTCCGTCTCAATCAGCATAACATACCAAAGATCCCACGAGCTATCATGCCGCTCCTTCGGTATGTAGTACGTCCACTCGGGCATCTCCTCCTTCTCAAAGAAAATCCTTGCATCTGCAGTCGCAACGAACTGAAACGGTTGCCCGTTCGGCTCCTTGTCGACACCGTCGGCAAACTCGCCCGGGAGGACGATGGACCCGCAGACGTCATCGTTGCGGTCCAGGATATTGTACCAACGGGTGCGTGTGTCCACCGCGTTAGGGCGTGCGCTGAGCCGTAGGAAGGCTGACCATGTCCAGAACTGAAGGTAGTAAAACGGGGTGCTTGGAGGGGCAGCCGTGCCTGTATCTATCTCCATGCTGTCTGGCTGCGATGGAACTCTCTTGGTGAACTCACGGCGTTTCCTCGACGGCCATCGTTCCTTGTTATCCTTGTAAGGCGGTCTTGGAGTTGGAGAGAATGGTCTATCAGTCTCTTTTGTGGGCCTCTCCAGCCCGTCAGCCACACTGGATACATCTGTCCTAGCGAAGGTGCCGACCTCTCCGATAATGTTGCTGCTGCGGTCCACCAAGTACCAGGAGATCCACGTGTGTTCCCTTAGCCAATCCGGAATACTCTCTACGGCGCCGGTCAGCATCGGGGGTCGATATATGGCCTGTCCTGTCCATCCTGCCCAAGACCAGCTTGGCGCCACTGGTTGTCCTTGGTGATAGCGGAGGTAGCTTTCGCCAGTAGACGGTGTCCAGAGAATGGCGGCGTCGAAGTACGAGTTGGGGAGGCCACTGAAGAATCGAGTTTTCATGGATGACCTGAGGAAGTTGGAAATGCCCGAAAATGCCTTGAGCGCGTGGTCCTCGCTTGGGAGTTGTCGAGAGGTGTACGACTCGACGCACTTGATGTATGCACGGAACTGCGAGTTCTGCTGCGCCAACTCACTCCAAATTTGGGCCGGACTCTGTACCCAGTCTGCGGAGCGGCCTTGAAATGACGGTTCGAAGGTGTCTTCTGACATGGACTCCTCCTGACACTGAAACCAAACTGCCGAGCTTGTGAGAATCAGGCATCTTCCTGAGAGCATACGGTCTTGGCACGTCCAGGCCCCCTTGGACCACTGCGAGCTCTGAATGTGCGTCTCGACGGGATGGTGGACCATGAGTGACATCCTTTCCCCGCAGCTTCGGATATGTTGAGGAATGGACGTGCTCGTCGGTCCCGTCACTGCGCAGATGGTGAGAAACGCGCTGGCGAGGATATCGTCAATGGCGCTGTAATTCGCACGTTTGTCTTTCATCTGCTCGCACTTTGCTTGCTTGTCCTCCAGGCTGTTTCCAGGATCATGCAGGATACACAAAGAGTCAACCCACAGATACCGAATCCCAAGTTCTTGGATCAGTTTCATGGCGTCCCGTGTTGTTTGTGGTAGCTGGTCCCGAATCTCGCTGAATCCGCCAGCATACCAATCATCTTTGCGGTCCATGGTGAGGAAGACTTCCTCTGGTTCGTTCCAGGTGTAGCTCAGAACCACATAGTCCATGGAGTCCTCAAAGGGAACGAGTTTGTTATCTTTGATATCGATGACACGTAGGTGCGAATCTTCGCTCAAGTGGGATACAGCCATTGGGTTGCAATGTGCGTGGCGATGGCTGCAGTCGTCTAACCACGCTTTCGTCGTAGCAGCGATTCGCTCCAGTGGTCTCGGGGCCGGCTGGACCTCTCGACCAAGAAAAGATGGATCGAACCCTGGCAACTTCAGGTCATCGCCGCGGAGGAGAACGTAAGAGTCCTTCAACCAGGTTGATGGCTCAACAAAAGAAAGTCGAACATGGCGAGTTACTGGTTGGAAAAAGCACGTCTCTTTGTCAAAGTGGACCAACTCTCGGCCATCGATCTCCCAGGTGGCATGAACCGAGACGTCGGGCGGGTCAGGCTCGGTCCGGCCTGCCAAGATCAGTTGGTCCTGTGCCGACTGCCATACGAGGTAGCAGAAGCTGCATTCGTTGGGTTTCGCGAAGGCACTTTGCTTGATATCGGCGAGAGTGCCCAAATCAATGCGTTGGTTGAGGGCCATGGCGTCACCACTGGTGCCTGGGCTGGTGAATCGCGAGGTTGCCTTGCCAAGGGGACCCTTCCAGCTTCGACTCGGAACAATGAAGCGGGATCGAGACAAACCGAGTCGTTGACAGGAGCCGCAAAGATTGGGAAGGCTGGGTTGCGGTGGCTGTGGCTGCTGTCGTGTCGGAGATGTCAAAACCGGAACCGACTCTTCAATGTCCGGGCTTCGAGTCAGACTTGCCGAGACCACGCTTTTCGGCCTTGTGGGCTTTCTAATTCTCGCATGGTCGGTGTTTGGGCTGAGTGTGCGGCTGCTCAGGCCGGTCGTTGATCTCTCTCTGATGTCCTCGGGCCTCGAACAGCTGAGGTTCAAAGCGATGCAGCGTTGGCATCTGTCTGGCCATACCCGATCGGCGGGTTCGCACTGGGGAGCAAAACCAGGATGTCAGCAAAATGCAAAATCCCACAAACAAATGATGCGGCGACCGCACGCACTTTCTTCTTACGCTCACGACAAGTCGCGCATTTTTGGTAATTGTACTGGCGCCTCCGGCTGGTGCCTGCATCCAGGCTACTCTCCACATCATGATCCCAATCGCCGCCCTCGCCGTCGACCGATATGGCATCCGGCGGTGGCATCGCAGGTCAGCAAATGCCGTCCCATAGTTTGTGTAGAGATCAAGAGCGAGTAAGCCAGCAGCGAAACTGATGGAAGCGGGGTCGCAATGGAAGGAAGAGCACCCATTGCGATTACGCTGAGTGATTGCGACCAGAACACGGCAGCCATTCGCGCTTGGCGATCCCAGTTATCAACTGTGTCTGATTGGCTATCAAGGGATCCACTATCCTCCGTCTTCGGGGCCGAACCAACCCTGCAGACCCGATGCGGACCGCTACCAACCGGGGAACAATTCGGATTCCAACTCTTGGTGTTGAGCACAGGACGAATTTGAAGTCCTCTAGTGAGTTCACAACTTCATGAAAACATAGGATCATTGAGCCAAGGCGTTTAGTGGCAAGCCACCGTCAGCTGCCCGATGCAAACTCCCAAGATCGGAGGATTGCACCTTCCTGCAAGCAAGTCGCGACAACAAACCGCGACTGCAGCCTGAGCATCGGAAAACACAAAAAGAGCCGTGATCATTGACTGATATACCGCGGAGGACAGCATGTTCGACCTTTTTGCGATGCAGGGATGATCTATTCTGGGCTGCAAGCCAACATTCGTAAGCACGACGATGGCCTCAATTGACACCAGGGTGAAAAATTTTCACATCAGACCTTGCACCTTAATTACGCGTCCAGAGACCTCGGCGGTCGTTGCCATCCCACTCAAGCCGGGCGCATTGCCAAGAGAGGAAGGGGCGGATTTCAACGTGAGCGAATTGCGATGGGATTGCGCCCCCCTTCATCCCGCGCATTTCATCCCACCCTCTTTTCGATGAGAGGCAATAATGCGACGAGCCAGTTGCGGCGACGCGCATCCATTGCGCGATTTGCGATCCCCGCAAGGGCCAATCGAATTGCGATTGCGCCTCGACGGCCAGCAATTCTCGGTGAGGACCCCGCGTTCGCCATCCACGCTGGCCACCTCATGACCTGCAAGTCTTGCCGGGCTCTGCTGTCGGAGCAGAAAATTTTCTTCCTCGGAGTGCCGAGGTGCGTGACTGAAAAGCTGTCTGGCGTCCTCAGGTCAACATTGCGCTCAACGTTGCGCCCTCCATCGCGCGGGCGTTGCGCTCTGCATTGCGACAGGGACAACCAAACGGGCTGAACAGGATGCATTCTTTGCTTCTATGCAGCAACTGACGACGCCACGAAACCCCCCCAAAAGCTGACAGGAACAGCACAACGTGCCTCGGCATGTCTTCTTTTGTTCCCAAGACCAGCATGTCGACCACTGAGCGGTTCAGAAACAAGCGCCAGGGAGGTACCTGATGACTCTTGTCTGACGGACATCAGGATTGCCTCGACCACCCGCCACGATGCATTGCTTCTTGCGTTGGCACCTGCAGAGCGACCCCCTTCCCCTTCCCCTTGTTGTTGCCCCTTACCATCCCGCCCTGGTCTGTGAGGGGCTTCCAGTGGCACTGCGGCGAAGTCTTGCCACCGCAACCCCCCCGACAGGCCCGATCAACCAGCCCGACCTTCCAAGATTTCCGGGGAAAAAGCATGCGGTCGGGTTTGGCTCACCCGTCAGTTGGTCATTTGCCATCCTCCCACCTCCCCATGAGGCAACCAACGCCCAACCAGCACCCAATGGTGAAAAACCGGCCATGTGTACCTATTGAGAGCTCAAATATGCCGCAGAGCCCCTTCAGCAACGCCGTACCCGAGACTCCCGTCAGAGTCTCGAGCAAACGGCTACCACGAACATAACATGCCTTGACCCCCCAATCACCGCCAGCACCCAGCAGTATCCCCAACTCACCGCAGACCCAAACCAGCCAAATTGCATCTCCATCCTGCTCAAGCCGTCGCTCAACACTCTTCAACCCCCGGAATGAACATTGGTTTCTTCCTCTTCAAGACCTTCTTGAGCCACTCAAGTCCTCCTCAGAGTAGGGACTCACACACATCAATCTTCGGGCCAACTTGAATCCACAAGCGGCCACATCCCGCACATCCACATCCACATCATCGTCTTCTCCGAGTGCTTGACAGCTTCACAACAACCGACGTCACTCACCATGAATGTCCAACACATCGCCCCACAAACCACAACTTCCTCTGACGACGATACTTCGCCGTTCGAACTGTGGCTCGACGAACCCAACGCCCCCATCAACCACACACGACTGTCATCAACCCTTCTTGAGGACCGGCCGGCTGCCGCTTCGAAGTGTATCGCCGAGTTCGAGGCTGCCTTCAACAAATCAATGGTGGGCCCCGACAATGCCAACGGGAGCTGCAAAAAGGGGAAAAAGACCAGGAAGTCCAGGCTATGAAAAGGCATGAAGGTATCCTAGCGGGCCTAGCCCATAGCCACACACTCCAAGCGAACGAGAGAGCATACACAAAAGGGGATGAAGGAAATGGTCCTTTGGAAAAGCATGGAAGAATGCCTTGGGGCGGAAAAGGGGGATTTTTTCCATTGATTGCATTGCCGGATGATCCAAAAGATTACTTCAAAAGCGACATGTAGGAGTTCAAAAGTAAAAAGAATACCAAAACACTGTACATACCAATTCTCTCCATCACCCGTGCCCATGTCCTCATTCTCTACCACAGTCGTTTCCACCGCACCTTCATCTCTCGATCTGGGGGCGTAGCAATGGTCCCAGCATACGTAGGATCATCTCTTGGCGCCCGATCAGAAGGCTTTCCATCCAACATCGTCCTCGTCATGTAATCCTCATACACCTTATGTAACCCGTACCAAACCCTCTCCCCTTCAGGCGTATCACTCCATGGCGCTTTCTTTTTGAGTCTGCTAGATGTATCCCTCTTGAACTTGGCAATGTCCTTCTTGTCCATTTCCAGGGGCCCTAGGATGCCGACGATGAATGCCTCGGAACCGCCGTCGTTGGTGACGCGCAGAAGGGGGGCGACATTGTCGGGGCCTTGGACGAGGTAGACTTTTTTAGGGCCGAGATGGTAGGTGAGGACGTTGCTGTTGGTTTGACGGAAGGTGCGGGCGACTTTGGATGTGAAGGCGGGGAGGTCGGTGAGGGAGAGGATGGTGTTGGAGATGAAGGGGATGGTTTCAGGGAGCGAGGGGGGCTGGGGTTCAGATGGTGGTGAGGCCCAATTGCGGAGGAGGAGGAGGATGACTGTGAATACGAGGCCAGTGATGATGATGGTGTTGGTGAGGAGCAGGGATGCCTCCCGGGCGATGATCCAGAGGTTGTCCATAAGGATGAAGTTGATTGAGAGGATGTCTGAGTGAAGATGCGATCTTTGATGTGAGGTTATAATGAGGTTATCTACCCCGCCGGCTATGCCCGTTGTAGAGCTGCAGACATCTGCGATGCTGCCAAGCGGCCTTGAGCGGCCGCCGCAGCAATGTCGGAATACTGCGATTGGCTGACCGGGGGTGTTGGCAGCCTGGGTCCAACCCCTGCAACCCCTGACAGCCTATCACGTTGCGATGACTGCGGCTCACTTGCTTCTCAAACGATAGTGCCAGTGGATGATATCCAGAGCCATCTACGACGGCTTCCTTGACCTTGCCGCGATTCTCTCGCTTCTGCGACTGGGGTTCGTTTCGACCTTGACTTTGACATGCCGAGGCTTGGGCGGCTTGACGGTGACAACAGATTTTTCCGACGCTGGCTCTTTTCTCACCGCATCTTCCCGTTTCCTCTTCTTGCCGGGTGACTCGGGCGGCTTTGGTGAATCAGGTGTGCCTTGCCTCGACTCGACGGGAGGCACTGATCCATCTTGCTGGCCCAGGGGCACCGACACCATCCAACCGGTGGTCAACTTTTTCCAATCTTCATCTTCTTCGTCTGCATCAAAGTCCCCGCGAGCCATATCAACCATTATGCTCTCCGCGGGGCTCATGGCGACATCCCGGGCTACCCTGTTGTGTTGGAAGGTCTGCATGTGTTGGAAGAGCTGCGGAGTACTTCGGCCTGTCTCATCCACTGGGCTATATCCACCAGGGGGGTCGCTGAAAACAGCACTGCTACCCCCTAACTCAAGCCCATTCGGCGCAAAATGTATCGCCCTCTCCACCTTCCTGTCGGCAAAAGCCCTCCCCGTCTCACAAAACCTCCGATACGCCAATGTGCTCCGCTCGTCAAAAGGCCCGTCATTTTGTAACAATTGCTGCTCCAAGTGGAGCGCGAGCACCACGATCGCGCCGAGATCGTTGAGAGAAATGTCCTCTCTAACAGTCTGCCGGACCAGTCGATACAGGACAAACAGCAGACTATACCAAGATCTGTCCCGATCTTCCGCCCGCAAACACTGCATCAGATCTCGAAAGTGCTCCCAGGCGTACAGGAAGTCGTGATGAGGGCGTTTATACAGGGCCTTACGAAACGCAGATCGGAAAAGAGACGGGTCGAGCGGAGAGGAGAGGGTCTTGGCCCACTCAAAGTCGCCAATGTGGAAGTCTGGCAGTTCCTCGCCGGGCTGCCAATGCAGATAGATGTTGTTCATGTGGAGGTTATTGTGGTAGAACGGCAGGCCGTCGTCAGCGCCAAATTTGCAAACTGCAAGGGTGGAGTAGACCTGTCGGACGTAGCGCACGATGAAAGCGGCGGGGGGTCGAAGGATGCCACGGCGGAAGATGTCGGTGTACCAGCGGTGAAGGGTTTTGCCATTGCAATACATGAAGTAGGCATTGCCATCACGGGAGAGGCTGGTACAACGGACGATCTTGGTCGACATTTGGATGAAACCACCGGGAACTTGGTTGTGGCGGTGTTCAATCTTGAGCGCGGCCATGTCGTCTTTGCCGGCGGCACGGTGTTCTGCGTCGAAGCGTCTGACCTTGCGCACGTGTAGGCCGCCGTCCCGTACCCGCTTCACCAATTGGACGACTTGTTTGGGGTTCGAGGCAAGATCCCCGACGAAGGGGTAGAGATGGTCGTCTGAGTGGGTGACGCCGCGGCGGCTCCAGGACGCGGAGGTTGAGTTGTGTCTGTCCCTCTTCAAGATCTGCGCAATGCGCTCTCCGCCGCTCGTACTGGGAACGCCATTGTCGGACGGATTCTCGTCACTTTCCGGCTCGGAAGAAGGGTAGTCAATGGACTCGCCCTCGCTGGAGGTGGAACCGCGACAGCGGTGGCATGTCGTGTCAGTGCATTGACTGCACTCGTGTCCCAAGCTGTTCGAGTCACCCTGCGATTCGCTCTCCAAGTCACTCGATTCCGCGCTCCTGTTGAAGAAACTGAAGCGAGCCATGACGCCGAGGTCTCCCCAGATCCGAAGACGGGACACTTCTTGATAAAGCTGAGAAGTTTGTTGTTGATGTCGCGGTTGGTATGGGCTCGATTTGATGTCCCCTTCCGGATGGGTTGAGATGCAAAATCGACGGAAGTGCAGCGGGAGTGGTGATTGAGTCGTGCCCAGTTCGGGCTCGACAAAGCGCCATCAAGCATCGCTCCTTGTACGAATTTTCCTTGTTCGGTCCCCATTGGAGGGGAAGGTGCGGTGGGGATGTCATGGAAGACAAAGCCAGGGCGGGAGCCAGCATCAAAGGCAGGTGCAAAGCCTTGACTCCACCAAGCCGTTGGCCGTTCTTTCCAACCGGCTTTCTCCAAGTTTTCGAAGGATTTCGGCACAGATCCCCCAGAATCCCGGCATTTTGGAGGCACGATCTGGATGTCAGGACCAGGCTGTTTGGACAACGCCCCCCGATTCCCGAAACACTTTCCTCATGGCAATCAACACTGCCATACTCATCACCAAAGCCGATGGCATCCGGATTTGCGGAATTGGCCCCTCAAATTCACTCGACTTTGATGAGCGGAAGAAATAAGTTTTGCATCTCGATTTGGCGACCAGTGCGCCTTCCAGCCGGTTTCAGATCGCGTCGTCGGGAGGATCCGGGGATTCGACCAATTGTCAGGGGGGTCGCAATAAAGCAACAAGCCCGCCAAGGCTACCCGGGCACATGACATTGGTGACACTGCTTTGCTCTCGGGGTATTTGGGGAATCCGTTCGGATTGGTGGCTCGCAGTTTGCAGGATTGGTGAGCACGCAACACTGCACACAAAAAATAACAAGGTACCGCTTGGTCCCCACTCCCCAGGGGCTCAACCAACCCAACTCCTCAACTCCACGTCCATACAATGCAGACCCGTCTTATTGTTTCTGGTATCAACGATATCTTCGCCGTTGCGAGGTCACGCTGTTGCTAACGACGGACGATGCAGGACTCTTGCCCCTGACAAGGGGCCACCGAATCTCTCCTCAACACCTCCGTCTCCCCTCAACGAACGCTAGGAAGAAAACATCGAGCTCCCATCGACGCACCTTCACTTCAGGCCCTCTCACAAAAAGACGAGAAGTCGCCCTTTCTACTGAAGTGGCACCATCAAGCGTCGTCGAATATGCCCTGTACTCAACCCTCCGCCTTTTCCTCCTTCCCATCTTTCCATCCAGCGACAAACTCCAACTAACACCCCTTCTCTACCATCCAGAACCAACCTCGACGCCATCATCAACTGGGCACGCCAAGGCTCCCTCTGGCCCCTAACCTTCGGCCTCGCCTGCTGCGGCATCGAGATGATGCACGCGTGGATGCCCCGCTACGACATCGAGCGCATGGGCTCCTTCTTCCGCGCCTCGCCCCGCCAGTCCGACGTCATGATCGTATCCGGGACGGTAACCAACAAGATGGCCCCGGCCGTGCGGCAGGTGTACGACCAGATGCCGGACCCCAAGTGGGTTATCAGCATGGGGAGCTGCGCGAATGGAGGGGGGTACTACCACTACAGCTATTCGGTGCTGAGGGGGGTGGATCGGATCGTGCCGGTGGATATCTATGTGCCGGGGTGTCCGCCGACGAGTGAGGCGTTGGTGTACGGGATCTTTCAGCTGCAGAAGAAGATGCAGAGGACGAAGGTCACGAGGATGTGGTATCGGAAGTGAGATGTTGGGGTTGCTTTGGTTCTCGCGTCAGGGGCAGTTGCTTGGATACTTGCTTCATGGGGGGAGGTTGTATGGAATCACGAAGACGACTTTGGTTCAAGGCGGAAAAAGGAGTTCGCTCTGCTGGTAGTTGGGAGCGTGCTTGTGGGACGAGATGCCATGGATTATGGGATGCTACGCCTGGGGACATCATCAGAAGACTCTGTCGCACCCATACATCCAACACCTTCTTCATTTCTCGACGCCATCAAGACCCTCTGACCCTATTGCTTTGACCAGTTCCTTCGCACTTGTCGTCGAAAGCGGAGTCACAGAAGACCATCGCCAAGTCTTTAGCGTCAAGGACACTACCACTTCGATTCCTTGGTCGCTTGGCGATGTTAACCTCGCTTCTATCGATCCTCGGTGACGATAACTCTTTACAGAAGGACCTTCTGGAAGTAATCTATCCGGCTTCCTGCTCCGTGTTTTATCCTTGGCATCGGACACGAGTGCAACGGACGGTCCGCGGGATATCCCACTCCGTCGCCGAGCGTTCGGATGCATCATGCCAACCCGCCAAGCAGTTGCGCTTGACGGATTCCCATTTGGACAACCCCGGGCCAAGACATAGTGAAGTTGCATTTTGTGTTTCTTGGCCTATCGGGTACAAGGAACCGCCAATATGAGCCGGAATATACCTGCCTTGGGAAGGTGTCGCTATGTCTCTCGGGTTCACTTCTCGACCTCGAGCCTTTATAAATACTGGTACCCAGGTCATTGAATCCACGGCCATTCAGGGTCGAGGAATACCACCACCTCTTCCTCGTCGGATTTAAGGACACAAATCTGCAACAATGAGATACGGACTCTCCACAACCTTCGCCCTGGCGTTGGTAGCCAGCGCATTCGCCACCCCATCTCAACCATCACCTCGCCAAACCAACCCCTTCACAACCACACCGATAACCGACTTCGACGAACCCTGGTCTCTCGCCTTCCTCCCCGACAACCGCATCCTCGTCACCGAAAAAAGGGGCCAGCTACGCCTCGTAGATCCCACCACCAAAGCCAAAGGCACCATCACCGGCGTGCCCTCCGTCGCCTACGGCGGCCAGGGCGGGTTTGGCGATGTCGCTCTCCACCCAAACTTCGCCGAGAACAACCTTGTTTACATCAGCTACGCCGAATCGGGCACCGGCGGGGCCGGCGCTGCCGTTGCACGCGCCAAGCTCGTTCTCAACACCAGCGGCGGTGGCGCGTTGCAGGGGCTAGAAGTTATCTGGCGGCAGTCGCAGAAGGTCAGCGCGACTGGCCATTATTCTCATCGGATCCTGTTCGACGGCAACTCGACCATGTGGATCTCGTCTGGGGAGAGGCAGGCGTTTGACCCGGCGCAGGCCATGACTTCCAACCTTGGGAAGATCCTCCGTCTCAATGACGACGGGACAGTTCCCGCGGGTAACCCCTTCACCGGCACCCCCGGTTCCCAGGTATGGGCTCTTGGCGTTCGTAACCCGCTGGGAATTGCCTTCGACGAGCAAGGTCGGCTCTGGGAGGTGGAGATGGGACCGATGGGCGGTGATGAGATCAATCTCATTGAGAAGGGCGCCAACTACGGGTGGCCTATTGTGTCTCAGGGAGACCACTATGACGGCAAGGCAATCCCCCGACACAGCACCCGCCCTGAGTTTGCCGCGCCCAAGGCATGGTGGACCCCGGTCATCTCCCCCTCGAGCTTGATCATCTACAAGGGAAGCTTGTTCAGCAGCTGGAAGGGGAATGCCATTATCAGCTCTCTCGGGGCCCTGGGCCTTGTTCGAGTTGAGATTTCAGGAACAACCGCGAGAGAGGTTCAGCGGATTAGCTTGGGTAAGCGTACCCGTTGTGTTCGCGAGGGTCCGGATGGTGCATTGTGGGTGCTTGAGGATGGTGCTGGCGGGAGACTGCTGAAGCTCACGCCTCGGTAAGCTGTGAAAAGATGGAAATGGAGTGGAGTTGAGCCCATATCTCAGATAGAAGTAGTTTGGAATCGAGGAGCTTGACTTTTGAACCGCAAGCGACATAAAGCTTGCCTTTTGGAGTACCGCAGGTTAAGGCCAATCGTAGCTCTCAGTCTTCCCTAATCCTTCTCGTGCAAGTTCCATTTCCTTGGATCTTGCCACGCATTCGCAGACGCTCCCGGGATTCTAATTCTGAGCTTTCCAAATGAGGTATTCTGGCCCAAATGCCTTTAGGAAGGCGGAGAAACATACCGACCTAGGTATCTTCAAGGCTGCAACGAATAGGATGAGAGTGGAGGGGGGGCTCTCGACGAGGAGAGGGTCCCTGGCGAGATGGGCCCGTTGGGGAGATGGCGGTGAGGAGAGCGGGGGCGGACACGACGGTTTGGGTAGAGTTTGATATGGGGTCGTTGACGTTGCCGGTTGGGCTGCTGACGGTTGGGATTGAGTTTTGGGCGGTGGTGGTGCTGGATGGGTATCTGGATGTCAAGGAAAACTGGAAGGTGAGTTGGAGAGGGTGGTCAAGATGGAGAAGGCGGAGTGTTTAGTAAGAGATGGGTCTGTATTGTCAACTCCAACCTCCGCCTGCTTCCCCTGACAACCGGAAATATTCACACAAACGGGGCTGCGAGCCTCAACAACAAGGACAGCCATAGCACAAGAACACTCCTCAGCAGCGGTCTTCAGGAGAAAAGCGGGTGGGCCCTGGACATCACCAGGTGCTCCAAGAAGGCTGAGAGTGAGGTGTGTCTCCGAATTTCCTACTCTCGACGCATCGCCTGTGGCCCAGTTTGGCAGCACGACGAGTGGCGCACCATCGACTATTCCTGGTTTGAGGCCCTGGACCCCGATTCGTATGGGCTCTGCCAAGACAAGTTTACAGAGGGTTCCCTTTGGTGCCGCAATTCAAGATGCACAAACTTCTACCGCTACCTGGAGAGACCCATCGTCAGGAAATGTTGCGGCTCATACGTGGCGACCTTCTACGGTAGGCACAACGATACCGTGAACCGGGTCACTTGGGGGATCAATGGCAAGCGTTTCCATATTCATCTCCCCTTCCGGCGATACCATTTCAAGGAGACCTAGTATAGACTTGAGGAGCAGAAGTCTAGACTTAAGGCGAAGCAGTCCAGACTTGAGGAGGGGTTTAGACTTATGGCGGAGTCTAGACTTAAGGAGGAATCGGCACTCGAAACAAATGATCCCATTCCGGAGTCTAGCCAGACATCAAACAGCGGGCGGTTGGACGAGGTTGTGAATACTCTAGTCCCTCATGCGGTCGCGAGTGCTACCACCGCTGTGATAAATGCGGCTGTCGATCAAGCTTCACCCAGCGAGGCCGGCCCGGGGGAATCCGTCGCCAGAGCCGAGGCAAGCACGGTCACAGAGACAGCGGAGGAACCCGCCGGGGCCAACACATCAGATGCTGTTGCTGTTTCCGGGCGGGGATCGTCTGCCGGATTCTTGAAGAGGTGTGGCCGAAAGGTTCGCTCCGTCTTCGAAAACTCGAAGAAACGGCTAGCTAGCTTGAGGGTGTCATCAAAAGCCGCTACGCAGGCAGCATAGTCACGGACCAAGGACTGAGGGGGCGGACGATATTTGAAACAAGGGGAAGACATGCTGCAAAATAGGTAGTCATTCTCATCTACTAAGAACTCAGGGGGTGATATCTGCAAGATCTCTCGGCCAAGGAAATACAACGTCGCTTCTCGACACACCCGCAAAGAAACAAAGCCCAGAAAGCCATCGCTTGATCCTCAAACTTGGGACTCCCTCCGCATTCCCGCCTTCAACTTGAACCTGGAATGAAACATGACGATCTAGATCGTTCAAGTCAAACTCATCCGAGCTGGTATCCTCGGGGCGAGAAGCCGTGAATGCGAACATCCCATCGACCCTGAACCTGTTCTCAAAACTACCCCTGATCTCAGCCTGACTCCCATCCCTGCTTTCCCAGACAAAGACCCCCATGTACGGGCTGTAGCCATCATCGGCATCCCACAGAGACCCAAGAATGAGCTCCCTTCCACTTTCGATGGCATCAGCAACCGCCTCGCCCATTGAGCGCATGTACCTTTCGACGAAGTTGAGCTCCTTGCCATGAACCCCAGAAAGCTGCGCGTCACGATCGAGATAATCCCAGATCTTTGCCGAAAGATCTCTGTGTCCCTCCGCCTTCAACCACCGAGCTAAATAGGCAAGTTGCTTCCGCCGAGTCCCTTTAAGGCCACCTTTCAGGGGATTAACCCAAGCCCCTCGGGAAGGCCAGTTGCTCGTGTTGATGACTTTTCCCAACTTCCAGAGATGCCCGCGGGTGTGTATTCCAGATGGTGAGAGACGTGGGTTGATGAAGCGGCAGCTCTTGTTGAAGGTGTGGCTGTGAGTTGAGTCTGGACTTTCAAACTCGGAGAAAAGAGCGTGTTTGATGTACTTCGAGACCTTCATGTCGCGGATCGAATGGTCGTGAGGTCGCCCGTTGTGGAGCACCTCGCCGTTCAGGAGGCACTGCGCGAGGATGGACAGGCTTAGACTTGCCCCTTGGTCTCTGAGTTGCTCTTGGTTGAGCCGAACGGAGTATCCGCAACAGTTTGCCGTGATAGAAAGCATATCCCATGGTTCTCCGAGGTCCTTCTCGTCAAGATCGGCGATGATTTGCGGTGTCATTGGCTCCGACGGTCCGAGAATGAGCGAGTACTTTCCAGCTCGGTGGAGGATGCGCTCCAGGATTTCCATCCGCTTCCTGCGCGGGTTGCGGTATGTTGCCAGGCGCTTCCGGAAGGCCAAGCAGAGACGAGTTGCTTGCTCGAAAAAGTCGACGGAGCGGATGCAAAGCTCGCCCTTTACATCCCCGAATATCGGGCTGCCATAGGGGCTTCTGACGCCCTCGTAACGCCGCTTCAACCGCTCAAGGTGGTCCGAGTACCTGATCAGCAGCTTCATCTTGATGCCTCCTCTGTGGTTCTCCTGGAACACCCAGCCGCGTGTCCACCAAAAATCGTTGGTGATTCGACGCAGCAGTCTAACGGCCACCCATGCCTCGCGTAGATTTCGCTTTCGGGATAATTTAACTCCTTGCCACTTTCCAGCAGTGAACTTTCCCTGCAGAAGGTTTGCAAGCATCTTCATCTCCCAGGCCAAGGTGATCGGCCTCCCGAGCAATCCCACAGGATGATCGCTGAGGCTGTACACGCGGTCCATGACAGCCATGCCGTGTCGTCTTTTGACGCATAAGTCGTGTTCACAGGTCGGATCATTGCAATCTGGTGTGTCCTCCCCTTGGACAATGCTGTGCTGATCAACCCAGAGGTGCTCAACACGGATGGCTCGCATGTAGTGAAAGATCCGATCAAGCGGCGAGTCCCTCGGTCGAGAATCTTCAAATTCTTTGCTCTGCCGTTTCTGAACGCGATATGACCCACTGGGTCCCTCTTTGTTCTCCGAGGCCTTCCATGTGTAGGACAGGGCCACGTAGTTGCTGTACTGTAGCCCATCGATAATCTCCCGCCTGACATGGACTTTGGAGCTCGATCCATCTTCCCGAGGGTAGCGGGGCAGTCGAAGACATTCGAGGTTTTCGATAAAGCTGATGGCCCTTTCCTGGGTTGTTGTGGGACTGTCTTGGATGTCGACCAGAAGCGATGTTATCGATCTCCCTCTCTGGGATGCAATCTGGCTTAAAGAGCTGTTCTTGTCTGTTGGGTTCATTCTGGCGGCAGCGTTGTGATGTGGACTTTTCCCAAGCGATTAGAGTCAAAAAGTGGCAGGAAGCGGTTGAGGGGTTCCGGCGCGTTAAGACGCGTTCCCATCTCGGCCTGACGTTACACAGCATTCAGGCAGCCATGAGGATCCGGATCGCACCGGCAGCCGGGATCGGCGGAGCGTGCCCGTCAATCCAGTAGCCAATGATACTGTTTGCGCTGCAAAGAGGGTGTTTTGTTTACCCGACACGAGAGGTCCATTGGGTTAGTGCGGTGAGGGCACTCGATAGGCAGCTGCGGACTGGGCAGTCGAAATGGTCGCAACGTGGATATTCCCGTTGGCCATCGTTGTGAGCCTGCCCTACGAATCGACGCATCGCAACTGGGTTCGAGAAACGGCATCGGTGACTCTTCGGTGGCTTGGCTCGCCACAGAGAGCCATTACAGCAACATTGGAAAACTTCCGTCAGATCATCAAGGCGCACACAATGACCCCGGTTAGTGCGGAAGGAGAATATGTATCGACTTGGACACCGCCCTGTTCTCGCAGGCCTTGGTCGGAACTCAAGTCATGCTCGCCTTCCTCCTCGCCTTCAACACCCCCACTATCGGGATCGGATGCTTCGCAGGTAGCGTCGCTCTCTACTCAATATTCAGCTCCGTGTCTTGGATCATAATGTTGTGTTTCCGGAAACAGGGTCCTGTCTTGGATCTTATCAGCCAGTTCTTCAACTTCCTCGCGTTTTCATGGCTCATTGCTTTCATCGTGATTGTCGTAAGACTTCCCCTCCCAGCATGCCCCTTTTTTGAAAAAAACAAATTTCACTGGCTGATAACAGCTCACGGGTGCAGCCGACACGTGCTGGTGTCAAGTCTCGGCGATTGTGTATCCGCATTATGGGGGTTACTTGACATTTGACAACACACTTGCCTTCCGGCAGTTGTACGTGGTTGACTCCTGGTCTATCGCGGCTGGGATGGGACTGGGAATTCTAATGATGATGTTCTCGTTTGCCATCATATTTTGGCACCGGTGCTCCCATCTCTGGAAGGCGGATGCGGAGAGGAATATGGAAGCGGAGTTGATGGATTTTAAGATTGACTGGAGGTGGCTTACTTAGATCTCGGGAAGCTTCATTATTCACTTTGAGCTGCAATCTTTTTACATGTCACCGTAGGTCAGTCACCTCGTTCCTGAACCATAACACCTAACAAGCATAAAATTAATACTTAATTTCTATTCATATTCAATCTTCCATCTCTCCAGATCACGAGATCCTTTATCTCTTCCGCCCATTACTCTGCTCCCATGCTATCCTCGTCTTCTCCTCGCCGAAGAAACTCGCCGCTTTCCAAACACTGTAACCTTCTCCACCTAAACTCTTTTCGTCTGCATCGATGTACTGCATTGCTTCGTCAAGCAAGCCCAGGTCATACACATGGTAAACTCTCCCAGCCAGCGTGGCAGGATCCATATCCACCTTCGGATGACCAATGAATACCGCAGCGTACAGCAAAGTCAATATCATGACAGCCAAGATAGCAACTGTCATCCATGCACACACCAAGTGCGTCGTCCATGTTTGCGATGGGTTGAAGGGGACGTTAGCCAACAGGATAGGAGAAAAGTTGGCAACGATGGTGTTGGCGGCGATGACACTGACAAACCATTCTCGTCTTCGCACAGCATCGATGATTCCCGTGTAAGCCACTGTCGGTGCCGACACGAGTGATGCCTCGGCAGGCGATATTCTCCCCGTCGACAGACGGCGGTATACCTCCATCAACGATATCCCTATTCGTGTTAGTTTCGGCATTACCCCTGAGGCAAACGAAGCACTTACTGGCATAATACCCATCCCAAAATAGCGAGATGATGACACCCAGCGCGGTAAACAAAACCCGCGACCCAAATGTCTGCCCCAACATGAAGTGCTCAAATGCGGTGTGCCGCTTCGATGTCTCGTAGTAGAGGATCAGGCCGAGCAACCCGCACAGAAGTGCCAAGCCGCCGATGCTGGTTCGGGAGGTCGTTGGTTGGCGTAGCCATTCGCTTCCGCACGAGCGCCACCGCCTCTGATCGTCCTTCTCATTGTCAACACCGGGCTTAGACCCTCCAGAGAAGGTGTTACTGCCGTCCCGCATTGCGATGATCCCATACTCTTCTTGCTCTCCCTTCCCAAGATACCACCCCAGCCCAAAATTCCATCCCTGCAATCTCCTCTCCGCCTCTTTTTCTTTCATGCCACCGACCATAACCCCCCTCAACAAATCCCTCGTCCCTCCATGCCCGAGTAAATCCGCAGTAGCCTTCAAACTCCATATTCCTCCCCCTGTATCCGCCCCTCCACCCCTCCCAACCAACTCCCCATCCACCCCCGTCCTCCACCTCACCAAGACAACCGCCAACCCGACCAACACCACCAACAACACACACAGCAGCACCCCCAGCGCTCGATTCGCCCCCTTGAACACCGCAATTCCCATGAAACACCCCCTGAAACTATCCTCCTTACACCCCCCATACAACTGCACCCCCACCGCCTCACTCGACAGCGCCGCAACCACCGCGGCCAACAACGTCAAGGCATCCGCTAAGAACGCAGTAGGATCTCGATATCTGACCATCAGTTTCACCCCAGTGATGACTCCTGATATCCCATCCGTTGGCATCGTTAGACTGTACTTGGCGGGAACACCCCCGTCAGCGACGGACATGGTGTGAAAAGGGAGGTATCGCCGGATGGAAGAGTTGACGATCTGCGCGAGGATGCATAGGGGTGTGGCGAGCAACACGGGGAGGAAAGTAGCCATGGTGTATTCCAACGGGGTGACCAAATGCAACTGGGCATCAGGATGTGAACCCGGGCGTTTCGGTGCAGTGGTAGGTAGCCCCCTGCTAGGCGCCACACCCGAGGGTGAAATCGTGACTGTCATCGTAGGAATCCCATCGGAGTTGGTCAAAGTCAAGATTGTAACATCCGGTGCCCTTGCAAGCGTCACCGTAGCGGTAGGAACCCCGTTCGAATCGCGGAGGGTTTCAACAAGAGGTGGAATCGTCACCGTGGCCGTGGGACGTCCAGAGGAGTCGGTCAATGTGAGGAGAGACGTTGTCCCTGAGGGGGCAGCGCGGATGGTAGCGGTGGGGATGCCGGCGGAGTCGCGGAGGGTGAGGGTGGTGAGGAGGGGGCCGGCCGTGGCTTCGAGACGGGTGACAGTGAGCGTGGGGACGCCGTTTTCGTCGGTGAGGGTGACGACTTTGAGTTTTGGTCCGGAAGCGGGGCCAGACCCGGGGTTAGAGTCGGAGCCGTCCGGGTTGGTGGGGCCGGAATGTGGGGCGTCGGAGTCGGAGTCGGAGTCCCCTTCATCGGTGCCCCCGCCGTTATTGTTTCCATCTTGACTCCCATCCGGCGGCACAAGCTTCGTCTTCTCAGTTGGAGACATGCAAATGACGCCCCCGAGGTATGCATCATCAACGACCTTCCAAGCCAATGACGGATTGGCCTTCCGCGCCTCCTCCTCCAAAGCGGAATACCACACCCATTCCTCCCAGCACTTCCGGTGATGGAAGATTATCGCCGGGCCATTGCATGTTGCCCAGCAAGCTTCGAACATATTCGGGTCGTTAGGATCACCGCCGACGTAGTTGATCCATGAGGCGCCCTCATATGGAACGTTGTTGGTGTCGTAGAAGATGTTGAGAAGCGGCTGGATGATTTGTGTTGGGCCGCTGTACTGTGCGTATGCGTCGGGATCGTGGTGTCGTGGACGGAACCGGGATGGGCTCCAGGTTTGGTTGCCTTGGGTGTTGTTCAGGTAAGAAACAGGAGGACTGGCGGGACGGGCTGCGAACTGGATGGGCTGCCCTGTCTCGTCGGCTTCGGCGATGCGCCCGAGTTGAATTTCGGTAATGTTTGCGTTTCCCACGAGGGGATCGGGGCCTTTCGGTGCATTGTCGAAGGGGGAGCCATGGCTGTATCCCGGCGGGAAAGGAGCCCATGTATCTGCGGGTTGTGATTCTGTTGGGGAGTCTGGCTCGCTTGACGTCTCATTTTCTGACCTCCGGAAAAGACGGTGGTGCGCCCTTGCCGAAATCTTCTTCCTTGGTGTCGGTCTCGGGGTTGGTATTGGTTGCGCCTTCCTGGCGTTGACGAGAGGGGCGGTGAAGAGGGCAGTCTGGAAGGAGCCTGCTTCCTCCGAACCGCCGTTCGAATCGCGGATGTCATCCGAAGAAGGAAACGTTCGCCCGACAACCTCGACAACCGCAATAAGAGCTGCGACGTACAGAATGAAAGGAATTAGAAGCGGCCATCGCAACGACACCGGCTTGTAGTCATGGGTGCCATTTCTGCGGCCCATCGTCAGCACAACGTCGGCATTTGGATGACTCCACTTGAGAAAGGAGAAAGCCCAGCTCGGCACTTCTCTTCTCAAAATCCTTCGATATGGGTTCTCCCGCCATTAAAACGATTTCCAGCCCTAATGATCACCATCGGGAATCCGACCTCGCTTCCACGCCTGATTCTATCTTAGGGCATCTGGGCGTGCCCCCTGCTGCGCCGTAGATTACCGTTATGCAACATCGCTTCAGCTGGGTTCGCCAAGGACCGCGAAACACGGCATGCGAGCGGCACAGCGACAAAAGAACCGTGCGGGGGGTCCTTTTCCACGCGATAATCCTGGCCGAACCAAACTTTTACCAATGCCGATGGCGCGGTGCCGGTCGCTTGCGTGAACGACTTGCCCTGAGGATCGATTGCATGCAGATGGTTGTCATCGTAGCCCCATTGGGGTACATTTTTCGCGTAGTGTGTGCTTCGGCTAGGCTGCATCGCGGCGCAGCTTTACCGTCGCCTTCTGCGAGAAGATGTGGTGTTCTCAACGGCTGACATGACCTTACGATGTGGATTTGACTTTGGTTGGTAGAATGGAGATACGTCAATGACCGTGTGGTAAGTGACACCATGTCCAACACCCGCATTCATCACCACATGCTGACAGTAGCAAACTGTTAGTCTTGCACACCCCCTTTCATCCAAAGAACAATACAAAAACAGAAACAACCAAGTCACAAAGCACATTCAGTCATTAAGGTAACAATCATATTCTAATAATTCATTTTCTTTTATTTTTTCATCTGCCATGGTGAGTATGAAGAGCCCTACCCAGGCACCAAACACCCAAGCCAGATACCCGACAGTGCTAACTCAGTCGCACTAACAAAGAAACCTCCCCATCTCCTCTTGTCCCATCAACCTCTCCATATCATCCTCCCTCAACGCCAGCCAAATCTCCCAGTTCGCATCCCCCCTCGTGCCTCCAGAACGAGGCATCAGGCTCATCGCGCCCGGAAAAGGCGAGTACGCCCGGCGAACAAACGCTGGCTTCCCCCCGTTGCCCGTGCCGGGAATACGGAAATTAACGTCTGCTCCGAGCCCGATCCAAGAAGAGGCATCTACACCTGCTACGCCACGATCAATGGCTCTCCGGACCGCGAGGTCCACGGATGGTGGATGTTCCGCGGCACCAGCGATGGCGATGTGTCGTCGGACTTGAGCGGGGTCATCAAGCGTTTGGATTGCCGTACGGATGCGGTACGCAGCGTCCGCAACCAACATGACGAGATCGGACTCGGAGACAGGGGCGTCAGTGTCCCCCGTGAGTTCCCCGACCGTGGAGTTTGCGAGAACGCGGATGAAGGCGTTGCCGAGGTAGTCGGTTCCCATGGGAGGTTCCATTCCGTCTTCCAGCTTGTTTCGGATGTTTACGGCCGCGGCGAAGTGGCTGACTTGGTTAGGCTCGAGGCGAGATGACCGCGCTCGGGTGATGAAGATCCAGGTTAGGGCGCATACGATATCGGTTGTTGATACGAATGCGTTCTCGTCGAGGCTTGCGCGGAGCAACTCGAGGACCTCCTTGCGGAGGCTGGAGATGCGGGAAGCGGGGATGGCGAGGATCTTGCATGTGGCTGCTGGAAGGGGAGCGGATGGGTTAGGGGTGGGATCGTGGGATGCATCGAAGTTGTAATCTGTCATGAAATCCAGATTGACTTCTTGATGGTTAGCACAGAGTCTGGCAAAACGGCCTACCCTCTCTTTACGATCAATGAGATCCTGAAAGAAAGACTCACCGGTTTGGGCGGACCCTCCTAGGTACTCCAGGAACTGAGCGACACCGGCGCCATCCATGATACCATGGTGGAGCGAAAGACCGAGCAGGATACCACCCTCAATGAAGTTGACTCGCAACGTCACAGGGTGGCATCCCTCGCCAGGACCAGGAACAATAGGCGGGAGAAGACAAAGGATGTCTTTGTCCATGGCAATTGCGGGACCGTGCTCCTCCTTGAGCTGCTCAAAGGTCCAAGGGAATGTTGGCCTGAGAAGAGTCTGGGCGTCAAAAACCTCCACAGGAAAGACGTCAAGATTTGTCAGCACGGACCGAGAGTAAATCAACTTGGGAGATACACCCCGACCACCGGCAATGAACTGCCCGGCAAGGCAAGGCCATTGGTAAAGAGCGCGAGCCAGTCGTCGCTCCAGGTGGGAGATTGCGTCCTCGGGTGAGCCTTGAAAGGGGAACCCGAAGATGATGGGGATATAGCCCTGAGGGGCGGTGAAGTCAAGGGGTGTGAGTGGCATGACCTCGGTGAGGCTGGCCATCCATTGTGCTTTGTCCATTTTGCTTGAGGGATTGATGGCTTCTCCGGGGCAAGTTGGACAGATGGTTCTCTACTTTGGATTTGACTACTCCGTGATAAAATCCAGCAAGTGGCTCAAATCTTCGACTTGTGACAGTGCTTCGGTTGGAATGGTGGGTTGTGATGATGAGCTCCAGTGAACGGTAGAGACGATTTTATAGTATTTGATGATCAACTCGACAGGGCAAACATGTGAACAATGCCATTTATCCATTTGTTGTGAATATCTTGTTCTGTGGCCATGTGAAGGGAGAACAAAGAAAAACAGTGTAGTACCCAAGCGATAGCTGTATTTGAAAACGCCTACTACTAAGACAGGATGGCCTGTTGTCGGAGCGAGACTTCCATCGCTGCTCAGTGAATAACCAGCGTCATGTCCAACATCATGTGGGCCATGTCCTCCAGCCTCAGCGTTTTCTCCAGATCCTGTGTCCAGCCAAAGGTGTCCCGGTACAAAGAGCATCCAATTCGCCTGAAAATACCAGTTTGGTCATCCCTACGCAACACAAGCCAAAACCAAGAATGAAATTGAAGAAGGAAAAGTTGATCATCGGGCTGAATCGCCTCATGATATTCATTTGCGTCGGGCATGAAATTCATACTCCCAATCTGGCCGGTTGAAGTGCTAAACCGGACTGTGGCCCCACTCTCCAAGTAACAAGTAATTGAAATGACGCGGACTGCAAGGGTTGGCCCAACCAATGTGATATGGCCCCCAATGACGGCGCCAATGGGGTCCGAGCCGAGGGGGGTGGTCTGGATGTCCGTGACCTTGACTTTGAATTCCTTCTCCTTCTGGTAGTGGTAGTAGATGTTGCCTCCTGTTCGCGAGAGGGGGGAGAATGATGGCGCAACATACTCGGTGGTGGGTTTTCCAAAGCTTCGTCTTGGCCTGGTAGGAATGTAATGCCACATTAGTTGAGGTATGATGTCTAACTCCCACAGGCCAGCAAAATACCGACCCAACACGGTGTTCTGAAGGCTCTGTACAATTCCTGAGATGGCAGGCAGCATGTCGCTCTCATAGGTTAGGCTGGTAGAGCAGTAGCTTTCGATAATTTGACCCCATTGCTGGTGGACGTCCCAGACCTGGTCGCCATGCTTTGTGCGGAGTCGCTGACGGAACTTGTGGAAGGTCTGTAGGTAGGATTCATCTTTCTCTCCTTCGCTATCATGGCCGCACTCGCAAAGCCAATCTGACCTGCAGTCCCAGACCATCTCGTTATGGGTGAAGTGCAGCACACGATGACTGAGAAGTCGTTCCTGAAAACACCAGCCCCGGTTTAGTGTTGGATATTGAGTGTCTCGCCGTCCATTTGGCTCGTAAAGGAAGCGATGGTATATAGGTCGTCTAATATGGACTTCGTGCTTCGTCCCGGTAAAATCCTCATGGAAGTACACGGTGGAAGGTCTTCTCTGGGAGAGGCCAGCATCTGGAGAGGCAGAAGACGTCGCCGAGAGGGTCAGGGTTGAAGAGCCGTAGACGGACGCCATGCGCCCAGACTCTCTTCGCCAATCTTCATTGTCGCCCTGGACAATGCAAAGCGCATCGATCCACAAATACCGAATACCGAGTCGCCGGGTAACGGAGATGGCATCCCGGAAGGTAGCGGGCAGAGTCTCCATGTCAAGGGCCTTCTGGTGTGTTGTGAGGTTCTCTTTCGTGGTACGAAATGTCATGTTGGTCCCCCATCGATAGCTCAGCGTGGTATAGGGCGCCGTCTCCCCCTTTGAGACGTAGAGGCACGGCGTCGCGTCGATGCTCGCACCAACATCAATGACTCGAGTTGGAAGGCGGCCAGGCTCTGACTGTCGACACTCGCTGTGATGATGGATGCAGTCTTGGAGCCACACCCGAATCTGCTGAAGACAGGAGTGCGCGAACGGGTCTTCGGATATGGGAACTCCTGGATGGATCCCAACCCAAGGGCTGCCTTGCCAACACATCATTGTCAGATCGGGCGGTGCGTCCAGAACTTGGGGGCAGTTTGAGAGGCATTACCTACGAAGCGGAGTAAACCATTGGAGCCATCCGTCCCAGCCGTCATCATTAAGATGCTCAAATTGAACCCTGTCCCCCCGGAAATAACCAATTGACTTCGACGTATAGCCTAACAGTTCCACGCCGGTAAGGATCAAACTGGCGTAATTACACCCGGCTAACGCCTTTTTCTCAAGCTCAGACCTGCTTGCACCGAAATGTGACCACCACATTTTCTGGCAAGCCTCAAACTGGCACTCTACATATGAAGCTCGAGTTAGCAGGCTGAAGTGCCACATTCGCGCCGATATCTTGAAAATCTTCACCTTTGGCTTCTTGATCAGCATTCAACTGATACGGCGGCCGTACTGCTTCCGACTTGTGGTAAACCACAGGCTCCTGCGGCCTCTCGCCCCGACATTCCGGGCAATCCTTGTCGATCTCATCCTCATCAGGTGCGTGGACCCTCCGCCATTCCTCGCAGTAGAGACCGCTTTCGAAGGTCGCGCAGTCTTTGATGTGCTTGAATCGGTCTCTGGATTCGGAGCGCTCGGCGTGGAAGTCGGCGCAGCGAAAGAGGGCGTAGATTTTTTGACACATTGCTCTGGAGTACGATTGCGCTCGAAGAGGTTAGCAATGTTGTTGGTGGGAAGAACTTTGCTGCCGCGAAATGTCGTTGGCAAGCGGGCAAAGTCCGCCAGCTCGTTGGGCATCAATGTGGTCCGTGCAGTACCGGAACAGCCCGGAACTGGCTGGAGGCGACAGGGATAAATCGGATCCGGTTTGGGCCCACTTCTCGGCGCCCACCCGGCCGAGAGGTCCAATAGTCCCCCGGGTGGGTCACGTGAGGCGCTGGAGGTGTTGGCTGGTTCGGGGAAACGCCAGGTCATGGCAGAAATACTGTGTAAGGTGGGGACGTGTTAAACACCTAATTAACAAGAGAAAATTCTTTTCGGTGCGCGCCAGACATGACGCAATGTTCAACGAGGAGGTGCTGCGGCTTTGAGCCGAGCACCGCTGTAAACGCCAAACATGCAATCTATTCCCACTTGCCGGCAAGGCCCTGGCATATCCCGGCAGGCTGTTCCAACCTGAATGTCTTCAAGACGTGGCTTCTCCACCTCATCGACGCTTTGGTCTGCCTCCACTCCCTCGGCATTGTCCATCGAGGCCTTCCTGCAAAAACATCAAGCTATGAAGAAACAGACATTTTCCAGATTGAACTCATGATTTTATGCGAATTCCTACCATCCACGTCTCCTTCAGCCAGCGCCCCACCATCCGCACCCTTCCTCTCCAGAGCGCCATGCCACCATCTAACAGAACGCGGCCCCACCCCGGCACCTACCCGGACCACCCGTCTCAGCCGCAACCGCCGGATTAATTGTAATAGTAGACTGGACACACATCAGCCTCAAGCCATAACAGGTCTCCAAAGGAAAGAACCAAACTCACAGTAGTATAGCATAAATTAAAATCCGTCGAAATGGTGTTAGTAGCAGTCTAATACTCATCAGTCACAACACCCCAAAAGCCACTCCCCACCCTCGAAATAAGAGATAACTCACGCTAAGCGGCGCAGTCCTTGTCAATGTCCGCGTGGTAGTAGCCGAATAAGGAAAAACAACCGTGCCAAGACGCGAGCACGCCGACGACACAATCGACGGCTGGAAAATGGCCAGAGCAGGAGGCACAGTGACCGTGACGGCCTCGGCTGCTTCCGCCCGCTTGACGACTGGCGCCGCGCTGGGCCGAAAAGGCGGCACCGGTGGCGGCGGGTACACGATGACGGTCGTAGTGGTGGTGGCATCGCAGTTGGTAGCGGCGCTGAGGGTGCTGGTGAAGGTGGTGGTGAGCACGGTTGTGACCGGTGTGGACGTCGTTGTGGTTGTTCGTGTTGCGGTGCGCGGCTGGTTGAGGAAGTGGATGCAAAAGGGGGTGGCAGCGGGGCCGAGACCCGTCAGAATCCGGAAGACGGCATCGACCACGATTGGCCGGGCCTGGGGAGCGGTGAGAGTGCCGGGGATGGCGAGAAGAGACAGGGCAACAGCAGTCCGCATGATTTCAGCGTTGGGTTCGGGATCGAGAAAGATGGCAAGGGGAGAGTGCCATTCCCGGAAGACATCTCGAGTATATGTCCCATGAAGTGGTTCCACGGAAAAATAAGCTTGTCTTGCCGTGGCTTGAACCACTGAACGCCATTGCATCATCAATGCTTGCCGTCGACTCAGGAGCCTGCTGCACTGGCCATATCGCGGCCTCACACCGGAGTGGACACCCCCAAGATGCCCTGGAATCCGATCTTGCGCGGAAAGCTGCAGATCCAAGGGTCCAGATGTCAACACACGAAGCCTCGAAGACGTGCCGAAAGCCCCCTCCCCTTCTGGCAACTATGCCACCACTCGCCCCATCGGTTTCTTGTGCGAGAGAGTGAAGCATCAAAAGCACAACCGAACGAGGGAATTGAACATCGAATTGAGTTTGACCACAAGCCGCCCAAAATGCAGGGTAATATCCCAAACCACACTGTCGGGACCACTCGTTCTCACAGCCGCCCAGACATTTCCCGCCACAACTCAGCCTCCATCCTGAATATCCCCATTCTCCGGATCCCCAGTGACCTCCATTGCCTTTGTGTCTTCAATATCCCCCTCCGCAGTTGTCCCTGTCGCGCCCGCATCCAACGGTGAGCCCGGAGCAACCCCGTCGAGAGTAAACCTGTGCTGGGGGTGAATCAGCTCGTGGTGGCCGTAGCACTTGAAACACAAGTCAAAGTCCAAGCACACATCGCAATGGTGGTAACAACCATAGACGTCCTATTCGTCATTCCGTTAGCCTTGCCACCTATCAGAGCCAGCGGAGGTTCTTCATCGTCGCGACTCACCAAGAAACAAGCATCACATCCGCGCCAGTCCGCCTCCGTCTTCTTTGTCTGCTCCGCATCTTTCGCATCCTTTGCTTCTTCAGACTGCGCAGCAGCGGCAGCAGTCTCATGCAACGCCTTTTCGCCCAGTCCCCCCTCCTTTTCCCCATCCGGATCCATCCAATCTGCCACTTCCCCTCCCAATCCGTAATACGACGCCACATCCTTAGCAGTCCACTCCTCCGCATAGCATTTCCCCTTCCGTCTCCTATCCGCGCCAGCACTCAGCAAAATCCGCACAATCTCCAGCAGTGCCTGCGCCGTTTCCGCGCTCTTGCGCTCAACCGCCTCAGCAAACTCTTCGTTTGTCATATGCTGGCACTCCGGCCGCAGCAGAAACGACCGCGTAGTCCCCCGTGCCGCCCACATCAGCGGGGTCCACCCGTCCACGTCAGCGGCGTTGACATCCACGCTGTGGCGGCGCGCAAGAATGTCGCTCACAACATCGACCTTTGCGCCGATGACGGCCCAGTGCAGCGCGGAGAGGCCCATTTTGTCGCGCGCGGTGGCCACGATGTCGCTCCCTGGTGCTTGGCGCGCGATGAGGCCGAGGCGGGCTGCTGAGTGCAGGCAGGCGAAATGCACGGCGGTGCGTCCTAGAGAGTCGCATAGCAAGGGCGGCGGTTTTGGGGTGTCGCCGCTGCCGGGGTTTGTGGGCTGAGCTTGCGGGTTGTCATCGACGACGCGCGCCCCGTGCTCCAGCAGTAGGGAGATGACATCGTCGGGGCATCTCCAGCACGCCGTGTTCAACGCCGTGCCGCACTTCCCGGCGAGGGTGTTGGCATCGGCGCCGCTGGTCAGGAGAAAGCGCAGCACCTCGGTGCGTGCTGTCTCGGAAAAGGGGGAGGACGACGGGACGCGAGAGGTCATTCCAAAACAGGCACGCTGCAGAGGAGTGCCGTGCCAGGACTCGGTGCCGGGGGAACTGACATCGGCGCCGTGGTCGACAAGGGTCCGGACAATTTGGAGGCAGGAAAACTGGCTGGCTACGTGCAGCGCAGTGCCATCCTTCCGCCGGCAGGTATGGATGTCGGCGCCACGACGTATGAGGTACGCAACAATTTCGTCGTTGTCGACATACGCGGCGCGCACCAGGGGGTGGACGCTCTCCAGGTTGACGGGGTTGACGCTGGCGCCACGGTTGACAAGCATCCGGATCATGGAAAGGGGCGTCCTTTCACTGAACATGGACAACAGAGGGATCGAGCGGAAGTCTTCTTCGTCATCCTTTCTTTTCTTCTTCTTCTTGTCCTTGTTGTCCGAGTCCTTGTTCGGCTGGCTGTCTCCGTTGTCGCCCTGCGCGCTGTCGTGTTCTTCTGCTCCTTGCGATTCACCGTCATGATTATCGTGGGACATGGGCATGTCCTGGGGGTTGAGATGCGGTTGGTACTCAAGCAGCAACTTGAGCATCGCCTCGTCGTCGTGAATCAGGGCCGTCTGCAGGGCAGAGAAGCATCCCGCCGGAACATGGTTGATGTCGGCGCCTGCATCCAGCAACGCGTCGGCAACGTCGGTATTCTCATGGCGGACCGCAAGCAAGAGCGCGGTGTCGGTAGTCTTTCTGGCATCGGAAAGTTCACGCTCCGTCTCGGTCTCAAGATGGGCACCCTTCTGGACCAGGCTTTGGACGGCATGCAACCGACCCCCGAGGGCGGCTATCATCAGCGGCGTCCGCTGGCCGGGAACGCATATATTGGGGTTTGCCCCCTCCTCTAAGAGCAGCTCCAGAACAGGCTGGGATTTTTGGTTGGCAGCCGCTAGGTGCAGCGCGGCGAAGGAGTGTGACGTCCCAGTTTGTTCGAGCTTAGCCCCCTTTTGGATGAGGAGACCTGCAATGTCCGCATCTCCTTTTTGGGCCGCCAGCATGAGCGGAGAGACGCCATCTTTGTTGACATGGTTGGGGTCGGCGCCACGGTCGAGTAGTAGCTTGGCAAAGGCCGGCTGCGACGCCCATAGCGAGATGATTAAGGCGGTATCCCCGTCGGGTCCATTCTCGGCCTCGATGTTGGTCTTCTCCGTGGGCGCGAGCAGTAGTTTCGCCATTGAGAGGTTATTCCAGTCGGCCGCCATCCCCAGCGGTGCCACAACCGACGTTTCGGTTACGAGATTGGGGTCCGCGCCGGCAGAGAGAAGCTGTTCGCAGATCTCGCCGCCCAGGCTTATAGCCGCCGTCATCAGGGCCGTCCCCTGTCGGCCAGAACTGTCAGGGTCCACTTGTCCCAGTGTTAACAAGTGTCCAAGACATTTCCGACAGCCATGGTACGACGCAACAGCAAGCGGTGACCATTCTGCCCCCACCTGAGTTTTGGGTGACGCGCCATGCTGAAGCAAGAACTTGACAGCGCTGTGTCGTCCACGCCGACAAGCCTGAGAGATCGCTGTCTCGTTGTCATCATTCCTTGCCTCCAGAGGTGCCCCGCCCTCCACAAGCAGCTTCAGCATATCGTCTCCAGCGCAGGACAGGGAACAAGCTGCCCACAGAGGTGTGCAATCGGCCGATTTCGTCCGGGTAGCCGAGGGTTTCCGGGATATCAAGAGTTTAGCCACTTCGGTCTTATCACCCCTGATCGCCAAATAAAGCGGTGAAGCTGCTTCCTCGTCTGTGTCCTCCAAGTCCACGTCGTAGTTATCGAGCAGGTCCTGTACGACATCGGCGAGGCCTAGGAACGCGGCCCGTCGCAACACACTCATGTCTAAGATGACTCCTGGGGTGGAGGAGGCTGCATGCATGAGAGTCCTGAGTATGCTACAGTGACCGCCATGTGCTGCGTATGAGATGGACTCCGCTAGCGTACGGGGTGATGGCTTGGCCCAGGCCGTAATCAGCACCGCAACGGCCTCCTGGAATCCTGAATTCGCCGCTGCAACCAAAGCCTCCCCAACGAGGGTGTCGTGCTCATCCCTCGATTTGTCCATTTTCTCCAGAAGCTGTTTCAGCACCGCCACAAGCCCCAGAGAGGCAATCATGGGAAGAGGGCTAACAGACATGTAGCCGAGGCGAGAGAGTGGATCGGAACCCAGCCAAAGCCTCTGCGACAGCATCCGGAGGCGTGACGGTTCGGACACTAGGTCGACACAGGTTTCGGTGATGCGCTGCGCATCCGTGTCGCCGATGCCTGGAGATCCAGTTGCTTCCCTCGCGTGAAAGGCCCAATATTGCGCCGCATATTCCAGGAAGCTTGGCTCTCCCGGGGATATGCAAACGGCCAAAAGGGTCTCGCCGATATCGGGCATGGGAGCCAGTCGTGGTGTGTGAGACAGCAAGTACTGAGCACACACGTTGGTGAGTCTTGCGTGGGCTTCGAATGCGCTGGTCGCGTACCAAGCGGGATTCCCGTTCACCGTCCCAGTAAGAATGTCGCGTAGTCGCGCCTGACTGAGGCTCTCGGCTGTGGTCAGCTTGTTGTGTCGAATAACCAACTCGCCGCTGAATCGACGATGCAAATCGATGAACAGATTCCGTCGGGGGCACCCCAGCATGTCTGCAAGTTCCCATGTGGTGAGCGGTCGCGCGGCGAATGCGGCTACGTCGAGGATGGAGCGAGCCCAGTTTTGCAATGGCGGCCCAATGGCATCCAGGGCATTCCTCAAGCTGTCGAATCCATCCGGCGGGTCCTGGCTCTCGTCGAGTCTGACAATTGGCCACTGCTCGAGCGACCTCTCGAGGGGGTGGCCCGAATGAAACGTGATGATGAATCCAAATTGGCACTCTGATCTTGATAGCATCAGCGAGATGCGGTCAATGAGCCAGTCCGCGCCGTCCAGGCACTGATCCAAGTTGGCTATGAGAAGCACATGTCTTCCCTTGTGCTCCATCGATTCGAAGAGGTGAAAGCGAAACATGTCCCAGAGATCCTCGGTACTGCTGCTGCTTGCGAATCTGAGTTTGTCTTCAAAGTCGCCGCTGTAGAGCTCTTCACTTTCTGGGCCGTGCAGCCACATCTCTGTGATGAAAAAGCGCAGGCATGCTGAGGCGGTGTTGAGCCGGCAGTCTGCGGCATCAAACTTGAACATGCCGAAAGGCGCTCTTGGCCAGTCGATGTCTCCCTTCCGCTCTCGCGACCAAGACAAAAGATCGTCCGCGACCAGTGATGGCCGGCTCAGATAGCCGCTGCAGAAGCAGAGGACTCGGCTGTCTGGTGAATGTCCCCAATCCCTCACCCTGTCTTGCACCAGGACCCTAAGCTGAGGCGGGAAATTCGCATCAGTTATAATCGCTGTGGGCTGAAAACGGGCTCGAGCGCTGTATCGCGTGAACCAGGGAGTTTTGAGGAGGCTTGGCTGGGTAACTGTTCCTTAGGGGTCAGTGGCGTTCTTCTTCCCCCCGTGAGCTTCGGAACTTGGGGCTTCCCCAAAGGCAGGTGTTACTTACGGAAGTCTTCTCCGTAGGCCTTGATTTGCGTAACTTGAAAGCCCAAGACGAAAATAGAAGCGGCATCATCGAGGTACTGGACCCTGCCCAGCATATTGTGGGGGACAGGGACAGTGTAGCATACCTCCTGTAGGTTGCTAATCATTCCTATCTCGTGATCAAAGATTGCGTGACGCACAGATTCTGGCTTCATGCTCAAGTAGCATGGATCTGAGACAACTGACAGAACCAGGGCCGATAGGAGGATCTGGGTCTCTTCGAAGGCGTCGTTCACGTCGTCGATCGCCCGAGCAAGACATTTGGACCGGGACATTGAGTCTCTGCATTCTAGGCTTTGGGGGGAGTAGACGAAGAATCCGCTCTTCTAGCTCGTTGAAGCTCCTGTGTCGGTGAGGGCACCCGAAGAAGGCCTGGGATGAAATAAGCACAGGATATCGCGAATGTTGACCTGATGGGACGAGTCTGCTGAACTTACCAGAAACTTGGTTGACAGATAGAGCTTGTAGTATTCCATCGTTCGAGATGCTATTACAAGGGCCTGTTCTCGGATATGTATCAGCACAGTCAAGACCACTTTGTCGCAAGATTCCATCGGAGGGACATACATTCTTCATTATCATCCCCCCTATGTCATGACCTAGAAATAGCAGAGGGACTGTCTCATCCTGTCGAGCGGGGTTTCTTGGTGAGTCGACCAAGTCTCACAAATCACCGGCAGATCACTCACCAGGGAGTGTCCTTCTCTCGCCTCCTTCAACTCACGTAGCAGTTGACTGGCCACGGCGTCGAGTTGCTTTGCTGGATAGTCGTCTAGTCGGATTGGCTTTGGGTCGTATCGGAACTCGTAGATGCACGACCTGCGATAGCGCTTGAAGAGACTGTTCTCTAACCAGCCGGATTGTTCCCTTGGTGATCTCCAGGAAGGTTCGCTATCCTCCAAAATGCCATGGATGGCAATGACGCTATACGTGATGCCTGTTGTTAATTTTCTGCTACCCGATGAGTATGGCGTTGCTGGAGGCTTACTCGAGGTTACGGGACCCATGTTTTGGCTTTACGAGAAGCCTCAAGCCCAACTCCCCCTTAGCTCGTTGTTCTCCGCTCGGCGACTCGGATCTTGTGGTGCTATTGTTCTGGCCTCTGGGGTCGGTGTTTTCGATCACCTCAGGCTCTGACATCTTGACGTGGGTCAGTTGGTACTGTGCCATGGGAAAGATGAGTTATTGCAAAAGTGTAGTAATTGGCGTGTCGCTGGGTTTTTTCCTGGTTGAACGGAGCACATCGATGCTGTCTCTCGGTTTGGTTCCTGGAGCAACTTGCGTGGTGTGACTGATCGGCAACTTCAAGCGCTGCATTTCGCAGAGTCGAGCCCACCACAGGCAGTCGAGACCGAAAACCCATTTCCTGATGAGGTTAGAGCGCATGCAGAATGTGGTGTGGCTCCTTGCAGCGGTGCATGATTGTGCTCTGATGAGGCTTGTCGCAGGCGGGAAGTATTTGCAGAAAACAGCTGATGTGGCTTTCGTGGCTCCCTCCATGGCTACGTTGAGGGGTGGGTGGTGGTAAAATGCGTGATTGAGGGAGGTTTTCTCATGGCGCCTTGCAGGTTGCAACCACCAGGAAACAACTTCTGTGGCAGTGGAGCGGGTCACACTTCAAAACGATCGCTCCTTCCAAGCCAACAATCGCACTGTCGGGGCGGGCCGAGGTAACACAAGGAGAGTCACCCATCATCAATCTCAGCATGCAAATTATTTCAATTTTCTTGCGCTACCTCCAGATGTCTTCCCGGTCAATTCGGGACATGTTCGGTCGCGCCCCGACCCAGTGGCACCACCTTCAGCTCATTCAGCGGCCGTTGCTCAACTGTGATGCCAGCTAGCCCGTTTAGCTCCACTTTGTCCAGCCAAGTCCTGTCAACTCGATCCTTCTCGTTCTCGTCCTCTGTGCCTTCGAAGACTGCGCGTGGGTGGAGCGGAATGCACGATGACCGGTTCGCCGACGTGAAGATGTTCTCCAATTCGGTGCGTGTGTCCTTGCTTGTGTCCGCCTCCAAATCACACCAGAATATATCATTGTCGTATCTTTCAACCAACATCGCAATCCTGATCTGACCCGGTACGCCAGAGGACTGCGACTTGTTTTCCCACAGCGTCCAGTAGGCCTGATTCATATGTCCAAGGGGGTTTTTGGCAGGCTCGACAACACGATTGCCCCACACCTTCTGGGAAGACTCGGTTTCTCCCTTGGTGACAAGGCCGTAGTCGAGAAGGAGGTTGAGGTTGACCATGGCGGGGAGTGTAACGCCAGCTCCAGCTTGCAGCTTCTTGCTGGCCTCCCAGACGACAATGCTCGGCGCGACGCTGAAGTAGGCGTCCGGGGCGATGTTGACGATTTTTGGACAAATGTGGGATCCCCGAAATGTGAACCTCAAGTCGGCCCAAGTGACGCGTCTTCCCATCTTTCTGGGAAAAAATCGCAGCTCGAGAACAATGAGCGTTGCCGGATTTTTGGCGTCGGGGTTGCGTCGGCCGTGGATGATGCGAAGGCAAGTGCATGTGATCTCGACAGCGCAATGCTCGCGATACCATTGCTCTGGAACCTCGCCGACAGAGCCATCGTCGGTTTTGAAAGCACCACCATCTTTTGGGAACAAGAACAAGGAGTAGCTTGTCTTGTGCGCTGAGCCTGGGTCTTTGATAGACTCTTTTGGTGTCTCCATCGTCAAAGATGCGCGCTGTGACGCTCGGTGATATCAATACCATTAACCGTGCTGAGACTGATTATGGTTAGATGAAGAAAAGATCGAAGGTCGCGGTATCCAACATATTCAATCATCCCCATGCATGTACTTGAATCAACTTGCCGGGGTGTCAACATGGAGACCACCAACAGCTGATGCGCAGTGCTGGTGGGTGGGCAGATTGCGCTGAACTCGGGGCGCCCCCATCAAGGTTCTCATTGGCCATTATCGGTAGCATCATCATCAGCCCACCTGCACGCTTTCGAGTCATCAGTTTGAAGGACCAGTGGTCTAGATTAGCTGAGGCATTCCTGTTGCTTGTCTGCATTGCAAATATTAGAATATCAGATTCTAAGACATCGCCATTCTTCCACGTCACCACATCCACATCCAAATCAACGCACAATGGATCCCTCAGCACAGAATATCCCCCCCAACAGTTCAACTGCCAGCGAAATGGACGATGAGTCAACTGACGACTCGCCCGAGGACATCCTTGATGATCTACAGCACCTGAGGGGTCTGGATGGGGTTGACCTGGACACAGATGCGGGGTTGGCCATGTACATCCGAAATCATCGTGCTCGGCTCCTAGCCGTGAACGGCCAGGAACGAAATATCCTTCATTGCCACGCCCAGCAACGCAGATTCCGAGGGCCCCAGATTTACGCGGTCATCGGCGGCATTTTACGCCTAGAACCCGACGACGGCCCGTCCATGATGACCCACAAGGACACCACACATAGAACGCCTCTTCACCACGCGATAATGCAGCAAAACTTTGACTGGATCGACCACATGCTTCAGCTACAGTACATCGACACGCCGCCGAACATCGACTGGCCCACCATCATCCGCCTACCCCAACCCGAGGGCGGCAACTGCCTACACGGCGCCATCGCCTCCTCGCCCCAAACCAGCAGCTGCGCTCTCGCCTACTACCGTGTGGTCAACGCCCTGGTGGATCTTGCGCCCCCGGATGCTTTTTTGGCTCTCGACAACTCCGGATGCACACCGCTCCATCTTGCCGTGGATGCCTCGCGAATTCAATGCAAGGAGCAAGTTTTGCTCGTGGAGAAGCTTCTCGAAAAGAATGACATATCTGGCGACGACCAACTAAACAAGCCGGACTACAAATCCCCATATCGGTACTTCAAGGACAAGCGCAAGGACTGGAGAGCGCTGATGGCATTCAAGGCTGCGGCAGCAGCCCATACTAGTAGGGCAGCGTCCATCGAGGTCAGGGGCGCGGGCCAGAAGGCGATCAACTTCCGCAAGATGGAGGCCTCGACGGAACTCACCGCCCCTCGCCTGTCGCAGATGTCGGGATACAGCGCCAGCAGGTCCATGTCCAGCGGCGTCGGCACCGGCATTGGGCTGGTTCACCAACGTCCGCACCGTGCAGGTGGCGCTAGCAACCCACCTAGCCCTTCCAGTCCGGCCGCGAACCAATCACGTCCTAGGACAGGAACATCATCGTCAGCACCGCGGGCCGAAGGGGACGCCAGGTCCACCACCCCCTTGGCGAGGGCTCCGGTCAAGCAACAAGGCACATCTCTGGACGAGGCCATGAAGTTCTCAACCGATATCAAATACGTCCTCAAGCTGCACTACCTGCGCAGGCTTCAACCGTGGCGTGCCGCCGAGGTGCTTTATGGCTTGAATCCTAAAAGTCGTATCCCCATCCCCCTATCTGTTTCTTCCCTTTTGCTGACTGGCTAACCCACCCCAACCAGGCAAGCAAATCTTTCTCGACTTTCGAAGGCTATCAAAGACTCCCAGGCCAACCTCTATTCATGTCCTGAGTTTCCAGAGTCAATATAAAAATCTTTGCCTCGCAAAGACGCTCAAGTATGTCCATCTGGGCCAGGTATCCTTCGTCGAGGGCATCGACGAAGACGAGAAGCCACTTGTGTGCGATGCGCTTTTCTTCTTCACGTGGCTCAAGGAAGAAAAGGGCGTAAGACGGATCCTTCACCTCACTGTGGAGGACGGAGAGTTTCCCGGCAACAGCGATGACACGATTGAGAAGTGCCTTGAGGGGCTTCAGATCGAGAGACTGGATTGGAGACGTCTCGATCTAGGCGTGGAGGCAAAGCGGTTGGGTGATTCCAAAGTCAAGAGCCTTGTCCTCTGGTGGGGAGGCAGCAACGCGGTTCTCAGGGGCTGGGGCGACACGGACGGCATCGGCGTGGTGGAGACTCTGGAGGAAGTACAGGTTGTGTTGATGCATGTAAGTGAGGGATCCACTTTTATTTGTTTACTTACCCCTGATCACCCCCCTCCCGCTCCACGTCACTATGGGCAGCCATCCTGTTAGGCAAACAGCCTGAATGCTCTTTCCACCAATCGAAATCCAAGACCAAAGCTAACTTTTATAATAATAGGGAATCAAGCTGACCCCTCGACGCACTCGCGATTTGCAAGATTTTAAGGCCAAGCTGCTGCAGGTGCGCCTCGAGCGTAAACTCGAACCCCTGGAATACTCCGACGGAGAGGACCACAGCACAGAGTGTCCGCTCATCGAAGATTTGAGTGACGGGATGGCGGCGCACCCATCACAGCATACGGACCAAAACGACCATCACAAGTGGATAAGATGCATGACAGACCTCGCTTCTCACATTTTTCACGCGGGCATCCCTGAGATCGCAGGGGCAAGCGCTGCGGATGGCTTGGATCGCGGTATCAAAATCGCGGTCATCGATGACGGTATTGAAATGACAGACGAGGAAATCGGCGGTCGGGTGGTCGGCGGCGCCTCGCTCTGTTCTGGCGAGCCGGATAGGGGCGTCCCATTTTATGAGAGCACTAGGGGCCATGGGACACTCGTCGCGAAGTTCATACTGCAAATCTTTCCACTGGCTGAGCTCTACAGCTTCAGACTTCAGCCATCGGCGCTGGTTGGAGAAAACGGGAGCCCTCGGCACTCGTTTCCATATGAAAGTGCTGTCAAGGTACGTTCTCCTGATGCTTCCCTTCCTCCTTCTCCCCAGGTCTTTTGGAACCATGGGGCATTATAACATAATTTCCAACACTGATTTTGTTTGTTACCAGGCCATCGACAGAGCACACATGTTTGGTGTCGACATTATCTGCATGGCATGGGTCGTGTCCAGGTCAAACAACCAGGCATCCAACGAAAAAATGGAACATGACTTTAACGTCGTCCTCGAAAAAGCCAGCCGTCCAACCGCCCTTGACCAGACCGCCTTCGACAAGCAACCCTTAAAGCCAACCCTCCTCTTCTGCGCCGTCGAGGACACCGGACTGGACAACCCAGACACGAGCTACCCCGGCTCCATCTCCCAAGGCCGCCTGATCCGCATCGGCGCCGCCACAAAAATGGGAAGTCCATGGTCCCACGCCAACAACGACGCCGACTACTTCCTCCCGGGACACAAGGTCGACGGCGGCAGCGAAGGCGAGAACTACTACACCGAGGGAACCGACCATGCCCGCCGGAGTCACCCCATGAGCGGGTCGTCCATCGCCACGTCTTTCGCAGCCGGTCTTGCCGGCGTCATACTTCACCTTGCGCGCGTTTCTGCCATTCTGGTGGACAGCGAGCCCAAGAGGTACCAGGGCTGTCTTAGCAAGGACGCCTACGCGGACCTGAGGACTCGGGGGCGGATGGCCTTGGCGTTTAAGAACATTTCGGCGAGTGCGGAAGGGAACCGGCAGCAGAAGTTTGTTCGCGTGTGGGAGAGGTTTCAGATGCTTTGTGACCAGCTTGAGGGACGGAAATCGGCAAACGGGGATGAGAGGTGGGTGGCAATGGCTGATACGGTGCGAAATCTGGTTGATGGGTGATAGTTGTAGTATAAGTGAGAAGTTAAGAAAAGCAACTCAGCCACAAGGTGTCAATCTCATGTTGGGTTTGCCCTGGAGGTGCCCATCATGCAGGTAATATCTGCAACCAAACTGTCGGGACCGGTTCATTTGGGACAGCAAACAAGATACCAAACGCATACTGGCGCAGCCTCATGCAAAGCTTTCTACCACCAGCTTAGCCGCGAGATTGGAATGTTCCAAGTCATTTTAAAAATTAGGTATCAACATCCCCCAACCCAGCTTCCAGTTCTGCGCCACCCGGAATTAGCCCATGCCCATCAGAACTGTCTAAATATAAGATACTGTGTTTCTTCTACATTGCACCTACAGCACCACCTGGTTTTCCCGCTATCCGTCGGTCAACACAGTGGGCTCCAAGATGGCTCGAAGCCGGGACTCTACGTCGTTCTGGTTTCAAACTTTCATGCGCGCTGTCACAGTGGCGCTTCTTATTTTGGTCTTGGCTACCTGATATACTGCCACGCCCATTTTGGTCAAAACTACGGCGTGGGGTATGAAGTTCTCCCTCCTTCTAGTTCAATCAGCTTCCCTTTCAGTCACCATGATCCTGCAGGCTGATACTGATGACCCTGAATTAACATAGACTTTCATCCTCCTTCTCTGAAACCTTGGGCTGTTGGCCCGGTTCGCTCTCGTCGTCGGGGGGGGGGGCGCCCGCGCCATCATACGGGGAAGCTGCTTGGGTGTCGTTTTGCGACGGTGTGGGGGTTTTTGCAGCAATAGTGAGCGGAGTACTTCTGATGTTCCTGCACGCTAAAGTCCAAAGCCAATGCAGTAGAACTGTACATGGAAGTGAATACGGAGAAGATCTGTCAGGAGATGCGCTTCGACCCGGCGGTGGGAGCGAGAATCATTGCTTCTTCGATGTTATTTGCTGCAAGGTACTTATTGGAACTAGCGTTGTCTTGCAGAACCGAACATTCAGCAACTTTGAAGCTAAATTGAGGACGGGAGGGTCCGCGTTTATAAACAAAAAATGGGAAAAGAATTACCGTGTCATCCAGTCTCGGGAGTTTGCCCTAACAGCGCTGAGTTTGGAGGCCGGCCCTTGAATTCCAGGGTTGGGGTCGCTGGCAAGAACTTCCCGAGCTCCTTCAAATTTCCATCGAACCACCTCAGCGCTCCTTCTTCCACGACAACCTCGCCCCAGAAGAAAAAAAAACATCACTCCACACTCGCTACAGAATAGGGCATCTCAGACACCCTGCGATGGCCAATCCCGCTGCACACGGCACTGCTCGGCATCGGCGTGCTACTGCGGGACACCACATACATACATCCTCATGACGCGTCGCGCGCTCTCGACAAAATCCTACAGCATGCGTTTGGTGGCGCTGGCCGCCAACTTATCATGGGAGGTGATTTACGTCTTTTACTTGTGTGAAGTGCCGCTGGAGACCTTCGGGTTCTTATTCTGGCTGATCCTAGATATTGGGCCTGGTCTACACGACGTTGCGATTCGGTGCCGAGGATTGGAAGCCCACTTGGCCGTGGGTGGGGAGGAATATTGCCTGGGTTCTCGGGTTTTTGACTCTGCTGGGAGGTGTTGCGCAGTATGTCCTAGCACCCCTTTCTTCTCTGGTGGATTCGTCGGTCCGAGATTGTCCTTCCCAGCGGCCAGGTCATCCGCGGGGATAGCAAGGGTAACAAGAGAAAGCATCAGTAGATGGCAAGTGTCTTGGGGTTTGGATGCGGACATCTATGAACGGAAACTGGATTCATCTCGCACACGAGAAACATCTTTAGCCCTCACTCTGGCTTCTCAAGCCACTCCCTGAGCTTCTTGAGCGAGTACGCATCATGTTTCGCCTGCGACGTGAAGAAGATTTCCTCGTACCATCCAGGCGAGCCCAGCGACTGAAGACGCCCTCCAAACGGTTGGCACGATCCAAAGTCAATTAGAATGGGACTCCCGCCGTCCTTGATCATAATGTTGTACGGGTTGATGTCGTTGTGCGCCAGTCCCAGCTCGTGAAGGTAGGCCACAGCCGACTCGAGAGCGTCGACAAATTTGCCCTTGTCGAGCTGCGCAAACTCGGGTTCGTGGATATAGTCCATCAGAGTCTGATCCAGACGCTCGAGGAAAATGGAGGTGATACGGCCACGGCGTACCCGGCAGCCGAGGTACTTGATGATGTTCGGGTGGGGCGTCTTGGAGATTTGCTCCATGATGATCGTCTCCTCCAAGAGCCCTTTGGGGACAAAGTCGGAGCCCTTCATGCTTTCATAGGAATTGAGGCCGGGTCTCTTGATGAAGGCAGCTGCGTCGTTCAAATTATCAGGCGCGATGGTGAGAGTGATGTCCTTGGGAACCTCGGGGTAGATTTCGCTGTCAGGGACGTACTCCAGAGCGGCGTTGTACTCATCGAGCGTGATTTCCTTTTTGGGCTTGAACAGTTGGCCGAAGTATAGCTTGTCCTCGGGAGTCACCAAGTAGAAGGTGACGTATTTTGATTGCGTGGCTCCCTGGTCGTAAGCCTCCAGGATGGTGAGATCCCGAGGGGCTGTCACCACTGGCTTCTTCTCCGAAAGACCTTTTGTGTCGGAAGAAGCCATGGTGAGAAGATGGAGTCCCTCGTCACGACAATGGAAATTTGGAAAACAGGGAGATGCGTTTTGTGATTTGTTTGAGGGTTTGAAGCTGAAGAGGGGGCGGTGAGATTATGAGGCACCCTCAAACGACCCACTTTCCGGTGTTCCGCTGGGAAAAGACATGCACCACCAGTTGGAGCTTGGTGCCGAAATGGTGGGCGTTCGATAGCGCAGCGGGCACAGTATGAGAGGTCTCTCTCCACAGTCCAATCTGCAAAATGATACAGCCTCTGAATCTCTGCGGGCTCACTTGGTTTCTAACAGATAAGGCAAATCATGTTGACTAGCGCTGCTGTCGGATGAAAATGCCAAGCATCAGACCCCTCCATGGTCCCTCTCTTCCACGAGTCCGTCACGTGACCCACAAAGTAGTTGCAAAATGACACATCCCCGACCCCGCCGTCAAGACTCGATTCACCAACGGATTACCCCAAAGCGAAGGATAACGACATCAAAAAAAAAAAAAAAAATGGAACTCGACTCCCTACCAACGGAGATTCTTCGCTCGATTTTCGATGAGTTGGATCTCACGGAGCTTCGCGCCCTGCGATTGGTATGTCGTCGACTCGACCTGATTGCGAGCCATTCCGTCATGAAAGAGCTCGTCTTTCGTCTTTACAAGCCCGATTTCGACATGCTGCAATCCATCGCCAGCCGCCCCGAATATGCCGAGCATGTCACTTCGCTGCTCTACGACGCCACGATGATGAGCTCAAAAGGCCACGACTTCGAGGCACACGTTCAGGCTTGTCTACGGCGCAGAAGTATCGTGTATTATTATAATGGGATACTTGGAGATGGCCGTGATCGGACGAGGTTAACGGAGGCGGATCTTCGCAGGGACTTCGAGATGTATGAGCGGTTCTTTGCGACGCAGCAGAAGATTCTCGACGACGACATCGACTACAGGGTCCTTGAGGAGGTGATATCCAAGCTTCCGAACCTCCGGGAAATTTCGGTATCGTCAAATCCGAGTGCCGGGGAAGCGGAAATTGAGATGGGGCAAAACACCTGGGGAAGCTTGCCCTTTGAGTGGTGCGAGTTTTGTGACGCAGAAGTGAGCAGCGGTGGGGTCGACTATGGTGATGGTCCGTCTCGACACCTGCGAGCGTTGTTTCGTGGCGTACACAAGGCCGGGACGCAGTTGCGGGCTATTCGAGCGAAGGGCATGCATTACAGCTTTTTCGACAGCGGGAAGTTTGGCTTGGCGAGAATGACGCACCTGTTCGAAAATCTTACCTGCTTTGAGATATCCATCGGTGCCCTGGCGGAGTGGGATTACGATTGGTACGAAAACCAACAGGACCGCTTCATTCTCGCACCCCACGTTGTCGACGGCTCGGTTTGCAGAACGACGATGCAGCAGGGGGTCCTTCGCACCGCTCTGCTCAAGATGCCGAACCTGACCAAGTTACGGCTGATCATCTTCGGGATCATGCAGCACTGGCAGATTGCCAATGGATCTTGCCAGCCCCCGGCGCTGGAAGATATGATTTCCCCAGAGCAGTCGTGGCCGAAGCTGGAGGTTCTCACGCTCGAGGGAATGTACGCCAAGCACGAACAGCTTGCCGATCTCATTCTTCGGCACAACAGCACGCTTGTCTCGCTCGAGCTGAACAAGATCCGTATCCAAAAGGGATCGTGGCGTAATTTGCTGCCACAGCTGAAGGACGGCTTTTCGGGAAGACAAATACATGTCAAGGTCGGTCATGATCTCGAAGATTGGAACGAAGAAGGTGAACGCAACGCAGACTGGGTTCACAGAGGCGGCCAACATGCGGTCCAAGAGTACTTTGACGATCCCGGGATATCTAGGATACCGTTGGAGAGTGGAGCCCGCGCTTCGGCACGGATCATTCTCCCAGAAATCTACGACTCGGAGGAGTGGACCGAGGACGAGGACACTTTTGATCTCTTTGCATAAGGGTACTGGGTGGCAACCATCTTTTCAGACACTTTTGGGGCTTTCGTTGCACAATCAAAACTCTTTCAATGCGGATGTCATACTCTCCAAAGCGATGAGGCACTCTCTAACGTGTTTGAAGCATTTCCATGTTGTTGACGCAGTGCGAATCTGCATTCATTACACGATATCTGCCGTGTTTGCCCACTTGCAACATTGAAAAAGGCTTTCGGCACAGTAGATTGACCTTCAAGTACTTCAAAAGGCCTTGAGGTCGTGAATGGAGTTGTAGTAAAACAAGATAACAATGGAAAGAGCCCTTAGTGATATTGACACTCTTTTTCTTTGCCAGCCGGCGACAGTTGGCGGACTGTCGAAGCATTGGCACCAGCTGGAAGGAACGACTGCCCCACCAACACGTCAGCAACTTCGAAGTCGAACCTCTTCTCGCTCCAACGGCAAACCAAAGCCAAATGAGCCGGCAAACTTGAGCAACAGATATTTACAGCAGACTCGTTCGCGTTTCCGGCCATCGCCAAGGTGTCGCTCTCCTACGGGCTCACCTTCGGTCGCCGCAACAATGCGGGACCCACCAGTGACGGTCATCGTCGAAGATGAACCCCTCATCGACCTGACGCAGGCGCTGACGCTCAATTCTAAGCGCACCGAGCGCCTCCGCCGAAAACACCAAAAGAAAATGCCGCCCAAGCTCACCGACGCCAGACAGTTCCAGGACTTGCCGTACGAGATCATAATGGAGATCCTCTGCATTCTCCGCCCGCGCGATCTGTTTGCCCTGTGCGGCGTGAATAGGGGTTTTCGCGACCTCATTCTCGGCGAGGAGGCCCGCATCTGCGACAACATCATCGCCTACCGGTACCCCATCCTAGCCAGGTGTCTCCAGCGACCAGTACTCATGGAATCCATGGACCAGGTCGTCCGACAGGCCCTTCAGAGTCCCCTCCGACCTGAGACGCAGACCATGTACTCGAAGCCCTTCCAGCACGTCCAACCACCCGACAACACGCTCGTCTGCACCTGCATGACATGCGTGCTTCGCTGGAACTCACTGTGCCTGGCACTCGACTTTGCGAATTGGCAGGACCATCTCGACGCGGGCAAGCCGCTCCCCATCATCCCCCGCGGAACGCAACCGCAGTGGAACAAGGACCTGCTCGCCCGCAACGCCACCATGGTCGTCGAATCGTTGAAGAGCCCGCTGCGGTATATCCGCATCCTCGAGATGCATCTCCTCGCCATCATCAGGTCCGTTCGCCGACACGGGCAAAACAAGGGGAACCAGCGCCGCCGCTTCCAGATGACGGAAGAGGAGGGCCGCATGGAGATTGATGCTTTTCTGTCGCGCAATGGCCCTCCTACCGTGGATTTCCCCTTTCAGCGTGACAACTACTACATGCTGGAGGCCTACCTGCCGAACCGCAGCTGGATTGCAGAGCGAGACGAATGGGTGTACCTCCCCGCGAACCAACACGACAAGGATGTTGAGATTGCGATGAAATGGGAGGCCTGGTACCAGAAGAGGAGGGCGGAACAAAAGGCTTTGGAGGTTGCGCAGGAGGAGCTGGACCAGAAGGCTTTGGAGGTGGCACAAAAGGAGCTGGACGAGTTGACGTTGTTGGTGAACAGCACGTGAAAACGCGCTGGTGGGATCCCTGCAACGGCTGTGTTTGTGGGCGTTGGCCTCTGTGACGCCACCTCATTTGGTTCGTGGCCGTGCTAGAACGTCGACAACCTCGGGCCTTCGGCTGCCTCAACCACAGCGAAGCGCAACTTCGTCGGGCTTTGAGGGAGAGGAAGAATATGAGGGTTTTCACCGACGGCAGCAGTGCGATCATTCTTCCCAGTATCGCGGTCTTTTCAAGACTTGGATGTATTTTCTTCATCAATTTCAATCTCTTTTCGCCCGCCGCCATTCAACACGTGCTGCAACGAATGCCGAGCCACGCCGGCCGGGACCCCGGTCAACTCCCCCGCGTCTCCCGCCCAATCCACGCCTAGGCCACGCCCTCCGCAAACACAGCCTCACTAGGACTTTTGACTCAGGACGGGAGCCTTCGGGTCTTCAAAACATAAAACACGGCGCCAGCTCTCGTCCGATTGTTTTGTTCTTGATCTTCCACTCATCTCATCTCTGGCTTGCCTCATTTCCCAACTCAACGAAGCCCCCTTATTTGGTCAGGGTCTATTTCACCGCATGAACAACTCGAACAACAAGCACAGAAGCCATGGACGACCTCCACCACCATTTCGGGAACCGCCAGGTCTGGCAAAAGTACGACATCGCCAAGTGCCCCACCATCAACGTCACCGAGATCTGGAGCCATGATGAGTCCCCTGTATCATGTGTTGAATCTCGCCCAATCTCCTCCCTCGCTGTTGACAACTGGTTGGATGAACCCGCCAACAAATACATCAAAGCCGATCCATATACCCGCACGGTTCGGCTTGTCTGGGTCGGCGAGGATCCTGCCACCTGTCGGCACAGTCCCTCTGTGCGCGAACTCCAACAGCTTCTTGGAGCTTGGAACCTTCAATCCGGCTATGACTATGCCCTGAGCTGCTACGCCGGCGTGGCCGCCCTGCCGCCCCAACATGACGCCCGCATTTTCACAGCAACCTACCACCCGAAACTCGCCATGGCCTGGTCCCACGCAGTCATCGACGGCGTGTCCGAGACAAACCTGGTGGTCTTTGCCGAACGCGAAGAGCGCAAGGAACTCCTCCTTGCCCTGCAGTCCCAATGGAGCTCCTCCTTCATCAGCCACCCCATGTTCCCCGCCTTCCTCTGCAGCCTGACGCTGAGCCAAGAACTCGACACCACCCTTGAAGACATCAAATCCGTCGTCCGCAACGTCGAGGCGCGAACCGGCCACCACCGCTTCTCCACGCGCCGCCAGATTCGCCCGGCCGCAGGAGAACTCGGCTCCCTCTCCGCCGAGATGAGCGGCTGCGCAGCCAAACTCGCCAACGGCACGCGCAAGCTCAAGGTCGTCGAAGCCCTCAACGCATTCATGCTCCAACACGCAGAGCACGATCCCCCCTCATCCACCCCAACCCGAACCACCACGCACGCCGTCTTCACACCCACTCCTCTCAAAACCTACACCGACCTCGACGAGAAACCCCATCCGGCCCAACCACCCCCCTCCACCATCCTCACCTCCCACCTCCACCTCATCTCCCAGCGCGTCTCCATGCAATTCATCGACTCCGCCTACGTCCAGCAACGCGTCCAAGTCCAAATCGCCGCGCTCTTCCACCTCATCGCGCAGCAGGACAACGCCATCGCCTTCGAAACCGCCAGCGCCACCCGCAGCATCGCCAAGGACAGCCTGCAGGACTCCTCGTCGATGAAGATGCTGGCGCTGGTGGCCATGTTTTTCCTGCCGGGGAGCTTCGTGGCGGCGTTGTTTTCGGCGCCGTTGTTTGAGTGGGATAAGGCCGGGGAAGGGATGGCGGTGGGGACGAAGCCGCAGTTTAGGTTGTTTTGGGCGGTGGCGGTGCCGTTGACGGTGGTGACGTTTGGGTTGTATGCGATGTGGATTGTGATGCAGAGGAAGAGGTTGAGGAGGAGGTTGAATGTGGGGGGTGTGTAGGGGGGGAGTTTGGTTGAGTTTAGAGGAAAGGGGCAAAGGGCAAGGGGTGGGAGTTCGAGAGGGGGGTTCGAGGGGGGTTCCAGGGATGGAGTTCAGGATGGGTTCAGTTTCCAGAACAGGCCAGGGACAGGAGTTCGGGATGAATTCAAGGGAAAGGGGCAAGCTGTAGAAGTTCAATGGGAGTTGAGAGTTGGTTCAAGGAGGGAAGGCGGCAAGGGTAGGAGCCATCACGATGCATTCGCGGGCCAGTCTGATGACTGGGAACACGGTTCGAGGATGACGGCGCCAGCATCGGCTACAAGAGAAGAATCAACAAGTGAACTCGTCAAAGATTCCCAAATTCGAACTGCTGCTGCCTAGGACGGATACCATCAAGCAGACTACCGGGTCACGGCTGGCTCGCGGCTCGGTCGCCACGGAATGGAAGTAACGAGAATAGCAATCACCTCGCCAGCCGCAAATGTTGCTAGCGCAGAAGAACCGTGCAGTCGATCCCCTGCTCGCATCAGTCGACCGCATCCCGGAACTGTCACGCGGGTGTGACCTCTGTTGGTGTCTTGGCTGGTTCCTGTCCGCGGGAACGGCGCCCAGGGTTTTGTTACCCACGAAAGCGGAGATGGTGGATTTCCAATATGGTACGGATGTTTCTGGCGGCCGACGAAGCGAGAGGTGCGGGTCGCAATGGTAGGTACTTTTGTGGAGACTACACTATGCGAACCAGAGCAAATTATACAGTCTAAGCCACGGGCTAACCAAGGCTGCACTCTCACCTTCCGCCCCTTACCGATTGCGGAGGCCCAGATTATAGGGGGGCCCACTTGGACGGGATCCACTACCGGCTTGGCGGGTTGCGCTCCGGATGGGTCGGACTCAGGCACAATTTGATCATTGCGGTGCACGTCAAGCTGAGGCTCCATTTCACCGGGGCCAAGGTGGGATCGCCTCATTTAGGATGATCGCGATCCTGGCAACACACCCACAATCCTTCGATGCCTCCACCTCGTCCACGTGTTGCCGCGTGGAGAGATTTGGCGTTCATAAACCCGCAATGCTGCCCCCCGGTTCGGTTTCCGGATCGGCACGCTCTCATCGCCCTCATTTCTTCCCTTTCCTCACCCCTTACACTCGTTTAAAAGGGGCAAAATGCTGTCTCGCGTCCTTCTTCAGGCCGCGGCCGTCGTCGGTCTTCTGCAGACGGCGTCGGGCCTCATCCTCCGAGACGATCCAGTCCTCGAGGAGGTCGACTCTGGCGATTATGAGGTGATCGAATCCAGCCGTCCCGGCGGATCCAGCGGTTCCCTCACCAAGCTCGACTGGAAGGACGTCAAGGCTCTTGTCCCTACCACCTGGAATGGCAAGAAGTACGGCTGCAAGTGCTATCCCGGCGAGAGCTGCTGGCCGAACGCCTCCAAGTGGAGTCAGCTGAACTCCACGGTGGGCGGGAGACTCTCGGTGCACATCCCCCCTGGCGCTGTCTGCCACAACACCTTCCAGGGGCCTTTTGGCACGGTCAACACCTACAATGAGGCGAAGTGCGCGGAGGCCACCGCGCAGTGGGGCAATGAGACTTGGACGTACGTATTCCCAATTCAGGGGTTTGTTTGAGGTGCTATGTTGACTAACCCCTTTTCAGTGTCGAGCAGCCGGCTGCCAGTCTCTGGACCTACTGGACCAACGAAACCTGCCGTCCCACCGAGGACCGCACGCAGCCCTGCACGCTTGGCTACTACGGCGTCTACGTCATCAAGGCGACGACCCGCGAGCACATCAAGGCCGGCATCGACTTCGCCCGCAAGAACAACATCCGCCTGATCGTGCGCAACACCGGCCACGACTTTGAGGGCCGCAGCACCGGCTTCGGCGCCCTGGTCATCAACACGCACAGCTTCCAGAGCGTCGAGTGGATCAACAACTACAGCGGCCCGGGCTCGTACAACCTCGGCGCCGTCAAGATCGGCGCCGGCGTGCAGGGCCGCTCCATCCTCACGCAGGGCCACGCCCGCAACCCCCCCGTCGTCATGGTCACCGGCGAGTGCCCGACCGTCGGCGTCGCCGGCGGCTTCATCCAGGGCGGCGGCCACGGCCCGTGGACCACGCTCAAGGGCTTCTCGGCCGACAACGTGCTCTCCTTCGACGTCGTGACCGCCTCGGGCGTCTTCACCACGGCCAACGCGCACACCAACCCGGACCTCTTCCACGCGCTCAAGGGCGGCGGCCCCGCGTCCTACGCCGTCATCCTCTCCATGACGGTCAAGACGTTCCCCGACGTCGTGTCCTCGGGCGCCGAGCTCTACCTCAACACCACGCACGTTGGCTGGGGCCCCGACGGCGTCGACACCTACTGGCAGGGCGTGACCACCTTCCACAAGTGGTCCAACCACATCGTCGACTCGGGGCTGTACGCCTACTTTGAGATGTACACGTTCGCCGGCCCCATGCTGCGCGTGCGCCCCTTCGTCGGCATTGGCAAGACCGCCGCGCAGCTCGACGCCGTTCTGCGCCCCATGCTCGACGAGATGGACGCGCTCAACATCCCCTACGACTTCTCCATCAAGCAATTCCCCACCTTCTACGATTTGTACATCGACCTCTTCGAGGACGAAACCTCCGGGCAGTCCGCGCTTGCCGGCGGGTGGATGTTCGACCACACCGACGTCGCCGAGCGCAACGACGCCATCATCGACGCCTTGAAGATCGCCGTTGCGCCCCGCCCGGACGTCCTCGCGCTGCTCATCGGACACCTGTTCAACCCCGGGTACGGCATGCCCGTCTCCAACAGCGCCACGCACCCGGCGTGGAGAAACGCCACGAATTTCATCATCACTACCCCGATCGTCCCCGTGGATGCGTCCCTGGCGTACAAGGCGGATCTGCAGAACGTGCTGACGAATACGATGGATGAGGCGCTGAGGCAGGCGAGCACGAGTGGGTGCACGTATGTGAATGAGGCCGATCCGTACCAGGCGAATTGGGGGGATCGGTTCTGGGGCGCCGAGTATCCGGGGTTGAAGACGGTTAGGAAGAAGTGGGATCCGAAGGGGGTGTTTTATGCGATTGCCACGCCGGGGACGGAGGATTGGGAGGTTATTGAGTATGGGACTAGGCTTTGTAAGGCTGTTTAGGGGGTGGATTGGGGTTGGGGTGGGATTCAGGGGTTGATAGGGGGTGGTAATAATCATTCGAACCCGACTCAATAGACACTACCTATGCAAGTCTGTTCTACGCATCGTTGCCGCAGCTCCTGTGATTGACTAAGTTTTGGGACTGTCGAGATTCTGTGGTGTCGTTCGTGGCTGTGTACAGCAGCCATGCAAGCCAAAGAGAACAAGCCACAGACGTAAAGTTAGGCAGCAGCTTCAGGCCGCATCAACTACCCCTGCCCCGCTTCTTAGAGTTGGGCTCTGTCTGACCACTTTACCATCATTATTTCCCATCATCGCTGCCAGACTCTTAAGCATCTTTCCTGAAACATCAGTACTTGCTGTTTCGAGAGCACCATCACGGAGGTGGTGTTTGCGTGGCCTTCCCACCTCTTTATCTTCCCAGTGATAACGATCGTCGTATCAGGGATCACAAATCCATCAGGATCATGGTTCTCGAAACCGTGGCTCAACAGCATGGACTGCCACTGCAGCTCACTCAAAGGGTCCTTACCCACCGGCTCACACTCTTTGCGCCTCGCGACGAAAATGGTGAGTTCACATTTTCCTCTGGCAGTTGGCTTTTACTCAAGGCATCATGTATGAATTAGAGCTGACGAAGTAGCTAGAAAGCGTCACGAATGCCTTGAAGCGAAAATACGACGACCTTGAAGACCCCAGCACGGCTTCGCCAGCCATCTCGAGACCCACGGTGCCGCGAACCAACATGTGCGAGGACTGCCAGGAAATTGACTTTGACAAAATCTTGAGTGGGGAAGAGGTCAATGTGGGCATACGATTCCGGACCCTACCGAGGAACAGGTGTCCGCTTTGCTTCATGCTCTTCAAGTCGTGGAGTTCTCTCGACCGACAGCATTCGCAACGTAACGGTCAACGGTCATCTTCTGATGTGTTGATCGGCCACCCACTGTTGGGTGGGGGGAGATGTATTTCCAAAATAGGGATGGAGATGGAATACTGGTACCGTGTCCCAGGAAGCCCTCGTGTTCTTGCTGTCCATGGCCGTGGAAAGGACGATCCAGAAGCCGCTCACGAATCAAGCAGTGACGAGTTGGGACATCTGATCATAATGGACGCCAACGAGCCACCCTCCCCGCTTGTCCCGCGACCCATCCCTACTCGGTTTGATCCAGAGCCGGTGGCTGCTTGGATAGGATACTGCGACACATACCACAGTGGTATTTGTGGACATGTCGGGGAGCCCTTGAAACTGCTGCAGCTAGTGGACTGCCAAAGCCTCCTCGTTGTGGAAGCTCCCCGAAACGCCAAGTACATTGCGCTGAGCTACGTCTGGAAAGCATCAGGCTCGACTTGCGAGACCACCATCGACACACAAAACTACAACATGAAACCATTACCTTCGCCACTACCTCTTGTCGTTCGCGACGCTATTCATGTCACAAACGCACTTGGGTACCGCTACTTGTGGATTGATAAGTTCTGCATCGATCAGAACAATGCGGCCAGGAAGCATGTCCAAATTCGGCACATGGATGCGGTTTACGAAATGGCCGACATAACCATCATTGCAGCAGCTGGGAACGACGAAGACTTTGGGCTTCCAGGCGCCAGTATCCAGCCCCGGGTGTCACAGCCTGTTGCTCACTGCAACAACATCTCTGTGATATCGAGCATGCGGGACCCCCACAAGAGCATCCGCGACAGTCGGTGGAATTCAAGGGGTTGGACATTTCAAGAAGCTGTGTTGAGCCGCCGTCGTCTTGTCTTCACGAACGAGCAGGTTTACTTCGAATGCAACGCCATGAGCCATTGCGAAAGTTTCGAATCTTCAGACAAGCTGCACATTGACACCGAAGGAACGACCAAGGGCTCAACCCGACCGGGCATATTCAGAACGCTCAACCCTTCCAAGCTCCCTTTAAAACTCTCATTCAACAAGTATCTCGCCAACATCGAACAATACACTTCTCGCCAACTCAGTTATGAGGAGGACTCCTTGAACGCTTTTCGTGGCATTATGCAGCGCTTCTCCGAAACAAAACCTCCGATACATCAGATTTTCGGAATTCCAATCCCCCTGACAGACAACCCCTCGGAGATGAACGATTCTTTTGTTTACGCTTTGGGGTGGTGTCACAAACACAGCTGCTGGGATGCGGCAAAATCACCAAGTCGCAGAGTCATGTTCCCTTCATGGTCATGGGCCGGCTGGGGGGGTGAAGTCTCGTTCTTGAAAAGGCACGAAATACAGCGCGAGGGTCGGTTCATTCCTGAGGTTACAGTTTTAAGCCCCCCTCTTGAGAGTGTTTGTGCAGAGCTATCCAACGCTTTGGACCTATTCTCGGGGTCCGTCAGCACGGAACCAGAAGAACTCGTTCTTGAAGGTTTCACCATCAACCCCCAAGTCTTCACTTCATGTACCTCCCTAGAGTTGTTTCTCTCAGCAGGAGCAAGCAACGAAGCAGACTTTAAATCTCGTTTAAGACACGACCAAACGATTCGTTGCCTTAGCCTCGGACGATTCCAAAGGCACCAACTTATTATCATGGTTCTCGAGAAGGCTCCTAACAGGAATGATGAGGCTTATTCACGCATTGGGATGTTTCAGGTCCGTACCCTCTTCTTCAGCTCCAGCAATTTTGGTGACCTGGGTCAGAATCTTTCAAGGCCGAAGAAAGGTGTTTATAAAATTGTATGACGAATGAAGGACAGCACGTACTTTACATGCCGGGCAGCGCAGCATCCTTTCTCAAACCATGGCGAACAGCTCGTTCGTGATATCCAATTCCAGATTTATGTAGAGTTCCACACAGTCCCATCATCGACAGTCAATAATACCATGCCAATCCACCTACATTTGGCCACAAATCCGAGTCCCGAAAAAGGAAATCCCAGGTAAGAAACTCAGGGTGAATCCCAAGCGCTGGGAGCCATGAGACAGAACCCCCGCGGGTTCCTGCATCCCTCAGGCTCCCCCAATGTGACACAGACATATACGACCAATACGATTGGCAGCCCACCTCTCGGAGGCTTTCCCACCCGGCCGATCGACGGCCAAATCGCACTTGGAAACTCCCTCGTTCAGACCCAAGGAAAGAAACCAGCAACTAAAAGAACGAGAACTTCAACTCCATGACAATACATGTTCCCTCTCCAAAGACCCAACTCCCGAGACATGAAACGGCGGCGCATGCTGACCATCGGACTCGACCGAAATGCGCATATACATCACCCACGCAAAGAAGACCAGCGCAGTAAGACCCAATGTCACCCCGAGATACACAGCCCAGCTGATCGAGTCGCTCAGGTGAAAGACTCCCGAGCTCCATACTGCCTTGAGAGCCATGTGTTAGCATGTGCCCCCTGGAAGAAAAATTCTCGGGTACTTACAGTGACCAAGGTAGTAGGAAGGAATGTGAGCGTGAGAACAGCAATGGTCTTCATCACCTGGCTGTCTCTTGCGGCGAGATTGGCGACTCGGTTGGAGTCGCTTGCAACCTTGAGGTTGATGTTGCTGTCTCGCTGGGCGATGTGGCTGAAAACCTAGGTAGATACCAGCCTGTAAGTTGTGCTGTTCGTTTATCACAGGAGCGAATTCAACGCACCACACTGACTTGGGTGCGGAGCCTGTCCAGCATTTCCTGCACCTTGCTGTGCATGTATCGATACCTAGTCATCCAGAACCCGACGAGCTCCAGGAACTGCGCGGTTTGTTGTTTCGTCATCCTGTCCAGGCCAAGATCGGCCCTCTGGTCATCGATTTCTCTGAGTGTCTCGCGGCAAAACACGTCTAAATTCATAAAGAACTTGAGGAACGTGTCGCAATGGCACAAATCCATGTGGGATGCGTGCAGCTGCTTCAGCTGGCTGTCAAAGCTGGAGAGTCGTTCGACGCTTTCTGGGAGCATATGCCGCTTCCAGCCTGCCTGGACCATTCCTGTCATCGTCTCGACCTCGTTCACTCGGAGCATGAGCTCTTCCATGTGAGCCCAGTATCTGGTGAGTCTCTCCTCCAGAATGAACCCGAGGACGAAGAGGGGGTTCTGCTCAAGCAGCGAGGCCGCGGAGACGATTCTTCCGTGGAGGTAATCGACTGTACTTTCTTGGGCGGCCGCGATGAAGAAGATTGTGGACATGTCCCTCAAGCTGATTCGGATGAGGAGGGTGATTGATTGGCTGTTTCGGGGGATTCTCATCAAGAGGACTGGGCGATGTCTTGTCAGCAGCAAGAGCAAAGTAATGTATAAGTGTCGACAAACCTAGACCAGTTGGCTTTTCTCCCCCCTCTTCGTATATGGTATGGCGTGAGAGATGGAACATCTCTTCTGTAAGAACATGGGATATGTAAGAGGTCATTGCAAAGCTCTCAAACAGTCTGTCGAAACAGCCGCGATTTATCTGCAGCTTTCCATGTCTGGGAGCCGGATCCCCGGAGGTTGATCTATTCGTATCTGTTAGAAACCTTGCGAATGCTTTATTTCAGTGCCGACATACATCGCAACTAGCCTCGGGGTTTTCTAGACGGCCACTTGTTACTTCGGGCAGATTCTGTAATTGAAGTCAAGGTCACCTACGGCGTCACCAACTCCTTGCGCGTATCTCAGGACCAAGTCTAACGTGATGGCGTGCTGGCTTTCTCCAAGCCACACGTCAGGTTGTGGGAAGTCATGTTCCGAGTTTGTCCAACACTTAAACCGACACTCCGCTTGCGTTGCGAGGCGAAGGCCATCAGAGCGTCCCTTGGCGGCTTCTGGATCCATCGTCATTCAAGACACATATTGCTGAAAAATCGAATGGGATGAGCAGAAAATAAAGCTCTGGTGTTTCTAATAGTCCTTCCATCAACATGCAGAGCAAATGCGACAAATCGGGATGAGTTTATACCAGTTGCCCCGCAGATTCGAACATCATCAGACAATCACGAGAGCATCATGAAGTAGCGCCACCAAATCACTCAATGCCCCCTCTCACATTTCCCAATCGCTAGAGACGGCCGGGCTCTGCACAGACTGAAACACTTGTTTTAATCATTTTTCCAAGTGATTAAGCCCCCGACAGCAAAGCCAAGTCCGAGAAGATGAAAGAGCCCAAGTAATCGCGAGACAGCGCCCCCCGCGTGTTCCCCAGCACTCCACCAATGCCACACAGATATATACGACCAATACGCTTGGCAGCCCGCCCCTCGGCGACTTTTCCCGCTCGGCCGATCAATGGTCGAATCGCACTCGGGCCATTGAGAAGAGCGAGACTCGTAAGCAGAGCCTAAACGCACCTCCGAGGGTACCTATCGAATTAATCAGCGGATCTCCCTTCGGACTTCCCAAACCGCGACTGCAGATGTACGGCTTGGAAGAAAAAAAAACACAAAAGGGGACACTGTCGCAAACTCAGTTTCGTCCATTGCAATTTCATCACTAGAAATCCAACATTCATATTGTACAATACCAACCCAAAATTAAGACTACCAAAGCGCATTACCCATCATGACAACCATCATCGTTTTCGGTCCCACAGGCCACGTCGGCTCCGCCGTCGCCCTCTCCGCGCATTCCTTCGGCGCATCCAAAGTCGTCCTCGCCATGCGCGACACCTCCAAGGCTATCCCGGGCCTGACCCCCGACATCGAATCCTCCCGTCCCTACCAGCGCGTTCAAGCAGACCTCTCCGACCCCGCTAGCATTACCTCTGCTGTGTCGTCCACCGGTGTAAGTCCCGATTCTACCTTTCTATGAGGCGCAAGTTCCCCTTTTCCGTTCTACCTTTTTCCCATGGTATCTCGAGTCAGATGTCTGAGATGATTTCCGTTCCTGTTCCCGGGACAATGAAGCGCTCGCGCTGGTTTCCAAAAACTCCATATGTCAAACTGCCGCCTTTTCCAGAATTCCCGCATTAGAAAGGAAAGAAATGATGAGAGAGAGAGAGAGAGCAAAGGGAAAGATACCACAGATAAGGAGAGGGAGAGAAAAAAAGAGGAAGATGGAAAAGATGAGAAGAAGGAAAAGAGAAAGAGGAACAGAAAGACATTAAACCCCTGAAAAAGGAAACATGAAATACGACCACAAACTGAATGAAATCCAGGCAACCCGCGCCTTCATCTACATCAACCACGCAACCCAAGACCACATGCTCTCCGCCATCCAAGCCCTCCAAGCTGGCGGAATCACCTTCGTCGTCTTCCTCAGCACCGGCTCCCTCCGCGGCGATCTCCACGCCGTAGACCAAAAGGACATCATCAGCTGGTCGCACGCCCAGGTCGAACTCAACCTGCAGGCCGAGTTCGGCAAGGAGAACTACGTGCCCATCCGGCCGGCTTTCTTTGCGACGAATTCGTTCTGGTGGAAGCGGATGATTCCCACGGGGAAGGTCAAGGTTTTCGCGCCGGATATGAAGGTGGACTGGATCACACCGGGGGATATCGGACGCGTGTCGGCGAGTGTGTTGCTGGGAGGGGCCAAGCCAGGGGACGAAGAGGCGGTGTGGCTGATTGGGCCGCAGAAGATGTCGTTGAGGGACGGAATCACAGCTATTGCGAAGGCGGCGGGGAAGCAGGTGGTGATTGAGGAAGTTGGGCCGGAAGGGGGCGTGGAGGTGTATACGGAGAACGGGACGCCCCGGCCCGTTGCGGAGCTCCTTGTTGAGAGCTTTGGGAAGCTGAAGGCGGTTCAGGAGGCGGGCGGGGACTGGCTGCCTGACGGCGAAGAATGGGAGGCGGCGGTCAAGGTGGTCGAGAGATATACCGGGAAGCCGGCGATGACGTTGGAGGAATGGGCCGAGGAGTACAAAGACGAGTTCCGGGGTTAGGCGTTCAGGCCTGGGCCCCTGGTGCTCCGCCTTCTCCTGCTCCCTGGGGCCATTGGTTCAGGCGCGACTTGCGGCAGCTGGTACCCTGATTCCAGGGCGGCAGCAAAGGCGTCATTGTTCCGCTGCACCTTTTCGGCATCGCAATTCAAGACACGGACTCCCATGGTCCTGATGACACTTTTGGTTATGGGACTGTCCAAATGGATGTGTGTGTGCAGTTCGCGGAGGTGCCTCGAGGCTGGCTTGATGGGTTTCAAATCGTTGAAAAGATAGCCGCCGGGGCACTCATCGCACCGAACGATGAACCAGTCGACACCATAATCGATCTCCCCCGCAACGATAGCATACCGGAGCCTGGGGTTCCCATCGCCGTAAACCTCCTCGAAAGAGATGACCTTTTCGTTCGCATATGTAGAGCCTGAAGCTCTGCTCCTCTTTGAGCGCTGGCTCGACGAGTAGTAACCGTCTAAATCTTGGGTATCGTCGCCATCTCCGTCGTTGGTGGCACCTCGGGGCCGCTTCCCGAGCGTTGAGGAGCTGCCAGATTGTGCATGATCGAGACCCTAGAATGTAACGTTCTTATCAGCAAATAAGGGACGCTCAGGCGGACCACAGCAGCACTTACCCCGGCCGCCAGTTGCCTCAAATAGGTCTCGTTTAACTCGCTCTCCGCTATGTTGAGCTCGCTCTGAGGCTCGCCGCCCCTTGTCGGCGCACTGCCATCGTCTTCAGGGGTGGGGCTGATAAAGTCGTTGAGGTTAATGCCGTTGGGTCCAAGAAGGAAACGGGGATCCGCATCGTCATCAGCGTGGCCGTCTGCGTCCAAATCCCCGGCCTGGGAGTGCTGGGAGATCGGGCTTGCCAGCGTCTGTTGGTGACTCGGAGGAGCTGGCGGCGCAGGGGAAACAGACAGTGTGGGCGGGCCGTTGTGCAGCCAGGCCAGCAAACTGTCACGCTCCGACTTGTTGTGCTCCATGGCCTTCACACGTTGGCGTTCCAAGTGGGCCAGCCTTTGATTATTGGTGGTAATTTTGATGTAGATGTCGTTGATCGCACGTTTGATCTCATCCAACTGTTTGTCAAGTTTCCTCACCTCATCTTGTTGCTTTGCGTTGTCATCCGAAACCGCCTTGTGAAGTTTGTGGAACTCATCTTCGGTTTGTTTGTTTGCGTTTGCGAAAATTCTCTCTATATCCTTCCCCCAGGCGGGAAGGACAGGATGAAGGTCCAAGTTCTTTGACATTGCAGACGTGTCGTTTCTGGCTGTTACGTTGTCGATGAATGAATCAATTCGATGAATGAATCAATCATTGAAGGAATGAAGGCGTCAGTCGCTCTGTTTGAGGGTCACTGGGCCGCCTGAGCTTTTGAGCGTTGTTTGCTGTACGTGCCACCCCTGGTCTGGACCTTGTTTTTGTGGGGGTTGGTGTGTCCTGGCGGCTCAACCCTCGTCACGCCGTGTCTTGCAAGTCGGTCCCAAGGGAGACAGAAATGGCGCTGTGCTCGTAGTGACTCCTGGGCTCCAGCGTTGGTGGCGGCCAGCTTGGAACTCATCAGCCAAGCGGTGGAGGTGGCAGAGGAACACGGAGCACTGAGAAAGAGCAACCGAGCCGAGAAAACAAACGGATGGAAAAGTGGATCACGCTCGTCCACTCATCCACAGCCAACAGGACAACCCCGCAGCGCGCTTCCCAATCCAGCTGCAACTGCATCATCGACCAACCCAGAAACACCAATAACATCGCACCGTCATCTCTGACCCCCAACCAACAACGCCAAAAGAAACCCCCCAAAAGATTCCCATCTGCACTCCGTTTGCGCTGACATCTGTGGCGTTTTTCCTCTCGGCCATCACGTCTCCCCCCGCTCAAACATACTCATAACAAAGCAACGCCCCCCCAATAATGAGCTGATACAGATAGGGCGCTGGCCGATAGGGCGACCAGCGAGATAACTCTCGGGCTGAAGAGCATCGTAGAGTTGGTTGCCTGAGAACGGGGCAATGTCAAACGAATGTGATTCAAACGAGTGTGATGTTTAAGTCTTTTGAGTCATGAGCGAAGTGACTGTCAGAGTTATGATTGGAAGTGAGCGGACATCGCTCCAATCTTATACCTGCTCATGGTCCTTGAGGTCTGGCAGGTGTTGATTGCAGGGTCTGTTGTAGATTCAGTTGAATATGCAGTTGGGTTACGCTGTGGTCAGAGAAAATAGAGTCCATGGTTGCGAAGGTGTGAAGTTGCAAGGTGGTATCGAGGCTGAGGCTGACCAGGAATCCAGCGTACCAATCTCTTGGAACAGAAAGTGTACAACCAAACTGGACAAAAGTGGGATAGCGTCAGGGGAGCGATGTCGGTGTGTCTCAAGGTCAACTGCCGAAACACTTGCCGACTGGCTGTTTTGTCTATCATTTGACTGACCTGGTAGTAATATTGTTGCCAGCCAAACTTTGGGTCAGCATGGATTTGATGCCTTGGCAGTAATTACTGCGTATTCCAGGGTGCGGCGTGGCATGAGACGGCGAGGGCTTGTCTCTCGCATCCATCTCACGTCTCCACTCGCATTATTGACATGTGTTACCCGGGCCTTACCTACATGTACGGGGTGCAATTATTGGTCCATTGCATTGGCTGATAGAAGCGCTCGGATCAGACACGTTCCTAAACGCTGAATTGCCATTCATTGCCAGTGGCATCCTGGAATACGCTTTTCTCGTCCTTGCCTGGACTATGTGACATGCTTGATATCTGCATGTTAAAGAGCTATCCACAAACCTGAAATAGGGGGGCGCCAGCTGACTAGCAGCAACAACATGCTGAAGGCGGTGACCTCGGCGGCGGCAGTGTCTTCTTTGCTCGTTGGAGCTTTGACGGCCACGCTCTGGTGGGTGCCTGCTCTTGCACCCTCGACATTCTCCAAGAGGCGAGTCCTGCTGAACTTCCAATGGTGCTTTGGGTCGATTTTGGAATGTGAGTAGTTGTACACCAGGCAGGGACCTCTGGGAGCGCTGCCAGGGCCAGGAAGGCGATGGCCTCGAGGTTCGCTATTCCCGGACGGAGTGACATGTTGAGTTTCACTCATGGTCTGGGCTGGGAATAGATTTGTGCGTGGGGGCTCAAAAGGAAGGAGCCACCTAGCGCCCCAGGAGGACGTGGAGCTGACCCGGGCAGCTTTTTAGCTTGATCCAAACTGCTCGCATTTGATGGGCCGACGCCTGCTGCCAGCCGGGGGGCATTTTGAGCTGTTGCCCACCAAGCTGCATTCAACTTGAGTCGGTAACCCCCTCGGCATATTCTGTTCAATCTTTGCAAGGACTGAGCAGCGGAGGTGGCATACACCCGGATCACCATCATCGCAGCCATAACAAGCAGACCAAGGATTATGGGAAAGAGGTAAGCAATCTTGGTAGGCAGTACCGAGAGCGGAAAATGAAATCTCGCAAATCGCCATAGTCACGACATATGTACGACTGTTAGTTTTGTTAAAAAGCTCTATCACGACTCTACAATTCCGCTTTCCTGCTTCCGTTCCAGCCACAAAACGCAACACGGGCACATCCTACCCACTTGAGCTTTGCCCCTGAACTCAACCAACCCCAACCCACGAAATCCTCACCATAACAACCATCCACCCAGATATCAGGCCGCAGAAGTGGCCACTGCCGTAGGAACAGCAACACACTCAGTACAGATGGCGTTCGCAATCGAGCCAACAATTGGCGCACTCGCTCCGCAAGCAGTAGCCACGCACGGCATCACGGCAGCTTGCATCGCCGGACCATGCGAGCAATGGCATGCAAAGTCCATGGGCACGGTGCAGCCGACCGAGTGAGCGGCCTCAGAGATGCAAGGGATCTGTGTTGGGTCGTGTCAGTTGGTGCATCCCAGATATAGATTCGAGAGTTAAGTTCAGATTTGACTTACACCGCAAGCCGGCATCTGTGAGGTCAGGGCGCAGGGGGGTCCTGTGGGGGCTGGGGCTACGGCTGTGGGAGCCTCGGTGGTGGTTTGGGACCAGGCTGGGGCCACGAGGGCGATGGCCGTGATGAGGAGATTGAGGGTGTACATGTTGAGGTTTGGTGTTCGAGGACGAGTTCAAGACGTGTGGATGTTGCAATATGGGCAGAGGATAACACCATTGTGAGATCCACGGCCGTTTTATACTCCAACTCTAGCTAATTTTAGCACGTATGCTCCTCCGCAAAGTCCCAGGCCGTGTAATTGTCCTCGAATCTAAGTTATTACGGAGACAGCCTTTCCGCAGCCGCGTACCTGGAAACAAAGGGGAGGCCATTCTCTTCGGGCATTTTATTACGACAAGTGCATAAAGCATTTGCGGGGAGAGGGCCTACGTGAGGGACTAAGGGTCGTATATTTGAAGTCCCTTGATAGATGTCCCAATGAGGGTTGGGAATTATCATGCCCCCTTTTTAGCCGTCGAAATACTGTCCGGACTTGGGGCTTGTGATGCCATGGGCGTTTTGGACGTTCTGGGAATGCCGTGCGTGCCGAGACTTTTGCCGCACCAAATAAAAGATGGGATTTCTTAGAGACTATTTGCTTTTTCTCTGGGTCTCTAATAAGGGAGCCACTTCTCCTCTTCGCCGAGTCGCTTCCGACACGAGCTTCGGCCCGACCCAGACTTCATAACCCATGAACCTGGAAGTCAGCGGGTTGTTGAGTTGCACTCCATGGAGAAGTCCGTTCTCTACATCACAGTACCAGCTCCGTACTGGGACAGCTATCCCGGGTCTTCCAAAAGGCACCCAATAGGTCCTCTGCATTGGGCTGTGATGTTGCGATCCAGTCATCAGTCGGGAACATCGTCAAGAACCTGTCGTCGTTCCAAAGCAATTGAACACGGGTAAAATCTCGCCGGATGTAAAAGGAGACATGGCACCCAGAGAGATGAGCATTGCTTCAACAATTGCTTGGGGGTTGAAGACGGCGTTCTTGAATGCAATTGGTGTGAAATCAAAGATGGTTCGGGGCATCTTGGTTTCCCGGAGGAAGCCCGTGCACTGGCTCAATTGCCCGAGCAGACCACCCGGGGTGGAGCGCGGAGATCGTCCGACGTGATGCCGCAGCTGGTCCTTAAGAACAAAACATTGGGAGCAAGCTGCCAGCTGTGTAGCTCCTTTTCAACCTGACCTGATTGTTTGCGTCTTTTCGACTTGAGCCCTCTGTTGCGGATTGCGTGATGAAGTGTCGTTGCTCGCAGCGGGGAGTCTGGCGGCCGAGACCGGGGCTGAAGCGGTATCCCTGCCAATTGGTGCGCCAATCGCAAGCCCACCAATGGCGGCTGGAAAAGTTTTCTGCCCCACACCACGCCAGTGACGCCAGCGCCGCTTGCCCTTCCCCATGGGATGATGCGACCTTGGCGTTTGGCGAGACTCGGACGGTAAACATTTGACTCAAACAGTGTCCACTCTGATCTGGCCTTTAGGAGGAGCTAGCGCCTAGTGCCGAAGCTCACAGCTCGAGTCAAAAGTGCGCCACCCCACGAGAAGCTCCTTCCCTCTCCAGAAACCGTTTTACGCCGTTGCTGCCACAACGCCATCCGCCCAAGATGCTTTCCTCGCTCCGAATTGCCTCGCGCCGAGTCGCAACCCCTCGCCTGGCCGCCCTGCGCTACGCCTCGACCTGGGCCAACGTGCCCCAAGGACCTCCCGTATGTTTTTCCAGACCCTCTTCACATGACAATTGACTGACTGACATATCCGCGCAGGATGTACGTATTCTCGCAAATGTGACGCAGCTTCGCGAGCTGGTTGTGCTAACCGACGCCCGCGATTTTGACAGGCCATTCTCGGTATGCGCCATTAACCCTCCGCCAATTCCTACCCCAGAAACTCAATTGCTGACGGTGACTCCTCGCAGGCATCACGGAAGCGTTCAAGGCCGACAGCTTCGACAAGAAGATCAACCTCGGTTCGTTCGAGACCCTCCCCCACCCCAGGCCGGCCCCGTTGTATATAGCTCGAGCAACACGGACTGACTCGTGCGCCGTCTCCGCAATTAGGTGTCGGAGCGTACCGCGATGACAAGGGCAAGCCGTATGTCCTGCCCTCGGTGCGCACGGCTGAGGAGAAGGTGATCGCGTCGCGCCTGAACAAGGAGTACGCCGGCATCACCGGTGTGCCCGAGTTCACCAAGGCCGCCGCCGTTCTTGCCTACGGCAAGGACAGCTCCGCCCTCGGTCGCCTGGCCATCACTCAGTCCATCTCCGGAACGGGTGCCCTGCGCATCGGCGGCGCGTTCCTCGCCCGCCACTTCCCCGGCGCGAAGACCGTCTACATCCCCAACCCGTCATGGGCCAACCACGCGGCCGTGTTCAAGGACTCCGGCCTCACGGTCGAGAAGTACGCCTACTACAACAAGGATACCATCGGTCTCGACTTTGAGGGCATGCTCGCCGACATCAACAAGGCCCCTAACGGCAGCATCTTCCTCTTCCACGCCTGCGCGCACAACCCCACTGGTGTTGACCCCACCCCCGAGCAGTGGAAGCAGATCGAGAAGGCCGTCAAGGCCAAGGGTCACTTCTCCTTCTTCGACATGGCGTACCAGGGCTTCGCCAGCGGCGACATCCACAAGGACGCCTTCGCCGTGCGCCACTTCGTCGCCGAGGGCCATAACATCTGCCTGGCCCAGTCCTTCGCCAAGAACATGGGTCTGTATGGCGAGCGCATTGGCGCCTTCTCCCTCGTCTGCGCCGACGCCGCCGAGGCCAAGCGCGTCGACTCCCAGGTCAAGATTCTTGTCCGCCCCATGTACTCCAACCCCCCTATCCACGGCGCCCGCATCGCCGCCGAGATCCTCAACACCCCTGAGCTCTACGAGCAGTGGCTCCTCGAGGTCAAGGGCATGGCCGACCGCATCATCACCATGCGCGCCGCCCTCAAGGAGGGTCTCGAGAAGCTCGGCTCCAAGCACGACTGGAGCCACATCACCAGCCAGATCGGCATGTTCGCCTACACCGGCCTGACCCCCGAGCAGATGGACCAGCTCGCCAAGGAGTTCAGCGTGTACGCCACCAAGGACGGCCGCATCTCCGTTGCCGGCATCACCAGCGACAACGTCGGCCGCCTGGCCGAGTCCATCTTCAAGGTCAAGGGTTAAGATGGGGAGCGCCAGAGTCAAAAAGCAAAAAGACAGAGGAAAGCGAGCGCCGGTTAGACTATAGATGGTAGAGGGCGACTCTTGGGGTGTGGTCCACGTTTTGCATTTGCGTCTATACCTACATACGGATAATCATGCGCGGCAGGATGTCATCTACGGAACGCCATGTGCTCGTTTGTATACTACCTTATGAAGTTGTTGCTGAGCTGGGGATCTTGAAAAGTTGAGGCAATGGAAAGCGTAAAATAGCTCTTGGATGAACTTGCGTGCTTGGTGATGACATGTGGTAGGAGGTATCGGGGGTTCTGACTTGATGTCCAACAAACCGCTGTACGCCCTTGGCCGCCATTAGCTTGATGTTATGATCAGGGTGGGAGAACAACATGGGGAGTCCAAAGTCCACAAACACATTATAGCTGGTCGCTCTATTGCCCATCGTGTGGGAAGACCGAGGTCATAAGTCTTGTTCGCGTGATCCGTGGTCCTGTAGTTGACATGCTTCCACCACGGGCGAGATGTAGTACCATGCGCCTTCATCCAGAGGTCGCCCATTGTTGCAGGAGGTGAGAGGAGGAAGCATGTAGATGGGAAAAGCTTGATTGATGCAGATTAGCGATTGATGTCAAGGAACTATCGAGGTTCTGGCCAAGTGTGGTAACAGCTCCTCGGTCCACATCGGCAAGACAAGGGCCTCGTTTCCAGACCATCCTGGTGGACACCTTCACCAGCTAGGCTTGAGCTTGAGCTTGAGCTTGAGCAGATACGCTCTACATCCCCAAACTCCAAACCCAGGCATATCTCTTGAGCCGCCTTATGACCACAGAAACCCGTTAGAGGCAACCCGCGGGTGAGGCTAAGCCTCGAAAACCACCAACTCCTGCAACGCAAACCCCCAGCTGTTGCCCCAAGATTAAGCCTTCCCCAATCTCTCCAAGTCCGCTTTGACCTCATCCACCTGCCTCCCCATCTCCCGATACACCCTCGCCATCTCCCTCATCGTCCTCTCCTTGCCTGGCTTCCCGCCTCCCTCCCTGCCACTCCCGCCTTCTTGAACGCCATACTCCTCCAGCTCCCCTTGTAACGTCCGGATCGCCTCGCCCAGTCTCCCCCTCGCATCCCTCAAATGTGCAGCATAGTTCCTCAAGGCCTTCGACACCTCGGGCGTGTACGTGTCCCTTCTAGCCTGCCACAGTGCGGTTTGCGCTTCCGTCTCCTGCCGTTGAGCGGTGAGAGCGACTTCTGTAGCGCGGAACTCAAGGGAGCGCGCGATGGGGCCGTGTTTGGCCTCGAGTGAGCGGAGGAGATGCGCTAGGGCCTGGGCGTGGTAGTGTAATAGGTTTGAGAGACTTGTTGCGGCGGCCAGGCGACCGCGGGTGAGGGCCTCTTGTCGGGAGGCGATGGAGGTGGTGAGAGTGGCGATGTGGTCGGGGAGGGAAGGGATGGTGCGATGGACGAAGGAGGGGTTGGTTGCTGGGTTGGCGATGCGGGCGAGATGAACGGCTGAGGTGTTGAGGTTTGTTGACACTAGGGTGGCTAGTTGTGGGAGTAGTGAGGGGAAGTCTGAGAAGGGAGGGCTGTTGAGGAGGAGGGATGTTGACTCCGGGGTGAGTGATGGTGGGGGGTCGGCCAAGAATGGCGGAAGGAGGAGTAGGAGGTCAAGAAGAGGGGATGGGAGCTCGGCAACCTGGTTCCGTTGGAGCTGTGGTTGGGGTTTTGTTCGTCGGATGAGAGATGGGGCTGGTTTGGCGTCCTGTGGTGTGGGATTCACTGTGGAAATGGCCTGAATGAGGAGGTGTTTCTTGGCCGCCTCTTTGCGATGTTGCGCAAGCTCCTGTACCATCGTCAGCTTCGGGTCATGAAGAGGGGCACAGGCCAAACCAACCTCACGAACTGCATTGCGCCCTTTCGCAGCAGGGTCGTGTTTCGTTGATCCATCTGGATTGAGAAGCGCTGTTGTCAATGTTTTGTAGAGAGCGGCAAAGTCTGGGTTGTGCTGCAGCACAGCATCTTCGACTGGGGGTAACATGCTGATCCTGGCAGCTTGCCGCTATCACGGGCGACCTTGGCTGAGCCCCGAGACCCTCAAAGGGCAGTTGAATGGCTTCAAGACAGGATGCTCCGTCAATTCTGCAGGGATAATCCAATCAAAAAACCAGAGCAAATGGGGTGAATGAAGATTTCAGTAGCCGCAGATGCAGATGCAAAGCTACCAGTCCAACACCGCGTGAGTGGGTGGTGCATTCGCCTGCAAGTCGTCTGTTGCCCCAGCGCGTCAACATCCCCTCCCCACGAGACCCCACGCGGTAGCACGTGACTCCACTTGCCTTGCCGGCCCGCCAGCCAGTCTCCCAGCTGCCGAATTCTGCCAGACAGCTCCCGACCCCTGCCAATCTAACACCGAAATTTTGAAGCTCGACATCAAGCAATCCACCACCGACGCCGTCCTCATCCTCCCCGGCGACGAGGATCGACCACCCCTCCGCGCCCTCCAATTGCGCTTCCGCCGGCGCCCACGACACATTCCCACCGCCAATCGCGGCGCAGACCACCATGCCGCCCACCCTCGCCCCAACCTGCCTCCGGGCCCTCACCCCCCTCCGATCCCCCTCCGCCTCCGCAATCCGCACCCTCTCAACAACCTCTTTACTCTTCTACAAACAAACCGCCGTCCCTAAATCCACCATCCCCATCCCCTCCGTCTCAGCCCCGCACCCCGAAATCCCGCCGTACCCCCTCGGCCCCCGGCAAGCCTACCACCAATCCAACACGGGCCTCTACGGCAGCGCCTCCATCCGCTTCGGCAACAAAGTCTCCTCCCGCAACGAAATCAAGACGCGGCGCGCCTGGCGTCCCAACGTGCACCACAAGCGCCTGTGGTCCGAGTCCCTGTCGTGCTTCGTGCGCACGCGCGTGACGACGCGCGTCCTGCGCACAATCGACAAGGTCGGCGGTCTGGATGCCTACCTGCTGGGGATCAAGCCGGCGCGGATTGCGGAGCTGGGGCCCTGGGGGTGGCGGTTGAGATGGCGCATCATGCAGGCGCCGAAGCTGCGGGCGAAGCTGAATGCCGAGCGGGAGGCGCTCGGTCTGCCTCTGGTTCCGTTAGACCCGACCAAGGTGGCAGTGGTGGAGGGTCTGGGGGCTAGCGGCCAGTCGGTAGCGCAGCTGATGGAGGAGACGGACAGGATGCTGGCGAAGGAGGAGGAGTTCTCGCTGAGTGAGGAGGCAGAGAAGGACACATTTATGCACGAGCCTAATATGAGGCTCAAGGACCTGAAGGCTTGAGGGCCTGACAGTGGCGAGCTTGTCTGAGATGGTTCAATTGTATCATACATGTATAAACACGTCAAAATAGAATCGGATGGGAACCATCAAGTGCCTGCAAAAGGTCTATTGTTCTAAAGCTCGCTTCTTCTACTTCTCATGCGCGACAAATAGTGATACTTGCTTTGAGTAACGATAAGGCTGTTCATACGAATCGAAGTCTCTACATGCATCGCTCCATGCGGGCCTTCCAGTGCCCTTTAGGTTCCACAGGTTCTCAGGTCACAGGTTCACAGCGGAAGCTGAGTTCCATGTTCGACCTTTACGCCGTCCTTCCACTAGAAACGCAGGTCCCAGCCGATCTGGGGACCCAGCTTCGGAAGTTCGTCCGCAACGCTCTGGACGTCCTTGTCACCACGACCGCTGAGGCAGATGACGATGTCCTCGCCCTTCTTCATGGTCTTGGCGAGCTCGATCGCGCCGTAGATGCCGTGGGCCGACTCGAGGGCGGGAATGATACCCTCCAGCTGGCTCATGAGGCGGAAACCGATGAAAGCTTGAGCATCGGTGGCTGCGACGAACTTAGCACGCTCCGAGTCCTTCCAGTTGGACAGCTCCGGTCCGACACCCGGGTAGTCCAAACCGGCAGAGATCGAGTGCGTATCGTCGATCTGGCCGTGCTCGTTCTGGAGGATGTAGGTTCGCACACCGTGCAACACGCCCTTGGTACCCGCAGTGAGAGTAGCACTGTGGCGCGCCGTGTCAACACCATCGCCACCGGCCTCGACGCCGAGAAGCTTGACGCTGGGGTCGTTGCTGAAGGGGTAGAACATGCCCACAGCGTTGCTGCCACCACCGACGCAGGCGACGACGGCATCGGGGAGCTTTCCGCGCTTTTCGAGCATCTGAGCCTTGGTCTCGTTACCGATGACAGACTGGAACGTTCGGACAATCGTCGGGAAAGGATGAGGGCCAATAGCCGAACCGATGATGTAATGAGTGTCCTCCAGGTTCACCACCCAGGCTCGCAGTGCCTCGTTGACAGCATCACGAAGAGTTTTGCTGCCTGCTTCCACGGCCACGACTTTGGCCCCGAGAAGCTTCATGCGGAACACGTTAAGAGCCTGGCGACGAACGTCCTCTGCGCCCATAAAGACAGTGCACTCCATGCCAAACTTGGCGCAGACGGTCGCCGTTGCAACACCGTGCTGACCAGCACCGGTCTCTGCAATGATCTTGGTCTTTCCGAGCTTTCTTGCTAGGAGAAGCTGTCCCAGTGCGTTGTTGATCTTGTGAGATCCGGTGTGGTTGAGGTCCTCTCTCTTGAGCCAGATATTGGCACCACCGGCGTGCTCCGTCAGCCTTTCGGCAAGATGAAGATGGCCGGGGCGTCCCATCCAGGGGTAGTAAGACCGATACTCCTCCCAGAAAGCCGGGTCGTCCTTCAGCTTGTTGAACCCCTCTTCGAGCTCCGACAGACAGTCCATTAGCGACTCAGGAACGTACTGGCCGCCGAACTCGCCGAATCGTTCTGGGATCTTGCCGTGAAGGGCCTGAAGCTGTCTAACAAGGTCATCGGTGTCGGTAACGACAGCATCCACAGTGGCAGGGGCTGTGGGCTCCTGGGCTACCGATGCGGCCTCCACGATGCCAACCTCGCGGGTAGCCTCATCCTCGGCGGTGGCGTCGCGACCGCACAGATACGAGCAGAAGTCCTGAACAGCTTTAGGCTCCTCGCCCTTGGCAGCCTTCTGAAGGGTAGTAACAATCATGCTGCCAACAACGACGCCATCGGCAATGCTCGCAAGAGAAAGGAAGTGATCCCGGGTGCTGACTCCGAAGCCAACGGCGGCCGGCTTGTCACCGCTGTATCTCTTGACGCGGCCAAGCAGCTCAGGAAGGTTGGCGTTAAGTGTTCCGAGGGCGCCAGTCACGCCTTGGCGGGAAACGACGTAGATGAAGGAGTCGGCAAGCTGGCAAAGGAGGCGCATGCGAGTATCGGATGTCGCGGGGGCAATGAGCGGGACGTAGGAAAGGCTGTAGGGGTTCTGTAAGCATCGTGACAGATCAACAGCAGGACAGGTATTCTTACCCTCCACGAGAGCAGAGGCGGCGGAATGAGACAGCCTCCTCGGGGGGAAGGTCAACGACAATGAAGCCATTAACTCCAGCCTCCTTGCAATCCGTCAGAAGGCGCTCTTCGCCGTAGCTGAGCAGCGGGTTGTAGTATCCCATGAGGAGGATGGGCGCCTTGAGACCGCGCGAGCGGGCGTCGCGAACCATCTGCAGTGTCGACTCAATAGTTACGCCATTCTGCAGGGCGACAGTGTTCGAGGTTTGGATGGTCGGGCCGTCCGCAATAGGGTCGGTGAAAGGAACGCCGAGCTCAATAACATCTGCGAGGGCAAAGCGGTCAGCCACTCGTCTAGCAAGCGGAACGACAGCAGCGAAGCTACTTACCGGCGCCTCCCCGCTCCATCGCGAGCAGGACATTGGGGGTATCCTCGGGCAAGGGGAACCCGGCGGTGACGTAGGTGACGAGCGCGGCCTGGCTGCATGTTAGCTATTCAGAGTCTTGCCGGTGGTCCCCGACTTTCCTCCTGCGCAGGAGAATGTGGGTTGAGTTGGGTTGGGAATGGTGGGGCGGGGCATACCCTGTTCTGGGCCTTGCAGCGCGCGAACGTCTGCTTGAGGGCCTCCATAGTGTCTGGGTGCCGGATCGCAGGTCAATTGGGATGCAATTGAGTGTCTTTCTGAGGAAAGCTGTCTTGAAAACCGGCGTGTTGGAAGAGACAGTCAGAACCCGCACACCTTTGTCCAAACTTCGAGGGGCAGAAGCTGGCAGTTTTGAGTCACCGATTTTTTGCACCCCGCCAAACGGCCAGATCTGGCCCCACCGCCTTGCCACCATGCCGATCCCGGCACCTCCGCATTGAGCAGGGACCGTCCCTGCATATCGTCAATTAGTGGGCGGGTTTGCCCCATCCAGTGGGCTCCGCCCTGGACAGCTCGTCAACCTCCACAGAGCATGGGACGACGGGAAGGGAGGCTCTCGAGGGGACGATAGTGAGAGCCTGAAGGCGAGTTGTCTTTGTTTGCTGGGTTCTATTCAGGTGAGCTTTAGAAGAATCTTTTGTTCATCCAGCGCTTGTTCCTTGTTCCAACCACGTGGCGTTCCCAAGGTGCGGAGCGACAGGAGGCGTTGTCCGTGACGTCGCAACGGCGAGACGAAGAAGGTTGATGGGGCCAGCCCAAACCGCCACATTCAGCGCCTATGACGGGTAGCCCTAAAACGACCGCTGAACACCCAAGCGACGCTTCTGTGTCGCAACTGTCATAGCCGTTGGGTGAAACCTCTGCGCTCCCCATCCATGTCACTCAAGCCAGCTCTCGCAGCCATCGCTACCCCACCTCCCCACCAACATTTCATCATCGGGGGCGCCCCACCACAACATTCTCACTTCCTCGGCTCACACGTCAATACACTTCAACTCATATCCAGGGGACAATGTTGAGGTAACAATAGGGCATGCAATACCAAAACTATCTAGCTTGTACCTCGCTATGCCAGCCCAACCCAACCCGCAGGATGCAAACGCCATGCTGTGCTCGGAACGCCGTTCCAAATGCAAACTCCTATCCATTCCTTTGCTTTCCTATCCATTCCTTGCCCCCCTTTTCCACCGCCGCGCTGGTAGGCCACCAGAAACAAAAGAAACATCCTCCACCAAAACAATACATCAATTAATTACAACATTAAACGGCCTAGCCTATACCGGCGAGTAAAGCGGCGGTGGACACCGAACCCGAACCGGGGGGCTCTACCTCCCCGCGTCCTCCATATCCGGATAACTGCTCTTGCGCGTGTGGCTTGGGTAGCGAGCTACGCCTGTCTTTCGAGGAACCGCCCCTGCGTAAACGACCTCGTTGTAGTCAGGTGCCGGGACGCCCGCGCGGTCATCAAAGGGGTTGTCGTTGTGTGTCATCGGAGGGGGAGATGGCGAAGGACGGGGGTGCGTGATGTCGTACTTCTGGCCGCCTTCGCCGCGCATCTTGTCGCGACCAGCCATATCGACGAGGGCCCAGACGACACCGGTGAGAACGACGATGATGTAGACGAGGAGGAGGGCTGTGGAGATGAGCGCTTCCTGGATGATGCCGTCGTGGAGGGTCTTGATGACGGACTGCACGGCCCCAGAGACCTCATCAGTAGTGACGGCCGAGGGGGAGGCCAGGAAGCTCTTCAGGTCGGAGTCGCCGTTGACACTATCGCCGGCGCCCTGCGAGAAGGTGTCGTTGGGGAAGAGGGGGAGGGTGATCTTGGCGTTGTCGTGCACCCAGGTGAGGCCGCGCTCGATGGCGTCGATCTTCCTGCCGATGAGGCAGTTGGCGATCTGCCGAGCCGTGTTGAGCAGGACCGTGTCCTTGAAGACGTTGGTGATGCCGTCGTTGAGCTCCGTGTCGATCGTGTTGAGGGTCTTGTTGACGGCGGAGGTGGCCTCGCGAACCCAGCCGAGAAGGTCATCGTTGATGTCGTTCTGGATGTTGAGAATGCCTGCGTTCGCATCCACAGCCCAGTCCGTTGACACCGCTTCCAGGGTCTGCACCACGTCCCCAGCGAAGTCACCCACCTGGTTGACCAGGGCTGGGGCCTCCTTCTCGATGGCGCGCAGCAGGACGAACTGGCACAAGCAGGAGAAGAAGCCAGCGATGGCCAGGGACAGGACGAAGAGCGCGGGCAGAGATGTTGCGTAGGCGATGGCCCATCGAGCGACGAGGTTCTTCTTTCCCTTGAACCGGCTGGCGAGCTTGATGCCGGCGCCTGCGGTCATGGGCCTAGACGCGATGTACACAACATCCATGGGGTCGTAGCCGTTCTCAGTGAAAACCTTGGCGCGCATCTTCTCCCTGCGCCAGCGCTTGATCTCGAAGAAACCCATGACGAGCATCGCCAACACAGCCAAGATGGGAATGACGACGGCGAATGCGATCTTGCCTTTCTTCACGATCTCGAAGAGTGTGGTGAAGAATTCGTTGAGAAACGAGTTGCTGGAGCAGAACGACAGAGCCTGCTTCTCGGCGACGGGGAAGACAGACCGGTCAAACGAGTAGTTGCCGAGCTTGGCGTCGAGTTGATCCGTGACGAGCTTGAAGGGGATGGACAGGGCGTCCTTTCCGAGCTTCTCAATCTGGTCGAAATTCGGAATCGTTTTGTTCAACGAATCAAGGCCCCTCACGAAGCTGCTAGAGTCCACCTTGATGTTCTTCAAGTCGTTGATGCGCCCTGACACCTCGATCTTGGGGGCTTCTTTGCCAATAAGATTAGCAACCCCGCCGACAAGATCGTTGACCGTCGTCTGAAGGGATCCCAAGTCGCTGGTGATGCCGTCGGTGATGGAACCAATAGCCTTGTTCATGACATCGGTCGCCCCCTCCACCGCGCCGATCGCAACATCCAGAGTGCCGTGGATGAGTGCCGAAACCATGCAGACGATTGTGCCGATGTAAAAGTTGATGACGAACATGATGAGCGCCTCAACGCCCATCAGGATCATCTTCAAGACCTGCGTCAGGCCCCGAACCGTCTTGCTGATGCCATCCGCAGCGAGCGAGTTGACACCAACGGACAGGTAGTGTGGCATAGACGCCATAGCGCTGCCGACGTCTTCCACCTTGGTGCAGGCCGAAAGCGCTTTGACCTTCGCATCGCCAATGTTGTCGTTGAGGCTGCCCGTGAGGAGCAGGACCCTGACCAGGACCAGAAGCAACAGGACCGTCCACCGGTTGAACCATATTTGCGACAGCCTCGCTCGAAGCCCAAGGTAGGGCGTGATTCCGGGGTTGGTTTCGTAGAACCGTCGGATTTGCGGGGCGGGTTTGTGAGGCTCGTCGTGTAAGTCGACCATCTCCCAGGAGGTGGGGTTGAGGTTCGAGGGGACTGGGGGCACCGGGGGCACCCCCCTAGATTTCTCGCTGTATGCCATGTCGGCCGAGTGTTCGTGTGTGTTCTTAGACCAGCCAAGAGTGTCGATGTGTTGTGAGTTGATATCGTAAAGCGAAAACGTAGTATCGATCGAGAGGGTATCGAGATTATCGTTGCGAATAGTAAATGCTCAATGCTTCCAGACCAGCCGAACAAGAGAAAAAATTGCAGAGTATAAAATGGAAGAGGTCACAAAGGAGAAGTTACAAAGGGAAGCATGACGCACACACCTTGTTGAGGATGCGTGGTTCTATTGTTCAGCCGAATGAGTGGGAGGACAATAGGAACAATAGGTGAGTCGGGATGGAGGGTCAACCACCACAATAAGAGTCCACAATAAGAGTCAATGAATGCTAGGTCAGGCGGCCACCGCGCCAAACAAAGCGTCCCAAAATGGAAACTCGCCATTCTTTTGTCGCTTGGAGACGGAGGCCACGGAAGCCAAAGAGATCGGTGGGTGGCAGCTTTGCCCAGGTCCCGTAGCCGCGGGTTCGAAAGGTGGTCGGCGCTTCGCAGCCAGTCGTTCCCTCGACCGCAGGCGACTCTCCAAACCGCGCGGCCTCACTCGCTGAGAGGCAGCCGAGTCCCGGCTCCACCACGGAGCCCAAAGTTCTTGGCAATTGAGAATGAGGCTGGGGCGCCTTTGTCGCGAGCTGTGGGAGCAAGACTCGTCGCGACGCATGCTCGTTCTCGAGCCAGACTGCGGAGTCGCCACCCCCGCACAAAACCCCAACCCCAGCTGAGCCACCAGGTCGGCAGCGCCGTGAGACACGGCTGATCCGCAGACCAGTGCGTGCTCAACAGCTGGAGTCACCGTCGCCATCCGAAAACGCGCTTCTGATCAGTGACCATCGCTGCTGGCGATTCACTGGGCAGTTCCATCCAGTATTGTATTGCGTGGTGTCATTTTCCGGGACGGGCAGAAAAGTCTCTCGGCTGCTTGGCGGGGACAGCGGCCGAAACCGAAACGACGCAGTGGAAGCGCCCAGGCCAAAGTGTTGCAAATTTCAAGTATGAGTAAAAACAGAAACAGAAGGCCGTCATGATCTCGGCCACGGGATCTCAATGGTAATTTGGGCCGATGCGTCGCTGTGTTCCGCAGTCATCGTGTTTCGAGATCTTCCCGCGGGGCCGCAATGGTTGGTCGTCGGTTCCTGAAGCGCGTCCGCGCGACGGCGGCAAAGGGACCCGCTCACGTGGAGCCTCAGGCACCAGGGGTGCATGCCAGCCAATAGGAACCGCCCGTCCCCCAGATCTCAAAATGCAGCCGCCAACTTCGCAGGAGCCAAACTCCGGTGTTGAGAGGGCAGCATGTTCTGCATCTGCATGCTCCCCAACCCAGCTCTTGATCTCCCGGAGTCCCGCAATATGTTGGCCCGGAATGCAGCCATCGTCATGCTTGGCGCTACCGCTGATCGCGGGCTAGGCTGAGGAGCCGTGGTATTTGAACCTTCCATCGCCGCGACCAAAATCCACCACGACATGCGCAGGTTGCTGTGGAAGCCTGATGGAACTTTCTGCCGCTGGTGCGCATCGAGTTTCACTGTGTGGTTCAACATGCCAGTGATGTTCATCCATCCGCGGGGCGCAAGTGGGGCGGGGCACTCACTCGTTGCGAGCGTTGAAGCCTCAGGTTCAAAGTTGAGCAAGCGGACCTGCCTCGATCCGCGCCTGCCTCGTGTGCTGGCGTCCTCAAATCTTGATGGGCCGGGCTGGATGCCCCCGGTGACGATTTTAACTTCTTCCATTCAAGTTGAGGCTCACACCATCTTCAACTCCAATATCGGTGCATCATCAAACAGCTCGACCTTGCCCTCCGTTTCGGAGAACCCTATTCTTTCCCAGAGACCTTCATCTCCCTCCACTGCGGCCAGTGCCAGGAGATATTGAGGAGATTCCACTCCTTCCCCCACCTCCCTGCTTCCGATCAGCACGCACAGCACCCGATTCGATAGCCGCACAGTTTCCGGGTCTTCGCCTGGGCGATCGGCGAGAAAAGGGACAAAGACCGGCGATTCACCACCATCGACATGCAACGCGATGCGCAAATCGTTGCGACCGTTCCATCGCACACCCGTTTTCCTGGTTCTGTCAAGTTCCACTTTCCCCCAACAACAAGCGGCAGAGATGTGGACTTGGCCAGCCACAGGCTGCCCGAACGGATTGTCATGCTCATATCTGCAGAACGTCCCGTCGGTGTGTACCTTCAGCCGAGAGTCCTGTAGGAACCCATACTGAGTCACATGCTTGTAGCGGACAGCGCATGCGGTCGACTGCACGTGTGGGTAGCAGGTGCGGGCCATCCACGACCATGACGGTATTCCCTTGTTTGTTGCCCGGAACACTTTCTTGCTCCGACACGGCGACCACACCAGCGCCCGTGGTAGGTCGGCCAACCACAGGCCCGCAAAATACACATCGCCCGTTAGTCGAGAGATCCGTTCGGCTATTCCAACAAGGGCGAAGGGTCGGTCTCGCTCGTGGCTGAGATACAGAAAGGAGTACTCCTCAACAGCCCGAAGCCAGAAGTCAAGGGGGTTGCTGATGCCCGCACAGACATCAAAGAAGAGAACCTTCTTGGGGCGGATGAACCGTGTCCCATTTTCCCGGGCGTTTGATTCGAAGCCGTCCAGGTCTTGGGCGAGAGATGCCGAGTTGAGATTCCGGGCGCTGAGCGCATGTGCGTCTCCGATGCGGCTGCATTCACAGAAGCAATCAGTTCTGCACTCCCACAACATCTCGGATGCGCCAAAATGCAGAGTTCGGCGGGAGAGAAGTCTCTCCTGGAACACCCACGCCCTGCTGAGAAGAGGTTCCATGGGCGTGCGGAAGTATTCCATGTCGCCATAGAGAACCTCATGACTGCGGTCGTGGGATACACGGGAGAAGATGGGAGGTTCTCCTTCAGCTGTTGGAATCTCGATGGTTTCGAGCGCATGTCCAATCGTCCCGGCTTCGGAGACCACCAGGTCGCGAAACCCCTGACCGTGTATTCGTTGGCGGAAAAGCCCCAGGGAACTGCTCCGCATTGCCGTCGCTGCGATGTTCAAAACGGAGTCGTTGTACACTGTTGACATCTTCACAGACTCGACCATCCAGTCCTCGGGGTCGTCTTGGATGATGCACAAGGAGTCGATCCAGACATACCGACAACCCAGTGCCCTCACAAGCGTAATGACATCACGGAAGAGCTGGGGCAGGACGTCCCAAGCTATCCCCTGCCGGTGGCCGTACAGCGTGTCGTGCGTCGTCTTGAGGAGTGAGTGGGCCGCCTTCTCGCTGCCCCAGCAATGGCTGAGGGTCATGTAGGGCTCGTCCAGGGCAACGTCATCATCCACCAAAGTATCCACGAGCCTGACACCGCCACGGACATCAATCAATCTTTTCGGGAGATTCGCGGGGCCCAAGTGCGCGCACTTCGGATGGGATTCATCGCACCCGGCCATCCATCTCCGGGTTAACTCAACGACTCGATCGAGCGTGATCACAGCGGGGACATGTTGCGCCCAGCCAATCGATGAACACGGACCACGCTGGCCAGTCTTATCGACAAGTCTGGAAATGAGTCAGCTTTCCCCCGCCTTGAGTTGAGAAAGCGATGATACCTCTGGTCTCGATAAAGCTCAATCCGAGAAGCCACATCCCGCATCGTCACGGCGTGGATAAACGATCGATCAGGAACGTCATCGTAAATCAGCACCCGAAAGAGAAGCATGCTCCGCCCCGGTTGCACAACAAGACACAACGCACGCTCAAACCGTTTCTGGACCACGCCCCAAGACTTTCGGCGCTGCATCTCGGACCCCTTGCTGTTCCAGAAGAAGTCGATGGCGTGCTGCAACACCCGGCATGGTGGGCAACCGCCAGCGGCTGTTCCTTCAACCTCGTCGATCGCGACGAGTCTGAAGCGCGCCCGCGGGGGTGGTGAGAAGTCCCCGCTCTTGATGGAGTAAAGGTGTGGTGCAAAGCTCGTGTACTGGCTATAGTCGAGATTTAGACATGCTGGGCATTTGGACCCGCTAATGGCGGCGAGGCGCCCATCTTCAGCGACCAGCGTTGGCGCGTCGCATTCCATCGGCTGGTGGTTGGGAATCGCGGCGGGAGGTGGTCTCAGGGTCCATGTACCGCTCACGAGATTTCGAAGAGCGGGGTCTGCAAGTTTAAGTACCTACATGCGTAGCGTTGTAATGCAACTCAGATCTTACGGGGCGGAACGGAGTTAAGTAGGTACGTTTGGATGGAGGCAGCCAAGCGGCACATGCATATGGCTGCGGGTCCGCTGCTAGTTGGGTTTTTGAACCGGAGGCCGTTGTCAGCAGCACGCAAGAGAGGAGCCAGGCGACGGGATCCACGCACTGGCTCAGCAAGATGTTGATAGAAAATCTTCGCATTGGAAAGGTACGTTCTTCTTTCGGCTTCGTAAAATACCAAAAAAACCCTAACCCAAATTACGCCTGCAGTCCGCTGTCCATGCTATCCACCCTTCACAGCGAGCTCGTTCCCCCCCAAAAAGAAAGAGATAAACCCAAGACCGACGAAACCGTATTTTCCACCTTCCCGAGTCCCGTGACAATGGCGCCTTAGTAAGGCAGGGCCGAGGCAGGAAATTCGTCGTATTTGAACCCGAAGCAACGATATTTTTTTGTGTCTTCACCAGCCGAATCCTTCCCATCGGGCTTTCCTTGGTCGCTACAGAGGAACTCTTATCAGCATATCAAACTCTCGGGCTACTTCTAGTGACCAAGATGAGAAATGATGCAACGTACTTCGTGCACATTATATGCAGGCAATCGCTCCTAGTGCATGTGCTGTCGCTCATTTTATTTGTAGCATTGTAGCATTTGCAGCACTGCCAGCGATCGGGAGTTGGTATTGCATGTGGCATGTTGGTGATGGGGGAATGTTGCTAGGCATACGCTCGACCTTGAAGAAGGTTGAAAGCTGGAAAATCCGGAGACGCGTCGGTATTGATGTTGGTGTTGCTTGGAGGTGAGGCTTGGAACTAGCTGGGGTGGTTGCTTGATAGAGGTTTAGTGGCGCTCTCAATGCTTGCTAGTTGGGAGAAGTGAACGATGCTGACGATGATTAAGTTGAAGGGAACTATGCCTAGGAGGGTGAGGGAAGGGCTATTTATGCTTTTAGGTTCAAGGGGTTAACTGACTCCTAACTTTGCCCGTTACTTACGATTTTGACATGTCCGGTGACGGCATCCCTCAAAGGCATCAATTAGGATGGAACTCTGAGGGCAGACTCATGATCCTCTTGTCGTTAAAGAGGATGGGAAGCTCTCGTAGAATCAGCACGCACAAGCTGCCGTCTGAAGCAAATTGCGTCATGGTTAAGCTCACGGGGCTGTCGTATGATGCTCAAAGAGGGAAGCTCTGGACCCGTGAGAGGTATCTTCTTTGGACTAAGATGCAATACTCTCACGGCAAACAACATACAACAAAGGGGTATTCCCGCTCACACTTGACATTCCATCTCAGCTCAAAACCGCCAGAGAGCTCACCTGCCCCTGGCGGTGCAAACGGGGGAGATCATTTGATTAAACCTCTCTCCGCTCATATCTTCCCAATATGACAACCCCCATTACCAGCACTGTCACCAGCACTCAAGAATATCCGATCTTCATTTACCTCGCCCTCCTTCTACCCGTGTCTTCCGACTGGGATAGACCCTGGCTATGCGGGCACCCACTTCAAGTAAATCCTATTATCGACCCACACACCCGCGCCCCTTAAGTCCCGGCCTTGATCTTTATCTGCTGGGTACCTACCCTGCATACTGGCAATAGCTAGCTCGGTAACTCGGCCCTTTTATCGACAACCGGCTGTCTCCATAGATGCTTCTACCAAATACACAAAGTCAGTGTCCATCGAACTGACGAGGAAAGTATAGAGAAATGCTTCAACCAAGCCCGCAATCGTGGCTGGTGAAGAGTCCAAGCGGGATGGCAGCATGTACAGCAAATAATTACCTTGATCAGTTGCTTGAAGGGCGGCCTATGCAGCTGCTTTCCACCTTAGGTTTGTCGAGATAAGAACTTCATGGGAGCGCGGCAGCACATCGATGATGATGCAGACATCAGCCATGACAGAGTCGGGACAAATAACCTCGAGAACAATGTCAAGGAGCTCCTCCTCTTGCCTCTGAACTTCCCCTTCATGAGGCGAGCGACAACAGACGCCATCACGCCTTTCACCTCGGAGCCGATACCATACAGCGTGTCAGAGTCGGGCTGGATGCTGAGTTTGTGATCTCTGACGCCAAAGTGGGTCTTGTGGAAAATTTGATCTCGGTGGATGTCGCCAAGGGCAGCGGTGACGGACCCTGAGATGGTCATGATCTTGGTGATGGTAGGGTGCAAGCCCCCGGAGACTCCTCGGCTGGGACCACTTTGTGCCGACAGCGCCGAGTGAAGGCAGGATTGAGAACAGTCGCCTAATGCGTAAGCGTTGAGGTTTAGGTTTTGATGGCCATCGGGTGATGAGTGGAGCTTTCCAGTCAAAAAAAAAAAAAGTGTGATTTGAACAGAGGGTTCTGTGCTGCCCCTTGTGAGTGGATTTTTTTATGATTTAATTTGTGGTCCACGCGGTGGAAGGTATTTCTTCAACGGACAGACCTTTATGACATCCCAGTAAGGCCTTTTGGAATATGGTCCAGGCATTTTTAATGCAGTAAATGCCTTAAAGGATGCATGCGAGGTCCTCTGTGAAAGAAATCAGGCCTTTTTACATGGCTAGGAGACGTTGGCGGGATGTCACTGAGGCATGTCTGTTGAAGAGATACCTTCCACCGTGTGTGGTGTGGTCTTGACCCGGTTGCCAAAATAAAACGCACTCACAAAGTGGCACCTGCGGTACGCCACTAACACGCCCTCTAACAATTCTTCCAGTTCCACTCCACAACAACCACAATTGCAATGGCCCTCAGTATATCAAGGCAAATTTTCGTTTAGGTTCTGACCTGAAGGCCTTGATAATTGATGGATTCTATGGTAATGCGGATGACTGAGGTGTTAGCTGGTGACGGTCAGATGACCGGGTGGTAATACAAGAATGGTATCTCTTTTTAAACCAGAATTGTATACGTAGCAAGGTACCAGCGAGGTAGTGAGTGCGTTTTATTTTGGCAACCGCTTGCCAGCGAAAAAAAAAACTCTGGCTTGGCGACTTCGTTGTTGCCATCCTTCGCCCGCAGCATCCATTTTTGACCAGCCTGTTACCTTTCTCCACAATCACGACCAGCAGTGTGCTCTCCCTCTGCGCAGCTGAGTTTCACCATCCATCCAGCCTCGTCAAAGGCTACGCCTCATAAGCCATCGGGTTTGTGATTTTCAATCAGATTCCTCACTGATCCCTTGCTAACCACCCTTGTCTGCAGTACTCAAGCAATACCGAAAGAACCAAAAAAAAAAATGGCATCCAGCTCTGACTCAAAGGATCCCGTCCTGGAGGCGCTGCGTGTTCACATCCGGCCCGCAGTGGAAAAGGCAGTCCGAGATCTCATTTCAAACAAGATCCAGACTGCTGTCGAAGAGATGGTCTCATCTGTCGTGCAAGAGATGCTTCCGTCTGTCGTCAAGGAGACTGTCCAGGCTATCACCAACGACAAGGTCGCAGAGTCGTTCCACGCCAACACCGATACCGACATTGCAGAAAACCAAATCAAGTCCCCGGCAAAGATTACTGTTCTTCCAGGTGGCTCGGCGAAGATCTACAACTACTACACCATCATCAACATCGACATTGAGAACCGCTTCGTCCAGTACAACATCACTGGCTTTGATGCAGTCTACTCTGACGCTATCGTCGTGCGAAACGGCAAGGCTTTCGTCACGTTCCGGGTTGGGTCCCTTAGCGGTAACCGTTACGGCGAGTGGTGTCTGGGGAGTGTTTCAAGTTAGCACTCTGTGCTTCTGCCAGCGTCAAGATTCTCATAAGGTTGCCACGTGGGACTTCCCAGAAAGGAGGTAATACCGTTCTGCAAACGGCTATCCTGGTTTTGGCGTTCAGGTTTGTGAGTCCTTTGTACCTACCATCTTACTTCCTATTGCTAACCTTGATACGGCAGATGATCGAGGGAGACTGGGCTTTCTGGGCTTTCTGTTGAGTTGTAGGTTTGGCGAAGGGAGTAGATTCTGTGGGAAGGGTTGGTGGATGGACACATGGGCGGAGGTGGTACTTGCGTCTCTAGATAGAGGTACTAGCGTTAGTCAAGTAGAATTCACAACCTTCCTACTCTTCAATCTTTTTTCCCCACAAATGTCATCTTTAAATCAAATCTGGTGCTGACAGTTGCCTGCCTGAACTCCATGCCTACAAATCAACGGAATGCCTCTGGAACTTTAAAGTAGCCACATTGATCCTCTTGATCGCTTGACGCTATTATCGACGTCGAAGGGGAAGCGCAGCTCGTTATCAATTTCACCTCCTTTCCTCTGCTGCCCTCAGTCCGCCATTCTCTCGAGTGATAACTCGCCTTGCTCCTCAGGTACACGCCTTTCTTGAGTTTGCAACGGCAATTCGTCTCCTTCTCCTTCCGGGAAGCCACGACCTCTCAATTTCAGCCCCTCGACCCTCAACAAGTCCCACGGGAACTACCTTTCTCGAACCATTCCACAATTGGTGCGTTTTCGCTGTCTCTTCAACTGGACTTTCCGTACTAACCTCATCCCAGGGTGGAAACATCCCCCAAGAGCACCGCCCTCTCAAACTCTCAACTCAACCCACTCTCACAAGTACACCCATCACCATCCCACAACACCACCCCACGCCCCTCCAAACCGTAAGTCCCAACCTCCTCCTCCCCTTCAAACCCCAACACTAACCCCCTCAAACAGCCCCAGCTAAAATGAGCACCTCCTCCACCCCCATCAAAACCTCACCCGCCACCACAACCCGCAAATTCACCCCCGACGAAATAGCCCGCTTCGAGCGCCGCGTCATGGAAGCCTACACCACCTACCACACCACCATGGAAGAGCAAACCAAAGCCTACCGCGGCTGGGTAAACGAGACCAACTCCGAGCGCGACGCCGCAATCTCCAAGGCCGCCAACGCAGAAGAGACGCTGCGCATCATGAAAGACAAGTTGAACGAGGCCGAGGAGAGGGCAGAGAAGGCGGAGGGGAAGATGAAGGCCATGGAGAAGGAGATGCAGAAGAGGATTGATGATGCTGAAGAGCGGGTGAGGGAGTTGGAGAAGAAGTTGGCGAAGAGGGACAATGAGTTGGAGTTTTTGAAGGCGGCGTTTCGCCATGTCGAGGGTGATGGAGAGGGGAAGGTGAAGGACGAGACGCCGCAGAAGATGCAGATTGTGTTGAAGACTTCTGCGCAGCAGGCGGGTGATGGGCGTTGAGCATCTCTTGGGGACGTCAGGAAAACACGGGGAGGAAACACAACACTTGGAATCGGAGGGATGTCTTGCTGGGATATTGGTTGCACTTTCACTCAAAGCCTTGGATTTTCGTTCTCATTTAAACCGTCTTGTCTTCTGCAAACCCAGTTCCCTTGACAACATACTCCCGAAACATTCTGTGTGAGGGGGGTTGCAAATTGAGAATAAGTCATCGCTGTGCAGCTCCGAGTCATGCTGGGCATGCTTGACTGGCGGGGGGGGAGAGTGAGATCACTTACCCCTATCAATCTGTGACATGAAGCCTACGCTCAGGGGTCAACTCCGCCGACACCAAACAAACCGTGGTACCACTCGACCCCAGCGGGAGCCTCCCATCCATCGTATCAGCCAGATACGCATCACCAGCCAGCAACCTGCGTAGCACTGCTCATGCGTAACATAGCACACCCCCGCCGCCCTCTCCGCCCGAGCATCTATCTGCAGCCCGCGCGAGTCGATAGATGTCGGCGTCACCCTCGCGCATTCTTGCGTCCCCGGGGGCGCAATATCAGCAGGCCGGGAACAACGCATTACCTGTTGCCCCGTGTGCTTTCCTGCGCGAGAGAAAACTCAACGAGATGTCAGGACGTACTGGGCCTGGTGGTGCAAATGTCATCTGCGCTGACCAGAAACCTTATTTCGGATCGAAGCCTTTCCAGATCTCCGGCTTTGACTTCCCTGCCTGTATGTGTGTGTGCACACACTTTTCGAGGAAAGAAAAAAAAACGCGAAGTGGGGCAATCAAGGGCGTTTTTGAGAGAGGAAGCTGTACGGCCCAACCACGGCTCCGTGTGGTGGGTGGACGGTGCCTTCCCAACGCTGATAATGTTGCGCCGCATCAGATCAGTCAGAGCGTATCAACATCAGCGCATTCAACAAGGCTATTTTTTGCCTCCAAGATGAAGACAACACTCTATTCCAAGACGACCCTGATCAGCTCGCGGACTCCCGCAGCCAGGCCATCCAAGCCGACGCGGACACAGATGGGGTTTATGAAATGGCTCTGCTCACACCTCGAGCGCAAGTACAAAAGAACGGTCGACCAATACTGCACCGCGCTCGCAATTACGCCCGATACCATCGAGGCGCCCGCCGTCAGCGTCTTCACGCACCTGGCGCGAGTAATGGGTCGCGACCGGCACGTGTCGCTGGAGTCACTATCCAAATTCCTCGGCCAGACCTTCCCCATCCAGAGGGGCCAGGACAGCGCCTTGCACGCCCAGCTCGTGTTCCGCCTTGTCGGTCATCTATCGTTCTTGTACAGCCCACGGCTGGACAAATTCGGGTCTGGAGACACGTTTGTCTCTGGTGACCTCTTCGCCGAGATCCTGTGCTCATACAGCCTCATTTTCGGCCAGAGCAGGCACGCCCATCGGGCCTTCCGGCACGACTTCACCAGCGTCAGTCTACGGCGCTGGTCGAGCCTTTGGCGATGTTTCCAGCGACGAAATGAATCAAACAACATCCCTTCCTCCATCTTGAAGGACGACTCAATCCTATTCGAGCTCTGCAGCCGTGACTGGGCCGACGTGGCCGTCTACGAGGAGCTCGATATCACTAACGTCAAGAATGTGTATTCGGCCGCTGAAGACTTTCCCTATCTAGGCGGGAGGCTGGCTGTGCTTGACGACTTTATTGAAGCATGGGAGCCTGACTCGTGGCATACTTTGTGGAACGATGGCAGGAATTTGAACAGACACTACACGCTGAGGTTCATCGTGATTACCTGTGCGCTGACACTCATCTTGGGCATGATAAGTTTTGCTCCGAAAAATGAATGAGAACAGAACTAGTACTAGTAGATATAGAATGTCGTTCAACGGCCCCATCAAGCCGGTGCTTGGATTAAGTGTTTCGGAAAACCGCCCAGCTCGACAGTACCCAGCTAGGTACAGATGATGTCACAATCTGAAATTGATATTCTCGCCAGCCACAAGTTTCTCCCAATCGACAAGCATGGGCGGCGGCACCCTTGCCTTTGGCAGTGATTTCTCCCACGCGCTCATGACCTTGAGGATGGTCAGCTCCTGACCAGCCGGGGCCAATACGGATAGTCCGATGGCTCGGCCGTTGAAGTCGGCAAAGCCAAGCGGCACGTTACCGATAGGGAAGCCCGCAGCCGCCGCAATGCCCGCCAGCCTAGCGTCGCTAGACCCAATGATGACATCAATCTTGTGCTCCTTCATCAACGCCTCGACCGCGGTGGCAGCCTTTTCCCGCACATGGACCGAGTACTTTGCGAATTCTTCGACCGTCATCTTGTTGTTCGCCGCGCCGATGATGATCTCCTGTCCGGGGTGTTCTATGTCATCGGTTAGAAGTTCCTTCGTAGCAGTATGAAAGAAAGATGAAGGAGTAGAAACAACTCACCGGCTGGCAGTTCAATCGCCGCGTTGTCGAGGTTAAATTGAATGAGGTCTTCTACCGTCCTCACTGTTGTACCTTCAAATCCTGCCATGAATTTTGCGAACCCCTCACGGGTTTGATATCCTGTTCGGAACGAGCGCGTCAGTAATCAAGCGTGAAGAAGGAAATGCAGATCGGAGTAAGCTCACCCGCAACTGCGGAAAAATCACCCAGCGGGGTGCCTTCTACCAGCTCCACGTGTGTGATCAACGGAACATCTCGAACCACCGTCGCCCCGTCGGCTTGAATCTTGACAATTGCGGACTCCAAGAGCTCGTCCTAGAAGATTACCGCGTTAGCCAGCGCTGAGAAATCTTGTCAGCCAGGAAACCTACCAGCTGCTGGAAGAAGCCGTCGTGCTGTTCCACCCAAACCGGGAGAGGTTTCCACACCTGGAAGTCGACGAATCCAACGCGGAGCCCAGCCCATGAGCCAGTCAGGTGGGGAGACGAGTCGGTAGTCTCGAGCAGAGCGGACACGGTGTCGGATAGATCAAGGACGGACTTGGCCATTGCCCCATTCCCGGCAATCCAGACGGAATTCGCCTGGCAACCGTCTGTCGGTACGGCGCCGATCGTGAGCTTGAGACCATATACGCCACTCCGACCAGCTGGGCAGACGAGAGACCCGTCTGACTCGGTAGCTATCGAGATAGGAGCGAATCCGGCAGCGACGGTGACGGCGGAGCCTGAGGATGAGCCAGCAGGTGTCTATGGCAGGTCAGCAATGAACTTGTTGCTTCATTCAGGCACTGTTGTTCAAACTTACACTATGGCCGAGTGCGGTTGCATTGGGAAGAACTCCCCCTCGCACATACGGGGATTGTGTCTAGGCGATGAAGCGGTCAGCGTCACATTGCCCCCCTCGTCCACTGACACGCACCTGTCCGCCAACAGCGCTCCATCCTCCTGTCATCATGTTCTCCTTGAAGGCCGCCCATTCCTGTTGAAGCTTGTGAGCTATCCCGTCGCCAGAACTCAAAACGGACCCATCAGCCATACCGACATGTTTGCCTTTCCGATAATGAGAGCACCGGCCTTGGCAAGACGCTGAGCGATGGTGGAATCCTGTGTTGCCGTTGCGCCAACGAGGGCATACGAGCCGCAGGTGGTAGGAAGGCCCGCAGAGGGTGTGCATATGTTATCCTGTTGAGGCGGATTGTCAGGTCTCCAATTTGACTTCCGTTTGGTCAGGGTCAAGGGGGCGGGTCATGAACCGACCTTGATGACAATGGGAATACCATGCAGGGGGCCTCTTTTCCCCGACGTTCGACGCTCCTCATCCAGGGCACGAGCGGCCGCCAATATGACGTCCCTGGGCGCGGTGGAAATTATGGCATTGAGCCTCATGCCGTATCTGCTGTGTTTTTCGATCTGGCCAAGGTAGACGTTGACCAAATCTACGCTTGTAGCTGTCCCACCGTCCGGGAGCTTCTGCAGGTCGCTGGCTGTGGCAACGAGGGGGTCGAAGGGCGGCGATGGCGACGCCATCTTGAGCTTGGAGACGGCGCTTTGCGTAGCGCTGCTTTGCGTGGCGCCGCTTTGGTAATGCCTGGAGGGTACCAGGAAAAGGCCCTGGTCGATGGTTGCCTCGCTGAGAAACTTGGTGGTGTATTGCGTGTCTATGGAAAGAGGGAAGGACGCGAAGAGCGAAGAGCTGCTTCAAAAGGTCTCTAGGGAGTGGGGCGAAGGCCACCGCCGTTCGTGCGTCGAAGGACGATGATCGGACTCGATGAGTGATATGGATGCGACGAAAGACCAGGCGTTTATCTCTGCCCCCAAAAGTTTGGGCTAGGGTCAAAATGTCGGTCAAGCAAATTCAACCTTTCCAGGCGTATGACAGGGAATAGTAAAGGGTTGCGGGCGTGTTTGCACGGATGTAGTGTAGAGCGTAGTGCGTGGAAAAGCCCACGGGTACCCGAAACCCATGGATTTTGGTGGGTACCTATGGCCACCCATGGGTCTTGGGGTTTTACCAGACAGGGGTCTCAACAACTAGTGGTAATCAGTGTGGTAGTTAACGAATGGTTATTAATCATACAGTTACTATAGTACATTAAACAAAACGCTTTCAGCGCGTGTGTATCAACTAATATCATCCTTTGAAGCCGAAGCGGCCGGTTGTGGCAGTGCTATATTGTCGAAGTCTATTAGAAGCTCGGAGTTGGATCCTAATAACGCACCGCCAAGTGGAGGTGTTTCCTTATGCCCTGGCTCTAACTCCCAGATCGTATGTAAAACTTGAATATAAGGCCAGTGGTTGTGGGAAAACATAACACTTACGTGTAGAAAATTCACCCATGGGCACTCAGGGGTGCCCACAAAACCCATGGGTAAACCTTAAAATACCATGGGTTTTATGGGCTTACCCACAGATGTCCATGGGTGGGGTTTTCCACGCACTAGACGATGCAAAGCTCCAGGTCATTGAGCACGCTCTGCTCCCGAGGCAGCGTGTCGGACAAGTACTCATGCAAGTCCACCTTGGACTTGTCGAACTGTTCGCGCAGTGCAGTGACGGAAAGCTGAGAGGCGCGCGGGCGAGGTTAGTCATAGGTCCAAAGAGAGCTATCGGCGACGGCGGCACATACCAGGGACGACGTCACGAGCGTCCATCGCATCTTTGTATTCGATGAAGCCGAATCCGTTCATGGGCTTGATCTCGGTGATCTCGCCGGTGCCATGGCTCGCGAAATGGGCCTCTACGTCGGCCTGCGATTTGAACGGTAGAGTACTGCCTACTCATTCAACCATGTTTGGAAATTTCTCTGGCCATTTCACATCTGCGGATAGTCCCTGTACTACCAAGTAATACGGGCTATTTAGCAGGTTAAGGTCTCGTTCGTTATCGCAAGACAGACAGCATTGCCAACACGGACACGGCACCGCAAAGAGAGCGAGGTGTGTCATTGCAGAATCTACGCATTTGTGTTTGGAGCGGGTAGCTCGAGGCGGGGTCCCGACGTAGCTGGCAACATCGGCCGTAGGAGTCGAGGTACCTGATAAAGTCGTCTTTCCCGTCAAACTCTCTCAGACTCTGCGTTGTCGTTGTAGGGGACACCATCTCGGACTCCCCGCCATCATCAATTGCCATTTCCCATTCCCGCTTCATCGGCGAGTTAAGCTCAACAATGTCGAGACGCCGATCTGATAGGTGACATTCCGCGATGCATCTGTGGCGTTCCAAAAGGCAAAGTTGGGAATCACTGTGGCGGGGAAGGGGGGGAAAGCCGTGAACGTCCAATTGCCCAGGGAAGCTATGATGGGCGCTCCGGCTGGCTCTGGTCTGGGTGCGATTACTAGAGCGTGATCGTGTTGGTGGTGTGAGTGACGAGGTTGTCAGAGAGCTCCGTGGGCTCGAGTTCGAAAAACCAGATTGCCCGAGGGGGGGGGGGTGGATTCGAGTTGCGGCATGTCGTGCTGGCAGGGTTGAAATTAGTTGAACATTAAAGGGAAAGCCCCTGAAGGCGCCGGCGAAGGCAGGAGAAGATGTGGGATAAACAGGCGAGAAAGATGATACCCCAGCGGGCGTGATCCAAAAACTTCAATACCAGCCACTGCCTAGATATCATAAACAGGTCGAGCGCAAAATGCTACACGCTCTTCATCTCAAAACTGTTCTCGTTCGGCCGCCCGTATTTGACCTCAAACACATCAACCCGCTTGATGTCCTTGTCGCCCAGAATGCTCCTGTCACTCCGCGTGTCGCCACCACCATGGCTCAGATTGCTGTAATCGGTGTGGCCTCTCCCGCTGAGGTTGTGCTTGGGAGTCGACTTCTGAGACTTGGAGAAAGAGTACCCCTTGTTGTTCGAGCTGCCCTTGCCCATCGATGTGCTGATGTTGCGGAGGAGCACTCGCAAGACGGGGATGGACGCGGCGACGATCGTGATTGCGGCCTCGATCGTGTCCCAGATCATGAGCTGCGCGCTGTCGTAGATGTCGTTGCTGTAGAGATTGGGAAGGTTGACCGTCTTGACCACGGCGGCGATACCCGCACTGTTCAGAGATGGTCAGCTGTGGTCAAGTCAACCAGGGATCAGGGAACTCACAGGACACCCATGCTCATAGCCGTTGCGGCGCCAATCTTCTCAACCTTTCTCATCTGAAGGCCCATGAGGAGCTTCCACGGAAGCAAAGCGAGAGCAAAGTCCATGGCTCCCGAGTAGGCGCCTGAGAAGAGGTTGTAGTTCTTCATGATGTCCCGGTCCCAGCAGTCACCCTTGACCATGGGATCCCACATAGCGTTCAGCGGCCTGCATTGCACCCAAGCCAGCAGGGCGCTCAACCCCAGGCTGATGTTCACCGTGACGATGATAAACCACACGATATAGCGCGTCCATCCCGTCGTGAGACGCAAGAGCGTGACGCCAAAAGCCGTCTTGCTCCACGTCAGCGCGACGAGCGAGAAGGTTCCACGGACGGTGATCGGCAGCAGGAACCACGGAGCGAAGTTCTCCTTGGGAAAATCCCAGATGTGGAGACCATAGCCAACCGACACCAGGAAAGTCGTCAGGCCTGCCTGGACGAGCAGGCAGATGTGGGATGCCAAGAGGATGCTGTCGTCCCACCAGATGCGCCGGTTGATCGAGATCTTGCAGTACAGCCGTAGGGCGAGGAAGATGGACGCTATTGCGGTGAAGACCCACGTTACAACGAGAACCGTTGGGCCCATGTTGTCGTGGGGAAGCGCCGCGAGCATCTCGGGCGTCAGTGTGGGGATGCGGGGGTCTCCAGTGGCGCCATCTGGGGGAGCGGGAGAAGCGTCTGGGGGCGCGACTGCCATGTTGACTGCGACTGATCACTGATGGGTGGTCCTCAGTGGTTCCTTCCAAAGCTCAGTTGAACTGATTTTCGGGATTTGAGGGGAAACTTGGCGATGCCCCAAGATGAACGATCCAGGCTAGTCCCTGCCATTTAGTACTTGCCAGACGGACTCTCCAGAGGGAGTGTCGAAGTTCGAGAGCCATGTTCCACCGTCGATCTGGAGGTCTTCGACCGCCCTCATGAACACCACCTTCATCCCCAACTGCAGCCACACAGACGCGGGTTGAGCAGTTGTGGCTCGCCGTTTGTAGCGCGCGAATAGGGCCCCTTGGGCTGCAAAGAGGCGTTTTCGCGACCATTGAAAGTTCGTCAAAACAAGCAAACGATTTTGCGGAGTTGGAGATGACACTCCTTTGAGGCAGTCACCCCAGTCCCAGCTCAGCGACTTGACGTCCGTGCAAGTCCGTGCCCCCCACCTGTTCTTCCCAGACATCGCCAAAGACGAGATCGGCAGCAGTTCACGGCATTTGGTTGGATGCAATGCAACCCCGCAGAGAGGCTGGAATCGACTCTTTGGGGAAAGTCGAGCAATGAAAGTCCTGGAAGCGAGCTGTGCGTCTGGGGATTGGCTTCGGCCGAGCCACTGTATCCGATCACAAAGCATCACAAACCTCCAACTGTGCAGGTCGCGGTGAGAGTTATGTGTCTGGGTTGTTTGCCACTTCCATTGCTAATTCCAGGTTCCGACACTTTGACTGACGCTGTACAGGGGAATCGTTCCCAAAAGCTGGTACGCTAAATTGGAGCATTGATGCTGCCCGACAGCTGTCATTTCCTCGCAAGAACCCATCAAAAAGAGCAGTCCGACAAGCTTGGCATCGTCGGGGACGATCACCCCAGGCCCATCCGCTATGGCCCCACTCCAGACCGCCTCCGGCCCCAACCCCACTCCGGATCCGGCGACATGTCGGCCCAGCAGTCCGACCGCCGCCCGATGCCCTCGTTGTCGACTTCACTTCCACTCGAGAGCCATCCGGAAGCCCCAGCCCAACCGGCGAGGAAGTACAATTGGCCGCCATCAGCTTGATTTACTGTCCGCCAAAAGGAAAGGATCTACCCCCGCCCCCTGAAAAGCAGAAACCCAGCCCCAAAACAGACCCATCCCGGCAAATCAGCCATCAAGCTCCTTCTGACATGAAGCTCCAACCAAGCCTTCAGCAGCGAAATCCTGGCCCGCCCTCCCGAACGCGACGGATCCCGATGTTCGCCCAACCCCCCTATCTCCTCCATCAACCCCTTCGCCCGGGGTGCCCAAAGTAGATGTCCAAGATTGAAGACCAGCCCTGCAATGTACAGCCGTCGGGAAACGATGCCCAATGGCGCAAGCCGAGGAAGAAGACGAGAACCCGCCGCGATGTTCAGCGTCGCGGTCACCCATGTCAGGGGGTATAGCGTGAGGATCGTCGCGAGACCTGAGGGGAATTGCCGGTGAATGTAGACATTGAGAACTTCATTGGCGCTAAGTTGATGCGAGGGCGGGAGGTCAATGTAGGGCTTGAGGAAAAGGTATTGACTGTAGCTGAAGGTCAGGGAGGAGGTTGTCAGGAGGAGAGGGGCGATGCGGAGGAGAGTGTTTGCCATTTCAAGGTAAAGAGTTTGGAATGAGATTTGGAGGGTTTAAGACTGGGTAATTGTGAAGGGGACCCAGAGAATGACCGGATCAAATTGGGGGGCGGATGAATTTATCTTGGTTCATGTCTCATTACGGCGCAGCTGGTCACGGGATGAATGTAACTCTACCTTTTTGCTTTTGGGAGGACATCGTAACATTTCAGTGCCATTATGGTGCCTATACAACACCCTTACAAGACATAGGGAGTGCCCGGTAAATGAATTAGGTACACTGCCCCAGCAAATAAGGTGCAAACGATCATAAGCTGACATGCCCGGTCACCAGTCTGCATTCAAACTGCGCGAAACCCAGAGATGGGTCGTTGGACCACATTCCGCCCAGTTTTCCCACATAACACTCCTCAATTCCGAGGCTTCGGTCTCAGTCAAGATCTGCATGTCGGCTAACATTCTTTCTGTATAGTGATCAATGGTGGTGGCAGGGGTCTCGCTTGGTGCCATTGTGATGGCAAAGGGGGGCAGCGAAGTTGTATATTTGTTGTGTTTAATAGAACCAAGGAAGGGCTTGGTCTCTCCTTGAAGGAGAGGGCTGGTGTGAAGCCTTGGGTTGGCTTCATTACTGTCTGGTGTCTTCGGGGCCTATGCAGAGAATTGGTAGGCCCTGCAAAGCGTGTGTTTTGAGGATAGTCAAGGCCGAGGGCAAGGACAAACGTTGCTCATCCTGCAACTTGTTGGGCCAAAGTTGTCAGGGGGTATGAACGAACCCCTATCTCAACCCTGCCCGTTTGTTGCATCAATATTGACTTCAACTGTCTACCAAGGTCCCTACCAAGTACACTGCATAGGAACAAAATATCATCGCCAACATTGAACCGCGATGACTGCTTCAACACTAAAACATCATTGCCAAGCGCAATCACTGTCACCACCAGACCCTCCAGACCCAGAAGCAAAACATCAACGCCAAGCACGATCACTCTCACCATCAAGATCTCGTGGCAACAAAAACATCCACTGGCTGATATCACGGCGAACGACATGCCTCCACTGCGATAAACAGCCTGGCCACAATATATGTCCCCAAAACTCTTCTCGAGCCAGGGAGGATGCCACTATGGTTATCAGTTGGATTCTCCGTCTTCACTTGCCAGTGTCCGAGCATGGCCCACTAGGGGAGCCGTCTTCGTCGTTGCGGGAAGTGGGGACGTCTTGGCAGATCTCCAGGCAGCGCCGAACCTCTCCATCATGCGAGTGCTGCTCTGGTTCGGGGCTGGGCGATGTTGAGAGGTTCGGGAACGGTCTTGAATTGGCATGGCCGGGGAAGAAGCTAGCATCAGCAAGCTCGGGTTCGATGGGCCACCCTTCCTCCCATGTTCGCAAGGAAGGCATGGCGGAGCGACCACAAGCTCATCATGGCACGCTTTGTCGACACCGACCAACTTCAATTCTTCCAAAAACATCATACTTGAATCCCCGCACATGATTTGCCCACTGGACTTGGGGATGACCTGTTCATCTTTCACCGACAAATTGCAGAGCCTCGGACGATGAGTTGGCAGAACTAGCGCCTCTCGATCGCAACACCAGACACCCCGGGGCCAAATCTTGACGAGAAAGAATTGTCCGCCCTTCCCCATCTCGCAATTCTAGTGCCGAGCCGTCACTGGACACGCGACAGGGGTACGTGGTAGCGTACCAGCCAGACGGATCCCAGGCTTCCTGGGTCCCGAAACACGGCACCATCTGCTTTGAGAAGGGAGAGCCGATGGAGTAGCGGTGAGCGCTGAAGACGACGCGATGCGAACACACGTTGCTGAAAGTAGACGGGGCAGTTACCGAAGGGGCGGTTTACCTCCAACTCTGGCTGCAGGTACTTTTCCCACCGGGGCGGTTTCACCGTTTCACACTATGCTGTCGTCAAAAGTCGGTCGCTGGCGCCCAGCGCCAAAAGGCCCGACCAGCTGGGCGGGAAGGGGGGCCTGAACCCAAGCGGTTGGGAGGGGGGGCGCTGAAGAAAAGATCCCGGCACCTCGTCAGAGCTCTGCCCGGGCTCCAAGCAGTCCCCGAAGTGCGGGGCTTCTGGCACGCAAGTTGGTGTTTCTGCCAACCACGGCCGCCATCACACCTGACGTGCATGCTTGGTGATGCTGGCCCACGCAGCAATGCAGTTCGTTGGGAATTGACAGGGGTTGAGGTCTGGAACTTGGACCCCCCGGTGAGAAGGGACAGCAAACCCCTCATCGCTGTGCGCATGAAGGAAGAGGGGCAAGTTCGTGGACTTGGGTCCGGCGCAAACTGAGTGTCACTGCCGGGTAAGGGGCGCCCTAGCAGACCCCGAGAGAAGGAAAAGAAAGATAAGCATGCATCCGCCGCGATGAGTGCATTTTCTCATCTGGGACTAGGAATCGATCGAGGATGGCTTCTTTTGCTGAAGCCAACCGAGTTTGCGGCGGAAGAAGCGGTGGCCTTGGCGCGGCACACACCTTGGTAGGCTACTGCTGGGTTGTTCCTTCCCTCCAACGAGGAGCGAGATGGTTCGCAGCCACGCCCAGAGTCGTGCCGGAGACTGCCGGGCGCCTTCCCAAATCTGCGGAGCTGCATGGAGTGATCGCACGTTGACACGGCTCCGAATGGCTGTCTTCCGACGCTTACCCTCTTATATTCTTGTCATCCGACGCCGCCCCGCCGTTGCGGGTCTCATCTCACACCTTGGGTCCCCCCTCATCTCTCGGTCTTTTTTATTTTATCTCTCCGGTCCTCCCACCATTTTCCTCCTGCCAGTGGCGAGCAATGAGATAATGGAAGAAGAAATCGAGGTTGACTCGGTTCGTACCCCCAGTGCTTGCCCAGAAGACTCGGAAGCCGTCAGTGCCGATTTCCCCGCATTTCATGGCGACAGCAGCTGACATTTTTGCGACACCAGTCGAGCGACCGGGACTCGGGGTTCGAAGACCGAATGTAATGATGACCATGGATTGCCCCGACTTGAGCCCCCCTTACTGACACCCCTTGTGCATTCAGATCCAATTACACGGCGTCCATCACAGCAAGCGTACTCGCTTATCCTGTCGAGAATGGACGACGCTACCATGCCTTCCGCTCTGGCCTTTACTACCTGCCGAACGATGAGCTCGAACAGGAGCGCCTTGATCTTGCTCATCTCCTCATGACCAAGGGCATCAGCGACAAGCTCTTCCTAGCCCCTATTCAAACAGACCACATGCATCGCGTGCTCGACATCGGCACCGGGACCGGGCTCTGGAGCATGTCAATGGGGGACGAGTACCCCCACGCGGAGATCATCGGGAACGACCTTAGCGCCATCCAACCACCATGGGTGCCCCCAAACGTCCGCTTCATGCTCGACGACGTGGAGTCGGAGTGGGTCTACAACAGGCCGTTTGACTTTATCTTCTGTCGATACATGGCCACTTGCATCAGTGACTGGCCTCGGCTTGTCCGACAGGCTCACGAGTTGGTATTCCATCGCCGACGTTCGTCGAAGTTGAGACTGATACTATTCCAGAAACCTTGAACCTGGCGGCTGGGCAGAGTTCCAGGATTACGACTTCAACTTCTACTCCAGGGACGGGTCACTCAAACAAGACAGCAACTTTCTCAAATGGACACATGCCCTCCTGGACGGCTTCCGCAGCTTACCCATAGGCAAGGAGCCCTGCCCTGGCCCGAAGCTTCATGGATGGTTGGTGGACGCCGGGTTCGAGAACATAACGACACGGAAGTTCAGCTTCCCGCTTGGGGTGTGGGCTAAGGATAAGAGGCTCAAGGAGTTGGGGATGATCAACCTTCTCCAGTTTATGAACGGGCTTGAGGCGTTCTCGTTGCGGCTCCTGGTCGACCACATGAGGATGGACAGAGACGATTACAATGACTTGCTGGAAAAGGTCCGGGTGGATCTTTCGAACAAGAAAATACACGCGCAGATGGACTTGTGAGTCCCCTTTTCAAGAGTTGTTGAACCTGCTAACGCCACCACAGCTATGTTACATACGGGCAGAAGAGGAGGGATTAATGGCCAGCATCGCACCAGCCGGTTGGTTCGATGACCACACTATCCGTCAACAAGTCATGACCAAGCAACTTGATCAGTGGGAGGGGACAACGATGGAGGCTTGATTGAGCTCTTGACGGAGAATCTCGTCATTTTGGGGCATCTGAATGTCCAGCATCAAGGGATGCAGCGTCCATGGAGACATACCGCCCCGATGAGGGCAGTTGGGAGCAGACCGGCGGTCTTATGAAGCAGCATGCTTGACCGCAGGCACATTATTGTTGATGACAGGGAGGAATCGTGTTTGGGGAATCTGACGGGACCATAATGGTTGTCAACGAACATAGAGCACGGATGGTGTTGGATAAAAGTAGGAAAGAGATCAGAAAACCCAAATGAATTACTTCAGTTCCAGGTTGATTTCCAGTTTGCTCCTCTCCAGCGACTCCTCCTCCTCTTTCGAATCCAACTTCTCTCTGTCAACAAAGTACCACCGGCCCAGATCATCCTCAATAGGGGCGGGCGAGAGATCCTCATTGGGCGGCAAGTCCACATCCCCAGGGTCCATCTTCCCCGGCGTCCCCTCCAACGTGGTATTCTCCCTATCACCTCGTCAGCTCAACTCTCTCGCCCTCCAGAAAAATCCCACTTACAAAGACGCCTCCGCACACTCCACCTCCCCCATCACCAGCCTCTTCCAACCCCGATGACACCCCCCAATCACCCCCTCCGCGAACCCCCTCCCCTTCACCTCCCCCCCAAACGCATACTTATTCTCTTCCCCCCCCTCCGGAATCTTATACACCCGAAACCAATCCCTCATCCCCTCCAACACCCCCGGCATCACCCCCTCCACATCCCCCACATCATTCACCCTCCCCGCCATCGGATCCTCCACATCAATCACCACGACTTTCCAGTCCGTCTCCTCCTGGTCAATCAGGCCTAGCACGCCGAGGACCTTGACCGCTTTGACGTCCCCTGTGTGCGCGATGCGTTGTCCGATCTCGCAGGCGTCGAGGGGGTCGTTGTCGCCGCGGATGTGCGTGTGCGGATCGGGGTGGAAGGGGTCTTCCCAGGTTTGGGGGAGGGCGCCGTAGTTGAAGGGGTAGCCGGTGAAGGGGTGGATGGAGGGTTGGAAGCGGAGGTGATGGGGAGGGGAGGAGGAAGAGGGGTAGGTGTCTTGGTGGATGGGGTTGAAGGGGTGGGTTAGGGAGATCTGGGGGACATGAGGTTAGGGGGTGAAAACAATGGGGGAGGAGGGGAAAGGGGAGGGGAGTACTTCGAATTTGGGGTTGGTCCAGCGGGGGATTTCGACTATCATGTTGAAGATTCTGGGGCAGCCATTTTGGCTTGGGGTGTGGACTAGGGGGATGTCGTGGATGGGTGAGATGGGGTGGTGGTTGGACTCGAAGTAGATGCGGTGGGATTCGGTGAAGGGGCGGCCGACCTTTCGGAGGGAGTATTTGTCTTTGGGATGGGGTTTCGAGTCCATTATGCCGAACCATGCGGGGACTTTGGCACTTTGGTTATGTGTTGATTTGGGCTCAGAAAGGTGGTGGTGGTGAAATTGGTGTTGCGAGAGGTTGATGTTGATCGCGCGGTTGTTGACGTCATCGAGGGGTTTGGTAACACTTGAGCTCTGTGCCGCTTCAACGACATCCCCGGCGATAAGGGTTCGTTGATTTTGGCAGAGTAGCTGCAAGGGCAGCCTCAAGGTCGCTAAGGCTACATATGAGACCTGCATCTTCACAATGAGACCTTGCATGAGGTATCCTCTTCTTTGAAATGGCATCAGCCGGGGATTCCTCCGCCCCAGCTCAAGATCAGAGTACCGCCACCCAAATAAACCAAGCACCTCCAGATGAGATCCAGGGCTTCGTATCTTAGAGTTCTTCTAGGGAAATGTCAATCGTTTCATTGTAGCTCTTCTGCATCTGACATGAATCCACAGGCTTCACCAAACCCCCAGCATCACCTCGACTCAATCAAGACCAAAGAGACGACCGTCGAGACCAAGATGAGTAATCCCCCAATCCATTTCAGCAGACTGCACGTATTCAACAATGCAAACCCCCAGCCTCTGCTGGAAATGAAAATCGCAATGCAGACCGCTCGATGGTGTCATGTGGGGCGCAGGGAAAAAGCGGCCGCGCTCGCCGACACCGGTGCCGAGGGACTGGATCCAGACCGGACCTGCGTGAAAACATTTTCACATCGTTCCTTCACCTCATTTCAACCTCAATTTTGATGCTACGGTGAAAAGCAACGAAAAGTTATAACTCTGGCATTTTGACGCCCCATCTCTACTCCACTGTATTACCCCCTTTTCCCGTTCCCGTCCGGCTCCGTTCCGTTCCACCACATCCGTCCCATCACCTTTAACTCCCGTCCCTCCCGACCCGACCCGGACATCTCGGCAACCCGGCCGGCCCTTGGCAGCGCCGCAAAGCCAATCCAAAATGCCCTCCCCCCTCACCCTCGGCCGCCGCGCCCTCCACGAATCCGGCCTCCTCTCCCTGCACACCACCGGCCCCGACGCCTACCTCATCATCCTCTCCCGCTCCTGCCGCATGTTCGCCTACGGCGCCTCGGCCCTCGTCCTCGCGCTCTTCTTCTCTGAGCTCGGCATCCCCGACGACCGCATCGGCGTGTTCATGACGCTCACTCTGCTCGGCGACGTGGTATTATCCCTGGTGCTCACGCAGGTTGCCGACCGCGTCGGTCGCAGACGGACATTACTCTTTGGCTCGGTGCTGATGGTGTTGAGCGGGGTGGTGTTTGCGCTGTGCGAGTCGTACTGGGCGTTGCTGGGGGCGGCGGTGGTGGGTGTGATTAGCGCGACGGGGGGGGACTTTGGTCCGTTTCGCGCGATCGAGGAGTCGGTGGTGGCGGAGCTGACGGTGCCGGAGACGAGGGCGGACGTGCTGGTGTGGTATGTGACCATGGCGAGCATGGGGTCGTCGCTGGGGACGGAGCTGGCGGGGAGGATGGTGGAGGGGCTGCGGGGGCGGGAGGGCTGGACGCTGTTGGATGCGTATCATGCTTGTTTTTGGCTGTATGCGGTGATGGGGGTGGTGAATATTGTGGTGAATTTGTTGTTGTCGGAGAGGTGTGAGTTGCGGAAGGTGGTGAAGGAGGAGGGTGAGGAAGGGCAGGCGCTGCTTGAACCCGCCGACACCAGGAGGCCGGAAGACCAGGCCGACGAGGTAGCCGAGAAAAAGGGAACTTGGTTCGCCCAGATCTCGCGGGAGACACTATCGGTCATGGCCGTCCTCTGGTTTCTGCTGTCAGTCGACTCAGTGGCCGACGGCATGGTCAGCATGGCGCTCACGACGTACTACATCGACCAAAAGTTCCACCCCGCAAAGTCAACTCTGGGAGACTTCCTCTCGGCAAGCTACTTCCTGTCCTCGCTGTCGACCATCTTCTCGGGCCCGTTGGCGCGGTACATCGGCCTGGTCAACACCATGGTCTTCACCCACATCCCCTCCTCGGCGGCTGTTCTGCTCTTCCCCTTCCCGCAGAGCCTAGCCGGGACTTTCGGGTTGCTTCTCCTGCGAGTGGGACTGAACAACATGGACCAGGCGCCCCGTGCAGCCCTGATCGCTGCAGTCGTCAGGCCCGAGGAGCGTACCGCAGTGATGGGCATCACAGTGCTCTTGAGGACACTGGCTTCGGTCACCGGGCCGAGTGAGACGGGATTCCTGGCCGCCAACGATAAGTTCTGGGTTGCTTTTGTGGCTGCGGGCGCGTTGAGGCTGGCTTATGACTTGGGTCTGTTTACCATGTTTATCAACATCAAGCTCCACAAACACGAGCCTGCTCCCGTTTCGTCTGGAGACTCGGACGCAGAGGCGGACGAGGAGAACGGGATAGGGAGGAGGGAAAATGCTTGACCAAGTGTTTCAGGATAGGACGCAGGACGGATAGATAATCTGGATATGTAGACACAAACATTGAGAATCTGATGATGACATGTGACAACCCGGGGTCTATGTATCCCAACTCGAGTTGATTATTTGGTTCCTGCAAGCCCCCCTCCCCCCTCTCCGCATCCACTCTTTGTCCATGGCGTAAACAGCCGATAAAGGCCGTAACGGACGCCTGCCGCTCACAATCAAGCATTTTTCACCGAAAAAGCAGGGGGGAGCTCACCACCAAGAGTTCTGAATTCAGTTCTCGGCCTATCAACTGCTACTCGGCCCCAATCAACTACATTCTCTTCTCCTCAACTCCCTCCTCATCAACGTAATCCAGTCTCTCGCCCGCCCTCTCCAGCGCTCTGTGGCCACCAGAGCACGCGGTCTCCATATACCGTAGCCCAAGCCGCCAGCCTCGGCCGCATGCTAGCCAACCAAAGAATGAACGAGCGCCATGCACGAGATGGGCCAGCAAAGTCCATATGCAATCGATATCCACCAATGTGCTGTCTCCATGCAGAGATCAGATCTGACCCCAAATTACCCAAAGAGATGTGTAAACATGGCATTGCTGTAACAGAACCGTCTACCGCGCTGATGCTGAAAACCATCAAAGAACAGCTTCAAAAAGAGAAGAGTGGAGGGCCGGGACGTTGTACAGACGCGGGCTAGCTTTTGTGCTTGCCTTTGTACTTGCGCCTAGGGTCGCGGTCTCGGTAGCTGGTTTCCGGCGCGTAGGTTGCCTCTTCGCGGTAATTTGGATCTTGGTAGCTGGGTTCTGGTCGATAGGCGCTTGGATCTGCTCGGTAGGCGCTGGGCTCTGCTTGATAGCTGGTTTCCGCATAGCCGGGCTGCTGCTCTTCGGGCGGAATCGGTCTCTGCGTCCACATCTCCGGTACTTGCGTGCCACTATCATTATCCTCCCTGCGCGCGTATGGGCTATCATACATGGCAACGTATGCTTGTTGGTCGTAACCCTGGGATATGCGTGAGCCAAATTCAAAATACGGAATGAAGAAAAGAGTTGAAGACTTACCCCTGGAACGTCACCATCCATCGGGGCCGGCGTATATCTCTTGCTAGGCCCGGCTTGCCCATCGTCCTCGTTCCACGGCGGCCCATACAAACCTGATGTGTACGGCTCATAATATGGCATATCGGGCATCGTGGAGCCGGAACTTCCGGGGTCGTGCTGATCCTCTCCCAAGCCCATCCCTTGGAACTGTTCCTCGAGGTCGCCTGTGATGGGATCGTACCCATGCTCAGAAGCAACCTCTTCAAAATCTCCATCCAGGATGGCCAGTTGCTGCTCTGCTGAGGGGCGCTTTTTCGGATTGTAACTTGCCATCCTCCTGATGCTTGCGTATTCTGGCATCTCCGATAGCCGGACAAGCCATTTGTGTATCTGCTGTGCACCGTACTGGGGGCACCTGTTCCTGAACTCCTCGGTGTTGTGTATCCATATGAAGGTGGCAAAAAGCGACCAAATATCCACCTTCGTGCTCTGGGGCTGTCGGTGGAACACTTCGGGTGCCATGAAAGGCTCCGTCCCTGCAACCGTTCTGGCCAGCTTTGGGTCGTGTGACAAGCCGAAATCCCCAAGACAGAAGTGGTAGTTGCCGCTCTCGTCAAATTTCCAAAGTATGTTTTCCGGCTTGATATCCCGATGGACGATGTTATGCGACGCAATGCACTGCAGCGCAAGAAGCATCTGCCGAAGCACCGTGTCCGCGATGGCACCCTCATCCGGGTTTTCCGTCCTCTCAACCAAAGTCTTCAGATTCCCCTCCATAAGGGGCATGAAGATCTCACCCCAGTTATCTTCGCCGCCGGCATAGTCGAAGATTTCGAGTATGTGATCCTAGTATGTGTTAGCGCAGCAATAGGACGCAAAAACGAAAGACCCTCCCTACTCACATGGTGTATCGACTTGTCCTTGTTGATGCGGAACAGGTTGGCCACCTCGCGCGTTGCAAAGTCGAGATTCTTCCCGGAGAGGTTGCGAAACTTCTTGACGGCCATTCGCTCTCCGTTCGTAATGTCCAGAACCGACCAAACATCGCCATATGCGCCCCCTCCCACTTTTTCCCCCTGAACATATTTCTTGGTCCGTGAATGCCTTGGGCCCACTATGTAGGGATCCTCCTTGTTGAATCCGTATAAAGCTTCGGACAGCCATCGGATCTCGAATTGGTAGAACTTGTCACGGCCAAATGCGACGCGCGAGTTGATGCCGAGAGCAACAAGAACGGTGCGACTGCTGCGGAACTTCACAGTGACGCCGCCGTGGCTGCTGCTGCTGCTGTGGCTCGGCGCAAACGGCTCCGTGTTTCTGTGGTCTGAGTGATCTTGTAAAAGCACAGCGCCGGTGTGCTGGACGACGTAAAATGATGCTTGGAGGTCAGAGATCTGCGAAGACCCCTTGGAGCCCCTCGATTCAGGGATGTAGATATCGGTGTCAATGCGGCCCAGCGTGAAGACCTGGTGGTCAGGATCGGAGAAGTCGAAATATAGACCAAACGTATTGTTATCGGCGTCGAGCGGGTACTTGTAGTAATTGTTTCGGACGTGCTCGGTGACCTTTCTCGCGGCAGAGTTCAAAGGCGCGAGCAAAAAGCTCGGCGCCGTCGTCTCTTGGGGGTCGCTGTCGACGTAGCCCGCCATCGTTGGTCTCTGCGCCGTGCAGTGCTGAGGGGCAGGCCAGGGGACCGCAGATGCGGGGCGGATTGCGTGTGGAACAACGTCGAGATCAGCGTTAAAGCGGCCATGAATGTCGCATGTTCAGAGCAGTCGTTCGGTTTCTTTCCTCGCGCATTCGAGAGAGAAAACGGCACCGGGGAAAAAAGCAGGGAGCGACTGGGCCGTCAGGTTGGGAGGGCGAAGGGAGGTTGACAGTCAACATGGGATCGACGACAATTGATCGGCCACTCTCAATCCAAGTCTGGGGGACACGCCAGGCTCACATGCTCTACCGGGTGCGGGGGGCAGCCGCAAATACCCCTTTTGCAGCGAGCGCAACCAGTTCTGGGCCACGGCAGCCAGCGACTGCTCACATCCTCCTCGTGCTGCTGCTGCTGCTGCTCACACTCCTCACTCCTCACACTCCCCCAACTCGTGGGCGGATGATAAGGCAGCCGCCGACTGGCGGCATCCCCTCATTGGCAGCAAGGAGAATGGCCGGCATGACTTCTGTGCCACCATTTAGGCGGAGCACCGCGCAGCGACCCGTGCCATCTTCGAGAACCGAGATGGCCACTGGACGAGGCTCCATCGCTCTGGGGCCTGGAATGTATTGGAATGTATTTTGTCCAATGACGCAGCCCTCAAGGCGATCGCTCTTGGGCGTCAAGCCCCTGTGTTGGGCTCGAATGCAACTCGAAACAGACACGGCTTTTGGAAATTCGGAGGTATTGGCGGCCTTGCGACACCACCCCCGGCGTGCGAGCGAGCGAGCGGTGCGATCCGGGTGGCAGGCTGATGAGTGATGAATCCAATCGCTCAATTTCTTCCCTCATCAATTATCTCGCCGGCCGGCCGAAGAAAAGAACATGCTGGGCGCGCCCGCGGGTTTGCGTGCGGTGATGCGTGGGACACGACCGGGCAAAGCAATATCGCAATATCCTCCAATTTCGACTACAGCGGATAGATACCGCACCGACTTCTCGCGAGGCGCGGCAAGTGCGGGCGGTGAGCAACAAGCGGTTGTGCGGTCCTGGGTGCCGACGCGAGGAGTCTGGTGAAGAAAAGGATACATCAAAGGAGCGGCATGGCAAATGCAGGCAGCCGGAGGCGAGCAGCGCGTTTGGAGGGGATGCAAGTCGCTGCGCAGGCGCAAAATTCCAATTCCCAGATCTGGGAGTTTGTCGAAAGAACCCAGGCAGATCTGCCCACCAAAACTCCACAACCCGAGCTGACCGTCTCGGGACGAGCCACTTATATGTTTGCATAGCCTGACAGGAGCCTTCCGATTAGCAACACCGCTCATTTCCCCTTTCTTCGATGATGCGGTGTCGTCGCATGCTCGACCGCTCTTTCCCATGTTGCGGGACCCATCTCTGGCCGGGATAACCCCGGGGGGCCTAGTGTATCAGAGATGCGAAATCTGCCGAGGCCATGATGCCATGTGAACCCGCTTGGCGGAGCTCCCCGGAAAGCTCAGGGACTAGTGGGGCATCGGGGACTCTCGCGCATGCAGCCCGCCTATTCACGGTGCACGACGTCTGCGATAACTTTCAACCCCATCGCGCCAAACACCACCAATTTCCAAACCTTCGAATTTCTCACCGCCAATTTCCCACCGCGAATTGCCACACGCAGCAAATCCCACACGCCCCCAGCGTCAGAATGTCCCTTCCCCGCCGCCTAACCTCCCTCCTGCGCCCGCGCAACACCCTCCTCCGTCCACGCCCTCGCAGCCTCCTCTCCCCATCCGCATCCGCATCCCGCTCCGCATCCTCCTCCTCCTTCCTCCAAGACCAACCCTCCCCACCGCGTCTCCCCGCCGACCAACAAGCCGAATTCGAGCGCCTCCAACGCGCCGCCGAAGCTGCCCTCTCCTCGCACAACACAGTCCAAATCCCCGCGGACGCCCCGCTCAGCGCCTCCCGACACGTCTCCACGCCTGCATCTACATCTGCACCTACCTCGGCGCAAGCACAAGCACAACGGACAGAAAAAGACGAGGTGGATGTCTCCCCCGGATCGCTGAGCGCGGGTATGCGCAAGGGAGCGCCACCCGAGTTTGAAGGGGAAAAGAACCCGAAGACGGGAGAGGTTGGCGGGCCGAAGAACGAGCCTCTTCGGTGGGGCAGCAAGGGGGATTGGAGCTACAACGGGCGGGTAACAGACTTTTAGTTGAGGGTGCGGGCCGAAGGGAAGGTTTGGGGGCGGCGAGGTGCGATCACCATTTCCAATCCCGAAGGGAGGCGTGATACGAGCACGGGCAATGAAGGCCGGGCGAGAACATAAATGTACAACACGTAGACTGTAAAATAGAATTTCGATCCGGACGCCCGGATCACACATGTCGACGACAGCGGGGTGGAAATGCAGATGGTGTGGCTCAAACGCCACCACACAAATTTCGTGACTGAATCGTAGTGTACAGATTCTCAGTGGGCTGCTAAATTGTACAAGATTCACGGGTGTCGGGCCCCGACAGCAGTACCATGACTCCTTCCTGCTATGCGAGCAAGTACACAAAGTTCAAGCAAAACGAGCAGAGGTATCGATACATACACAAAAGACCCATTAGTAAAGTATCATAAAAGAAGACAAACCCAGCCCAAAACCAAACCAACCACCCGCATCCCGTCCCAGTCGCAGCGAGCCAGCTTTACGCCTCGGCAGCCCCATCAACCTTGTTGGCCTCCTCATCCAGCTTTGTCTTGTCCGTAGCGTCCTTCTCAGCCTCCTCTCCAACCGGTTCCGTCGCTGTCTCCGCAGTTTCATTTTCGACGTTATCCGCCTTATCGCCAGTTTCGGTAGCGTCCGTAGCCTCTGTGGTCTCCGTAGCGCTGTTCTCCGGTTCCTTCGGGACATTAGGGACTTTGACGCCAAGTGGCTGGTTCTCCTTATCACCCTCACTTGGTGGCTTGCTGGAATGTTTCCACCAAGCGCCCGATATCTCACCCACTTTCTCTGCCCCCTTTGGCGTCCCGTTCTCCCGAGGTTCGGAGCCGTTTCTGGCGCCACCGGCCCAGGCGGGGCCAAGCTCAATCTCCCTTAGGGCCTTTCGTATACGCTCACGCCGTGCCTTGCCCCTAAGACGGTTTTGCGACGTGCCTCCGTTGGTGACCCATCGTATCTCCGTGACCATGAAGCTTATTCCATCATGAATGGCCCGCTTGCGGGACTCAGACCGTTTTCCAATAGGGCCACCCCATTCGCGACTCTTGATTCCGTAGCGAGTGGTCGAAGCATACTTCTCGAGGTTGGGCAAGATGAGAAGCGTGACGTGTAGATCACGGTTCTCAGGAACGACCATGGGACCGGTCGCCGGCGGCTCTGTCAAGATATTCGGGTTTCCACCGCTTAGCGTAGAGCCATTCTGCAAGGCTTGGCGCCGGGCCCTCGCATCCTTCGCATCAGACACGTAGAACCCCTCATCAAGCCCCAGGAGATCAACATCCACATCTTCTGGCCATTCACCTCGTATCCATCCTGCATGGATACACGCCGCAATAACATCAGAATCATCCGTATACACGTCAGTCCCCCAAAGAGCTCGTCGAGAGGTGATTTCCTCGCGCGAGGCAGGGGTCAGGTGTTCTTTTCCAATCTTCATGGTCAAGGTGCAGTTCTCTTTGCCCTCGATCAAATCCCAGGGAAGAGGTCTCGGATTCGATTGGTAACCGCTGAGGGGAGGGCGCCCGGTGCGCTTGTCTTGCAAGCGAGCTGGCTCGAGAATCGGGTCGTACAAGACGTCGCCGAGGTGCGTCCGGGGAAGGTTGGCGACGCTCTCCAACACAGCCTTTGATGTGGCAACCTGTCGCGGCTTGGGGATGACCACAGGCGGGGATGGGGGCGGCGGAGGCGGCGCCCGGGCGGCCGGAGGATGCGGGTGCGCAGCCGCAGAGTGCGAAGTAGACCGGGGGACACCATGGTGGTGCGTCGTGGGGAAGTCTTTAGCGAACGCGGCGGTAGGAGAGGGTATCGGAGTGGATCCCTTGACGCTTTTGAAGGGCGTGTTTCCCCCAAGCGCAGGTGACGATCCCGGATCGAGAGCGTGGTGGTGATGATGGTGATGGTGACTGCGCACATGTTAGCTTATGCGGAGAAGAGGAGGTGGAGACAACACATACTGATGATGGTGGTGACTCTTAGCTTTCTTGGCACGGCCACCAACAGGGGTGAGCCTGCCTGTGCTTTCTTCATCCCCCTGATGTCCTCATCTTTCGGCTTTCTCCGTTTCCCGCGATTCGGCTCTCGACCGCCTTTGGCGGAGACATCTCCACCCAGGGGCTCCGGCACCGCGTTATCGGAGTCCTCGCGCCGCAACAAACCAGGTGCTCCGTATGGGAGCTGAGCTCCGGGAGGAACGGGGCTTGACATGTTGCCAACACCAGTACCGATGCCTGAAAACATGCGGCCGAACTCACTCTTGATACCTGGCTCGCCAGCCGGACCAGCTAGCTGTGGTTGAGCACCCTGCACTGCCTGAGGCAAAGGCGATATGCGCCCCTTGCGATTGATCTCCTGTATGCCCAAAAGATGACTGCCCCTATGTTGGCCATGGGGCGTCGAAATCTCTTCTATACTTCGGTTTCTTGGGGATTCGTACATCTGGCCAGCGCCGCCATACGCAACAGATGGCGGGGGCACCGCGGCTTCCTCGCGGGTCCGGGGTTGGGGGTGTTGCTGATGTGGGTGCTGGTGCGGCGGTGCGCGGTCGTGATGCATCATACCCACTCGCTGTCGATCCGGAGAATCATAGCCCTGCGGATGTCCTGGCCCCGGGGGAGGTCCGCCATGCTGATGGGGTGGCGGCTGGTGTGAGGGGTGCTGCGGGTGAGGATGCCTCTCCACCGGGGACGGGCCGTACGCCAGGTGGCCGTTGAAGGGCGGACCACCAGTGGCGGGCGGGTACTCTTGGTGTCTAGGATGGTGACCTGCAGGATCATAAGGCGCGGGAGCTCTCGATGGCTCATATGGTCCCCTAGGCCAGTGTGACTGCTGGTCTCTCGGGTCGGGACCCCTTGGATACGGGGGTTGCGGTCGAATCTGCTCGAGCGCGCGCCCATAGTCTGCCAAAGAATGCGGTTGCCTCCCAGGATCGCTCCCAGACATGTTCCTCTCGCGGTGTTCTCTTTCATGAAACTCCATCTCTCTCTCTTGCCGCTCTCTCTCTTGACGCTCGCGCTCCACCATGTACCTATTATCGTCCTCGTACTTCATGGCTCGTATTGGGCGATCTGGGTTGTATTCCGCTGACGGCCTCAGCTCCTCTCTGTGACCGTACCTCTCGTTCGGCGGCGGCCTATTCATCTCCATCGGCCGAGGCGGCACAGTGTTGGGAAAAGATTTTGGCTGACTGCTGGGCCGGGGTGGCACAGCGCCTGGCGGCATGCGACCTTGTTCTCGCGCTTGCTCCGCGGCGGTCATCGGGGGGGCTCGCTGGGGGTAGGCTTGCGGCGTCCCATATCGTTGGACACCCTCGGGAGTCGAGTAGTTTCCCGACGGCGATGCTGCCGTGTTCGCCCGAGGGTCCCTCGCATCGTACATTCTATGTCTCTCTGGGGTCTGCGGTCGTGGCTGGTAGGGGCGGTACTCGGGCGGCCCAGTCGCTGGTATACGGGGAGACGCGTGCATCGACTGGCTGTATGACGGTCCCGACACGCCTGGTGGCGGTCCGGGAGGATAGTGCGGCGGGGGCGCCGGCTCCCGAGGGGGAGGGGGGCCGCCGAGCATCGAACTTATGGACATACTGCTCCCTGAGCTGCCTGTTCTAGGGAGCGACTCTAAAGCTGGTAGTTCGCGGCCTCGTGGAAAAGCGGTTGGAGGCCCAACCGAAACGGGTGGCGGCCGGGGAGGCGGGAGCCCATAGGGCCCGCCAATCTGGTGTCCACCTGGGGGTCCATGGCCCTGCTGTGGATGTTGTTGTGGCGGCGAGTTGGGTGGCGGCATTCCGCGATTCATTGGCTGGCCCGACGTTATGGACGACGTGCTTGGGTGTCGCGAGTGCGTCGAAGGCGGCATGGGACCGGGCTCGGGAGGGTACTGTCGGGAAGGTGGATAAAAGTTCGACGTGTCGGAGGGCTTCCTCGAGTGCACATCGGGGTAGTTCGGCGCGGACGACGGCGGGTGCGGTGCGGCATTTGGATACGGTTGTTGGTTTGGCGGCTGCGAGCCTGCAAAATTCGGGCGACCAAAAGGCGAAGCAGCATTCCGTGAGAACGGATGCTGGGGCGGTGGTTGCTGTCGTGGATCCATCGCGCTCGAAATGTCGAGTTTTTTTTTTCGGTTCTGCTTGCGCCAGGGGTTCGACCTCGCGAGATCGGTGGTGAAGTGTCGGGTCTTGCGACCGCGCGCGACCGTGAAGACTTCAAAACCGCCGATAAAGAAAGTGAAGGTCGAGGGCCGACGCCGACGCGATGCAAGCTCTCGACAAAACGAGGCGGGCCGTAGCGGGTTGGTGCAAGAAGTAAATTTTGCAGTCGTGCCTCCCTCTCTGGGCTTGTCTGGGGAAAGGATGGCCGCTGCGTGACCACCCGACGTGCAGCCTTAGCTCTCAGTTCTGCACCACCCTGACCAGCTTCAGTGGCCCGAGCTGGCAGCACAAGCGGGCGCTGCGATTGGCCGGTGGCGCGAGCGAAGCGGGATGGGGGACGAGAAAGAAAGAGCCGACTGGGCAGGGATGGCGGATGGGCGCTAGCAGCGTTCAACAACCGGGGGGTGCCCTGATGACGGGATGGCTGGTTGATTGCGAGACCTTTGAGGTTGTGCGACGCCCGCGGCTTGGCGACCACTTGCTCACATTCTCCCCCGATCTGGAGGTTGGGGGCCCAATTATCTCCGCACCAGATGGTCCTTCCCTGCCCCTAGACGGGACCAGAACCAACGACTCCCGAGACACCTTGCAAGTAGGGCGGGCGGGCAGGATGAAAAAATAGGATAAAATCCCCCCCGATGCCAAACGCAAACAAAGCACCACCTCAACCCGACGTCGGCATGAGATGATGAGGCGAGCGCAACCAACAATAACAACAGCGCGGCGCCCAGCCAGCACAGAGTGGAGAAGTGGAGAAGGCGGAGTGGTGGAGTGGTTGAGGTGGAGCTGCTCGGATGAAAAATTGAAGCGCAAACAATGCAAGCAACCTGAAAAGGCGCGCAGCAAGCGCGTCATCAGGGCAGCGCCGGTGCTGTGCTGGTGGCTGCAAGCTTCCACGCTGGGGAAGCTCTGTTTGCCCGCCCAGGGACGCAAGTGAGGGGAAAGCATCGGTGCCAAGCGGATTTGCTTGGAAGCGGTGTCGTCCACTGGCGTCGTTGGCGCAAAGACTCCACTCACACATGCGATTTTGCACAAGTTGCCCACCTGGACTCGACCCGTCGCATTCGATGCATCGCCTTTTTGTTGGGTACCTGACGCCGGAAGTTTGGGGTGTCCATGTTCCGTCTTATCCTACAACACTACCGTTCAAAATTACTGACTAGATGATGCCCAACACCACTCTACGGATTCCTTCTTCCTGCTCCTTGCTGGCTGCTGGCCCCCTATCCCAATATCATCTCTAAATTACAACACCGCCGCCCAGACAGCGGCAAGCGCACCAACCAGCAGCCATGCTGTTCCCGAAGCCCTCGAGGCGTCGCTCCCTATTCCGTCGCCGCTGTGTTTGCCGCTGCCGGGAACCGCAGCTCTGACGCAGGCGACGTACGTGCCCGTGTCGCCTTCCGGGGTCCCGACAAACGAGTCCGCGGACGACCCCTCGCGACGGGTCCACGAGAGCACCACGGGGAAAACCCACGTTTTCACCGCCTCAAACGCCGCGGCGTCGTCCTTGTCCAGCGGTCCCGTTGCGGCCGCGTAGAACGTAGTGTTGACATCGTTGACATTCGGGGACGCCAGGCCGGTAGCAAGGAACTCCGCAATCCCACCTGCTCACCGTCATCAGCAACCGCGTTCATCTCAAGTCACGAGAAACTTACTCTGCGGCAAGTTAGACCCCCTCGTCACCCCATCCGTCCCGTTCGCCAGGAACGGCGCACAGCTCCTCGGCATCGTCTGGTTCTGGCAGAAGCCCGCCGAGTTGAACCCCGCCACCATCTCCGCAATGCAGTCGTCCGGCAGCATCCCGCCACACGATCCCACCGAGTTGCCCGTATCGGACGCTTTCGCCGCAGCAAGTGCTGCCTCCGAAAGCCCCATCGTCCAGACCGCGGAGCACAGGGACCAGTCTCGGAGTTCGTCCCTTTGGGCGCTGTCCCTCGGTGACAGGTGGATGGTCGCCGTATCAAAGACCTTGGTGCCGCCATTGCTATCCGGGTTGCCCGCTGGGATAGGGACGTTATCGAAGGCGTGGACTCCCAGTTTCCATCCGGAGATGGGGCCATCTGAGGATTTGATCTCAATATCAGGGGCGATCTCGGCGTCCCCCGTAAGAGGCCTCAAGATGGCCTGGCGGAAGTCCGCAGCTGAGTAGCCGTAGGGGCCGTCGCTGCCGCCGATAAAGAGTTGCTGCGAGAATGGGCTTGCTTCTGCCCCTTGGAGATGAGAAATGAAACCAACTGCCAGCAAGCCGAGCCGTCGATGGAGTGATGCACGCCGCGTCATTGTGAATGGCAAGCTTGCACAACCAGATGCAAATGTATTTCAACAAAGTATGACGAGAAAAGCCTCAAGCTGGTAGGTCGCATACAACTTAAAGTGGGCGCAAACAGGCCATTTAATAGCATAAAACACTCCCTCCCCAAGAACCAAGACAGACAGACAGACAGACAGACCTCATCTTGAAAGTTACACGACAATGCTATCAAAATTGTTTGATTTTCTACACAGTTGGCTTTGCGGACGCAGCCATGCTTCCAAAACCTGGATGACACAGACGATCGATCAGATCAACTCAAGGCGGCATTGCATGTAACGTGGGTCGGGCCTAGGCGATTCGCATAACCCGCGCTATGATCTCCCCCCCTTCCCTGCTGCGATGAAAATAGGGGGGTCCCAGCTGCAAACCGCCTCCCGGCCCCCGCATCCAACTTGGGCGACCCGGGTAGCTGGACTCCCTGGGATTCAGCCCTGGGGGATCGGCAACAACGACGATAAATCATGGTTACGAAGATGCCGATTGCGAGTTTCTTCGCTTGTGCGGATCCGAATTGGCGATGCGCTGCCGGACGTGCGTTTGGGTGTGTTTATGTTTCACAAGGTTCGTTCGTGTCAATCCAAGACTCAATCAACATCAGAGGACTCAATCAACACGAGGGGTTGTGGTAAATACTCAAACCGTGTCAATGAATACCTATTGAGAAGAAATACAAGAATTCGCTATCATGGAGAGCTCTGAACTCTTCTTCGCTGCGCAGGTTTGTCTCGCTCCCTCACCATTCATGCCGTGAAACAATCTATAGATTAAGGGGTCCCGGCTCTTGAGCAAAAGCCAATGTGAAGCTTGGGTCATTGTAAATGCTGAACTTTGCCTGGACGCCTGGGATTTCGCTCCCGTGGCCAGTCATCTCCATCGCTTTCTCCCAGCAGGCCCAGTGCTTCTCGACAAATTGACCGATCATTTTCCTCAGGTTCTTGCTGCGAGTACCACAGTTCTCATGGTGGAGCAGGCTGTGGTGGACCCAATACCGACACGCATACAGGAGTTCCGGAGGGATGTGTTTGCCTATCAACTCCTGCTCGTTTGAACCATCAGGGAGGGCGATTGCCTTTTCCAAATCGCTGATAGCCTGGCCAACGGAAGAAAGCATCAGCTGCACGCATCCCTGGGCCATGTCCAGGTGGGCGGACGTCTTCTTCGTCCCCGGGCCGGCGAAGACCACCTCGTCGCGGAGGGGAATGAAGAAGCAAATGGAACCATCGAACTCGCTTTCAATATCGACTACTGAAGGTACGCTGCGCAGCATCTGGCGTAGTCTGGAGGGGTGGGCCTGCAAGTGGCCGAGCAACTTCACAAACGAGTCCAGACCGAGACCGCGTTGAGAGTGGCGAACGGCGATCATCCCTAGCATGCGTTGCATCAGCGATCTGAACTTGCGTCGCTGGGGCATCGTGGCGCCCCAAGCCTCCCCACGGTTTAAAGCGTCGCGGTATAGCTTCTTAAAGTAATTGTCGTCGACGAGGGGTTGCTGCTCTCGCGCAGCCCTGCCAACTCGAATCCAGGCGTTCCCCCATCCTTCCTGGTATTGGCGGACCACCATATCCGTAACACCGAGCAAGCCTTGCATGGCGTAGGCCTGATCCTCTTCGTTCGGGCCCGCGGTCTTGCTTACGGCCCATCCCATCCTCTCGTCAACGCTGAAGGTGCACATTTCGGCGCCTCGCAGCGCCTGGCGTGGGACCCCCATGGTCTCGTGAAGCAGAGTCTCCAGCGTCTTCTTGTTGCCCAACAGATGACCCTCGGCAGAAAAGAACTCGACCGCGCTCGCGGCTAGAACAACTTGGAGTGACTCAAGAGAACGGAAGTAGGAGCTGCGGCGAAATTCTGCCTCCCATTGACCGCCGGCGCGCGAGCTGGGGACATCCGCGAGGTGGACGAAGCACTCGGTTGCGCTCTGTAAACGAGTGAACTCGTCGCAGGCTGCCTCGTCGATGCGGGCTGCTGAGGAGTCGTCGATGCAGCACATGTCGAACCAGCAGTACTCTAGCCCCAAACTGGCGGCGCGGCGGGTATAGAATTCGAATTTGTCAAATCTGTGCGTAACGCTCATACGGGGTCGTTCGCAACCGCTGCGCATCATCGCAAAGCTGAGTTGCGATCTGTCCACTGCGCCCTCGGGCTGCCGTTGGTACGACAGAACGGCGTATGGCGGAGCCCGTTTAAACGAAACCTCCTGAAGCTGGAAGTCCCCGGTGGCTAACAGACGGATGAGCCATATGTACTTTTCGTCGGGCGCTGGGTCGAATGCCTGGACGGGACTGACTGGGCGTGCTGGAAGAATACGAATCGGCTGCTGCGAGTCGGCCATGGTGCTAATATGCGCCTGGTAGGCTGGTTCGTGTTGGGTGTAATCAATCAATGTCTATGCCGAATGTTGGGAGAGAATCAATGTCTTTGTCGAATGCTGCGCAACGAAGGGCCCTCGGGCTGGAGCTGATTCGCACCGAAGCTCATTCCATGCTGCTGCTGCACTCCCCATTCGTGACTTCCACACACTAGGTCGGGTGTGTGCTCTTGCTTTGGATGCCCGCCGGGAGAGCCAGCACCACCCAAGCCGTTCCCCGCCCAATTCCCGTCCAATGCCGCATGAACCTTCCTTTCCAACTCACTCCCCAGTCGGCGTGCCTGCCTTGCTGTTCCAAGTCACCCCCCTCAACCCGCCTTGATCCTCCGACACCAGTCCCTCCCATGCTGCACCTGCCAATCGCAAAGCCACACCTCCATCGCCATGCCAAGGAAGCCCGCAATGGAAATACCGCCACTATCGCTCACCGACGTCGCCCCAAGACTGAACTCGCGCTCCTCGACAGGCACATTCTCCATGATCTCGGCGAACGTGTTGACATAGACCGCCCCGCCCAGCAAACCCTCCCAGAAAATGACGACAAAGATCAGGTACACCGAGGGGATGAAGTTGAGCAGCGCGTGCAAAGTAAGGAGCACGAGGTTGCCAACCTGCAGCAAGGACGGGAGATACAAGTGGTGGATACGGACAAAGGGGCTCGAGGAGCGGGCGATGAAGACGCCAAGTTGGTAGAGGAAGCCGTAGAAGGGATAGAAGTCTCGGAACTCGGAAAAGGGGGATTGCTCCAGGGGAAACAACAGCGTGGGCGCAACACCTTGGTTGATGGTGTACTCGGCGATGTACACCAGCAGGAGGGGCAGCATGTACGGGAAGAACAGCGACCTGGCGCGACGGAGATTCGCAGCGAAGGACGTCTTCCCGCCGCCGCGGGCATGGGTAGAGTACGCCGTAGACGCAACCGCCGCACCAGGCGCAAGGAGACTCTGCGCGGCCGAATCCTCCGGAATATCATCAAACGTCTCAGGTCGCTCCCCACCCTCATCCTGGACATCCCCCCCAGGAACAGGCTCGTAATCCTTCACCGCCGCGTGGCTCAACGGCCCGCGTGGAAGAACCACAAAGAACGCCACCAGCATAACCACCGGCAACGTCGCCGACACGAGCAAACTCGTCTTGACGCTCAGCCCAATCCACGTCGTCATCACCACATACAACCCCGACCCAACCAGCCCCGCGCCGCCCGTCCCGCTCCCCCAAGCCGCAAGACTCATGTGCCCATAATAATGCGTCAGCCCCAGGAAGCTCAGCTCCCCGCCACCACTGCTCAGACTCGCCAGCACAACCCCAATAAGCTTGATCGCAACCGACTGCGACGCGGGCGTGAACGCCACAAGTCCCATCCCCGCCGAGGAGAGCGCGACGAAGCACGGAATGCGCGTCGAGTAGGGTATCCGGTGTATGAAGTACGGCGCGACGAGCTTCGTCAGAAAGCTGGGCATGACATCGGCGAGGAGGACGACGCCCTTGGGTACGTTCCCGACGAGGTCTTGGGCGGCGGAGAGGATGATGACGTAGATGACGTTGTTGATGAGACCTGCGGAGACCAACCAGTCAGCATTCAATTCTGTGCAAAGCCAAAGATATTGATGGGCGCTATCCACTTCCACGCGGCGGGCGCACGAAGGGCATACGTACCGAAAAGCCAAAATGCGAGAAGGACGGACGTGTCAGCGCTTTTGAGGAGGTTCCCCAGGCGCGCGCGATAGACCGCCCATGATGACGATGGCGCGCCAGGCATCGGCAACAGCCCTGAGGTGGAAGCGGACCTATTCATTGTGGTTTGAGACGAGGAATTGATCCATGGTCTGGATTGAAAACGGAATTGAGGTTTGGCGAAGAAAAGGGGTTGACGTTGGCTCGGGAGGTTGCACGCCGCGGCAGGCAACGACTCGGAAAGCGGCACATGATGGACCCCTGTGACGGCACCCGCTGTGGCGCGCTAGATTACAGGGGTCGCATCCTTTGCGAACCCTAACCCAACCTTTCAATCAACCCTGCAACAACAACCAGCAAGAATGCAAAGACAAACAATCCAACTCCATTCAATGCCCCTCCTATCCTACAATGTAATCCCTACCTAGACAAAACAAAAAAATAAATAAGATTAAAGATCCCAGCCCCTCCTAACCGTCGCATTCCTCAAAACCATCTCCGCCGCCGCCTCCCCCACATTCCCCACCGCCCTCCCCGCCAACGTCCACGGCGTCGAAAACAAATGCTCCTGCATCATCTCGCACACCCTCGTCTCCGCCGCCTCCGTACACGGCTCCCACACATCCCTAAACCCCTCACCAACCGGCTTCCCGCCCAGCCCGTTCCCATCCTTCAGCCCTCCTGCGCGCAGCTGCTGCTCGAGAATGGCGTCGATGATGTACCCGGGGAGATCGAAGAGGAAGCCGTCCCGTTTGGGCAGGAGTCCCTGCTGTGAGTCTGAGCGCCGCGGGAGGGTGCTTCGTCGCTGGTGACGTGATGGTTGCGTCTCAGGGGACCGGGACTGCGTCGCAGCGCCGTGGGTTGCCTCGCCCACGCCGTAAATGGTGAGGATCTCGTTGGCGGTGTCCTGGGCGTCCGCGGCCTTTTCCGCCGCGAGGGGATCGTTCTGCGCTTGCGGAGCGGAAGAGGTGCTGTCTGCGTCGGGCCCGCGGACCCAGGCGTCCATTTTCTTGAGGATGTCGTTGTTCCATTCGTTGGTGAGCATGGTTGCGGTGCGGAGCTGCTCGGCCTTGGGGTGGGCGTCGCCGAGGTCGGGCCGGGCGGTGGACCATGCGGGCGTCAGGGAGGGGTCGAAGAGCCGGGGGATCATGACGCGGAACATGTCGGTTCGGATTTGTTTCTGTTCTACTGACTGGGGTTGGAGGTCGCCGTGGATATCAGACCACGCGATGGATGATTCGTTGAGAGAGCTCTGGTAGAGTCTTTCGATTTGGTTGAAGAGCTGGTCGGTTATCTGGTTGATCAAGAGCCGGCCGTAGTCTGGCGGAAGCGTGGCCAGTGTCCAGACGTCCCATGTGCCGAATGTGAAAACCCAAATAGTTTCCCTTGGCGGTTTTTCGGGCTTCTCCTTCGCCAAGAATGCTGTGATCTGTTGGTCGAAGTCGGGTAGCTCCCACGGGACGGGATACACCTCAGCTTGGAAGCTGTAATCCTCTCCTGGGCCATCGGCAGGGCGTTCTGCAATTTCGTCAAGCGCTTGGGCATAAAGTCCAATGGAGACCATGGACCGTTCGTTGTTGTCATGGCTGGGGATACAAGACATGTACGTCGAACAGTGAAGCTGGTGAAGATGTCAGTTGGTGACATGGCCGTCGATAGGGCATCTCAGCAAACCTCTTGACAAAGCACGTCCGTCCACCCGGGCACCTTTTCACCCTTTCTTCCCCAACTCGGGGTAGCGATGTCCTGCTCTCCAAAGACAACAACTCTCAAGTTCCCCAGCCCATCCTCGCCATACCCCAGTAAATTCTCCTGTTCGATCCTTGTCCTCGATGCATCCCACGACTCGCCCGTGTGCCAGTGCCAGACTGCTTTGCTTGTCTCGGCAGCCGCTTGTGACAGCTCCTGGGACAAGAACCTCAGAACCAAGAACGAAAGGGCGAGACAACCCACGCAGTAGGTGAGCAGTCTGCCGCCACGGACCACCCGGCCCGAGAAAAAGGCCATCATCCAATGGAGGCCGCGTTCTCCCACCCGTGTCCGCTTCAGGGGGCTGTAAGGGAACCCATTTGCGAGCATGCCGGAGCAAGCTGGGCGTTGGAAGCTCTTGGTGGAGCCGAGGATACGCGCGGGCAGGTTCTGGAACCAGATCCCGCCTGTGATATTCGCTCGATGCCGTCGTTGCAGCAGAATTATCCAAGTGAGGCCGCCAGAAACAGGAAACGACAAGAGCAAGAAAGGAAAGGAAACAACCTAAAGGAACGGAAGGGGGACGCAACCCGCCTGTTACGAGAACGCACGGCTTTGCGACCGTTCAATAAGAAAAGGGGAAAGGTAAAATAGTGATGCAAAAGAATGTGTAGTGTGAACAGAGCCAAGATGAACAAAACGTGGGAGGGAGGATCCTGGGGTTCTCTTGATGGAGCCCGAGAATGGAGAATGGAGACTGCAGACTTGGGTGCTACCGAAGGTCCAGATTTGCAGAGCTGGGACCCCCTAGTGACCCTTATCCATGCGGCATACCATTGGGACCCATCGATCGCGGCCAAGGGGAGATGGAGGCAGCGCGGGCTCCAATACGGTTGGCCTTGTTGCTTGAAGCGCCATCGCAAGAGGAGTGGTGCCGCACGCCGTTGGGCAGCCGCGTCATGCAGGTCCGCTTGTAGCTGAACGGTGGGAAAAACCGGGCGACACTAGCCACCAGTTCGATTCGATTCGAGCTTTGAAGCGGCCGTTTGGGAAAGGGAAAGAGAAAATGTTTCAGCGGCCCTCGACGACACGCGTCATCGTTGAGTGACCCCTCCATCTGAACCGGGGTTGGAATAGCTGGGTGGAGGAGTTGGGAGATGCCGAGATGCACCCATCAAAGAAGGTTCTCACGCCGTTTCGCTTGGACACCCAGCAGGGTTACAGTACTGACCACGACGTTGCGGAAGTTTTCATTCCTGCCTTCCCGATATTGAGACGGTTCTGAACTGGGCTCGATTCTTGAAGATTGCTCTCGCTTTGCTTCCCTGCGACAGCTCCACAACCATGGCGCCGGCATTTTCTTGCCGAAATACAGGCCCGTCCTGCCCAGTTAAACCCGTCCGCGTAAATATTTACAAGGGGCGTCTTTGACTGCGATCAAGCATGCCAGAATTTGTTGGTCTGCGAGTCTCCGTTGTGGGAATTGTGATGGCCGCATTGGACAGCCAGTCATTTCCGATCCCGAGAAAGGAGGGCGCCAAGCCAGATGGCGGTCTTCGCGTTCGAGTTCGATTTTTAGTGGAGCAAGGTCTCGTACGCCCAGCCGAGGACGGCCAAGCCAGCGAATGCCGTGAAGACGGGCGCTTGAGGAAAGGTTTCGGGTGGGCCGAACTCCGGATCGATGCCAGCGCTTCCGGGAAACAGAACGGCTGCCAAACCGGCAAGCCAGTAGATGGTGCCGGTGAACACAGCAGCATGCAGCGAGTCCCGTGCAACCCGAGCTGCGACAGGCGCTGGCGTGGAACGCGAGAGGAACGACGAGCGCCACGTGAAGAACAAGGTTCCGAGACCAAGTATCACAGATAGGGTGATGGTCTGCCCGCAATGGAATCTGGTTGTTTCGTGTCAGCAGGCGTGGTGAGCTCTATGCGAGCTGGGTGATGCACACTTTGCGTGCGGCGGCCAGCGATCATTGTAGATGTGGCTGTGGCTCATGTCGGCGATGGGCGCGCCCAAAAGAAGGCCGATTGCGTCTACCGTGAGAAGTGCTTTTCCGAGCATCTTGGCTGGTTCCAAGTTTCGTGAGGCCGTTGGTTTTTGGAAAGGCGTCCTTGGCCACGTTGCGCCTTGTGATGTCAAAAGACGATGGAGGCTCTCCTGGAACCCCGCTGCGACGACGGGATGCGGTCAAGCGGCTCACCGGAGCTGCCAGACCGCTAATTGAGGACAGGGGTGCAGCTCAACCGGCTGAGGAAGGCTGGACGGAGCGGCATGGCATTCCATTGGGGCTCGGCTGTTTGGGCTCGGGCTTGAAGATTGCTGACAGCATGGTAAGATCGCTGGGAAGGTGCTCTCGACAGGTGGTGATAACTGGTAATTGGAGGTATCCCTTCGGTCACCCCCAGACGCCTCAGAACACGCTGAGGATCAGACCACAAAGTTGGACCCAAAATTTGCGGATGATATTCTCATTCATTGACTTCGTCAAAACACAATTGGGTTGTTGTTGATGTCTGGTTTTCGAGGGAAGGTTCAAGTGAGCAAGGCGCATGACAGTGGAGCCTCAGCTGTGTCGCCCCAAAATTGCCAGCCAGTGGCTGGTCAGCTCTCCTATAATTTTTCCCACCACAGCATGGAACTCATGATATGATCCATTTTCAACATCAACCTCCAGCCCTCGCGTCAACCACCACACATACTCCCCGCAACTCCTTTTCCAGTACCAAACTCGCCAAAAAACCTCGCCTGAAGCCTGCCTCTACGCGTACCTCCTCCCTTCTTCCCTCTTCTTGCTCATGAATCCTACCGTGTTTCTCCTTCCTCCCCCTTCATCACATGTCCTGGTTGTTGACTTTTTTTCTTTGAGCTGTCCTGTGGGGCGTCTCCGCAACCTGGAACCTTATCGGGTGCACTTGCACAACCTCGAAGTCTCCGCCTCGTTGAGCGGCTCTCGCTCCGCGCTCACTCCGCGCTCGAAAGAGACGTTCATTCGGTTCGACGCCGAAATATCATCCCAAGTCCTATCCCTATCCCAAGTTATTTCCCCATCACCCCGCCACGAAAAGCTTTCAGGATCGGAGCGCTGACGGTGGCTAGTCGGAGGGTGACTTGGGCCCCTGAGCGGGTCCAAAGCACTCGCCCCATTGGTTTACCTTCGCCGGTCTCCCTTTGAGCTCGTGCCCCAGTGGGCCCACAACCAGTGCTGGGACCTGCCACAAGAGTGCCCCGCGTCCCTCACCCCATCAACTTTCATCATCAACCACTTCGCCCCTGGGAGTCAACGTTGGCACACCGCTTCAGCTCCCGACCCAACTTGGGCCTGACGCAACAGACACCCTTCGCTACTAGCCTAAGTTCAACGTTGCCCTCTCGACCTGAGACCTCTTTGCAAAGAGAAAAGCGAAGGACACCAGAGACACAAAACATCGAAGTCCTGCAGAGCGCCTGCCTCCACGCCGCGCCAGGCAAGTGTAAGTGACGCCTTTGCCTATCACCAGTGCAGCTCATCTTGTTCCCACAATAGCTGATCAAGTTTTCCTGCCAGACTACCGGCTCACGCTTTTGTTGGACGAGATGGATGTCAACCCGATTTACGAGACAACCATACCACCGGAACAGTGATGCGAGTGCCAGCGGCAAGTCCGGTGAACACAACACTACCCCCTCCCACCTTCGGTCGCCATGCCTGCATCTGAAGCTCTCAAAACTACAACCCCTGGGATTTTGGATCCTGAGGAGCCGGAAGAAGCGCACGAGTCATCCGTGGGCATCATTGTTGTTACTCCAGCAAGGCACGGCGCTGACGTTGGGGGCTGCAACGATCGGCATGGACTACGTCTCCCACAAGCATACATACCATGGCCCTCATCTGACAACAGCACCTTCACGACCGCTTGTTCTGCTTGCATGTAGCTAACACAAGGCATAGGCATCATATCGACCTCGAACGCTCAAGTTGGGTCAAATCACGATGAGGCAAGGTCCTTCTGGATTTCCACGACACGAGGCTGAGCACAACAAATGTCAAGCGACGTTCCATAAAATGGGGAAGTAGCATTTCTATTTCCCTGACTCTTTTTGGTTCTTCACCCTCAGTGGAGGACAACGCAAGCTGGAATGGCACATCTTGCAACCTCTCAACGCGAATCGACGCAAGGCGTCGTGATCTGTTGAGAGGGCGATGATCTCCACCAAAACTCCAGGCGTCTTCGATACTCAAACAATTCACCCTTCCGAATCGTTCCCTGGATATCAATTGGGCAAGCAGCACCACCGAATGCGCCACTCCTACGCGGATCAAATGGTCCGCGGCATGTTACTGCCCCAATATCCCCCGCTCATCACCAAATGCAATGCGTGTTCATGACCTCCCAGACCCTTCTTCCTTTTTGTTATTGCTGGGCAACCGTTTTCCGAAGCCGGGCATGTTGCGGAGATATTCGTCGACCAAGACCGTGGGGGAGGGGAAATCTTTATAATGGTACAGGGCAATATTCCTACAGTCGAAATAGAAAGATCGAGGTCTTGGTCCGCTGTCGGTAACGCGGGTGGTAGGGTATTGACTGGCCCAAACCCTCGACCGACTCAAAAACTGTGGAGTATGTGATGGCTGTCGTGCTGTCTCTGAAACTGCAGAATGCATGATACTGCCAAAACCGAACAAGGATGCAGGACCGAGCAGAGGCATGGAACGCAGCCGACGCTCAAGTGCGTGGCGGGGTAAGTCGCATGGGCAAAGCGATGGCTCATCATGCGCCAAAGCATCGTGCTAACAAAGATGCTCAAAGTCTGTCGTGATTGACCGATGACAAGACAAAGGCGAAGTGAGGATGCCTGTTGAAAGAGAGTGCGGAAGCACTTACTCCTCTTCGGAGCTCTCATCCTCGCTGTCGAGATCTCGGTTTGGAACGGGATCAACCGATGCTCTGCCGTTGCCATTGCCTTCGATCGACTCCATGGGTTCTTGACTGCCGGAGCTTTGGCGGACAGCAGCTTGGGCTCTCAGGTTGTTCAACTGTGCAATACGTCGCTCCTGTTCCAACTTGCTCATCGGCTTGTTCTTCTTGTTCTTGGCAGCCGCCTTGTTTCTGGGAGCGGCCGCCTGAACAGGCGGTGGGGCTGCAGCAGGCTGTTCGTACTTTGCTCTGAGATCAGGGAAGGCTGTCGTCGCAATGTCGTAGAGTTTAGCCAGGGCCACATCGGATAGCTGTTCAATGTCCAGCTCAAGTTCGCCCGAATCATTCTCTCCTTGGCCAGTGTCCTTCTTGATGATGTCGATTGCTTTCTCGAGCTCGGACCCCTCGAGTTCTGCGATACCCGCAGCGATGATCTCCTTCTCAACAACCCCCATCTTGCGCTTGGCCACCTTCTTAGCGCCGCCAGCTTTCTTAGAGGGACGCTCGTTGACATTGCCACCGCCGGTAGCCTTCTTGCTACCGCCGCCGCCAGCAGCTGCCTTCTTGGGCTTGGCGGGCTTGGGTTTTGAAGATGGCTTCTGCTTGAGTTGCGCGACCTTCTGGCGCTCGGTCATATAATTCTTCTGCAGCAAAGCGATCACCGACTGTGTCACCTCGACGTCGTCGATATCTGCCCCGGAGTCGATCATGTCATTGAGCTTCTGTTGCTCTGCGGCAAGTCGGCGCTGGATGGTAGCCAAACGTGCATCACCAGCCTTGATTTCAGGATCTTCAGCCTCGGCCTCTGACTCGTGATCCTCATCCTCGGACTCGGCCTTGGGGGCGGGGCTGGCGGCGTGAAATTGTGGAGCTGGTGTGGCAGGTGCATGCTTTGCGAGCCATTCATCCTTCTTGCTGAATTCCTTCTTAAAGAGTTGCTGCAAATCAAGGGCCTGCTTGTACACAAGGTGCTGCTCCCCGTTGAAGAGTTTGCAATTCTTCACGATCAACTCGAAGTCCCTTTCGAACTCCTTGAAAGAGGTATAATCGCCACCGTCGAGCTTCTCCTTCATGGTCTGCAAGTCCATGGGCTTCCGCACAATCTTGTGGTATGTGGGAATCTGGAGGGCGACCGGGTCGACGGGTTGCAAGAATGCGTTGTTCCATTCGTAGTACTTGCCCTTGCGAATCTCGTCCAACACTTCACCGCAGAAGCGGAGCTCGGGGGAGAGCTTCTTTTTGCGCTTGCCGTCGTAGGGAAGGTCCTTAGGGTGGGTAGGTTTGACCGTTCGCTTACCCTTGGTACTATCGCGGCGAATGAGTGGGACACCATTATTGTTTGCCGGGATGGCATATGCAGCAGACTCGACGGGTGGCTTCGGGGGCGCATCTGCATTCTTAGGCGGACGCTGGGGCGAAGCGGTTGGGGCGGGTTGTGCAGTGGCGCTAGAGCGAGGTTCAGCGTGGCGAGTAGGATGTTGCTTGGCTGGCTCTTTCTTTTCTGACTTTGGTGGTTCAGCGGCATTCGAGCCAGCCATCCGTTGATAAATCGTCTCCTGGAGCTGCTTCGCCAAGACTGTAACTTCATGTTCCGCACCATTGAAGGTGATGGAGTTCTGGACAATGAGGGCGACATCGCTCTTGAAGTCGCCCATCGTGGCATATTTTGGGAGGTCGCCGCGCAACTTCTTCTCCATGGTCCCGATATCGATTGGATTCGTGATCTTGGCAGAGTAGTCGCTCCACAACGCAGGCCACAGCTCCTGGACTGACGCTTTGAAACTGGCGCCAGCCTTCGTCTTCTTAACTCCGGCGAGCACCTGCCTAAGCTGACGCGCCATATAATTAGTAATGGGGCTGCCGTTTAGTGAGGAGTCCGCCAGGTTTTTCGGCTTGCCGTCCCCTTTGTAGAGAGCCACATCGTCTGCTGCCTGGGGCTGGTCGACTTCCATGCGGTCGGGCTCGGCTTCAGGTTTGACCTCGACCGCTTCTGCCGTTGCTGACTTGTCGACCCTTGCGCGCTTGGCTACGGGCTCATCTTCGCTATCGATATCCCGCTCGCGAGAGACTTTGGTCGCCGTCTGCGACGGCTCGGAGAGGGAGGTATCGGCGGTGATTGGAGCGCTGGGAGAAGCGACAAGCACCTCAACGCCACCAGCGTTGGTCGGGGAGGCTGCGGCATCGTTTGCCTCGTCGGCGGGGGTAGCAGCAGGAACGTCGCTGATTGCGGTGTCTTGGGTACTCTCGGCACGGTCCGCTGCAGAAGACTGCTCGGGTTGGGCGTGCGCATCGTCCATAACCACGTCCTCCTTGGTTCCCGGAGAGATGGCGGTGCTCGCTGGTGAGGGAGGAATGTTTAATTCTGAGGACTGAGGTTGAGTGCTCGCGGCAGACTGTTCGGGCGCCGAAGGTTTATCCGTCGACTCGTCCTGGGCTGGCGGCGACGGCGACTTTAGGGGCGCATCGGGCATCTCGCTGTCGTCTGTGACGTCTTTTTGAGCCTCCTCCAGGACACCCTCGGGTGCATTAATCTGTGGATCTTGCGCGCCGTTTGGTTCTCCGGAGATGGTTTGGTTTTTCGAGAACGCTTCCTCGTTGCGCTCTACTGCGACATCGCCGTTGCGATGGGGAATACTGTCTTCGTCCGGCGCGATCTCTGCTGGTGAAGCATGGCTAGAGGACAGGGTCAGTATTTCTGCGATCTGGTGGAGCGCACTCGTGCAGGCAATGGCGGTTGAGTCTGGGAGGGCGGCAGGTGGGGTGGCGTCGCGAAAGAGCCACGGGAGGGAAGGCGCGCGCGATGCTTACCCGTTCACTTCCACATTGCCATTGCGAATATCCTTGTCGACGATAGCGGCTGTCTTGAGTAGCTTCTCCTCGAGGAGCACTCCTTCTGATTGTTGAGTCGTCATGACTGCCATTCGGAGCGATGCGCGACTCAGTTCAGAAGATGCGACATGAACCCAACTTTTTGCGCTGGTTAGCAACCATGCAACATCCACGGGCGCGCTACTGAAAAGCGCAAGCAAGATGCGACGGGTGGCGGGATGGGGAGTGGTGATGCGCTTTGCGCAACACCGCAGAGGGAAAAGGAAGAAAAATAATGCAGTGTTGTGATATGTTGCGATGTGCGACAGCGTAGGCTGCGATAATTCAATGGGAGGCGCGCAGAAAGGCGATTGGCGCGTGGTGGGGATGCGATTTTTGGCGGCGACGGGAACGTGCGCACGCGTTTGGGGATGGATGCAAAAGGAAGGCAAGAAGGCAAGAACGAGAAAAAGAAGGATGGCGGCGACCACTTACATTTGTGCAAAGCTGCGCTGTGGGGAGGAAGGCTGACAGGAGGGACCCTAAAATGCGGATTGCCAGCCTCGCGCGATGGCGACTGTCGGGGAAGGGAAAACCCAGAACAAGTCGGGCGCAAATCTGGGTGGCTGGGTTGATGCGACCAGCGGGATGGGGGCGCGCAGCGGGAAGTCGGGTGGTGCTGGCAGAAAAAAAAAGAGGGAGGAGAAAGGATGGCCCAGCCGAAGTTGGAGAGGTGCAGCCTGTCGCGTTATGCTGCGGTCTGCTGGCTCTGGTTGGTCCGTTCCGGAAAAGGTGGGGCGATGTGGTTTCGTACCGCGTCAGGCCTTTTCAAAATTTCTGGGTGAAAACACATGTCAGTCCCGGTTGGCAGCCCAGAGCTATTTATGAGAGCTGTCTTGCTCCCAGGGCGTCGCGGGTGGCTCCGCCTCTGACTGGCTCGCTGGGCTTATCGAGCCCGCTTTGAGCAGTCTGGTTGGTCGCACGCATGCGAGGTGGGCCGTGCGCGATCGACCAAGAGACACAAGGCCTCCCGTACCACGCCTGGCTGGGATTCTGTTCTTTCGAAAAGCAACCCAGACCAGGCATCGCCATCGCCTCCCGCAAACCCATCTGCCACTGCGGTGGTCGCTTGCCACCGGCGCCGCGCCGCTGGGCAGCGCAGTGCCCTAGCCCAGCGACACTTCGCAAAGCTCAGCGAACAACATGGCAGGAGTGGAATGCGACCGACAACTGGAGAGGGTGCCGCATCGAGAGGAGCTCGGCATACACAAAGCTTCGACACACCAACAAAGACGGGAATGGGCGTCCTCACCTGCAAAACCCTGGACGGCCGATGCAAAGCGAGCTGCACACGCTTTCGGCTCGACCAAACCACTGACCACTAAGGCGGATCACTCGGAAACGGGAGAGACGGGCGCAACGACTTGAACTGCGGACAGCGGTCGTTTGTTGCAGACGGGAGTCTGTTGCGACAGCCGAGGGCAAACGACGGCGATGACGACAACGATATCAAGCGTTGGCGGCGAGGAGTCGACAACACCACCAGGCAGCTCCTGCGATCTGAAACCACGGCTGCACCGCGATCGTAAACGGTCGCGCGCGTTCCAGGGGTACGCGAGAATGACGCGACAGTGGGTGCAGACGGCCAACCCAGAATGGGGGTGCGAACGGATCTAATTTAAAAAGGAAATTTCGCTGTGCGAATTCCCGTTGAACCTCTTGTCTGGACTTGGGGAAGCCTGGGCGCTGTTTTTCCGAGCACGGATGTAGGTACTTGTGCGATGTACCCTCGGGGGAAGTTGTGCAGCGGGCTCGTTGGTTGGTTGCAGGTAGCTGGGCGGGGGCGTCAGGAGTTTTTCGCGAGCGAAAATCGCGGAAAATCTGGAATCGGGGTCACTTGATTATTTGTAGGTTGGATTGTCGGTTTAGGACAAGTCGCGCCCGCCCAACGCTCCCCTCCACGGCTCGCTTCTTCCAAGACGCCACTTGCAGGGATAAGCTTAGCTTTACAGCCCCTCAGCCAATCAGCTGCAACAGGTCCCACCCCCTCGACAGGGATGAAGCTTCCCTCACCTTTTTCTTGGAGGGGCAGCTCTCGCAAAGAGGAAGAGGCGTTGGGTGCAAACAACTGCTCAAGCGCTTCCCGAGAGCGTTGGTTAAGAGCTGAAATGGCAGAGATGCAAACGCCTCAAGTAGATTCTGAACACTCGAAGATGGCCACCTTAAAGGCAGCAGTGGACCGCGTAATCCATCCGTCCCTGCCCATTCACGCTGCCCCAATCAAAAGACTCAGCTGCCTGTGGGCTCCCAACCAATCACAGCAGCTGCCAGCCCCAAATTTCGATCCGCTTGATGCCTGAGGCATTTGGTCCGAGCCACACCGCCTCCGATTGTTTCCCGTGTGGGTGCGATGACTCATCTCCATCTCTCGCCCGAAAACAGTCACATGCTGAGTCACGGGATCTTTGGACTGCTTGGTCACGGGATTTCATCCTCTTATCCGCACTGACCACCGATACCGACCACCCTTGCAAGAAGAAGTGGGGAGTCTTGGTCTGGATTGCAAAAAAGTTCCTGAAATTTTTCCAGATCTGCCCTTCGGATCCCAGGTCCAGACCAAAACCGGCGCACCAATCCTCCCGTAACATCTCGAATTTGCGATACCCTCACGGTGAAATCTCATTGCCTGGCATTTTTGCGTTCATCCGAACGTTCACCCGGAAGTAGGTGTGCAATTGGCGCATACGTGGCAAGTCGAGTAAGACTTGATCACGTTCAGTTGGTCGCGATTCGGCGGGCCTCCCACGCGACACCGATTCCTTCATCCCAACCGCCAGCATGTCTGCGAAGCGGAAATCCTTCACTTCCGTCGCAAAGCCTGTAATTAGGCAGAGCCCCAAGGTGGCTCTCAAGTCCCGGATCGACGAGTCGAAAACAGTCGTCTCATCAGGACTCACATCAAAGGCAGCAGCCAAGCGGGGGCAGCAGGTCGAGGACGCAAGCGACGTTTCTGGCGCTTCTGACAACGAAGTTCCAGACAGCGAAGACGAGGAGGAGACCAAGACAAGCAATTCCAAATCCGCCGGGCGCGAAGTCCGCAAGCAAAAAGCCGACCAGGATGCCGTCGACACCGAGATGACGTCCCCCGACGACGCCCAAGATCAGGACAACGCCTCCGACGACGGTGAACCTACCTCTCCCACATTCGGCGATCTCGTACGCGGCGCCACAACCGTCGACGTCTCTTCATCCCTCGCCGCCCAAGCCCCGACCGCAGTAACCCGAAGCGGCACACAGTCTCGATCCGTAGCGCCCGTCACATCAACATCCCTCGGCACCGTCCTCAACCAGGCCCTCAAGACCGACGACCGCGACCTCCTCGAGTCCTGCCTGCAGGTCAACGACGTCAACATAATACAAAACACCATCAGCCGCATGGACTCGTCGCTCGCCGGCGTCCTCCTCTCCAAGCTCGCCGACCGCATGCACCGCCGACCAGGTCGCGCGTTCGGGCTCATGAAGTGGATGCAATGGGCCCTGATAGCGCACGGCGGCGCCCTCGTCGGACAGCCCGGCGTGGTCACCCAGCTTAGCAAGCTCAGCGCCGTCTTGGAGGAACGATCAAGGGGTCTCAACAGCCTGCTGGCGCTCAAGGGAAAGCTCGATATGCTCGACGCCCAGATGCAGTTCAGGAAAGCGATCAAGAACGCCAAGTCGGAAGGGTTAGGTGACGACGACGACGACGACGAGTCGGAGGATGTGGACGAGCCGGGTGTTGTGTACGTCGAGGGACAGGAGGACCAGCCCAAGCTCGCAAACGGAGCCGGCGCAGCAAGAGGTGACGACGAGGATGACTTCCCCGTCGCCAACGGTTTCGGCGACGACTCAGAGGATGACTCGGACGAGGAGGACCTGGACGACCTGGCGGATGATCTGGCTGAGATCGAGTCCATGGACGAGGACGACGCCGACCTCGACGACATCGAGGATGAGTCTGGCGAGGAGGACGAGGACGAGGATGACGATGATGTCGCGGCGCCACCGGCAAAGGTACAAAAGACCTCTTCAAAGTTCGGGAAGAGGAAGTAGAGGGGGGGGGGCCTCCATTATGGTTAGAAAGAGGTTGAGGAGGGTGGCAGGCAAAAAAGACGGCGCGTTGGGTGTCTCGCAATGGATAGATCATTTGCGGCTTTTGCCCTTGTACCTGCATCTTGATTGGAGTCTTGGTATCATATCACGTTTGGCAGGCAGCAGGATGGAGATATAGAATCCCTGATAGTACGCCGAGTACCATGTTGTGAAGCGAAAACTTCGTTGCAAAGTGACATCATAACTGCAGACATCAAAACTGTAGACATCAAGAAACCCCTTCGCCATCCCGTATCCAGGGGCTTCAGCATCTGCTTGACCGGTAGACTTGCACACACGCGCATCCACCAAGCAGCCAGGAGACCAATTCCAAGAGCATATACAAATATTATTTGTTGTAAGCAGTTTGCAAAACCAATCCAGTCCCGCAATGCTATGCTCTAACCTAGTAATGATACGTATATGTAGCCTGCCTGTATGTCCATGTCCTGTAACTGAACCATCCAATGGAAAGCCAAATCCAATCCGATCCCTTGTCTGTACAACTTCTCCCGTCTATTCAGCGACAGTCTTGAGTTTTTTCCCCTGTCCATCCAAGTAGTGTAGTGACACATATCCAAACCAAATCCAAATCCAAAAACACGGCAATGTATGCATGCATGCTTTTATTTGACCCTCAAGGCATGACACCCTGTCGCCATCGCTCCACCATGTCCGTGCCCTGAGCATTCACAGGCATCGGCGCGCCGTACGCGCCGTAGGGCATGCCGGCGGGGTTCATGTGCGCATTCATGGGCATACCACCTCCGTACGGGAGACCCCCGACAGGCGGGGCATATCCCATGCCTGCGCCGTAGGCACCCGCCGGTGGCATCATGCTCATTCTCTGCTGCTGAGCCACCATGGCGGGACCAGCATATCCCATTCCGGCACCGCCAGCCCCTAGAGTCCCGCCCAGCCCGTCGTTGAACATGCCGTTCATGTAGCCTCCGTTCCTCGCTCCGATGTTCGCCGTCGGCAGCGAGGTGGGCATCTGGGCCCGAAGAGCCGCCATCTTGGCGTCGTTCTCTTGTTGGACCCTGATAAGCTCCGCCTCACGCTTCAGACGCTCGGCTTCGCGGGGGTCTATCATCCCCTGTGGTCCCTCCCGCGGGTGGGCGTTCAAGACATTCGCCAGGGACAGTCTCCGCGAGGTACGGTTGTCGTCCATCACAGGGCGAATGGTATTGATTCCAATCGGCGCCAAGGGGGCCGAAGCGGGAACAGCGGTGGCGAACTCCCGATCTCGGGCCTCGCGCTCCGCCTGCAGTCGACGGCGGCGCTGACCAAGAGTTTCCTCCTCCTCGGGAACTTCGTCAGCTGTAGTTGAGGGCGGAGTGTTCTCCTTTCCATCCATGACCTTCGCCTTGCCCTTGGAGTCGACCGACATGGGGCGTTCGTCGTCGCCGCCAAACTGGCTGAGCAGCTCGGCGGAGAACATCCCACTGACAGGACGAGCACGGGGGAGCGGGTTCTCGGCAGCCAGCCGTGCCTTGCGTTGCGCGAGTGTCTCACCATCAAAGTCGCCCTCTTCGTCAGCATCGGCAACGGGAGTCGCATCGCCGGCCACAGAGCCCGCTCTAGATGATGGGAGTGGAAGAGCAAGACGTGACTGCGAGCGCAGGCCCAATGCTCCATAAGGAGATGGGTGCAATTGGCTGAGGCGCTGATGCATCACATCGAGGGTTGGCGGGATCAAGCCGTTCTGGTTGCCTTGGAGGCGCTCACGGCGTCGGCTCAGGGGCTCGTTCTCCTCCAGCTCCCGGCGCTCCATCAGGCCCAGTGGTCGATGTATCTCGCTCATCACTGCGCTGATGTCCATAGTTGCCCGATTCATGCCGCTCGCCTTAGCGACGTAGAGCATGCCAAGCGGCACCTCGTCATCATCTAGATCTTCATTGTGGTCGGGATTCGCATTGGGATCCTCCCAAGCCAAGTTGACTCGCTTGCCGTGTCGGGCTTTCCGCTGCACTTCTGCCACAGCGTCCAACTCCAGCAGCGTGCTGTGCATACCATTGGGGTAGGCCTGGGTGATGTTCCGGGTTCGCATCTTGTTTTGTTGCTTTCGCAGCTGCAGCTCTGCGAGGAGGGTAGTAGGGGGGCCTTGGTAGAGCTCCTCCTCATCTTCCTCCTCTTCGTCCGACTCCCCTTTTCTGTCCTTGTCGCTTCGCTCGTCGGCGTCCGGCGCAAGGTCATTTGGCGAGTGAGGATCCCGATCAGGGCGCTTCGTTCGATCTTCATCCAGGCCCACAGTCGTCCACTCCTCGTCGCTGTCGTCACCCAGGTGCTTGCGGCGACCACCCAGCAGCGAGAAGTGGCTGCCCTTCTTCTTGGACGAGGGGGGTTCCAGAAGATCAGAGGTCGATTTCGTCATCGTGTGGGACTTCCGGCCGTTGGCAGCCTTCTTCTTTTTCTTCTCCGTTCCGTATACCTCAGATCCGAGCTTGCCGGCAAAGACGTGATCCGTGAAAGCACTGACGGGAGCAGAAGCAGAGGCATCGAGGATGCTATCAAGGGTGGCCATTGCGGAACCTCCCTTGATTTCAACCTTTGGAGCAACAGAAGCGGGGAGGTCGAAGAATGCACTGGCGCGTAGCTGTGGAGGCAAGCCTTCCAGCAATGTGGCACGCGTGTTCCGCTTCTCTGCCGTGTCAGTCAGTCGTTGGGGACGGCGAATTTCTCGCCCTGCTTCAAGCTCTGTTGTTGGTGGCACTCCTGCTGTCTGCCCGGCAGATGGATGGATTGTGCTTGTCTCAGACGCCTGTCTCGAATGGGTCGGTCGCAATGGAGCGTGGTCATCTCCCTGCACGCCCGGCCTTGGTGGCGCATGGTCAAGGTTTGGGGGCGCTCCGAGACTATCGCCTATATAGTCCGTCATGAACGGAAGGTTGTCACGGCTTCCCCGCAAACCATCCATCGGATCCGGTAGCCAAATACGCGACTCGCGAGACGCATCGGCCATGGCATCGACAACCAGCTGAGAACGACGCATCTGCTGGGCGGCAGCCTTCGGTTTCTTGGACAACTTTGGCGGCAGGTTGAGCATTGCAGGCACCCGCGCCGGATAAAACAGCATCTGCTGCCCAGTAGAGGGGTCAAAATACGACTTGGGACGTTGCGCAGCAGCCTTGTGAGGGTTGACAGGCTCTCGCGGAAGCTCGGGTTCGGGAAGTCGAGGCTCAGGAGGCGGAGGGAAGTCATGGATCTCGGGGACGCAATGGACACCATCAAAGTCTCCAAACGCTGTTTGGGCCTGCTGGTAAGTCGCACCAGATCCTGAGGTCGTCGGTCTGTCGTCGTTGGAAACACTATACACATCATTCTGGTATAGGTGATGTGACTCCGGCTGGTGGATTTGCAGCCGAGGGGAGGGCAGGTTGTCAAAATTCTGGTCCAGCATCGGATCGAGCACGTTGGGATGGCCGTAATCATCGTTGACGTGCGCGAACTGCTCCTCGATATGCTGGTAGGCACTCGCCCTGATGGTCTCGTCGTCCTCCAAATCTCCCCCCACGGACGCACGGCGGTCCGCCTCATCGAATGCTTCCTTGTTCAGGCCTGTCGGTTCGTCTATCCCGGCACTCTGGACATAGGAGAGGTTGCTCCTGGTGCTGCGGGTGGAAACCTTGCCGGCTCCGTGCCGGGAGAGGAACGGGAAGTCCTCGCCATTCCCGACATCCTCAGAGAGTGCAGACGGGCCGGCGAAGTCGGTGTGCTCGGGCACGGGAGGCACTTCGATGGAGCCTGTCTTGCTTCCGGACCGCAGGCGGCCTGGAGCACCAGACAAGGAAGGGTGCGGGCTCATGACGTAGCCTGCTGGCGAGTACCCTCCTAAGCGGGCCGCTGTGTTCAATTCGACAATCGAGCTCTGCCTGCTGATGGCAGACAACAGAGCCTGTCCACGCACCGAGCCAGCGTCCGAGACCGATATTTTCCTGTCCCTGCTGGCGCTGTTCGCCCGGAGGATGGACGACCGACGGCTGTCGCTGCGTTTGAGCTCCTCGTGTTCTTCGCGAATGGCCGCCTCGATAGAGCTGGTCATAGACAGCCGCTCGGCGGTGGCCTCGAGGGCGGCGATGTTTCCCAGGCAGGCGCCTGACCGAGATCGTTTGTTCGGGTCCGGCGTCGGGTGCTTGAGATTGAGGCTGGCTGCCGACGAGGTGCGGACGATCGAGGGCTCGGACGGTTCGGCAAACCGGGGTGACTGGGGAGGAGAATTCGCGGGTGTGGGTCGGATCAATGGCACGATTCCCACGGTCGGCGGAAGCGAATCTGCAGCGTCGGAGGGGGGTTTTGCACCGTTGTCGTTGTTCGACGTGGGATCGGACGCTCGTTGGGGACGAGATCTGTCGTTTTCGTGTCTGTGTTGGGCTGCAGCTGCAGCGGACTTTGTCGGAGGGTGGTCAGCCTCAGCGGCAGCAGCGACACTTCTTCGGCTGCTGTTTGCGGGCCTTTGCGCTGTTCGCAGCGGGGATTGCGACGGCGATGGCGACGATGACGAGGACAGCGAAGGTGAAGCCGTTGACGGAGGCGACACAAGGCCTGGATCTGGTGGATTGCGAAAGCGTTGGCCGTTGGCAACGACGCCGTTGTCTTTAGTCGAGATGAGATCGTATCCATTTTCCGCCCGGGGCGACCGCAGCGCCTCGAACGATTGGACCACCGCGCTGACAACGCCGCTAGCGCGCGCTGTTGTGGCCGCTGGGGTCGCTGCAACTTGGACCGGGGCCGTACTGGCGTTGGCACCACCATGCCCTCTGCCAAAAAAGTTGCCAGCGCTCATCCTCCAATGTTTTTGACTCCTGGTCGCCCGCAACAGGCCTGCCTTCTCCAACTTCCCCTTGGCCCGGCCTTGTTCGTTGTCGTCGTCGTCCGCCGTGTCCGAGAAGCCAAAGTCGCTGCCGTCCATCGAGAGCGGCGTGAACGTCTGCTCGGCCAGCGTCAGGTAGTTCGAGGGCGTCGGCGACGGCAGCGGCGAGGCCGTGGCTGCGTGGGACATGGTGGTGGACGGACAGCTCGAGAGCGAGGTCGAAGCCGGCGACAATGGGGAGACGGCCCCCTCATCTTGTTGACGGTGGTCCAGTCCCAACCCCAACGTGTCGTCATCAGAGGGGGATGGACCCAGCAGGGGCCTGTACCTCACCGCCATGCGGAAAAGCCTCTAGCTAGCTCGTCGCTGTCACTCGCATCCAGATGCCGGCGCCGCGCTACGAGCCCCCAGTTCCGTCTAGTGCGGCGTCCAGTGCTATGTGAGTCTCGGCTTCCGGTGCTGCGGGAAACACATCACAGCGAGCGGGCAGTTTGCGGACGGAAGGTCCAGGTGGGGTGTGCGGTCGATGCGTCCGGGTTGCTGCTGCCAACGCAGGGAAGCCGCGAGTCATCTGCGTGCGGCGTGTACTGTGTAGTTATCGCGGGGCAAGTCGGTGTGCTCCGATTTAAGGTTGAGGCAGGCGGACGGAGAGAAAGTGGGATGCGGGAACTCGACACTTCTCCGGCCCGAGCAGCATGAAGGCAAGTTATTGTACTGCAAGCATACTAGCAGGTAGAGGATACGTCCCAGAAAACACCCGTGGGGGTGACTGAGATCCCGGCAGATATCTGGATGTGAATCGACGGTGCTGATAGGGCCGAGCGAGCGTTTGAGGGGGCCAAGACAATTATCCCGATGACCACGATGGGCGGAAGGCTGACTGGTAAAATCGGCTGGGGAACATCCAAACCGGGCGCAGCAGCAGCTGGAATTGGCCAGCTAGGGGGGGCGTCGCAACAGGCTCATTTGTTTTAATCTCTGGATATCGCAACCATCCCGGCTCGCGCTTCCAACAGGAACCTCAAGAACTGCAGGTCTGGTGCTTCAGGTCGAGCCACTTGAGGTCGGGCCCGGTTGAACGTTTGACGTGTGGGACGCTGTCGCACAGGAGAACTCAACCACCTAACGTTGCTTGCACACCTCACTCCTCACTTCCGGCAGGGCGCTCCGCCGGAACTCTTTCCAACATCCAGGGATCTCATCCAGCCAGCTTCCATTTTGCTTATCTCGACCGAGACCTGCAGTGCTACGGCGATCATTTTTGCTGTGCGCTGCGCTCGACGCGGAGTCTCGGGTGACAAGGTGAGACGAGACGCCGAAGTGTGTTCCTTTTCGGCCCCCTTCCATGTGCGTTATCTATCAGTGTGGCTTTTGCGCGTCCCTGAGCCCTGACTTCAGCTGTTTCCGGGCCAGCTGTCGAGGCCTCAGCAACAACCTGGAAAGGAGCCTATCGACAACCAGGCCCGCCCCTGCAACGAGATGAAGCCGACCAAGGAACGCAACAGACGGTAAAAAACTTGTTTATTGCACGCCGCAACTCGGCTCCACAGAGCAGAAATTCCACCTCCAAAAAAAAAAAACTGGTTGATGGCCTGTCTACTCTAGCCGATGGTCTTGGAGCTCTGGGCAACAACCTGGAAGTTATTTGAAGTTTCACACGCAACGGACGGTGAGGTACCGAGTACTCCGAACATTTTGGCGCTCAGGAACATGGCGTTGAGTGGCCTTATCGGACCGCTCCCTGCATGTGGCTGCTTTTGAGGCTGCGATACGGAGTACGGACAAGAAAAAAAAACAAGATCACCGAGCATGGGTGTCGGCGCTCGGGTGCCAGAGCCTTGTTGCTCCGGTCAGATCAATATGCCAGGTCAAGCAATGAATCGGCAGTCCTACAAAGAGAAAGGGAAGCTCGTGTTGGGTCGTCGTGACTCTCCGGGGTGCTGCGCTGCAGCAGAACGGCGCAGTCGGCAGACATTCCATCCCGCCCGTCAACTGCAGCGAAGTCGATGTTTGGCGGGCGCCTGACAGCAAACGTCGGAAGTCACATTCGGACGCCGTTGTCTGTGCACCTACCTGCCCGTCGCAAAAATGGACGCCATGCAGGGTCCGCGAAGCCTCATCGTCATCCGGCACGCGACCGCCTGGACGTCCCGGACAGATCGGAGCCTTCGCTGGGCCCCCTGCATCGTGGCACCGTGGGGACAACCGCCAATGGAGCTCTTGACGTTATCGCTCCGCGCTTCGCTTCCACCCCCAACTCGCGCCTTCCGTCATGCCAACCAAGAACATCACAATCTGGAAGATACCCTCCTTCTTCCCCGGATTCCGGGCTTCTCTCCAGATGATGCTCATCAGTTTGACAGCAATCAATCCCACCCAAGCGCAGCTCTTGTCGCACGCGGGTTTCAATCGCACGCATCGACTCGTCATCATCGCTGCAACCCACCGAGTCTCATTCTCTGGAGAGGGGCAGCCATCTTCGTCGCTAGCCCGCTACGATTGGCTGCCGACGATCAGATGAGAGGATCAAAGGCCCTTCGCCACGGCACAAATTGTCTGCAGCATCACTGCCTCCCCACCATTTGTCCACCGAGGTGACTGCATCAACTCCCGTTCGTGCCGTCGTTGCCATCTTGTCTCGGGGCCTCCACATCTTGAACTGCGGCTCGCTCTCCACACAAATGAAAGATCGGCATTCCTTATCACGATTGCACCACGACGTCTGCGCTTCGCTCGGGGTTAGGGTCCTAAATCCTGACACGACATCTGCTTCGCAACGGCTCTCCGCATTTACCCTCCGTAACCCCAAGACCAGCGTCCATCAATGCATCGCGAACCGAGTACGAAACGATGTGCTGCTCGGCGCGCCAGTGCGCTGCGAACGAACGCTAGGGCACAATGGGACGAACTGCGAGCACGACATGTTTGCCCCCCTCTCCACAGACAGACAGGTATTTTCATGCATTTTTTTTCCTCTCTTGCCAGCCAGCCCCCAACCGTCCCACCGGGTCGCCAAGCTTCCTGGTTACTTCGCTCGCGGAAAGCCCGCACGGGTAAAACGGTTAATGCGACGCTCGCAATCCATCGTTCGTTCGCAGCTCTCTCTTTTTTTTTCCCGGCCGCAACTGCAACGGCACTTGGGGTGCTAGCCAGGGGCTGCAATATCGTTCAACAGGCGGCCCGGCCAGGCACTGACACTGGCGCACCTGGGCACTACGTGGTAATTGAGGCATACCCGTAATGTAGCACTGTCAAATCTGCTATCCTGCTGTCCTGCTGTCCGACCTGTTGCCCGAGCACGCCAGACGTCGTGGCTTGGTGGTACCGAAGAAATGAGCTGTCTTGGACGTCTGCCGGGCAGGGCTCAGACGAGGAGCGGCGGCAATGTCACGATGCTAGGCACCTAGTTCTAGCACCTGCACTTGCGACGCCGCGCGCGGCAAGTCCAGTCGACGACCTGAGCCAGGCAGAACTACCGCGAGGGAAGCACAACAGCTGCAGGACGGCTAAAGGGAGTTGGTAATAATGCCAGTCCAGTCCGCAACGCCCATGGACGCTCGGGCTTCAGGCACAGGCTGCTATGGGGTTGATATCGTGCGATTGCTATTGCGCTATTACAGTTGTCATCGTAGCCCGTGTCTAGGCACCCATTTCGGTCATGAGGAATCCGCTGGGGATTTCATAATGCCGCGGCCTACTACTTTTGTCCTTCCGGCGGTTTGTTAATGTCGATATCTCGGGAGTCGGCACGCGATCGGGCTTTGCAATATGTTAGATTTTATATTTCCGTAACGATGGCTGCGATGTTGGCCCCACGGTGTGCATGATAGCAGCAAAAGGAATGCAGTTTCGATATTGTGTGACGGAAAGTAGAATTTGAGCTTGGCATGAAGAGCGGAGACTGGCATCCGCACGCTGTACGACACACAGTTTAAGGAGTTGGGCACTGTCTTTGACAAGACCTCCTCCTCTTGGATAGCCCAGTCAGGGGTTTATGGACACAACTCAAAAGATGTCCCCACAGTCCATCATGATGCACACAACGTCTCACCAACAGGAGGAGGCTCTGTAACGCTCAAATAGATCAAAAATCCTTCCAAGTGCAACCCTCAAGTGAATCGAATCAATATCACCAACCACTATCACCCCCCTATCTCCAATCCCGCCAACTGCCTCCCCAACGCAACCTCCCACTTCGCAGCCGTAAACCCCCCCAAGCTCGGCACACCCTGCGGCACATTCAACACGCTCACTCTGCTGTACTTCATAACCTCATCCTCAACCCGCAACCTCTTCGGCGCGGCAAGCAACACCTTCACAACCGGCCCCTCATCACCACCCTTCTGTCTCCGCCCAGCAAGCCTCATCATCTCCACGGCGAGATATCTCGCATCCTCGCTCGTAGCCCTGTCATCGACGTAGAATGACAACCCATCCACGACACAAAACACGCTGACTTCAGTAGGAAGCAACCCCAACAATCGTTTAAACACCCCGAACACAGCCCTTATATCCCCACCGTCCGCTTCAAGTGACTTTATCATCCTCTTCCCCCCTTTTGATAAATCTAATTCCACCCTCATCTCCTCACACCGCATCACCAACTGCGCAATCAGGCTATGCACCACACCCACTGGCGTCTCCCAGTCCTCCATCCGGCGCACGTGTTGCGCACAGGAGAAGTACAACGGGACGATACCCCTCCCAAAATCAGAGTCAGCGCGTGCCCGAATCTCATTCAAGACGTAGACAAGCCGCGCGGCAACAAACGAAGGTGCTGATTTCGGCGTGACGGTGGGGCTGTTCCCGTTGATTACCAAGGCCGTGGACTGCGCGGATTCAATCCATTGTGTGAGTTGGGGGGAGTTGATGATGCTCACTGCGCGGTCTTGAGCAGGGATAGGGAGGGTTGGGCCGAGGGCGTAGTTGGTGCGGAGGTCGGTTAGGGGGGCGGAGGGGTCGTAGGTGAGGTGAGAAAGAAGGGTTTTGGTGAGACGTGGTGGGTGTTTTTTTAAGGGTGGGGATATTGCGTTGAGGAGGGAGGAGGTGCGGCGTGGTGGGCGGGTGATGGGGGGATCGGGGGGGTCGAGGGGGGTTCCTGGTGTTGTTAGGGATGTTCTCGTGCATACAAGTAAAAAGGGAAAAGGGGGGAGACTCACGGAAAGACCACTCGATATCTGCAGCGACGGGGTTCGCTCGCATGAGCTGCTTGAAGTATTGCACCGCCATCACATTTGCCTCTCGCAGTGCGGCGACCTCTCTCCTGAGTTCGGCCTGCTCCATGGCCATGAAGCTCATGGCGTTGGCTATTGCTCGTTGGACACGTTCTCTCTCCTCGTCAGCCGCCCTGACCACAAGCCGCAGAGATCTTATCTCAGTCTTGATGCCGTCGGCGTTCCTATCGTTGGCCTCAGCACTGGACTTGGTCGTCTCTTCCAGCCTCCTCAATGCCTCCTTGTGACACAACTCGGCGTGCTCGTTGAACACGTCTCTTTGCTTGGCAACGTCCTCGATCTTCCTTGTTAACTCGAACTCGAAGCTCTCTTGGCCGAAGAACGCTTTCAGAGTCTTCCCTCCGGATTTTCGCTTGAGATAATGAAGCATGTGGCCGATGGCGGATAGGATAGACGTGTAAAGGGCTTTGCTGTGTGTGTGAAGATCCGAGGAGTCTTTGAATATGCTCAACACTCGACGCGTTCCGCTGAGAAGGATAGGGATTTCGCTGAACTTTTCGAGAATCATGTCCGCGATCTTGCGCATTCTTGCCGCGGCCTGATCATCATCAGTCTCGTGTATGAGGGAAAAGCGGCAGGGCAGTACTCACATGAATCACAAGTTTGAGCCCTCCGCAGACAACCGACAGGTAGTGCGACTCATGAGGGAGAAGACCCAGCCAACCTTCAGCCGCTTGTTTGTTGTCTCCAAGTTTCCGAAAGGCCACTCGTACTTTGCCCCAAGCCCCCTTTGTGTCAGAAACCTGATACTTCTCGGTAGCTTCGTCGATAGCGTCCCAGAGATCCTGCACCCCGTGTTCGCTATCCGGATCGACCCCAGTCTTGTATTTCGGTTTGGAGGTTGCCTCGTACTCTCGCATGGCCGCTTTGAACTGTTCTTCAGCTGCGTCGGCCTCGAGCGTTGTCTGCGTCTCCCGGCGGGCCCCCTCCCGTAGCGCCGGATGGAACGATCCATCCAATGGGCTGTTCGGGCCATTGGAGAACCTCTCAACTGTGTTTGATACCGCTCGCTTCACAAGTTGCCCTTCGTTGAGGATAACCTCCAAGCTGCGCCCTCGCGAGCCCCTTTTTGCCTCCATGGCAACTCCGACCTGACCTTGCGAGTGGGACCCTCCCTTTCTCAACCCCTGAAACTCGACAACCCAAAACAAAAAGGTACACCTCCTCAGCAAGAGCCGTGCGAAACCCTGTCATAAATCCAGAGATCTCATCAACCGACGTTGAAAGAAACAAACCCCGATGCCACCAAGATAAGGTCAGCCCAGGAGATTGAGAAACGAAACCCCGACCTCCCATTCGTCCTTGGCATGCACCCCGCCGCAGTGGATGGCCGACGAGATGGTGTCCATCCCCTGCATCCTACAGGTCAACCACCCTTGCAACTTTGCTTTACCGCCCTCAGCCCCACTGCATGCAGTGCAACCCCGAAACCCAGAATGAATCAGTCCCTCTCAGGCAGGCAGCCCACCAAACCCCTCACTCACTCATCGAGACTCACCAGAGCCTCACCTCACCTCACCAACTTGGACTCAACTCTGAACACAAGTAAATCCAAAATCCAGCCCTCAAAATGCGCTCAGACACAGAACGCCAGTCGTACCAAACGACTACTCCTTTCCACAACAACACCCAGCGGTCCCCGTTATACCCGACCAGAACCGTGTCCCCGTCCCTAAAACCCCTGCCGACAGCCTCCCCACAACCCGCAGACGAGGAACAAGACAACACCACGGCAGCCATCATCAACCAAGGCACCCTCTCCTTCATCAAAATCCCCGAAAAAAACGACGACGCCATCAACGGCGTGGAACCCCCCGCTGATGACCCCGCCTCCCAAAAACACCGACACATCCCCTGCATCCGCACCGCCGGCATCGCCCACGTCGCCGACGACCAATGGGTGCGCGTCCGCTGCTGGACGCTCAACGCACACCTCCTCCTCTCCTCCGCCGCCGCCAAAAAGGCCATCGACAAGCGGCCCAAGGTCGCGCTGGACCCCGTCCTCAACGCCGGCGAAATCATCACCATGGAACCCCTTCCCGACGCTCTGCCCTTCCGGCTGCGCATCCTCAACAGCCACCTGCGGCAGGAGCTCGAGATGCTGCTCAACTCGCACCTCGGCGCGCTGAACCACGACCACGTCGCGCCGTTCCGGAGCATCCTGCCGCTGGAGAAGGCGATTCGACGGCGGCACCGCGAGCTGGAGGACGATCTTGCGCAGGCGAATCCGGGGCACTTTGCCGTGCGGCGCAGGGGGGATTACCTGCCTGCGGCGCTGACGTATATTATCAACCAGCGGCCGGGCAACCAGGAAGACGCGTGCAAGGATGAAGTTGATCTCTGCCGGGTGAAAGTTGACGGGTTTCGCGCGCTTGTGCACCTGCTCGATACCGATCTGAGGTTGCTAGTTGAGAATTACCGACGCGTCCAGCAGGGGACTATCCAGTCGATGCCGTTCTCGCACCTCTGGTTCCTCTTCTCCCCCGGCCAGGAAATCGTGTCCGCTCGACCCAGACACCAGGCCTTCCGCGTGCTGCAAGTCACAGGCGGACGACGCTCCATGAGCCGCACCACGCTAGGTCCCGACTCCAGCTCAGGGGGAAAAGTGGTATCGGATCTGATGGTCGACTGCTTCCACTTCGACTTTGACGGGAAGCGTTTTGGTATTGTGTCGCAGGCCATCGCTATCAAGCCGTACAACGGCGTCAAGCGCATCATCGATCTCCCCGTGTACCCAACCGAGCTGCATCGCGCGGCGCCAGACGACAAACATCCAAATAGGTCCCTCGGGGAGGTCCTGCTCGCGCGCGGCCACAAGTTCAACGAGCTCTGCCAAGTCAGCCACCGCCGATACTGCGGTCTCAGCCTCCGCGAGCCCAACTTCCAGACCATCGAGGAGATCGACAGCGACGTGGTCATCGACTTCGAAGTCGCCTCCATCTACGCGGAAGCACAATCCTTCGCCATCACCCCGCGCTTCAGCGGCGGCGTCATCGAAGACCCCACCATCGAAGCCCACGACGAGACCTACGAAACCCTGTCCGTCACGCCCCCGAGCGAGGGGGAAAGACCCTGGATCTCGTACGACGACTGTGAGTGTAACCCGTAACCTCTCCCTTCCCGCGCCCTCCCATAGCCACTGCCCAAACACCCAGACAAGTTCTCACCAACACCCCCAGACGAAATCGTAAAACTCTACTGGACCCGCTGGTCCCGAAGCACCCCCCTCCTCCGAACAACCTACACCACCAGCACCCCCCTCCCAGACGAAGTCCTCCGTTTACTCCCCGGCCGAGTCTACGGATACGTCCTCCTTACTCGAAAATGGTACCCCCTAGACATCGACCTCGTCGAGGCAGTTCCCAGGCTAAAACCCGGCGAAAAAGACGGTTTCGAAAAGCTCGTCCTGCCCAGGGGGCACCGCGAGATCGTCAGAGCGCTGGTCAAGACGCACGCTAGAAAGGCGGCCGGGAGACGGGAGGTAAAGCGGGAGTTCGACGTCGTCCGTGGGAAGGGCCGGGGCCTCATCATCCTGCTGCACGGATCCCCCGGCGTAGGCAAAACATCCACAGCCGAGTGCGTCGCCGCCAATGCCGGACGACCACTATTCCCGATTACCTGCGGTGATCTAGGCGGTGATACCGCGCAAGAAATTGAAGAAAACCTCGAGCGGTTCTTCAACCTCGCGCGCAAGTGGAACTGCGTCCTGCTGCTGGACGAAGCCGACGTGTTTCTGAGCGCCCGCGTGGCAGGCAACATCAAGCAGAACAGCCTGGTGTCCGTGTTCCTGCGGGTGCTCGAGTACTACTCTGGGATTCTGATTCTGACGACCAACCGCGTGGGGTCCTTCGACGAGGCCATCAAGTCCCGCGTGCACTGCGCACTGTACTACCCGCCGCTAGACGAGGAGCAGACGTTCAAGATCTGGCAGATGAACCTCGCGGCGTTGGAGGAGCGGAACGAAACATTGCCGGCGGACCAGCGCGTGCGCTTCAGGCGCGCGGAGATTGAAGAGTTTGCGCGGCGGCATTGGCGCTCTGGGAGTAAAGAGAATCGGTGGAACGGGCGGCAGATCAAGAACGCCTTTCAGACGGCCGTGGCGCTGGCTGATTGGGACCATCTTGAGCAGACCGAGGGGTTGGAGTTGCCCATTGGTCCGTTGCTGCGGCGGGACCACTTCAAGAAGGTGGCCAAGGCGAGCCGACACTTTGATCAGTATCTGGAGCGCGTGCGAAGGTCGGATTACAGCCGGGCGGTGGCGGATGAGATTCGCGATGACGAGATCCGCAACGAGTTGCATTCCGACGGCGACCAGTCCCACACGGACACTGAAAAGAAGAAGCAGTCGAAAAGGGGGAAGAAGGTAGTCTCAACTGGGGGGACCAAGGCTAAGAACAAGAGGAAGTCCAAGCCGCTACCTGAGTCGGAATCGGAGCCGCAGTCGGAGGAATCATCCGAGGAAGAATCGCTTTCGGAGACGGGGTCAGACGCCCATGAAAGCGAGGAGCTGTCCAGCGAGGCGGAGGAGGTCCTGCACGCGCTGCCAACACCGCCGCCCACCGAGTCGTCAAAGAAGAAGAAGAAAGCAAAGCCGGCAAGGAGCAAAAAGGTGGCCAAGGAATGAGAAGCGTTGGACTGTCTGACAGAGCGCTACTTCTCAACCAACTCATCAGTCCACGACACATAATCCCAATCGCCCCAGTTGGATGTGTAATAACCATTGTCTTTGTCATCTCCATTCTCGCCGCTTGCCATTGAGCTGTCATTACCTGAACCTGAAGGCCAAGAAAAGGAATAATCGTAATAGCCATCGTTTGCGGTCGCCGCCGAATCCAAGCGACTGTCGTGGCTCACGGTGCCCTGAACCGGAGCCGGCATCATGAAAGAGGACAGGTCAAAAACAATGTCTGAGAGCTCTCCCTGGCTTCCCGTCTCGAGCTGTTTTGTTTCCAAGCCTGCCTCGGCCGCCCTTGGTGCCCTGCCCTGCATGCTTTGGCGATATTCGCGAAACAGCTGCGCCTGGGTGTCTCTGACGATGTCGACGAGCTGGCCCCTGAGCTGGTGAACAAACGGATCGGTCAACGAGGCGACGGCTTCCTCGAGACGCCTTCTGACAGCTCGTGGAAGCTCGCGTTGCAGGTATCTTTCGTAGCGGTCGAGCTCGTCGTCTCGCCTGCTCTCCCAGGGAACGCTGCCATCGTCATAGTCTGTTTGCGTGCGTGGCCGCCTAGTCAGCAAAGTTCTGTATTGATGAAAAATTGGGGTGGAGCAATGCGAGTACGCACATGGGGTTGGCATTGCATCTTCGGGGTCGTCTGGGAACAGAATTCGATATGCTTCTCTCCATTTATCCTCTTCACTCTCCAGGCCCTTCGTTCGCTTGCGGAGGGCCTTTTCCTGGTCTTTCGTGTAGCCTTCCGCCTGCTCAACTTCGCGAACCTCGCAACCTTGGGGGAGGCGCTGGTGTGCTGTCAGGTCGGCGTCTCGTTGAAACTCTTCGCCACAGCGGGCACAGCAGGTCGGAAGCGCGTGAGTTCGATAGATGTGCTCCCTTGAAGAGGTCTTGTCAGTCAAGACGTAGGTGTTCATGATCAGGACCGAACATACTTTACACGATGGACAGTTGACCAGCCTGGTCCGATACATGATCGATGCTTGTTGTGTTTTTGGGGGTTCCGTCTGTTGTAAGGACATGCAAGCCTCCGCACCGACTGCTGTTCCGACTTGGAGGTCAACTTTGCACGTTTCGGCTCGCCATCTCGTTCGTCTTCGGACTCGCTGGGCTCTGACTCGTTCTGCCCAATCTCATCTCTTGAGCGCTTCGAGCCCTGGGAAGCAGGCCCGCTCAGGCCGATGGATCTGTGAGAGCGACCCTCCTCACCGCCCGCGCCGCCAGAGGAGCCGCCGTTCCCTCGAGTTCTCGCCCCTTGGGCCAACGTGTGGTTCAAGAGAGCTTCAAACTCGGCCATGAGACTGTTTACCTCGTTCTTCCTGTTCCTGTCCGACGAAGAGCTAAAGGAATTTGCGAGTCTGATCTTCGAACCGCGCGCGCGCACTGTAGGTGTTGGCGGCTTGAACGGCTTCAGCGATAACTTCGACGTCATCTTGGCGAGTGAGTCGACAGGGCTTCCTCCCGTGCTGAGCTCTTTCGTACCTTGCATACTTGCTCCCTGGGGCCCTATCCCGCGATGCTTGAAGGTGTCTTGATAGCTTCCCGGAGCTTGATACCTGCTGGGGGGCACGCCTTGATGGCCCCTGCTCACAACCAATCTCATGTCAATGCTTCCCCAAGGTAAACCGCTCCCCGGATCATCCCGACTCTTTGGCAGCTCCTCTGCCATTGGCACGTAGTACGAACTCTGGGCAAACTGCAGGTTTTGCGCGTCGCGTTGTGCGCGCTCCTTTTGCTCGCGATTCTTTTCCCGGAACTTGCGCTGCGCGATCCGGTTCTGAATGCGTCTTCTCTCCTCGGGCTCGCTGACTTCGGTCCAGTCGTCCGTTTTGCTCTTGGAGGCGGGCTCGCTCTTGCCCTTGCCCTTGTCCTTTTTGGAGTCCCCGCTGCTTGCCGACGAAGGGCGGTCTCCCGCAGGGGATGTCGATTGCGCCCTGGAATTGTCGTCCATGTTTGCGGCTTGTCTTGCTGATTTCGGGTACTGGATGATGGTTGAAAGAAATGCCGATGCTTGAACAGATGATGGGGCGGAAGGGTATAAATCATGTAGGGGAAGGACGACACTGGTGCCAAGACTGCCCAATCGTCAATTGCGCGTTTGCGCAGACTTGCAGTATGTGACGCGGGGTCAAATCATAGGAATTCAGTGCTGCTAAACCTGCTTGGAATTGCCCCTCGGACTGAGAGAAGGGCGAAGCTGACCATTAAAGCCGCTACCGATGAGCCCCAGGTTGTTGAAAATGAAATCTTGAAGGGCAAGTTCCTTCCATTCTCACATGTTGGCTTCAGACACGCTCTTTCCCAACTTCGGGAGCTGGGGAGGCTAAAGTAGCCGCCGTCCAATGGCAGCAATGGGGCTGTGCAGCGCCCGAAACCCCGAGGCAGATTTGCTCACGCCCAGCGCGAGGTGCTTGAAAAGCGGGCAAGCTCGCTGCCTCCTCAGCAAACACCAAATCTCCTCATGCCAAGCACTTCGCGATCTTGAAATCTACCCTATGAATTTCACTCCCCACCTCCCACCAAACGCAACAAACTGCACTTTCCATCTCCCCGAGCAAGATGGCACAGCAGAAAACACCCTCTCATCTGGCAGCGCCGCATTCATCACCATCGCTCTCATCTTCGGCTGCATGAGCCAGCTTCCCGGCTCGCTCGTCACCGGGGAAGGCAACCGCTTCTGGCGCATCTCGCCATTCCTCAGCCTAACCGAGGCAATCATTATTCTGGTGCGCATCGCCGTACCTCTGTACAACAGGTTATGCACCCTCGTCCGCCGCTACATCATCCCCGATGGTTCCACGCTCCACCTCGACGCTTCGGAGCGCCAGGGCCGCGTTTCGCTCAAAGTCATGGCGTACGCGCTGCTTGCCGAGCGGCTGGGAAACTCACGCAAGTACAACTACTGGCTCCGTCAACAATGGAAAGAATCCGCGCCGACGCTCGAGCAGATAGTGTCCCTGCTTGACGCGGTCTCGAGTCTCGAGCGCGGGACCACGCTGAGACCAATCGTCATCGTCCCGATGGTGTTGCAGCTTGCCAAGCTCTCAATCATCGAGGCTAGCTGGACTTCTGTGAAGCTTCTGCCGCTGATGTACTTTTGGTCGTGGCTCTCGGTCGAGTTTCTGCTGCTGATGGTCCATGGCGACAAGCTGAGCGAGATGGATATGCTGGAAGCAGAAAGGATCTTGCTCCTCAGTGTTGCGCCAACCGAGATCACCACACCGTCAGAGAGAGGCGCTGCAAGACCAGAAGCCTCTTCGATACAGCCACCAGAAGGTTCGGCGGAGTCGTCAGAGCCGTGCGAATCGCCGGATCTCGTACGTCACTGGCAGTCAGAAGTTGCCATCCAAACCCGCGCACTCCTCTCTCAAACCGTCGGGCCGGAGAACGTACCGCAGAACCGAGTCACGTTCCGAGGTAGTCGTGTGAAACTCTCGAGAATGCAGGGCGATGCATCCAACTTGTTTTGGCAGTACCTTGCCGGCATCATGGCTCTCTTCCTGGAGTCCCTGTACACGGTGATATTCATCTGGATCGCCGCGGAGGACCACATTCCAACATGGCTGTTCATCACATTTTACTTTTGCCTTGTTCTTGTAATCCCTCTGATGCTCGTCGTCGACTATTATATGGCATCTCTCATTGTCGGCATAGTCGAACGCTGGTTGGGAAGGCCTTGGGAGGATGAATCATCTGGGATGAGGGATTGGACTGCGCTTAGAACCATGGTGTGCATTCTGGTCTATTATTCTGTTTTATACGACGAATCGGGGACTCGAAAGCCGTCGTGGCTGGACTGGCTCGGATGATAATCTGGAATCTGGAATCTGTAAAGAAGTTCGTGCTGCTGAACTTGGCTTTTCTCCAAACAGGGCAGAAAATTCTTCACGAGAGCGAAAAGAGAATAGTCGGACGGCTTCCGAAACTGACGAGAAACTGGGCCTCTGTTATGGCGCAAGTATCGTCGTAGTCAAGGTCCTCGGGGCTCACAATGATGTTGACGGGCTGGATATCGTTGTGGGCGATGCCGACGACGTCGTGGAGGTGGCAAATCGCCGATTCCAGCACGTACCCGTATCCGTGGATCTTGGGGATGAAGTCATCTAGGGATTTCTCCCAGTTGGTAGTACGGTCGTTTTGCTCGTAGGTGACCTGCATGTCATTGGTGCTGAGGGTGGATGGCGTCATAGTGTGAGGAGAAGAGGACAGTGAAACGATGAAAGGGTCAAAAGCAATGTGGCTTGTTGAAATTAACCATGACTGGCAGAGATACCAAGCCGAATTTACCCATCCGCTCCTACCACAGCCTCAAAGGCCTGTTACTGATAGAATATAGCTGGAAAATATCCAGAATTCCATAAAAAGGGGAACCCCAATCTTTCTTCCTTCTTAACGCAAAAGGGCCACCATGACTGCCCTTGTCAACCATTCCTTTTTATGCAACTACCGAAGCACCCCCTTTTCTAACTTGACCCTTTGTACCTACGCCGCCCTTTTGCCATTGCCGTTGAATTTTCATCTGCCCCATCTCATGTCATGTCGTAATGACAGCTCCATGCCCAACCCCACCTTCCACCCTACCCCTGAAATTCTGGAGATCTCGCAAAGTCATCGAAGCCCCGGTAGCTCGACCACCACTGATGACCAGAGCATCCTCACTCCTCGCAATGCTTCCGCCCATACCCTCACCGGCTCGAATCCCGGAGGCAGGCCCAGGAGTGGCCTCGTGAGAGGCTTTGATTGGAGTTGAGAAACCAACCGATGTCTCTCCCCGCTCTGAGCACGCCCGTGAGGAGTAATCAGGCGGTGTCGTGTCATCGACGTCAACGGGGCGAAGTGCTTGTTGGATTCTCTCTCGTATTCGAACCAGGCAATCGACAATCTGGAGGTACCCAGGGTGTGTATCCGTGGGGAATCGACAAATATCTTTGTGATCTACATTGCTCATCGGCTTCGCAACGACCCCATTCAGTCCGGCCGAGTCTGCTGTGACAATCTGTATAGGGTTTGTCATTGGATGCCTTCTCCAATCGAAGTATATTTGGGGGACTTTGAGGGTGACATACCAGCCTTTTCCTCCCCCCAACTTTCATCTTCCTCGTCTCATATAGACACTCGAAAGGAGGGACATGGGGAAGACGACCGAAGTCTCTTTTGGAAACCCGGGAACTGTTATTGAAGCTTTCGAGCATGTTCGTGAAATCGCGGGCCCGCATTCCAGCCAACTCCCCGAACTGAACCAGATAGCGGGTCCAGTCCGCAAGTGTAACTCCAGAGTGGGGTGTTGACAGGAACAAGAGGCCGCAGTGTCGTAGGCTCAGACCGGGATAGAGACTTGGTTCCCGACCCAGCTCGATCATGGCTTCTCGGGCAACAAGACCGCCGAGTGAGTGGCAGACAAAGATGATAGGTCGTGATCTTTCCTTCAAATCGTTAACAAGATGATATTCGACAATAGTGATGGATAGCGAACCATACCTGCTCCGTCACTCGCACACATGAGACTGCGGCGAGAAGACTGGAAGCCCATTCGGCCACTCCCGACGCATTGCGGTCATCCCCTAGACGAGAGCTATAGCCATAGGTCATGACGCGGGAGGGCTGAAGGTGTGGATGCGAGGGAAGATAATCGCGGAGCCACATGTGCCCTTCTGAAGCCCACGTATCGAAGGCGTTCCCATTGAGCCCGTGTATGGCGCATATGCTATTGTGGCTTAGAATTGTTGAGTGAAGGAATCTTGCAATGTGACATGCTTACTCTATCTCCGGGTCAGGGGGGCTGTGTAGGATGGTCAGGCCGGAGAAGGTGTCGTCAATATTCCACTCCGGGCATGTCTTGGGTGCGTTGGCCTTCATCCACTTCGATGGAAATGTGATAGTTGCTACCCGCTGCCCCGACTGGCAGGCAGCCGTGATCGAAGGGTAGTCATGCAGATAGGGCCGAAGCATTCGCATCCATCCGTGTTGGGACTCATATGCCGCCCTAACATAGGCCTCCAGCAGTTGCTGTGAGGCATGGTTTCGGTTGCCTGTGGCTCTGACTGCCCATGCGGAGTGTGTGAACGAACGCGCTTGCGACTGGCTCATGACCATGTGCCTTTTGTCTTGAAAGCTGACTCCATGTATGATGATCCGGGTCAGGAAAAGACATGGAGAGAGAAAAGAAGGGGGGGTGGGGAGGACTTAGGGAGAAAACCCAACCAAGAGACGCGGGGACGTGGGCAAGCCTAAGTGGCACGAACGAATACGGCAAGCCAATAGTAGTATCCCAAGGTTCCACAACTCGACGCATGGAAGTCTGAAGTGCGTAGCTGGCTGAGTACTTGCCCCCACCTTTCCCCAACTACGAGGCAGGAAGAGGAAATAAACAGCCCCTGATTCGCCTCGAATGGAAATTTGCATTTGTTGACCTCCGCTGGGGACCAGAGCGCGGGAGTGGCGGTGAAGCGTTTGATCATCTTGCATCGATGAAAAGCGGAGATATACCCTGCTCAGCCGTCTGCAGCTTGTCAGGTCATGAGAGGGCTAGGTTCGACAGCCTCAAGAGGTATGAACTGGCATGTCTTGGCGGCATCAAAAACACCCAATTGCGAGAATCGGCCATGCATCAAGCTGCATAAAAATAGAGGCAGTTTCAGTGTCCTCGCCCCTGAAGCTGAGAAGAGGGGAGAGTGTCTTGAGGCTCTGCGGAAGGTGTTTCGCCCCCAGCCTGACCAGAGTGGTGAACACCGGACAGGGGCTGAGAGCCTACCCAGAGAGCCTACCCAGTCAGTGCACGGTTGTCGCAACAGTCCCCGGAGGCAATCTGCATGCAGAATGGCGTCTGCATGGGTGCCTGCCCCGTCCTGCACAAACCTCGAGATGGACGGACTCGCGTCAAGGGTCTCGCTGACCCCGGGAATATGCAACCGCTTACCCCTGGCCCCCAGTAGGTTCTCGTTTTTCGTAGCTGGACGTAAGGCGACGCGCACTTTTGCCCAGTGACTGAGGCTCCCCAAGGCTGTTGGTGGAGCCTCTCATGCCGCCTCCAATGATATCGAAAACTCACGGTTTGTCACACCCACCACAGCTTTCGTGCGTGGAGGCTGAGCCGCGAGAACGAAGAGTTGACTTCCACGACTGTCGGTGGCAATTGCAGTGTTGTAAATGCGACTTGATCGTGCCGAAATATGCAGTGTGTTATCAATAACCATGCTGCGGCCCTGATGTAGACTCCCGATCGTAGCCGAACCTCATTGAGGGCGTGATCGATGATTTCTCGAGGGCCCTCAATCATTTTGGCTCTTTTTCTCGTCAAGCAGAGTGCTGGTCTGAGGCTCTGCAGCATGTCAGGCGGCAATCCGCGGATTCTTTCGACCCAACTGTTCCTCTCGACCAACCGCGGCGCTTGGGCTTGGGCCTATCGGAGAGAAGTGGCTGTCGTCGGTCTGGGGATGCCTCGAATGAAGCCAGTGAATGTCGGTCACGACATACTGACAGTTGCGCTGTTGGGGTGGAACGCAATCCAGGAACGAAAACGATGCAGGGCATGCTGTGTTGGCAGAAACGGCGAGCCCGTGCTCAAGGGCCTCATATTTGGTTCAGTAGCCATTTGCGAAGGATCGGTTCTATTGCTTGTTAGGGTCTGATACGCTGTCGAACGACGGAGATGGTTATTAAATACCGTATTAGTCCCCTTGCCAACTTTCTTTCTGTCCTTCAGTCAGAGAATCCCCATTTGCATCTACTTGCCTGCACACACCCCCATCTCAAACAACCCAACTTTAAAACATCTTCAATGGAATCAGATCCAATGACGCCCTCATCCGTCATCGATGCCGGAACGGCAATCGGCGGCGGGATCGATTTCTCAACCTCCACTCTCATACTGACTGGCGGGAAGTCAAGCGCGCCGAAAGCAACAACCGCCCAACTGAAGGCACTCCAACAAAGCTTGCCAGGGGTCCAGATTTTTGATATTGGCGGCACACACGCCCAAGGGGCGTCGTTGGATTTGGAAGAGGTGAGAGTTCTGGCGTAGCTCAAGGATAAGAACAACCCTTTGAGGGCTTTGATCGGATGGTTGGCTGAAACTCGTTTCTCGGAGCACCAGGGACACCAAAGCGACGGGGCAAGCGATCCTGCGTCGGTGATCAGAAGTGGTGATGCCAAGGGTGGAAAGATCACAATAAGCGGGAACAAGTTCGAGGCAACTGGCGGCATCGGGGGGTCCTCGAAATGCAGTTTGTCGCAGGTCCTCAAGGCGAAGCGAGACAGTGGGGCGACAGGCGTCGTGGTTGAAGGAGGTGAAGCCAAGGGTGCCGTCATCATCGTCCCGAATGCCTCGTAATGTATGGTATGGGCGGGGTTTCAGCGATAGATAGACCATAAATTTTGAAGGGTTCGATACGAACGATGTGTTCTCGATGGCCTTGTTGCTCGGAAGTCATGCTGTGGTAGAACTCGGGCAATGTTGGAACTTGGACCAGCTGATGCTCCGGCCGATGTTGCCCGGAACAAGGGATGTGGCCCGAGCGCCTGCCTCCCGTGGGCAATGGGGCAGGCGCGGATGGCCTGGGGCAACTCCCATCCACAAACGCGCTTCACAGTGATCATTTCGCGTCTCCGATAGGCTCTGAGGTCCGTTGACACACTGCCTGGATACTAGCATTGAAGGTGACGCTCGCCAATCGATGGCTGATGTCGCAGCTGATGTGACACTTGAAGGCGGGCGCGCCACTGGCGGGTCCTGTACGGGTACGTCATCAACATCGCACAGGCGGCCGCATGGTGGCTGCCGGCAGCATGCGACCCGCCGCGGGTTCGCAAGCAAACAAACGACTGGAAACAAACAAAAACCTACACAAGGACCCAAGCTAACCATGATGGCCACCAGTTTACAATGTTGCCCGTGTTGACCACGTTTCGCTCCCAAACGCTCAGATCCGGTGCGCGACACCGATAGCCGCTAGCTTGAGGAAAAAGCTTGCAGCTCGACTCAAAAATGTGCTGGGAATAAGGCGCCTCAGCAACCGTTGGAAGGACGCCGAGCGAAAAGCCGAAGATGCAGAGAGAATCGCCGATGACGCCAAAAGGAAAGCCGAAGACCTAGCAAAACAGAACGAAATGCTCTCGTCCCAGCTCGCAGATCTCAAATGCGCGCTCGCCAAATGCCAGGCTGCAAGCCAACAGAGGGAGATTCAGATGGGAAACCTCTTGGCCGAAAGCCAGCGAGAGGTCGAAGCTTTGTCTTCATACATTGACCAGCGTGAAGCTTTAGATCAGGAATGGCAAACGCTCAACGCGGCATCCATTCGGGTAGAGGCTCGAAAGTGCACACTGATTAGCCAAGTGTCGGAACTCAAAAGCCAGGAGGCCAATAGACGGCGCAGAACGCTCCCCCGAGGTCCTCCAGTCGGGTTCAACACAGCGCTTTCCAGCAACCTGAGTGGTTCGACAGGTCAAGAAAATCCACCAATACTGGACGAGAACGCCGCAGCCAAAGACGACAGATCGCAGGGAACCTTCGCCATGTCTCAGCCTTTGCCTCAACCGCCAGCATTCTCCAATGTTGACAGAGCGGGATGCCCCGCTGAAAAAACCACCGCATCAAAGAACGTAGACACAAGAACGGACTCGAGCTGCCATATCAACCGCCAACGCCCACCTTCGACATCTAGCGGCATCACCTGCGGCACACTCAGCTCCCCGAGCAGCCTCACGCTCAGCAGCGTCACGACAGTTGAGTCCGACACCTCGCCACCAACACCACCGCCAGGGACCACAGAATTCTTGCAAAGACCACCCGAAGACTATTGGGGGTGGGACTGGTTTGGATTTGGATCGGACGCGAACACATGGCCCCAAACTGACAGTCGAGACGTTGAGCGGATCCCTGCTTTTGTTGATGTTGACGATATTTCCTCTGCTTTAGCAAGCGATGTATCATTCAGCAGGAAACTAACTACAAAGTTTTCGCAGTACTTCATTTCTTGGTAGGCCGAAGGGGTCTCAGGGGCCGAAAGGGTTCCAGTTTATCGTGTATCATTCTTGTCATGGATGATAGTAGAGGAGTTCAGATATCCTGTTCAAACCTTGCAGCATGTACCAATTGAAATATTGATCTTGAGAAGAATGTCTACCTACACAGCTTGACCCAACCGTTCCTCCAGACTCCTGAAGAAGAATATGCCTAGGGATCAGGCCTCCGAGTCCGCATCGCTTAGTTTCGCGCGCAAGGCGGCCCAGGGGTGAACGGGGTTGTCCAGCCAGGTGCGCAGCTTGTTCAAGGCGGCGAGGTCTCGAGACTTGGTGGAAACAGGGTGTTCGGCAATGCCAGCCGCTTCCCTCTCCACGTCGGCGGGATCCTCTCCCCACGTGGAGTACATGCGACACTGCGATATGCGCTCCCCAATCAGCTCGGACGAGCCGAGGTCGATCAGGGTCGGAGTGCCCTCGGGGCTCACCAAGATGTTGAAGGGCTGGATGTCGTTGTGGGCGATGCCGACGACGTCGTGGAGATGGCGAATCGCGGATTCCAGCGCGGCCAGGAACGGTTCCTTGTCGATTGGCTTCTTGCCGGCGCTGACGTGGTCCCACAGGTTGTCGCCGTCGAGGTGGCCGAGGTAGATACCCGTGACGCGGCCGTTGCGGACGCGGCAGCCGTGGTACTTGACGATGTTGGGGTGCGGAGGGTGGCGGGCGAGACGCTCCAGCATCTTCACCTCGATGGCAAACCAGTGGGCCACAACCGTCGGAGTGCCACCGGCGCAGTCGACAATGTGGGTGAACCACGGCCTCTTGATGTGCCACCCCGGCGCGTCGTCCAACCACTCGTTCGCGACGGTGACGCTTGTGTTTGCGAAAAACCACGGGACCGGAAGCGGGAAGAAGATGCGCTCGTTGGGAACCTCCTCGAGCACGTCGTTGATTTGCTCGATGGTGTGCTCGGATGGGGAGCCGTCGATGGTGCCGAAAAACAGCTGATCGTCTTCGTCGCGGCGTCCTGCGCCCCAGTAATAGTAGAGCACGGATTTGGCTCCCGTCTTGACGTTTGTAGTCTCGCTGAGACTAACCTCATCCCGCGAGAACATGAGGTCTGACATGGCGCTGATGAAAAAAACGAAAACGCGGGACAAGCAAAGCTGGCAAGCTGGACAGACAAGCTTGATGATTTGGGAACTGACAGCTGATGAATACCTCTCAGTCATTGGGGGGGGGGGGGGGGTGGGGGGGGGATGAGAGAATTTTTATCTTATATATATAGTTAAGGTACAACTCCTTCATGTCGGTTTCGGATATTGGGCACTTTCGGCGGACAAAGAGCAACTATGCTCAGCTGAGCGCTGCTGACGTGGCGAATTGTCTGACAAAGGAAACAAGAAAAAGAAATGGGGGGGCAAGACTAAGGTAGGCAATGAGAAATGACATGGAGGCGCGCTAGGGAAACTGGGTTGTGAGAATTGAACAAAGGGGGACAGCACTGCTGACACAAACAGCCTCGCCCAAATGAAACACGCCGTTTTAGATTGCCCATGCCTGGAGCGGTGAAGCAAACGAGAAGTGATAGCTCAGCTAGCCACGTCGAATGATGGCTCCTTCCCGGAGAAGTCCGAAGCTGTCCTGCCAGCCAAGTGGATGGGCCCTCCAGCAAGATAGATAGCCCATGAGAACAACATAAAAACACCCCCATCCGCAACCAAGAACGGCTTTCGGAATCTGCTCTTCATCAAATCGCAACATCAAATAACACGACCGTTGCGACTCGACCACTCCAACATTACCACTACGAAGCAGCACACAAAACGTCCATCTCCCATAAAAAAACGTTCCACCTACGGCACATAACACTGCCCGTTGGAAGTAACCATGTAAGTAGCCCTGCCTCCGCCCCTTGATGCATGCTGTCTGTTTTTTGCCTTGTGGATGAGGCCGGGCACGCAGATGCTGACCAGCTGGCTAATTACTCACACAGGTGCACCATCGACACAAATGAGCGCGTGGCGGTCCGCGACAACATCGCAATTGTTGCGAAGACGACAATGGAGATCGATTGCAACAAGAGCTATTGTCCGACATCTCGCATGTTCAAGGACCAACAAGCCCAGGCTCACACGGGCTCTGGAGCCCCTAAGAAGAGTCATGCAGGACACAGGTCTTCACCCAAGGATCAGGTCAGCCGGAAGTGAGACACCTAGCCTCTTCACCAAACCTTCATGTCCTTCTCTGTCTTTGGATGAAAGCACCATGGCTTAGAGACGGGGAAATTCAGTTATCAAACCCACTTTCTCAGGCGCTACGTAGGTAGTTTGATCATGACAAAAGAGTGGGAGTGATGGTAGATTTGTCTTCCGTAGAGGAATGTCTCTCATTCTCCTTGTGCTTTTTTCCTTGGCGGTGGTTGATGATGATGGTGATATCGATAAGCTGGGACATAAGGACCTGTGTTATGCATCATGAGTTAGTTGATATCCTGATTTTTGTCCCAGTAGGGTCGGGTTCAGCGTTGGGAAATGTACCCTTGGTCTCTTTGCACCAAATCTACGTCCTCGATCTAATTAAGCATCAAGACCTCAGCAACATTAGAAAGTGCCTCAACTGAAGTAGAAAAAGCCTCCAAAGTCATTCATAACCGTTCAATGAAGGAGATTCAAATGCTTCAGCTCAGCCCCGTAAGCAACCTCAAAAAATTCAGCCTGGTCCACCTCTTTCCCAACTTAATCCTTCACAGCCAACACGGCATCAATAACCTCCCAAGTATGCTTGCTGACCTTCTCCAGTTGATCCTCAGTCCAAATGGCCTTGTTCTTGACCGGATTCCCCTTGTTGTCAATGTTGCTCCAAAACCTCCCCTGCTCCGCGCACTCTTTGACCTGCTGCTCGGTTCCATCCAGCAACCTCTCCGCACACTTTTCAGGAGACGTGAGAGCCCACTTCGCCAACAGACTCACGGGATACTGCAAGTACGTGGGGATGACGCTCTTGAAGATGGGTGTGTTGACTCCTCCCGGGAAGGCATGCACAAAGTGCTTCTTGGCACAAGCCGGGGCATCAGGCTGAGTGTTGGCCCAGAACTGCACCATGGCATCGTTCATGGAGATGCAATGGTCGGCGGCCTTCTTGATGCTGTAGTTGGTCTGAAGATCGAGGTCGTCCCAGATGAGCTTCGACGGATCACCCAAGTAGCCGTCGAGAACGATGATGACGCGCCCGGAATCGGACATGACGGGAAGAAGCTCGCGGATCAGCAGCTGCTTGCCGTAGTAGTGGAGCGCCATCTTGACGTCGATGCCCTCCGGGGTCTCGGTGCGGCCCTGCATGGTCAAGATGCCCTGGGACATGACGAGGAAATCGAGCTTGGAGCCTGATGATTTGAGCTCGTCGGTGAACTTCTTGATACCGCGCATTGACGACGCGTCGAGATGGCGGAATTCCATGTTGGCGTGCGGGAAGGTCGCCGGCTTGGTGCGCCCCACAACGGTCACTGACGACGGCGACGCCCTGTTCGCTTCGGCCAGGCGACAGGCCATGGCATAGCCGATGCCGCTCGTCCCACCGACAACGACAGCGCGGAAAGTCATGTTTGCTCTTGATAGTGACCTTGGAGGTGTTTAATGAAAAGGAAATGGCAGAAAATGTTGCCCATCTGCTGGTCGTCGTTCGCCAAGCCACGCCACATGATCGCTTGACGTCAAGGCGGATATGAGCCAATTAAACCAGCCGAACAGGGTGGGGCTAAGAACTGTGGAGACGAACCTACCATTCCATGAAGGGTATCCCTTTTGGAGGAAACACACATGCTTCATGACACAAGCTGGTCTCAAACTTATGAACTTGCAGCCCCTGTCTCTCCTTGCAACCAAAAATGGGGCCCCACTACGCAGGAAAGGCCATGGAAACACCCAAGAATGCCCTGTATAAATGTTTAAAGCGCGTAAAGGAAAGCATCACAAGGAAGGGTAAAGGACCCGAAATCAGGCTCCTCAAATGTTACCACACCGCCCGCTCCGCTTGGTCAATGGAGCAGAGGGCTATTCAGGGGTATTTTCTGCTGTGGAAAAGGCCTGAAATTATCACCACGCACACAGTGAAGGAATCAGTTTGACACCCCTCCTAAACTTAAGGAGGCATTCAGTGGTTCTCTGAAGGCCTCTAGACTCATTTTAAGGTTGTAAGGGATTGTTGTATACATCATGTACGAAGCAGATTTCGACGAAAGAACAAGACATCTGGAAGGGATCAACAGTCAAACTGATTCTTTTCACCATGCGCCGTGTTTCTGGTGGTTCTTCGTCATGTCACTTCCAGCATCCAGCCCACTGGAGCCCGGGCATCAAGTTTAGTAGGTTATTTTTGAAAACGATGTACCTGGGTAAGGTATGAAGATGTTGATATGCCAAATTCGAAAATTGAGTCTTGTGCAAAGCGAATCCCAAAGCTTGTCATCACCCAGCACTTAAAACCAAGCATCATCCCCATCATTTTTTTCGTTGATCGTTCCAGCCCGTGTTTAGTCCCTTGCCATCACAATCACCGCATCCAAAGACCACCTCCGACTTGCCCAGCACGAGTCCATCAGCAACTGAACCGAAACGCCATCTCCGGACGATGACCCGCGGACAGCTTCTGTCCTCATCGAGAAGCAGATTCAGCAGCCGACCCGGGCGTTCCCACGTCACCGCCACCAGCCATCCACCGCAACTAGAAGCTCAGCAACCGAAATTGCCCCAGCCACACGCACCCTACGACCAGCAAGATGCACCACCATACGAGGTAGACATTTCCGACATCCCCCCAAAATGGAGGACACTACCTAGCCGGCTCCTCCACTTCCGACGCTCTGCAAGTCGACCCCGAAGAATGGGCTCACATCGAGCACTGCAACTTCGCAGGGACCCCCGACCAGCCACTTGACTTCAGCGATCTATACAAGCCCGAGATGTTGGTGATGATGCAGGATGCGAGTATCATCCTGGAAATGACATACGAATGGAGGGGTGATGACGGCGTTGAAGGGCTGTATTCTCCCGGGAGGGATCTACTTAAGAATTGCATTGTGAGGGACAGGTTGTCAAGAGCGTCGCTGTGGAGAGACTCGACTCAGTGATGGTGGCTCAAGGCTTTGCGGCGTTGACTTGAGGCCTCTCTGCCCTTTGTTGGGTGTTATCAAACCCATATAACCCCCGAATTCGAGTTGATGATGACCTCTTCGAATGGGGTTTAGGCTTTCTCCACGGGGAGAAATAGCTTGGCTGTCAGTATTCAAGACACTTCTGTCTCCTCGAACTGCCATGGACAACTAACAATGCATGTTAATAAGTACCATGTGACACTCTTGCAGGGAAGTGTTTAGCTCATCTATTTGGCACTCGCCATCACACAACCGCTGCTGCCCCTGAGGTACAGCGTCAAGACAGGGGCTCAATCTCATCTTGGTGAACCGTTGCGGAATTTCAGGGCCCACTTGGCCGATCTGTAAACTCGGTGATACGGCACGGAACCACAGCAAGTTGGTGTGGCAATGCGGGAAGCCAACCGGCTCGGCTGGAGGGGGGAGGGCAGAAGGCGGAAGCTCGGCAGTACAAAAAAAACGGAAGAGGTTGGATCTGCGCGCAGCCGCCGGCCGAGAACGATTCCGTGCCGTGGTCGAAAGCTGCCCTGACTCGAGAGCTGGGTCCTCCAAGGCACGGACACTTGAGAGACAACAGTCCAACTGCTGTGGCAGTCTTGTCTGCGGTCTGAGCAGGAACGGCGTCGCCCACTAGACGATGCGCTAAGAATAGGGGTGCTGGCATTCGCCCCCTCATGCCAATTTTGTGAAAAGACCGGTGAAAAGACCGGTCGAGCCATTGCAGGAAACAGCCCGGCGGTGACCCGTTGCCACTCGCGCAAACCTAACCCCACAAACCCATCGATCGAGCCAAGAATCTGGGGTAGATGGGAGGCTGATTGTGTGGAGCCGTTGAGAGTTGCTCTCCCTGTTGAGACACTGCCAGCGCTTGTTGGCACGAATCAGTTCCAACCATAATGGACCCTGGCGCAGGGAGAACCACCCCCAAGATTGTTGAGATGACAGCGCATGTTGGCCAAAAGCCGCAAAAAGCCGCATGGCACTTCATCCTCTGCGGTCCTGTTTGAGAAATTGGTCGTCTGACCAGTTTTCGTCCACTCGGAGGCTGCGACAGCATGTTGCGATTTGCGCGGGCATTGTCCAATTGCGGGCTCTAGAAAGTGTGTCTGGACGGGGGCACTCATCAATGCAACCTACAAATGCCGCTGGCAAAATCCCAAGAACCTGTGCGGGCACGCTAGGCGGGCCTCGCCATGCACTCTGGAGGGGGGCGACGCCCAAAGTGGCGGTCTGACTTGGGCGAGAGGGTGGGCTGCTGCAGTGTCGTGTCCAGGGCAGCGCGTTTGCACGGCTGGTAACGTTATTCGCTGCATGCACATTTCGCCGTGGGCTCCGCGCCCAATGAGATGGGGCACACTATCACGAGAGGATCTCATGCCGCATGTTGGTATTTTTGACGTTTGCCGCTGCGAGTCTGAGATCGGATGGCAGATGGAGACGTGGGCGCCTCACAACATGATTCGGAAACGCAACGAGCCAAGAGGACTGTAAAGCTTGTCAGATCGGGTGGTCATTCTCGTGATGTTCGGCACGGCGTTTCCTCTTGGACGGCATGCCGAGCCACTGGTTGTAGGGTGCGAGCATGGAGTCCTGTGTTGTGGGGGTGCGTCAGAGGCGCCCGGTTGGCTTCCGAGCCCCCCGCGGGGTGAACTGTGGAATCCGCGCCCTCCCCGGGCGGGCGTGTGGGAGGATGGGTGTGGAGGCGCAACTTGAATGTGAGAGCCGAGTCTGATGCGAAAGATGGATTTGGTGCAAGTTGCGACAAATTCTGCGCATTGCAATGTTTGGAGTAGCCCCCTCCAGGGACCGAGAAGGCGTTCAGGCCCAGGAAGCGGTGAATTGCAATGCGTTGACATCGACTGATTCTCAAAAGTCGACGGTTTGCAGCTCAGGCCCCGGTTCTTGGCCGCATTCTCGTGTCGGGGCTTGAGACAGGCGGTGGATCTCGACTCCATGCCTTTCTGAGCTGAAGAGCAACGCCCTGGGCAGCTGCACGCTGTCAATCTGCTGGCTGGACTGCAGTGAATGTGAACCGACCTGACTGAGCGCTGTCAGTTGTGTGTTTCCATCTCGTAAAGTTGCGTGTGTGCGGGATACAACGTCAGCGCCCCGGCGCTCGCCCGTCACTTGATCAGAAAAAAAGGCCCTGCCTCACCTGCCTTGGGCCTCGCGACGCGCTGGGCTGTGTGGCCTGAAAGCTTGCCAACGCCCACACTCCCACCCTAAATTTATGTTTGCTGCTTGGGGCCACACTCTCATTGGAGGGCACAGTGAGGCTCATCCGGCCAGAGCGCGAGAGGCAGGAACTTGACCGACCAAGCCGTGCAAGCCTGCTGTGACCGTCAAGATCAGCGAGGACCCTGAGAAGAAAATTGAGGGGTCTCCCGCTTGATCTTCGATGACATGCATGACAATCCGGACCTAAGCAACTGATTTGCAACAACGAAGATAAAAACTCAACTCGCCTCCGGCCTCTTTCCGGCGATGATGTCAAAACACTTGGAACGGGATTGATTTCCTCCCAAGTTGCCGGGTTCGGCGGTGGGCTCTGCAGCTGGCTTGCGGGACTGGACGTGGACAGACGCGAGAAGGTGCGTTCGGAGCCCCGCAGATGAGGCGCCCTGCATGGCCGTCGGCGATTGCAACCAGACGGAAATCGTTGAGGGAGCTTGGGTGAAGTCAACAAACAGTGCCCGCGTCATCCTCACACCGTCCTGTCCCCTGACATCACACCTTCCACTGTTGCAGGCTAGCCAAGAACGGTGAGAGGATGGGGTCACGCGGTATCGGTGCAGGGCTTATCCCCTGATACTCGCACTGTGGAGACACTTCATCCGACCCACATTCACCCCACCCTGCGGATTGACCGCCCACGTCCTGCCACAGCGACCCGGGACCCGCTGTAGCTCACGCTTGTGCTAACGGGCGGCTGGATGTTGCCATACCTACCACCACTGCCCTGGTTCCTGTGACCGACACCTTTCACCACCCTCTCGCTCTTCGTCTGTTTGGCTGCTCTTCTGTCCGAAAGGTTGTGATCTGCTGGCGTGAGCAGCAGCAGCTCTCCAACTTTGCAATCAGCAGCCGGGCATTCCAGACAGTCATCCGTCTTGCCACCGCCGCATTCCACCCGTGGACCACCCGCCTGCACCACCCACGTTCGGAAGCAGCGGCGCCCTCACCCTATCTATACTTGACGAAGCCCCCCCCTTTTCCCCTCGAGGGCTTCCTGTAACTTTTTTTCCAGTCCCAATGACTTTGCAAACCACTTATCATCATGACAGCTCAAGTCGCGATCGCTTCCTTCGACCCTCTGGTCGACAACAAACACCGATTCCATCCGCATCTCCTGGTGCCTCGGCCCGCAATGGCCAGCCCTCGGGAGCGGCCGCGGTTGCGTTTTGCCCCGATACCCATCGAGACCACCTTTGAGAAGTACCGTACAAACGCACCGCCCGGCGAGCTTACTCCTAGCCCATCCCCACGCTCGCCGTCCCCGCCGCCGCGAGAGAGGCGGCGATTCGCTCCACAGCTCGTCGAGTCCTCGGTCCGCAGATCGAGACGTGCCGGAGACGAGGGGCCTGCGACGAGGCCGACGGACAAGACCGACATCACACCCTACACAAATCACATTTACGTCCCAAAACCAAGGAAGAAGCCGAGCCATGCCGGGCTACAAGCAGCGCCGTCGAGGCAGGAGGGGCACGGGCGGAGGGAGTCGTGTGATGACGAGATCGCAGGAGGCTTCTTCAATCTGGTGGCTCGCGATGCTCAGCAAAAGCTACAGGAGGTGGAGGTGGCGATGAGTGCCTTTCCGAACAGCGGACAGCGTATAGGCGGTGCCGAGCACTTTTACGTGCGGGAGGGTTCCGAGGATGACAGCTTGAGGGGCAGGCCTAAGATCAGAGGCCCCTGGGACCACATGCAGTCTCGGCGGAATTCGTCTGAAGAGGACATCAGCTGGGCAATCAAGGAAATGCAGGAGCATGCTCTCCTCGCGTCGGGACGGAACAGGGACAGGGACGGGGACAGGGACCATCATCATATGGCGGACCGCGTGGACACGTTGGATCTGGACAACATGAGCATCGGCAGTCCGCCGAGCGATGCCATGGGGTTAACGCGGACCGCGAGACAGTCCCTAACCAGCTCTCCGTTGTGGACGTCGAGACCGCCGTCCACTTCGCTGGGTCCAATTGGCGAGGCGCACATGCCCCTGTTGCGTGCTGAATCACCGCTTCCTGCTATTGGCGAATCCTTCATGCCGTACATCCCCCCCGAGTCGCCTGCCATCCGCCCCATTGGCGAGACTTTCATGCCTTATATCCCTTCTGCCCCGCCTGGCAAGTCCGCCGCCATGCCGTACGCCCCGGCTTCGCAGATCCCACCCGAGACGGGCTTTGGGCGCCATTCCCCCTTCCTGCCGTTTCCTCAGGAGCGAGACATGTCGTTGGAGAGGGCGCGGAACGCCCATCGCATGCGAGCGAAGGCTTCGCCGCCGATGCTGGGCCAGGATCTCAAGTTCCGGATGTGCCCTTCGCCGAAGCAGACAAAGCTGGAGCCGGATCACTTGTGGGACCTCGAGAAGGGCACCACAATGGAGGGGTCGAACCGGGACTACTCGGAGGAGCATGGTCTGTGGCGAGGATACTGCTACACAGATAACAAGTCAGAGAAGCTGGTTCTGGTTGACCGCCCCGCCATGCTGAACACGCCAATGCCTCCGCCATCGCCAGGCGACCCTTTTGCCCGAGCGTTTGGGACTGCGCCGATACTGTTCAGCGAGGAACCCTCACCAACAGCGGCATCGAGGGCAGGCACACTACCCGCACCGAAGTCAGCGCAGATTTCACCGTCGCTCCACGTGGAACACCGCAAGCGGTCTCATGTGCCCAAGGGCTTGCACATGATCCAAAACCTCAAGGGGTTAGACGAAAGGCTCAAGCACGAGAAGGAGGCAGCTGAGCTGGAGGAGAAGATTGCAGCCGAATTCGACGACCACTTCGTGACGCAGGTGTACAACTACCTTTCCCTTGGCTATCCAGCGCTCGCCAGACAGTACGACGAAGAGCTGAGTAAGATCAGCCGTATCAGTGTGGACGAGCTCGAGGCGGATGACATGGCGATCATGGATAATCTCTGGGGCGCCGAAGAGCACCACCGCGGCCAGGCCAACGGGCATGCTATCAACGGGGTCAACGGCGGGGGGGGATACCAGTCGAAACACGTCCTGTCGAACGGCAAGAAAGTCAAAGCCACCGGCCATATCATGCTCGATAGTGAAGAGAAGGATGGCGTGCGCGAAGAGGATCGTTGCCCTCGCTGGAAGGCACTGAAGCTGTACATCTACGAGTGGGCGAGGCAGCACCCTGACCTGGACGGCATCAGTCCTCTGGCGTGGGGTGTGCGGGAGCGGAGAGGCAGTTGGGGAGTTTGATCCCCTCCCTTTTTTTTGTCTTTGGTTGTTTGGCTTACAGCCCTGGAGTTTTCGGAATTGGGCATTTGGCGCTCGGTTTGCACCGCACTGCACTTGCAGGTCGACGGGTATCTTGTTCACCACCACCATCATCATCCCCGTTCATCTTTTTTGGGTGCTTTCCCTTCGTCGCATCATGAGCGATCTTTTCAGGGGTTACTTATATTTTCTTGGCTTCGTGGTCTTCTTGCATGTCCGGCACGGCACACAGCCCGGTATGGCAACGCATCAGGCGCTATGCCTACGACCTTATGACTAGCATGATTTGCTTGTTTTATTTCCTTCGTGGTTCCCTCTTTTACGAGGCTGGCGTATGTCCCAGATACCTTGACCCGCTCTTCTCTGAGCGGGTCCTGTTTTTGACGGGTCTCTTGTTTCAGTGGGATGTGGCGAGAGGATGAGATAGATAAAAGAAAGTTTGGTGTTGATGTGTGGGAGAGGAAGAGAAAAGACCGGTTCGGCGGTTGGGAAATCGGCTTTGGGTGAGATGGAAGAGAAGCACCGGTCGATGGTCGTAATCTTGTACGAAACAGACACAGTAGATTGGCAGCTGGTTGGGGGGAGTGATGGCAGAAGGCGTCGCTGTATAAGAGGCCAACAGAGGTTGGGTTTGTTGCACATCCCATAACATATTTAATGGACATATTTTACGGAGTTTTTTTGCACCTTGCTGTCGTGATTGTCGTATCATAGGGCGTCTCGGGGGTTTGTGTTTGGAGAAGGCAATGTGACAGCTCACTTTGCCGATGCAACTTGTTGTGTTTCTCCTTGGGAATCCTGGCAATGGTACCTTCTTATCTGCTTCGCGCTTTAAAATACCTAAGACAAGCCGATTTCGGCGTTGAGTTTGGTGCCGTTCCAACAGCCTTACCGTGGAATTTCCGCCCCAAGTGCCGGTTCCGTTGCAAGATCTAGATCACAGTGATGCTAGCACTGTGGGTCGCCGAGATTGCCCCCGCGGGTGGGACTTCGCACTGTGTTGCCGCACCGTCGGGGGCGGCCGAGCAGTCAGCCCAGGCACGGGCGCGCTTCCCGAAAACCGCCAGATTGCTGCAGAGGATGGCGACGATACATGCCGAAATAAACGAGCTTCGCCCTCTGTTCCTATGGAGCAATCCCCCCTCACCCACCAGCCTCGGCCGGAGGTCTTCACGCCCAAGATCGTCAGACTTTACGAGGAGCTATTCAAGGTTTGCGTCTCCCCCGCCCTACCCGCAATCCAATGCAATGCGTCTTCGGCGCCTGTCTGTCGCTCCCGCATCGCATCTGCTTTATTTTGTTGCTTGCTTGCGCGGGTCCGCCCGCAGCACAACCATGGAACCAAGCGCTGGGGAAGTGGAAACAATTGGCTGATTGTTTTTTTGTCTTGGGTTGTTCTAGGATGATGACGATGGCGATAAATCCGAGGGCTTCTGGCGGGAGTTCTTCCTGCTCAAGCCGGATCGACCGGCGCTGCGGCGCATTCTCGACCAGATAGCGCCCGGCGAGCTGGTGCACCTCGATCTCCAGACGAGACAGCTGTTTTCGCGGGCTATCGGAGCGCTGCGGAATTCACAGGGTGTCGCCGATTTGCATGCGCTGGATGTGAGCATATATTCTACTTGGGGTGGTCGTCTGGGTGGGCTGCTGTTGGGCTTGTGGGCTGACGATTTGCGGTTGGCGCATTGCAGACCTTGAGCACGTTTCTTATTGCTGTACTGGCGAAGAAGTACACGAATCCGAGCTCCGATATTATCGAGGTGCTGGCCGGGCTGGACCATGTCGACACGGTGTTTACAGAGTTTGTGGGAGCACTGGACTCGATAATACGGAATGGGAGGACATGTGAGTTTGTCTCACGCTGCGAACAACGGAGCCCGAGCTAACATTGTGGTAGTGGACTTGCGGCAGAAGGCGGTGGAAGTCGCCCTCGCCGTTACATCAGGAGCATACCAGACAACGCTACTCACATATTTTATACAACGGGATCTATTCCCTTCGGTAATGAAGGTAAGCAGGATTAAAGGGGTATAGGTGAGAAGAGAGGGAGATGCTGACGATCCCAGTTCATACAAGACGCTGACACGCCAGAAAGGATAAGGGAGCCGTTCACCCTTATTGGCTTGCTGGCAAACTATAACAAGTTTGAGTTCCAGAACCCATATCAACTCCGGTTGAATGACTTCGTCAACGAGGCCACCATCAAGAAGATCATCCAGAGTGTTGGCGCCTCATGCCAGGCATTACGGGCACCGTATATTGCTGTGCAGGACGACATGCCAGAAGGCTGGACCATTGCCAGCACGCTGAGCATGATCGGGTTGGGTGCCATAGCTCCTGGGGGAAAACCCCCGCCAAAGCCCGTCTACGATGCTGAGACGGCGAAGAAGATGTTCTCCGAACTGTGAGTAGCATTTCCCGAAGCTCCGGTCGTCGCTAATCTGGCGCAGTCCAAAAGAAGAGGCGGCGATTCTCCTCGGCACATACGACTTTACGCATGCAAACAAGCTCTTTTCGTACAATCTGGTCGCCCTCCCAATCGAAAAGGGGGAGGAGCAGCCATTCTCATCCTTCATCTCACTCAGTTCATACCTTTTACAGCATGCTCATCTCTCACAACGAACAACCCTCTACTCCCATCTGTGTCTGATGGTATTCCGCCTCCTTATCGAAGACCCTGTTCTCTGCAAGAGGATGTGCAGCGACGAAGGCAAAACAGCTGTTCGTCTCTGTCGTCAGCGATCCCCATATCTCCCCCACGTCCAAGGCGAGCGTGTCGTGGCGACGGCCCTGATGGACACAATGATTGACGCCATCAACCACAATTTGCGGCGACGCTTGGATGTGGGACTGTACACACTCTGCGTGGGCATCCTTCTACGAATTATCAGCTACATGTCACGATCGCGAACACGGCTGCAATATCACTGGGCAGATCTCTTCCGCTCCTTATTATCACTAATTCGGTTCTTGACGACGTATGCAAGCGACCTCAAAGACTCGCCGCACATCAATACCCTGTTGGACCACGTCGTGAACCTCATCGCGCTGGGGTTGTCTGCTGGAGAATCCTTCCTCCCCACGCCAGCAGCATACGACGACCTGTTCTACAAGGTCGTGGAAACAGGGGAGGTGCTCGTCAAGTTCCGGGATATTTACAAGCTGGCAAACCGACCAAGCAACTCCATCGACACATTGGTCAACGTCAGCACACACTACAAAGAGATGCTGGCGGAGAGAGGAATTGGAGGCGGGAAAGCGGCCACTGGGCGGCGCATCGGGTCGCAGCTCACCAGCCTCCAAGTCGCTGAGGTGATCAAGCAAGGATACGAGACGTTGAGCATCCAAGCCAAGGAGGGTCTCGACAGCTGGGAAAAGTACCGGGAGGCGGACGAGAGGACGCTGCTCAAGAAGATGGCGCGCGCAGCGGTTGGGGACGTTAAGCTGCTGGTTGCAGAGTGAGTCGAAAAGGGGCAATTGGACGAGAAGCAAGCAGCAGGCATGGCGCAACGGCTGAGACTGGATGGTTCGCGCGGCAACGCGACGCAGCATTGATGACTGAGATAACTTTTCGTGATGAATTGTATAGGGCTTTAGGGAATAGCAGGCGTGCATCCCTCGTTAGAATACCACTTTTCAAGAGAACGTTTACTTGATGTTGAGGCCATGCAATGGAGATTGTTCTGTTGTCACTCGCTTTGAACCGTTCTCGAATCTCGAAGGCCATGCCGGATGTGTCAACGGGTTTGTCATGTTATCAGGGCTCTCAATGCTGAGGATTGGCTATTTTGGCACGGATAGAGAGGTTCGTGGGGCACTTTTCATGGCATGCGGCGCTCAAATGACCAAGGAATGCCTTTCATCGAGTGAGTTGCTGGCGAGTGAGGATCAATTGTTCCCCTGAAGAGTGGAGCCGCCCTCTGACCGTTGCGTTCCAAATACCTGTTCCGTGATTGGCCGATGGAAACCGGGCGGACCCGAAGGCTTGGCGTCATGTCATCACTCGGCTGATCGAGTTCGCCAACCGCTTCGGATTGATGGCGATGTTTGCACTTTTGCACCATCTCCCGGCCTCGATCCTGAAATCGCCCGCCGCCGTACTCGACCCTCAACCCTCGAACCACCACCAGCGATCCCCTTTCCGCTACCTACCACGATTCAGAGCATCACCACGATGAACGCCCCTCGACTACTGTCCCGGAGGACACTCTCGGTGTGTCTCGACTGCCGCCGAACCCTCCTTCGGCAGCAGCGCCAATTGTCCTCCACCCCCGGCCGCGCCGTCGCCGCCTTCCAGTCTTACCCCCTCCCATCGCAACCACCAGCGCAGCCACGAAACGCCTCCGTCCCCGACACATCAATCGCACACCCGACCGAGCCGCTCCCGCGCGTCCACGAGACCCGACCGCCACCAAACCACCCCTCCACCCCCGCGCCGGCCCCCCTACCCGAGAAGCTCGCGCAGTCCTCCCGACAGAGTTTTGCATCGCCAGCGAGCGCAGCATCCCATCAGCCTGCGTCGTCACAAGCACCGCCTGCGCCTAAGCCCGCGGCGAAGCCGAGGTCCAGACTGCGCACGCCCCGGAAGGCCGCGATGAAGCTCACGCCCGCCGCGGTGGACCAAGTACGGGCTCTGCTTGACCAGCCAGAACCGAAGCTCATCAAAGTCGGTGTGCGCAACCGCGGGTGCAGCGGGCTGGCGTATCACTTGGAATATGTCGAGAAGGCGGGGGCCTTTGACGAGACGGTCGAGCAGGATGGGGTGCGGGTGCTGATTGACAGCAAGGCGCTGTTTAGCATTATTGGGAGTGAGATGGATTGGGTGGAGGATAAATTGAGTCAGAGATTTGTGTTCCGGAATCCGAATATCAGTGAGTATTTTCGTTCTGGTGTTGTTGGGAGGAGAGAAGCTAACGTCGGCGCAGAGGAACAATGTGGGTGTGGGGAATCGTTTATGGTATAGAGATGTGGAGGAGGGAATTGAGTTTGTTGGAAACGATGGGAACGACAGGAAACGGGAGAGGCGGGACCTTCGGGAAGAACCCGGCTGGCTTGAAGGTGCTGGACAAGCTTCTGGGAAGATTGCGTATGCATATTTGGTTCTCGGCGACTGCATGCGGATGGGCGTTTGGGTAGAAGATCACCGATCATTATTTGCATTCGTTGCATTGTACGATATGGAAGTGGGAGCCGAGCAGAGACACGCTGAGAATAAGACACGGTTGCTGGCATTGTCAGGTGAAGGCTTGCGAGTGCGGCTTTGAAGCACATGGGCGCATTGATGGATATTTGGATGTTCAATCTTGTCTGGCTTGAGCAAATGAGTTGATGCCTCAACTGTGTTGACTCTCCGCATGGGTGACGTCCGGCTTGCTCTCCTGCCCCGATCCTTCGCCGGAGCAGTGCGCCCCTGGATCTCCCCCACCTCAGCAGTCGACGTTCGCCCCCTGAAGTGTCTTCCAGTTTGGCATTCCAGCGAGAACACCCATTTGTCGAAGGCCTCGCGCAACACCATGTCATGTCCATTCTGCCCCCTTTTCCCGGCGACACCGAAATCCCCGCATCCCACAACGCCCGCCTCATTCCTCAAGCCTTTTCGATGACATTTGCAAAATAAAACAGCCCCAATGACATCCAAGCAAACCCATCGAACATCATGTTAGTCACATGCATTAGCAAAAGAATGCAAAAAAGGTATCGATCAGGCACTAGCGAGTTGCGCGATCCGAGGTTCGAACTCGGGTCCCTCGCTGATCCAATGTGGGATTGGGAAGCGAGAATTCTAACCACTAAACTAACCGCGCTAGAAACCTGTTTGGTTGATGAATTGTGGGGGCGGAATTGTGGCCTGTGATGCCTGCAGCTTTGGGTCTTGGCGGGCTGCAAGAAAGGCGCGGGCGGCAGATGTCGTGCTCGTCTTTCAGGGGGTTTGTGGGGGAAAAGGAGAGCGACTTGATTCTAGATTAGATAAGTGTATTTAAGGTTGCTAACTTGTTTGCATGGTGTACACTACAGGGTTCAGGACGGCCCCTGGTGGCTGAACCGACTTTCTGTCGACAACTTGACTTGTCGTCAACGCGGCCACATCGAACATCACGAATGCCAAATAAAATTTTCCCAGAATTTTCCATTCCAGTCCATTAGTTCACAGCAACTGCAAGGCTCTGCTCTCAAACACCCCCTGCATCACAACACCATCTCGCCCCCACCTACACAGCCAAAAGGCCACAGCCAGGCAGATGCCAAAACCCAAGATATACGCACCGTGGCTTAAACCGACCGAAAAAGTCGAGAAAGCTCGCCATGACAACCAAGCCATTTCCATGACCACGCCCATGTCCGAGCAGAGGACATGAGCCCGCGTCTCAAGTTCAGCCCAGGTCACTGGAATCTGGCTGAACCCACAGCCTTGTCCACTTTAAGACCTCAGCCCCCAAAACATGAACACCCCTTCGACCCGAAAGCGCGCACTTGGCGCGGGCCTTGCGGCCCCTCGTTCGTGGCCTCAGATGTAGCCTAGAGAGGTTGACTGCAATGGCTTCAGAGCTGGAGCCTCAGCGTTCCCTGTGCGTTCCCTGTGTATCTTCAGTAAAAGAAAAATAAATCTAGGATGTGGCAGCCAGTTTCGCAATTTTTCAGGTGGTTCGGATGATGGAGGGTACTAGCGATAGAGACCTTTGAGCCGACCACACCAGCATATTGCCTTCTCCTATTCCGCAACAATTAGGTCACGGTAGACATATATTGATGCCCAAATCATTTCTCTTTCTCATGCTGGACAGTGCTGGACAGAAGCCTGCCTCCTCCCAACTTTTCTCCCTCGCCTTTTGACTACCCCTTGGCTTTCCTCTCTCACACCTTGGTCTCCTGAGTTGTACATGATGGACAGTTGTCTGAACCTGCTTGCTGGGATCCGAAATGGGACCCAGGAGTTCAGGGGCGTCACGAACGAGACGTTAGCATCGACGGGATGGTGGTGGGATGGACCTATTGCGCTCTTGAATAAAGGCGTTCCAAGGGAGAGCATCACGGCGATTACTTACAAAGGTGAGACCCAATCCAGGCAATACAGTCCAGTAGTACTAATCCGGTTCAATGACACAAGGCTGTCTTGAGCTTTGCGGCGGCACAGAGCTGAATCGACCGAAAGCCGCGCTGATCATCGCCACAACGTGGATATTCCCACTGTCCATCTTGTTCTGCCTCCCGTACGATTCCCTCCGCCGTAACAAACTGTGGGGTACACTTGGCGCCGTGTCCAACTGGCTTGGGTCTCCGCCGACTGCCATCGCTTCCACCATCTTCAACTTCGACCAGATCCGAAAATGCCACCGGCTGGCACGCCATGGAATACCCGAGGACACCTACTACGTCCTCAGCTGCTTTAACCAGTTCGCGCTTCCAATGCAGGGCAATGACCGAGACTCCACGCTCAACAACAAGTTCGCCACCGCACTCATCTACGGTCTTTTCAGACCGCTCAGGGACGGGCCTGAGAACCACAGCCCGGGGAATTTGGACATCGAGCTTACCAAACAACTTCTGGCGGTTTTGGCCTCCAATCTTCGCCTCTTGCGACGCCGGGGAATCGTGCCGATGGTCCTCAGCCTCGGGACGTTTCTTGCGGCTTTCGTCTTCTCCATCTATCTTGCTTTCGGCGCAACCGGCGAAGGGGTTGACGTCACGGGATTGACCCTTGGTCTGCTGTACGGTTGGTTGCCGATGCTGGTCATCTGCACCATCATCGATCGCAATCCAGTGTCCTCGGATCGCGTCCGTGAACTGATGTCGCGATGGTTGTTCAACGTTGAAGCTGTCCGGCTATGGAGACTTCAGGGGGCAGGCCCCATGAGTCAAATCGAGTGGTGGACCGCGACAACTCCTCCTCATTTCAAGATCGGCGACTTTGTGGGTCAGGGCAGACAGATGCACTACTGTGGACTCGCCCATGCCATCACGATCTGCGGGGCGAACCCAGAGGAGATCGATGATACCAATGGTCTGAAAGGGTACGACGAACTCGCTTATCGGGTCGTTCTCAAACTCGATGGCCGGCGGCCTTGGCTCTGGTTCTCCTCGGCGTTTCGTGCCATGTTTCTTGTATGGGCGCAGCTATTTATGTCATTCGCCATTGCTTTCTCGTCCCCGACGGTTGGGATTGGTTGTTGGTCTGGGAGCATCGTATTCTTCGGGGTGCTGGCCAGCTTCAGCTGGTTCGTCTCATTGTTCAAGAAGTCTTGCGGGCCAAGGCTGAGGGTCCTATGTCACATTGTCAACGTCACCGCTATTTTGTTCTTGGTTTTCCTGACCGGGCTGGTGGTAAGTACCTACCTTCCTGCATCCTTCCATGGGCGGGTTAACAATGCTGACCAAGGGTAGTTGACGGGGGCAATGAACAACTGCTACTGCAATACCACCTGGCTCGCGTACCCTTACTCCGGGGGGTACATGGCGTTTGGGGCCTTTGAGTTCGTCAGAAGCAATTACGATGTGATGGTGCCTTGCTCTCTGGCGACAGCGGTTGGGCTTTCTGTATCGCTTGGGTTCTTTGTGTTCGAGATGGTCTGGTGGATGAAGTGCAAGCACTTGTGGAGGACGACCGAGTGTGGCAGACCGATTCCGCTTGACACGCGGGGTGTCCGTGTAGACATGAGTTGGTTGCAGTGATGAGGTGACCGATGTAAGAAGCTGAGATGCAAGGAGTTGAGGGCCGTTCTGGATGGGGAAGTCACGCACTTCCCGGCCGTAGGTTGAGCTGGCTCAAAAGCTGGGGCGTACCTGCCTCAGGGATCAACCGCTTTTTGACACCCTTCCCACGGAGTGGTAATTGCTTGGGAGACCCACTGAAGCCAATGGATCCTTTGCATGTTGTCATGCTTAGGCCCTTTCACCCGTTGTCCCAACGTGACCAACCGTTTGCTCGGCCTTTGGCGTTTGTTCCTTCCGCTTTCGACGGCCCGAATTACGGTCATGGTTTCTGAGGTTGCAGACCATGTCGTCGGAGATCCAGGCATCTCGGACACTGTGTGGGCCAAATTTGTCATCGCTTCGACGCGTGGTTTTATCCTTGCAAGTATCTGTTTGCTTTTTCTTGTCATGTCTGACCTAATTTGCATCCATGCAACTGCGACGCGTTGCGGCAAACGCCATTCCCAACCACCGACCTCAAAACTCTTTCCACTGCACCGATCATCACTCCGCAATCTGACGAAGCAGCACGATCTGCCCGTGGCAAGCACACATAGCATGGCCACGTATGACTACGATATCTGCCCATCGGGTGATTTCGTCCTCACGATCAAGAAGCCCGCACATTGGCAGCCGCATCCAAAAGTCCAGCCTGCGTCAGCGTCTCAGCAAGACTTGGCCCGGTCCCAACCATCCGAAGTTGACGGCGACGAACCCCAGCAACGCCCACGAAAGAAATCCCGCCTTCAAGTTCCGGAAAGTCCTGGTGTCAACGGCCAGGGTGGATGGATCGCATTCCGACTTTCGTCGGCAACGCTCTCGCTGGCCTCCTCTGTAATCAAAGCGCATATCGATGCAAAGTGGGTGCAGGCGGGCGAGATCACAGAGAAATTCCATCTCCACGTTGCCCTTGACCAGCGCCGACAGATAAATAAAACACATTTGTGAGGTGTTAATGATTTCTCCCCCTTATCTTCAATAGCATAAGTTTGTTACTGCCCGGACATCGATGCGTTTGACTCCTTGTCACATCCCAATTTCCATGGCCCCCTAAATACGGGAGCAGTTTGTTCCGGTTAAACTGCGCCTTTCACTTCCTATGATCGAGTGTCGCCTGTTGGCTTCTTCCCAATGTTGCCCACATCCATGAGATTCGCTACTGCCTAGCTTGGATCAGCGGGTAATGCCCTGACAAGGTTGACTTTACCTTGTCGCAATCTATCATTTCTTGTTCTTCAGGTAAATAAGAGCAAACCTCATGCAATACCTCTATCCCGTTGTTATTCTTTGTTTCCAATCACACTCCCCAACAGCACACGTCCGCTACAAGCCTGGAACCACTTTCAAACCTAAAAGTAGCAGCATGCCAGCCCTCCCCAACTTACCGATCGAGATCCTCGAAACCATCCTGGAAGCACTTTGCTCTCCCGATTACGCATGGGACGGGGGCGACCTGGCCACTCCGAGCCAGACTCTCGTATCGCTTTCTCAAAGCTGCCAAGTCCTCCACGATCTGACCGCCCAACACTTATACCGTCATCCCGAGCCAAATAACTGGCTCCTCACACGCACATTGATCACACGCCCAGATCTCGCTCAGCTCGTCCGCAGACTGTGGCTCGAGCACGACTACGACGACTCCGACATCCCACCCGAGGTCTCAGATTTTTACGTTCGACGAATCGACGAAGGCAATACCGCATCGAATACTGACACCGAATACTATCATCTTGACCTAATAAAACAAGAAGGGCTGGGCGGGGCCCCGAGCGATGTGATCAGCAGCCTGTGCCCAAATCTGGAAGAATTCTCCTGCAACAATGTCCTTTCAGGGACACCCTACTTCTGGACCCCCAACTCGATGATGAAGCTCAAGACCGTTACTCTCTGCAACGAACCTTGCGACAGAATCGGCGCGGGGTTAGAGGATTTCGAACCCCTTTTGTTTGCTGCGCCAAATATCGAGGAGATCCAGTTCCAGCTTCGCCTCTTTCCAAGAGATAACTGTTCGGTTGCATCACCTGAAGCGGGCTGAGTTTTTCTACTGCTCGATCACCGCTCAAGAACTGAGTTACTTGCTTAATTCTGATCAGGGGTATGCGTGTGTGTTGAATGAGGAGAATCGAGACCCTTACACTCCTGTGTAGAAACTCCCAAACTTACAAAGCCAGATCGCGACCTGACCTACACAGGGGCTCGACAGTGGCGCACTGCAAAACCGCATCCTTTCAACCCATCTCGATCTTTTCATACAACCCTCAACTAGGAGCAGGAACAACCCAATCCTTCCAAAACCCATTATAAATCGGCGTGAACTCCAACCCCACCACCGCCCTCTCCATCCTAATCACCATCTCCAACGGCACATCCCCCTTCCCCTTCTCCCCCACCAGCGCCATCTCATCCACCTTCTTCTTGTTAAAACTCTTCGTCCACCCCTTCTTCATGGTCTTCTCCTTCCTCAAGTCCGCAACCCACTTCCCCCTCACCCGCAGCTCCACGGGTCGACTGCTCTTCACCACGATGTTCCCCCCTACCCACTTTGCGTTCAGGCTGACATGCTCCAGGACATCAACAACCAGACTCTGCATGCCTGCCTCGGGAGGGACCGCCCAGCGCGTGAGTGTAATGATCTCTGACTCGCGGTTGGAGATGTCCTGGAGCTTCTCGAGGGCGTAGGCGGCTTTGATGCCGTTGTTGAAGGCCTTGTCCGGGCTGAAGAACTGCGCGCCAGTCGTGACTTCGAGGGCCATGAGGGTGGCTTTGTCTCCGGCGGAGAGCTGTGGCTCGGGCGTCATCATGCCGAGGAGCTCCTGGCGGTAGGCGAGGGATTGCTGCTGTTCCTGGGCTGCGCGCGCCGCGGCGGCAGGGTCTGAGAGGATGTACATGGGGAGATGGGCGAGGTGGGCGAAGCGGGGTGGTTGTTGAGGCGGCGTGGGAAAGGCATGGTGCTGAGGTTGTTGCGCCTGGATGGGGTACGGTTGGGGTTGCTGGGGATGGGCAGCTTGGAAAGAGGGCTGTTGTCCGTAGGGGTGCTGCCCGTATGGGAACTGTTGCGCGCCAGGCTGGTTGCCGTACGACATGTCGAGGAGTTTTGCTTGATGTTGTTGGTTCTGAAGTTTTGATGGATCGCCCTCTGTGACTTGGAAGTTGTCGACATGCTATCTACGTCTTTCCGACCGGTGAGCACATCGAAGCTGATAAGTTTATTGGCGGGCTTTTTGCCCATAGAGGACTTTGTCGTGGCCAAATCATGGCCTGGCTTGGCAGGGGCTGTCAGCCGCAGCATGTGCAGTCGCCGAATGCGAGGTATTTCCGTGGGCTTGCAGATGGCAAGTTGCTCCTTATTCGCCAGCCAAATCGAACCTAGATCTGGACCTCCTTGGCTGCAGGCAGCGTGGTGATGCTGGCCGGATCAGGGGCACCAGTTCTTGCATTTCGGTCTACCATCACGCGATCGCAGGTAGTTGTGCAGATTGAGCGGGCACCGTTGGCTGCGACGCGATTGTGACTGCGGAGCGAAGTCGTGACGGATTCATTCACGTGTGACATCTGGACAGCGGCAGCCCAGTGCTCTGGGACTCGTCTCTGAGAGCGCCTCTTCATGATGATCTCGAGTTTGTGTCTCGTGTGTCCCGTCCTCCTGTCCCGCCTGCCTGACTCAACCTACTGACGCTTGTTGACGCATTCCTCCTGCAAGTTTTTACATGGCTGTCATGATGTGTCGTCAGGCTTAAAGAAGTTCTTCCCCCACCATCAAAAGTGGCGTTCGAGACCGGCCTTAGTGATACCCAGCCGAGAAGCACCGGTCTAGGAGTTGTAATGTGTTTAGCGGCAATCGACAAAAGCAAGGTATCCAGTGGCCCACCAGGTGCCACGGTGATAGGGGCCAGTGTCTTGCGACTTAGAATATCAGCAGATGCTTAACCACAAGCAGCGGCTATATACCAGTCGATATAGTCCAGCTGACATCTTTCTAAGCTCTTATTAAGTAATACTTTAGGTATATTACACCAGCCTTTTAAGTTCTTTGTGGTAACAAGGAGCTTATCTTTAGAGATCCTCTTTTTTTTATAGCTACGCTAAGCTTACGTTCGGTGCTGTATAAGTTAGCCGCGTCGAGCTGAATAAAATCTCTTATTAGAGCGGTCTTTAGGGCTTAAACAAGCTTGGGATTAAAAGGGTCGTTAGGGTTGTCTTTTAACTAGGTGGTTTCTGTTTTAAATCTAAGTTACTAACGAAAGATAAGATTAACTTCAGTTCAGGGACGGCAGAAAGGGACAGAATAAGGCAAAGCCAGCTCGGAGCATAGTTGTATAATAGGGCTAAGAACGCTATCTTTAAGAGGTAAAGTTAGCCAGTTAATATTTTCCATAATCACCGGTGGTAAGTACAGTTAGGACTGCTGAGTTTTAAGGATTAGGGATGATAGACAGATTAAAGGGGACAGGCAGGCGCTTGAGGTTGTCGGTGGAAACTAACTGTGTAGGTGGTAAAGAGGAAGGTGCGGTGGAATAGTTAACAGGAACGGAACCTTAACATAACAGTTTTAAGTAGGGCCTGTACTGCCTGCATAAGAGTGGGCAGGCTGCCGGACTTCAGCTATAGGTCTGTCGATAAGATGCAGAAAGTTTATTAGACGAAAAAATGGCAAAATGGAAGTAGGAGCCATTCAGGTGAACGAAGATCGGATGGTATGTGTAGGGTCCGCGTGGATCCAACAGTATGGACGAAACGAGGAGGCTCGGTGCCGACTGCTTCTTCCCCACCCTCGCCTCAGGCATCAGGCATTCTCGGGCTAGGCACGCTCTTTCCCGGCCACACTCTACCTAAGCAGGCTCGTTGGAAGATTCTCTGCAAATGCGCGAAAACTCATATCTCGAGCAGCTTCAGGGCTCAAAAAAATGCAGCACGCCAGCCAGACAACCAACGGCCCCCGCTTTCGGCGATGCCAGACCATTCCCTACCCCAGAAACCCGGCCTTCTGCGGGAGAAACGATGTCTTGCAGGTCATTTCGGCGGCCTTTGAAGAGCAGACGTCGCGACCAGCATTAGTAGCTATTTGGGAAACTGGCGGTATTGGGAAGACCCATATCGCACTGGAATTCGCCCATAGGCTCTGGTTAAGTGGCGAGGAAACGATCTTGTGGATCGCAAATGAGAAGCCAGCAGAAGTCGCCAAGTCTTTCAACGATGCGGCGAAGGAGCCTGGAAGGCGACAATGCACTGGAAGGTCGTGGAGTGGAAGCCTAGAGCGTGGTCATCACGGTCTCGAGGCTAGAATGGCTGCAGAGTGGTGAATGGAATGATGTAATACTGGCTATGGGCTATGGTGATGATTGTTGCAGGAGTCTGGCGATGGCCAGACTCCTGCAGCCCTCTTAGGGAGGGCTCGGAGCTCTGGAGTCACGTGACTACGGTCCTGTAACTCCGCTGTCTAGCATACATTGGCACGGGCCCCTTTTTTCCACACTGGCCACCATCCCCTGGCTCTGTGGCTGCAAAGCTCGAAAATAGGGGCTGTGCTTGCAGAGATAAGTCATGATCGGTTGTCAGGCTCAAAGAATGTCTTCCCCCACCATCGAAAGTGGCGCTCGAGACCGGCCTTGGTGATCTCTTCCTGTTCCTGTGGCGAGAGCTTCAGCTTGACAGCGCTGAGGTACTCATCTATTCTTTCCCCCTTGTTTGTCGTTGTGATGGGAATGATGCTGTTGCCAATAGCCCAGCTGAGGAGCACCGCTCCGGGAGTTGTAGTGTGTTTGGCGGCAATCGACGAAAGCAAAGTGTCTAGTGGCCCACCAGGTGCTACGGTGATAGGGGCCAATGTCTTGAAGGATGAAACCTGAATGCCCTTCTCTTGCATCCAAGAAACGTAGTCGTCCGAGCGCTGGAGATAGGGATGGTACTCCAGCTGGTTCAAGGCCGGAGGAATGGTGCAGATCTCGAGGACCGACTCAAGATGATGGCGTTGGAAGTTAGACACTCCAATGGCCCTCGCGAGGCCGGATGCCTTCACCGCCTCAAGGCCGCGCCAAGCCGACTGGATGTCTTCGGCGGTCGGGATGACGTATGGGTTGTGAAGCAAGTATCTTGCGACTCAGAACGTCAGCAGATGCTCAACCAAAAGCAGCGGCCACATACAGGTCTACATAGTCCAGCTGAAGTCTCTCCAAGCTCTCATTGAGTGCTTTGGGCACGTCACGCCAGCCCTCTAGGACCTTTGTGGTGACGAAGAGCTTATCCCTGGGGATCCCGCTCTCCTTTATAGCCACGCCAACCTCGCGTTCGGTGCCATACGAGTCGGCCGCGTCGAGATGAATGAACCCTCTTGCCAGAGCGGTCTTCAGGACTTGAACAAGTTCGGGGTTGAAGGGGTCGTTGGGGTTGTCCTTGAACCAGGCGGTTCCTGTTCCAAATCCGAGCTGCCAACGAAAGATGGGATCAGCTTCAATTCAGGGACGGCAGAATGAAACATAACGGGGAAGAACGGAGGTCGGGGGCGTGGTCATACAATAGGGACAAGAACGCCATCCTCGAGAGGCAAAGTTGGCCAGTCAATGTTTTCCATGATCACCGGTGGCGAGTACAGTCGGGACTGCTGAGTTGTAAGGATTGGGGATGATGGACAGACTGCCAGTGGAAGGGACAGGCAGGCGCTTGAGGTTGTCGGCCGGAGACCAACTGTGTAGGCAAAGAGGAAGGAGCGGTGGAATAGTTGACAGGAACGGAACCTCAACATAACAGTTTTAAGACGGGGCCCGAATCACCCGCACAAGAGTGGGCAGGCTGCCAGGCTTTGGCGTCGCGTTTGTCGATGAATGTGGTACGACCGCGACGACAAGTGGACGAGATGCAGGTATGTGAGCGAAGATTGGTTCTGTCAGGTGCGGGGTCCTGCGCCGTGGAGGAAATGGGGAAGTTTCGGTGGGGGCTGCGGGTTGGTTGCACAGCATCAAAAAAGACTTGAGTCCACGGCCGCCGGACCCCAAGGCTGGCAGGCGGCCCGTCTGTCGCTGGCGCCTGCCAGTCGCAAACGTGGCTTGGTCCCAGAGAAGAGGGCGTGCTCCCCAGGCCTCGCGTTCAGCTCCCAAGGGGCAAGGCAAAGAGGGGAGATAGGCGCCGGCGAGTGTTCCTATAAGACATTGCCGGGTCTGTCTGTTTTTGTTTCCAAAACAGCTCGGCCCCAGGTAATGGTCGCTCGTCTTTCCCCTCCCCCTCTTGGGCCCTAAGCATCATGACAGATTCGGCATCAGCACAAACCGAGCTTCAAAGCAGCGTCACCGACGGCCCAAACGACCCTCTCGGCAAACTCGCCAAATGTCTCTCGGGATCGACTACTGCGCTGCGCGACGAGCCGGAATCCCTGGCTGCAGCCGAAAGCATTGTCGTTATCCTGCAGCAAAAGCGAGCCCGACTGCATCTGGACTTGCACCATGAGTTCCATCCCGACCTCTCCAATGAGAACCGGATCGCAGTCGCGTGCTGCGAGGTCGTCAGGCTCATCCGGGAGAATACCCGCAGGTCGATAGACCAGCTGATTGAGTGCCTCCAGGATGCTACGGTCCTGCCACGACCACAGTCCGATGCGGGGTCTGCACATCAGCAGCACGGCGTGGATGGAGCACGAAGCGCCGTGACCCATGAAAGGCTGCGGGAGACCGTCTTTGCAATGGTGCTCGGGCTTTCCCGCGTTGCAGTCCCTTGTGGTGGGACGACCGAGGAGGGTTATTTTCAGGTTGAGCGACAAGGCAGCAAGTACCCTCCCTACCACACCATCGAGATGACCAAGGCTCGCCGTCCAATCATTAGCGAGATGCTGCAGGACGGACCTTGGTGAGATCCTTCCACGCCACCTGCCTTCCGGCAATCCGGCATCGCGCCTGGGGCTCTGCGATCCAGAGCTGGCCAAGTTCAATGTTTCGATGCTAAATGCCGCCGCTCTCAAGGCTGTCGGCATACGAATTGTGTGGGTGGATAGCTTGGCAGCGCACATGCACTTGGATATGGGGAGCGAGGTACCGGCGCTGTACTTGTTTCGTTCCCCAGCCTTTTGCAACCTTCAGGCCTCAGACAGGTCGTTTCTATCACTGTGAGTCCGTCTCCCGTGGCACCCATCTTCGCTTTTGCTTGGTTGCAGTCGACCTATCGGTCGGCCGACCTTTTCATTGAAGGGGGTAGGAGAGCTAATTGCCAACCCGCATGATCATCAGTTTCTCCTTTGTGTTCCACAGCGAAGGGAGCCCCGCTGAGAGGCAGCCCTTCTCCGTCAAGCAACTGTTGGAAGAGGTGTCCAACTCCTACGGCCTCCTTTTTAGACATGACGGCCGTGCCGCCCGTCTGTTTCGGAAGCAAGAACGAAGCCGGGCAGCGATCAAGACCGGAGACGGCAAGCTTCTCTTCGATCCCTGGCTCGACAGGCTCTGCGGCTACTCGTCAGGGCGCTACTTTGCTTGGTTTGGAGGCTGGAACGAGCCAGTTCGTGACTCGTACAGCGTGGACCAGTTCCCGCTTCTCCGGCAGCGCCTGGAGCGCTTGGAGTTGTTCATGGACGGCATTCAGCCGAATCGTATTCGGTCCATATGGAACGACCGACGGGACCAGAAACTGTGGTGGACATTCTGGACGGTCCTTATTTTCGGCTGCGTCACAATCGGGCTTGCGTTTGTTTCGATTGGCGTGGCGGTCTGGTCGGGTGTTTGGGTCTCTAAAACAGCGTACCATGGCTTGTCTGAAGGCTAGCTGTGATAAGCCAACTACTTTGGTTCCATTTGATAAGACTCGTCGAAACCTGCCACCCCAAGCCTCCATCTGCAAGGAGGACCAGCCGCAGTTCCATTGAGGTCCCTCCTGAGAAAAAGGAGTGGCTGCGTGCAGCCACGCGAAGCCAAAAGGGAAAAAAAGAGAAAAGCAAAAAAAAAGGGGGAGGGGTGGATATCGGTGTCAAAGGTTTAGGGTCTACTGCCCACAGTGCCTGGCATAGGGAACGACCCAGGGGGTGCGACTGCTACCATATCGCTTTAACACTATGATCGTACGAAACTCTTAAAACGACAGGGAAAGCAGTAAGAAAGAGAGCAATGATTAAATGCACTGGCAAGCGCCCAACTCAGTCATTCTTACTTTACCGAGTGTGATGGCTCCGTCCATAAGAGCAGTCTCATCTCAATGCTTTGTCGGGGCACCTTACCATCAAGATGAGGAGGTAGCAAAAAGCTGGAGTGTGCCACGCCCGCTAATTTGTTCGGGGTATTGTCAGCGGTGTGGCAGGTTTGGGTAGCTAGTGAAGGAACACAGGAAACCGTTAAGAGAACGCAATAGAAAGAGGGTGGAACAGATGAGGAAACAAGGAGGAACGGGCGAGAAAATAGGGAGGAATAAGTGAGGGAATAAGGACGGGAGAAGTAGGTGAGGAAATAAGGAGGAACGGGCAATGCAGGAGGGAAAACATACCGCTCATATCATGTGGTTTCTCCGAGTCCCAGATAGCAAATGCGATGACCTCATCTGCGGTCTGGTTGCTTAACCAGTACCACTTGTGCGCAGGGTTGTGCTTGAGGTACATGGACTCCTCAACCCAGTCGCCGAAGACCTTGTCCACTTGCTCCCAGTCGTCCTCCAATACCGAACGGACGTCGCAGAACGCCATGGGGCCCGTCTCAACGTCGACGACGGGACGCCACATACCAAATTGCGTTGCAGCTTGTAAGCATGGCGGGGCCACGAAGAGGCAGAACGGGAGCAATAGGGAAACATCGGCGTACTTGATCAATCGAAGGCGGTATTTCTTCTCAGCAAGCTCCCTCTGCTCATCAGGGTCGAGAAGATACAGCAGCTGTCGCTTGAAATTGTTGGGAGACCCATCTGCAAGTAAAGCGTGTATCAGTTAACAGATTCAGCTCAACCGCATGTTGCAGGTGATGTAGACCGTGGCTTTTGTAGGCAAGGTATGTGGAGTGGAAGCGTCTCACCTCCATGTACGTTGAATGCCGCGGTGATGGTTCGCTCTCGGACCTCGCCGGAGGCTGGGGTTGCGTTCTGCACAGCTGCCACGGGGATTGTCGGAGTTCGATCGTAAGCTCGACCGGCATACTTGCGCACCTTGTGAAGGCGGATATCTCATTAGTATCGTATATCTTGTTTTGCTCCTCATAGCCGTTGGGGGTGGTTGCAAGAGAGACATTCTGGAAGCCGCCTTACCCTCCAGTCAAAGCAAACCGCTTTGACGCCATCATAGTGGTCGCGCAACTTCTCCGTCATGGATGCAAGGTACGTGCGCATGGCTCGACGCTTTCCCTCGTCACCATCAAGGTGCTCGATGCTGGAGAGACCGAGTTTCTCAAACTCAGCGAACGGGGAATGCAAGATCTGGTACCCTTCGCGATCGAGGGTTGGCTGCTCCGAGGGCGGTAGGCTGCGGATGTTGGTTATGGGACAGTTGGGAACGAGCTGGAATTCGACATTGCTCCGTTTCAAGCCTGGGGGCAGCTCTTCAACCCATATCTCGTAGGCTTTCTCGGTCTCCCATTTCGGGCTTCGCGCGATGTGATTGAGTGGCACGTGGATGACAGGCTCGGGGAGTGCGCTCCTGGGGGCCATGGCCGCGGTGGCAACCGTGCCGGTGATTGATCAGGATGCAGCAAAAGAATGAAATAAAAATGGATGTTGTTGAAACGAAGCAACACGCTGTGAGGGATGGCTTTGATGTTGAGGGACTGCCTTGACGCCTTTGTTCTTGTCACGGTGGAGAGCGGGACAGATCGCTCCCGAGTGGAGGGTCCCGGAGCAGCCACCAATATGGACAAGCACACCGATTTCTTGGCGTTACGGATGTACGCCCTGCTTGTTATCACTGCTGGGTCTGATCCGATCAGCAAACGGTGGTGGGCAGCACTACACCCTCCGAGCTGCGTCCAAGCACTGGGAGCTTGTTGCACAACAGTGAGACCCCGCAAATTACCTGAACTTGGCGGTACAAGTACCCACCTCGGTCGCGGGCGAGGAAATACTTCCAGGTTGGCGAGTCACTGAGGACCAGGTGATCCGCTCCTTGCCTTATGTGGACCATTCAGCGCCATCTCAATCGGCCTCGGTGTCGGACACTTCAAGTTGCCTGCTTCTTGTCTGCGTTTAGGCAACAGGGGGCATTCCTTTAGGGAGACAACTGGATCTCCGAGCTTCGTACCAGCGCATTTTTGCAACAACAGTCCAGTCATTTGGATGCCCGACCAGGCGATTGCGACATATGAGAACTGCTTGGACTTTTCGGCATCCCTCCAAGTCGTCTCACTCGCTGGGGCACCAGCCTGCCAGTGCTTTCCTGTTTCCCCCACTGCCACGTTGGGCTGTGGTAAGGACGAGCCACCTCACCCAACAAAGGCCCAAAAACTCACATAATTTGTTGTTTCAGTCCCAATACACCCAGTCATCATGGAACACGCGGTATGGTTTTTTTTCTCGTCGCAATGGTGGTTTTTGTTTTTTTGCCCAACGAGATCCGACCCACCGAGAGCCAGCATTGTCGGCATCCAGGGGACTGACTCCCAACATGACCGCCCGATCCATCTGTTCACAATGTTGGGCACGAGCCGACGGGAAAATGGCAAAGTAGACCCCGCCACGACTCAGTCTGGAGGACCTCTGGCAGGATGTCATTGAGAAATGCCGCGAAACCATAGATAATCCGGACGACCTCGAAACTATCGACAAGTTCCATGACCACCAGGAGGTTATCGCTGCTCTCAAAGAGACGGTGGAGAGGCAAAAGAGCGCGCCAGCCATGGCGTTGACTCTCCGAAGTGTGTGGTTCAACCTGGATTCGCTCCGGATGTTCGTCACGGCCTTGTTCGTGGGGCTCGGGGCAACAAACCTGAGCGTCGCATGCATTGTTGGGGGAGTTTATCTTCTTCTCGAGGTATGTTGTGCTTACCAATTTGGCCCACCCTCCCAATCTTGGTCCACCCAAGCACGGGTACGCTGTTTAGCTTCCACGGTGGGATCTGATATTTGCATGGCAGTGGGGCACTGGGGCAGCGTGAAACATTCCATCAGATGCCAAACGGTTCACCAGGCATCGTATGACACCACGCGATCAAGACAGCGCCAGAGACAAACAATTCTCTGCGGGGTAATCGCATCACGCAGGCGCGACTTGGACCACATCATACCAAATACCCTATGATCTGCCTTCTTGCCCGAAATTCCATGACCGCACGCCGCTCCTGCCAAACTCAGTCATGTTTTTGCGGGAAACTCGAAGCTGACGTGCAAAACAGATTGTGAGCCAGTCCGATACAACACTGTCCGAGATCGCCAATATTTTGGAGGAGCTTGGGAGTTCTGAAGTTGTTTGAGATCTATCGAACCTCGGTGGGCCTGGACGAAGAAACACTTTCGGCTCTCTTCGATATTCTGGTTGACCTTACACTCACCATCGCCTCGGCCATCAGGCATTTCCGGACTTACAGGATCCAGGACGCACTCTCGCCGCACACCAATTGGAGCACTCTCGTTGGTAGGTTCTCCAGAAATCTGCGGAAACTTGGAGCTCGCATCGAGCAGCTTCGGAAGCTTGCCGAGGCAAAGAATTCGGTACGGTCCCACGCTGAGCTGATTCAACAGCTTGGGGGTATGCAGCTCGCCAACAAGGGGGCTGCTGGTGGCCTGCGCTTCCGGCGATGCCAAACCATTCCCCACCCCCCAAACCCGGCCTTCTGCGGCAGGAAACATGTTCTGGAGGCCATCTCGGCGGCCTTTGAGGAGCAGACGTCGCAGCCAGCATCAGTAGCCATTTGGGGAACTGGTGGTATTGGGAAGACCCATATCGCACTGGAATTCGCCCACAGACTCTGGTCGAGTGGCGAGGAAACCATCTTGTGGATCGCGAGTGAGAAGCCAGCAGAGGTTGCCAAGTCTTTCAACGATGCGGCAAAGGAGCTCGAACTTGAAGGGTATGCCCCTACCAACAACCCGGATCAGAATCGACGCCTGGTGTTGCAGTGGCTTCAACAGACAGGTGAGTGCTCGACGGAAATTCATTTGCCTCCAGATACGAGTCTAACCAGTCTGGCCATGTAGATGCGCCTTGGTTGTTGGTATTTGACAACGTCGAGAGCCACGAAACTGTCATCCAGAACTGGCCAACAGTCGGGCAGGGCAAGATCCTCGTGACCTGTCGCAGCATTCCGGTGGCGGAAGCTGATATCGTTGCGAAGAAGATCGAGGTCCCGGCCTTCACAGTCCCCGAAACAACCGAAATGATTCGCAGAATCCTGGACGAGGGGTCGACTCCTGGGAATGGCGGCCAATTTGAGGAGGATGCCACAAACCGCCTTTCTGCCAAACTTGGAGGTCTCCCACTCGTCATCGATATCGTTGCAAAGCAGATCAGGCTCTCTCGGCGATTTGGTTCCGTCGCTGAATACCTGTCATTCCATGAAGCAAACCAAGTTTTGGACTTGAAGCCGTCAAAGCCAGAGGGCGCAGATCCGTGGTGTTACCAAGCTCTGCATGATATTTGGCAGCCGGCCTTTGACGACCTGAGCGAAGATGCCGCAGAGCTGCTGGGCGTTCTCTGCTTCATGAGTCCGGAAGCAATCCCGACCTTTCTCTTTCAAGGGGAAGATTGGTCCAGGCTACGCCCGGATTGGGGGCTTTTGAAGGATGGAGAAAGGCATGTACTCTGGGACGATCACAGAGCCATTGACCTTTGTCTGAGCTAGACTGACGTCACTTTGAGCAGGGTCAAAAATGCCGCCAATATCCTTCTGGACTCAGCCTTCATCTCCACGAACGACGAATCGGGAGTCATGGCGGTGCATCGTCTCATTCAAGACAGCTATTTTCTTCACATGACGCCAGAGGCTCGCCTCGAGTCTTTTTATTCCGCCCTCGTCCTCCTCCGGACTCACTTCCCTTCACAACAGGTAAATGGATCGCGCCACTTTTTCAGAGAATGGGACTTGTGTGGCCGTTTGCATCAACACATTGTCGCATTTCGCGACCGTTGCCAATCGCCACAAAACCGTGCTGCGCTCCCGATAACTGAACCAACCTTTACCGATCTCATTCGTGACGATACCTGGTACATGGTTGAGATCCAGCAGTTTCTTCAAGCCGAATCATCTCTTCTGTCCATCCTTGGTGGCATCGAGGCCGGGTCCCTTCTGGCTGCTAGCATCCAGCGAAGTCTCTTGGGGCTGTACGAGCGGACAGGCAGAAGCGTCAAGGCATGCAGCGCTGCTGAGACTGAATTCAAAATATTGGAAACCCACGGTGTCTACAAGGGCAACGACCTGGCCAACGCCCACAGCAACGTCGGCTACGCCATGGCGTCCGCCTTCAGGGGCGCCGAAGGTCTGAAGTATCTTGACGTGGCCGTGGCAATGGCCAAGGCGCACCCTGAGCCGGAGTGCTATCAAGATTACAACATTGATCGGTTTCTAAGAAATAGAGGCCGATGCAGGATGCAGATGAATCAGTTTGACGAGGCCCTAAGGGATTTTGATGAGGCGGAGTACTACCAGAACAAATTCCATGGCCCCAACAGCCATTACCATGGAGAGTATGTTGCCCACTTTGCCAACTTCCCCGGAACCACATGCTAACAACCCCAGGACAAAGCACGAACGCTCCAAAATCGCCGCCTGGCAGGGGGACCTGGTCTCGGCCCTGCAACTCAGCCGCGACGCCCAAGCCCTAGTCTCAGCAGGAAAGCCCACGCACGCGAGTGTCATGGCGACGCTCTACCGCCAGGGCCGGATCCTTATGCTCCAGGGCGACGACAATGCGGCCCTGCAGCAGCTGGAACAGGCGCTGATCATCTGCCAACTGAACGAACCGCATCGGGGGAACGCGGGCGAGTCGGCGAGGGTTCAGTGGCGGATGTCACAGGTTTATGAGCGCAAGGGCATGGTCGGGAAGGCTATGCAGCTGAGGGACATGGCGGAGGGCGTGAAGAGGGAGCTTTTGGGGACGGGAGACTATGCTGTGCCGGATGATGAGGAGGCGGGTTGGGATGCGTTGGTGGGGTTGCTTTATCGGTAGAGGTTTTTGGCATTTCTGCGGACTTAGAGCAGAAGGAGTTTATGAAGACGAAGATTTTCCGGCTTTCTGCCTGAGCTCTCTCCATTTTCACCATTTTGCACATTTATGAGCTGGTGGGACTGAAGGCTTCCTCTCAGTACAGGGAGGATGAGTCTGATGGGACTCAGGGGCGAGAGATGGTGGTGGGAGGGAGTGGAAAGGAGTAATGGCCACTATGCGCACAACTGCGTCGATTTAGAGCTGCCATGGCATCCGGACGGCCATAGACGGCCCTGGCAGTGCAGGGCACGAGGGAGTTGGGGAGCTGTTGGTGGATGTTCATCATACGATGGCAGAGGGAACCTCCCAGCAATTCGAACCTGTCAAAAGGATGGAGTGCTTGTGTTAACCAAGTCTGTGTGGGTATTGTGACTGCCTAGGTTGAACGAGTGCTGTGTTCTTTCTGATGCAACCTCTCAGCCAGGGATACCTCCTCCTTTCGAGTCTCGTACGACCACAGGAGGAGCATCGACCCGGCCGGAACATTCCCCAGCCGAAGCTTGCTTTGACCGGAACGGGAGGCCCTGGAGGGCGAAAAGGGGTTAGCAAATCGCGATGGGAGAAGCATGGATGGTGGACCAATGGTGAGAAAAGAAAACACATACATGCCGCTGAGATTCCAAGCGCTGATCGATGAGCCCTGGCCGTCACCATGCTGAAAGGTTCCGCAGTTGGACGCGGACGACCTGATGGGGGGGCGGATTTAACGAAGAACCATTGAGGGGGACAGAGATGTGGAGACGAACCATGCATCGGAGTTTGCAGCGGCCTGGCTGGTGCCTGCCGGGAAGTTGGATGTGGATGAGGCGGTCATGATGAAGGATGAGGATGACTTCTTGTTCACGAATGGAGCGATGATTGGCAGTGGGATTTTGGGATCAAACGATGAGATGTCGAGAAAAGCGGTTGTCATGATCAACTATTTTCGGGGACGAATCTATCCATCTTTATAACCAGGAAGAATGTGTGTGTGTGCTTGCAACTCTTCCATGGTTCGCAATGTCCAGAGGGCAAGGAAAGGGAATGCGCCGCATCTTGCCATTGTCGTGCACGAGGCAGATAGTAGTTTTGAACATTGCATTTTTGTCGAGCGACATGTGTGAGTCCGTTTGCTCCCCGGCACGCATGGTGGTGCGGCCAAACCCCAGCATTGGCAGGGGTTTTGGCGGGCGTCGTGTCTTGGGGAGTCAGCAAACTGTCGGGTTGTGTTGGTTGGGTCTAAGCTGGGCGGTCCAACCGGCAGCTGTGGTGAAAATTGTAGTTTTGACCAGCCAATAAACTGCAGGCAAGGCAGGTGCCAAGCATTTCCATGCCAGCGAAGTCGAAGACCGTGACTTGGGGGTACTTTCGAGAGGCCTCTTGCCCAGGATGACTCTAGGTACCTTGGGGTATATCCCTCCCCCAGACCGCTACCTCAGCATGATCGCGACGCGCTATAAGTCTCCTCAACCCCGAAATTTTGCTCACATCCTCTGGTCAACTTCCCACCTCAGCATTCCCTCTAAACTGGAGATTTCCCATCATCGTCCCTGTTTGCGGTCATTGTTGCCTTCCTCCTTCCTCTTCACCATGGATCCCGGCATGTCTAGAGACGACGGTTTTGGCCCGTGGCCGCCTTACGGTGGCGCATCTGCCGATTTCGTGCCCCAAACACGACCCTTTCCAGCGATCGCACCTGCTCTGGTTCCAGGTCACCAGAACACTGTCGTTGGCCCATCAGCAAGCTGGGCACAAACCAGCACAACAGCCTCTTTCGGCCAACCTCCCTCACTGACCGCTGCTCCAAGCCGCAAAAAAAAGGCCCCGACCCTGCGAGACTCAGATTGGGAGCCCAAGAAAGCGCGCATCATCCAACTGTACATTGACGAAAACCTCACCATCCCCCTTTTGAGAGATGCTCTCGCCAGGGAGTTTGCATTTCAGCCCACGTAAGCTCCTCTCCTTGCTATCATTACACCGTCATTTGTGGCCCTCAGTCTGACCCGGCCAGAGAAAGACAAATTCTGTCAAGAATTCAGAAATGGGGCCTGGACAAAAAAGTCAAAACAGCAGAGTCGCTTTTCATGTCGCGAAAGCTGAAGCACAGGCGGATACACGAGCCCGAAAAGCCTGATTATGTGTTCACTGTTCGAGGGAAGATCCAGCCCCCCGAGAAACGCGAGCGGTGGGAGAAGAGGATGGACGCCAGCGAGGTTGTGTTCTCCCCGTGCTCTGTACCCGGTGAGTTTGGATCTAAGTCCGCAGACTGCCATATCTTCGTCGAACTTGGCTAACATGCAACTTGGCAGAAACTCCGTGCGATGTCTCTTACAAGACTCCCGAGTGTTCCGGACCCGTGTTGAACCCCGCCAGCTCACCCGACTTGATGCTCATTGACGTCATGCCCACCCATTCAACAATTCTCTCGACCCCTTCACCGTTCTCTGCCACCCTGAATGTTGTGACCGGCATTCAACCCGAAAGGGGCAGCCTCCCCCCATCGCCATTCCCTGCGCCATCGTTCGTTGCCACGCCAAGACTTCAGGCGGCCACGACGTTTCAAGACTCCAGCTCCGCACCCTCGCCAGTTGCCAGCACCCCAGGACTCGTGGCGGATACCAACTTCGAAGGGGCAAGTCCAGGTCCGTGGAATGACGATGTTCATCGCGCCATCTGCGCGGTAGCAGGTCCCAGTTCTGACAAAGGCGGACCACCCGACACTGGATTCATTTACATGAAGAAAGAAGCAGAAGATCTGGAGCGGGAAGTGCTGGCACTGGAGCGGATCCACGGAAAAGACAGCGCAGAGGCGTTGAAGAAGATGAGGAAGCTTTTCAACGTTTTACTCGTTCAAGGCAGATACAAGTCAGCTGAGATTGTGGGAAGGCGGAGGCTTCTTGCACACCGGGATCGCGGAGAGCTGAATGGCGTGTCCGAGGCGTTGGTTGCCCTTGCGGGACTATTTTCGAGCCAAGGAGATCTCCCAAGGGCTGAGAAAGCGGCAACAAAAGCTCATGACATATCACGAACACCCGGCGGAGGTGGTGACTACATCGCGGTTCATGCCCTATCCCAGCTGGCTTTCATCTACACTGTAAGAGGTGAATACCAAAAGGCTGAGGAAATTCAGCTTCGCCTTTTGGACTACATTGACAACACCCTCAACGGCGATGACGATTGCCGAGCGGAGGTCACCCATGACCTCGCGAACACTCTTTTTTTACAAGGGCGATTAACGGAGGCTGAAGATTGGGCTGTTCGGGCGGTGGAGTTGCAGACCCGAGATGCTACCGACGAAGCAGCGATATGCTCTTATGTCCACATGACGCTGGTCAAAATCCGTTGCAGACAAGCCAAGTACAAAGAAGCGAGGGAGGTCAGCATTGAGTCGATTGCGGCATGCAAAAAGATTTTTGGGATGGAGCATCCACGGACGGCAGCTTGGATGAGTCTTCTGGGGTTCATTTCCATTTTCCAAGGGCAATGGAAGAAAGCAGAGACTTGCCTTCGAGCGTCGGTCGGCGTGCGAAGGAAACTTCTTGGTCCTACCCATTATCGCATAATTTGGAATCTGGTCGATATGCTCTTTCTTTACGTCGAGTGGCAGCTGTGGGATCAAGCCGAGGACATCTTAGCCGAATGCCGCTCAACATTCCCCCGCAGGCGTCCTGACATCTCTCTTGAACTACTCTCTATCTACGAGGCCGCCATTGCGGATGCAAGAATGCAGTACATTCAAGCGATTGAGATCGGCCGGGGGCCTGCTCAGCGCCTAGAGAGCACCGAACCGCTAGAGGGACTATACGCCAATAACGTCATCGTCAGAATCCTACGCAATCTTGGAAGGCTGGAGGAGTCAGAGGACCTGGCGTCTCGGACCATCGACTTGAGCACATCGATATATGGAACAAATCACCCCGAGACGCAGCGATCCAGGGACAACCTTGCTCGGACCCAGATGGTCAGGGGTGCCGGGCCGCAAGCTATCCAACTGATGAAGGAGTGCGTTCAGTCTTTTACCGCATGCGTTGGGGCTGAGCATTATCTTACGGTTAGATCGCAAGAGACGTTGACCGAGTGGGAACAAGTGGAGGTGGAGACTCAAGGTCATTTTGTGTCCATGGAGACTCCATCGGCCCTGAATACGTATTGGACGCCTTGAGCTGGGAATTCCGATTTTGGTATGGGAGCGTTGTTTTTCGTCTTTGCTGCGTGGTTGGATATTGGGGAGATACGGCCTTCTTTGTGGATGTTCGGGGTTTCTTTTTGCTTTCACCTTCAAATATGGTTTGCTGTTGGCCTACCGATTTCTTGATATTTTGGAGTGTTGGATCTTGGTCTATGATGCTAGAATGCAGGAGCTTTCGAGGTGTAAGGGAAGTGCTCTTCCTGTTTCAATTTCAGATAACATTACCCCTGAAAATGACCATGTCCCTCGCACGACTGGTAGCAGATCTGACTGCTGCTCGTGGCATCTGGAGAGTGCTCAAGGTCTGAAACGGGTGTCAGTGATACTTGAAGCGTCAGGGAGGGCTGGCCCAGAAGAGCCAAGACGCCCCCGAATTCTCGCCGATAATCATGTGCACTAAGGAATTTTCAGAGCCGACACCTCCGGATGAAGGTCTGCAGGTTTCGGTAAGATTTGGATCGGGTGCTGCAAGCCGGGTTGTTCTTCAGAGGTGGAAAGAGAAGTGATTGTATGTCCCTGAGAAAGGCTTGCGTGAATATCTCCAATCTACAGGGTCTTGCCATCTGCTTTGTGCCCGTCTGACCTTTTCATTGGCAGTGTCATCGTGCAATGTTCTTTTCAGGTGACTGAGAAGGAGAAGTGAGAGGGTGATCAAACGGATTCAACTCTCTCAAAAATCCGAGCAAGAGAGGCACCTGCCGGACGCCGTGTTCAGCCTACCACAAACTTAAGTATGGTCTTCTGTGCAATGACGCCCGATTGCTCTGCTACTCGTGCTACCAACATATTCTGATGTCCTGCTGGCTGGCTTGTTTCGACCGTGGTCTGCTCGGGAGACTTGGGATAAGGCGCGAAAGTGCAATACACTTATATGATCGCCATTTCAACCTTGCCGGCGTGGTGCTGGGTCGCCGGGCAGTTCTCCGCGTCATAGTCGGGTTTCCGTCGTTCCCCGTTAAGGATATATCTCGAGATAGATCTCTTTATTCATCCATCGTCCTCAAGGTATCGGATCGTATCAAAGCAACTTAAAACATACAAACTTGGAGAACTTGGAAACTCTGAAGAGCCAATATGAAAACAGGATCCGCTTCCCCAACCTGAAATTTCCGTATTCTTCCTTACGACGCTTCGTTTCTGTGAGCTAGGGGTAAACAGAGCACCAACCTCCATCACAACACCCCAAGGATTCTCAACACGTCTCAGGTATCACAGCGCAGTCTCTAGATCTGCGGCAACTTGCTACACGAGTCGTTCACCACGGCTCGAATGCGCCCCAGAAAAAGGATCAGGCTTGGTATTTGTCTTCCGAGGCACTGAGGGCCACTCCTGGAGAGGGCAGGAGACCTCATCGCTAACAGCGGCAGGTTGGATTTCGCAGAGGCGGATGTTCCGATTGCCCTTCAGTGGGGGCGTACAGCTTGTTTCTTTGACCTGCCATCACGAAATTGAACCGAGCCAACAGCCAGGCAGACATCAGGCCTTGTCTGACGAGGAAGGTGCGACGTGTGCAACTCCAATCGGGATTTCGGCGCTTCAGCTGCAGACCCCGCCTCCTGGTCCAATGACTGGGCGCGAATGCTGTCTGGATCCCTTGGTACGCCAGCAGACCTGCAGGCTCCGCCAGTGATGCCCAACCCACGCCCAATCCAGCCCGTCATGATTGGCGATACTGCGGACGTCATGCACGCGCTGGATGCGCCGATGACTGGTGCGAGACGACAGCGCCGCACGATGCGGTCGATTTTCAAGCCAGTCATCGTCAAGTACAAGACTCCCCCTCCTCAGCGGCGCGCAGCACCCCGCTAACGCTTCTGCACTTCCTTTCGCCTTTTCCATTTTCCCTCATCCATCACCGCGATTATGGCGACCCGGACGCTAGACGGCCTTACAGCTCTCCTGCAGGGGCTTGATCTCGATGAGATCCCGACCTTCCCCTCCGCAGACCCCCTGCGCCAACCCGTCGACATCTTCCACGCCTATCTCGCCGTGGCTCTGCAAGCTCTCGTCGGGTGCGACGCACAGCAAGCTTACGACTCTATCACCCCAGCCAACACAGTGGGAAATGGCGACCTGGACATCGTCCTCCCCAAGCTCAAGCTCCCTGGCGATCCTAACCTGCAGGACCTCGCAGCAGATATAACTCGAAACGTGGGCGCCTCTCCTTTCCACCTCACCACAACCTACTGACCTTTCTTTCTACTCAGTTCCCAGCCCACCCTCTCTTCGTCGTCCCCTGGAAAGACAAAGCCCACGTCCGCTTCTGCCTCCAACCCAAGGCCCTCCCACGAATCCTCCTTCCCTACATTCTCGACCGCGGCCCCTCCTATGGCATCCTACAAGATCCAGATTCCCCCGACCCCCCGTCCGATCAAAAGACCGTCCTAGTCGAGTTCTCCTCTCCCAACCTGGGCCAAGACTTCCGCACCGACCACCTCCGCAGCACCATCCTCGGCGCTTTCGTCTCCAACACATACGAGGCAATGGGATGGCACGTCATCCGAACCAACTACCTCGGCGACTGGGGGAATCACATTGGCCTGCTCAGTCTCGGATGGGACCGCCACGGCGGGTCGGACGAGATCTTTTCGAAACCGCCCGGCGAGGCTTTCCGAGCAATCCACGATATCTACTCGAAGATGCACGACGAGATGGAGCCGAAGATTGCTGCGAAGAGGAAAAAGGCTAAGGAGAAGCAGGAGGGAGCCAGTCCGGTGGAGGAAGAAGAAGAGGAGGCTATTTTTGCGGAGCGGGCGGCGGCTTTCAAGAGGTTGGAGGAGGGTGATGCGAAAGAGGTGGAGTTGTGGGAGAAGATTCGCAAGATCAGCGTGGAGTACTATGAGGGCACTTACAAGAAGATGGGGGTGGTGTTTGATGATTACTCTGGCGAGTCACTGGTATGCCGGGATGGAAAGGGGGTGCAAGGGGTGGAGGAGAAGCTGAAAGAGTTGGGAATTTCGGAACAGGACGAACATGGGTTGTGGGTGGTCAACTTCGCGAATCATGGGAATGTCAAGTTGGGTACTGGGACGTTGAGGGGGAAGGATGGGATCACGGGTTACCTGCTGAGGGATATCGCGTCGGTATTGCATCGCCATGAGAAGTATGGGTTCGACAAGTTGATCTTTGTCGTCGGCGAGCAGAACCAACACTTTCAACAGGTGGCGCTGGTCATCAAGCTCATGGGGCTCCCTGAGATCGAGGCCAAGCTTCAGCACTTGACTTTCGCCAAGAACCCGAGCGTACCGATCTGGGGGGAGAGCGGACTTCTTGGCGATATCCTCGAACGGTGTGAACAGTACGCCCAGCTAGCGGCGGCGGATTCAGGGGCGTTCCCGCCAAGACTTCAGGTCAATGAGAAGCTGAATACGCTGGGGATAAACACTTTGGCCATTCAGGAGCTCAACACAAGGAAGGGAAACAAGGGGATCAGCACGAGCTTCGATGGCGAGGCGCTCATGCTGACTGAGGGCGAGACAGGATTGGGCCTCCAACTTGGATATGCCAGACTTTGCACCGCCATTGACGACATTGGCTCCAGCTCGGGCAGCTCGAGCAGCTCAAGCAGCTCGTCTGAGATCGATTTTTCATCCCTCTGGGAGGGGAGTTGGATTGAGGTTCTTCGACTGCTGGCACGATTCCCAGCGGTGACAAACGCAGCTCACAAGTCTCTGGAGCCCGGCCCACTCCTGACGTACATGTTTTCAGTCTTGGACGAGCTCGGATACTGCCTTGATGATGTCGAGGAAGAGGATGAAGCTGGAGGACAGGAGTCGGATGGAAGCAAATTCGCGGCGAGATCGCTTTTGTTCAGGAGTACGAAGCAAGTGTTGGAAAACGGGATGCGTTTGTTGAATGTCACGCCGGTATCATGAGCGACGAAACGAGAAAAGACAGATTCCTTGTATTACACCCGCCCAAACAAGTATGAACAATCTAGCCTTGTGTTGTTCCCTCTATCCCGTCGTGTTCATGGTCCCATACTGATACCCGTTACAAAGATGCAAAGTCCACTCTTGCCATGGTGCTGGCCCCAACCTCGGTTGTGTTTGGCGTCTGGCCGAGGATGACACTCCCTACGCTGAATGCTTGGATGTAGGCATCGTAGCAAGGCCACCCGTTGGAATCTTGCCCGCGTGGTGTCAGGTCGCCTGCGGGGACGCGGCATTCCCGGTCCTGCCAGAGGTTCACGGTATTCCCAGAGCCCGACCCACCCGATATCGACTTGGTCGCGGCAATCTTGACGCAGGCCGGCACATCGTTTGCGCCCCGCCAGTTCGCGATGATGTCCCCCTTGCACCCGGCTTCCGAGAAGCCGGTGATGGCCCACGTCCAGTCGGGCTGGCCCGGGACTTGGCGCGCTTGTCTGTGCGAGATGCGTCAGGGATGGGATGCCAAACGAAAAGCTTGACACATGCCAATACAGCAGCGTGCAGAGAAGAGAAGAGGTGGCACATACAGTGATCGCCCGTGGACACCGGCGGCCAGAAGTACCACCTGCAGCCAACAGACTGCCGAGAGCGTAGGCTTGAGCGGGAAGAACAGCATGGTCTGTCTCTGTGCGCTGTGCGCGTGGGAGGGAGTCTGAGGGTTCGAGTGGCGCTTTCTTTTGGGTCCCGGCACTAGAGGAGTGTTTCTCTAGTGGTTACGGTAGCCTAAGGTAGGTAGCCAGAGGTTGACTGGTTGAATAGTAGGGGGTTCTAACACGGGGAACTGGACTCGGGAGGGGGGACTTCTTGGTCTCATCTAAATAACCGCAGGTCTTGGATGCTGGGCAGGGGCGACGTAGGCGTGAGGGGCGTAGCGTGGTGTTGGTGGTATGTAAGGTAATTTGGGATGGGGGGTTCGAGGCTAAAGGGGGGATTGGGATGGGTGGGCCAATCAGAAGGAAGGAAGGGAATTGGGTCGTTATTACAGGCGGGAGGGTCGGCGGGTGATTGTTCCGTGTTGGTTTTTTTGGGGTGGATGTTGCGGGATGCAGAAGCTGGGCCGATGGGGATGGTGAGATTGGGGTTATGGGATGGAGATGGGGATAGCTTGGCTGGGATCGCGGCTGTGATTGTGCAGCGGGTATGAATGGGGTTCGAAGAGCCTAGGATGGCCTTGGTCGTTGAAATAGACGCGATGTTGCAACTCACCACCCCTGTTGCTGTCCCTTACCAGCTCCCAGGTCACCTCCCACCGCGAGTGAAGCCATCACCATGAAGCTCCTCCTCGCCCTCGCCCTCATCCCCCTCGCCTCCGCGGCCTGCGACCGCCCCTCCCTCTCCGAGCTCACGCGCCGCTACATCGCCGCGCAAAGCCTCGCAGAGCCGCGCTACCTCAAGCTCCTCACGCCCACCACCACCTACCACGAGAACTTCAAGCCCGTCAACCTCACGTCCGGCATCCTGTCCACCACCCCCCTTAAAATCGACCACCACCGCAGCATCCACGACCCGACCAACTGCGCGACCTACACGGAGCTCATCATCGCCGACAAGGCGAAGCCCTATGTCATCGGCACGCAGATCTGGCTTACTGCGAACGGGACGGCCATTGCAAAGATTGATAGTATCATCACCACCACGGACGACTGGCTGTTCAACGCGCAGCACACGCTCCATTACGCGCTGGCGGAGTCGTGGCTGCCTGTGCCGTCTACCTTGTCTACCCCGCGAGAGAAGATCCAAGCTGCGGGGGATGCGTATCTCAATTTGTTCAAGAATGGCACCGGCTCGGTGGTGGTTCCGTGGGGGGAGCCGTGTCATCGGCTGGAGGGGGGATTGTATACCGCGCCGGGGGACACGTGTAACAGCGGGGTGCCGAGCGGGATTGATTTGCATTCGAGAAGATATGTGATTGATGAGGTGCTGGGGGTGGTGAGTGTGTTTTTGGTGTTTGGGGGGAGCGGGCTGCCGGATAGTCATGAGTTTCGGGTGGAGGGGGGCAGGATTCGGTATGTGCATACGATTACGAAGTGTTGGGAGAAGAATTGTGGGTTTGGGGATCCGCCGGAGATTTTGGGGACGGATATTGGGTTTTGAGGAAAGTATGGGAAAAGGGGGGGAAAGGGTGAGAAGAGGGGAGGTAAGAAGGGGTGAGAAAAGGGGTGAGAAAAAGGGAGAGAGAAGGGAGGTGAAATATGTACTAGAAGGAGAATTGAGTCAAAATATATACAAGAAAGGGCTCGTGAACTATGCCCAACCCAATGCCATCCCTTGGTCATCAGCCTCATCAACCTCATCATCATCACTTCGTCCCCTAAGACCCCCTAACGTTGATCCCTTCCAGCCCTTACCCTCCCCCTTCCCACTCCCCAACCCTCCAAACCCACCCCTTCACACCCAGTCTCACTTCCAACTAGAAGCAACACTCACAGCCCCCTCACACCCCACCGGAACGGTAAACGACCTATTCGGATCACTCTCCCAGCTAACCGCCCCATTACTCCCCACATTCACAAACTTATACTCAAACGTCGTCCCCGCGGGCAAGCTCACCGTCGCCGACCACAGCGGATTCCCGCTCGTGTACCCCGCCGCCGACAGCGCCACGCCCGCCGACGGATTCCAGCTGCCGAGCTGCGCGATGGATCCGACAAGCTTGATGTTCTGCCCGTACGACGTGGTGGCTAATTCATTAAAAGTGACGGCGACTGTTGAAACGGGGGTGCATCCGCCCGTGGGTGTCGCGGTCGCGCTGGCGCTGGTGGTTGTACCAGTACCAGTGCCAGAGCCGCTGATGGCGATGTCGGCGCAGGAGAGGTAGATCTGGCCCGTCTGAAAAGAGTTCCACTTGAAAGAGAGCAAAGTGTGCTGCGAGGCGTAATTCGGGATGCGGATCTTCTTCGTGACGCGGTACCCGCCGGCAATGGTGGTGAAGCACGAACCCAGCGGCGCACCGTCGACGCCCTGGCACCCGCGACGGCTGCTCGCGCCGAAGGCGTTGCAGGTAAACCAGTCGTTGCGCCAGCAGGCCTGACCGGGCGAACAGTCGGGGCTGTACCCGCAGGACTGGCCCGAGACGTCGGTGCAGGGGAGCGTGCCGGCCTCGAAGCAGTCCTCGGCGGCTTGCTTCTCGTCGTTGGTGGGGATGTAGCCCGGCGTGAGGAACTTGTCGACGAGGGTCTGGTTCTGGCAGATGCGGTAGGCAAACATGCCGCCGTGGTCGCCGTTGTTATCGACGCACCACTCCACGTCGATGACGTCGCCGGGCTTGTAGGTGGCGACCGTGGTCTTGCCCCAGTTTACGCCGGGCGTGTTGTAGTCCATGCTGACGCGGGCGTTGTACCCGCAGGGCCCGCTGCGCCCGACGGGGGCGACGTCGAGATCGGGCCAGGACGAGACGGGTTCGAGGATGGTGCACTCGGGGCACGTGTCGAGGCCGGACTGCGATGTGTGAGAAATGAACTTGAATGCGTCCGGAGTGTCAAGAACATACCTCTGAGCCAAGGCGCGTTCTGCTGGATGGCTTGGTGAGGTACCCATGGCCCTCAACGGCAGCCGCCGCAGCGAGAAGACCCAACGCGAAAGTAGCCTTCATTTTGAACCCGTTTGTCGATGACCGAACTTAGACGTTGCTGAACCTCCTCTCCCCGACCATCGCGCCCTCAACCCCTTAAGTACCCAATTCCCACCACCGCCCCAACCCGCAAACCTGCCACCTGACAGCCAACCCCCCTCCGCATCTCACCTCACTCACAGTAGCATCGTCGGCCCTGCCCACGGCCCCAAGCACCACCTCCCAGAAAACCACCGAGGTGCCCCCAGCGGGGACGTCGCACGCGATGTGGAGGAATCAAGCATCGACGCGCCGTCGCGCCACAATCCGGGGCCCCAGAAATTCAAAAGTTGTGGGGAAATCGGTTAGTAGTGCCGGTGCTTCGTCGGAGGTTGTCCCCTGATCCAGATCCTTGCGCCGAGAATGCGTCGACGAAACGGTCCGACTTTTTTTTTTTCTTCGATATTCTCCGAGGGGTGCCGAAGGGGACGACGTCGTAGTCTGAAGACTCCGCTGATGCGCCGGTGGTGATGTGATATTGGTTTGAGCGGGTAGGTCCGAGGACATGATGCTTGTGGACGGGAGTTGGTGAAAATGAGGTGCCGAGGCATGAATGTTGTGATGCGAGAATACGACGCTATCCCGGGTTTTCCAGAACGATGGCTGGCTGGCCTTGCAAGTCGTCTCGGCAAATTTGCTTGGCACACGTGCAAGTTTTGTTGACAGCACAGCTGACAAGCGGCTGCGAGAAAAGGGGTGAGCATCAAGACTTGACAAAGCGACATACCGCATTGTCATAATGGATGGCGGGCTCAGCTCATTCCCCAGCCCAGTTTTGTCAGCTCGCTTTCCATCACCCTCATGCTGCACCCACCTCCTCTTCTCCTGATCTGAGCCCTGACAACCCCCAACTACCGGGACCCATTAAACCACACTCAAAGCCCTTTGAGTCGACATGTAGGCTCTCGACAACTCCAGACCAAACACCGCACTCTCCCCCTCTCAGGGCACCACAAACCTCTCCCAAACACCCATCACCCATCACCTTGACCAAAGATCACCAGACCAAAGAAACGGCTCTCCAAAACATAATACTATTGCCCAAACGTCTACCTACAACTTCCCCTGCCCCTCCACCTCATTCGCCAACGCAAACCTATACCTCGGCACCCCCCTCTCCATCTCCACAATCCCCCTATTCGCCTCCCTCATCGGCACCACCTCCACCCACGGCCTCACCCCCTTCTCCACCGCCAGCTGCAACATCTCCCTAATATCCCCCGGCGACCCGATCATCGAGCCCGTAATCTTCAGCCTCTTCATAATAAGCGGGAACTGCCCGATTGTCGGAAGCCCATCATCCGGGGCGCCGACCTGCACGAAGGTGCCGTCGAGGCGGAGAAGCGAGAGGTACTTCATCAGGGGCATGTCGCTGTTGGACACGGTGGAGATGATAATGTCGAGGGTGGAAGCGTGCTTCTTCTCCCAGTTGGGCTCCTCGCCGGTGGCGATGAAGTCCGTGGCGCCTAGCTTCATGGCGTCCGCCTTTTTTGATGAGGAGCGGGAAACGACCGTGACGCTGTCGGACCCGAGGGCCTTGGCCCACATGACGGCGAAGTGGCCGAGACCACCGAGGCCAATGACACCGACCTTCTTTCCGGGCCCGGCGCCGTGGAATCGGAGGGGAGTGTACGTCGTTACGCCGGCGCACAGCATCGGCGCGGCCTCGTGCGAGGGGATCGCGTCGGGGATCTTGATGACGAAGTGCGCCGGGCCGCGGTAGTACGTGGCATATCCGCCGTAGCTCTTGCTTCCGTTCAGGTGCTTGCTGTTGTAGGTATCGACGCGTCGCTTGGGGCAGTAGTTCTCCATGCCCGATGCGCACGCCTCGCAGTCTCCAAGACGGCCCTGGCAGGAGTCGGCCTGCGCGCCAACACCGACGCGATCCCCGAGCTTGAGATGGGTGACCTGGTTGCCTACGCGCACGACGCGCCCGACAATCTCGTGGCCCACGCAGCAGGGGTAGAGCGTGGCTCCCTGGGTGATGTCAGTTGTTTTTGACGTGAAAAGGGGTGATGGGAACCCTTACCCATCCGCTGCGGAGCGTGTGAAGATCACTTCCGCAAATGCCGCAGTGTGAGATCTTGATGTCGACATCAGTCTCCTCCCACACCTTGGGCTCGAACTCGCCCCACCGCATGTTTCCGTTCGCCGAGTCGGCATCGTAGCCGAGCCACCCCTCGAACTTGTAGTCGGTGGCAGCCATGTTGTGATACTGCGGTTGGGAAAGATAAGTCGAGATGTTGCGGAAGGTCGTGATGTCAGGGGCGTCGCGATTGTGATGATGGTATCGTGAGGTACGTCAAGGGGGCTAGCCAACTTATGTACTCCCGCACCAAACCCCACTCGATGACGAAGGTCGAGAAAATATCTCGAAATCGCCGCCCAAATGAATCGATCGCCCTGGATCTCGCAGGCCTATGCCGGTCTCCATCCGCGATGCATCGCATCCACACCACCCATTTGTCAGCCTTAAAGGCAACGAATCCCCATCGGTGGATCTTGATAGGAAACACCGGGACCGGCCTCGAATCTCGGTACCCTAGTGTTGTCGGGGCGCCCTTGGCGTACTGGACCCATGACCCACTCGGCGCCATCATGACCGCCATGAGGAGAGTTGCCGATATGACATCTGAAGAACTCAGATATAGAAGAAAAAATCGATTGGCCGCAACTAAAGTATTGCTTCGGAAGCGAGTGCGTGCCGTGCGGTGTGATAACCCGATTCTGGGTTGCGTTCCCGGGGGAGCCGGGCGTTGGAGTTCCATCGAAGGCGACTCTTCCATGGCGGGTTTCGATTCGAGTCAGTGCTGCCGGGACTAGTGCCTCGGCATTAACCAGGGTTGTCGCGGCTTCACCCTCTGGAAATGGAACCTGAGCGAAATCAATCGTGGTGCTCTGATTGACAGCCGAAGAGCGAGTGGAAAGGTCGCTTGATTGGGAGAGTTTCTCTAGGCTCTCGGCCAACCTACTTGCCGCCCTCAAAAGCAAAGGGGAGAGGTTTTCGTGTGACTGTATTGAGCATTCTTGTCAATAACCTCGTCAGATAATGAAAAAGATAACCCCCAGGCCACCATTCAGCATGGTGGGAGGAGTCACTCGGCAAGACCCAAGAGCACTGACAAAGTTGCCTCGAGCCGCGAAATTCTCACAGTTCTTCGGGGCCTTGTCTCGAAAGCAATGGATCGCTGGGTGAGTGTTCATGTGATGTCTTTCTTCGATCCGAACATCGATTTTAAAATGATTGTTTGCCGAATTCTCGCTGGTTTTTCTCGAAAGGCCAACGCCGACATTGACACAAGAATCAAATCAAGATGTGCGAGCCTGACTTGTCGGTCGGTCTTCGGTATCAAGACCGTAAAACGATCCACCGCCTTCGCAGAGCTAGAAAGTTCGCAGAGTTCGAACACGCTTGTCGACGTAGCCCAATGCAGTTTCTCCGCAGTATATTCCGGCACGCGTTCCAATTCCGGATGTTCCCCGTTTGCGGCTCTGGTGCCGCAAACTCGGTACACGAGCACTATCCACCGACTTAGCCGGAGTATCCCAGCCTTCGGCAATTTGCTCCAGCCCAGATTGCCACGCTTTCTAGAAGCCGGTATAACTCAGCCCGGAGCCGCGCCGCTGGAGAATGGAAGGCGTGCTGCTGCGACTCGTCCGACCTGCTGCGGGGAAGCTGCACCTTATCGTTCTCCTCTCCCGATATCTTCGCCGCGAGGATGGTGCGTCTTGGCGACTGCTTGCTCGGCCTGGTCTTGGCTCTCGGGGCCTCAGCATCACCCGTAATTCAGGGGCGCCAGTACTCGAACGACCCGAATGCCAAACCTCCCACAGCGGCGGAATGTCTCGAGATTTCGCTCACCTACCCGAACCATATCATACTCGGCCCCGAGTTGACCACCATCAATGGCTCCAGCGGTGGAACCCAAGGTGATATTGGGTTTCTTGCCTTTAACACCGCCACGCACGTCATGGCGCTGTGCAGGGCGAAAAACATCGAGCTTGACCCGAAGACTTCAGACCAGTGGCACAACTGCAATGTGACGGGCTTGCAGTTTCAGTTCAACTTGACGAGTTTCGAGATGAATTTGAGGAATACATGGTCCTGCGGCAACTCTTCGTATGCTTCTCATCCTTCCAAGTCCCTATGAGCACGAGATATCGATATTGACGATGTTAGGCTTGTGTTTTCGTCGACGGGGACATGGGAAGAGCCCCTGATTCAGGGATGCTTCGATGACCCCGATGCCGCACGTGGCGTGGAGATTCTCTGCATTATGGGTAACTCGCAAGTCTCGGGCGCGTTGTCGACTCCCGTCCCCATCACTCCGCAGCTTCCCATTCTGCCATTCACGCCATATGAATCTCCCGAGCGGTGTCCTGACCGGTCCATCGATCCGGAGTGGGTGGTCGACAAGTTCTCGTATCAGCACCATGCGGACAAGTCGTACGGCATATCTATTGACCTGACAAGCATCGCCACCAACGAGGTCGTATCATGCCATGCTGCAGTTGATTCGAAAACAGCGGAAAGTTCTGACGGCGTGACACGTTGGGCGAAGTGTTCACCAACCACCGTGGGAACCTTCATAACGTCGACGGAAGTCTCATTCGAGCAGAATTACGGCATCCTGGGGGTCCGGCAGTCGTGGAGCTGTCCTGACGCCATAAAGGGCTACGACGAGTGAGTGACCTGTTTTCTTTCGGTGTCAGCAGCTGACCGTGATGAAAGGGACGTTTATACGGGCGTTGGCTACCTCGCGACTTCTCTCGTCTGCCCTGATCGCCAAGGCAACAGCTCAGCGGAATACAGCTGCGGTCTTCCCGCCCCAGCCTCGGGCGAGAAGATTCGATTCTCGGGATACTGGCCAGACGCGCCCCAGATGCCGCATACGACTTACAGCCACAGCTGCACCGTCGCTTCGTTCCTCAATACGACAAACATAACGCTCCAGGAGTATCAAGTGGATACCGTCACCGATGCTACCGGAAAGGCCTCCCTAGTCGGGACTTTCTCCATTGCAAACCCAGGACCAGGTGACGTGTATCGCCTGAATCGGATCCCTGTGATCGACGATGGGGAGTGGCATGCGTGTGAGGCCGCCCCTGGGCAATCTCTGCCATGGCAGTTGGCAGGGTGCCGCTATGCGCTGGATAGGCCACTTCGTCAACTGAGCTTTCGACTTTCGTGGTATTGTGACGACAGGGATCCTCTCCATCCGTGAGTCTCATGAAGACATTGCTGAATGGTGACCCGATGCTGACTACTTTCTCAGTGTGTACTTCACCGCGGCCGCGAGCCAAGAACTTCCGGTTGAGGAATGTGTAACAACGGCGAGTGGTGGGAAAACATGTCGGTTGCCGTCCGGGACCGGGTCGGTGCAGATGCCAGTAGCTACCCTCACATGGGCGGGGACAGGTCGGCCGATGGAACGGGGCCCGACTCTGCCCTGGATATGATGTCGTGGAGATATTCAGAACCAAATGCATACCAATTTGAGCCTGGCAGTGGCCAAAAACTCGAGAAAGTGCATCGGAAGGGAGAAACTGGTGGAAAGTCTGAAGTGGATCTCGCAGATGGCAAGTGGTCCCGCGAAGCGGGAGGTCACCACTACAACGGTTGCGGGTGTGGAAAATAGAGCTGCCATGCAGGAGTTTGAAAAAAAAAAAAACCATTGCTGTTGAGGTCAAAGAAGGGCCCTTCATGCAAAAAGAAAAGTATTCTTCCGATGCCTTGCGGGGAGAAAGGTGTTTCGGTGCTGCAGCTGGACCCACACACTCGACACATCAAGGGCAGGAACCACTCCGCGGGTCAGTCCCCCAGCAGCTGTTCACAAAACCACATTCACCACATCAACAACGATACAAAGAACTATCCACTGCTTACATCAGGGTTAAAAAGAAACAAAAAGAGTGAAACGACGATGATGGGACTCGAACCCACAACCTCAGTCTGGAATCCTTCTGTTTAGGAGGACCACACGATACCATTTCGCCACACCGCCGACTTTTTGATGTTTTGGGGGTCGGTACCATCGCTCAAGTGGCAAAGGGGGTGAACACCAAGACACTTCAAGGGAACCTAGTTCAAGGGAACCCACATCAGCACAGCAACCTGGAACGTCCCGTCCGCACCTGCATTGCAAAAGATAATGTTTGTTCGCACCATACCCTTGGGCTTTCATCGCATCTTTATTCCACCTTCGTTCTTGACGAGAAAGGCGCAGATGTTCACCGCTTAGCAGCATTGGAAGGATTGTGGAGACCGCAGTTAGTTCCTGCAGGCTTACCGATCTTCAACAGTCGCTCGGCCTGTTGACATCCCGATCTGCATGCGACCCAGCGGTACTAATAGCGGTGTTCCTTGCAGAAGCTCTACTTTTCCTATGACCCTGAAAAGCAATTTTGCTCGAATTCGCATTAATGTCTTCAGGCGATCCAAAGTGCGGGCTGTGCGTCGCGCAAGCCAACGAGCGCTGGTCTGGACTGCCCGACATTCAAGCCCATGCCGAAGATGGGTGTCCATACTGCGCAGCAATGCTGCAGGGACTCCTCCGTTTGATACCGGATATCGAGACCCGCTTCGGATACGATGCGAGCTTTCGCTTTCGCAACCGGCGCGACATGTCGGTGTACGCAGACCCCAACGGCTCTCTTGGATACCCCAACGACTCAAAGCCGATCAAGCTGCAGTACCGATGGTATACGGTCGATGAGGAGGCCAACCAACCGTACCAACCCGGTGGAGACACCTCTTCCGATGCGAGCTTCACGCTAGCCCGAGAATGGATCCAGGATTGTCTCTCGAAACACGCGCTTTGCGGAAAAGACGAGCCGCATCCCCTTCCCACGCGAGTTCTTGACCTCGGCGAGGGCGAGGGCGAGGGCGAGCCTGACATAGTCAAACTCTTGGATCCGACTGAGCGAAGCGAGCGGTATATCGCCTTATCACACAGCTGGGGTGGCGAGCGACCCCTAATCACAACAACGGCAACCTCGGAGGAGCACAAAGCTGGAATCCCATTCAACAAACTGCCGCTCACATTCCAAGACGCCGCCCGCATCGCACGACGCCTGGGAATCCGATATCTCTGGATCGACTCGCTGTGCATCATCCAAGACTCCCCCGAGGACTGGCAACTAGAAGCAAGCCGCATGGCCAGCGTCTACCGCAACTCCTGGCTCACCGTCTCGGCAACTGCCTCCTCCTCCCCTAGCAGCGGGTGCTTCCGCCGAGGCCAGACAACCGTAGCCCAAGCCCCCTCCAACAGCGAAGCCGACCCCCTCGCCGTCCTCTTCCCCGAAGCGACCAAACTCCGACAGGACCTCCGCCTCTCCCTCCGCTTCGCCACCGCCCACCCCGACTTCACCCCCTTCTACAACCCCACCAAAGACTCCTCCTTCACTCTCCTCGGCCGCGCCTGGGCCTACCAAGAACGCCTGCTCGCCCCGCGCGTCCTGCACTTCGGGCCCCAGGAACTCTTCTGGGAATGCATGCAAGACCTCGACTGCGACTGCGGCGAGATGAAGTGGAAAGCCAACAAGCACATGGGCAGCTACGCCAACCGCAACACCGCGAACGAGCTCCCGCCCAAGATCTCGCACTACGCCGCGCTGCACATCGGCGCTGGTCAAAGCACCATATCCACCGAGAAAAGGACGCAGAAGCTGATGTCCCGCTGGAAAGAGATGGTGGAGGAGTACACGAAGCGTCTCCTGACGTATTCTAGCGACAGGCTCCCTGCGTTTTCGGGCGTCGCCGCGGAGATGGTCGACGCGCTGGGCATGCGGTACTGCGCCGGGCACTGGGCGGAGACGCTCCCGATCGGTCTGCTCTGGGAGAGGGAGAATTGTGCCTCGGTGGCGAGACTGAAAATGGGGGATGCGCGGCCAGCGCCGTCTTGGTCTTGGGCGTCGGCGGACGCGCCGGTGCGCTTCCTGCTGGATCTGACGGGGCCGTATCCCGCGTATGCGACGCCTGTTCTGCACGCCGAGGTCTTGGAGGTCAGGTGTGCCCCCTCCGGTGCGGATGAGCGAGGCCAGGTGGTCAAGGGGGAGTCGTACGTCAGCCTGTCTGTCGAGTTGCTGAGAGCAGATCTGTGTTTCGAACCTGATCCGCACGCAATACCATACGAACCCTGGAAACTCATCAAGGACGGGATTTCAAAGGACATTAAGGGCCCGCCGGCGAAAAACCTGACAAAAGGGTCGTTCTTGGTGAAAGTTGGGAAGCAAGACCCCGTCATGTGCGTCTTGGACGTCGCACCCTGTGATGAGGATGGCGCGTGGATCTGGGATGGGAAGGATGCGATATATTGTGCCAGGATCATGGAGAGGGATGAGTGTTATTACTGGTTGGTTCTGAGGAAGGTTGAGGGCGGGGCGGCGTATGAGCGGGTTGGCATTGTTCAGCATCCGTATGCGAATTGGAAGACGAGGGGGAAGAAGGAGACGGTTAGGTTGGTTTAGGATGCGCAAGACCTGGAGTGGGTTTGTCTTTACGAGAACAAGAGTGCCACCATCAGCCAGACTCAGGGGCTCGCGACAGCCTCACATTTCAGCTGCCATCACAACAAACATAGGGGGCTAAGCCAAGCCCCAATTCGCCTTGGCAATCATCCTGTTTATTGAACGCAACTTAATGCTGGATTTTCACATGCCGGTCTTGACCCAGCCGACATAAGAGCGCACTTATAGGCTGTGCCGGGATAATACCAATACCAAGAATCTTTCCAGAAGATTACCCTAAGATGCGGGGATACCTGCGCCGCATTTCCTGCTGGCCCCGGGGATATATCTAGCGGCTCATCATGGGGCGTGACCGCGACCGCGACGTCCGATGCAGTGGTCAGCATCAATCATCACAACCGCCGAATTTCGACACAGAACTTCAAGACAGACGACGACGACACCATGAAGTGGTCTACCATCTTTTCTCTGGCCTGGGCATCGACAGTCCTCGCAACTGTAAGTGCCCACCCACCTCTCCCCCTCATCACGTCTCCCACAGATCTGACGTCGTGCCTGACTTTAGCCTCTCCAACCCCGCGATGCGGCCCTCTGCGAAGACATCGAGTACATCATCGGCGACTACGGCTCTCTCAAAGGCAGCCTGCAAGGCGCAAACATCCTGATTCCTGGCCTCTCCCGAACAGACGCTGGCGCCGTTGTCCGGCAGTTTCTCGCATTCCTAGATCCCGCGAACCTCAACGTCTACGCTCTGTACGAATCCATCGCCTCGTGCACAACCGCCGGCGCTACGGATGTCAAGGTACCTACCTACCTTCCTTATCTTGCTTTTGCCCCAGCAGACCACTAACACAGCCTCTCATCCAGCCCCCCAGCGCAGCAACCTGCAGCGCCCTGACCAAAGTGGCCGCCGACGTGGCCCGCGCCGTGACGCTGATGGATTCTCTCGCGAAAGCAAAAGACACCCCCGACCGCCTCGAGATCGTCCCGTTGCAAGAGGCCGTCACCGACGCCACGACAAGGCTCGTGACCGTCACGACGGCGCTGGGTTGTCCACCATAGACTTGACTTCCTTCTATATCATAGTCCTCGGAATATATAGTCTGTTGACACTTCCTGCAACATCCCCGTGTAAATATGCGTCGGCACGCGTGAAGAGGCGAATCAACATTGTTGACTTACATGCGATGTTCATGACCATCCTCCAACCTAACCAGGATCCAACGAAGCAACCGAACTGTTACCACCTTTAGTAACACAACATATCCACTCCCAATCCTGAAATTGGATACCTGTCGTGGCGCAACGTCAACAACCTGCATAGCTCTTAGTCCCTCCTGCTCGTGATGGAGTCATTGACGTGCCCCCGGCCACTCGGCAAGGCAACATGGAACCATGACTAACAGCGCTTGCCCTTACACTCCGCCCCTTTGATATGAATCCGGCGCCATCCATCTCTATTATTTACCCTCGTGGTGGTGATGTCCCTTTTGTTTTCTCCCCCTAAAACACCGACCGAGGTAGACTCCCACCACAACCCCTCGTGAACTCTACCCAAAAATGTCACCCGCCGAACCCAACGCCCTCCCCTTCAGGGCAAATAAAGAAGTCCCGCACTTCGCAGAGGAAAAAATTGGTATGAAGCTGAACATGAGCACCAAGTACTTTTATGCGTGGAGGACCTGGCATATGGGATTGCCGGTGGATGCGGGGGGTTGGCCGGAGTGTCAACATGAGGCCAAAAACGAGATGTGGTCCAAGTCAATGTTCTTTCTCCCTTGCCATTCTGATCTGGTTTCTTCCTCGGCCCATCTCCTCTAGTACCCTGAGTTGATTTGGTCCCTCCGAGTCCAATCAATCCGTTGCCAACACCACGAATTCCTCGAGAGCATTCTGATAGCGTCCCGTCCACTGTTCCCACACATCCTCCTTCAAATTCAGTGCAGACTTGGAAGTGGGATCCAGCCTCAACAGACCAAAACGACAGCTGCTGCAGTTTCCATCCAGGACGCGGTCGTAGCTCACACTCTCGGAACCGACCAGGACGGAGAAGAGAGCTGCCAGGTGAACAGGAGGGCCCTCCGGAAAGAGATGGTTCCTGATGGCCTGTCCAACATCGGCGGCAAGGTCAAACGTGCACCTCCAGACAGGGAGGAGCATGATATGAGGAATGGTGAATAATTTGTATGGCAGGGGCGTGGTAGGTTGTTGGAATCTCCGTGGGACCCAAAGGCCCGAGTGCTGGATTGTATGTACGAGGTGCGTGATGAGCTTTCCCTCGAGTTGCCGCATCTCGACGAGCGTCCACAGCAAGCAGCGAACGCGCAGTGCCGTGGGTTCAAAGGGGTAGGGTTGTTGTTGGGCGAAGTCCGAGTAGAGCTCCATGTGACGAGTCATAACACCCACCCGACAGCTCCAACGTCGTTTCTTGTATAATTTCTGGACCGATGTCATAAGGTGCAAGACGTGACCCACGTGTCTCTGATGATATGCGCCAATTGCCCAAGCTGCGGCATCGAAAGGAGCATCTGGAGGCTGGGAGAGTATTGCCTTGGCGCGGTCCACCCCTCGCATCGTCTTTCTCAACTGGTCTTCCGCTCGACCAAGCGGTCCAGGGACGGAAAAATCAGGCCAATGCGGGGAACACAGCTGAAAACTTCGAAACGCCTTTTTGTACAAGCGGATCTCGTCCAGACTTGGTGATTTCCGTTCGGGAAACTTGGCACTTATCTTGCGTTCGACCGTGGACATGTAGCTTCAGCCCGATCTTGTAACAACTCACATCTCCTGCTGCACTTCAGAGAGCGCTTGGTGAGATAACCGCCGAGAGGCAGTATTACACTCATCACTAGGCGCTCGTCGTCGGCAACCACTTCTCTCAGGGGCTGAATGAGAGGGCTGCTCGGCAGTATATCCTGCCTGGTTGTCGTGTTGTTGAAAATGTATGACTTGCTCTCTATCACGGCAAGCTCAGGGTAAAGTCGGACAAGACACTGCTGAAGATCCTGCAGCAATGTCAGACCATGGAAGGTGCCTAGGTAGGTAAGGTAGGTAGAGATCAGAGATGTTGACAAACTGACATCCCAGGTTCCCACATCGCTGAACGGCATTGACCTCACACGGCCGGAAGCGTCTTCAAGGATAAAACGAGATGGTCGGGGCTGGTGCAGAAATGGATTCGATTGAGGACTGGGTAACGGAAGCAATCCCGTTAATCAGCGAGTTATGTAAAGGTGGATGGCGAGACTTGGACTCACAGCTGAATGGTCTGGATGAGATAAAAAGAGTTGATGAGCTGGATCTTGTCCTGCAAATCGCGACTCAGTTGCCTAAGAGCCTCGGAGTGTACCGGCCACCGCAGCTTAGCCAGTGCCGAGCGAACAGACCACCGTTTCCGGTTGCGACCCAAGAGCGGCTTGTAGCAATCAATCTTGCGGAGAAACATGCGTAGGATTTTGTGAACATCCCGATATAAGCCCCTGACGGCGGGTTCCCGGTACCGGACCAGCAATGGTTCGTACATTTTCACTAGCTCTGTGAATCGACGGCAGGTCCTCGCGCACTCTTCGTAGTCTTCCACAGCTTCTCCGGCAAGTTGTCGACTTGCCTGGTACACTGCTCTGCCGAGGAGGACCACATCGTTGGGACCTAAGCCGAACCCAAAGCTCATGTTGCGGTGATGCCACCGTGCGGGGTCGTAGTATCTGCTCTGGGGCCTGGCTTGAGACGAGTTGACGACTGAATGCGCCTCAAATGCAATGGGTTCGGAGAGAGAGGCAGATAGGGGCTTAATGAAGCAGGCATGCAGGATGAATCGGGTGGTGTTTGCTCGAGTGAGGGCTTGAGGGTTTTTTCGTCTTCAAATGTTCTGCGGTTGGATGCTGCGCTCAGAGTATTACAAACTGCACTGCGGGGTCTTTTCTCCTTACCTAGGTTACCTTCCGGCCTTTTGGGCAATAACTGAAACTTGGAGGGCAAGACAGCGGAATGAGTGGTGGGTTGCCTTATCGTGCTGTGCGAAAAAAGAAAGACGTCCACGTTCCCGTGCATAAGGTAGGATACACTTCTTTTCCCATCCTCTCAGCGCTCCAATGATCCGCCAACAGATCCAGGAAAAGGCCAATCTTTGCATTCTACCCCACACGAGACAGTATGCCCCTCGGGCCGCCTTGCGCCCTGCCTTTGCTGGCCGGCTTTGAGGGGGCTGGTGTTCAACGTCTCGTTGGCCGGGATTCGAGCTCATGAAGCTGCAGGTTGGGTACCACAAGGAACGTCGGCATGAGCAGTGGGCGGGGCAGAGCGTTCATGGCGAACTGCATGATCTTGGCATCGATTTCAAATGGCTACCTACACAGTAAGGAGTCACCGCTTGCCTGTCAATGGTGCGTGAGTTTCTAATCAGAGTCCACTTTGGGCGCAACCCACATATCAGATTCCGCAGCCTGGAAGCGTGCCCAAGGCACAATTTTCTCAATTTGTAAAGGGATAGAGTGGGGATCGTGGGTGCCCGGAAGTCGAACAAGAGCCTGAGGCTGGGGATGTAAACGGGGAAATGGAAGGAGCAGTGGAAGCTGAGCTGACGTAGTAAGTTCAGCTGGTCGGGGCCACGGTTTGCCACCACTGTTGCCACCCCGCAGTACTATAATAGGGGCTCTCTGGCTTCGCCAGAGAGCTGGAAAGAACAGGAGCAATTCAATTAAGCAGTTGCGACCCACCGTTTTCCAGTTTGCAGTGTTTCTGACACCAGTGTATGGTCTTTTTTTTTTTTTTTTTTTAACAGCTGGCGGCCACACTCGCATGAAGGTCTCAGGTAATGGCCTCTCAATACAGTCTCACTGACGGCCTTTATAACCGTCAGAAACACTGCACACTAGAATCTCTGGAATTGATCGGGGTTTGCAACTGCTTGATTGAATTGCTTGTCCTCGGCTCTCTGGCTTACCCGGCTCACCCAGGCTGACACTCGGGGCGAGAAGCGTCAAGTGGCTGGTATGAGGTGCGCGCGATTAAGGGGGAAAGCAAGGCGTCAGTGCAGAGGAAGGAGTATCTGTACTTTACGCCGCAGATCAGGAAGCAGAATGCGCAGTATGGCAATGGGTTTTCGATTCAGGATATGCCGGTGAGTTCGGCGATCATGGCGCCCAAGGAGATGGATCGGATTGTACATGAGGGCAAGATCGCGGTGAAAGGGTGGGCGTACTCGGGGAGCGGGCACTGTGCGGCGCAGGTCGAGGTTAGCGGGGATGGGGGTGCGATTTGGCATGAGGTTCCGGCGGAGAACATGAGCACCAAGTACTTTTATGCGTGGAGGAACTGGCGTATGGAATTGCCGGTGGATGCTGAGGGTTGGCTGGAGCTGTGTGTCCGGACGTGGGACAATGCGACGAACACGCAGCCGACATATGTTCGGAGCGCATGGTAAGACTGCATTGCCCTGCTCGGTCACGTTAGAGAGTTGTTGCTGACAGGAGTGACGTAGGAACTGGGACTTGCACGTCACCTCATCGGCCCATCGCGTCAAGATCTACATCATCAACAAGTCCAGACCTGCGACGGCGGCAAGGTTGAAGAAGCCGGAAGAACACGGGCAGCCACTGCTGTCCATAACCCAGCCAATCGATTTTGACCTTGAGTCGGAGCTGGCGGCGATGGAGGCCAAGGGTTGGCGTGACCCCGTGGAGTAGTCGCCAGGACGTGCAAGCAGTACCTAAGCGTTATGTCAGTCCAATGCAGCAAATCCATAACTTCTGCCCCTCAGCACAATACCTTTGTGCCAACCGCCATGCATCATCTCGTGGGGGTCCAGATGACCTGCAGCAACCCGTCCCGTTACGATCTAGCCCCCGAGTAAATTCTGCCAAGGAACGGCCAACCCCTTCTCGAAATGCTTGGCAAGGGAAACTAAGGCACGTTCCGGTCTCCGCGGGCGAAAGCGACTGGCTCGACGTTACGGAATAGCGGGGAAGGCGGAACTACCCGCTTCTGAGCTGGCATGAGATACCGCTCTGTAGGTAGGTTGGCCAAGCTGGAGACGGGCCTGGCCGCCGCGATGTCCCCATTCCGCACCCCGACGGGAAACAAACCCCGCAGCGGGTTCTCCCTCGTCCACCTTCTTTCAACTCCTTCCCGTCCATTACATCCTTCAAGTGCCGTCATCAACCATGTCCCAAAGCCCGAAACCCGACCAAGGGAGCAACGAGCAAGCGGCCCCCATCACCGTCGACCCATCGTATCTCCCACGGGACGCCCCCGACAACGACAACGACTCCCTGCTCTCTACCACCACCACCGCCACGTCCACCCAGTCCATCACCTCCTCCGTCCTGCGTTTTCGCGAAATCCACGGGCGGACCTACCAAAACTACGAAGGCGCCGAGTACTGGCAGCCCAACGACGACAAGCAGAATGACGGCCTCGACCTGCAGCACCACATGATGCTTCTCCTCGCCGGGAACAAGCTGTTCCGCGCACCGCTTGAGGACCCGCAGTCGGTGCTCGATGTTGGCACCGGCACGGGGATCTGGGCCGTCGACTTCGCAGAGCAGTTTCCCGGTGCGACGGTGATCGGAACGGACCTCTCGCCCATCCAGCCGCCGTGGGTGCCGCCGAATTGTAGCTTTGAGCTGGATGATGCGACGCGTGAATGGACGTATGCGGATGGAAAGTTTGACTTTGTTCATATTCGGTACCTTACTGGGAGCATTCCCGACTGGAAGAAGGTGTATGAGCAGGCGTACCGCTGTCTGAAGCCGGGTGGCTGGATTGAGCATACTGACTTCACCATTGAGGTGTGTTGCGATGATGGATCCGTGCCCAAGGGGACGACGTACGATTGGTGGACGAAATTCTTTGTCGATGCTGGCGAAAAGATCGGCCGGACGTTTCTCGTCACGAAGGACAACCAGAACGTCGGGTGGTTGAAGGATTCGGGGTTTACCGGTCCTATCCACGTCAAGAACCACAAAATGCCGATCGGAACTTGGCCTGCTGATGAGACCTTGAAGGAAGTCGGCGCCTTCAACCTGGTGGCGTGTGAGCAGGGCCTTGAGGGATTCGCAGTTCTGCTGGGGACGCAGATTTTGGGTTATAGCTACGAGGAGCTCCAGGTCATCTTTGCTGATATGCGGAAGTGCTTGAGGAACAAGGCGTATCATGCCTATTATCCGGCGTATGTCCCTTGCCAGAGTCTTGTCTCGAACACGCTGACTGTTGTGCAGATCGACGACATGGACGCAGAAACCATTGGATTAGGACTGGAAGATACCCTACCTATAATACGTGGTGGAAAGAATCAGTTTGACAGTAGCTTGAGGCCTTCAGCGAGGCCAATTGCCTGCCTGAAATACCACGCGAATAGTGGGACTGAATGACTAATTTTTCCCATCGCTCCTTCCACGCCTTACGGTTGTAAGGATAGGATTGTTGTTTCGAGGGAAAGTACGTCTCAGGGGCACATCCCGTGTCAAATCCATCCTCTCATCTCCTGCTTAGTCTTCGGTCCCCCTTTTTCTCTTTAAGTCACCATCTTGAGCCAGCGGTCGTCGTTGTAGCCACGAGGTTGCATGAAGAAGTCGATGCAGATACGATAGAATGGCTGTTGAGAGCGAGTCTCTGGCGCTCTTCGCGATACCACGTTTTTCGCCTTTGCCACCCTACAAGACTGGCAGTCTTTCAGGCTTGTTGTTGCGAGCCGTACGCCCTTGACGTTGCGCACCAGGTGGTCCATTGCTTCCGAGGAGAGGTGGCCGGCGCGGAGGTGCCAGAGCTCTGGTGATGCCTCTCTTTCCTTGATGGCTTGTTCGGAGCGGCGATGGCCGTGGAGCACCCTGCGGATAGTGGCGTTGACTGTGTTCTGTGGGAAAGCGACCGTACAAGCGTTACTGGAATAAAGGCCTCGATTGACAGGGCAGTACTCAACGAAATTGAGGTCTTCGCGGAGGATAAGGTCGATTATTGTCGTTGAGTCTTCTGGAGGCCCCCACTGGATTGTATCGTCGTATCCACGAAGCCAGAGGTTGGCTTTCTTCATCAGGTTGGCGGAGATGATGTTGACGTGGAAATTGGGAATAAAAGCGACGTTTTTCAACGTAAGATCCAGAGTCTTCTTTCCATCAGGGCCGTTGCAGATCTTCTTCATAACCCTCACGCCTCGAGATAGAACGTTCAAGGTGCTATCGCCCACACAGACCCAATCGTCGTAGTCAGCCTTCGTGATAGATCCAGGGAGTAGAAGGTCCTCTGAATTGACAACGTGGGTGTTGGCTCCGTTATCCCAAATCGTGGAGTCGGCAAAGCGATGGCGGCGAGTGTGCGTGGCAGAAACGCTGTGGGTTTGAGGATTGGCCATCACTGCTGCGGCGAGAGCGGTTTGTTCTGGAAAGCTGGCTTTGGCTGTAGAGGCTGTACTGGTTGTAGAAGCCTTCTTGAGCTTTTCGACCAGCCATTTCCACTTCGGAGTCTCCAGGGCCTTCTTCGTAGCCTTTAGTCGTTCGTTCTTGACCCTCTTTTCGTGCTTTTCTCCAAGAACGATGGTTCTGGCGGCGAAGCAATCCACAGGGTCGTGGCCCTTCAAACCGCAAACGCAGGGCTTTGATTCTCCTCTTTCGTTCCGTCCTCCAAGCGTTGCGCCAACGGTTTTTCCTTCCGCCTCGAGTGTAGCCTTGAAGACTTCGCCGTAGGATACGAGAGAGTCGGGAGGCAGGCCTTTGTAGTTCTGTTGCTCGGCTTGTAGGCGCTGGAGGTTGACTAACGGAGCGTTGTAGTGTTGAGCGGCGTTGAGAAAGCGGCGAATTCCTCGGATTCCGGCGATTTCTTCTGGAGCGACTTGTTGTACGTTGTTTCTGGCTTCAATCCACGCTCTGAGCCAGGCCTGGGCTCCAATTGATCGGCCTGCGAGAGCTAGAGTCTTGTTGTACTCGTCGATGGCTTGGTCCTTTTCGAATTGCGTGTCGACGGCGGCGTAGGGGTGTAATTCGGCGATGAGGGCGTGGAGCGTTAGTGAAGCTTCCACCGTGTTGATCACCGAATTATCAACGTGGCTGTGTATCCATCTCTTGACTTCGTTGACGCGATCCCTCTCTTTCTCCCAGGCTTGAATCCGCTTGTCGTATCGATTCATTGATGCCTCGTACGTGGTTTTCTCAGTGGCGCCGCTGACCTTGGTGAACTCTTCTTCTGTACAGGTTGTACGCTCGAGAGGTTCGTTGTCGTCATCGTGGAGCGCCGGGAGTTTGGCTTGTTTGGAGGCATCGAGGAAATAGAAGGGATTCGGAGGCTTGGGAGCGCTGGTGAGCGTTGGCTGGCCGGCGACGGTGAGGTCTTCGAAGTTGACGTGATGGAGTACGTTGTGTGTGGTGAGCACCCATTTGAGGGCTTTCTGCCACCGAGGCCAATCGTTGCGCTCGCGGAAGAAGGCTTCGATGGCCTTGGTTTCGGTGGTTTTCTGGCTCATGGCTCCGATCGGAGTCTTCGTGATGGCTTCACTGTTGGAAGGATCTGTTGGAAGGCTCGGGATCGTGGGGAGCGTTGGTTTTGAAGAGCGGTTCGATACGTGTGAGGTTGGTGGTCGGAACAACGGAAGATACAGCTCTGAATGGCTTCAATCAGAGCCCCGGGCTCATAACTGTGACACGTAGTGGAATCGAAGGCTCAATCATGGAAAACGAGTGTGTTGATTGCTGCTTCGATTGTTGGAAGCCGAAGGCTTCCAACTGCTCTAAATACTGCGTACAATGGGGTCCGTTGTTGTGGCCATTCCAGGCCTGGAATTGATCCACGCAGTAGTTTCAATAGAATACCAGCGATCGGACCGATCGCTGGTATGGAGGCTATTCAGGGATGGGATTCGTGTGACACCGGGCCCATGATCTACCTCGCACCGAGCATAGAGGCGAAACGAACGACGGCAACTAGTACATACGACCATACCCACTGGAAAACTCGGGATCCCGTCTGCTCTCCCATAGATAAGCCGGTGAGGGCCAGACTAGTAGTTGGGTGGGTGACCACCAGCGAATCCCTGGTGTTGTATGTTTTTTATGTTTTTTTTTTATTTTTAAAATCTTGATTTTTTTTTTCTTTTGGTGAGCCCTTCAGCAGCTGTTTGTTCTTCATGGCAGGCTGAGCGGTGGAAACTCCTGGCCTGGTGATGTCGTGTATACCTCAGTCACGATACTGGAATAATATCTCTTTCCTACATTCACGGTGAATTCCAAACCCATAGTGACTGACGCTAGACCTGAGACGCGAGTAATCCACCCAACAACAGCCGCCTCAAGTCAACAAGCGACAATGCAAATACCATCCCAAAATACCATCCCAAAACAACCAATTCTCCATCCCCGGAAACATGGAAATTGTCCACAAGCGATCCCCTCTTTCCACCATCCCATTGGCCCATGTACGAGCACAAGATTATTAACCTTCACCACCGGTTGCGAGAAAGCAATCCCAGAATCCTTGGAGTTCTCATGCCGAGGATCAGCACCAAGTGGCTTACCATCCATGGCGGTGAGATGGGCCAAGAGGATGACAGCTGCAGCCCACTCTAGAACCGTCAGAGTCCCTGTTGGTCCCCTCAAAACTGGGACAGTGGGTCGCGGTGTTGAAATAAGGTTTGGGCACTGGCCACTGGAAAACGGTCCTCGTTTCCTGTGTTTTAGTGCGGAGCGGGCGGCCGTCAGTGCTTGAATCTCGCGTGTTGGCGGCAGAAGGGCTTAGCATGGCGGCTGGCTGTCCATTTGTCTAAGATTGTGATTGGAAACGCTTTGGATATCATATGATTGCTCTAGAAACCATGTTAAAAACCATGTTTGTTTTACAGCTCGTCCTTGTAAAAGACCTCTTGCGAGCCCTCTTCGTCTTCACCCTCTGCCTTTGCGCCACCACCCGCGCCAGCTCCCTCCCCCCCTGCATCATTCCCAGGGTTGGTCTTCTTCTGGTCATGCCCAGTCGGCTGCTTCGTCGGATTGCCCTGGGCAGCGGCATCTTTCCCGCCATTCTCCGTTTTCCCAGTCTTCGCATCCGGGACGACCTCCACCGCAATCTCCCAGTCGTTATCACCCCCGAGCCTTCGCAGCTCCTTCCTGACCAGCTCCACAGTCTCCTGGTCGAGCCCCATGGCTTCTAGCTCATCAATGCTCAACAGCCCCGTGCCGTCTCCGAGCTTCTTGGCGCTCGCGGCGAGCTTCTCAAAAGCTACCGCAGCCGCGCCGGACTTGACTGAAATGGTGCCCCTTGGCGGCTTGAGCTCAACCGGCTCCTGGCTCTCATCGTCGCTGCCCATTACCCGCTTTCCACCGATGACGATGCCGCCAATGGTCATGCCAGCAAGCGGATGTTGTTTGGCCGCATCCTTCCCAGCCTTGGGTTTCTGAGCGCCGCCAATGCCCATTGACTGCTTGGCGTCGGCAGTTCTCTGCCACTTCCAAGCCGCGAGCTCGTCCTCGTTGCTGACGATAACCTGGCAGCTGATCGGGTGTGCGCGCGTCTCCTTCGGCGGAAGGAAAGCAACGTCGTCGCAGAGACGCGGGGTGTGGACGACCATGAGGTAGGCGCACGTTGTCACTTCTTTGATCCAGCTGATGTGGTCGTTGCTGGCGGCAGGGTTACAGTGATACTGGATCTCAATTGTGCGCGGCCGGCCCGTCAGGTCGCAGATTGTGCCGCCGTCGAGGCGCTGCACGAGATATCGCTGGTCCCCTTTGATCTGGAGCTCTGTGTTTGGAGGGGCGATCCCCTTAGACTCTTCCCCGGCTCGGTTCTGGGCCACGTTGCCTCGCTGCTTCTGGGAGCCTTGTGACTTGGCTAAATCCTTGGTCCTCCCCAAGACGTATTCTGGTGTTTTGGGTTCCTTGACTGGTGGCCCGCCGTTGACGCCACTGGGTTGGGCGTGGAACTGGACAATGTCGTGTCCGTAACAAAATTTATAACTCCACCAGCCTGCGACGTAGTATAGACACAGTCCGTTGAGGCCGTTCATCAACTCCCAGCCTTTGGCGGACGCTCTGGTCAGCTCTCGCGCCTCCTCGGCCTTGGCAAGCTCGGTCGCGGTCCGGTTGAGCTCGGGGGCCCGCGCAATCGTCGGGACGGAGCACAGGTACCGCGATGGCGGGCTGCTGAGAATCTCGTATGTCTCCCCGACCTCGGGGAGGCCGTCGGTGCTCGTTACATGGTTCGTGCCAGCGGCGGTCGCATCGGCCGCGGCGGACTCGCGCACATTGCTCGTCAGATCTGTTTGCGAGGCATCGGGCGTGTATGTGCTGGCAGCGCGCTTCGAGGCGAGGAGGGCAAGAGCGTCCGACTCGGATATGTAAGAGTCGGAGAACACGACTTCGAACTGTGGAAGCGTAGGCGGTGTTAGCAAAGGGGCTCTCCACCGATAGCAAGGGCAGCGCAGCGCAGCGCAATGGAATGGGGGCGCACCTGTGGATGTGCTAGCAAATCATCGTGGATACTAAAACCGGGCTGACGTGCGCTGCACAGCTGCAGCGAGGCTAGGAGGACGAGATTGAGGCGGTGCATTGTGTCATTGGCGGCATTTCTGCCTGCCTTCTATCGTGTTGGTGTTTGTTGCTGGAACGCAAGCAAGGAGACAGACAGTCGCGGGCGTCGCCACCCCTTGTCCCGTTGCCGTCGATAACGTTGAGGTGGCATTATCGGATCGCGCTGAGCTGCCCAGATTATGTCATCATTGCGTCCTGCCCCACGGTGGCCTGTGCTTGATCCCTGCCAGTTGACGAAATGTTGCACCAGCTGGCTCAATCCTGGACCAATCCTGGCCTCCTTCTGCGTGCCTGCCCCTCACTGTTCACCAACAACTGGAAGCAAACAATCGTCCGCAAGTCGAATGCAGATCGGCACGGTGCCTGTCGACCACGTCGCCGGAAGCTTTCCCCGAGTGGCAGAAGCGAGAGTCGAACACGAGCCTCGGATCCAGTTGCCCGGATCTCCTGAGGCAATGACGCTGGAACTTCGTCTGTCCAAGTTCTTCCAACTCCGCAAAAGCGTCGTTGCATCGCAAAAAAAGAAAGTTCTGAGGCGCCGACTCCCCTATCGACCCTGTCATCAGGTGATCGCTTCTCATCGGGAGTTCGCATCCGAGGGCTCTTTCACCGTGGACCATGTTGGCGTTGAAGTGGTCCTCTCACGACCCGCATCCCGAACTAGCGTCGACCTCACATGCAGTGATCTTGTGCGCCCAAGTGCCACGGAGACAACTTCAGCGTCCTGTGACTAGCCACGGCAGTGGACGTCTCGAAAACACGATGGGACTAAGCACAGTATGTATGCATGCTTCTTACCATGTGCGACAAGACCAGCGGACACAACAAGTCACGCCGGTCTGGGAGGATGCTCGGCGATGCCTGATGAGCCGCCGATATGGCTTTCCGATGCGGGTGGAGACGTGGTCAACATCCGCTTCGGCCGAGCCTAGTGCCGCATGTCGGAAGACATGCGCCGCAAACACGGAGCACAGCAAGCCCGGAGTGGGCCGGCCAACCGATCGCCAACAAGAGACGCCTACAGCACAGCGTGATTGGCAACATGCTCAAGTTTTTGACCAATGAACGCGAGGACGGTGACCTGCATCTTCACGGTCCAATAAGTTGTTGGATATCGTCTCCTGGCCTTCTTGGTGTGACAAATTCGGAGCAAATGCTACCCGCGTGCTCATCGGTTACTGTGTAGTGGCTAGCCGTCACTGAGCGGATCGGCTGTGAGCTGAGACCGCCCCAGCGGCGGCCCTCGCCCGGCATCCCGCGAGCAATCGGCACGGTGCACCGGTCCGCATGCAAGGGGGTCGGTCGTTATCGCCAAATCTCTAGCAGTGGACGAATCGTTCTCGCCGGCAGGATACTCAGCGTCAAAATGCTCTTCATGCCGATTCAAGGGATGAATACCTACAGCCGCTGACCAAACATGTCGGATGCCGACATTGTCTCTGTGGAAGGATCATGACACGGCAGAGATTCAGCGTGCTGCGGCGGAAGACTGAAGCTAGTGCGTATCGAGTATTGATTGCGCTGCTACCTCGGGCAAGAGTCGGTGAACGCTGAGCAAGACTGAGAATGGCGCCCCTCCGTGTTTGGCCCGCTCAGAGCCTCGTGACGAACAGCGGAGGGGCGCCAAAACTGCCGCCCCGATGTCTCCAGTCGGCTTCGCACGGACAGCAAACACGCCGGAGAGAGAGCGCCCTCGTCAACCATGATAACCTAACAGTTGATGACCCGCAGGCGCTTGATGCGCGTCGGGCATTTGATGTCAAGAGCAAGACGCTCGAACATCGCCAGCAGTGAGACAGCTGGGATGATGACGGCGTTTGCGTAATTGAGGGTCCTTCTCTGCAGGTCATCGGAGCAATCGATGTCGGGCAGAGAAGCGTGCAAGTCAAGTGTGGAGCGGTGGCACCGAGTGCGCGGTGAGGGCGCTATTCCATCAAGGTGAGACAGGGAAGGAGGGAAACAGGCGCCATTCCAGAGCGGCCAGCTCAGCCTGCCTTCCAGCGCAGCAGGGAGCCATCGAGTGGCACATCTCGAAACGTGTCGCCGCCCGCATTGGACAGCTCATCGCACATGGCAGAAGGCTCGGATTGGGGTGGGCGGATTGGAGCCCAACCGCCGCGAGAGACGCGCCAAATCCGCACCCAATCGCCAAGGGCTAAGGGCTGGCTGAGCGACAACTCCGAGGTAGGTGAGCAGTGAGCGAGGCATGACTTCGGGCATCCAGATCTTCCGGGTGAGGGCCCCCGTGCCCCCTTGGGCGCACCATGGCAATATACGGCCGTCTCATACCCTGCAGCGAAGGTGAGCGACCGTGTGGGAGCAACTGCAGCGGGGGTCGGTCGGGCTGCGTGACGGCTCTGGAAGAACTCGTCGGCGATCCACGGCGCCCGAGCAAGGGCCCCGCCCAGCGGAATCTTTGTAGCCAGTCGAACCTTCCGCCTCACTTTTGTGTGGGCTCCCCCGCCAATCGCACCGACTGTGACGACCCTCGCAGCATGGAGGCATTGCTTTGACAGCAAGGCGATGACTGGGCGACCATCAATTCCCAATAGCCACAAATGTCACCCCCCCGCTCCCATCAACCGTGCAGCATTGTCGCCAGAAGACTGCAGATGATTGACGGAATCCTCACAGGGTGGGTCTCTCTGGCTCCGCCGTTTTCGAGCTGCCCTGCTGGCCTGGCTTTCTCCATCCCATCCCGTGCCCGTATGTTTGCCAACATCAAATCTCCAGACTTCAAGGACACACACGCTGCGACGGAATGCCACAGCACATCAGCGCTTCTACCGATGCCCAATCTACCCTCATCCAAATCCCATTGGGCCACGACTGTCGAATTGAACATTCCATAGGCGCATTGGCCGTTAGAACCGGCAAGTTGAGACGGGTACCCCGCGATAGTTAGACCCGCAAAAGGTGGCCGCGGGGCAGCAGCCCGTAAATTCGGCCCCCGGGCTTGGACGCGGGGAGCCTACAGAAGCCACGGCGAATGTGGAAAGAACGATGGAAGGCACGCTGAGCAGCCGCATTTTCCACCCGGGTTGTAGCGCAGAAAAAAAAAGGAATTTGGGCTCCTACCCACACCCATCCTGACGCACCTCTCGACCGATTTTGAACCACTCAAACTTGCAAATGTCTCCTTTGCCGCAATCAACTCCCCATCCTCCCACGCAGGGCCCGTTTGGTGCGGCACTCCCCATGGACGCGCTAGCCAACGCATTGGTAGGGGGAGACGTCAGATGTCAGCACCTTGTTGGATGGGCTTCCGCGCCGTCTCTGGTCACTCGCCGTCGCGCTCTTCGCGAACCCGCTTTCATTCAGGTTCTCACAGCAGCATCCCCACGCGCGCCCAGGCTTCGTCCTCCGTCACGTCTCCCGCGCCTGGCTCGTGACTTGAGCTGCTCGCTCTCCACCCGACAGCTTCCGACTGATGCCGCAAAGCAAGATTTGCGACCTCTGCTAGGACAGCTGTGGGGGCATCGAACACGGACTCTCCACTAGATACAGGTCTCCAACAGAACTGGCGGAAGAAGACGCTCGTGGGGCTTCAATGCCTAGCCGGCGCTGAACGTATTTTCGACCAATGGTTTCCTGAAGGGGGGTAGAGGCGTTTCTCCCTTTCCAGCCGGGCACCTCCATCTCACGCGGCATCAACGCAAAAAGTCCCTCGTTTCGATGTACTGCAAGTACCCTCTCGAGTTTGGTTTACCGACGGCTCGGCTTGCAGTTTCGCGCAACAGCGTTCCCTGGTGGCGTTGACTAACCATCTTGCCTCGTGCATGATGGTCGTCTCTGAAAAGCAACATGGGCATTTACCGGTCTTCATATCGAGGACAGTCGTGGCATGCCACACACGCTGGCTTGTCGGCCAGAGCCCGCTAATCGGGGACAAGATCTCCCTTCCAGCGCACACGCTTAGCATGCATCCAGCGTGCCACAGCAGGGTGGTCAGATTCGTCACGCAAGGCCCGCTGGTCCCGTTTTCGTGCGCCGAGATTGACACGGCCGGGGCAATCCGGCGTCGGCGCGGCAGTGCCAGGTGCAGCGAATCCCCGGCTTCCCTGGCTTGCCTGGCTGCCACCGCTGCACCCCCTCGACCCCCTGCAACATTCACCGTTGATCCTTGGGCAAAAGCGTCACCACTCACAGCAGGCGTCGGTGTGGGTGTGGTCTCTGGCAAGCGTGGGTGCCACCCTCCATCGTGACGGCGGCCCATCTGGAAAGCAGATGCAAGACCCATGTCCCCCAGCATTTTCATCCCACCATCTTTGATCTGGTGCAGCTTGCTGCATATCGACCTAACTCCCGCCGGCTCCTTTCCTGTCCGAGTACTCATCGACAACGCCTGCCTCGCGTCGACACTGGCTGTGCTGCTACGCTTGCATCTCGAAGCCTCGTGGGAGACGACTGGATAAATATCATTTGCCCGCCATCTAGGTCGCCAATCCCTCTCTTTCTGCAACAACCCACTTTTTTCTGTTGTTGATCGTTTGCTCGTCTGACGCAGCGAGCTTGCCTTGACTCATCGAGGCTTTCTTGTTGACAGGACACAAACGACCTCTACCACCGGCCACGAGCCATCTTCTGGTCCCGGTCCGGTGAAGAAACTGAGGCTGCCATTGCTTGAGCACTTTGTTTGCTTCTGCGGTTGCGCCATTAACTGTCTTTCATCTTGACCTTTTGCTCCAAGCGCCATGAGCCAACCCGCCATCGGTGCGCATCGGCTCAAGGAGCTTGAGCGGCTTCTCCGCCAGAAAAAGGAGGAGGAGCAGCTCAAGGCCCGAGAGGCCCGCGCAATCGAGGACGAGTTGAACCGAGCACGGTCTTCGGCCCTCGGCCTGGACAGCCTCCATGGCGGCGACTACCGCATGTCGTCTGCCCCTCTCGACAACGATGCTTTGCGTGTTGCAAGCAACACAATGCCCCGCACCACAGCTACCGTCCTCGGTCTCAAGGCCGAGCACCCTCGACATTTGGTAAGGCTTCCAAACCACGTGCAGCGCAGCCCCCACTCACCACGCCGCCCTCGCAGGATCAGGCCCGGCCGATGAAGCGCTCCAAGACGACTCACACTACGGGGTCGTCAACGGCGCAGACGATGATGCGGTCCAGTTCCACCGCTTCAGCTGGTCGACCGTCCAGGTCAGATCCGTCAAGGGCCAGCGTGCCCAGTCTGCCCACGATGCCGCGTGCTGCCGCACGAAACAGCCTCCCCGCAGTCAGCTCCACGATGATGGATGCCTTCCTCAGCCAAAGTCAGTACCAGCAGCCGGTGAACGCATCCATACAAGAGGACTCGTTTTACAACCAGCGCCAGGCTCCTGGTCTCCTGGCCGGCGCCGGCAAGGAGATGGACGTGGCCGACTTCCTTCAAATGAGGGAAAGCAGCGACTTCCATACCGCCCCCATTGGCATTCCGTCATCGAGTTACCTTTCCCCTAACGATGCTATGCATTATGCCGCTAACTCCGGAATCCCTTCTGCCTGCGGATCCATGACATCCGGGCCGACCTTGGAGACCGCGCCGATGAGCAGATCCAACAGCGCCTTGGACGGCAACCCTTCTTTTGTCGGCCAGTTCAACGAGATGGTCCGAATTCAATCGCAACGCTCTGTCGGCGGGCATGGTCGCCAAGACAGCTTCGACAACTCACAGCAGACCCTACCGCACAACCTAGACGGCAAGCGACTCGATCCTAGCCTCTTGGGCATGGGTGCCAACCACCCTGACACCTATGGGTATCACTACACCGGATCTGCTGCCATGGATTCAGCCCTCAGCCAGCATCAGCACAAGATGGAGAAGTCCACGTCGCAGGGCAGCGGCACATCGTCGTCGTCGGACGACCTCTCCTTGGAGCCGGACTACACCTCGCCATTTCTCGCACATCACCTCTCCATGGAACGGTCCACATCCAAAGACAGCAATGTGTCAATGAAGTCGAACAACTCGGTGACGCTGAAGCTTCGCGCCAAGGAGGCGCTTACTCGCCAGAATGGCAACGCTGCCAAGTCGCGCCTCCTCCAGCCCAAACTGGCCGCTGACATCGTCAAGAAGGAGGCCCCTGAGCCGCCGAGCAGCAGCACCAAGGGCAAAGACGGCAAGACTGTCATCCCCAAGGCAAAATATGAGCGTCCGAAGCACCCGAAAGTGCAATGCACCCAGTGCAACGAGAACCCGGAGGGTTTCAGGGGCGAGCATGAGCTGCGACGTCATACCGAAGCCAAGCACAAGCCTACCGTCAAAAAGTGGATCTGTCGCGATCCTGACCTTGTTGGCATTTCCCACTCAGAAACTGCCACCAAGCCCTTGAGCGACTGCAAGCACTGCTCCTCGCGCAAGTTGTACGGCGCGTACTACAACGCTGCTGCTCACCTGAGGCGTACTCACTTCAGGGTCAAGCAAACCCGGAAGGGACTTGGCGGCTCGAAGAACGGGGGCAAGGGTTCCAGTTCCTCCAGCTCCAAGACGGAAGAGAAGCGCGGCGGGAAGGGTGGTGGAGATTGGCCGTGCATGAACGAGCTCAAGCTTTGGATGGTCGAGATCATTGTTCCGATTGATCAAGAGAACGCTCCCGCGGAGGATGCCGTCGTCGACTCTGGGGTCATGGACCCTGAGGAGCTTGAAGGCGACATCTACGAAAACCAATACGACGTGGGATTCAACGACCATCTCCAGAGTCTCGATCCCTCGCTACAGACCACCGAGCTTTACGGCATCGACCCCTCCATGTACACCACGGCCTTGAGCGGTGTCCCAATTTCGTCATCCGGGTTCGACTTCACATCTTCAGACCAACATCACCAGCACGGCATGTCGTCGTCGATGATGAGCCTAGACAGCCATGGCTACACGTCTCCTGTCTCATCTACCGCGACACTCACGCAGAATGGAATCTTTGGCGACCACCAGATTCTCTCCACATCTGCTATGCACGCACACCGGGATGATGTTCCCGATATGTCGTTTGACATGACATTTGCTGTCGGTGGTCATTGATCGTTGCTCATTTCCTCTGCTATTTCGTCATTTTCTCGTTTGAACACTGTTCGCATTTCCTTTCAACTGCTCATCGACGAAGGCTCGACAGAAAAAACCTGGTTATTTGTGGTTTCTTGTTTCCTTCGTTCTCGGTACATGTCTCCTTTTCGTTCCACCGACCTCCTGCCCAGTGGCAACCCAAGTGAGAGACATCCCCCGTCGACACCTCACTCTCGGGACCCTGGGCAGTGTCGGCATGAACCCCAGCCCACGCTGGGTATCTTATGACCATACATTGACGATATCTCCTTGTTTTCTTGGCGCTACGAGACGATGGTTCTTACATCACGGTCCATGTTGGTTCACTCTCTTTCCTTCACAGTCGGTGGGGATACGTTATTCCGCTTGCTGTCTGTCTCGACGCCGGGCGTAACTCGCATGCGGATGAAACCCATGCAGAAGTCGATCGCCTGGCGCAGTTGATGGCAAGCTTGCACAATGAAAGCTCAAAACGTTATTTTCGGGGAAGTAAGCGCTGGTCGGAACATCACCAGCCGAGCCTTGTTCTCGACACGAGGACACAGAAGAGGCGCAGATGCGTCCTCGAGGAGAGCGGAAAAAGAGGCAGACGAGCGGACATGATTCGCCGCATCCTCAAACAGAAAAGTGCGTGTGTGTATGTGTTTTCTGCTTTGGTTCGCTGTACGTACATTTGCTCTTCATCACTGGTTCAGCGAGGCGTTGGAGCGTGTGAGACTTTCAGAGATCATCATCGATAGGCGACAGACACGCCCCGCGAGGTTCAGCGGGGACAACGGCACGGCGTTGATTTGAGTTTGAGTTGCATTTGGCTTGCATTTTTTCTCCTGTACAAAGACATGGGGTGATCGTATTAGAATCGCTGACTCGCTCGCGGGCGGGGGGTCTGGGGAAATGGCATTCCCAGCGGTCCAATGATGTTATGAGGCGTTTTTGTTTGGTTCGTTTTTATCATGTATGTATGTATGTATGGTTCGGGCGAGGGTGGTTGGGGTTCGCTCGCTGGCTGGCACATCGCATCACATCAAAAAGTCATGGCTGGCTGGACCAGAAGGGGTTGGTTGGTTGGTTGGGTTGGGATGGGTTGGGGAAGAAGTACAGTATAGTACAACATGTAATGTATAAATACCTACTGTCGGCGGTGGGAGTGGAGAAGCTTCCTGGAAGCAGGGTTGTACTTACTCGGAGGGTGGAATACAAGAGAACCTTTGTGGTTGTACCTATTTCACACATGTTCTCTGGATCTCTGGCTTGATGAACGCCGTCTGGGGACGGACATGTGGGGGAGATCTCGGCCTTCTGGATTTGAACTTCCGGAGATGGGTGAGACCCGCACCTCATTGGAGCAAAATTGCTCACGACACTGGCGAATTAGAGGTTGGTTTGAGCGTCGAGATGAGACCAAGGGGTGTTGTCATTGGTGGAAGTGGAGATGCATCTGGATCTGGATCTGCAGAGGGAATTGACAGCGGCACGGGAGTGTCCGAGGTCTGCGTTGTGCTGCTTTCGAGTGGATCTGCGTATGCTTCCAGTCAGCTTGAACTGGGGACAGGACGGGCTAGACCGGCGTATATATGCGTTGATGGCGGCGGCGGTGGTTGGTGCGTGGTGCAGATGGCCCGCTGTCAAGCTGTCAAGCTGTCAAGCTGTCAAGCTGTCAAGCTGTCAAGCTGTCAAGCTGTCAAGCTGTCAAGCTGTCAAGCTGTCAAGCTGTCACGCTGTCACGCTGTCAAGTTGTCGCACTCGAGGCTGTGTGCGTGGTGTCGATCTCGGCTCGGGACGGACGGACGCCTCGGCGAATTTTAGTTCCGAGTCTAGGCCTAGAGTAATTTGTAGACTGTGAGGTGGATGTTTCTAGCGTTGTCGTGCCCGAAGGAGAGGACGCCACTCCCGAAGAGGATCTGATAAGACATGCTTTGCGTTGCCCACTACGGTGGGATGCGTTTGTTGGTGTTGCATCTGGTGACTAGCGTGGTGATGTTTGTTGAACGGACACGTATCAGCATGGTGGTGGAACTGCTGAGGGGGGGATGTTGCTGGCGCGCGTCAACTCTGACTGCGTGTGCTCGTGTGTTGTGACCCAGGGGGCGCGATGCGAGGCAGTGGATGCCCGCTTTCTGTTGCTTCAAACAGTCTGCGGGACCCACGCCGATGTATGCACGATTCCCTCCTGTGACTGATGGTCCGATGTTTATAGTGTGTGGTAGGGAGGGGACGCTCCCGCTACGAAAGCACATGTCAAGACCGCCATCGGGCGTGGGCGTGGTGGGAAGACATGCCTTGACCAACACCGGGGAGGCGCTGTCTATGACAGCTATGTTGCTTGAAGCGGGTCCAGAAACAACGCTACGAAACTTCATTGTGACAAAGCCAAACATCCTGGCATACCCTAAACCGGTCCCTTCCCAACGCCTCCAATAACGCCGAGCGTCCTGATGTTCCCCCGTCTGCAAGTTGGAGTAGGCGCAACGCAAGCATCAGTAACGCCAGCCGGCTCTTCCAATCCCCCAAAACGCCATTATTTCCATAACAATAACCCCCGACATACCAAACAAGGATACCAAATCCCGCCAGGGCCAGCCCGACAACATTTCACAACCACTGCCAACTCCCCTTGACCCTCCCGCTATTCACCTCCGCCAGCTGCCCAAACACACCCAGTGACAAATCCAGATCCGTAGGCTTGCACCCCGTACACCTATCCACCACCTTGACATTCACCGAGACATTCCCCTTCCCACCCTCACTGCTCCTCGTCACCCGAATCCATTTCCCGCAGAGCGGATTCTGATTCGGATTCCCTCCGCTCGCGAGGTTCGGGCCAGCCGCATCGAACAGTTCCCACGCCACAGCGCATATCGCATCGTTATCCGAGTTGGTCAAGCCGCAGGCGCCGAGGGCCGGGCTAAAGTAGGTGAGATCCCCATCCCAGATTTTCCCGCTGTCGTCTGGAAGGGGGAGACTGCCCCTGCCGCGGGTGCGGTTGCGTAGACCTAGGCCTAGACCGAGGCCGAGCGCTAGGGCGATGATGAAGATGAGAAGGAAGAAGAGGACGATGCAAGTAGCGCGGGTGAGGCCGCAGAGGTATTTGCGGTTGGGCGGGAGGACGCCGTCGAAGCGGCTGCGCAGACGCGAAGGGAGGGTTTGCGGGTGGGTACTTGGTGAAGCGGAGTGGGCGGTTGGCAGGATGCCGTTGCCGACGAGGGATTCCTTGTGGAAGGATTCATTGGAGCCCGGGGCGAATGAGGATCGGGGGCTGTTACGGACGGAGCGGGGCTTTGGGCGAATTGCAGCTGCGAGGCGGCTTCGTTTCAGTGACCTTGAGAGTTTGATGCGGGAGAAGAGCGGTCGTTTTGGGGGTTTCGCGGGGACCTCCCAATCGGGTAGGTATCGGATTCGTTCGAGCGGCGTTGATGGTCGGGGTTCTGGTCGGGGGTCTGGTCGGACCTCTTCCGGCTCCGGCTTGTCGGCCATGACGGGCCGGGGTCAGGGCGCCGAGGGGTTGGCGTCAGTTGGGGGAGAAAAAAGTCAATTGGGGACAATTAGTCTGTTCGCCAATTGACAGGTGGAAGGGGGAAGGGGGGTCCCCAACGAGGCATGCTTGGGATTTTAACGAACGAGAAGACAAAGCTGTTTCACAGCCACCGAAACGAAGAATGTCTTCCCTCGGGAGGCGGGGTTCGTGTCACGAGCATAAGCGATGACGATGCTCATCAATTGGCTTGGAGAGGTCGCCAAAAAACCGGGAAATCGCTCGTGTTGCCTTCATGACGCCCTGACGAATGGCATGGCGTGCCGTTCGTGTTCGAGGGTGACACCTGCCCGCCTCTCGAATTCCAAGCTGGACGGCTGGGAGGTGGTCGGGAGGAGGGGTGAACCCCGCGGAAGCAAGGGTGGCAGGATACCCACTGTTACCCGTGCCAAGCTTCCAGACACCACAACTGCCGAAGCAACGATCCATGCCGTCGACCAGCCCTTGCTTTTCACCAATTCCTCACGCCAATTCAGGTTCGCTGTCGATTGCCCCATCTTCTAATAGGCCTCTTTCTTCGCTTTGCTGACTGCTCGCACCTTGCTTGCTCTTTTCCACGGCTTCTGCCGCGACGCGGACGCGCGCCCATTGCAATCGCCGCAGCACACTCGTGCCTTCCGGTGCATGTGCCTCGATCTCTTTGGTGAAGACGTCATCGATGGCTTCGAGTTTCAGGCCCCCTGTCTCAGGGTAGAACAACCACACGATGCCCGCGTTGGCGACATTGAAGGCTGCCCAGATGAGGTAGAAGGCCCATCCCATCTTGGCAATCCCAACCGGGGTGACCTCCACCACAATCCAGTTCCCGATGAAGTCGGCCGCGGCTGCAAGTGCTGACCCTTTGGCTCTGATCTTCAGGGGTAGGATCTCGGGTGGGTAGATCCACACGCACGCCATCCAACCCCACGAGAAGAATGCTTCGAAGAGGAAGAGGAAAACCACGGCCGTGATTGCACCAGTGCGCGTCCCAGAAGCGGTAGCCAGGGCCTCTCCGATAAGCACCAAGCCCATCCCCAACGCCATGCTGACGAGAAGCTTGCGTCTGCCGATCCGATCGATGGTGTACCAGGTGACGAAGGACGCCAAGACATACCAGAGCTGAGTGAAGCAGCCGAGGAGGAGCGCGTTCTCCTGGTTCATGTCGAGAGCCGTCCGGAACAGTGTCGGGGCGTAATATGTGACGATGTTGATGCCGGAAAGCTGCTGCATGAACTGGATTGCCACCGCAAGGTAAAACCTCTTGTGAGCGCTGACACCGTTTGACCGGAACAGATCTCCCCAGGAGCCCTGGGCTTTGCTCTCCGCCTGAAGCGCGCCGAGTATCTCCGCCATCTCCTTCTGAACTTCCCTGTCATCCTCCGACTTTCCTCTTAATCTTGCCAGCACAGCAAGTCCCCTCCCGGGATCCTCCCCATAGCGCCGCATCAGCCATCTCGGGGTATCCGGAAGGAATGGCGTCGCGGCCAGTATGTACGCGGCGAAGACGCATTGGAAGATCAGCGGGAATCTCCATTGGGCCTCGCCGGGGTGGAAGAAGAAGCCGTAGTTGATGCAGTATGCCATCAGCAACCCGACCAGCATCGTTGTCAGCTGGCAGCACACCTGCCACCCCCGCTGAGCATGCGCACTGATCTCGCTCTGATACACCGGCGTCACGCTCGTTGTGAGCCCGATGCCAACACCGACAACGACTCTCGCAGCCATGAAGGTCCCTCGTGCGGCGGCGCACCCCATCGCCAGCCCACCGACACCGACAAGCAACGCGCCAAGGAGCAGCGTTCGTTTCCGGCCGAGTTGGTCACCAGTGAAGGCGGCAAGAATGGCACCGGCCACCGCGCCGACATCATACAGTGCGGTGATGGTTCCAATCTCTAAAAATGAAGGGTGTCCCATTGCGGCGAGCCATGATGGCGAGATGACGACGCCGGACATGACGCCTTGGTCGTATCCGAAGAGGAGGAACCCCGCGCTGCAGACCGACGTGATAGCCGCCACCAAGGGGGCGCCCCGAAGCTGAGACAACATCGCCGCCGACACCCGAGGAATGTGTTGTGACTGAGCGGTGTTTTGCCAGTCTTTGACTTTGCGATGTTCGTCGGGTGTTGATGTTGAGATGACGTTGCTGGGATGAGGCCTGGAGAGTCAGCTGGCCATCCCTGTCGGTCTTGGCGGCCCACCAAACGGTTCGTTCGAGATTCGGGGTTAGGGTTCCCCGAAGCTCAACAAAGACTCACTCCCCAATGATAGAAATTAGGGAACAAAAAGCACGATATGATGAAGTCCGTGCTAAAGTACAAGGTAGAGGAGAAGATGAAACGTATGGTGGAAGCATGTAGCTGCTGGCGGCATACTTCTATCTAGGTACTAAACGTACTTCTCACTGTGCCGTAATCTCGCAATCGAAGCTTTGTAGAGCTAGCTGTCAACGAGTTGGTGGACGTAAAGTGTCAGTGTGGCTCGGCCGGCGGATGTATGCCCGTTCATCGAACCCGGGATGCCTCCTTGAGTTCAAGGGTCTGATGCAGTTCCTCGGGGATACCTACCGAGCGTTCCCATTTACAAACTCTTATACTCTCGCAGTGCATCCACCACAACCTGTCCAACCGCCAAGAGCTTCTCCTCCTCCAACCGTCCCCCAAGCACCTGGATTGTCGCCGGCGCGCCATCATACGCAACTGGGTCATCTACCAAACGTCAGCCCAATCTCACCCAAGTTAACAAAAAGTTGCCAGGTTTTGCGCCCACAAGCTTCCCAAACCCTCCTATCCAGCTCTCCAGCAGGGGTGTAGTCCTTCTCAAACGTATCCACCAACTGATCTGCCTGAGTTACAGGCACCACAAGCGTCGCATGGTCAATCAGATTAGCCAAAGTGATATACGCATGGTAAAGCGGCTTCCCGGGGATCAGCCCCGCAGATGTAGCGACGGGGAGGAGAACGGCATCGACAGGTTGCCCTGTGGCGGTTTTGCTGGCGGTAGACTGCCAGTAAGCTAGATGACGGGCTCGGTAGTTCATCATGTTCTGGACGTATTGGGCAACCTCGATAGCAGTTTTGGGGGGCTGAGGCTGTCCTGTTGGGGCGAAGGGCACAAGCTGCGGGATCATGGGTTCTCCGGAGAGGGCGAGACGCAAGAAGACATCGAAGTTGCCGTCGGCCCTGATGATGGAGGACTGAACCCTGTCAGATGGCAGAAGCGAGAAAGGGGAACAACTCCTACATGTATTGCTGCTGCTTCTTGGATTGGTGGGCCTTTCCAAGGGATGACCTCCAATAGTGTCAGAGGGTTTCTTCAAGGGGGAGTCCAAGGGTGAGAACCTCGTGTCCAAACTTCTCCAAAGCCGCTTTGGCCATCCTCAAAGCTCGAATAATGGGCGGATGGGGTTTCACGACTCCATCAAAGTCCATGAAACCAAACGAGAGCTTTGAAGGTAGCTTCGGTTCCCTCCAGGGTATGGGCAAGACGGACGGATCGGTACGCCAAGGCTCACTAGATACGAGCGCCTGAAACACATGCCTCAGGGTCGAAATCGAGGGCCCCAGGATCCCGACCACTGTCGGGATATGGATCTGCCCAAGTGATGAGTTGGGCATATCCTTCGTTGGCAATCTTCCAGCCGAAGGCTTGATGCTGAACACCCCATTGAAGGCAGCCGGCATGGACACGGATCCGCCGATGTCTGTTCCAAACCCCACCGCGCTTCCCCTCAGCGCTTGGATGCCCCCTTCACCGCCTGAGCTACCACCGGAGGATAGGTTTTGGCATCTTGGGTTTTGGTGGTATCCCAAGATGTTATTGTTGGTTTCCCAGTACCAAAGGCTTTGGACGGGAGTGGTCTTGGCGATGATGATTGCACCGAGGGACTCCAGCTTCCGAACGAGCTCGCTTTCGGCGCGGTACTTGATCTCGGAGGTCTTGTCACCTTCGAAGCTATCGATCCAGCCAACGTATCCCATTGTAGTACCCATCCCTTTGACATGGAACTGGTCCTTCAGCGTAACAGGAAGACCGTGGAGCGGGCCACTGGGGTGATGGTGCGATTTCCAAAACTCGTCGAGCCATTTGGCACGCTTGAGGGCGTTGTTGAAGCCAATTTCAATGAGGGATCGGTTCTGGAAGAGAATTGTCTGTCAGTCACGGTGCACAGAGGGATTACGGGAGCGGATGAAGGGAAGGGATATTCGTACCAGTTGGTGCGCGAACGCGGCGCGCTTGCAGAATGCCGCGGTGACATCCATTGCCGTGAGAGAGCCATCCCTGGTTCTCTCTAATAGAATCGAAGCATCCAGATTCGTGAGATGTCTCGTCTTGTCGTCCAGAATCCCATCGAGGAAGTGACCTGCAATGTTCCGCAGTTCTCTGGCTCGGTTGAGGGTCTCCTCTGGGAGTCTCCACTCCGGCGGGATCTTCTGCGCCTCACGCTCCCGCTTTTCGGTCGCGACTTCCTGCCACGGGGGCAAGTCCTCTCCTCGCCGGGAATGCTCCATTTGGCGTTTTCGATCTGCCGTCAAATTTCCTGTCCCTTTGGCTGTCAAAGGGGATGACAGAACAGAGGGAGTTATTGGGACATTCTCCTCGCGCTGTTGTCTTTGAGACTTTCACCATGACATGGAAGTCGCTGCTCGGTCGTGAGAATAACTCGCTCTCCAATTGGATGGGTCGGACCGAGGGACCGAAACCTCCCTACTTCCGGGTTCTAAGCAACTGAGCGGCGCGGTATTCGCGCATGCAAACACTGTCGGAACGGGAAACGTTTTGGGACGGCTTTCCCCTTTGGCTATGGCGTATGTAGTGAGGATCGCGGTGGGTACCACAAAGAGCGGTACCCTATCCCGTGCGCGAGGGGTGTTTGGGGCTTCCGCTTTCCCCAGGCTCACTTTTCAGTTTATCGATCGTCCTCCTCATCAGACGCTGTACTCAACCGCTCACTCAGCAAGCATGACAAACCTGAGCCGAATTCACCCCAAGGCATTCAGCCCTACGATGCGGAGGCCCCTCAACACCCCCCAATGAGACAACGAGCTTCGACATTGCCGGACGCGCCAGGTGTTTGAAGCTCATCGTTGGTGCTTCCGCTGAGGCCGCCCCGTCCCATCTAATAGCTGCTTCAGGAAGGAGCCCTAATCATCAAGCGGACAAACACTCTGAATCGATGCAACCACACGACAATTTGCCAAGGCCTTTCACTTTGTCAGGCATCAAACAAGGCAAAATGAGGTATCTTGTCAAGACATCTGAGCTCGCGGGAGACAGTTCAGTTCTCTTATTAGACAAAGAGTGAGAGATATGTAAGTGGGGGCCGGAATTTGTAAAGGACGGCAATATAATCGTTCTCGGTGAACTCGCGGCAATGAACCCCCCTTGTGAGGCGTGTGTAACCTCATGATGGCGAACATAAAAGCCGAGCAAAAGGACCAGCTCATCCAGCACAAGTCGCTCACACAGGAAATTTCTTTTACAAAAGTCGTTGCAAACATCGTCTCACCAGCCATCATGCTCATCACAAACCTCTTGGCCATTGCCTGCCACGTAGCCGTCTCGCTTGGCGCAGCGCTTCCTCAACCCCACGGCATCAGCGCCCGCGATCTCACCGATGGCTCAGCTGATACGGCAACTACATGCTCTGGTTCCAAGCTTGACAACCTCCCACCTATGGATTGGAAGCGTGTGAAGAGGGGTGAGACAAATGTAATCCGAATTGAGCCCCCTGACTGGAGGCGTGATGAGCAAGGCACTGATGCAAATGGACCCAAGGGCCCGGGCTGGAAGAGGGGTTGCGTGTAAGACAATTATCCCTCTGAGCTTTGAAACACGGGATTCTGGTGCAGCACGGCCTGATTTTTGCGCGAGGCGATTGTCCAGGGTATGCAGAGAAGACGAGGAGCGCTCATGTAATGATTGATGCCCGAGAACTAGATACTGCAGTTGCCATATCCAAATTGAACCGACTGGCCTTGTTTTTCAGACTGAAAACCAGAGATTGGAAATAAATGAATGACGTGACGAACAGGCCTCACGAGCTGAACACAAAGTCCAGTCGTAGCCGCCAGAATGGGAAGCTGCCCCGTTCAAAGGGGCTCCGAGGCCCACCAGCGCCTTCCTTCAAAACCAAGGCACCGTTGTCATAGGTCGGACAAGGAATAATGTGGGGTCTGCACATTGGATCTGACAATGTCAATGGAAGGGGAAGGTGCATGGGATGCTCATGCCCCACCCAATACCTCCGCCATCTTTCGTGAAGCGGATCTCAATTCCAACCTCAACGACCTTGACAACCATGATCTAGATACATTCCAGTTTATTCCAAACTCTCTATGCTCCTGTTCGTCTTGTAAATCGGCCTTCCAGTCCACTCACATCACCACGCCATTTGCAGATTCAGAGCTTTGTGAGTATCCGCCGCCAGGCGGGTAACTGCCCAAGACGACCTGGACACCCCGATCCCTTGAGCTTGTTACTGCGTTCTCGCATGGAGGGGTGATTCCGCATCGGCAGCCAATGGTGGCGTCCTTCGCGCCTTAACGAAGCAGACGGCAAACCCTATCGCAACCACAACTATTTCCAAGCTGCCATGACACAAGCCTGCACTACGCCGAGAAATCTACCATCATATATATCCAATCTGTCAGTCTGGACATGCGCTGTTCTGTTTTAGAGAGATATCATCTTGTGTGGGGCTTGCAGCGAGGAGGACGAAGCGTTCAGATTGTTAAGGGTTGACCTCCAACAGAATAGTAGGACGCCATCTGCGCCTCCTGAACTTGATTTGTCGGTCGGGCTTCCAGAGCCTCGTTAGAGGCATCTGCAAACAAGGCGAGTACCCCTCTTTTCCTCAGTGTCCAGAGATGACACCATACCCAGAGACTAACCGGCTCTGTAGGCAGCACTTGGGCAATATCAACGGCAGTGTGCGCAACTCCCCGGCGGGATATACAGCCGCAGAGCTTCACTTCTGATTTGGAAGGGGGAGACCCATCCAGGACGTCACCCAGCCATCCACAGCGGCGCCGACGCGAGAATCCTCCTCTGTATTGCCAAGCACAGTGTCTTGCAAAACCACGATGTCGTCTGTTTCGTCCATCGACACAACGGCCATTGACAGTCCCGAAAATGAAGTGACAGAACTTTTCAGGGGCTTCTATGCAGCACCCAAGATCAAAATGGAACCCAACCATCTGGAGGCTTGGGTAAAGATCAAGGAGCGACTTCAGAACACTCTTCAAAATACCTACCGACCGAAACCGGGCATGGACTCTACGATGTCACTCGAGTTCATGATGGCGGGTCAATCTCAGGAGAGCATGCAGCCAGCAGTCATCCTGGTCTGCTGCAGCGATGCCCACCGAAAGCAACTGAAGAAGATTTTGAGGGCGCAGACTTGGATCGCCGAGTACGGCTACCCTTGTCTGGTAGTTGTGGATCCTCTTCGAGCATTGTAGTTTCGTGATTGGAAGCTTCAGTGTGGCATTGGAGGTGAGCCTTTGGTGGCCGAGTATACTCGAGGGGCTGTTGTTGAGGACTCAGATGAATGAGGGGAGACTCGGGCAGTGTTGGTTGTATGGAATGCTGAAACGCGCGGTGTTTGTCATTCAAAAGCTCAGATGGTAGTCGGTGAGTTACTAAGATCTGGATCTACTGTTCTACTCGACGCTGACAACCTGCAGTTTCAATGGAACGGCATCGGGCAACCGCCTGCCGCGAGTCTCCTCCTCGTCTGCTCGCGTATCTCGGCCCGCATCTTTTCCATCTCGACCTCCCCCTTACCACGGAGGCTGTCTGGGCCGAGCTCCGCGGCCAGATACCCTCCAGGGAGATAGGCTGGGTCGCCAGGGACAACACCGCCCGTGAGCCGCGTAAGAAGAGCGCCAGGGCCCCATCTGTTCCAAAATGTGGGCTTGACGTACCACGGGTAATCGTCCCATTGGAGCATGTGGTACTTTCCAGTCTCGGGGTCCGGCTCCTCATCAGTTGTGACGAAGCGAAGCCTCATCCATTCCGGTCTTGGAGGAGAGAGGTTTCGCAAAGCCCAACTTCGAATAGCGCAGAAGCCTGCGACGAGCGAGAAGTAATACTGCGGTGGTTCATCGATCCTATTGTTGTCAGCGCCGAAGCGAGAGACTTGGTCTTGCGAGATGCAAAGGGGGACACTCACATCAACGCATTTCTCAGCCTCGTTTCCATCACGGCGCTTATGAGATGGGTGACAACACCATGCAACCAAGGGGGACTTCCGGTCAGCAAAATGTCAATGGAATGTTTTCCCAACTTCTTGTTCGACTGCGCTGGGACCATGGTCGCCCGTTCATAGTCCTCGGACCACGCCAGGATGGCCTGCGTCCACGACAACCCGTCATTAGGCTTTCCCTCCAAGTACGGTTTCAGCTTTTCGAACGAGATATCCATGGCAGCGCCCGTATCCTTCCAGTAGACTCCCAGGGCGCACATCTCGGCATCTGTGAGGGTTCGCCAGTCGAAACGCTCAAGCCACTTGATCGGCTCTGTCACCAATAGGCCAATGGTGTAGATCATGTCGTCGTTCAAGATCTTGCCAGACTTTCGATACAGGCCATGCATGTAGTTCATGCGAGCAAGACCGTGGACCCTGCGCTCCGACAACGGGTGGGACTTCGTCTCCGACAAGACGGCGCCGGTGTCGGCTGTACGCTTGGAAGCATTTTCGGGCTTGGAGAGCTGGCCTGTTTTGATGAGGAGGTCGGAGATGGTGGGGATGCCATATGTCTGGAATGCGGTTGACTGGTGAGTCTCTTGGACGTGTTGCGTTGCGGATGATGGAAGAGGAGAAAACTGACCTTGAAGAACCCGAAGAACAGGCCTTTGTTGTAGAAGAATGGGAACTCCAGCTCGCCGAGATCGGCTTGAATATGGTACGCGTCCTCGAGTGTCATGGTTGCCATTGACTCACGCGTCGGATATCTGCGTGTCACTTTGTCCCGTCGGCGGTACCGCAGTGTGCGAACCAGGATGAGATACGAAAAGGCTGCGATGGCCCATTGGGGCCAGCTCAAGTTGAGAAACTCCATCGGCAGGGAGCGAAATCGAAGTTCGACAGAGAGCAAGGAACTGACCAGTTGCTCAACGCAGGCGCAGGGGAAGAGGTACCTTATATACTCGGAACATTCTCGCCTTCGGCATAATTTCAATGTGGCACGCGGTCCTTCTCGAATCCTCCTATGCTACCTTGCGGCGGGTTGCCACCTCAGTGGTTGACCATGTTCCAAACACCAACAGGCCTTGGCGGTTTGTTTTGCCGTTCTGGTGCTGTCCCGCAGAGGCACAGTCTTATCCAAGAAAGTTCCGAGCGATGCTGCCCCGCATCGCCTTCGCGTTGCACTCGATTCCGCACCATACAGCTTGGGTTGTGTTTGTAATTACTTCGTACTGGATCACCTCATCAGTATTATTATCCCCATCAGGACAGACTTCCCAACAAGGATACACATCCATGATGCACATGCTAGCGACGCAATGCACGGGTCTAGATAGGGCACTACCAAAGTGGTGGCCAAGTCCACGGCACTGTAATACCAGCGTGTGATGCATATAGTGCTTACCCGCCAACACCCGCTCGAACTCCGCTCCCCAACTCCGCACCTTGCCAAACTCCGCTCGTTGTCAATCTACGAAGTGCGAAGGATCGTATCGGATACAACAATCGCACGATGGCTGGAGGCTACAGCTCAGTCACCGAGACAGCGTCGATATCGTGGAACGGAACTCCGCTCGCGGTAACATTGGGTACATGCCTCTTTGTCGGTGTACCTAAATGTATATCGCAGCGATATCGAGGCATTCACGATCCGCTGCAGTCAGCGCCGACTCCGTCTGCGTCAGCATCGTCAGGATCCGGTTCTTCCTGACTTCGACTCCTTGCGGTCCACCCAGATACCGACCCGTTCTGAAGCTGCGCCGAGTTAGCTCAAAATCCTGGGTGACGTTCAAGGGGGGGTTATCAAGACACGCGCGTACCTCCAGTGTAGGTTTCCCAGCGCGACATCTCGACAGATGCCGACGAAGCGGAGGACTTCACGATCGATCTTCTCGCCCCAGACGGGCATGGTGGCTAGCGCGCGGTACCATCTCTGGTAGCAGTTGTCCATCATGACGCCGACCTCGTCCATGGCTTGCTGGGCGGAGAGGCCTTGGTTGCCTTTCCTGGCGAGGTTGATGATGTTGAGGTACGTGTTGAGTGTCTGTCCTGTGGGTTAGGGGCTAAGATGCAAAAAGGGGTTAATGGGGATTGACTCACCACGTCCTTCTTGAAGGATGCGATGTCGTTCACCCTGGTCAGAGCCACGGCGTCAGTGTTGCGTCTACCGGGAGGGAAGCTCGACTTACAAGACCACCATCTCGGCGGAGATACGCATGCATTCTTGCAGGGAGGGGTGTTGGAGAATACGCTCCGGCAGAGATGTCACACCCTCAGCGTACTCCGTCAGGGCGATGGCGGGGTACACGCCAATGGTCAACACGCGAAGGTCCATGTACTCTTCCACGGTGTAGGAGCGCAGCCTGTTGGCTCGGGTGTCTTCGACTTGTTGGAGGAGGCCCGAGTAGTAGCGCTGGTGCATGTCTATCCAGTGGCTCTGGAACTCTGTTGGCGGGGAGATCAGTCTGGGGCTTCGTCGGCTGGGGGCTCGTAATTACCTAGGGATGAGTTCTTCGACTGTTAGCACTCCGCATCTTGACGTTTGGGGATATGTGTTCAACCAACCTTTCTCACACCATCAGATATCGTCTGCATCAAGTACCGCACGGGCAGCTTCGTGGGCGAAACCCGCAGAGAGCCCTTCATCACAGCCAGCGTCTTGTCAATCTCCTCCCTGGCCGCCGCCACATCGGTCATGAGATGGCCCTCGTCGAATTCTGTTGCATCACACATGTCAGCAGGTGCACACCAAACTACCATGGAAAGGGTGGCAAACGGTCGTCAAAGAGAAACACCCAGTGGTTCCAGTCCATCGACAGATTGAGCGTTGCCTCGTCACAAGTGTGGCACCAGGACGAGGCGAGGAAGGCTAGGTCGACTTTGGCGTTCTTGGCGGCCCATTTGCTGTCTTTCTTCATGATGCGGGCGACGCGGGCGTCGGCTTCGAGCTTGACGCTGGCGTATTGCGGGTTCAGGTGGACGTCGGAGGACATGATGGAGGAGAAGAGGTCGGGGATGAGGATGCAGGTCTCTGTTGGGGCTAGGGGTTGTGGGGGGTTGTTGGGACTTGCGTTTGTGGTGGGGGCGGACTTGGGGTCGTTTGTGTTGAAGGGGGCTTTCTCGTTGAGGTCTGGCTCAGCTGGAATCTGTGGGAAGTCCCTGAGTTCTCCGTCGGCTGTATGGGAAGGCTCGGGGTCGTCTATGTTTAGGGCGGCTTTCTCGTCGAGGCTTGAGTCGGCAGAGATATCAATTTCCGTGGCCATGACAGCTGAGGCCTGATCATGCTCGGGGAGCTGGCCGTTGAGGAAAGGCAGACCAAGAATCCACGCCACAACGTGATGGAGAACGTCAATGTTCAAGGAATGCATCGTGGAAGATGTGAGGTAGTCGGCCATTGTGGAAAGGGAAGTGAGTGGAAGTGTTGTGTTGAGGTGAGTGGCACTGTTTTGAAGCAAAGAGAGCAATTCGACTTAAATACAGATGCAACTTTTGACACGCGGTTCAACGCTCGAGTGCCTGATTCACATGAGGCAGTTCTAGATCGATTTTGGACGAAAGTCCGGGGTAAAAGACGCCGAACTGGACATGGACGGATCTAGACCGCGTGTCGAACGCCATCCGACCTCTATGCCCAAGTGGATGTTTACACCATACAAACGCCAGTTACCCGACCATCAACGGAAGCCCATGCACGCCGACGTCTTGGTTGACGGCCTAACCCGCGAAACCAACATCCGCTCCCGCCGGCAAGTTCCATGGAGGGACTTCAACCGGGACGGCCCATCGGAAGGCCTCGTGCGCGTGTGACGCCGTGCTGTCATGCCCCCAGGGTGCGTGCCTCTCCACAGCGACGTGGAGCATCTTGGAGCCTCGTGAGGACCGATTGTTTTTCATGACGTGTGCTGCTGGATACACCGCGGCTAGGATCTAACATGCGGCTCGGATGCTATCCCCACAAACGCAATATCCCCCTCTTGAAAGACCAGATGCGAAAGCAGCATCAACCAATCGGTTTCCTCGGCAGGCTCGACTTCAACCTGGTTGGCTCCCTTCCAGACCCCCAGTATCGGCCGAAGAGGACGCCGGCAGCGGGTGCCCGCTGCTCATCGGACCGCAGCACGGAAGGAAGCAGGGGGAAATGCGAGAAGGGGAGTGCAAATTTGTCACAAATCCCATGACCGGGATTCTGGATTCGATGGTGGATTTTTTTACCTGGCCATCGAGGTTCTCATTGAAATTGGTGCGCTGTCGCCAATGCAGCTGGCCAGAGCCCATCTCATCAATCTCATCTTGCGATTGCCGGCTGCAATGCACAATGCAATGCACATGTCGTTTGACAGTGCCGGGGTCACATTTAATTTAAGTGGAGGCGTTCTAGATCGGTTACTTCCTCCCCATCGGACTTCTCTTCAGACTTTTTGCCTTGGGCTGCGCCGTCAAGGTGCAACGCCTTGTTTACCTTCCCTCACGTCGTCGGCTACCCCTTTTCAGAAGACCCACTTTCGGGAAACCCCTTCTTTGACAAAAATTGGGCTGCACGCACCCGCACCTACCCACATCTCGTTCGGGACACGCCATTGCAGTGGCTGGAGAGTGGCAATACCGAAGCCGAGTCATCAACAACATCAGATCGGGATAATAGTATAGTGGTCAGTACTTCTCGTTGTGGACTTGCGCCGACAGCGACCGAGAGGACCCAGGTTCGATTCCTGGTTATCCCATCTCAATTTTTGCTCTTTACGGCATGTGAGATGCTCGATCGGTTGCATGCGAGGGTGTTGCACGGCAGAGGAGGACTTTGCGAGGGAGGTTGGTCGGGTGAGGGTCGGTCGATGGTTTTTGGTGTTGGTTGGGTTCACGGCGTTGGTGTTGCCTGGAGGATCTCGTGTGGGCAAGTCATGGGAGCTGCATTTCGAGACATTGGGATCGGAGATTTGTGGCGTTGGGGTGGTGGCCATGAGTAAGGTACGAGGTAATGTTGACGGGTTGGAGATTCACGTCCACCATTCAAGTCGTATCTCACGCCACAAGAACCTCGCCGACATGCTCCTGGCCCTCTCCTCGCTATCATCATCCACCCCCTGCATAGACACCTCCCTCGCCAGCACCTTCTCATGGACCATCGATCTCCTCTACAAGGGCTACTACCAAATGACCAACTACGCACATGGAGGTCTGGAGCAACTTTACATTCGAGTTGACCAACCCGGCGATCAACGAAGCAGTTGAGTGTTCTGCATTCGGTGGAATCCGACCTAACTTCTTCGACGGCACGATCTGGTACTCCTGCGATAACTGGAAGACGTCGCTTGGTGCTGGGTTAGAGTCTGTGACCTGGTGGGCGTTAACGGATAATTTTCGGGATGTGAGTCGGATTGAGATGGTGCAGTCTTGGGTTTGTAGGGATGGTGATAGATATCCGTAAGTGCCCGCCGGCTACTTTTGATGATCTGTTGTGGTCAAAGGGGGTGGGTGCAGGCAGATTCTCGCTGCGAGGGGAGAGGCCGAGGTGGAGATGAGGTGCACAGAGAAGTTATATGAGAACCTGGATTATGAGAAGCCGGGGGATATTTTGAAGAGCTTTAAGAGGGAGTGTGAGAGGATTGTGATGGAGGTTTGGCCGGTGGAAGGGGGGAGGCTTGTCTGAGTTCGCACAGATCGTCAATATTACCCAGACATCAAGTATCGCGTCTTCACCAACAATTCATCTTGGTTCGCCCCTTTCGCTCCACGGAGAATCGACATACAACAGAATTGGACTTGCGTCACAGAGATAGAGGACAATGGGAAGCCGTATAAAGATTACCTCCCCTTTTCATCAGAGACTCAGCTCACAACGAACCACTGGACAGAGCCTAGCACATTCTCTGCCATTGGAGTTGCTGTCACGGAATTCAACTGCACGGAGGATCTTTGGCAGAATCCCGACTGGCAATGGCCACCAGAAGGCCCCTACGACATAGCTTACACCTATAAGGCTAAATGCCAGACTTTGACGCTGGATTTGGTGCCTTTTGATGGAGTGAGGCTAATCTCGGAGGAGATATGGCCGAAGTAGCTTGGGACGGCTGGGAACCTGGTTGGCGCCGTGGTGAATACAAATGTTGCCCGGGATTTGCCGTTCACCAAGGGGCCTGGTGCTGTGCACCTGTCACCGTTCACCGCATACAAGTTACTAGCACGTCCCCCGTTCCACTACCAAGCCCATCGCAATCATCCGCCTTACCACGACATGAAGTAGCTAATTCAGAAAGGTCAAATCGATACTACCGTTTTTGCAGTAGGGCAGGACGATCCCCCGTCTCGATCCGCTGCTCAGGCTCAGGGTAAACCGCCTCCTAGAATGTGGACTATTTGACGGGCGAGCCCCCGGCATCTCTGTCCTTATTTTCTCCTTCGCCCCTGCCTTCACTCATCCCACGTTTTATCACAGATTACGCGGCGGGCTAAGCACGCCATGATGTACACCTGGTTTCAGCTGCTCCTTTTCCTTCTCCCCCTTTCTTCACTCGCCAACCATATCAACTTGGAGTCCAGTACCAATGGTTGCATCCGCAAATCAATTTCCCGTGATTATTCGTGGACCGTGACATTCACATACGGCTCCTACATCGAGTATGGCGCACCCTCGCACATCATGCCGTCCTGGGCATACGTCGTGTTCGATCTTGAGAATCCGGTGACGAACCGTTCATACCACTGCCATGGCCAAAGCACCATGCCGTACAACTGGTTCCTGGATGTCCTCCCTGACCCGTGGTTCAACTGTGCCTTGGGGGAAACTTGGTTTAACGTGGATGTTGTTTGGACTAGAAGCCCTTCCCGCCTGGTGGTAAAGCAGGATTGGGAGTGCCATCTTGATGACAAGAGCGCACGGTGACAGTTCCAGACTGAATTGAACGGACCATATTGATCTGGCTAACTTGTGATAGTTTCAAGCTTACCAGCTTCGGAGAGGTTGCCCCGCCATTAGACTGTTCTGTCACGGAATGGGAGAACCCAAAGTGGTCGATTCCACAAGTGTACTCCACTTACAGGACACAGTGTAACACTGTTACATTAGAGGTGAAGCCGTACAAGGTGGAGATATTGCATGGTGAGTAGAGCGTGGTTTTGGTTATACCTGAAGTTGTACGTAAAGGCTGATCACAACATGAACTGCCAAATGATGTGTGAAGAGCCGGAGGAAATGCACAGGGTAATGAGGCTGGCCAACATGTTTGCGCGGAACCACGGGAGGCTCGTTGCCTCCCAACGGCAGACAAGAATCTCAGTCCTGGAAAGGGCCTAGGAAAGTTTCAAGCAAAAACAAGGGTTGAAGTTAGACTCACATCAGACATAAAAGAATCTTTGTCACATGCCCTTCAACGTCTGACTCTTCCATCTGGGGTAAAACGCCACCATGATCTTCACCACCTTGCTCCTCGCTCTCCTCTCCCTGGCGGCAGCTGCCCCGTCCTCGGTCTCCCAGGCCGAGTCTCGCGCCCGGGTTTTGCCCCGCCAGTCCCAAGATTGCCTCAACCGTTCACTTTCCAACTTCTACTGGATCCTGAACCTCAAGTACTCCGGGCGCATCCAGTTAGGCTCGCCTGATGTGTACCCCATCTTTCCCTCTCAGGCGAACATTACCTTCGATGCGTTCAACTCGGCCACCGGACTCACCACAACCTGCACTTTCAACGAGACCCAATTCACAGGCCTGACCACGACGCTGTATTGCTACTCTCCGCCATCGCTACCGGCATATCCAGCCATCACGACCTTCAGCCTGGCCCGCTCTGACAGCACAAATACCTCCACGACGACGTGGGTGGGTCTGGATCAGGAATGGGTTTATGACGGACCTGATGGGACTCCGTACGTTCCTCTTTTTCCACTGTGTGCCAAGACACGTAGTGCTGAAGCTGACAATACTGTGCGTTTTGCAGCCTGAACTTCCACGCCTCCGACTCCTTCACGTCCGTGCCTGAGTACAGCGTTTCAATCACAAACAACACGGACTGGGAGATTGGTGAGATATATTCGGTCCAGGAGGAAAGCCTTTCTCTCCCGGGGTTGGTTCTCGATGGAATTTCTGTTACGGTATCATCCCAACAGGACGACGCGGTTGTGTGATAGGGTTGCTTCCATGCGGGTATCGCGGTTCCGGCTGCCCAATACAACAGTCATAGTGCTAGATCCACTGAATCTCAGCCTGATTGCCACAGTTCTGTCATTGTGTCTCATGTCGGACCCTTCATCCGACTCGCTCTTCAATTTTCCTTTGTGATTTGGATTTTGACTGCCCGAAGGGAAATCAACTTTACGGATTCCAAACAGGGTTTCCGTGTGTGCTCTGCGGGTTACCGTCTCGAGTTGTTCGGCGCTTGGTGTGTCGCGATCTGTGATGACATGTCTCCGCACTGGGCCACCAGTCATGACGCTGACATTTGAATCGACCAAGATTGTCTTCAAGCCCGCTTTCGCAATACGAAAAGTGGCGTAGCGTAACTCGTTGACATTCGCGTCATTGACCGCGTGGCGTTCCCAGGGAGCCCCATCTGTCCCCCTTCCCCTCCCCGCTCAAGAACAACGTTTGCGGCGTGCCGGTCAATCGTACCAGTCCTACTTCCCCAACGGTTAGAAAACCTCAGTGACACCAACCCTCAATCCTTCTCCCCTGCAGCATCCCCAACCTCCAACACCCCTGCGTCCCCGAAGGCAACCTCAGTGTGCAACCGCAAACATGCAACTCCCCCTCCTCCTCATCTCCCTCCTGACCCTCTCCGCCGCAGCACTCCCCGGCAAGAAGCCCAAGGAGAAGCCCAAGGGCAAGCCCGAGGCCGGCAAACTCAAGATCACCGTCCCCAAAGCATGGGCCGACAACCCAAAGCCCCAAGAACGACAAGACCACTCAAAGCCCATCAAATCCGCCTGCCTCAGCGCGTCCCTCCACGGCAAGTTCTTCTGGGACGTCCTCCTCAAGCAGAACATGACGCTGCAGGCGACGGAGACACCGAGCGGTAGTACTGGCGTGGAGCTGGAGTTGATGGTGCTCAACCCGGCGGTCGCGCACACGATGCTCATGTGTGGAGTGGGTGTTGGTGAGGAGTGGCAGTTCTGCGGGGCTGAGATTGGCAAGAACTCGGAGGATGTGGTTGCAAATGATACGGTTGCGTTGACGAAGTTTCGGCTGCCGCCGCCGACGGTGGATGGGGAGGGGAAGAGGTGGTGGTCGTTGGATGTGGAGCAGCAGTGGATTTGCTATGTGGACGAGACCAGAAAGTGAGTTTGATGTGACTGTGATGTGACTTGGGGTGGTAGGATGGTGCTGACGCTGGAGTAGGCTCAGGTTCCGCGGTAGGGGCAATATCCCGTTGGTGGCACTGGATTGCGACGCGAAAGAAGACGCAACCTGCGGCACTGGCACGGCCAAGTTGGCGATCGATCCGTTGGAGCAGCCGCGGATCATGTATGCAATTGGGTCTGGTTGGGATCCTAGCAAGCAGAAAAATTCATGGGAGTGAGGGGTTGGTGCCGGCTCTGGACGTTGGTTGGGTTTTTGATGAGGGTGATGAATGTGGCGGATATGAAGGTCATCTCTGTAGCGGAAGAAGTACCGCAAGTGTGAAGCTTCTTTTGTGTCTAATCAGGAGAAGAGAAGGAAGTCGATGGGTGAGAAAGTTCTGGGGGCAACGGAGCACGAAGGATTGGGAACAGAGACGAGCGGGGTGAGGACAAGATCAGGCCTTTGATGGGATTAGTTCCTCTCAGCTGAATGTGTCGCAAAAATAGAAACACCCGAATAGAATAGATTAGGAAATATCTGCTGGCACGAAACGGAAATTATGTGCAAACCCGGGAAGGCGCAAACAACAACCCCCACTCCTTATCGCTTCTGCCTGTCCACGAGCCCATACATATCCCCACTCCCCCCATCCCTCGAATACAGCAACGGCTCGCCCCCCCTTCTCGCCACAGCATCGACCGTGATCGTCTTCAGCCCATTCGACACCCGCCATTGCTTCGCCGGCATGGTGAGATTGCTCTCCTGCGGATGCAAAAAGGTCGTGAATACGCGCCCCACCGACAGCTGCTCGATGCGACGCCGCAACGTCTTGAACCCCGCTCGTCCACCGCAGCAGCATGTGCAAAGCAATGCCACAAGGATGATCACGCCAAGCCATACAATGAGAATTGCCGCGGGGATGGCGTAGCGCACGTCGTAGGTGATGCGGTTGCCGATGGGCTGGATGAGGATTTCCCCTGCGGGTTTGGTGCCGGAGTTGACTTGACCGAGCACGCCGCGGGTGCCTACGACGGCGGAGGCGGCGACGTCGGTCCCTGGGAGAGGTTAGTTAGCTTCTTTTGAGGAGTGAGGGAAAGTAGATGTTGACATACAGATCAGGTCAATGATCCTGCCTGCGGTGTCCGCATCCTGCGACATGTTCTGCCACCGACGGAAAATCGACATGCTCGCGGCGCCTCGCAGGTCAACCGGCCAGGTCCCTAGCCCGGACCTTGTGCCGATGACCTGATAGACTGTATTCATGGCATGCTGTGCGAAGCTAGAGCCAGCCAAGTTGTCACTGTTCCGGGAACCTGGATTCAAGACAAGAGGATCATTGGGAGTGCCGATTAGGTGGAACGCGGGCTGGCGCACAGTGGTGACGTTCTTCCTCGTGGCATACTCTGGCGAGACAAGACCCCAGATGGCGGAGAACTTGTTCAGCCGGTAACCCCAGTCTTCGAGGCCCCAGAGGGGGGCGTCTGCCTCGTTGGCGTAGGTCTTGGGGGTGATGGATTCGACGTCAAGGGGGGCGAGGGCGGTTTTGTTGGATTGGAATCGAACCGTCTTGATGGTGGCGCGAAGTGAGGATGCGCAGGTGTGCAACGGGGAGGACCACTTGCTTCCGGCTTCGAACAGAAATGGTGAGCCGGGGTCGACCCGCTTGGGGGCTCCACGGAGGAGACCGCATCCCACGTATACGTTGGTGATGTTGACGCGGTTGGCGGGTATCGTGCCGGCGCAGATGGTCTTGATGGAGTCGAAGTCCACTCGCGAGATGTTGAAGGGGTTGGAATGATTTTGGCCGCCTGACGCACCGCTGGAGGATTCCCCGAGGCTGAGGTAGCTTCCGAAAACGCTGGACAGCTCCAAGAGCTCGTACTCATCGGTCGAGTAGTGACGCAGGGGAAACTCCTTCCCGACTACGGAATTGAGGTAAGAAAATGATTTCATACCCTGCCGTGGCTTGTCTTTTTCGTTGGTGACATTGAGGTACAGCATGGTGAAGACGTTGTTGAGCCACGCTGCTGTGTAGGCTCGTTGCTGGAGCGCCGGGTCACTCTGGCCGCTGAGGATTTGGAGCGGCGGGAGCGTCATGTTCATCTGGGAGAAACCACCTCGATCTGTAAGCACCAAATTCTCAACATTGTCGCCGGTTTGGTTCCCCGCTCCGCTTATGCTGAAATCCAGTGTCAGGTTCGTGTTGATACAAACCGTTGATGGCTCGATGAACAGGATGTCTTCCTCCCAAATCGCCCCCCGGCTAAGTCCAGCAGGGACTGTGTGGTTCCGGAACCCGATACCGCCGCCGACTGCATCGACAATGAGACCCTCGACGATTTTGTACTGGTCATCCATGATGGAAGAGTCCAACGACCGGAACATGCCGATTGAGTACTTGTAGTCGCCAAACGTGGGTTCGCTTTCGGTGGAGAGCTGCCGCCATTCGATGTCGAAGAAGTTCGACACGGTCGAGCCGCCAGTGCCACTGGAAAAGATCTCGACGGCCTCGTCCGGTACTGAGGTGTTGTACCCATTGGGGTATTTGACCTCGAAGCCGCCCCCTGGGAGGTCCTCGTAAATGACATTGCTGTTCGAATAGGGGCACACGCCAGCGAAGGGGGAGGGCCTGTCGTTGTGCTCGCCGTTGCAGATGCGAGACGGGGAATGCCCAGCCCGGGACGATGTTCCTAAGCCGTACGCGCTTTCGTCTTGGACGTACTCGAACGTTCCGGGTCGGGCAGACAGAGCGACCAGGGCTTCACCTAAGCCAAGAGGTGTCACAATACCGGTGATGGCAATGAGGAGTGCCATCAACGGAAGGGCCTTGCACGTCACCCTGATGAGGGTCCGCGCAGTCCCTCCGCTGCTGGTCTGGTCGGTTCGCAAGAGAGTCGGCCATATCGAAGCTTGCAAGCCAGAATTCGCGACAGTCCTGTTCGATGTCAGTCAAGGGGCGTGAGTGCGGGACATATGGTAGTACATACCACGTGCTGGCTGTCTCCGTATCCCGCAGGAGCCCCGCGAGGATGTATGTCAGAACGGCAGGACACAGGAACCGGACGACAACGACGCAGGCGGCGATGATACCGGCGACATGCCCGACCGTTAGCTCGCCGACAAGCCGTGGCACGATGGTTGACATTTTGGCGTTGAGTCGATTGCGGGAGCGCTAGCCCACAACAGCCATGAGGCGCCCGTCAATGATATAAAACTCGCAGACGGAGCAGTCCATCTCCTCATCTTGCGCGACTTCTTGGCACTATCAAGGACCCTGCCGATCTCTCAGCTCGTCAAGCCCCTGACGGCGAGGCTGCGTGCCGCTTCAGGGGTTCAATCTGTGCCAAGCTTCGAGGCGCGCCGTTTATTTGTTGTCGTTGCGCTCTTACCACCGAGCGGGCCCGAACCCCTGAAATCGCAGTGTAAGGCGGGGGAATATCTCTCCGCACCAGAGATGACTTGTCTCACAAGCTGAAGAACACACACGCGGAACTTCCTCCCGAGCATGACACGGATGCGGCCGAACAAAATTGGACCCGGCATTTGAACCCCCCGTGCGATTGAAGTTGAAGGCCAGCCCTATGTCAGACACCGCAGTGGTTGCCGCTTCCAGGGAAGTGGAATCCCACCGAGATTCTTATCATGAGAAGTAAGCATGTCATAATCACTGTTGTTGCATCAGTGTTGCGGCGAGGGCGCGGTCAATGTCCCAGCCAGCACCGGGTCAGCATGTCCGATCAAAGACTTGTGTATAGCATGCCTAAGTTTGTGTCAGATTACCAGACAGCAAGAACCGTAAATATATTGTATCCGACCAGCGGTATGACGTGCTTGTCAACCAGCCCCTTTGCTACCTAGGAGAATTACACCAACTCAAACTGCACAAACTCGGGATTCCCAGCCAGATATTCGCCGTACATGACGCCATGCACATAGGCCTCGCCGACAAGCTCATATTTGCCCGCATGCTTTCCGTTCGCTTTCTTTCGCAGCACGTAGGGCAATTTGGCATTCTTCAACAGGACCACGATATCCCCATGCTCCGTCAGCTCCGGGACAAGGCCAAAGTATCCTGCGTCCCCGACAAAGGGGCGGGTGCCGGACTGTCGGTCCATCATGTTGTAGTACGAGTCCTTGACGTTGAATTCCGCCGCGGTTTCCTCGGTCGGCGGGAAAGGCTTCATGGCTCCCGGATTTTTTGGGGACGGGAACCCGTCAAATTCAACATTGAACGACTTGCGGAACATGGCCCACATCCTGGTGTCCAGAACAAAGTCCTTGTCCAGGTCCTTCATGACGGCTACGCCTCGCGGCATGGGATGTTGTAGTTGATCTCGAAACCAAATTGTTCCAGGCGGGGAATATCGGATGCCATGCCGGCGAGGCCGTAAATTCTGTCTTCCTGTCGGGAGACTTCGTGGCGGGCGGCCCCGGCGTGTTCCTCGGCCATGACCCTCAAGAGAGGAAGGCTGACCGGGGGCGGTGATGATGGCTGGGTCTCTGACCATCGGTTTCGGAGGCGTCGGAGAGCTGTGGCCTCGAAATTCCACCCGAGGCCCAGCTCCTCGTAGTTTTTGCTCTCCTCGACGGTCCACTGCGGATGAAAATACCGCCTTTCGTAATTCTTCTCATCGCTCTGGATCCATTTCGAAAAGTCAAAGTCTGCGTTTGTGCTGCCGTATTTGGAGAGGGTGCCGTACACGGCGTGGTGCTTGAGGAGGTTGATGAAGACGAGGCCGGCCTCGAACTCGTTCCAGCCCACCTGGGTTGACCCGCAGCAGATGATCGGGGCCGGGGAGAGCACAACTTCTTGCTGGATCCACATGCGCGTCCAGTATGACCTTGACATGAGCAGGCGGCATTCGGCGGAGCAGAAAGAGGCGGTGGGAATGTATTCCCGGATCATGTCGGGGGCGAGTTGCAAGAGCTTGTCGGGCGATTGCTTGTTCCACTGCCCGGCCGGCGCATCTTTGGTCAGACGCTCGAATTGCTTTCTCGGCGACAGGCCGTTGTCCTCCTTGAGCATCCTCTCTCCAACTTTGCGCAGCGTCGTCAGGGCGACGTCGCTGCCGTCGGCGCTGGGACCGATCCAAACATAGGTCTGTGATGCAGAGCGGTAAATCTCAGCCACGATGCTAACTTGGTCGGCCTTCTCCAGAATTCCACGGTCGCTCTGGTCGATGCAGATGGCGTCAACCCAGACTGTCAGGGTCTTGTCCGGCCTGCGCAAGTGACGGAGTGCCTTGTCCAGATTGGCTTGGATTGGGCGCGTCCACAAGCAGTTGATGCGGATGACAGCTTTGTCGTCGTCATTTTTCTCGGGTGCCCGGCCCCATTCGTACGAGAGCGCAGTGAACTTGAGGCTTTCGTCCAGGTCGTGCACCGAGAGCGAGGCATGGAGATGTCCGTCGTGGTTTGACGAGGGTCGGACATGCAGGAGTCGGATTTGGCGCCTTGGGTCGGAAAGAGGGAGATGTCGATAAAGAGACACGGCGGCGCCCATCTTGTCGTCTGGAATCTACATGTAGGTAAGGTAATCATCAACACGAAAGAAGTCTGGAGGATGAGGTGCAAACATTGCCGTAGAGGGGCAAAGACGGTGGCTTCCATGGCTTTATCGTTGGGGTCGCGCTCGAAGGTTGAATGATCGGGCTTCAGCTGAAAGGTTGAAACAGGGGCCCTTGATTAGAAGTGTGGAAGTCGATAAATAAGCGCCCTGACAGCAAGGGCCATCAAGCTTAGCCCTGCCAAGCTCTACGTTTGGCTGCTCTAAATAAGCGCTGAGGAGTCCCCTCCCCCTCCTAAAGTCTGGAATGCTGGTGGACCCGGTTGTCTCAAATGCCCTCAGGCTGCAACCAGTTCGGTACCGGCCGGCCCGAACGCAATTTACAAAGTGATAGGTAGGTGGAATTATTTACAAAATAGGTACCTTAGGTAGGTGGAATTGAAATCCCAAGCGTCCAGCTCCCTAAGGAAGCTGACGGCCGTACGCCTCCCTCCGAACCGAACCAGATGACATCTCCGCCCTCTGCATCGAAACAGACCCCGACAGTTGCTGGACCGTCCATCCGGTGGCCGAAACTTCATGGATAGCATGAGCTTGCGTGCTCGAAGCGAGCTCAATTCGTGCCATCTCAGAGGACGAAGAAAGTTCGATCATCTGAACCGTCTGCCTGACCCGGGAAATCTCCGTCGTCGCACTGGCGAGTTCGGCACGGACGGCTCCCCCCGATGAAGAAGAATAGAGCTCGCTCATTTGAACGACCCCGTTGGGCAGTTGACTACCTTCTGATGCGAGCTCTGCTCTGCCGGATGCAGCGGAGGAAGAATGAAGTTCGCTCATGTGGACCGTCTGGGCGGGCAGCTCGCGGCGCGCTTCGAGACTTTCCCGGTCGGCCCACGAGAGCTCGCCGACCCAGTGGCTGGGAACGGATGAGATATCTCGCGCTCGTGTGCTCGCTCCGGAAGAGAGCTCCGCTGCCGTCGGAGAGGTGGGCGACGGAAGCTCCGTCATCCCAGGCGTGGCCGACGGGGACTCAGGCTTGTTGAGCGCATGCTGGCCCACATATCCTGCTCCTTGCAACTCACTCGCATGGAAGCCATCCTGTGGTTCACCGGCCGTATCAGCCGCTGGCACGTATCCCACACTCCCATCAAATCCCGGCCCTGGAGGAAGAGGCGTCGACGGCGCAGTGCTCATTGCGAGGCGGACTTTGCTCTCGGAATTCGCAATGGCGGCGACCCCTCCCATATTCTCCTCTTCCGACCGTCTCCTCCTCCTCCTAGCGACGACCAGCAAGAACCACACCGCGAGAACAACGACTGCCAGGCCCACCACGCCGCCAACAGCCGCCCCCGCAATCACAGCAATAGACGGTCCCCCGGTTCCGCTGCCGGACGCTCCTCCCTGCGCTGTTGATGTCGGCCCTGACCAGCCTCCACCACCGCTACCAGCCGGCGCCGCAAGCGTGATAGTCGTCCCTCCAACCGTGCTCGTCGTCCCCCCCGCCACCGACGTCCTCCCGCCGAGCGTGGTGCTCTTCCCATCAACAACCGTCGCCGTCCCGCCCAGCACAGTCGTGACCCCGCCGACGACGGTCGCCGTCCCGCTCACAACCTGAATCACCTCGACGCTTCCGCCGCCAGCCGGTGTGTTTCCTCCCCCCGCACTAATCGTTGGTGTCGTCGGGCCCTCGGGAGTTTCGATCACGTCAACAGCCACAACCTCCTTCAAATCCCTCAGCGACCAGCAAGCCTCAGGCGGAGCCTCATACAAATACGGCCTATGCCCCTCGCGCACGCCCAGCCGCATGCTCTCCCCACGATAGTAATTCGTAATCTCATAGCTCCCAGCACACCCCGCCGACCGGTCAAACCGCCAATACTGCATCGTCCTTGGGCCGCCCCCCTTACCGCCGCCAGTCTTATTCATGCTGCTGTACCCCTGATTGTCCGTGTCGTCGACCATCCAGTTCGTAAACGCGTAGTCTGCTCCGTAGAGGGCCGAGTGGATGTAGTAGTACGGCGCGAGGTCCGTCTCGGTGAGGAACCACTGGTCGCCGAGGCCGAGGGACTCGCTGCTGGGCTTGTCGTACATGTCGGGCATGACGGGGGACTCGTTATGCAGGGCTGCGTCGATGCCTTCGTTTAGGGCGACGATGGTGTTGAGCCCGTTTACGCGGCTGGAGAAGATGAAATTGATGCCTGTGTGGAAGGTTACCATTGTTGCTTGCGCTGTGTTGTCGGCAAGGTTGGGGGGTGGTGATGGAAGGGCGCGATTCCTGGGGGATGACAGGATGAAGCAAGGAGAGAGTTTATGTTTTTCTTTCGGGGGTTTTCTTTGAGCAACGGGGTCTGGCCTGGCCTGGGCTGATCATGTTCATTTCATTTCCACTGGCTGTCAATAGTGTCGGCCTGCACGCACTACAGCGCGCCACCAACATTGTAAATTCTTTTTGCGGTGTTCTTGGCAGCGCCTCGATGTGAAGGCGCCGCTGGTGTGACGCTTTCAGCCGATTCAGCCTTCGGAGCGGTGGGGGATGGGGTGCGAATGTGCGTGGGGGTCGAGCTCAAGTGCTGAGACAGAGTCAATGAAGAGCGCAGCAATCGAACATGTGCGGTCTATAGGACGGAGTCAAACGCTGTTGTAGTTTGTCCATTGAAACAACGGGCGGATCTGGATCCATCTTCCTGGTGCTTGTTTCCTGGAAATAGCCCAAAACGTCGGGTGAAAATCAAATAGTTCGTCGACGAGGAATATGCACCAATGCAATACTCAGTGAGACAAAAGAGGAACCGTAGACTACCTGGGCGATACCTATATAATACATAATACTGTAATAGGAATTGCGTCTGTTCCCACTATATCTTTTTAATACGGGCCAAAGACTTATCAGCTACACCAACAAGTTAAGGATTGGCGGACAGCTTGTCATCTGCAGTCGGGTCTTCGCTAATCCCACATCTTCCCCACAGCAACATTTCCAGCTTCATTCTTGTCTCGCCTCTCAACTGAGCATCAGCGGCATATCATACAGTCTATTTATCATTAAATTCCATTCACCAGATCTCCTACCCAACCCCCGGCAGCGACTCATTCCAAGCCTGCCAGGACTGATGCTCCCAATTCGGCATACACTTGACCTTCTCGGGCGGTTCCGTCCGCCACTCAATCCCCTCATCCACCCTCCACTGACTCGTATAGCCCTTCAACTTCTTTATCCTCTCCGCCTTCTCATCACTATACTCCAAATTCACCGCCGGCACGACCGCAATCTTCCCATATCCCTTCCACCACAAGTCCTTACAAAACAGCTGCGGTTCGCCCTGGAAGCACTCCTCCAGCTCCTCATTTGGCCCCCGGAACTTGATCTCCCCCTTGACAATCGGCTCCGCCGCGATCGCCACGGCGCCGTTCCAGCAGGAGAATACCTGGAAGGGTTTCCGCTGGGTGTACCGACTCAGCGTGTCGGTGTCGTTCCAGAAGAGATTCCAAGCGGAGTTCCAGTTCCCATCGCTGGGGATCTCGAAAAAGGAATCACCGGCTAGAGTGCGGGCAACCCAGACGTCGTAGAAGGTGGGGTTTTCGCCGGCGTAGGTCCAGTCCATGGCGCAGGTCATGGTGGCGTTGAGGGCGATGCGTTGGTGGACGAGCTCGAGGATGTCTTCGGGACAGATGGCGACGTCGTTGAGGAAGATGATGGTTGTGGTTGGGGTTGTGGGGAGGGGTTTGGAGCTGGGGTTGGGGTCAGCTGGGGGAAGGAGGGCGGAGAGGGCGTCGTTGCGGAGGAGGGCAAGTCTGTGGATGCGATCAATTTCTGAGGGATCGGTAGAGACGTGGGAGACGGTGTAGGTTGTGTTGAGGTCCATGAGGGGCCGCTGAAGCGCGTCTTGAGGTCTGTTAGTTATCCCGCTGTCGAGATGGTTGTATAGAGTGGGAGAACTTACCAAGCACTTCAGGTGTCCCATCATCTGAATTCCCTTCTACTATGGACAAATAGCACCTTTCTGGCCCAAGGAAGCGGATGACCTCTACAACACTGCCGAGAAGCCGTGGGAGGAGAGGCAAGGTCTGCCTCAGATCGATCGCGAAATAGTACTGGATCGCCCCAGGGTCGATTTCCTTGCCATACTCCTTGAGGTACTCGTATCGTGTGAGGTCGCTCTGGGGGCACTCAAGTCGTGGGAGGTCGGTCGCTGATGGGTCCATGATGGAGTGCACATATGTGTCGCGGAGCTTCCGCGATAGTTTGGGTGAAACCAGCTGGATCACACCCGATGACGCACGGACAAAGCGGTCGCGATTGAGCGCGAGCGTCACGACAGCGAGCGATATGAGCGCTGCTAGTATTATGATGCGTGCATTTCGTCGCGCATCCAACGCGAGGGATGGCATGGCGATGGCGATCACGGCGCAGATGCTCGCGAAGCAATCGGACACGTTGACAAGAAGCTGGGCATTTCGTTGCCGTCGTCGAACATGGAAAAGGAAGAGGGGGAGCCGACTTGATGGGGCGATGCCGTCGCGGCATGAGTGATGAGTTGTTCCAGATAAGCGCCGTCCCGGGTGGTTGGGAAGGCCTCTGATTTGCCCAATCCCCGATGACTGGGGTGGCGCGGTCTTTGGCAACTGGAATGCATCCAACAGCCGCCGAACGTGTTTCTGGTCTTGATTAGGCTATTTGCTTGCTCGGTGGCGGTTCTTGAAACACAGAGAAGGTCTGAAAGAAGGGCGAAATTTGGTCTCAGGAGCAAGCGCGCTTTCTGTCGATGATGAAGTTGTTGGTGGTTTTCGGCGGCAACCCGAAGCGTCGGGTTGGCCAAGCCCCTGTCGGGTGCGTCTTCCGGGGCCAACTGCTGCATTCGATACCCCTGTGGCTTGTTTTCTCCGTCTTCGTGTTGCTTTTCTGCTATATCATACATCATCAGCCAGCACTCGTTTTTCCCGTACCACTTCCCTTGTTTTCTTTCCTTCTGTTTCAACGCATGCGCCTTTTGGAAACCTTTGTTGAGCCTAATGCGCTTGCTCTCCCTTCTTGTCGTTTGCTCAGAGGTTATGAGGGTGGCTGGCGTTGTAACGACGTCAAATCGAAGCCCCACCACGCTCGCTGTATCAAAAAGAGCCCCTTTCGTCACTCGCTTCTCTACCATCTTCTTCTCTGGAGATCCATCCCAGATTCGAACTGCTGAGATAGGCTTCGATGCTCGGGTCGATGTTGACCGCAGCCTCTGGGGGTTCTGCCCAACTTCTGTCTTCGTGGCATCCGACTGTGGCCTCGCGGGAAACTGCATAGATCGACATGCCTGCCCTAGGGGGTGTGGAAAGGGCGGCGGGTTGACGACCTTCACTTGGTACCTCGAATCCCTCAAGCGTTCTGTGAGATTCGCTGACGATCGACCATAGCACCGGCTCCAGTGGCGAATTCTGCACAACCGCAGAGCTGTACCTGTCTGGCGGCATTGGCCCATTTTCGTACATCGGCTGCGGAGGTGGCCCGACGACGGATCGATACTCGGCATTCACTACAACTCCAACGTCAGCAACCACGACCGCAACTCCTTCGTCGAGAACACCTACTTCCTCTTCAACGCCGCCTTTGACGACTGCACAGGCTTCCGAGTCAAGAGCCAACTCAACAGCGTTGTCGGTGCCAACTTCAGCCGCTGGTGCAGAATCTGCATCCGCTGGCACCACTCCAAACAACACGGCTGCCATCATCGGTGGTGTGATCGGATGTGTTGCGCTGCTGTGTGGGTCAGGGATTGTCATCACGTGGTTGTTAAGAAGACAGAGAAGCAAGAACAACCTGGCCGTCAAACCGTCATCAAATCTTGAGCCTGCGCCTCAATACGACGAAAATGTTGATGGTGGGTGGCAGGAGGTAAAGACAATGGTGGTGAAGCCGGAGCTGGAGAGTCGGGAAATGTATTCGTGGAAGCGAGAGGGTTCTGAAGGGGCGGCGGAACTCCCTGGCGGTTGGACCCCTAATGGCAGATCGTAGCACTGGCTCTTTGGTAATCTGGGGGTTGGTGCAGGGTTTTATTTTGGCTGGGGAAAGGAGGGTTTCGTGTTCAGATGATGGCCGTATTACAGTATTTTAATGTCCATCGACAGCGGCCATAATAGGGGTACTTGAGGATATTGATGACCTTCAAATAAATGACGGATGACGAGTGAAACGAAATTGAACGAAGAAAGCGAAGGGGCGGCCAGCCAGTCCCAACAAATTTCTTGTGCAATCGGTGAGTGGGCCCGTGGTCTTTGGGTTGCAGTCACAAGCACAGCTTCAAGGGGAAGGCACGATGTGATCCAGATCCATGTTCTCAAAAATAATTTCAACCCAGTCCCATTCCATATTACTCCGCCATGATACCCTTCCGAAACTCCCGACCCAAAGAAGAAGAAAAAGGCATTTTACATAACAACACACCAACTGAAGATCCCCCTCCTGCTCGTCAAATCCTTGTACTCGGCCTCGGTCTTCTCCTGCTTCTGCCTCGTGCTCGCAACCTCATCCTTCAACCCGCTCAGCTCCCTCCTCAACTCACTAATCATCGTCTCCCTCCCCAGCTCCCTCTTCTCGCTATCCCTCTGCTCCCTCTCCCTCTCCTCCCTCACCTTCTCATCCCTCTCCGCCTGCGCCACCTGCAGCCCGGCCAACTCACTCGCCACCTTCCTCAGCTGCTCCTCCAAAAGTGCCATCTTCTCCTCGTACATCCGCTGCTGCTCCTCCAGCTCCGCCTTCAACACCCCTCCCGCCGCCGTCTCATGAAGCGCCATCCCCTCCGCGATCTCCTCCTGTATCTGCAGCGTCACCGGCCGCCGCTGCGCCAGAATATGCCGAATGATCCCCGTCGCGGACGTCACACCATCATCCTGCCGCCGCACCTCGCACCCGTGCGCCACCAGGCCGCCCCAGAACTCCTCCTTGGTCTTGAGCTCGGCCTCGCGCTCGACGGCCTTGTCGTGCTCGAGGGCGTCCCACATGGTCGTGGCGAGCACGACGGAGGAGAGCCCGTCCTTGCCGCAGAGCTCGCGGAACATGTGGATGTTCTTGGTGCCGGAGCCGCCGACGCGGTTGTCTTGGATGCGGTGCAGGTAGACGAGGCCGGCGAGCTTGATGTTAGCGGAGTAGGAGCGCTCGAGCCAGGTGGCGATTTCGGAGAGGATGTCGGTGTCGGTGCGGTTGGTGTCGTCGAAGCCGGGGGTGTCGATGAGATAGATGGTTTCGTCGTCGATGGTGGCGGGGTGGATGCTGATGGCAGAGGTGCCTGGGGGGTTGTTAGTGGGGGGCAGTGGGTCGAAGTGATGCTGGGACTGACAGGATTCTAGGTCATTGCCGACGATTGCGGTGTCGGAGAAGTGCGAGATGAATGTGCTTTTGCCCACACCGGTCAGGCCCATGACGGCGATGACGGCATCTTCTGGGCTGGTTATGGTTAGAATCGCCAATGGAAAGCTTGGGGTCCTGGCTGGACTTACCCGATGTGTGGCAGTGGGGGCTCCAAGGTCTGAGTGGAGGGGCTTGGGGACTTCAGACCGTTCGCATCGGGGGCGGCGCTGGCCGCGGGCTTGGACGGAGCTTGACCCATGGTATTGGCTTGTGGATGTTTGGGCGTTCGAAAACGGGAGGTTGGCCGACTGTGTTCCCGGAAAATCGAGACCTCTGGATATCTGCTTGCTTGCGCTTTGGGATCCTCCAAGGGCACCTACGGTTCACGGCAATTGAGTGGCTCTTATATCCGGCCTCAGGGTAGCTGCCCTGCTGTTTTTTCGGCGTTCGTCTTCCTCCCAACTGGGCATTGCTGCCGTATCGCCAGCGCGCAGACCAGACTGGAGGTTTGCCAACACTTCAATGCCTGTCCGCCTCATCTTTCCGCAGACTGAAACGGGCTCACATGGCACTGAAAGCATCAGGCGCCGTTGAAAGGCGTCGATCGCTCTTCTGCACGCTGGATGGGTCCAACAAAGCAGAGTGGGGGGATCGCTGGGCCAAGGAGACACGTCTGGGCATGGCTGGGCCTTTTGTTGGCAAGTGCCATTTCTTCCTAACCGCCCAGCTGTCTCTGACACGACACGAACTAGAGGGGCATCACATGTCAGCGTGGCTCCAGCAGCAACGCTCAGTTGGGCGTTGACTTGGGGGGTGGGGCGTTGCCGCCCTAAGTCGAAAGCGTTTCGACCTGATGCGAAACGCCAGTCATCAGGTTGGGCTTGCTTGGTCAGAGTCTGATTGGTCGGATGCACCTGTGGGGCTAGACAGCCTCAACATCGCCAACGATTGGTATGAGAACACGATGCAGTCTAAAACCAAGACTTGGGAACCTTTGTTACTTCCTCCTTTACTCAGTTTCATGCTTTTGATGAGTCTCTTTTTTTGAGTCCGCATCTCCCGCTAGTTGCTCACCGACTTTTCAAATGGAGTGAGTTCATCAACCCCGAGAACTGTCTTTCATCCTCAACTAACAAAAACATCAGGGAGAGTGCAGGATTTGTCATCCTCATGGGAATGACAGGGGCTGGCAAAAGCACCTTCATTTCAAGGTTGACCGGTCTGCAAGATGAAGTCGGAGTCGGCCATAGCTTATCTTCAAGTCAGTCCCATGCACGCATCATATCCGCTTCGCCCGTCATGCGGAACTAACCTATAACAGCCACCTCCGAAACCGCCTGCTTCACGGCTCGATACGACGACAAAAGAATCATCCATCTCATAGACACCCCCGGCTTCGACGACACAACCCGCTCAGACGCCGACATTCTCAACACCATCGCCGCCCGACTCGCCACGCTCTACCGAGCCCACCAGCCCCTCCTCGGAATCGTCTTCCTCCACCGCATCACCGACGTCCGGCTCTCCGGCTCCGCCATCAAGAACTTTAACATCCTTCAACGAATATGCGGCCCCCAGAACTACGACCGAATCGTCCTAGCCACCACCATGTGGGGCGAAGCCGCCATCCGAAAGGGCGGAACAGAAGCCGCCACCGGGAGGGAAGACCGACTCTGGGACTACTGGACCGACATGTTCCAAGGCAAGAGCAGGACGGTGCGCCACGAGGACGACACACAAGAGTCAGCGCAGAAGATACTCAGCTATCTGATCGACCACCCCAGCGCCAGCCAGCCACTGCAGATCCAGCGGGAGCTGGTAGATCAGAGGATGACCCTCGATCAGACCGATGCGGGTCGGTATGTGCGGCGAGAGCTGTTGATGGCGAAAGAGAAACTCGACCGTGAGCTCGCGGAGCTTCAGAGGGCGGTGGAGGACACAACGAGGATGAAGAATGCGGAGTCGCTGCGAGCCATGGATCCCCCGAAGGAGGTGATCAGAGTCCAACCTGTTGATATCATCCCCAGTGCGAAACGCAAGCGCACTGATGACGGAGAACCGAGCGGACAGCCGGAATACTTTCGTCGACCTTCGCTGAGGAGCGGGAGTGGGAGCGGAAGCGGGACGGCGAACTACTGGCGGATGGAGGGATCGCAGTATTCAGCGGGACAGCAGGACTCGCCGAAGCAACAAGCTGATGAGTGGACGCGGTACATCCCGAAGATGATACTGAATTGGTTTCCGGGCTCAGAGCCGGGACGTGCGGGTGGTTTTGGCGTCATGGCGTCGAGATGGCCGTGGTTTTCCAAGCCGGGGGAATCAACTCTCAGTTTGGCATATGGAGACCCTCATGAAGCAGCTACGGGGTCAAAGACGATTCGGGATTAAGTTGGTTGTATATACATTCAGGGCACAGCTGAGTCTTCTGAGATACAAGAGAAGAGCTTGTAAGAATTAAGAGGGGGGGACCCCGCAAAGGAATTGCGAGTATATGGGTTTTCACACACAATATGATGCCAGTATTCATCCAGGATCAGTAAAGTGGTGATCCGGTTTATGAAAGAGAAGACAAAAATCTCATTTATAATGCTCCGCTTTCACATAAATGCGTGAAGTCCCATTCATGTGTTTCTAGAAGCCGCTGTGCCGCATTCAAAGCCACCTCCATCAAACACCCTGGCGCTAAACTGATTCATGAGATTGGCCAGCTCTCGGTAGTTGGGCTCCGACTTCCTGCCAGGCAACCAACCCCTCAAACGCAAGTCCCATCTGCAACAAAGGCAGAGCATAATCAACCTCCCAACAAAAGCATCCTCATTTGCACCACCAAAAGAATCATGCCCCTCTGCCCCCGCTGCCAAACGCTTAGCATCGTGCAACTCCTCGGCACCGAGATCCTCTTCCAGCCCGACCTCCCTACCCTCAAACGGAACGCGGACCAAGGATGCGACTTCTGCACGCTCTGCTGGCACGTCCTCAGAGACTCCACCCGTGACCACCACGACCAACTCGACCGACTCCTCCAAGGCAAATCCGCCTGGGCCGACGGCGAAGAATGGACGCCTACCATTTGGCTCTTGGGTCTTTCACTCATGGATCGCAGCGGGGAAGCGCGGGCCAGCATTGAAGTCAGCGTCGGAAAAACAGGGACATTTGGGTTGTTGATGGTTGACGGGAAGCGGGAAGAGGATCAGAATCCGGAGCCGTATATCAGGGGGTCGCTTGCGGTGTATGAAGATCCGGGGAGGTTGTCGCGGTATAAGCTTTTTGGAAGGAGGAGTACGGTGGATCGGAACCCGGAGTTGTATTTGGGGATGATTCGGCATTGGTTGCATGACTGCCAGACGAAACATGAGGTGTGTAAGGGGGACGGTAGTGGTGGTGTGATGCCGACGAGAGTCATTGATGTTGGGGAATCTGGCACTCTCGAACGCACGCCACATGTGCGTTTGGTATCGACTCAGGGGATGTCTGAACGGTACATCGCGTTGTCGTATTGTTGGGGGCCAGATACCTCCGATATCTTCACCCTCAACACTAGCACCCATGCCGCCATGACGTCGACTCAGGGGGTCCAGGTTTCGACTCTCGCCAGAACCCACAGAGAGATCATCGACTTGGCTCGGGCGCTGGGAATCCGATACGTCTGGGTCGACGCGCTCTGCATCATCCAAGGCGACGCCGCCGACTGGGAGAAGGAATCCAAAACAATGGCTCGAGTATACGGCAACTCCACCCTCACCATCATCGCCGGCCGCTCCCCCAGTTCCAAAAGTGGATTCCTCACCAACGACCTCAACAAAGACAACACCCGGCCACTCCCCTGCCGACTCCCGGTAACCCTTGATCACCCTCCTACCTCCGATCCCGAAACCGTAACAATCGACCTCCGCCGCTCCCACAACATCGGCCCCCTCGTCCAACGAGGCTGGTGCTTCCAAGAGCGCCTCAGTGCCCCCCGCTCCGTCCTCTTCGCCGAGGAACAAATCTCCTTCCTCTGCAACCGCGAGCACTACTGGGAAGATGGCTGGGTCAGCCGCAACGCCTGGCGGCCCAAGTTCGTCCAGCAACAGCCCCAATGGGCACCCGATCCCAAACTCCCCCTCACTCCCGCGGAAGAGACACTGCAGGGGTGGTACTGGATGCTCTTCCACTACACGCAGTGTCTGCTTTCCAACCCACATGATATCTTCGCTGCGATATGCGCGGTCGCTCAGCAAGCGGCGCGCACGCTGGTTGGGTCGAGGTATCTCGCGGGTATATGGGAATGCGACATCGTCCGCGGGCTGCTGTGGCGGCCATGCTACCACTTCCAACTCGGGCCTGCAGCACGTGTGGAAACCACTCGCCCGAAACCAACGAGGTTGACCCAAGGGACTGGCCCCATCATCCGCGCCCCGTCCTGGTCCTGGGCAGCGGTAGAAGGCCCGATCGCGTACCCCTACTTCAACGCAAGTCAAGTCGCGAAATATCGGGACACGGGGTACTCCATGATTCGGCCGGGATGTCCTGGGTCCAAATGGTCCCTCGATACCACCTGCGGCGTCGACACGCTGCACATGCCAGAATGCGAGCTGCGTCTTGTCGGACGTGTAGGGTACGCGCTGACGCCGGGGAAATCGGTGAAGGAGTATGTCGCGGGCGCGAAAGCTCGGGGCGGGTTCAAATCGTCTCTTGCACGGGCGGTCTTCCACGGTGTGTTGCTGCTGGCTGAGACGCAGGGTGCAAATCCTGAGCGCTGGCAGGAGGATGTAGTTGGTGTTGGGTTCTTTGATGATGGGAGTGAGAGGAACGGCGTTGATGGGGTTTGGTGTCTTCCTGTTGTTCGAGACTTGGGACTGATTTTGAGGAAGGATTCAGATGGGAGATTTTCCAGGTTGGGGTGGTTTATTGTGGAGAAGGAAGCCTGGTTTGCTTCCCAGCCAGAAGTGGATGTGTGTTTGCGTTAGGTGCTGGCGCGTGTGGACGGAAAGCGGCAAGTCTCATGCTGGAGTGGAAAGTGCGACCCATGGCTCATTCAGTTTTTGGTCGCCATTTGCAGTCAGAGAAGCCAGCAATCAACTTCAGAATCATCGCTACTTAGGTATCTATTGCTCAAGAGACATTGCCTAATACGGCGGAACATCAGGAGGCTGACGATCGGGCTCTCTCCCTCGCCCTCCCCCACGATCAAAATCCGCCCGGTCGATGCACTTCGGTCTCCAAAATTCCCGAGTCTTCTCGTCAGTCAATTTAGGATGGCTTTCCGCATAGATACCGCCCTGCGGCAAACCTGGCGTGTAGACAACCGGCCATGCGGGAATCGCGCAGAGTTCCTTTGCCGCAGATATCATGGTCAGCTTTCGGAAACAGAATGGTCGGTTCAGTCGGCAAAAGGAGCAGATCCAGATCAGACTTACACTTGGTCCACACTCCATCCCATCCATGCCGTGATCTCGGCAGTACGCTTTTGGTACTCGCTGATCTCGTTTGCAATAGTGCCATCCCGTTCGACGCGGTGAGATTCATTGCCCAAATAATCCGTAGTGTGTCTCTCGCTCCATTCGAACAGGTCCCATTCCCAGCGGCAGAGCTTCTCCAAGACTGCTTCCGTCGTGTGATAAAGCAGCCTCTCTGATCGTCCCAATGTGCTTGGCTCGACCAGCATCGTGTACACAGAACAGCATCGATTGATGGCTTGGTCTCTCGGTGTAATGGAGCTGTCAGGACCAGAGACTTGGTACTCAACGTATGCGGCGAGAACAGCGTGAGAAAGCTCGTGGACTTTGGTAACAATGGCCATTTGCTCTTCGCCAGTCCCGCAGTCCCATTCGAAAGTTGCGGCAATCTCTCTTGCTCGTGTTGCATGCTGTTGTCGTAAACATGGCATGCCAATCGATACCCGAGCATTTGACCCCCGAAGACTGCGAGGTCATATCCCGAAGCCACGAACGGACAAGCTTGGCGTCGCCCTCGCTGATGTCAAGTAGTCGATGCCCCCGCCGCAAGGCCCATCCATTTTCGTAGGTCTGGTTACCGAAGATACCTCCGTGATGAGAGTCTGCCAGACTTCGCAGCGCTGGGTCATAGAACGACGCCATCCTGCACGCGTCGAGCTTGACTCGGCGCTCTGAAGGACCACTATCACCGTAACCTCCATAGTGCCAGGTGGCACTCCTCAACCACTCGAAGGAGCCCTGCTCGGCAAATACATTCCCGTTCCCCCGCGGTGGTTGTCGGTTGGGATCACCCGGCAACGACTTGTTATCAGCCTCCGGGTTCGGAACCGAGTTATTGGTGACAAAGAGTTCCCGAACTTGGGACGCATCAAAGTCGCAGACGAGGACCTCAAAGCCCGCGTTCATGCGGACTACACCATCTATCCCCAAGTCTGCGACTAGGCGGCAGAGATCAAGCGCTCGCCGGTCCTCGTCGTAAACCAGGTCATAGGATGGATAGAGTGGGATAGTCCCCCCAAGCATTGCCAACTGCGAGTCGAGTGTGCCCGCTGGCGTCAGAGCCGCTGACTGACCGTCGAAGTAGATGATGTTGAGGGGTCGCGTGGTGCCATATATGTGTAGTCTTGATGAGCCTGCGCCCCTCCGTAGATCCCCACCGACATCTCTCTGTAGAATTTGCTCAATATAAGGGTGAACGTGGGAGGCAGAAAGTGAACTCATGCGTCGAAAGCGAAGAAGGTTGGCTTGGACAAAGGCTTGGGCCCCGCGCTGGCATGGTACAAAATGGTGTTTGCGGGAACTTCGCCGACGATGGAGTGACCGTTGGGAGCGTATGAATTAGGCCATTGCTTGAGAAGGCCCTGGACGGAGTCGAATATAAATGGTGCAACCGTGCTGACATCTGCGGCAGAATGAAACGGTTCTTGGTGATGGGAGACCAAGTGCCAAAGTGAGATGTGCCGCTCGCTGAGGAAAGTGGCTATCCCGAAAACAAGCGCCCCTACTAGGACAATGAGATGGAGACTCTGCTTTGCCATACCACGCATTGTTGACGGTTGTGGCATAGTCGCCAGGGTTTGGCCCTTGCTGAGGGGTGGTGAACGTATTAGCGGGCTGTTAGTTTGCTTGTTGGTTTTTGCAATACGAACAGATGACGATGTGTGACAACGCAAGTTCTGAGGGTAAAGAAGCGAAAACCAAGAGTGTTGATATTTGTTTGTACTTGATGAGGCGACTCCCAAAGGCCAACGCGGCGAATACCCAAGCTGACAAAAGCAAAAGCCAGCCAGACGCTCTTCCAACTCCGCGATGGTCTCAGTCCGTTTGCACACATAGCCACGTCAGGGCAAGGCTGTCAATTGTACTGTCCTCCCACGTCTCAACCGAAACGAGCACACCCGTCTTCGTCACGTCGCCAATACGGGATCTAAGGCGCACGTTATGACTGCCCGTACACGTAAGCCCCGACAAGGCGTAGAAGAATGCGGGCGGGCTCGTGAAGTTTGCGTCCTGCCACTTGGCCGAAAGCGATGGGGTTCTGGACGAGTTGATGTTCTTAAACTCAAGCACGCCGTGCCGGACGCCAGGGGCATTCTTGGGGATGGCCAGCCACTGGACCGACGCGCGACTGATGCTGGACGCGGCCGCGCTGGCGGTCAAAGCTTCCTTCAACTCAAGCACCTCTTTTGCCCCGGCTTTCGTCTCGGCCACTGATGCATGCGCGCTCTTTCGTTGGGACATGGGATTGCTGAGCTCGAGCTCGTCAAACCAACACAACACATCGCGTGGCGAGGTGTCTGCCTTGTTGCCGCGGTCAATCTCCTGGCGGGTTTTGCGGTTGTAAATCGACTTGTCGTTGCTATCCTGGACGGTTTCCCACTTGACCTTGCTGGGGTCTTCGATGCGCCACGAGCCTTGTTCCCAGCCTTGGCTGCGCGTGCCAGCGGCGACGACCATCCACCAGACGCCCAGGTTGAAGCATGTGGTGTCGGCGGTGGAAACGGTATTGATCTGCACGTTTACCGTGGCGTCACTCATGCCGTCGCGCCCAAGCCGGAAATGCAAGGGTTTGCTCTTGTCGTAGTCAAGGTGCGTAACACCGACAAGCTGGATTGCTGGGCGTTGGTCAAGTGGCGGGTTCAGAGGCCGAAGCGGGAGGCGACAGATGGCTTCCGCGCCGAGCAGTTGTTGCAGCCACTGCGGCTTGAAGAAGTCGTCCTCCTTCTTCGGTGGGCCATTCCACCGGAGGTCATTGATGAAAGAGATGGAGCCAGTGCGAGCCGTAGGACCAAAATCCATCTCCCCAGGCTCGTCAAACTTCTTATTCAAGTCCGCAAGCTGTGCATGGCAACGCAAGGTCAGTATCAGACAGGCAGAACGATGGCTGTCTCACATACCTGTTGAGTAATCAACACCTCGAGCCGTGCTACCTCACTGGCAATGCATTCTTCGGAGCCGGTCAGCGACAGCAGCGAGGCGATATCAGCGAGGGTGACAGTAAGCTCATGCACACTGTCACGCATGACGTTCAGGGCTATATCGTATCAGTCTAACCTTCAAGTCCCCAAGCAAGCGGTGAATCTTACTATCCGAGATGCTCTTCATGAGGGGAGCTACGGCCTGGCGCTTGTTCTCCAGCAACGATATATGCCCTTTGACGCGTTGAAGCCGAAGCCACTGCTCCCCCATGAGGTATGTGTTGCCTCGCGCCTCGCAGATTCCGAGCACCAGTTGACGAATTTTGAGCTTCCCTTTCAGCTTCTCAGGGAAGTCGGGCTTGTAGTTCCCATAGACAATGCTTGTCCCGTTCCAGGTGGCGCCGTTGTAGTCACGATTCAAGGCAATGCCCTGATCGAGCTTGGACTTGGTGTCTTGGTCATAGCTGTCTCCATCACGGAAGATGCTCCATGTTAGCGTCTTGAGCACGTTCCCAAAGTTTCCTTGGTACCAGTCCGTCTTGCCGCTGCCAGAATCTGACCGCTTTAAGCAGAAGAGCTTGTCGGCCCCCCGATCGCGGTCGTCAATCTTGGCCTTACTCTGCCACAAGCCTGGGCCATCGGAACATGCTGATGTGTGTCAAATGCTATGTCAGTCCATGTGATATTAGGAATTCCCTCCGTCGGTCGGAGCAAAACAACATACCTGCCAGGACCCATTCAGACAACTTGGACACATTCGAGCAGTGACACACCTCGAACTCCATTTGGCCGCCGCCTCCCATGGTTGGCATCATACCACCGCCGGGAACACTGCCAACACCGGTGCTGCGCCGCTCTTTGGGATGGCCACCGCTCCAGTATTTGAAGTGTATGACGTCTTTCCCGGCCCCGGAATAGTAGGAATCCAGTTCCTTTGTGAATCTGTCCGAGTTCGCCAGCCAGGTAGTTCTCATGTCCTTCATCTTTGCCTCCCACTCATCTGCATCCTTCTTGATGGAGAACTGGTCTGGATTGCTGAGCACATTTGATATCTTCTGTGCCTCGCCCGCTATGACGTCGAATGCGTGCGAATGTTTCTCGACGTCGACTCTCAAATCTGTGATGGCCTTTTTGGCCAGGCCAATATTCCCCACCTGCCGGCCACCCTTCCCCTGGCTCACTAGGTCTAGGGCAGCTTTGAGGCGTGGCACAGCATCCTGTACTACTTTGAGAGACGTTGTGCCTGAGATGTTACTTTCGTCAGCATATCCAACAGAGCAAACCCCAGAAACAGAAACCAGCGCAACTTACGAAGATCGCCCAGCTTCAGCTTAACTTGGTTTTCAAACAGCGACCGCACCTTCTTGTCCGGTGCTGTTATCCGCTCATCGTCTGCTTTGAGCTTGGTCGTCCACGAGAAGAACTCCCCGCAGTGGCCGATGGTGTCGGTGAGGTAAAACTTGAGAGCGTCCTCGTTGAACTCGTGCAGTGCTCCCGCAACGCGGTCGACAAGGTTCCTGGATTGGCGGACCATGGTGCCGGCTTGTCGTTCTCAGGAGTGCTCTTGCCCAAGGTGGTGCTTGCCTCGGGCGCTGGCTTTTGACGTTCGGCTCGAGTTTCAGAGCGGGGACCCAGGCTCCCCTTTCAATGCGTACCTTCCGTCTGCTGGCAGTGGGGAGGTGCAGGTCCTTCCCGGTAATCATCGTTTCTGCAGCACAACGAATATCCTAACTTTCTTGCCGTCATCATCATCCAAACATCTGCCTCTTCAAGTACTTCTGATTGGGCAAAGATATGCCCCCGCTCTGGACGAAAGTCTGGAATCTGCGTGGCGTTGTTCTGGACCCAAAACCCGGCACGAAATGGCGATCCTGACTGGTTTGGCCAGACGCGGGGTTCACGCACGGCAGCTGAAGGACTTACTCCATCGGGATGTCAGCTCCTGCATTACATGCGCCACCTCGTTGATGGGTCATGAGCTGCATTCTCCGTCTGGCTGCCATCCCCGGGAGATAACAAGCGCTACGCTGGGTTGACGGGAAAAACTTGGACTTGACTGCGAGGTCCTCTATCATTTCCGCTGTTGTGTGGTGGCTCCTGCCAACTCTCCCCAGATACCTGGTTCCCGTCCTTCTCATTCATCGCTGAGCCAGACTTTCCACGTCACCTGTTCCCATTCTCCAAGATGCCAGTCGAAATCCGCAGTAACATCAACAAGAGTCGTGTGGTGCGTAAACACCGACATCTGCATGAAATAATATGTCCTGTAGCAGATACTGATTTCCACCCGACTTTAGGTCTTCGTCTTTGACAATTTTCCCAACGAAGAACATCCCTTACGGTTACAGGACGATGTCCTCTCGCAGCTCACCCCAGCTCAGAAGAGCGGCACCTTCATTCACTTGTACTGTGATGAGCTGATACTACAAGATTGCAACCTCTCTGGCATCCGGTGGCTCCGCATCATAGCCCGAGTCATCCGTGCCGAGCCGGGGAAGATCAAGGTGGTTCTCGAGTGAGCGTCCCGTTGCGGTCTCTCATCGAGCACAGGGCAATGCTGACAACTTGTCGGTTGACAACAGGGGCCTCCCAACTCTTACTCTCATCGCGCGAGAGGTTCCGATGGAGGTTTCCGTCGCCGCCGGTCAAAACTCGGCAGCAGCACGGCCCCTCGGACCAATCGCACCGGGTGCCGTCGGGAGGCAGCACTCGCTGCTGATTCCCGAACGGACTGAAGATCCCAAGAGTGTCCCGCCGCCCATCTACGCAGTCCAACCCGAGGAGCTGCGCAGGCCCAGCATCGAGGACTACGAGGAGAAGAACAAGGAAACACATCTCCAGTACGTAGAAAAACGACACCCAACCCACGCAGAGCCAGAGACCGAGCCCGCTAACACCAAGCGCGCAAAGAGAGCTCCCTCGCCTCCTTGCTCGCCTTTTCAACAAAGCTGGGGCCGCTGCGAGTATCTTCCTCGGTACTTCCACTGACACGAGGAGCTTGGTGCAGTGCAAGAGCATCTGCAGCTACATCATGGCTCTCACTCGCTGGGAGAAGGACCAAGCCGACTTGTTTGCCCAGGCGAGCTCGCTTTTGCGGCGCCTCGAGGTGCCCGTTCTGCAAACGCTCGGCGTGAAGAACCTCGGCTACTTTGTGCCCAAGACGACTCCCGATGGCGCCAAGCGAGCACTGGACGCGTGGCTCCAGGCGGCCACGGCTTTGAATAAACAGTACACAGACGTGAAACTGGAGGATAAGATAGGAGCCCTCCAGCACGCGGCGGTATCGACCATTGTCACCACGCTGGTGGACATGGCTCAGTCGGACGCCCATTTCAACCTGCCGCGGCTAGAATACAAGGCTGCCGCAACACGAGAAGCCGTCGTCAAGGCCCAAGCGGGCTTCCACGAGTACGAAGGCAAGCTGGAGGTGGCCAACGCCGAGTTCCAGGACAAGCTCGAAGGCTGGAGGAAGAAGCAGCAGCAGAAAGCCGAGACGGACAAGTGGTGGCGCTGGGCCGAGGTTGTCATCGACATCGGGCTGAGCATCTGGTCCATCGCCGGCGTCGTCAAAGCGGCGGGATCATCACTTACAAAACGCGCCGACAAGTTCAAGAAGATGCAGGACAGCATCAAGAAAGCCGACAACATGAAGAACCTAACCGAGATGTTCGAGCGCATGGGCAAGGCCCACTCCATCCTCGAGGCCGCCAAGAAAGAGCTGAGCGGCCCGAACAAGCAGAGCGCCGACGCCATCACGGCCAAGGCCAACGCCATGCGGCAAGGCCTGAGCAGCTTCCGCGCACCCGAGCACGTCGCGGGGGCCTTCGACTGGTACGAGCTCAAGACGGCGTGGGACGACTTTGAGATCGACTCGGAGGCGCAGCTGCACGACATGGAAAAGGTCGATCCGGCCATCCCGGGGCTTAGCGAGTTCGGCGCCGAGACGCGCAAGCTGCTGGTGCGCGCGCGCTCGCTGATCAGCGCGCAGCGCGACGCCCAGGAAGCCGAGGAGGCGTACTTGACGGCCGTGGCGCACGCCGAGTCGTTGAAAGAGCGCGAGAAGCGCTACGCCGCGGTGCGGCGGGCGGCAGACACAAACACGGCGGCCCCGTCGCTGAGCGCCGTGAAGCTCTTCCTCGAGGCCGAGCTCGTCGCCGTGTCGCGATGGCTCTTCCTCTCCTTCCACGAGTGGATCCTCGCCTGGGCGTACGCCAACGGCCTGCGCGTGCTGCCGGATCTGCCGCGCCCGCGCGTCGACGAGATGTCGCTGGTCACCCTCCTACGCGACGTAGCGCTGTGCGTGTCGAGCCTGGAGCAGAGCGCCATCTTCGGCTGGCAGCCAGGGAAGAAGACGCTGGTCTTCCGGACGAGCGACTCCCGGAGCATCTTTGAGCCGCTGTGGAAGAAGATGCTGGTCGACGTGGGACAGGTGCGCTTCTCCATCCCGCCGGGGCTACCCAAGGCAAAACCGCAGAGTTACGTCCGCGCGGCTCGGTAGGTGACAATAACGCCCTGTTTTTTGTCATTGTTAACTTGGCATGTCGCAGTGTGTTCATCCAAGGGCTCAAGCTGCCATCTCCAGGGGGCGCAACAGCCGACACGCCCACACGACCTGAAGACTTGACGGTGGCGACGTATATAACCTTCGGCCCGCATCTCGGCCAGCGGGATGCAAAAGGGCTGCCATTCATGTGCTACGCCGAGCCGCTCGGGCGCAAGTGCGAGACGGACTTCACCACGGGCGCAGTAGAGGCCGACGCTGTGTTTCACAGTGCGGGCGTCGATCGTGAAAGAGGTGTGCGGCCGGCTCTCTATTCGACGGGTACCATACAGCTGCTGCCGCCAGATGCGGGGGTCGAGTCAACACGCGAACCGTATCATGAATGGATGGCTAGTGATGTTTCAGGGATGACGCTCGAGGTGGATGTTGAGTTTTCTAATTATGACGCGGCGATGTAGCCGTGAGTACGTACATATTGCCTGGACTGAGCTCTGCGGATGGATACTCAAAAATGTCAGAAATGTGTCTGCCGGTTCAGGCTTGATAAGCTGAGAACCTGGAAGGTGACTTCCAGTTATTAATCTAGCTATGCATCGATACTAACATGAGAACCCCTTACCCTCTTACCCCCTGCTACCCCCCTCCCCTCTTCAGTTCTCCACTTTAACGGGGGCTGTGGGTGTGACAAGAGGTGGACGAAAACCTGAAGGCAAACACCGGACCCAGCTTGTCATGTGCGAAGATGAAAAGGATCCACCTGAATAAACTTCCATTCCACAGGGCCGGTGGGTCAACGTCTGTTTGCACTTGCCCAACCTAGGTAGCATGACGCCACTGACTCGGAGAAGCAGAAGAGAACCGAAATTTGCTCGTTCCCGGGCTACTTAACCCCCACCACTCCCCGCCTTGCATCGATCGAACACCTCCGGACACGATCATACCAGTTTGCCGACCATGAGCTTCTTAGATATCCACTTAGTTACCCTTTACTGCTTTCCTTGGCAAGATTGTCAGGAGGAAGGGAGCTCGTGGCCCTGATTCCACGTTTGATCAGACTTGAACCACCGCCCCAGGCACTTCAGTTTTGTCTGGGGTCAGCATGGGCGGCCTTGGCCTGTTGTCACAAATGCAGAGTGGTATGTGAGAGGCATACCCCATCATCAAAGAAAAGATGTTTATTCTTAGCCGCTAATGGAATATGTAGGGTGCTGGCGGCAGTAGACGTAGGTATAATTAAGTGCCAATATGTCTGCTTATGTTGAGGCTGCTGGAACAAATATGAGCCAGTTGATGTGCATTTGTGCACAGGGTATGCGCTATGATGTGGGAAGAGAAGAACGGTGAGATGAAACCATAATGATGTTTTTGGCGGTGGAGCAGAGGAGCAGCACGTTGCTAACGCTTGCTCAGATAGATAACCATCGCCAGCAACACACCCGAAACGGTTCCCAAAGTGCCTGACAGAAAAGGTTAGCATATCGGCGCCTTGGCAGGCTCGAGTGAGCAAAACATACCAGCAAAGACGGCGCCATTGCGCCAGTCAGAAGTCGCAACGCCGATGCTCACACCACCTCCCACAGCGACGGCGAGTATGGTAGCGAAGAGCCAAGCAACGGCGCGCTTGCGCAGCTCCGACGTCACCAAGAGAACCTTGGTCGCCGTGGCGCCTGTCACGACATCCGGGTATTGAGCCGCAAAGTTGTCGGTTCCGCCAACGATGTTGTGGCCGTGGAACAGAGTCGTCAACTCAGGGTGTGGCCTGCGGTCGCACGGGACGATGCGATTCGACGACTCGCCTCTCTCGACGTCGTCGATGTCGGTCTGGAGGATAGCCAAGTGTTAGCGGGGGTGTATGTGCGGACAGGTAGGAGAATGGGGGACACATACGACCATGACAGAAGCCTCTTCGATCGAGGTCTTCCGGAACATCTTCCAAGCCACGGCCGAGACCCAGCGCAAGACCGCGCGGTGGGCAGCTGCCCCGTACGTCTCCGACAGGGCGCGAGCATCGCGCATAGCGGCCGCCTTGGCCTGATCAGCGAGAACACTCGGGGTCGGGTACAAGAACAGATTGCCCGCGGCCTGGAAAGCAAGCCTGATGTTGCGTGGGTGGCCGGGGGCGTCGTCAGGCTGCGAGGCGCTGGGTGCGGGGGTGAGGTAAGGCAACTCGTGCTCGTAGTTGCCTAGCTCCTGCGCGGAATGGCGCGGGAGCTTATTTTGGGTCTTCTGCGACACAAAGTCCGACATGGTAGCGATGGGAGCTGATGGTGATGATGATAGGTTGTGTTGTTCTCGACGGTTGATGACGATGACGCGGCCAGGAAACAGGATGCAAGGACGAAGACTTCAACGGCCAGTTGGGCACGGTCGAGCGGTGAGTTGTCTGGTGGACCATCATCGCCGCGATACTAGGTCTGCGAACTTCCTCTCTGGCGATGTCGCGCGCGGAAGCCATCGCGGCGATGGCATGCGTGTTGATCGGCCTGTTTGTGTAAGGCAGCCAGAACCCGCAGGGGGTTGAAATATATGGTGCGATTCCTCTAATGGCATTCCGGGGAGCCTCGGTGCCGGATAGGTACGGTTAGGATTCTCGATTTTGACACGGATGAAGCTCGACAACTGAACGCCGAAGATGTTGGAGGTTCCAAGTTGTTGCTGCACGAGCATGAAAGCCAATGGCTGGGGTGTCAGCCCGTGCTGATTGGCCAATCACAGGCCTAGGTCGGCGGGCTACGGCATCGCGGCGATGGCTATCGGGATGGGCGGGGTCGAAACTTCAAGCTTCATCGCGGCGATGTTCCCGGCAGCCTCAACACGAGCGGGAAAAATGACGAGCTTGCTTCACCGCTACTGTCAGCCCCGCCTCCCATCTGTTACCACCATCGAACCCGAGTTCTCCTTTCATCTGCCCGAAGCCAAACCTGCACACAAACACCTGTCCGCACTGATGCGATGCCCGTTTGGCGAGCTTGAACTCCATGATAATCGAAGGCCCCATTCGTCATTCCGCCCAATCTCAAGCGCCCCGTGGCTCAGGGCCAAATCCTGGCCTACCGTACCAAATCCGCCGGTTTTTGACGAAAGATTCCGAGAACGACAGCACCGCGTTCGGTATCATTCCGACGGGACGTCACACCCCCAGTCAACGAAAATCCTGGCACCAAGCGCGCTCGCAGAACAGGATCGGCAACATCCTGTCGAGGCCGTTTCCAGAATTTGCCCCGAGCCGCAAGTGATACGAGCTGTCGGTACGCGCCATGCCCCGCAAGATTAAAGCAGCAAAACCTAAACCCTCGACGACGTGGGCGTTCCCCTGCCCCGTCGCCTTTGACCAATTGCTGAAACACGGCCCCGATTACATTCCCAGCTGCTGCTGGCCGGGTCAAACATGGACTACCGCAGCCAAAGTCAAGTCAGTTCTCTGCGTCACCACAACACCCAAAAAATCCTGACAAGTAGAACAGAGAACATCTCCAGAAAAAACATTCCAAGCGTTACTTCTGCCAAAAGTGCTGGCTTGAATTCCCCACAAGCAGCGGAGTAGACGTACTTAAGCGGGAGCGAGAGTGCCATGAGAAAGATGGGCCGTGTGTAAAGGCCCCTTCACCACCAGAGCACATCATACAAATCGACGACTGGGAGAGCAAGAAGGATCCGGAGTTGGGAAGCCGGTACCCAGAAGTCGCTTTCACAAGAGAGAATGAGATGTTGAAAAACTGGCTGAACATCAATCATGCTCTCGGGTTCCCACTGATCAACAATGCGCTCCAATGTATGGGTCCTCGGCTGCTCTCACTACCTATTCTGTTGCCAACAGGAAGATGTTCACAGTCCGGCGACCTCAGCCCCAAACTAGTGCCGTCACGCCGAGAGTCAACTTGATGGAAGCAATATCTATGCTGCCGCAGCCGTCTATTGACGATGATGATGATGTCTCCCTTTTCAGCCCGTACCACCCTGACCTTACGCCAGATCAGCGATCGATGCAAAACCAGATTCATGAAAGAGAGGGCGGGCCAGCCGGCCTTCACCAACTACCGAAGCCTCAACTACCGGGGCCTCAACTGCTGGAGCCTCGACCACTAGAGCCCGGGCCGAATACAGTGAGCGACGAGACAACTGTTGTTGCCGACACAAATTCGGAAGTTGACTCGGGTACCTGGGTCCGCGAAGCCATAGAGCAGTGGGTCTCAGGGGGCAAGACCCGTGATGAGCGGCTTCAAAGAGCCAATGATGTAACGGGGCTTGGATCTGACCTAACTCGCAAGGAGTTGGGGACGAAGCCATGAGGTCTATGTGCATGTTGTTTTTCTTTCTTTTCATGCCTTGGCGGCTTCAGGTCTACGGCTAAACCTGTCGGTCGAATGCATAACAGAAGAAACGTATGGCCAACTAGGCGTGTATATAATGACTTTCTTTGCATCAAAACGGCCTTCCTGGTGATGATGCTATGTGTTTTCGTGGTGAAGCAGCGTGTTTTCGTGATGAAGCTATGTGTTATCGATCGAAGATAAGAGGCTAAAAAGGCATTATATACATGCTTAAAAGGTCGTACGTTTCTTATGTTATACATTCAGCTCAAAGCCTCCTACCTGCCAGTGAAGGACCACGCTACCTAGGCAACGATTGAACATGTGTTAGACTGAATATCGTGGTTGCTGGTCTACCGAATTGAGGGGTAGCACAGGTAACACACTAATCAGTTGAGACTCCAAACAATGCCAAAGCCTGTGTCTGCTGACTCAGGAGTGACAAGCTGGAAAGGTGACTGCAGCAATTTAGATAAATCGATAGCTACCAGGTAAATACTGTCTCAAAGCCCCTTAGCTCCGTCCTATCCCTCTCTCCCTTCCCCAAACACATCTCAGTTCTCACTTCTCCACCTTACCCCCCCTCCTCCCCCGTCCCCCTCGCCACCGCCTCCCCCTTATACACCAACCTCCACTTCCTAAACCACTCCTTCACAATCTCCCCCTCCCTCTGCTTAACCCCCGCATCAATCCTCTCACACTCCCTCCGGAACGCCTCCCTAAGCTGTACCCTCTCACTGCGAATCTCCTCCGCCGCCATAAACCTGCGCCGCTCCAGCTTGCGGAAGAGACCAATGCTGCTCTTCGCCTGCGCGTTGAAGAGCGCCTCGTACTTCTCCTTGTGGTTCTGGTATTGAATGTGGGCTACCGAGACGGCCTTTTCGGCTGCGGCGCGCTGTCGAAGGAGGAGGATCTTGGACTCGTACTCGGTGTCGAGGTCGGCGACTTGGCGGTCTCGTTGGTATTGGTGGAGTTTCTTGGCTGGGGTGGGAGTGGGAGTAGGGAGGGGCGTGCCTGCGCGTTCGCTCACTGATTTTGAGGCGGTTGGGGTGCTCTTGGGTTCTGTCGGGGCCATGATGAAGTCGGGATGGTGTTGCCTGTGAGGTTTTGGACTGGCGAGGATGGTTGCGGAAGGATGTGACGGCGGGAAGGGGAAGGGCAGAGCCGAGAGGTAAAAATATTCTTCAAGGTCCGGCCCGCCCTCGACTCCTATCTTGACGTATGAGATAAAGTTTAAGGGCGGATTGTAGGGTGGAAGCCCAGTGTAAACTCAAAACCGAATCGTGATAACGGCGAAGAAAGGCTCCGCTCAAGATCTGCAAGAACAAGGGCGCCTGGGCGTGAGAACAAGAAGCTGGACTCTTGCTTGCTGATGAGAAGACTGAGATTTTGTTATTTCCCGTCTTCTATTTCCGCCCATATCCTCAATACGCCGATAATGTCCAACCTCGTCTCTCGCTTCACCTCAAGGAGAAGCTTATCGCACCCCCCGTTAACGTTTAAGCCTCCCAAGATATCCGAACGCCCCCCTCCCCAAAACGTACGACGTCCAACCGATAGCGGGCAAGGCCACCGCCAGGAACAACCCACCGCCAAGAAGGAGACCCGAGGCAAAGAAATCTAATGTTTCAAGCGTCTTGGGTTGCCCCGTAGGCTTCAATGGCCTTGTGGCGAGCGTCCTCAACTTCTGCGAAGAAGCTGCCCCCTTTCCGGACTTCGCTTTCCCAACGTCAAGAAGCGCTTCTGCTGTGCGGAGCACGTCTGTTTGCGCCGGTGGGGCCACGAATTGCGGCCTTGGAAGGGAAAACATGTCGGCGTTGTATCGATACACGAGGTCCGGGGGGTGAGCAATGGGTGCGGCTGGTCCGAGGAGCAGCTGTGTTGGGATGTGGTTGACGCATGAAATGTGGGAGGGAAGATATTGAGAGAGATATTTTGCGGAGGCAGGATCGGCAAAGAAGTACCCCGCCAAAAGGGGGTTCCTGGACTTGATGTCAGCTGCTGATCGCAAAGGGGCGAGGGTTTTGCGTACTCGAAATCCTGCGAGAACGCCGCATCCACCAGGCTGGAGCAAGTCGCGATAGGAAGATATTGTCCCGAAATCTTCATCTTCAAGAGAGGCGTATCCCTGTTTGCCTTATGTCAGTGTCGCACACGAAAGAGAAAGGGAGAACACTCACCTGTCCAATATCTCCAACAGCTTGAACCCCTGCCCCCCAAAGCTCACCACCTGCTTCTCCGCCTCGGCCTTCGCAACCGCCATATCGACGGGGCCCAACTCCTCAACCGCGCTGCTTGCCCTATCCGCAAACGCCCTCGTCGCATATCGCGAGCACGCCTCGTAGAACTTCGCCTTCACAAACTCGTTCACCAGCACCAAGTCCGGCGCATACGGCGACATACCCCCAAAGCTGAACCTCGCCGTGGTGATCACCCGCGCAGCCTCCTCAACATCAGCAGTGCGATCCACCACCGCGACCACCCTCGCCCCCGACGACGACACCAGCTCCCTCGTCGAGCTCACCGGCCCGCCGTCCCCCCTCTGATCCACCACCACCGCCCCCTTCAGAACCTCCTCATCCTCCACCACATCCTCGCTCACCCAGAATGTATTCCCATCCATCGCCTTGCTGAGCATCTCCCGCAGGACATCATCAACCCTATGCCCCCCCTCCTCCTGTGGTAACTATCCCCCACATCACATCAGCATCCCCCTCCCAACCCCAGCCTGGGACAGACAGCACTCACCTCAAGCACAACACAATTCCCCCCCTTCACCGCCGCCGCAACCGCACAAACCACCCCCCACAACCTAGTATGCCACCCCGGCCTCACAACCACAATCCCCACCCCGACCCTCCGCCCTTCATCACTCCTCCCCTTCGCAAGCGCATACTCGGCCTCGTGCTCCCTCTTCGCATCGATCCCGTCGTAGAAATGACGAACGGCATCCAGCGCGGACGCGATCTCGATCTCGGCTTCGACGGGCGAAACGCGGGGGAAGGGGTTGGACGTGATAGCTGCGAGGAGGGCGTCGGCGTGGGCGCGCAGGGCGGAGTGCAGTGCGGAGAGCTGGGATTGTTGGTGGCGTGGGGACGAGGGGAGGGACTCGAGGGCGGATGTGGAGAGGCGGTCGAGGGGGGAGGGGGTCGCCATGTTGTTGTAGGTACCTATTTTTGTTCTCTGCGCTGAGCAGAAGTTGGAAGGGTTCACGGGGAGAAGAGGTGAAGGTGAAGTGTCGGAGCTGTTCATTCAGCTTACACCCCTGTCGCAGCTGCCTGCAGGGTGCCCCCGAAACGGAACGGGGAATATTTAAAGTTGGGGATCTCCAGGCCGTTCCCGCGCCAGCCAAAATGGTTCCCGGGCGGGGGACGTCGGAAAGGTGGGGGAGGCTCCTGCGCCCTGCGCTGCGGCTGGCGTTCAGTTCAGGTCTCATTGCCAGATTTCACCTTCTTCCTCCACAATTCCCATTATCAAGCCGGCGGTTGAAGACCGTTTTCACGCTCAACTCACCTAGATTTCCTCCTCTTTCATTTACGTATCAAGATGTCAAACACGAGGACTTCGTTGCTCCAACAGGAGGCCCTGCGCGACTACACCATTCAGCTCACGGGAGGGAGCGATGTGACCGCCTCAGAACCATCCCCTGCGGCATCGACGCCAGCGGCAGTTCAGAACCCGCCCAGCTGGGAGACAGAGTATCGAGAGGTGCCGCCCTATCGACCGGTCAACACGCAGCTGGACCGCGCGTCGAGGCCATGGGGGTCAAACGGGGTTGAGAATGTCATTATCTTTGCCATGTTCCAGGGGGTTTGGCTCAAATCGGTGAGTTCATGTCATGTCGTCTTGTCACAGAAAGCCAGAGGTTCTGATGGGGGCTAGTCTGTTGCATGGCTGTGGAGGAAAACAGGAGGGAGATTTGACAGTGAGACGTTTTCGACGACGATAGGAGGGGAATCTTGATGAACGGAATCAGTCGGACAGGCGATGATTTGGAGGGTAGCAAACACGGATGGCGTCTAGGAACTGGGTACTCTATGCGGGCTTGGTGTGTCGTTTCCACGGATAATTCCAACGGTTTGGCGTCGATCGGTAGATCTGATTGCAAAGAAAGTAACAATCTTCCAGAAAATTCCCAGAAACTTACCAGCATGCACATAATTCTCCTTTGTGTAAATGAAACACACACTTCAAAGGCGGGTAGTCAAGCTCACCTCATCGGACCTTGGGGAGCCGGACTCTCACAGGAGCCCGACGCTGGTTCGCCCCGCGTTAGACCATTCCAATACCCCACCCCCACCCTTCCGACCTCATCCCATCCCACCACCTCACATCGCATCAAAGCCCCTCAACCCAACCCAACCCTCCCCAAATCCCACATACCCAACGCCATGGCCGCCGAAATCCAAACCCCACCCCTCCGTGACCTCCAAGAAACCACCCCCGACCCCTCCAACAACCTCACATTCATCAAAAACATCTCCATCCCCCTCAAAGCCTCCCCCCTCCCCATCCGCGCAAACGTCTACATCCCCCTCTCCTCCTCCTCCTCCTCCTCCTCCCCCTCCGCAAAGTACCCCGTGCTCGTAACCTACGGCCCCTACGGGAAGGACATCCCCTACTCGACCTTCCACCATGGCTCCTTCGGCGAGGTCAACCCCGAGCACCGCTCCAAGTACTCGGCGTGGGAGACGCCAGATCCGGTGTACTGGTGTCGGGAGGGGTATGTCGTGGTGAGGGCGGACGAGCGCGGGCTGGGACAGAGTCCGGGGTTGCTGGATACGATGAGCCGGGGGACGAGCGAGTGCTTTTTTGATGTGGTGGAGTGGTGTGCTGAGCAGAGTTGGTCGAGTGGGAAGGTGGGGTTGTTGGGGATTTCGTACTATGCTGGTAAGTGTGGGTTGGTTGGGGGTGAGGTGGTTTTCTGCTGTGGAAGGTACTGATGATGGTGGTTAGGTTCCCAGTGGAGGGTGGCGGCGCGGCGTCCCAAGGGGTTGGCTGCCATTATCCCGTGGGAGGGTATGTCGGATTATTACCGGGACCGGTGCAGGCATGGCGGGATATACTCTAACAAGTTCATCAATATTTGGTGGACTCGGCAGGTTCTGACGAACCAGTATGGACGGGCGGGCCGATCGAAGATTGAGTTCCCTCCTGACGGGCCGGGTGCTAGGGGGCAGGAGGAAACGATCGAGGGTGATTTGCCTGAGGATGTCTTGGTTGCCAACCGAAGGGACCAGACCCAGGACAACGAGGCAAACCGATTCCGCGACGATGAGTACTACGCCAGCAAGGAGTTCCGGCTCGAGGACATTGAAGTTCCTGTGTTGAGCGTGGCGAACTGGGGCGGCATCTTGTTGCATCTGCGTGGTAACGTTCTGGGGTACACCCACGCAGGATCCAAGCTCAAGTACCTCCGCTTCATCACCGGTCGTCACGATCTGCCCTTCTATTACAGCGAGGAAGTCGAGATCCAGAAGAGTTTCCTGAACGCATTCCTCAAAGGCCAGGACACCGTGGGCTGGAGCGAGCCAGGGAGAGTTGCGCCAGTGACGGTAACCCTCCGGAAAGGCAACCTCGGCTTCAACGATGCGGAGAAGGAGAAGGCATACGCGAAGAGGGAAGAGAGCGCTTGGCCAATTCCCAGAACGCAGTACACCAACTTCTTTCTCACGCCAGATCTCGGTCTTGCCCGGGAGAAGCAGAGCGGCGCGTCCGAAAAGGTAGGGTACAGGGCTCTAGGAACACTGGACAACCCGCAGTTGGTCCAGTTTACGAGCCAGCCTTTCGAGAAGGAGACCGAGATAACGGGCCACATCGTCGCTTACTTGAATGTATCATCGGTTCCGGAGAGTGGAGAAACCGAGACTGATATCGACCTGTTCCTGACGCTGCGGCACCTCGATGCAGCCGGGAAGGAAATCTTCTACACCGGGACGGCTGGCGATCCAGTGCCTCTCTGCAAGGGCTGGCTCCGGGTGAGCAACCGCAAAGTACACGACGAGAACCCAAAGCATCGCCCATGGCTTCCGCATCGGGAGTACCTGTCAACCGATATCCTCCCCGTCAACGCCGGCGAGGTATACGGTGTAGAAGTTGAACTGTGGCCGACGAATGTGGTTGTCGACCTGGGGAACAAAATTGTCCTGGAGGTCAGCAGCGGTGATACCCAAGGGTCAGGCATCTTCCAGCATAACTCGGAGACCGATCGGTAAGTGGCTTTCCCATATCCTCCATCCAGTGAACTTAGCTGACCATGGCAGCCCGCCTGCGAAATTCGCCGGGCAGAATTACATCCATTTTGGGGCAGGGTTGGATAATTACATCACCTTGCCGGTGATTCCGGTCGAGTAGGAAGCGGTGCAGGGCTCGCGGGAAAGCAGACCAGTGCCGTGAGAACCAGGCTCAGGTGCGGCTTAGATGTTCTTGATGTTCCAAACGACGGCGTGTACACGTAGAGTACTGTTGATGTATTGAAAGACCCACGTGGCTGCCATGGAGTTGTTGGTGGGGCCACTCCGTCTCCGATAGCGATGAAGTCAACTTGACAGTCGCCTTTGTAAGAGCTCGCCACTTGTGGTGGGGTTCTTTTACGAAGCTCCTTCCCTGCCCTCCAGCTTCCAGCTGCTGCGGGGTGAAAGCTGCAAAGCTCGCACAAGCCCATCGTCGTGCATTCATTCGGGATATCTCAACCTGCTCAAACCAGAACGAATTGAACAATTGCCACCATCTATTGTTGCAAAAGAGAACACAACTTAGGTAACGGGTTTCAAGCTTGATAAGTCAATTGTGACGATAAGAATAAGCTGCCCCACTAGCCGCATATTTGGGGTAAGGGGTGCCAAGCCCCGCGCATCGGGCTCCAATAGGGGCAATTGGCGGTGCTGAGTGGGCCGCCATTGGCAAGGCCAGATTGCGAATGCACGCACACCCCTTTCTTCCGCCATCGTCATCTATCCTCCTTGGCCAGCCCTCTTGGGATATTCTACAACATCCCAAGCTCCTCTCCGCCTGTCCATCCCGCCCGGCTTCCCTTTGTCTCGTCTCCGGCAAAATGGTGAACTTCAAGTGGTCTGCTCTGTCCCTGCTCGCCTTGCGCGTAGCTTCTGCCTTCGCCGCCGAGGAGGTATGTTCTCTGTTCTGTTGCGCCCATGACGCTCCGTTTTGCATTTCTTCGCGCGCATTGCTGACTGACGGAAACAGTCCGCTCCTGAAGGCGGTGCCCCCGTCGAGGTGCCCGATCTCAAGATCGACATTGAGACCACCTTCCCCGATGCCGACATCTTCGGCGTCAAGCTGGTCAACGGCCGCATCACCAAAGCTCTGATCGACATCACCAACAACGAGGATGGCCCCATTGAGGTCTCTTTCGTCGGCGGTCTGCTCAAGACGACCCAGCCGCTCCCCGAAGGCACCCCTGCCTCCGCCGGAATTCTGCGGAACCTGACAGCGACCCGTTACGGTGTCTCCATCCCCGCCGGCGAGAAGCACACCGTGCCCTACACCTTCACCCTCGACATGATGCCCCAGGACACCATTGTTGAGCTCCTCGCGGTCCTCTCTAACAAGGAGGGCCAAGTCTTCCAGATTGAGGCGCACAACGGCCCCGCCAGCATCGTCGAGCCTCCCACCAGCATCCTTGACCCCCAAATGTAAGCCTGCTCTGCTGTCATTGGCTCTGCCCATTGCTAACTGCTTGTCAGCATCTTCCTCTACCTCTTCCTCACCGGCCTCTTCGGCGCCACCCTCTACTTCGTCTACAAGACCTGGATCGAGTCCCTCTTCCCCCAGGCCCGCGTCGCGAAGCCCGCCAAGAAGGTCAAGAAGGTTGAGGTCGAGCCCCTTTCAGGTTCCGAGTCGGCTGGTGCCACCACTGGCGCTGAGAAGGACTACGATGAGAGCTGGATCCCTAACCACCACATCAATCGCCCGGTGGCCAAGCGGGTCAAGAGCGGCGCCAGCGGCAAGACCAAGCAATAAATGGGCATGGGCGAGGAGCTACGACTTTGACGATCAGGGAAAAACCAAGCATCTTTCGTGGTCAAGTTTTTTGTAAGATTGCTTTCGGGGTTCGGTACACTGGATGGGCTGAGGACCGGGTCAAGCAACGGAACAACGGAAAGGGAGCATTAGGATTACTTTGATTTGCGAACCAAAAGTTGTGAGCATGCAAGAGCAGCCTGATTTGCCTGGGAGAGACACCAGGGCATTTATACAATATATCGCAACACATGGATAGGTAATGGAGCCTTGCAGATGCATCTGACGGCGCACATGGCGTTTTGTAGGGGGCGGTTTGCGGCATGCGCGCGGAGCTTCCTTAACGGGGTGGAGGGCTTAGGGTCCTCCCGGCGCCACCGTCTCACTTAGCAAACATCTGCTATGGATCTTCACCAACGAGATAGCATGATGATAATAGTGTCAACAGTCACAACCGTTTCGCGTTGAGTGGGCGCTTCAAGGTCTAAGCTATCGGTGCAAAACTGCGACGAAACCGAAGCATCACACTTAGCCGGACAGTTGATACGCTAATCAGTTAAGCGAGCAGACCGTCTTCAGTTAGGGAATACGGGTGGCCCTATTGGCTTGACGCGCCTGCCTCGCGTTTCTGGTGTGGTCCCCCTGAACTCAACGCTGGCTCGCGTCAAACCCAAGTCCCGTCGCGAAAGGCCGCCCTCCCCCAAAATCCAAATAATAAACTGCTCGCTTCCCTCTCAACTTCCACAGCACAAAAAAATTGCGCAAAATTTCTCCTCCCACCATCAAATTCTGGCGATTTTATCATCGCGTCTGCGCCTCGGATTGAAACGGTTGCGCATTAATTCCGTGTAATTCGAATTTTCCCGGATTTTTTTTTTACTCTGACTCCCCGCGGAACCAAAGGTATATTGCCCTGCCCCCAGCCACCTACGCACTTCCTTTGCGCCCGTCCGTCCGTCCCGCTTCCCACACACACACCCCCCCCCATAAACACAACAACCCGGAATTGTGTCAACAGAGTTTCTCTGACTGCGACTAGCTTATGTATACCTTAAACTAACATTTGCGCGCGCACGTGCCAAAAGAGACACACAAATTAAGCTGCGAGCTTGACACCCACCTACCCGAACCAATTCCACCACACCCAAAACCCACAACGCAACAAAACACCACCACAATGGCCCCCACCAAACCCGACACCGCCGAAACGCCCGTCAAACGCGGCCGCGGCCGTCCCCCCAAGGACCCCTCGGAGCGCAAGCCCAAGCCCGTACCCTCAGGCCGGCCCCGCGGTCGCCCCAAGGGCTCCGGCGGCGTGAAGAAGACGAATCCCAAACCCGTCACCACCGGCACGGGCCGCCGCGGGCGGCCCTCGCGCGCCGCGGCGACTGCTGCTGCTGCTGCGGTAGTGGAGGAAGAGAAGAAGCCTGCTGCTGCTGCGACGGCGCGTGGTGGGAAGCGCAAGAGTGAAGGTGCGGCGGCTGCGACGACGCCAAAGTCGGCGAAGAAGGGTACGGCGGCTGCGAAGAAGGCGACGACGACAACGCCGGCGAGGAAGAGGGGTGGGCCGAGGAAAAGTACCGAGCCGCCGGTGGAGGAAGAGGAGGATGGGGAGGAAGGGGAGGGGAGTGGTGAGGGGGAGGGCGATGAGAGTGAGTAGTGCTGCTGCTGCTTGCTGCTTGCTGGCGTTTGGAGCGGCTTCCCCTGTCTCTTGTCTGTCATGTCATGGTCTGGTTTGAGTTTGAGTGGAGAGCATGATATGTGTGCATGTGTGTGGGTGGGTGGGTGGGAAGGGGTTGGGGGTATTGCAATGGCTGTGGTGTGAGGATAGTTTCTCTTTTTCCGTCCGGTTTTGTTACGTCTCTTGGTCTCGATTCGTCTTTCACCCTATGGTAAACACATAGAAACCAAGTTTTATGGGTGGGTGGTTGGTGTTTGGGCGCGCGTGTGTGTCGTTCCGGAGGGAAGGGGATCATCAAACTGAGGGATGGGACGGGGGAAATTTCTGTATTTTCTCTCTGTTTCCCGGTTGTCTTTTTTTCCTACCTACATATGCTTGTTCTCCTGAAAAAGGCCGCGGGCGGGGAAACGCGTCACGGCGTCACGCAAAACAAAATAATGTGGGATAGAAGAATATGGGCTAATGCCATGATGGATTGAAGACGCAGACTCCCAAGACCAAAACCAAAACCAAAACAATACCAACCTCAAGACCCTTGATGCCGTCGACTCTGGTGCCAATGCTGCTGCGATTGCGGGAGAAGACGACGACGAGGGAAACAGCAGCGCGGGTGACGAGGTTCGTGGTAGCGGTTTCCTCTCTGGCTTTTTGTAAGAGCAATGCCCCGCACTCTTCTTTCTTCCTCATTTCTTTTCTGCCCTTGCGGCTCATATCGCTTTGTTTCACCGTGTGGGAGAGAGTTCTTGTGATAAGGACAGTGGTTGATGATTGTGATGACGCAGTGGTCGGATTAGTAGTGTGTTTCCCTTGACGCCGAATGCGAGACGAAGAACGAAGACGACAACAGTGGCGGACGCCCAACATCCGGAATGACGGGACGGTGGATGGGCTTGGTGATGGGATGGATGGGATGGATGGGATGGTTGGTTTGGAGTTCGGGTAAGGGCCATGAAACTTGTTGCTTTTCTCGATCTGTGTTCGGCGCCTGTGTTATATGGGATGGAATGTGTATAACAAGCGAGTTTCTTCGGTATATTGACTGCTTTTTTGGTCCCCAAGGCCGCTTTTCGGGCTAGTTGGTGGTGTTTACTTCGAGATGCCCCGTGACCAGACGTCCTCCTCTCCAACGGCATCGCTGGCATCAAATTCATCCGCCCCTGGGGAACAGAACCAATCCACGCCACTGACATCGGCGTTGACGAACTCGGCTACATCTTCCGCATTCAGCCCTGCTCTGGCCTCCACGCCACTCCCCCTCCCACCCCCAGCCCCTGAACTGGCGCAGACCATGTCACTACCCCCGCCAATGGGTGGATGGCGCTCATTGCGGATCCGCTGTTCGAGGCTTATGTGTCGTGGGAGGATCTAGAGGGGATGAATGAGGATGCCACGTGGGGCGAGAATGGTGGGAGATAAAGGGGTGATCGATGGGGTTTTAGGGTCCCATTGTAAGGCGATGAAATGTCTCGAGGCGCTGCATTGTTAACTCAGCTAAGGGTGAGATTTTGGAGCTTGGTCTCTTTGGAATGATGGGTTTGGCATGGTCTGGTTGCCGTGCTCTCTTTTAGTGTCGGGGCTGTTGGGAGGAGAGGGACTCACTTGAGGGCGGAGGATAAGTTGGGATTTTTGGTTGGTGTTGCATCCTGAGTGCACAGGGAAAAGGCGGTTCAGGCCTGCTCGAGATCGACATCTCAGGGTGGCACTTTAGGACACAAGGAGGTGGCTGGGCGGATTATGTTGCGTTGCCATTTGAGCCTTCTCGTCTTCGAGGATGCCCTGCTGGAATTCACAGATTTTCAATCGCCTGGAACGGAGAGACATTTGTTTTGACACAAGCCTATTGATTTTGAGTGGTGTACTCGTTGTAATGATCTAATCTGGTGAGGGGAGTTTGATGTAAATCCGGTCGATACAATAAATGCCCTGTTTACCACAGATCGTTCTCGCTCTGATGAGCACATTCCGCCCCTTCTTGAAGATCATCGTTCCCCCTGACAATCTGCACTCCCTGTCGCGATGATTCTTTCCTTCTCAGGCACCCTATGGCTCTTCCATGTCCACCGCTACCTGCCACGGCGCCGGTTTGTCGACGAATATTTCGAGCTTTTCCATCACTCAGTGTCTCCACGCTGGCGATTGCACTCTCGCAAATCGATCTGATATTCCTGACCGTTGTCTTGATCCACTTGAAGTCGCCATGTCGGAGCTTCTCCTCAAGCTCTGCAATGCAGCCCTGCCCCACAACCTCTGGATAGTATTGCTCCATTGCGCCGAGAAATTTCGACCACGACGTGATTTCCAAGGTCTGAGGATTGTCCAGTCGCTCTTCCATTTCGACGAGATTTGGGAGAGAAGAGCCATTGGTGGCCCAGTCGATGTAGATGTGGCAGGTTCTGAGAAGATAGCTGAGCTGTCCATCATCAACGATGCCTGTCTCGAGCATATTCTCCATGCCGGATATGAGCTCGGATATCCAGCAATCATCGTGCTGGAAGGCGCCCGTCTTCGCAGCCACCCTGAAGGACCTCATCGCCTCCGGAGCGTCATTCCTAGCAACATCCAGCCCATGCTTGGCATCGTAGAGCTCGACTTGTCTAGCAAAGGTGTTGCGCTTCCCGTAGCCGGCCCTTCCTGACTGACGGTTGTAAAGACGACCCATGGCATCGTCGAATTCTCCCTCTCCCAAAGAGTTGATGAACTGCATGGCGAAGGCGCCATTTTGGAGCGCCAGCTCGTCCAAATTTGCTGGCAGCACTGTCGGCCCCAAAACTCATGTCGATCTTTCCGCCAAGTGATAGACATCCTGACCGCGTTGGTAGACGCCCTCGAGCTCGGTTTCTTCCGGGGGCTGAGACATGCTGTGTGTGATCTGTGGTCGACTTGAAAGACGCTGTGGGTGTCATGGCCAGCAGAACTTCTTTTCATACGAGTTCTGAGAGACCCTGGCTGATGGTCAAGCTGGCGCTTACGAGAGTATGGTAGCTCGAAATCAATCGTCCCAGATGAAGACTCGACGGACACGGTAGGGTAGAGATTCTTTGAATGTAGTAGGTGCAAGAAAGGAGCCTCGACTTGTTAGTTAGGCGGATGGCCCACTTATTAGTGGTAAGGAGGTAGGTACCTCTTGCGTGACGATTAAGAGCAAGCTGAGGTCGTGATGATGGTAGGGTAACAAAAGTGAGGGACCCAAGGGAACTTGGAGCCCCTGAAAGATCAATGGGGCTTGGGGTTTTGTGGAAGAGCAAAAAGATTTGCAAGTTGGGAGGAGTAGAGGATTTATAGGCGAGAACTTGCGCCGCAAAGAACTGCAAGCTGTGTTAAGATGAAATCCAGCCCAACAGTCTGGTCTTGTGGCGATCGATTTCTCACTTCATCCCATGAAGAAGTTATGAACATTTGAAAGGCAAGGAAAGCACCGGGTCCGGCTATTTGCAGAACCCTAGAGCTATGGGTCTGCAAATAGCTGGACCCGAAAGCGCCACCTTGACAATGGGGGTGATATTTCAGAGGAAAAAGAACACCATTGATACCCGCTGCCCGGTCTGTTCTCTCGGTTATTTGAGCAAGTCGTCCGAAGACTTTTAGGGACATTTTGGCAATGACAGACATAGAGGCAAGGCCTGTTCTTAAGGTGTGTGTGATGGACAGGAGGATGGTGAGTGAAACCACTGCGTGCTGATGGCCTTTTTATCTCTGGCATTGCCGGACTGACGGAGTCTCCAACATCGCCATCTTTGCTAATATTGTCACCGTATCTTTAGTTTCCATTACATAGCTGCACACAGCAAGCCGTGATACCAAACTTAAGCATGATGGAACACAAACACACAAACAGGGCTGATAACATCGCACTTTCTAAATCATCTCAAGCAAGCCCTTACCAAATTCACCCGACAACCATTATTATCTCTTCCACCCCCCACCCCCCTTATCCCCATCCCTCTCTTCCCTGCCTCCCTCCCACCCCTCCCTCAAGCCCTAAAACTATCAACCCTCATCAACACCCCCAAAAACGTCACCCCCACCACAACCTCATCCACCCCTTCTCCCGCATTCCCTTCCCCCTCAATCAACAAAACCCCCTCCCTCGCCCTAACCCCCTCCCCCACAAACCTCCCCACCTCCACCCTCCTCCCCTCCGTCGCCTTATACAACTTACACAACCTCCTCCCATCCAGCACGTCCCAGAAATACGGGACGCTATCCTTTACAAACTCATCCGCTTTGGTCGCGAATCCCGCCGGATGGAGATAAATGTCGTGACTTGAGTGCGGAGAGTCAGATGGGAATTTAATCGTCCATTTCCCGAGGGACCACAGGGGGTTGGATAGCTCCGCGAGTTTGGTGTTTGAGCGAGGATCGGTGGCGGTCCAGGTGCGGGAGAGGTGGGTGGGGCGGGTGAGGGTTAGGATAGCAGGGAGGGTGGAGGCGGTGGATTTTGCGAGTTTGAGGAGGGGTTCGGGGTTTTCAACTGGGTTGTGGATGGAAGGGGAGGAGAGGATGGGGGTGATGTCGGTTATGGTGATGGTGAGGCTGAGTTCGGTGGTGTCGGCGATGTAGAGTGCTTTGGTGGGGTGGAAGGGGGTGGTTGTGTCGATGGGGAAGGACGCCGCGGCGTCTGGTTTTGTGAAGATAGGCATTTTGGCGGAAGGTTTTTGGTGATGGGACAGAATCGGGGGTTTTTTTGGGACACAGCGCTGTCATTGAGCTTTATGCCCATTTGTGGTTTTGATGGCGTTGCGATCACGATTCAATTAGATGACGGGAACAGTTCACAATCACACCACTCCAGAAATTCTGGCCAGTCAGAAGCGTCGATTTCTGTGTGCATTCTTCTCGATGATTGGCTCCGGCTCGAGCCGTATCTCGTATTTTCAGGGGCAATGCCGAAGCATCCCCGTCCCGATCGTTCTGCTCCAAAAAACAACAGTTGATTCAAGGGTCTGAGAGAAACCATTCTGCCAAAGCGACGGGTAACCAGTCATTACCCAAGGCATTACCCAAGGTCAGATGATGCCGAAAACGGTCAACCCAGGCATTTCCACCCAGCTCAGTCTCCCTTGTCAACTCTCGGATGAAGACCAAAAATGTAGCTTTTTTCTCCTTCGCGCTCCCGAAGCCGGCCTGGAGATTTAGCGGCTTGACGACTCTGGTCTCAAGGTGAAAGCCTCATTGCTGCTGAGGGGAAGGCTGCAACACACCGAGGTGAAAGTCTTGTTGCTGGAGCATATGGCCGAGCTGGGCAGGGTCCAGCTCCCTTCCGATTTGCTTGACGATCGACGACCCATCAACTGCATGCCCACCATTTCCACCATCGATGCAACTCTCAAGCTGCCCAGAACCAAATCAATGTGATGCTCTGAAATTTGAAAGAGATGAAAAGGAAAATATGGTCCGTTGATGTCCCCCACTCAAGTCTCAGCGATCGTTGTGATGTCTGTTCCCTGTCGAATGACTTCTCATCCATCGCCCGTGGGGCAAAACTTCAAAAATTTCGAATGGTCGTCCCTTGATGAAGGATGTATCAGCTGGTGTCTGCGTCAAACTCGAAAAATGGCTCGCATACGTACCGAGGTAATACTCGTGGTGCGGGAAGGTGCCCGTGTTCACGAAGTCTCGGACGGACCACATTGCATCGGTAATACCAAACACCCAACCTAGCATCATCCAGTCCATGCTTGGCATCGTAGGCTCCGACGTGTAGATGCTTCCGTCTCTTCCCATCCATGGCTACTCGAACTTATCCTTCACCTTTTTGATGACAGAGTAGAGTTTCTCGATAGGCGGGTTGACGGTGTCACAGATTCCGGTAATATTGTTGATGAAACCTTCGACTTCGTCCGTCAGGCCATCTCGAACGCATGCTTGGACGTCATAAAGGTCATCTCCGTCGCAGAGCTCCCCCATTTCAACCAGGTGGATGAAGGACCCCCACTTCCGGGCCGTCATTCCTCCTTCCAAACCAGTCTCCCACCATAGCTGCATAGTGCACTGCGAGAGGCTGTGGAAATAGTCGCGGGCAGCCGTGCATTCCTTGACGATCTGGGGGATCAGCCGGTCGTTGACGCAGCCTGAGTCCGTATCAACCATCTCCATCGCCAGCCGTGTTAGGGTCACCAGGTAGAGGGACTCTCGGAAGAGCGGGAAGCGACCTGCGGTATCCAGATAGCATCGCAGTTGATCAAGCAGCTGGTATCTCGAATTCCACACATCGAACTTGAGCTCGTAGAACGCGACCTGCTCAAAGAACTTTGTAGTGGTCTCCTCAGTAGGCGGGGTGTTTGCGGTGATTCTGAAAAGACGACCAAACTTGTCGATGCCGATATCCTTGCCGCTGATGGTGTCGTTGCCGAGGGACCTGATAAAACTCACGGCAGCAATGCCATTTGAGAGGAGGTTCTCATTCGGTGTTTGTGGCATGGTGTTGCTCTTCAGCAGCCTGGTTGAGTTCTGCTCAAGTGTGTCAAGGAGGTGCCAGTAGCCGACGTCGACCATGTCTTGCGGAATGAGAAACCAGGGCTGCTGGATCTGTTCCTCTGCCATCTTGAAGTTTGTTTGAGCGCGCGTGTGGGCGAAGTCTGAGATATATGGTTAGCTGAAATTCAATGTTGACACCCAGCGCGAGTTGGTGACTGCAAGAAGGATCGCACTCACGGTTGAGTTGCTGAGAAGTGCTCCGGGATGTTGCAAGTGACTCGGAGGCAAAGAATGAAGCCCAAGCAATGTAGAAGTTGGCTGGGCAAAGAATAGTGATCAGGCCGAGCGCATGGTGTAGCGCTTTGGCGTAGTGATGATGATGATGAGGGGTGAAAAGAGGAAGAAGATGAGTTTGGCGAGTTGAAGAAGATTTTGCGGATGACCTGAGTTGAAATTTGAAGTCTCTGAGGCTTACGTACCTTGACTCCGACCTCAAGATTGCAATGAAACAAAAAAAAAAAGGAAAGAACCTTCTGGTTCTTCTGGTTCAATTTGCAGTAACGAGGGAAGGTACGTCCGATCATTGCTGGCACTCGGGTTAACCGAACCGGAAGAGAATGTATCTCTTAGACATCAGCTCGTCTTGTCAGTACCTCCCTGTAGGTAGAGTTCCTGATGGATGGTAGGTTTCATGATATTTCAAATGCGCTACCTGATGAGACTGCTGCTAAGATGACGATTTCCATGACGCCTTGTGTCCTTTCCATTCCTAAGCCTGAAGTCCGAGCCAATACCAAGATGATAATAGATGTGGCTCTTGCACGGAAGTGAGGTGCTCCTCGGGGCTTCGCCCTTGCTCCAAATCCCTGCCAGACTCAGCTTCGTTATCAGCCATCGTCCTAAGCTTCATCATCCGCTGCCGAGGAGATGCTTTGCGAGGAATAATCGGATTCCACGGTGGTTGGACTGGCTGCCATCTGGTGAGGCTGGGAACAAGGGACAGCCCGAGGGAAATACACGTCTGGCAAGACGCTGGTGACTAGAGCTTCAGCTGCCTGACCATTCTCTCCCCCGCGCTCCCGATCGCCCGGAGATGCCTCAAGAAACATTGGATCTCTTCGGTTTCTTCATCAACAATGTCCACGGCCGTTCTCAGAGGACCCCCAGACTTGAACTGATTCTTGACCTCCCGAATCTGTCTCGACGACGCGCCGATCCTTTTGAGGGTTTTCACTATTTTAAGCTAATAAGCGTGCGTGATAGATTCGGGGTCCCATAAATCAGGTCTCAGCTCCTGAAGCTCATCGACGTTACGGTCGATCTGGGGGATCAGCACATTACATATATCGATAATTGCTGGGACGCTCTGGTCGTGAAAATGAACATCGATCATACGCAAATTGGCTTTTGTAACCGTTTCAATTGACACGTTTGCTGCATGCGCCAGGACTGACCCGTGTGTCCATCCGCTACCGAAGTCGAGGTGGTGAACAGAAGCCAACCCGTTCTGGAGCAGAATTTCATCCAGACTGCGAGGGACGACGGATGGGCCCAGAATCCTCGTTGAACTTTGAGCAAGTTCGCTGATTCCTTTGGCGATGTCCTCGCGTTCACCCTCCCAGGCACAGGGTCCCGAATCGTAGACCGGGTGCGGGGGCAGATCTCCCAGGGCATTCTGGAGCACTGATGGTTAGCAACAAACTTGAAGTCGTCAATCTGGTTCGACTACCTGCCCGTAGGGCGGGGCTCAGAGAAACGTCTTACCGAGGGTCATCCAAAAACTCGTCCATCATGAGCCAAGCTCCAGGGCAAGCAAGCTCAGCCACACTAGTCAGGTCGCTTCACGCTAGGAGATGTTGCAGTCGGAAGAAAAAAAGGTCGAAAAGTTGGGGGTCAAAGGAAGGAGACACGGTTCCAGGTTTTTGTTCAGGTTTGAAGGTTTAAGTTGCCGAAGATGCCGTTGTCGCAAAAGCCACAGTGTGAAGCCACACTCTGTTGTTTTCTTTCCTTTTCAAAGACCCCTCTTGGGTTTCCAGTGCAAGGCATTGCATCGTGTATTATTAACTGTATTCCGGTTTTATTTGTTGTGTTGCTTTTGTAAAAGTCTGCTTCCTACACAGTACATGGTATATAAAACAAAAGCGACTGGACTCGGAATGCGATGAGGCTTGTCGCCGATTGTAGATACCCCTGAGATGAGTCCATTCACACACCAACTCCACTGACAGGTGTGACCGTTCAGCCACGGCGTCCGGTTCTTATCTTCCCATGCCTCCGTATCTAAACCTTTGCCACCGGAGCTCACCTTGCCTACCCATGGTCAATGAAATGGTGAACCCCTCAGCATCTAGACAGCCCATCGGCTCCCGACACAGGCCGAAGCGTGTACCCCCTTGCCCACCACAAGCACATCCTTTCAAGCCATCACGTAAAGCCAACCTAAACCCAAAAACACAACCAACCACAACAGCGCTCAAAAATACCCCAGAGGTCTATTTCATACTCCAGCTGTTACAAACAACACAATCATATAAGGCTTCTAGTAAAACAACAGAATAACACACGCCCCCCAAAGAATCAGATCTCAAAAATCTCACCAATGCCCTCCCCACCACCTCTTCTGTTCTCCACTAAATCCAGCCTCCACCCCTCCCAGTTCTTCAGCGTCCGCTTGATATCCTTGATACGCTCGATCCTCTTCTTCTGATCCTCTTCCTGCGCCCGACGGAACGCATCCTCGTCAAACTCCATGTCGTCATCCTCCAACAGGTCATGTTCCGGGGCTGCGCCAGCCCCTGTCAGGGCGCTCAGCCCGCTGCTGATAAACCCGCCTAGACCGCCGGCAGCGCCGCGCTGCGTAGGCGAGATTCCGAGGTCCACGTTCTCGAATCGGCCACCTGTATGTACGTCGTCAGGACCGACCTGCATCTCCTTCCTTCGCTCGTGCCAGATGCCACGGCGGAGGTCGCTGTTCTCCGCCTCCAGCTCGCGAAGCCGTTTCTCCAGGCGCAGACGCTCCTCGTTCTCAAGCTCATCAACCCCCTCATCATCACCACCACCCTCAGCAGCGTCCTTCTTCCGTAGCCTCAGGTTCTCCGCCTCGACCTTCTCCACCTTCTCCTTGAGCTCGGCGATATCCTTATCCGCGCGCTCCTTCTCCTTGCGGAGCGCCTGAGTCCGAGCATCCTGCTCCTTGTGTAGCGTAGTCAACGTAGTCACCTTCTTCTCAAGGGCCTCCGCCTTCTTCGCCAGCTCATCCCTCGCCGCAACGGCCTGAGCGCTCTCACGCTCCAGCGCTCTCAGCTTCGTCTCAGCCGAGGTGCGCTCCGAGCCCTCCTTGACAGCCTTCTCAGTCGCCCGCTCAAGATTCCGCTTCAAATCCGCAAGCTCCCGCTGTGCCAGCGCAGCCGCCTTCTCGGCCCGGGCGAGCTTCTCCTCCAGCGCGGTGATCTGTTCCGAGGGCGTGGACGCCGAAACCGAAAGCCGCTCCACCTGCGCCCGCAGCCGCGACATCTCCAGCTCCATCGTCTCGATCGTCGCCGACTTCGACTGCAGCTGCGCCTCCAGCTCCGCCGCAGGGAACGCCCCCACCGAAATCGACGGCGACGACCCATGCCGCGCAGCGCCCCCGCCCGACCGTGAAAGCTGCGCCTGCAACTGCTGATTCTGCCTCTTCAGCGCCGCAACCTCATTCTTCTACTCCTCGTTAGCCTTTATCCCCAATCACCCCTTGCCACTTATCCCTAATCACCCCCAACCCCAAACATAAAAACCTTCACTTACCAACTTCTCCTCCCCCCTCTCCTCCCCCCCTTCCCCCTCCGCCTCCCTCAAATCCGCCAACTCCTCCTCCGCCTTCGTCCACCTCTTCTCCGCCTCCTTCGCCTCCTTCTGCCACCTCTTATTCTCCCTCTCCAGCTCCTCAATTCTGCTCACATGCTTCCGATAAATATCCGGCGCCGTCTCCCCCTCAGGGCTAAACGGCCCCGGGCTCAACGGTCCCGGCCCCGCGCCTGACCCCTGCCGAAAAGAAGTCGACCGCGCCTTGGACTGCTGCGCCAGCGAAGGGGCAGTCGACGACGTAGGCGAGGCGAGGGCCTCGTCGATTGCGGTGTCCCCTGTTGCTGTCTCCTCGGGCAGGGAGGGCGAGGGTTCCGCGGTGGAGGTCGGAGCGGGCTCGGCGTCTTTCTTCGTGGCTGCGGCGCCGCCGGCTTTTTTGGCTTTGGCTTTCTTCATCTGCTCGACCTAGATTGACAATGGGCGTCAGCTGCTGCGATTATACCGCGCTGGGCGCGCGCAATGGTTTGGGGGCCATGAGCGGGCAGGGAGGGAGAGTTACCCTCTTCTTGGCAGCTGCCAGCTTCTCGGCCTTTGCCTTGTCCTCGTCCATGGTTGCTTTGGGCGGTTCGTGATCGAAGCTGTATTTCGGATATGGCGTCGGGCTTGGGGCGGGGAAATGCTTGTTGATTCGGTATAGACAATGGAAAAAGGTAAATAGCTGAGTGTTGGGCTTGGGTTGCTCTCGGGAAGCTGCTGTCAGCTGCTGGCGCGAGGTGGCTTCTCCACGCCGCGGTAAGACCAATCGCTGCCCAGTGCTCCGCACCCCTGTCGAGCACCCCGAGCCACAGGGGTACTCAAAAGTGACGACACTCCATCTACCCAAGACGACCTCCATTTCGCATCATTTGCTTCAACATGAACACATCTCGACATTCTCTCAGACTCGCGGATCTATCCTCGAGATATCGGTTTTACCAGGGTCTCTCCGCCTTCACTTGGCACGCTGATGCGTCTGATGCGAACAAGTCACAGGTGACACGTGGACGTCTCGACTGGTTCTATTCTTCAATTTCATCCATCATAAGTATTCAAGTACCAATAACCTTCCAACACCTGCCAGCATCGTCCCTCAAATAGCTCCTTTTATATCAGGCCCGCTATCATTCGCCATACACGACCCGGTCCGCTATTTTTTCGGCCCTGGTTCAAAACTCGTCGCATTCAAATCCTACGCCGTCCACGCCAGCACTCTAGATGATCTGGGTGAAAGCCCTGTTGATGGGCGAGCGGATGTTGGGGACGTCCTTCCAGAAGTTGACGGTCGCGATGGCGCGCTTGGCGATGCCCTCAGGAGTGAACTCGAACTTCTGGAGAGAGCAGACAGGTTAGCAAATGGACCGCACCCGAAATCGTCAAAATCACTTGCCTTGTACACATCCTTGTAAGCACCCGAGGCACCGAAGCGGTTGAGACCGAACTGCTCGTGCGTGTACCTCTCCCAGCCGAGAGTGGTCATGACCTCAACGGACAGAGACGGGATACCGTCGGGAAGGACGCTGAGGCGGTAGTCCTTGGGCTGCGCATCGAAGACCTCAACGCAGGGCATGGAGACAACGCGAGCCTTGATGTTGTGCTTCTCAGCCAGCTCCTTGACGGCATCAATGCAGATGCAGACCTCGGAACCGGTCGAGACGAGGGTGATGTCGGCACCCTCCTGCTCGTGCAGGACGTAGCCACCCTTGACCGCCCTATCGATCGTGGAGCCCTCGAGCTGGGGCAGGTTCTGGCGGGAGAGAGCGAGAATGCTGGGGGTGTGCTTGGACGTCAGGGCGACGTAGTAAGCGGCGCTGGTCTCGTTACCATCGGCCGGGCGCCAGACCATCATGTTGGGCAGGGCGCGGAAGTGAGCGAGAGTCTCGATCGGCTGGTGGGTGGGGCCATCCTCACCAAGACCGATGGAGTCGTGTGTCGCGACCCAGATGTTGCGGACCTGGGAGAGCGAGGAGAGACGGACGGAACCAGCCGCGTACGATACGAAGTTGAGGAAGGTGCCAGCGTAGGGGAGGAGAGTGCCGTACGCGGACATGCCGTTCATGATGGCGCCCATACCGTGCTCGCGGACACCGAAGCGGATATAACGACCAGAGTAGTCGCCGAGGCCAGTCGCAGGGGGCTGGAAGTCAACGGCACCCTTCCACCTGGTAAGGTTGGAGCCCGTCAGATCGGCAGAACCACCGATAAGCTCGGGAATGGCCTCGTAGATCTTGTTGAGCACGATCTCGGACAGCTTCCTCGACGCGACAGCGGCATCGGCGGGAGTGTACACGGGGAGGGACTTCTCCCAGCCCTCGGGGAGGTCTCCAGTCTGGCGACGGACGAGGTCAGCGGCCTCGGCCTTGTACTGCTCAGAGTACTTGGCGAAAAGCTGGTTCCACTCCTCCTCAGCAGCGGCGCCCTTGGAAGAAGCCGCGTTGCAGAGGTCGTACACCTCCTGGGGGACGACGAAGCTCTGCTCGGGGTTGAAGCCGAACTTCTCCTTCAGCTGCTTGATGTCGTCGGCCTTGAGGGGCGAGCCGTGGACGCTGTGGGTGCCTTGGAGCTTGGAGCCATAACCGATGATGGTGGTGAGCTTGATAAGAGTGGGCTTGTCCTTGACGGCCTGAGCAGCCTTGAGGGCAGCCTCGATGCCCTCGAGGTCGTTCTCGCCGTCACCGACGGTCAGGACCTGCCAGCCGTACGCCTCGTACCTCTTGAGGACGTCCTCAGTGAAAGCCTGGTTGGTGTCGCCATCAATGGTGATCTGGTTGTCGTCCCAGACGGCAATGAGGTTGCCGAGCTGGAGATGGCCAGCCAGGGAGCACGCCTCAGACGAGACACCCTCCATCAAGCAGCCATCGCCGAGGAAGGCATATGTGTAGTTGTCGACGAGGTCGAAGCCGGGCTTGTTGAAGACGGCGCCGGTGTGGGCCTGCGCAATGGCAAGACCGACGGCGTTGGAGATACCCTGACCGAGAGGGCCAGTCGTCACCTCAATACCGGGGGTATCATGGGCCTCGGGGTGGCCAGGGGTGATGCTGTCGACAGTCTGTTGCCCAGAATATTGTCAGAAAAGCTTCAGGGAGTCCTAACACTGAGCCAAACTCACGCGGAAAGCCTTCAGGTCGTCGATAGAGACGCCGTAGCCATAAAGGTGGAGGAGGGCGTATTGGAGCATGCAAGCATGGCCGTTGCTGGACGGCAAGTCAGCCCTCATTCAACCAACAGGATGCGACTATTCGACTTACGAAAGAACGAAGCGATCCCGGTTGAGCCACTTGGGGTTCTTGGGGTTGAACTTCATGATCTTGTTGAAGAGAACGTGGGCGACGGGCGCCATGCCCCTGGGCAGCTGTCAGCGCGTGGCTCGTGAGAGACATACTTTCCCATCTCAATGTTCCTTACATTGGCGCGCCGGGATGGCCCGAGTTCGCATGAGCGGTCGCATCGGCCTGGAAAGTTTGCTGGTCAGCATTTGCTTCGCATCGCATCTCCGGTCGGTGGTTTCTTTGACCATGGCGGGGTAGCGGGGTCGGGCTGCAGGGTTGTTGAGGAGGGGCAACTCACGGCCAGAACACGGATCGTGTTGATGGCGAGCTTGTCTGTATCGGTGTAGCCCATGATTGCGAGTTGTGTGTTGAACTGGCAGTCAAGGAGGGTATCTGGTAAGGGCGAGAGGTGTTTGCAAAGGTAAGGGAGAGGAATTGGGTGAGGGAGGTGGGGGTGTTGTTTTATGTTGGCATCTGGTTGGGGTGGTGGAGGGGTGGTCGAGATTTCCGACGCTTTTTGGCTCACAAGGTGGGGTAGCACATTCGCCCTCGCATCTGGGAACAGCTCTGGGCCTTTTGGTTCGTGCGGGTGAATTCCCAAGTGGGGAGATGTCTACGTCGTCGAGCTCCAGGGCGATGTTTTTTTTTGCCGTCTCGCCCCAAGAAATGCCTGTCCCTTCCTAGAATCGGAGCTTCCTATCTAAGATCTGGTCTTTGGACCCTTTTTGCAGCAGCACTTCCGCTGATGATGGTTATTCCCTTCAACCTTCTAACTCAACCGCAAGTACGGTTTGCGACCCGTATTGAAGAAGCTCCCGGGCCGAGCCCTGAGCTTATCGACCGTCGGCTGAGGTGGCAGGCGCCCTTTCAATCCACTCGTGTCTCCATGCTGGTCGATCAAGCAACCTAGAGTTTCGCTCAGTCAGCGCCATGTTGGGATCCTGATTGAGGAAACCGTATAAACATATATCTGCAAAGTTCGATGTCGATGCAGGCAGCCATGGGCGATGAGAGATATTCCCTTTCGCATTGGCAGGGTGACCAGCAAACTTCCTATCGGATCACACCCCCCGCGGCAGTATTTCTTGTTGGTATCTCCGACTCCGCGCAGACCCTTTTGTCATGTCATCCCACGTCCATGGGATGAGGGAGTTGCCCGGACGCGGTGAGTTGGGCTAACGCCGACCACCACCTGTGACCTGCCTTAGGTAAGCCCCACCCGGGATACCAGCGATGCCGCGTGATCTATGCGTAGATTCCGAATCTGCCGCGCCATATGCTCCAAGCTGCGGCTATTATTGGGCCGTTCCATTGCTCTAGTCGCTGCTACCCAAGAGCCAAGATGCACCGAGAGGATTGTCAAAATGCATCGCACCGAGACCGAGCGCCGTAGCGGTTAGAAGTGAAGCGGTCCTGGAAGATGCCTTAGTCACCCCGCTGTCTCCGGTAAAATTCCTGTGTAAGCTCCAGCTCCTGAATACCCGGCAGGCTTGACCCTGGGTGAGTGGGCGGCGATTCGCCGGTCATAGCTCAGGGGCGACACCTTGATGGCGACTTGTACAGCCAGGGTTAGGGTTGGCAGTATCACAGATGGCGAAAGCTGGAAAATAGACTTTGAGCTGAATATTCTGCTGGAGCAACCTAAACAATAATATCAAGTCAATATGGTCAAAAAAACCGGAGCCCGGGCTGGCAACCGCCAGCGCCGTTCATCACTTCCCATCCCTGGATCCTCGGATTTCAAGAATTCTAAGAAAAGTACAAACAGCACCAGCACAAAAAAGGCCCCAGCGAAAAAAGAAGCCCCTCAACAAGATGAAGCACCCGCCCCATCACCAGAAGAGGAAGCCATCACCCAACAGCAACAACTCGCCCTCGACGTCTACAAAAACACCTTCAACGAAGTCCTCTCATCCCCCAACTTCAAAACCACCCTCCAATCCGTAAAGCAAGCTCTCTTCGACCGCGACTTCGCCCGCGCCTTCGGCGACGAGGAGTACCTCCGCGTCTACGCCGCCCGCTATAGCCCCACCCGAGCCCTATGCTACTGCTCCGTCCTAACCGGCATCCGGGATCACCTAGACCCCATCTCCTCCTCCCCTGCCGCCACCGAACCCGCCCAAGCCCCCCAAGAAGACGGACCCACACCTCCCCCGGTCCCGGTCCTCAACCACCTCTCCATCGGCGGCGGCGCTGCCGAAACCGTTGCCTACGGCGCCTTCCTCAACGCCGCACAGTCCTCTAGCCCCCTCGGCGGGACCATCACCCTCCTGGATTCCGCCGCCTGGGGCCCCGTCGTCTCGTCCCTCTCATCCACACTCACCGCCCTCCCTGAACCCAAACACGAATCCTCCTCCTCCAACGGCCCGGAAGAGGCCACCCCTTTCATCCCGGCCTCCCTATTCTCAGCCAACTTCATCCAACAAGATGCCTTCACTCTCAACAGCACCAACCTGCCGCCTCTCCTCGGCACCTCCCCCCTGCTGATAAGCCTCATGTTCACCCTCAACGAGCTCTTCACCTCCGGCGGCATCGGCAAGACCACCCGCTTCCTCTTGGACCTCACCTCCTCCGTGCCCATCGGCTCGCTCCTCCTCGTCATCGACAGCCCCGGGAGCTACTCCGAAACCACCCTCGGCAAAGAAGCCAAGCGTTACCCCATGCAATGGCTGCTGGACCGCATCATGCTAGGCACCCAAAAGGACCCCGTCGCCGGCCGACGCTGGAAGAAGCTCGAATCCCACGACTCGGTCTGGTGCCGCCTCTCCGAGACGCTCGAGTACCCCATCCGGCTGGAGAACATGCGGTACCAAATGCACCTCTACAAAGCTGAGGACGCTTCAGGCGGGAATTGAAACAATTATCACGTTTGCTTCTTCATACGAGGTGCTTCTACGACTGCTATCTAGAAAAAACGAACAAAAACCGAACCGATTCATTAGATGTATATACCCCATACCCCCTTCCCGCCTTCACGCCCAAACCAGCTTCTTGATCGAATGTCCCAACTGCTCTAGCAGCCCCGTGTTCTTCCTCGCCTCCGCCAAGGATATGATATCCCCCTTCTCAATGAGATGCGCATCCTCGGGCTTCACACCCGCAAGCCTCGGCTGATTGTGGATGGCCAGCCTCTCGATCTCCGCCGCGATGACCACCACCTCCTGGATCTCCGTAAGACGCGTGATGGCCCCTGGCTCGTCTTTATCTCTCCCCACTCTCGCCGGATCCGCCACCGAAGACTGGCTGTGCGGCGCCTTGAGCGCGATGCGTCGCGGTGGCGGCTCCGCGACGGCTTGCGGTCGGCCTGCACGCGACAAGAAACCAGCGAAGCCCGTCGGTTCCTGCGCTTTGGGCGTACTCGACATGGAAGACAACGACCGCGTGTTGACGCGCGTGACATCAGTACTACCGGGCTTGTACTCAACGACCAAGCCAACGTTTCGCATCTCATCGACCTGCGCGGACGAGATGGTGGATGTGATATAAGTGCCGAACTTGATCTTCTGGACATGCGCAAGGTCGACTCGCTCAAACGACGAGATCTTGTCCAGGTTCCAGTCAAAGCGGCAGAGATACAGCGCAACATCGGTCAGCAGCAACACGGCCTCCTCGAGGGTAGTGGCGCGGATCGTATCGGGCACACTTGGCGTGAGGAACGTCCAGCCACCGATGAACTCTTCTGCGTCATCCGCCACAACTCGCTTCTGGCACAGCTCAATGGCCTGTTGACGCATGTTCTGCATGGAAACAGCAGGGTCCTTGGTCATCATGTTGGCCTCGAACTCTTCAAACACCAACGACGTGACGTTTCCAAGGAGGAAATCGATCGTCGTTTGGAGGAAGAAATCGTTGAACATGCTAGCCAGCGTTAGCAACACCCGAAAAAGAAAGCAACTGCCCATCACCCAACTCACCCATTGAACAACCGCGTCAGTGACAGACCTGCATCTGTCAACGCCCCGCGGTAATTCCTCTTTCTCGTTCGTGTGTAGTCTCCCTTCATCGCCCCAGTAGAAGCATACTGCTTCGAGATGGCATCTCCGTTGTCCGCCCATAGGGTATTGAACCAGGCATTCTCTTGGTCCGCCTGCGCCGCCATATCAAAGCCCTGTTCCTTGAGTTGGTGATCCAGCATGTGCTTTGCGAACGAGCTCTGGCAGACATTCGTTCGATCCAGGCAGTCCATGCAGTTCGTTCTCAGCACGCCCGTCTGCCGCGCCGTCACTTGATCGTCAACTGCCACGGTACTGCCAAGACTCTCCAGCTTCTTTCCCAGTATTTCCAACAGGAAAGACACATTTTCAAATTTCATGCCCCGGCAGACGGCGTGGAAGTCAAACCACTCGAACGAAACCTTCTCCGCGTCTGAGCCGGCCTCCTCGTTCAGCCGCCCGATGGCGCTCTCGTACTGTCTCCCTATCGGAGCCTCGACACCATGCTTCTCTACCAGGTTCACGATCTGCAACTCTCCGTATTTCTTGCGAAGTCCATCAAAATGCTTCTTGAGTGCGGCAAAATTCGAGTCGGGCGAGTGCTGCATCACCGGTGCCGGTTTGAGTGAATACGGCGACTGGGTGAAGAACACGGGAAAGCTACCACGTATCTGCACAAACGAGTATACTTTGGCTTTTGGATCCCATGTCGCGTCTGCTGGAGACAAAATCTGCTCCGTCTCAACCGAGTTGGCGACGTTACCCTGCTCATCGATACCACGCCGAAGGTATCGCAGACCCGCACGTTTCGTCGACCGCCTTGAGATGACGGTAATGTCAAACTTCTTTTCAGATGGCCGCAATTCGGCGGTTGCCTTCTCGGATTGTGGCGGAGAGGCGGTCGTAGTTGTGTTTCCGGGCGCAAAGTCGCTCATCTCAACCGAGTCCTTGGCTGAGCCATCGTCCACTTGAGGCGGGTGGCTGTCAACAACGAAGGACCGTTGTCCTACGAAACCTTGCATCAGTGGCAACGCCAGGCTGTCGGCGCCGGCAGCGATGAAGGGCTGGATGATGTATCTGTTCCAGAAGTAGTTCGGGTCCACGTGGTTGTGCATCGGCACCGTCGCCGTTGCTGGCACCTTTGCGTTACCCAAGCTTCTCGTGATGTCGAAGTCGTACGAGTAGTAGAAGGTCCTGCTGGTGCCGAATAGGATCTGCGTAGTACGCAAGAGCTTCGGCAGCAAAGCCAGCGCCGCCTGACTCCCAGCGGCGTCATCCGGAATTGGGATCTTTGTCGGGACAGCCCCTTTTTTCTTCTTGTCCACCGCACCGTCCGACCCAGAGTCCAGAACGGCCTGCTCCGGACTCAAACCCATGTTCCGCTTTTGGTCCTGCGCCCATCCAGCCCGACTGAACCAGCGCTGGGCAAAGCGGCCATAGCTGCCGCGGCGGCTGATAACGTCCTCGGCGATGCTGCTTCGAGCCGTGGTGTTTGGGCTGGCTTTGGTTGACCACTCGGCGTTTCCCGTCGCCGAGTCAGTGCTATCGTCGATCTCGTCAGCACTACCCCGTGAGTCCGGCGCCTCGTCTTCAGTGGCGCTCTCTTCGTCGTCGGTGCCTTGCGGGCTCGTCCGGGCGTCGAGGGCGGCAGCTGTTTTGGCGATCGCCTCGCGCGCATCCTCTTGCGACGTGCATGGTGTGAGGGCGACCTCGGTGACAAGATAAATGGGCAGACCCCGGACTTGGGCAACTTGCTGGCGCCGAGTTATGGAGACAAGGTAGCTGTATTTGAAGACGGTGACGAGACCTGCGAGCAGAATGTCAGTTCAGCCCGCCAGTGACGTAAGGATGCCAGCGGGGGTGGGTGGGTGTGCGACGAACCGACGATGCCAAAGGCTTCAAAGGACGAGTTGGGTTCCGACGTTGCAGGCGCCGAGTCCTTCGGGACGGTTGTGATCGAGGCATCGCCGTATTTGATTCTGTAAAGGGGCGGCGTGCGCTGGTCTTTCTTCGTGTTCAGGGGCTGAAGGATCAAGCCGTCCACCGCGGCGCAGATGACGACTTTGCGCGCCAAACTCGGCATTTTGCGCTCAGAACTTCGACCCCATGAACAAAAACGCCAGTGATGGGATATCCTTGCAAAGATATTCGCCCCTTAGTGGAGCTGAAAAAAAAAATTAGAAAATTATCACAGTCTTGCTGGTGGTTTGATCTACAAGGTCACAAAAGCCTATATCCGTGCCTGACCTGCGGGAAGTTGGAAGAACTCTCATTCTCATCGCGGGCGCCGCTGATGTCGGATGGTGGGGTAGTGCAGGTGCGGGTGTCATTCGTCATGCTGCAGCTTCTCCCCCACACCATCTTCGCTATTTGTACCCCTCCGAGAATCACCCACGCTTCGCGCCGAGGAAGCGACGAGTGCATGCGCTCGTTCGCAGGTTCGATTGGGCATTGGTGCCGAAATCAACAAAGCGAGGGCTGCATGGAACTCTCGCTGTGAAGACCGTTCTCAAGTGTGCATGCAACCCCCTTTTTCAGACTCTGTGCTTGGTTGGCAGCAAGTCCCGAGACACAAATGAATGTCCCATCACGCAGTCACAACTAAAAGCGGTGCCTGTGGTTTTGCTGTCCAAGTTCGGGTTGCATGGATGCTGATGTCGCTGTAAGGAAAGCGGCATTCTGGTCAGCCCTAGAATTCAACAAGTCCCCAACGTTTCGAGTTCCTTGAGTTGGGTGGCTGAAAGGCAAGTTGGCATGCAACACCGGCTCTCCGGTAGTCACCGTTTGCACCGTTCAATGGTTTGTGAACTTTTTATTTGTTTCGGTCAAGGCTGACGATGAGCTGGGAGGGTGTTCAGTCGTCCGCCACAGCAAATCGATGTATCACATATCTAATACCAACCGCTACCATTTTCCGTTTGTTTTTGTGACCATACCCTAGACCATACCACCCATGCTAGAATGTACCAGCCATACCCTAGACCACACCATTTTACATGGCGAGTCTCTCCACCTTGTCGCGAAGCGCGCGGATCTTGGAGTTCAAGTCGGAAGCCTCGTTGGACGTGAGGGAGACGGCGATAACGGGGCGCGAGACACCGCAAGCGCGACCGATAGCGACCTTGCTGGGAAGGAAGACGTAAGGGACGTTCTTCTCCTCCGCGAGGAGGGGCAGGTGGAGGACGATGCTGAGGGGCTGGGTGTCGGCAGCAAGAATGATAAGCTCGCTAGTTCCTCGGGAGACCCTGTGGTGTCTGTTAGTTCCAGTCGTTCAATAAATAATGTGTGCTATTGACGTACGACTTGGTGGCCTCATTAGCGCCCTTCTTCAGCTGGCGGTAATGGCTCGCCTGCTGGATGCAATCGAGGATCTCCTGGACCAAGGCCTGGTCCTCGGCCTTGGGCCAAGCGGCGGACTCATTCTGTCCAGACATCGTGATGGTCGGTCGAAGGAATGTGTTTTTGCTAAAATGCGTGTGTTTTTTCAGGGTTCACGGCAAATGGAGAAATGCTCGCCCTGAAGTTGTGACTTGATTGTGGAAGTTTGGAGAGTGCCGAGAGTCTGAGTCTAGAAAAAAATGGCAGGGGCGCTGCAAACCTTCTGGCGGTGTGGGGCGGCAAAAAAGGAACCTGGTTCGTCCGACGACCGGCTTACCTAATGGTGCAGCCCAAGGTACCTGCCTCCAATGCGCAAAAGCTTGCCCCCAAATCCAGGTGCTCTCGCTTCAGCCAACCTGGAAACACCTCACCAGCAAACTCGAGTCGACATCACCACACGGCAGCCTCCAACCGCCGACCGTCAACCCCGGTTCCATCGCACAACTACGCCATCACCGCGACCGTATTGCTCTGATTCTTGCAACCGCTCGGTTTAGCTTCGATCAACACCCGTTTCACAATGTCGGACCTCTGGTAAGCAGCCACTCCTCCCGCTCCAGACGCGACCGAGCTCCCCTGACGTCGACTGGCGATGCCCTCGGTATCGACGCCTCGATGCATTGACCTCAGCCATGGCCTGCAACAACATGGACACTGCATTTGCTAACTGCGCTCTCCCTTTTTAGCCCCGTCTACGCGGTTAGTATCCCCTGACCCCCGAGTCCGCCTTCGGCGTCAACAACCATCGATCGCTCGACGAGTCTTGATCCGGATTTGGGCGGGAGAAGCCACCACGCATCACCAACTAACATTTGCATATAGCCCTTCTTCGGTGCCATGGGCTGCACAGCAGCCATCGTGTTCACCTGCCTGGGTGCCTCGTATGGTACTGCTAAGTCTGGTGTCGGTATCGCCGCCATGGGTGTGCTCCGACCCGACCTCATCGTCAAGAGTACGTTAGCCAAGGACCCTCGACATGGCGATAAGGGGTGACTGACATTTGGTGCTACAGACATCGTTCCCGTCATTATGGCTGGTATCATTGGTATCTACGGTCTCGTCGTCTCCGTCCTCATCTCCGACAGCCTGACACAGAGCGACTACGCACTCTTCACGGGCTTCATCCAACTCGGTGCTGGTCTCGCTGTCGGTCTCGCCGGTCTCGCCGCTGGTTTCGCAATTGGTATCGTCGGTGATGCTGGTGTACGCGGCACTGCTCAACAACCCAGGCTTTTCGTCGGCATGATTCTGATTCTCATTTTCGCCGAAGTCTTGGGTACGTAGCGCTCCACCTCTGCCTTGGAGACAATGCTAACCTCGTTACCACAGGTCTTTACGGCTTGATCGTTGCTCTCCTCATGAACTCCAAGGCCACGCTCAACATCTCCTGCTAATCGGTCTAGCATGGGCTCCACGTTGTCGAAATAGGCATGGGCGGGCAAGCTGTATCATTTTCACAGAATACCATGCCTACGACGGGACGTGGAAGCAACGGCACAAACATGGCGATCCATAGTCATGGTCCGTTTAATACAAGTTGTCGCCGGGCGACGTCACCCGCGCAGCCGCTATTGGAGTTTGGCAATCATGGGGGTGGGGATCGCCGGTGTCACATTATCTGTGGGGGGAGATGGTCGAGCGAACGGGGCGCATCTCGAGCGAAGGGCAGGCAAGTAGGTTAATGGCCTCTTCGCGTGGAAACATAACATGTACTATTGTCACATTACGGGGGTTGAATGATCGCAAAGGCGGGAGCAAGTACTGGGTTCGGTTTGTCTCTCATCATAGACGGGATGATGGGTCAAGATTGTAGCTTTAGCTTGTCCAATCGTGTTCGTTGTTCTGGGCTTGACTTGTTTTGATTGTGGCGTTGCTTGTGTCTTGGGTTTCCGCTTCATGTAGTCTTCATCCATAGCTCCGAGTCCATCACCAAGTAGGTGACCACGCATTCAGCTGACATCAGCGGTTGAAGAAACCAGTGCCTCGGAGTTACGGGTATTACCACTGGTTCTCCGCTTACACATACATATGCCACGACTCGGTCAGAAGAAGCATCTTAAGAAAATATATACGTCGAATACATAAATGTACAGTTATTTTGCATTAGAATTAATGTTGTGTGGCGATGACCGCCTCGTTGCCTCGTGTTGTTTTCGGTCAACGACCCCTCTCCTTTTGTTTTGAGCGACCCAAACCCCCCCTTCCACCCGTATTGTTATTGTCTTCAAGGCTAAATCCAATGTATGCCTGCCAAACCTCCCTGTCTGCCTCACAATAATAGAGCTAGCTCATGCATCTCACTCTCGCGCGTCACGTTGCTCGCCCGCCGGCTTGGAGCCACCCATCGCAACGGTCGCATACACTTCGATCATGAAATCCGATGTTCAAATGACATACTGGTGGTGCGTTAGTCGGATGTTCAGATGATACGGCGGAAAATCGAGAGATGAAAAACTTACAGGGATGAAAAGATACGGCACGGTCTTCTCATACTCGGTCCATGCATCGCCGTACTTCTGTCTGCACCGTGTGATGTCGCGCCATGCGCGGTGGGCAATCATGGTGACGAAGAAGACGGGGTAGAACCAGGGGAAGGGGCTCGCGAAACCGGTGATCAGGCCCCAGTTGGTGGAGAAGTACACATCGCAGGTGTAGTGCACCTTGCGAGCGAGGCCGTACCAGCCATCGGCGAGGATGTTGTCGCCGAGGCCAGTCTTGATGGTGCGAGGGTTCTGGACGACCTGCCACGGCAGCTGGGGGAAGGTCTTGCGCTGGACCAGCTTGCCGCGCTCCTGGGCACGGAAACCGTTCTTCTGGCTGTTGCAGGTGTCCCAGATCCAGTACACGAAGAGGTAGCCGGCGTACATGAGAGTCAGGACATAGGGATTGTGGCGGTACTCATCGGGGTGGTGCTTAGCGAGGTAGAGAGTGCAGTGGCAGTAGGACAGGGGAACGCCGGCAAGGTTCCAGAAGATAAGCATGAAGCCCCACTTCTCATAGTACATGTCCCAAGTGGTGACGATCAGCTGTTCTCCCTTGGAGCAGGCGTTGGCGTAGAGGTAGTGCGCCATGAGCAGGAAGCCAACCTCGCCCGAGACGTAGCCGTACTTCTCCCACTGGCTGAAAGCTGTGCCCAGCGACAGGAGGAAGAGGATGTACCAGGGGAGGCGCACCTCGAAGAACATCTTGAAGTCGAGGATGCCGAACAGGCGGGGGTTGAGCTCGGCGCCCATGAAGAAGTCGTAGACGTGATTGCCAGTCATGCGGTGGGTAGCACCGCGCGCAAAGGCCGAGAAATACGCGATGAAGCTGACCAAGAATCCCGAGAGGATGGCGACGGACATGATGGAACCGAACTCATCGATGATGGTCGACAGGCGGAAGAGGCCCGTGAAGTTCAGAGCCACGACCACGGCGATGGTGGTGTAGAAGGACGCATACCCGGAGCAGTAGTACTTCATCTGCTTTCCGCCGGCAAAAGCAAGCGGCTTGCCGTAGGCCCAGACGCCAGGCAACAGGCAGTAACAAGCACCCTCGAAGATGAAGAAGGACCAGTAGATCGCCCAGGCCTTGGCGTGGGGAAACGCGCCAGTGTAAACCAGGTTGACGAGATGGGCTCCAAACTCCTTTAGGCTCTGGCCCTCGGAAGGTAGGGGGAATTTGCCGTTGTAGTACTCAGCGCCAATCCACATGTACCACATCAGGATCGGGAAACCGAGCATCATCACGGCCGGGAACCACGGCCCGGCGAACTCGTACTCGCCCGAGTAGTCCACCTTGGGGTCGAGGCCGGGCTTCCAACCGTCCACAAGCACATCCTCCACCTCCTCCTTGGGAGCCTCCTTGGCGTGACCGTTCGCGTGCCCGTTCGCATGCCCGTTGGCGGATCCGTTTGTCTTGCCATGAGCAAGGCCATTGGCCTTGGCGGCGCCGTTTACGCGCTGCATGCCGACGTCCTCGGGGGTTGTTGGGGGTGTTGACCGCTGGCTGGCCTCGTCCTCCTCCTCTTCGAGATGCTCGATAAACTTGGCGGTGCCACGTCTCCGCAACGACCCTTTTGCCTTGGCTGGGGCCTTGACGTTCGACAGGCTTTCTGGCGCGGAGCTGGATTCGCCGTCCGACTCGAGGGGGAACTGTGACTTGCGACGCGATGATACTCGGCGGCCAGGCGTCTCTACCATTCCCTCGAATAACTCCTTTTTCCTGCCAAGTTGTCAGCGACGAGCCTCCCTCCAATTGACTTGTCCGGTGTAGTAGAGAGGGACTCATGCAAGGGCGCTTTGCTTGGGGCTGCCAGAGGAGGTATGCGCCAGCCCGGGAGAGCAGACAGTAGCACCACCCGAACACATCCACAGCATACCGGCCGTTTGCACCCTGGGCTGAAGGTGCACTATTTTCGTACCCCACGATCGCGGGATCACCGCAGGTAAAGGGGATAAAAACAACAACACGAAGGGAAAGCTGCCAGTTGGCCCCACGTACCTCGGCGTCTGTCTCAGCGAGTATCTCGTCGACATGCTGGGCAGCTGAAGGGGTCGCGACACGGCGACGCGCTCTTATAGCAAGTGTCTGTGCTAAGCAAGTGGGTTGCACAACAGACGTTCGAGACGATGTTGCGAAGAGCTCTAGCGGCGGTGAAGGGGCCGGGGCTCGAGGCCGAAAAGAGGATAGCCGGATGGAAAAGAGAGAACGGACAGGCTGCACAGCGCGTGGTTCGCTGGACGGCGTTGGGTCACCGGTGCGCAAGGGGGCTACAGCATCGCGCGCGGAAGGGCGAATGTTTGTGGAAGGGGCGAAGGAAAGGGTGGAGGTGGCCTGTTTGCGCTTGCTCTGTTGACAAAATTTTGGCCCGTCCGGGTGCAATTTCTCGTCTGTCGCTCTCCGCAATCCAGGGGGGTTTGTCGCAGCCGCCGGCAGTTACCCAGTGTTTTTTTTCGTCCAGGGGGGGTGATTTCCGCGCTGGAATGGAGTCCTGGCGCCACCAACGCGGAAACTCGTTGCTCCCCGCAATTGGCTGAATGCCTTGAGATTGGGAGGTACAGACTGCGGATACCTGCAGTGGAGCACGGAAATACTAGTATTCTGGCACTGAGCCATGGTGTTTCGCTTTCATCCTGCAATTGGCCTCAAACTGCACCATCAGATGCGATGGGACAAAAAGCGCGATGTGGGGATTCACAGTGACACCCCGCGGTCTGGAAAGCTGAATCGCTGGTACGGATCCGTATCGACGAGCGAATGGGCTGCATCCAATTGACGATTCTCCCGCAGCTGCACGTCAATCAGCTGCGACTCGTTGCCAATCAAGCTCAACGATACGGGGATTTGTATCACTAAAGTTCTCACGCACCAGTTTGCGACAACACAGTGCCAGGCAACTTCCTAGGGAAGCAAAATCCCGGTGGTTGCACTCGTCGTCGTCTTCAACCAACGCTCCGATCCGAATACGGGGATCGGATACAAGTATTCGGATACTAGTATTAGGTCATCATCCCACCCAGCACCTCGGGATGCTACACTTCGTCCAAGACTTGGGATACTACGTAGTATCCAACACGAAACTCGCGGGCCTTAATGTAGTCGAGCGATGGAGTTCCGTAGCAGGCATCCAACCTGCGAGTTCCACAAACGCATGCCTTCGCCATAAGAACAGTTGTTTGCCATAAATGGTGGGCCAAAAGCCTAAAGGTGGGTACCTTGCTCAACTCAAAACAAGACCCAACGCAGCGTCACATCAAAAAGACCACAATAAAGATGCTGCAGGGCGTCTCAGACAGTGCGTTTTGTTACACTAGGGAAAACAGACATTAAACACCAGAGGAATCCGTCAAGAAGACATAACCGCCTTCTGGCGGCAGGACAAGGGCCGATATCACCAACCCAATGGCGCAAAGAGCCGCAACAATCCCACCGGCGGTACAAAGATACCACGAAGCATCCAGCGCATAACCAGGAACCTGAAAGATATCGTCGTGGTCAAATACATAACCCTATCGAAGAGAGGTATCTCGTCAGCCAGGTGGGTATGGGGGACATGGAGATAACCATAAAACTCACCGCAACCGCCATGGCGCCAAACTGCAGCGCCGCAACCACCCCAAGCATCCCGCACAGTACGCGCCAACCCGTCTCCCGCTTCGCCTTCCCTCCAGCCACGATGACCAGGAACCCCACCATCGTCGCCAAGTCGACAACGACCGCCAGACTCATGAGAAAACCGGCGGTCCTCCACAGGTAGCAGAAGCGCCCGTCCCCTTCGCATCGCTGCTCATCGGGGAAGTGAACGCATCCGTCCGGCGACGTCGACATGCAACGGCGGTGTAAGCCGATGTGGTCGTACACCATCTCGCCCGATTTGGTGATCTCGGTGAAGGAGATCCATTTCGGCGTCACGATGGACGCGATTGTCATGGCCGTGGCTGTCGTGCGTTGGTCAGCTTGTCAATTCCACTGTGAGGATCAATGACCCGAGCCATTGTAACACAATCATCCTCGCCGCCTTCTGTTCTGCCTCGCAATGCGCATCGTCGGTCGCAGACAACCAAACCCAAACAACATCGGTTGGCAGCAGCGCGATTAGACTCAATGATGTCGCGCGCGATAAGGAGGCCTCAAAGGCAAAAAAGGTAGGTACGTACCCGCCACAAGAGCGACCAGCGTGGCGCTGTAGACAATCTTGCGTGTCATGATGGAAAAACCATACCAGACAAACAGCCCGTCCCGAGGAATGTACAGAACCCTCACCATGTGGCAGAGAGGGGGCGAGTTGAAGGGTTACGGGGAAAGGTGAAGGTCACGGTGGCCTCAAATGACAGCACTCACCCAGTCATCGTGCAGCGAGGGGCTGACGACGACTGGGGTGGTGGTTGCCTGACTTGCTGCGCCTCTGGAGTGAGGGGTGGGGGTTAGGGTTGTTGTACGTATCGCGAACAAGGGGGGACACTTCGATGCAGAGAGCTGTCTTGGTGTGATTGATCTATCTCGCAAATACTAACTATTAAGAGCTCTGAGGTCGATAACTTGTATTTAATACGAGCGGAAATTTGTTGGAATTCTGGCAATAAACAATCACCCTCAAGCCGCAAACCTCCAAGACAGACCCAGAGGATCAAAGAGTGGACGGAGATCTCAATGCCGAACAACCACCAGACAAACATTAGGTGGTTTGTTCAAGATTCAGTAGAAACCCCCTGGGAGAGTGACAACCTCATCTAACCAACATAGCATGAGTGCCCAATACCTGAATGGCCACAGTACCCTAAAATGGAATGTTGATATCTGCGCGCCTCGCTGTCATACCAGCAAGACACGTCGTGGCACCCACACAACTACAGTAGGCAAAACTTATCACGGAACAGCTTCATTGTCAGTCCTAGTATAACCGCAACTCCTCTGTATTTCCATCGATGCTTCCAAACCATCCCGCATGCCAGCAGCCAGGAAGTCTATCCTCACGCAGAGAAAAGCAAGTAGCCACTTCTCGATCCATTTCCTCTACCTCAAACGGCAGTATTTCTCCTCCCTCTAAAATACCAACCCCCTCCCCGTCCTCACATCCTCCTCCTTCTCACCCCCAAGCATGTTCCCAAGCATATTCATCTCACTCACCTATGCACATCGAACGATCGTGTATGTGTGTATCCCGCATTTTATCTTTCCCCCACTCTCTTCTTTCCACAGCCTTCCCTATCCCTTTACTTTTTTGTTACCATACCAAGCGAAAGTCCAGAACCAGAAACAGAAAAAAACAAAATATTTACTATGCGCCCCACTCGCCGCCCAATTTACCAGGTACTGTACCAAGACGCCATCCAGATGCAATGCAGCAAAAACACTACCAATAAGGCGTCTACGCCAACCGCCAACTGCTAACCACAACCTCTAACAGCAGCCCTCGCGCCTCCGTCTCCAACCGCCACAGGCCAGTGAGACTCCCTCCTCAAGCCTCCCTCTCCGACCGCGCACGTCTTCCTACGTTCCGTGACCCCTCTCTGGGAACACGGAGATGCCGCTTCTCGCTACTCGTCCGCGCTGAGCTCGAGACGTTGATACCCTCCTAGGACCATCGAAGGTCTGAGCTTGGCGCGCGAGCGCGTCTCTTTGCGCTTCCGCTGGTGACTGACGTCTCCCGACTCATGAACCCAGCCACGCCACCCGGTCCACTCTGCCCTCCACTGGTGCTTGTCGTAGGGGATACCGCGTATCCAGAGTTGCTCGTGACAGACGACCCAGACCGTATTCGACCCTGGTTTTCTTTGTTGCTCATGGAGCTATCGCTCCGCCCCATTCCAAGCATCGACCCCGAGGGCGCCGTAGTGGCCGTTGTCAAGCTTGGCCGGGAGTATGCCGTCGACGTGCGTGGCAACCTGCTCTTGGCACCGCCATTCGACGGGCCCAAAGACGACGTCTCGCCGCTAACTCGGCGTGGTATGCCAGTCGCGCCTGCGCCATCACGGCTTCGAGGACGGTACAGTGAAGCATCGCGTTCGTGGGCAATCGCAACAGCTGTCCGTTTCGGCGTCGATGCCACCTCGATGAATGCGGATGATTGCGATACCCGATGGCCCAGGTGACCGGTAGGTGTAGGCGGCATCGACATGCTCGATTGCAACCCCGGTGGTGTGTAGCTTGTTGTTCGGCGTGGACCGGATCGTGATCGCGGCCCTGAGCCTGCGGTCGAGCTTCCCCCGCTTCCACCCCCGAGTCCCAACGCCCCCAGCGCCATGGTGTCGCGCTGGAGGTCAACATCGATTTGACTTCGTATGAGCTCCGAAGCTAAGTTGCGTACAAGAACCGCGGCATCCTTGTCTGCCAGTGTCTGGATGTCGTCAAACAGAAGACGGAGCTGCTGGCCCGTACTGGATGTGCTAATCGATGTCAACGATGAATTGGTGGCCTCACAGCCGTCCATAATGTTGCGAACAAGACGCAGTAGGTTGAGGCGCACGACTGCCTTCTTGTGATTGAGCTTCTGCGCGATGCCAGCATACATCTCTGCTTTTGCGAGCGATGCCGCGACCGACGGGCTCAGACGCAATACTTTGAGCAAAGGTTCAAGGAGATTCGGGTCGAAAGCATTGACCTTGGTGGTATTGAAGCAAGATGTGATAGCGGACGTGAAATTCCCTTCGAGTAGGTGGTTCTCCACTTTGGCTGTCTCCTCCTGTAGCCAAACGAAAATGGCATCAAGTGCAGTGACCTGCCAGTATTGGTCCGCAAGAAGGGAGACATAAAAGTCTAAGCCGTTGTTCTGCCACAGATACCTTCTCCCCTTACTGCCAGAGTGGGCCATGTCGCAAAGAATGGGCAGAACAAATTCCTTTGGGGGACGGTCCGTCTTCAAAATCTTGAGCAACAGTGGTATGATGCCATTGCTTGCGGCATATTCCTGTCGTTCTTTGCTAAGCCGGCATAGGTTGAACATGGTGTTGAGTACCTGGTTCGATATTTCCCTGAAATGTTGCGCCCCCTTTCTTATCGAGAGGCTGAGCACGTCGATCAAGAAATCGATGGCATCGGCAGAATGAAGCGATTCTAGCGTTGTTGACAGCATAGACAGGTTCTTGATGAACTTGAGCATCGTGATTTGGTGGGATGGCGTCATCCTTCGGAGATCTTTGAGAACAGCTGCACAATGTCAGCAAAAGCCACTCGACAACACCAGGGGAGACTTACTCTTGAGAACTTGTCGGTCAGCGACCACCTCCTTCACGTAGTTCTCTGCCTGCGAGAAGAGGTAGAAAATATTGACAATGCGACCCTCAACCAACTCCGAGAGCTCGTCCTTATCATCCTCGTCCAAGACCTTGTGCAATACAGCAGCCAAGGGGTCAAGAATCTTACTGCGCGAGAAGATCCGGCAGAAATCGTTCTTGGGTGTTGGACCCTGGAGCTCAAACACGTTCCAGATTCCGTTCACGCCGATCAGGACGAGACTTTGTGATGTGTCGTAGTCTTCGTCGAGGAATTCCACCAAAACGTTGAGACCGCCGGCACTCACAAACATCTGCAGAGTTAGAGTCGAAGTCTGGTACATCTGCCTCACGAAAGCGGCCGCCTCAAGACGGATCTCATTCGAATACTGCCGCGCCGCAAACTTCGTGATAATCGGGATGCCACCAACGAAGCACAGGTTCTCCTGGAGTTCGACATCATCCAAAATGATCTAGCTCTGTTAGTATATCGTGCACCCCCGAGGAGCCAGAAGCGTCTTACCGCGTTGACAATCCTGAGCAACTGCAGGATCATGTGCTGTCGGCTCTTCACGGTACACGGCTCAAGAATCTCCAAGATCGGCAGCAAACCATGTGCGCTGATGATAAGATCCTTGACTTCGGTGTTCTCCCACAACAAAGCGAGCTGCATATGGTCAGCAACCCCCTTCCCCTTGTTTCGGGGAGCAAAACTTACCAGATCCTCAGCCAGATCATCCAAGGTATCCTCACCCTCCGTGGTCTTCATAGATCTGACCAATTCCTCAACCTTTTCGGCTAACCTGGCATGCCTGTCACGAGCAATGTTGGCCTCGAGATCCATCTCGTCCCACCCGGGGTCCATCATGGCAAATGGATCGTCTTCTTCCTCATCGTCGCCGAGCCAAGAGTTATTCGACAGCTTAGAGAGGAGCATGAGCTGCTGCCCATCTTCTGACCCCCTATCGCTCTCTTCCGACTCGGCAAAGTTGTCGCCCGCCCCAAAGATATCAGAGAAATCCTCATCGCCTTCATCCTCGGCAAACTTGGTAATCTCAACAGTTGACCGGGACCTCCTCACAGGCGGTTCATCGATGACAGAAGGCCGTGATGTTGTCTGTCTTCGCATACTCCCGATCACAGGCGACTGTGTAGAGCGCGGGAGAGTAGTGAGGTCAGAGGGGTGAAAGAGTTGAGGCGCATCCTTTCCAATTAGCCCCAGCTTGTTGTTGAAGACGTGATCATTGTCAGCAAACAGATCCGAGTAGTCCTCCACTGACTGTTCCCGATAGACGACATCGGGACGTGGGGGCAGCTGAAACTTGTTTCCGAATTGGGATTTGACAGGTGATTTCGGTTGAGGGGCACCGGATCCGCTAGCCTTGCTGCTTTTTTGCCTCTTGTGGCCCTGATGTGGCTTCGACTCGGCTGCTTTATCCGTTTTCCTGGGCAGAGGACGAATGGTCTGCTCTTGAGGGTCGATTTCGGACCAATGCCGCGGGCCCTTGATGGTCAAGAGTTCGCCTTCGAAGTTCTCGTCCCAATTTTCAGAGTCCTCCCGCTGGCCGTCGATGGACGCAAACGCCTTTAGTCGGTCCCCTGAAAGCAGTCCACCAAAGTTGTCCTGCCCCTTTATGTGCGGAAGATGAAGTGCTGTGGGTGAAATTGTGGTAGCGAAGTCGTTATCCCAATTGTCATCATCTGTCAAAGTCAGCCCTCATACGTTGAACCGCCCGCAACTCGAAGCCTTACCAGCTAACTCGGGGGACCTGAATGCATCTGCCATTGGCCTCGGCTTCGCAAGAACCAGGGGACCCTTCGCTGGGGTGAGACCTGTCCTGTTGGACTCCGAGGAATTGAGGCGCCCATAATACGGTTGTGCTGGTGCACCGCTGTTCTCAGAGCCTGTTGAAGCCCGGAGGTTGTGCTCGGACGATTTAAGCGCCTTGTTCCACTGCTTGACCTCCTCGACAGCTTGGCTGAAGTTTGACGGCGCTTTGGAGACAGGCGCATCACTCCTCCTGCACCCAGTGATCCAGGCATGCCGAAGGAGTTTCCTTGCCGATACTCGGAGGTTGGGGTCCTTCTGGAAGCATTGCATGAGGAAATCTCTCGCGGCCTGTCCTACGGATTAGCGCCTCAGTACTGTCGATCCGATAGGGGGGACCAACCGGAGACACTCCTTCGGGGAGAGGGGGGTGGTCGTCGTTCACAATAGCGAAGAGGGCTGGCATCGCCGCAAGATTGTGATATGGCGGCTTTCCCTGTAAAAGTTCAATCACCGTACACCCAACACTCCAAATGTCGGAGGCGGACGTGGCACCAGAAAGCTGGATAATTTCAGGGGCCATCCAATACGGTGTCCCAACAACCTGTGCCTCTTTGTCCGGGCCGGCAAGCGTGCTGGTCGACACGCCGAAGTCTGCAAGCTTGACTGTTCCATCTTTTGTAGTCAAAATATTGGCACCCTTGATATCTCTGTGGATAACACCCTGGTCGTGGAGATACTGGAGCCCCTGAAGAACCTGGGTCATGTAAACACCGACGAGGTTCTCGGGAAACTTTCCATATGCCTTGCATATTGAATGCAGAGAACCATTCTCACAGTACCTGCGGCGCGCGGTTAGAACTCATACTCCCCATGAACGGTCGGGTACGAACTCGAGGATAATATTGAGGCAGTCTGCCGACTTAACGAAGCCAATGTACTTCACAATATTGTCATGCTAGAAGCTGTCAGCATCCAACAAGGTACATGGTATATAGTTCATCTCACTCACATGAAGGTTCTTCAACAGATCGATTTCAACCTGGAAAGTTGTCAGCACACAACGCTCTAACCTCTCACTGCAGGGGCCCTCGACTCACCTCGATCATCCGGAGCTCGCTTTTCGGCACATCCACAAGCTTGATCTGCTTCACAGCTACAGCCTCACCCGTCCCCCAGTTGAAGGCCTTGTACACCGAGCCAAAAGCGCCCTTGCCAATGCAGTCACCGAGTCGCTAAGATAAAGTTAGCAAGCTGTCGAGTGGACCAGGATCTCAAGCCGTGGCGTCTGATACATCCCACTGGTGACATGACACATCCACTGAGCTCATCCAACAGGACAAAGAACATCAGACGCCAAGCCACCGTGGGGTTTCAAGCGCCTCTTTGGATCGAAGAAAAACTCCGTGAGCGCATATATGTAAAACCATCCAACGGGAAAATGATGTAGTGCGGATCCGTAGGGACGGGCCGAGACGTGTGGTCTTGACGCCTCCCGACAAACGAGAGAGCCACCAAGGGCCAAAACGTCAAGCATATAACCCGAAGCTTTTGAAGCGCAAATATGCATAGCGCAGAAAAAAAAGAAAAAGCTCCAAGAGGGGTACGACATGGGGGGGGAACATACGTAATCTTTCAGGCCCGGGTCCTGCACCGCCTTTTCCCGGCTGTGACCATGGCCGCCCGTATCCCGACGGTGCGGCGTCCCCGGCATCTTGGCCACGACCGCCTTGCTGTTCCCGCCATGGTATTGCCGCTCTGCGGAGCTTCCTGTCCCTGCCGGATTGGGCGCCATTGCCTACCGCTCCCTCCCGGTGGAACAAAAGTCAGTCCCCGTCCCGGTATCCGCAGAGCCGCCACCCCCTGTGAGGCGGGAGATGCCGCCGTCAATCGTGCGAGCTCGGTGTCGGCGTCAGGGCGAACGGGGGGAGCTGCGCCGGTGTAGAGGTCTCGTCGTGACAGCGTGCCTGTCATTCCCGCCTGGCGGAGGCCTCGTTGGTTTGGGCAAAAAGGACGAATCTTGGTGGGTTGCGTCTCCGGTGGGGGCGCCCCAGGTGTTCGCAGCCTATTTGCAGGGGGACGACTCTTTTCGCAGATTTCGTGACCGGAGAATATGAGAATTTTCGTTCGAGAATATCGATCGGCTCGGGTCGAGAGTGAGGTCGGTCGTGCAACGAGGCAAACAGACCAAGGCCCCTGTCTACAAGTACCCGCCGCTTGCAATCGCCCTGTATTCTTCGCGGGGTTCGCCGACTGGGGGATCGGTCGCTAGGGCGAAATCTGTCGGGAGTCTCTGGGAGAGCTCGTGGGAGGAGAGAGAGAGGAGAAGAAAATAAGCCCAAGAGGCGGAGAGGCTTTGTTTCACGTCGCGATCCCGTACCGCGGGGTATTGATCTGGAAGTGGACGAGTTGAGCGCAAAAAGTTGGGACTAATGCCCGGGTTGGGTATATCGCGGATGCTGCAGCACGCGATCTCAATGGCTGTCAGGTCGCGCTGCGGAGCGTGCCTTGAGCGTGCCCACCGACCGTGCCTGCCCAGACAGGGAACTGCGTGTTGTGCCGCAGCCCGCCATTTAGCGCGGTCTGGTCACCCTGCTCCGTGCGAGAGGGCACTGGAGAACCCTCAACCAGCTTGCAGAACTGCTCTTGAGTATTCTGTATCATTGATTGCATCGTACTATCTATAATATGTGAAGAGAATCCTACAAGGAAGAAACCATCTGAAGAATGCAGAAGTTTTCCAAGAATGCGGCAAGCTTGCAATATAAAACTCATGGTCAACCCGAGCTCCGGGATGGCAAGCCGGGCAAACAGCTCCCCGCACTGGGGCACAGGAGGCCAGAACACGAACCAAGAACCACGAATGCCGGCTGTCCGGCTGCTCTCTGACCTCCTTCCAGCCTTGACACTCCTTCAGGCAGGTCGTTTGTCCAGCACTTTATGCTCGATATTTCCCTGATGCCCGGCGCGAGGTACTTTCCAGGTTTGGCGACGTCCAGCCAGAATGCAAGCGAAAAAAAGGGCCAGAGCAATGTGAGACCAATGCCTTGGCAAGCCAGACGCCAGACGCACACCAGCCCAGCTGAAAGCTCCCCGCGTTCATATGGTGCTTGCTTGCCTGGCACTAATGCGTCTCATTCGGATGCAACCCTGATCCCGGATTCAAGATGTGCAGGGAGCCCGCAAGAAAAGAAGACCAAGTACCACGGTACTGAAGGGATGCGAAACATCAACATGATCCAATAGACCCTGGATTTTGATGTCTCTCATCATCACACCATCAGGTATGCAACCACGCAGGAGCAGAATTGTGACAGCCACAACACTACTATTCGACAGCCTTTCAACATCGGGCAGGCTCTCCCACCGAGACGTAGCATAGTGTACAGATGTTGCCCCTATTCATACACATGTCAGGACGTGACATGGCCTAAGAGCCGCCCAACTGAGGAAGACTCAAGTTTATCTCCTTCTCTCCTCCAACCCTCAGACCTCTCTTATATTTCATAACCCCTTTTCGTGACAGATAGCCGTGCAGAAAATAGATGCCCCTGACAGGGCATGGCAACGCGGGATACCAGACATCTGCTTTCCGAAACCAAGAAAATACCAGCAGGTGCCACAAACACAACACGCAGTACTCCTTGCATGCTTTTCCCAAAACACCTGTGCGCCCGCGAAACAAATAAAAAAGAGCAGTAAAGACAAACAAGATTATTCCATCTAGCTCGAGGAAGCCTCGCGTGAAAGAGTCCGGCTGAGACCAGCTTCAGCCCACCATTCGTCCGGGATATCCTCCCGTCTGGCAAGATTGCTGACGATACGCTGCATCCCCCCGATACCGCCAAGCATCTCCAATGGAGAGTCATCAACGTTGCGCGTTACATCGGCATACGAACGCCGACTGCTGCGCAGACCCGTTGGGAAGCGTGTCAAGGGATTTTGCTCCATCTCGTCGTCCTCGTCGCCTTCAGTATCGGAATTTTCACATCCCGACTCGCAGGGGGGGTCGAAAGACTCCTCGGCGGTATCAGGTCCGGCAAACGAAGTACGGGAAGAGAGTGTTGCAGGAGCTTGGGAGGCGGCCGCGGAGGCCGAGGCCGACGCAAACGAGGAGCCAACGCTCGGTGGCTGCGGGTCGGGAGTCAGAGTGGTCAACAGCGTGTCCCAAACGTTATCGCCCTCCGGACTGAGGCTCCTGTTACGGTCGCCCAGGCCATCGAACGATGCCGACATGCGGTTTCCGTACGTTCCGTACGTGAAATCGTCGCCCGGTCTAGAGAAAACGGCACGCGGTTGGTCACGAGCACGTGGAGCTGGCGGTCGGGACACATCCCGCAGTCCGTCCGCATATCTGCGTCGGGCGTAACTCCGAGGTGCTTGCGTGGAGCTCCGAGACTATGATGATATCATTAGTACATTTCTTCATCACGGGCGGGGCGGGATATGCGTACCGGATGGCCTGGGGCTTGTGTGGATCGAATGCTGGATGTGGCATACGGCTCCGTTACACTGGGGACTCTCCTGCGAGGGAGGAAGTCTGGTTCAACAGCCATTATCGAAAGGGGCGAAGTATCGTTATCGTCGTCATCCCGCGAAGGATTTGGGTTTGTCTCCGTGTGCAGATGAGCCCATCGATCAGCGAACACAGCGATGATCTGGTCATCTAAAACCCCGAGGCGGGCCGCCATGTTGCGCAGCGCACGGCGGCCGTTGTCAGGAGCTGTTGAAGACGCATTGCCATCAGTGCTCGCAGACGGCTCGCCAGGTGTTGGAGCGTCCGGCTGCGGCGATCGGCTGCGGTCGCCGTAAAATACGGAAGGGTGAAATGGTTGTCCCGAAGAAGCGGCGGCGGCGGCGACTGCAAGGCGACGGCGTCGGTCGCGTGCAAGCGCTTGGGAAGGAGTCAAGCTCGAAGAGCGATACACTCCTCCTCGCCGAATGGAAGAACGCGCTTGCGCAGACGTCTTCTCAGCCGCGGGTTTGGATTGGATGTCGGATTCGACGGGCGCTTGGTACAATCTGATTGGGGAACACGGGTTCGTTAGCGCGACCACTCTGCGGCAAGGCAGGGACAAAAAAACGGCCGTCGTCGAAATGCGACCGCAAGGCACTGCGAACGATGCGATGCTGGTCTGGCACCAAAAGCCGGCCAGATGCGCGATGCGCGATTCGAGATGGCCCGTGACGACAAACGCGCCGCGAAAAGGCGGAGCAAAAGCAATGTGGTGGGCGCATACGGAAGGAGGGGCGCAAAGCTTACCGAAGACCCATCTTCCTCAGTTTCGGCGGGGAACGGTGACGCGGTGTTCAGTCCCAAAACGAGGGCAAAATTGACAACGAGCGTAATAGTCGGTCGGGGCGACTACGGCCGTGATGGCGCAACTCGTCAATCGATGGGAAGTCGACGTTGGGGGGATGCGCCAAAGCGTCGTCGTTTCTCGACCCTCGCGCAAAGTCGTGGGGTTGCGGATGATTTGAAGGGGAAAAGAGGATGCCAGCGGCGAAAAGGGCGGTTTCTCTTTTGAGAGGACGGCGGTCCCAGCGCGACCTGGCTGCAGGGTGTGAGGAGGCCCCTGCTGCTTTTTCCTGGGCAACACCGCCCGGGGCTTAGCGCGCCGAGCAAAGATCCGACAAAGAGATATCTCGACGCACCTGGCTCGCCAATCAGTTTGACCAATGAAATTGAAGAATCGAGGTGCCGCCTTCTTGCCGTCTCGCCGAGCAGGATGCAGCAAACGCAGATTTGCTCTCGCGTTGCCGCAGAATATGAAGCTATCGGTGCAATTCATTCCCAGAACACGCAGGGACACACCCTTGCCGAGATCCGCGCCAGAACAATCGCGGCCGCTAAAATCGACAGGCTCAGGCGCGTTCAATGTGGGGGCTTGGCGCGAGGCCGAACAGTCTTCACGAGCAAACAAGGTGAGTCACTTTCAACAACACCGCATCATCACAACAATCGATCCTGCAAGGCACAGCGATTTCTTGCAGCAGCAGAAGCACCATCAGCAGCCACACCGCTACAAGTGTTCTCGTCAACACCAGAGCGCGCGACGCGCAGCCTGGCAGACGGGAGAGCTGAGCTGAGCTTGAATTTGCATGAAGTCACAAGTGAGGGTTATGCAAACGACGCCACCATGATCGACCTGGGACTGGCCCGCATCGGCCGGCTGCTCCAACACACACCCCAGACCTGGAAGGCCATCCATGTGGCCGGGACCAACGGCAAGGGGTCCATCTGCGCGTACCTCTCGGCCATGCTGTGCACCAGCGGCGTGTCCTGCGCGCGCTTCACATCGCCCCATCTGGTTGACCGCTGGGACTGCATCGCCGTCAACGACCAGCCCGTGTCCGAAACAGTGTTTCGCGATGCCGAGGAGGCGGTAAAGCAGCGGGATGCCGAAGGCCGCGTGGGCGCAACGGAGTTTGAGCTGCTCACCGCAACGGCCTTTGAGATATTCCACCGACAGAGCGTCGAGTTCGGCGTCATCGAAGTTGGTCTGGGGGGCAGGCTAGACGCCACAAACATTCTCAGGCAAAAGGCTGTGACGGTTGTCGCGAAGATCGGAGTGGATCACCAGTCATTTCTAGGCAACACCATCGAGGAGATCGCGCTGCAGAAGGCGGGCATCATGCGCCGCGGTGTTCCGTGTGTGGTTGACGGCAGCAACCAACCCTCCGTCCTGAGAGTCATCGAGGAGCACGCCAAGGAGGTCGGAGCTGAAGTCATGTATCCGTCAACGTCAAGTGTCAAGGAAGCCCTCTCCGGCGCGGAGTTGGAACCCCATCAGATCCAAAACCTAGCTTGCGCTCACCTCGCTTTTACACTGGCTCGTCCCGAGGACAAACGCTCACTCGCCGAGCTACTCCCGTTGATCAGACAGCTCGAGTGGCCGGGGCGATTACAGAAACTAAGCTTGCAAGGCGTAACTGGGCGCCAGCAAGATGTCCTCTTGGATGGCGCTCACAACACCCAATCAGCCGAAGTATTGGCTGCCTATGTTCAGAAGCACCTTCGCCCGCAAGGCCAGCCCGTCACATGGGTGTTGGCCGCCACGCAGGGCAAAGACATGGACGGAATTTTGGGGCTTTTACTTCAGCCTGGCGACAAGGTAGCCGCCGTCCGGTTTGGACCCGTTGACGGGATGCCGTGGGTGAAAGCCACAGATCCGTCCGAGCTACTGCGTGTCGCGGGCAATCACGGTATCGATCCTTCCGAATCATACGACGGGGGAGACAATGTCAGGGATACTTTGTCATGGGCAGCAGAGGCGGCCGCAGAGAGACCAGCAGTCATTGCCGGGAGCTTGTACCTAGTATCAAGCGTCCTCCGCCTTCTGCGCGATGTAAAGACAGCCCAATAAGTTGACTTGACAACCGTTGGTGTTATCAACAAACCATCCGTCTTCCATTCGCAAACCCCCTTTCCAGCTACCACCGCTATCACATGACCCCTCACGCCCCATCCAACTCGAAAAGTCGGTCTGCACCATTGACACTCTCGACTTCTCACAGCGCTCCCCGATTCCGACAAACCCCCCCTGCGCCAACAACTCCCTGCCGAACCGCCAGCCATGGCCAAGCCAAGCCACCTCATCGTCGTCTGCGGCCACGCCATCTGGCAAGGCGGCCCTAGCAAAGGCTGGGACGAGTCCGAATGGCTCATCGAGAGCTACAAAAAGGGCGAGACGCCCACGTTCATCGCCCATATCAAAGCCGGCGTGGAGGCTCTTTCCCGCGATGATCACGCCGTTTTGGCATTCTCTGGGTACGTTCAATCTGTTGCACGCAGGTCCGGACACCAAAGTCTCGTATATATCGATACACCTCTCCGATGACAACCTACCCTGACACCAACCTCATCTAGCGGCCCAACGCGCAGAGAGACTCAACTCTCCGAAGCAAGGAGTTACTTCAACATAGCCGTTGCGAACGAGTGGTTTGGTCTGATTTCCAGGGATGAATGGGAGGACATGATCAAGTCGTCGCGGGTGCTGCTAGAAGAGAAAGCGCTAGATTCGTACTACAATGTTTTGTTCTCGACCGTGGACTTCTGGCGGGCTCACGGGGCGTGGCCGGAGTATCTCACTATTGTCAGTCATGGATTCAAAAGGAACCGGATTGTGGATGGGCACTGTGCCGCGATTGGATTTCCGCTGGAGAGTGTGAACTTTGTTGGGATCAACCCGCCAGGGCTGGATGGTATGGGTTTAGGAGGCCAGAGTGACGGGAAGGAGGGAGGGCAGGTGTCTGGGGAGAAGGCAGAAGCCATGCAGGGGGTGCAGCTCACGATTGGGCAATGGGCGGAGGATCCGCATGGGGTAGGGGAGGAGTTGGCGAGCAAACGGAGAGCTAGGAATTGCTGGGGTGTTGACCAGCGGTTGTTCTTCCTCGACCAAGAGCGAGACCAGAGCGGAGTTGCCACTGTCACGCTTGAGGATGGAACAGAGGCACTGACGGAGGGAATTGGGCATCTAAAGCGAAGGTAGAATCATGGGTTTATACTGAGAGACCAGCACCATTGCCGGCGACTCAGATCTTAGACGGCGGGCTGCCTACATCTGGACTTTCCGTGTTGTCCACAACAAAACGCACTGCGTCCTCAATCATCTTGACATCGAACGTGTGTCCCACGCCTGGGTAAACCTTGTCCTCGACAGATATATCGCAATGCTTGAGCCATGAGCCAGCAGCATCTTTGAGCCAGCTCACAAACGGCTCGGAGCACCGGTATGGTACCAATTTGTCCTCGCCTCCTGAGCAGAGGAGGAATTTCTTTCCAGACAGGCTCTGCTCGATCTTTTGCCTTGCAAGATCTCCACCAAGTCCTGGGGCTGGGGATGAGGAGGGTTTGGGGACGGGTGTGAGGCCAAAGACCAAACACTTGGGATCGTACTTTCGGCATGCCTCAACAAGCGATGGGGGGAAATCCTTACTTCCCAGGAATGACACCATGCCGTCATCCGCTACCGCTGTCGAAAGCTTGGATCGTTTCGCGCGGTCCGAGATCATGTCTGAGTCTGGTATCAGTGACTTCCCCACATTCAAGAGAGGAAGGCCAAACTCACAAGTGAAATCAGGGCAGCCCACTACCACCACCGCCGCGCTCACCCGGGGCTCAGCAAACATGAGCTGCCACACACTGTGACCCCCCATCGAGACTCCCAGCGCGAGATGTCGATCGATGAGCCTCTCAGGCTGGTCGCGAAAGAGATAGCTCCCAACGAGATCGCTGCTCTGATCAATACCCTTCCCGCCTTCACTCATTCATCTTCCAGAGACTTACATGAGAACCCCCTGATCAACTACCGCCCCGGCCATAATGCCAAACATATCCTGCGCATGCGTCTCATTCCCCTTATTCCACGACTCATTCCCCTTGTCACTGATAAGCCGAGTACCATGATTACGCTGGTCAAACGCCAGCGCGATGAGGCCCCGTCCCGGCGATGCCCTAGACTTGGTCTTGGGACTTCGCTCGTTCCATGCGGCAACACATCGCGCGGCGACATCAGCCATGCGTTCCTTGTTTCCGAGCCGCTGGTGGTGCAGCCAGAGGCAGGTGATGCGCGTGGCTGAGGGAGATAATTCGTCAAGGCCGTGGACATCGACGAGCAAACCGCCCATGGGCATGGCGTGCATCGACACCGAGGGACGGGGCGGGAGATCCGCCTCTGCGGGGGAGGCCATGTTGATGAGAGAAAGAGATGGAGTGTGAGTTGGATGCCAAATTGACCAAATCAGAGATGACTTCAAACCCAAAAACTCATAAAATCCCGAAAGCAAAACCACCGCGAATCTGATAAAAGGCCGTCCTTGCACTTGGAGAAGGCAGTGGCGACCTGCAGCAGTAGCATCAGCAGCAGGAACCCCCTCCCCGAACCCAACGCCGAAAGAGTGGGGCCGAGGTCCCGCCCCTTCCCCATCACGACCCCCCTTTCATCTGCCGAGATACCACCACAAATCTTTCATCAATACAAGGCGTGGTGGCAGAGTGGTCTAATGCGCAAGACTAGAAATCTTGTTCCTTCGGGAGCGTCTGTTCGAATCAGGCCCACGTCGAGTTACCTTTCATTTTGCCGATTCCGGTGTTGGTGGTTGTTCTTTTTGGTGGGATTGAGTTGGTGTCTTTTTTTGTACACTGTGTGAAAAACGTCCAGAAAATGTCATCGCAGGTCGAGGATGGTCGGCCAATCAAAGCTCAGCTCTCACACAGAAGTGCCCAGTATGCCCCGAGCTGCGGAAACAGAAGTGAGTGAGAGAGAAAGACAAGTTACTCAAGAGGAGCTGGTACGATGAACAGCTTTGGGTTCCCCTGGGTTTCACTCTAGACACCCATTTCGAGGGTATATTTCCATGTCAATCTGAGCAAACAAACGCCCTCGCCTCAAAGAGGTCGAGCGAAAGAAATAACAGTCATCTTCAAAATGCACGACTGGCCTCGGTGGCGCGAAATCCAGATGGAAGGAATGGAAGCATTCTGGGAGTCACATGTTGGACTAACGATCTCACGGCCAAGTGTTGACCGGGTCACGGTAGGCCCTATCTCAAGACAGAAACTCATCATGATCTCCAAAACCGGTCTAACAGAGCTGGAGACGAACCGGATGCAGGTTCAGGGTACGCATGCCGCATGCCGAGAGTCATTTGGTCCGTGCGCCAGGCAGCGGCCCCATAATGACCCATCGCAAAACTTGACCTCACTCATCATTCACCTGGCGTTCAAGGTGAGCCAAGCGGACGCCTCCCAAACTTCATTCTTTTATCTATCATCCTGTGCCGCTGTGCACGCTGAGAAACCCTGGGCTCCGCCGAAACAAAGTGAGTTTACCCGTTTCAGACTCAAGTAACCTTTATCTAACACCCCGGAGGCCCGCCCTTCTTCTGCGCAACAACTCACAATTCTTTGGCTCGATCGCCAATCTTGCGGCTCCTTCAAACGTCCACCAACTCCGCGCTATTGAGACCGCCAATACGGCTTCTGCCCCCTCGCTCTTTTTCCAATCCAGCGCAACTTCCTGGACAACCTTCGCTGCAGCTTGCTGCTCCGCGCAAGGCGTTGCTACCTCCAGCACGCGCACCTTCGCGTTCGCAATCCCGCTATCGCGGTTCACTCCCAGGCAGGCAGCTAGCCAGCCGTTTCGGCACGACAAGCTCGAGCTACGCGCTCGAAGCCCCCCACCAAACAACCAAGATGGCGATCCTCAGCCGCGAGAGAGCCGTCCAGTCCTCGGCAGAAGGTACGACAATGCAATGATCGCCTCATCTCAGCCGCCCCGCCCCGCCCTTTCCGAGTTCCTTCGCCTCCCTCCCCGTCCCCCCGCGATGGAACCCATTCTAAACACACCAACAGCATGCGAGAACTTCATCAACACCTACTACAAGACCCTGAACGAGCACAAATCAGTCGCCTCCTACTACGTCACCAACAACCAGACCTACTGCAATGCCGGCCACCCCCCAGCCGACATCTGCATCAACGGCCTCGTCCTCGCCACCCCCGCCGAATGGGACGCCATGCTCGCCGCCCAGCGCCAGGCCCCGGGCTCATCCACCGCCAGTAGCACGACCACCCACCGCCCTTTTCCCGTGACCTACGAGGTCGAGAGCTGGGACGCGCACGTCATCAACCCCGACTACCGCTTCGCCGCGCCTCCCGCCCTGCTGGTCCCAGACCCGTCCAAGTCCGACCACGGCGCAGGCATCCGCATAATGACGATGCTGACCGTTTCCGGGACGGTCCACTTCACCAACGAGCGCGACGGAGAGAGTTTCAAGCAGCACTTCAACGACGTCTTCATCCTGGTGCCCAACTGGGATATCCTCGCCAGGCACGGCAAGAATGCCGTCAAGAGATACCTCATCGCTTCGCACAACTACCGGGCATTCTGAGGGGGTGTTTTGAGATCAGGGATGCACAATATGGCGGACAGTTTGGCGAATGAAGGATGAAGGATGAAGGATTTAGCAGGGGAGCATTTTCTCGTTATCAGCATCATGGAGCGGAGGGGGAAAAATGGAAACCGGAGTTAAGGAATGGAACCTGGGCTTTTAACGTTGCGAATCAGATTGCATGGCAACACTTGGTGCTGGAGAGCAAAGCGGAACCACAAAACAAATGTATGATACTTGGATGGTTGGATTATGTGCACTTCACCCAGAGCGGGTTACGACAGTGATGGTGTCCTGCAGCGGAATATAAGCATCACCCAACACACCAGGGATTACGAAAGACATATTCCCATTGACTTTTCCCTTGCCTCCAGATACCTATCTCAATAATGATATGCATCACACACAATACCACCCACAGCATAGCACCCGCCCCTTTTCGCCTACAACAAACAAATACTAGAAAACAACGAAAAGAAACCCATCACGCCGTCTCCAAGCACTTCTTCCTCCACTCCCAATACCCAGCCCGAATACGATCCCACTTCTCCGCAAGCCGTCGCAGACACAACTCCGCCTGCTTCTTGTCCCCCTTCTCGGCATAAATCTCCGCCAGCAAGTCTAGCGCATGCGAGCTCTTGACATCCTCGCCGTCCGACCCAAGCCCCGTGATAAACCCCTGCACAAAGTCCTCCACGCTCCCCAGCTTCCTGCCGCCCTTGACTAGCACGCCCCGGAGATAATTCCACGGGCTCTGGTTCTGCGGCGCGAGGGCGATCTTCTCCTTTGCGTATTCCACCTCGCGATCAACCACGGCAGCTGGCGCCGCTGGGTCGTGCTCTGTAGCGGCCACACCCGGTGTTGAGTTGGCGGGGTTGGAAAAGATGAGGAAGAAACGGTGCGACCAAGCCGAGTTGTTGCGCACGTCTTCGTCGATCATGGTTTCGATGGAGGTGAGTTCCTCGGGGACATCCCAGAGGCCGAACTTCTCGATCAAGTACGAGCGGTATGACCAGACGTGATAGTTCTTGGTGTCCTCGGCTAGGATCTGCTGGAGGAACTGGCGCTCCGAGGCGCCAAAGGCCGCGACCGCTTCAGCGTCGTCGGCAATGGTGGGGTAGTAGTTGTCTATCAGAAGGTGGCGGTGGTGCCAGATCTGGTAGTTCTTGAGATGCTCCAGCGAGACCTCGTTCAGCCACTGGATCTCATCCGGAATCGACAGCTTCATCGCGAAGATGTTCGCCGCGCGGTACAGCCAAACCGTATAATGCGCCGGGTTCATCTCGATGATCGTCTCCGTCAGCTTGAGACACCTCGGCGAGTACTCCTTCTTCACCATCACCGCCCGCAAATACGAAATCGCTATCATTACCAAGTCAGCAAAACATCCCACCCCATTACCCCCCACCAATCCCGCCGGTAACTCACCCTCAGCATACTCCCCCAGATACGAAATCGTCGCCAGCGCCCCCTCCGGCTCCTCCTGCGGAATCGGCACCACATCATCCCACTCCGGATCCGCCTCCAACCGCCCCGTCACCACCCCATACAACTCCTTCCTCAACGCCGCCATCTCCCTCCGTCTCCCTCTCTCCTCGTCAATCTCCCCCTGCGTAAGCACAACCCTCTCCCCCGTAACCGGATCACTCCCCCCTCGTTTCTCACTCTCCCTCTTCTCCCTAAACACCCTACTCGCCCCCTCCAAACAAGTCAACACCGTCCGCTTCGCCGCCCAATCCGCGTACCGCTCAAACGACCAACCTCCCGCAGCGCCGTAGTCGTAATTCCTTTTCAGCGCCCGGATCGGCAAGCTGGCGTCGTTGACGTGGCGCCAGAGCTCGCGCTGCGACTTGGGCGGGAGCCGGTTGCGCGCGGGGGCAGGCAGGCGCGCGAAGCGCAGGGCGATGCAGGCGGCTTGGGCGTCGCGGGGGAGCGAGGCGATGCCGGATTTGCGGCGGGCGGACTCGAAGGGGCGGGACTCGTCGGTGAAGAGGGCGCTGCGCTCGGCGATGGTGGTTGGGGTTGGGGCTGGGGCGGGTGAGGAGCTTGTCTGTTGCTGTTGCTGTTGCGGTTGCTGCTTGGGAGCTGGTGGGGAAGAGAGCAAGGTAAGTAAGTACGGGACCGGGTGGGGGCTGGGAGTTACGGCGAGAGCGAGGGAACACAAAGAGTGGATGGGAGCAGCTATGGCCGAAAACAACACTCACGTTCGTTTGCTTTGGGCTTGTTTGCCGCCTTGCCTTTGGGCGGCATTGTGAGTGAGGTGTTGATGGGAGTGTGGATGGTGGGGGTTGCTTTGGTTGTGCCTCGGTGGGCCAAATTTTGGGTGACAATCGCCCGCCCGCCCCTTGTCGATGCGGCCGCGGGGTAGCTCGGGGAACAATACTATCGTGATACTTTGAGGAACAATACTACCTCGACACCTCAATGGGCACAATACTAGCAATAGATTCTGATCAAACATCAAACATACTCTTTCAAGTATGCATTCCATCCTCGTAAAGAGCTGTATGCATGCGGAGGTAGGGGTCCAAGCAAGCGACAAGGGCGTTCCCGATCCGAGAGCGCAGTCAACCTGCCCCTGATCGCCTCCCACACCCAATCCAGCGAGGGAAAATATTGCCCCAGTATTGTCCCCGGGTGCAGCTCAACCCCTGAAAATCTGAATGCTATTTCGTGATGGATGGATGCCTCTTATATCCTAACGAAGCCGGCTACTCGGTAAGGTGATTATCTGAGGGGTAAGGTAACCGTAAGGTAACAATAAGGTCTAGACACTGAAGTGACTACCATTACAAGTGATTTCCATCGCTTCCTGGCCGATTCATCAAGAAAGGATAACACCAAAGCCGCTTGTCTGCCGCGCACGTAATTAATACCAGATTAGAACCACCAAAGCCTTGCCCTAACAGCCATTACCACACTGTGATGTCCACCACAGCCAGGATCAGCTCTCCACGCCCCAGAACTTCCAGCCTTCCCTGGCACCGTTATCGCCATGGACACCGACTAGCCTCTCGACACCCTCGTTGCCCTCTGCCCTAAGGAAGTTTTCGAGGTCAATTTCCATACCTCCCTCCTCGTCCTGGTCCATACCGTTCCGCAGGACAGCAGGCCAAAGTACGCCCACACCATCGCAACCCAGTGTTGTCTCAAACTTCTGGTAGCCCTCCTCCTCCAGCTGCCGTTCCAGCTTGTCCAGCTTTTGGCGTGATACCCCGGGGCGCAGAAGTGTAATAGAGCATCCGCCGCCTCCCGCACCGGTGAGTTTCGTCCAACCAATGCCCTCGTGATCCACCAGCTCGCGAACTCGTTCCAGTCGCGGATGCGAGACACCTAGAGACACGAGGAGTCCATGGTTGATATTCATGAGTTCGCCGACCCCACGTAGGCTCTCCTCGCTCTTTGTGTTAAAATCATCGCGCTCGATGAGCTCTAATGCGCTCGTTGTGACCTTGTCAACAGCATCCAAGATGGATCCCACCAGTTTAGGATGGGCCTCCTTCAGCTTGCGCACCTTCTCAACCTCGGCCGCCGTAGACTTGGCCGTCCTCGTGTCTACCAGAAGAAGCGGCAGCTCAGGGAAATCCCAAAGCGGGCGCACTGACGGTGGCTTGCTGTAGTCTTTCCTCTGGAACATGACCGCTTTGCCCTGTGTCGAGACGGTATTGTCAACGCCCGACGGGTTTCCGTGGATAAACATCTCGTAGACGAATGCCCAGCGATTGATGCGCTCAACCTGCAACCGTGCCTCCTCTGGGGGTTGGTCCGGGTGGGGGCCTGACAATGTCCTAAGCTGCAGGAGGAGTGCCGCAGACATGCAGACGGCAATTGTCGCACTGCTACCAAGACCAGCGCCTATTGGGATTGTGGACCGTAACGTGTACTGGCAACCGGGGAACGACTGCGAGCCGAGGTTCAGGAACATGTAGAGGAACGAGCCCGCCGAATTTTGGTGGACCTTGCGTATTTCGGCGGGTTTGCCGAGTGACACGTCGCGAACGAGAGGTTGGATCGCGGCGACCAGATCAGGATCCAGCTCGGTGACGAGATCATAGTAGTACTTTTTCTTCGAGGGGTGCGAGAACGTGGACCACGGGAGCTCGTCGATGTTCCATGTGTGGTTGAAGTCAATGTCGGGGAATGTCAACGTCACGGTTCTCTTAGACTTGGACAGTGTCGTAACCAAAAGATATGATCGCAAAGAGATGGAAGCGGCTATCGCGGCCTAGATCGCAACACCAAGTCAGCGGATTGTCGGGATGTACGGGTTCGAACCAGAAACACGCAAGACCGTACCTTTCCATGCACCACGGCGTGTTCACCGCAAACAATGACCTTCCCCGGTGCCGAGACCATAAAGGTAGGCATCATGGGGCTGCTCTTCTTGCGATCCATCCTTTTTCGAACCTCTGATTTCACACCGTTGCCGTTCGTGGTACCGTTAGTGTTACCGTTCGCGCTGCCGTTGATGCTTCCGTTGATGTGTATGTGGTTGGACTCGAGGCCGTCTTGGTGCAGCCCGTTGACCCCGTTGACTTCTCGTTGCGTCATCGCTTCCTCCTTTGTATTGCGCGTGCCAATCTTGCGCCACCGAGCGTCCTTTCTCGTGACCTCGAGCGGGAAAGTTTAAACGGGCTGAAGAAGCAACTGAAGTGATCGCGACGAAGAGATTGGGCCTTCGAATGATACAATTGGACGTGCAAATCGGCCGGCGAGGTCTCCAACAATGTCTGTGAAACGGTGGCGACGAGGTAGCAAACTTGCGATTGAAGCGCAGATGCAGGTACCGGATGAGCAAAGACGTTGCTTGCAGCTTTTGCTATGCGCAGGAGAAAGAGATCGAGCAATTGCAATTTGATCAACGCGTAGGATGGCAAAGTATGGAGGACTGCCGGAGATAGGTAGATATTATGGGTTCCCGGAAGTGGGAGATCGATTGCGACTTTAATCAAAAGGGGTGCTAAAATGGTGGTGGGGAGCTTGCAGCACAGCCTCTTGTAGCGAACCGTGGATTCGTACGCAAGTAACACGCCAGTACGCGGACGTGCACTATGCTGCCGTAACGTAAGATAAACAGGTTAAAAAGGGATGGAGAACGAGGGGCGAAGAGAGAGCGGTGTCTGGTGTGGGTATCACGAAACCCCTTTATTATCTGCACTCCAGCGTAGACAGCATGTAGCCATGAGCGACATGGAGACCTCACGAAAAAAAGCGTGGGGACGGCCAGTGCGATGAGCTCCTGCCAGTTGGTGAGAAAAAAAAAGTCACTTCCCATTGGACAAGGGTGGTGGTCCCACGCAAGTTACCGTCGCTGACAGGGGTGATCGCCCGGCTTGGGGGCCTGTGGGGTGGCATTCCCACCTTCTGGAAGCCCGCTGATTGGAGGTGGATGCGTTCCCAACGAGCTGGAAAACCTGGCGCACCACCTTGATGACAGGGGAGGACGGCCTTGCAGATGACAACCAGGGGCCGCCGCTCTGCTCCCCCTCCTCGCGTCGTTGCTCTGGCCGTCCCAAACCCAAGCCAATTGAAGTCTTCAATCGGTCAGCAGACCAACCTGCCATCCTCTCTACTGCGAACCTTGGTCATCAACCGAGCCCAACTCCGAGCTGCCCCTCACCGACTGCCGACCCTTCTTCGCGCTTCTCCTGCTATCTATCACAGCACTCCGTATCAAAACCCGCTAGCCGTGATTGCGCGGACGGGATGCAGCGTCGCTCCAATTTACGAGTCTGTATTCGCACGGGAGACGGAAGACGCGCCTGGGACATGACATCCACAGTATGCAGATGCACTTCTCATTAGCCAACTTCGCTGGAAGTCGTTTTCTCGGCTGCTTTGTCGCGAATGCAGCTGCTCGCAAATGTACGCTACTGTACCCGGGCCTATTGGGCGACGTCGTCGCTATCAGTCCAAGTTGTCGAGGTGCGTGTTGGCCGTTTGGGGTGGGGTTACGGGTCTCAGACAGGCAGTGCCGCTGACGATATCTCCCCCGGCTCCGATGTCGTCGGCGCTTCCCTTGGCATTCCGGCTCCTCTGGGGCCCCAGGCCGTCAGATGATAGCTTCAAGGCGGTGCTCAATATTTGGCTTGCTAACTGAACATCATGGCAGTTTGCTGTCAGGAATGGTCTCGGAATAGAGTAGCATCAAGATTCAAGACCGTCTGTGGGTCTAGCAAAGAGCCTGAACGCGTCATCGAGGAGATGCCTTCTCCGGGCATATAAGTGCAAAACGTGAGGGTAACTGAACGAGCAAAGGAGCCATCTCACCACCAAAACCATCAGATTCAGCTCACAACTCAGAATGACCGTTACTGAAATCGCTATTCTCCCCCTGATTTCAGGGAGCGTTGATCCGGATTTCAAGGAGACCCTCAAACGTGGCCTTGACATCCAGAATGACTGGCATATCGCCAACTTCCCACATCTTCCTGCCACACTTAAAGGACGGGCGTCTCATTGCCTGCAACAAGTCGAAGACCCGGGAAAGATAATGATCACCGCTGAATGGGAATCTCTGGAGGCTCACTGGAAATGGATTCGCAGTCCCGAGAACGCCGAGGTCATGGCGGCCCTGAGCCCCTATGTCCCGAGCAGTCCGAGTGACATGGTCCTTTTGCATTTGGATGGCGGTACATTCGGCGAGGAGCCCGTCGCATCGCCCGGAGAGTTGATCCCCCTGTTGGACAGCCCTGTTATCATTGTCGAGCGCTTCTTCGTCAGCGCAACGAAGAAGGAAGAGTTCCTGGGCAATCTCAATGTCAGCAAAGCCGCCATCGACAAAGTTGCAGCTCCGTATTTGGTCAGGGGTAGTTGACGTGTGGATGTCAAATCTGAGGACCTGCTTGAGTACGTCATGTTGACCGGGTGGGAGAGCGCAGAGAAGCACATTGAGTTTAGTCGAGCCCCTGAGGCTTCTCAACTCAGCGGTATCAGGAGGACTGTAAGAGGTTCAGAGACCAAGCAGTACAAGCTCATCCTGTAAGAATGCTCCTTGTACACCAGGGACAAAAGTGGGTTGATGGATGAATTCCAAAGTTTCGTTGAGGCCTCAGCTACACGCCCTTAGGCAGTTTGTACCAGTTCCATCCCACAAAATCCCGAGACGCCGTCATGAGCCCAGTTCGCGGAACGCCGGAACTAGGCCGGAAAATGCATTTTCATGATGCAAGGTCCTCTCTTTGAAACCCGCCCTCGCCCAAAATGTCAGGTCACAACAAGCCCATTGAGACCGTTTATGCCGAGGACTTCTGCTTGTTCTTCTTAGGAACCTCCTTGATCGCCAGGCCTGTGGTTTTCCGTGTTAGCCCCCATTTGTCTTCCATATTTGCGGTTCGGGTTTCCATACTGGGGGGCAGACTCTGCTTAAGCTTGTCGGCCTTCTCCGAGTCGGTGAGGACGAGAGTGTAGAGGTGTCTCTGGCAGCGGACCTTGAACTTGATCTGCTTGGAGGACTTGTTCTTCTTGATCCGGGCGGCTGCAGGCGTTGTGTTAGAGTTTTCCCCCTGAACGGCACAAAGCAATTGGGCTCGTAGCCCAATTTTGTCAAGTAAACGTACACGAAGCGTCCTTGCGCCGGCAGATCTCGATGAACTACAGGACAAAAAATGTCAGTAGTGTCCCCTGAATTCTCTCTCCTCGCTGGGTTAACGCACCTTCTTGATATCGGCGATTTCCTGAGGCATTTTGGCGGATGTGACGGGTTTCCGAGATGATCTTGGATTTGGGTGTCGGCGATGGATTTTGGCAGCCTCGAAATAATTTCTGTGGGTGGCGGGCGGGCAGTCGAGGCCAGCCCCACACTGTCTGGTTAGCGGGGCCGAGCTCCCGCGTGGTCCATGCTCCCCCATGTGGCTTGCCGCGTGTCTTGTGGCGTCATCGTCTCTTCTCAGGGAGCTGTTCGAGGAGAGGACAGCTCAAGCGTTGCAATGCCGATGTTGCCACTGGATTTGTTTAAATAACCCGTGGTATTGTTTTGAAGTATTGTGTCTTGCTCATTTGATACGCCTTACACACACAACGGAAGAAGACATTGTAACTGACCCACCAAAATGCCGACGCCACTGGACAACGCCATGAAGTCGAAGGTGAGTTCCAGGTTGTTTCTTGTTTTGCATTTATGATTACCAGATAGTCTGACAATCAGCAGAGTGCCCTACTCGGTGAGATGATGATGAGCCCCTGGATCGTATGTCGATTCTTTACTAATAACCGCAGCATTTTCGGGTTTGGTGACTGGCGTTGCTGTCTGGGCTATCTGGGGAGGGGACATCTTTCCGGCCGAATCCGATCCGCAGGGAGATCCTGAGACCTGGTCCGAAAGTCAGTTGCGAGCGTGGCTTCGCGCAGTAGGTTTCCCGTTCTGAACAAGGTGGCTTCAGCCAAGGCCTCATCGCTGACTGGGTACCTTCAGCGAAATCTCCATCCCCACCACTCAAACACTCGCGAAGAGTTACTTGATCGAGTAAAGGCGAATATGAGGATTCCAAGACAGTAGTTGAAGTAAACAAATGAACCCCCTTTCATGCGCCGATGTTCCAGTGTCCACATGACAAAGACGATTTCAGCCACAACGGTCCTGGCCAGGCCCCCCCCCCCCACCAAGTTGGCGAGTGAAATGGCAGGCAAAAATGGGCGACCCAGGAATCGAACCTGGGTTTGTTCGGAACGAGGTTTGGTAAACCACAACGAACTGTACTGACCACTATACTAGTCACCCTGGGGTAGGAAGTGGGCGTCCCAGGAATCGAACCTGGGTTTGTTCGGTATGAGGTTTTGGAGACCACAACGAACTGTACTGACCACTATACTAGACGCCCCTTGAGCTGATGATTCACAATGTCGGTATGGTCCAATGTGATGGGGTGCGGTGGGTGACTCGAACCGGCGGGATCCTCTGGTCTGACACACAGGTCCACCATTCTCCACTGCAGGCTGGTAAAGTTGAATGGAAAGAACAGCCTCCTGGAAAATCGTATGTAGGTACTACACACGAAAAGCCATCTGATTCCGGTGAATATTGGAAGGAAGTCAAGACAGAAACAAGAAAGCGCTTTGTCGTTCAGATGCTTGTTGGAGGAAGCTGTGGGGTTTTTGACCAACAATATGTGTCGGAGAATTTGAGCCAATCATATTGCCACCCCACCCATGCAGCTGCCACCATGGTGCCTGCAAGGCAGTTTGCGACGCACATGGGAGGACAGCTTGTTCTTGCCTCGAGAATGCGGCAGATTTCACCTCTCAACACCCGCCACCAGATCCAGCTCGGTTTTGTGAATGAATCCAGCGCCGGCAGAGTCGCGTAACTTTCAAGATGCTTGAGATTCTCCAGGTAAGCGATGCATGGAAACATTGCCAGCTTGATTGTGCGTGCATCGCTAACGCGCTTCACATCTGACAGCGCCTCGCGAGGTTCCTGGACCGACCCCTGTTCCCGTGGAAGCGATTGATCATCGGCTTCTCGGTCGCCCAGTTCCTCTTCGAAGGGTTCCTGGGTGTTCGCCAGTATGGCGTTCTGAAGAGGACGAAGCCGCCTAAAGTCTTGGAGCTCGAGGTGTCGCAGGAGGTGTTCGACAAGAGCCAGGCTTACGGGCGTGCCAAGGCCAAGTTCCAGCTCGTCAACAACCTCATCGGTCAGATTGAGAACATCGCTCTCTACCAATTGGACATTCTCCCGAAGCTGTGGTCATGGTCCGGTAACCTTCTCCTCCGCTTCGCGCCCATCCGTTTCACCGGCGAGATTTCGCAGTCCATCGTGTTTATCCTCGCCTTCATGCTTCTCAACCAGGCTCTGTCGCTCCCGTCCAGCATCTATCATACTTTCGTCCTCGAGGAAAAGTTTGGGTTCAATAAGCAGACTCCTCAGCTCTTCGTCACGGATATGATCAAGTCTAACCTGCTTGGCGTTGTCCTCGCCCCGCCCATTCTTGCTGGTTTCCTGGCCATCATCAAGAAGACTGGCAGCCAGTTCTTCTACTACCTCTGGCTGTTTGGCGCTGCTCTCCAGGTCTTCATGATCACCATCTATCCCATCGCTATCTTGCCCTTGTTCAACAAGCTCTCTCCGCTGGAGGAGGGCAAGCTCAAGACCGACGTTGAGGGCCTCGCCAAGAAGCTGAACTTCCCCTTGCAAGAGCTTTACGTCATCGACGGTAGCAAGCGCAGCGCTCACAGCAATGCGTACTTCTTTGGACTTCCCTGGAAGAAGCACATTGTCATCTACGACACTCTGATTGAGAAGAGCGAGACCCAGGAGGTTGTTGCCGTTCTCGCCCACGAGCTTGGTCACTGGAGCCTCGGCCATACCACCAAGCTGTTTGGCATCTCTCAGGTACGAGTCAAGTTCTGGCCCATTGCCCAGACAACAATGCTAACTACGCCACAGGTTCACTTCTTTTACATCTTCTCTTTGTTCTCGGTGTTCATCAACAATAACTCTCTCTACTCGGCCTTCGGTTTCAACACTCAGCACCCCATCATTGTTGGGTTCCTTCTGTTCTCTGACGTTCTCGGCCCAATGGATTCCGTGATTAAGCTTCTCATGAACATTCTGAGCCGCCGCTTTGAGTTCCAGGCCGACGCCTTCGCCGACAAGCTTGGATATAATGCAGAGTTGGCTCGTTCTCTGATCAAGCTTCAGATCCAGAATCTCAGCACCATGGATGCCGACTGGGCATTTGCCAGCTATCACTTCTCCCACCCAATTCTGTCGGAGCGACTCAAGGCCCTGAAGTGGGAGTCCAAGGAGAAAGTGGAGGTCAAGTCGGATGAGAAGACCGATGTTGCCACTACTACGGGGAGAGATGAGTTGTAAAGGCGGGAGAAAGAGCCAAAAGGTGGAAAGCGTCTTGGCTTCTATTTTGTTTCTGGGCAAGGGAAAGCGTTTTCCAGACGCGCGCTGCGCTGTCCCGGAGGGACGCCGACTGGGTCGTCACAAGGATACCATCTTCAGTGCTTGTAGCTCGCAGAATCATGTCAAGATGCCCTATTAGTTAGATGGCATCAATGTAAAACATACAAACCTGGCTACAAACCTGGCATTCTCCCACCCACACTGCAATTTTAGCCCTGAAAGGGGTCTTGATGTTCAGGGGATGTTAGCAAGAACCCTAACCCTTGAGAACTTCACCCAAAATGGTGTTGAGCCACCACCGGCAGTGCAATGCGACTATGAAGGACTCCAGGATATCTGAACTACTGAAAGAGAAGTAAAACAACCCATTGCAACTGCCGTCTGGAAAAAGCCGGTGTTGTGCTGGACCTCACGCAGGAACCCCAAAAGCTGGCCCAGTTTGGTGGCAATGGCAGCTGCCACCCCTGCCGCCAGCTGGCTGCCAAGCCAAAAAAGATCTGGGGTCGCAGCTCAACTCCAAATCGCGACCTCACCACAGCACGAACTTGCTGCCGGCGCACCGTCACGAGTGCAATTCCCGGCTTCTTCGCGACCGGCGCACAAGACAGCTCGCACCCGCCAACATGCCCAGACTCACGCTCTCCACGCCCCTCCTCCGGGCGGCGCTTCAGCCCACCTCCGCCTCGCAATTCCTTCCGCGCTGCATCGCGGCTTCCACACGGTAGCTACCCTCCCTCTCTCACCAGCCAGTCCAGTCCAAGACCGCGGTAGCTAATCACTCTCAGATCCTTCTCCCACCTCCCCGGCCTACGTCCAACATTGCAATCCCGCGTCTCAACACCCTCAATCACCACCACCAGCATCTTCCGCCAGCCCGCGACGAACCCGCTTTTTGACCCTACGGCTACCGCCACGGCCGCGGCGGCAGAGACTGCGGCAGAGGTCGCTGATGTCACGCCCAGGTCCTCGGTCACGACGCATCCGGCGTTCGCGATGCAGGTCCGGTTTGCGCCGAGGCCGACGATGTCGGGGCATAGTCGCCTGATTCAGAAGCGGAGACATGGGTTTTTGAGCCGGGTGAAGACGAAGAATGGGAGGAAGACGTTGCAGAGGAGGAAGACGAAGGGGAGGTTGAGGTTGAGTGCTTAGTGGGACCGGGGAGGGGGGGGTTGGAGGATGGGGGAGTGTATAATAGAATATGATGTGTATGGTGGTGGTGGTGGTGGTGGGGTGGAATGTGTATTGTATTATATGTGCTGGGGCGCTGGTAGATATATGTGAATGTCAATGCTGGCTGCTGGGACTCTCTGATGTCGTGTTGCAGTTTGTTTGTTGGTTCTACCTGGGTGAGGTGGTATGTCGTTCTCACGAACAGTGCCGAGATGCTTCCCGATATTGGAGATGCATCGAGCGTGTACCCAGCCATGCTCAACCAACGGATCATCTACCACCTAAAAGTCCCACAACACCACCCGAGTCTCCTTCCATTGCGTTTCCCATCACTCGATATCACCTCTTACCAACCAACACACCCCCCACAGCCCTTCCTAACCATCTCTCAGAAGCTGAACAGTCACATACGACCACACCCACTGGAAAACTCGGGATCCCGTCCGCTCTCCCATAGATAAGCCAGTGAGGGCCAGACTAGTAGTTGGGTGGGTGACCACCAGCGAATCCCTGGTGTTGTATGTTTTTGTTTTTTTTGCCCACCTTTGCTCCACTTATCTCCACCCCTTTTTGCCCTTGAAGTCTATACATCAGGTGTCTGTATCTAGCTAGGTGTTGAAGCAGGGAGCAATGCATCGTCGAACCCTGGGGTTAGTATGTAAATAAGCTGATGGCTCGAGAAGCTGTTATGCTGTACTAGCTTTATTGGTTGATGACTAGAGCGTCAACGAGTCGATCCAACTCTTGCATCCAGGTAGCATACTCATCCAGGTCTGCCACTTTTCTGAAAAGACCAACAGTCCAATGTCGGCCCTGACAGCGACATCCATACTGAAATTTGACCATGCAAACATTCCATGCATTCTAACTCATTGGTAGGATTAAAAGGATTTCTCAATTCTCATCCCACTTCAACCCTAGAACGCCACAACCCTCTAAACCGCTGCACCGAACATGAAAAGTCAACACATAGGTACCAATCAACTCAAGACATTACCTCCTAACTACCTAAACTCTCCAACTCCAAATATGACACCGTCCCCTCCCGGTCCCCAGCTACCCCTCTCCCCCACCTAAACAGGCGGCTTCAACCCCCCCTCACAAACCCCCGTATCCGTCCAACACGCCATCCCCAAAACATCACTCGCCTCCCCAATCCAAACCGTAAACCTCGCATCAGGCCTCGGCACCACCCAATTCTGCGCATTCACATCCCACACGCTCAGATCCTTCCTCGTCAACTTCAGCTGCACCGTCTCCTCCTGCCCCGGCACCAGCTCCCCCGTCTTCGCAAAGTCGCGCAGCTGCACGATCGGCGTATCATACGGTATCTGCGCCGGGAACTGGATGTATGCCTGCGCCACGGCGCGGCCGGGGTATTTCCTGCCTGCGTTGCGGATGGTGACGGTGAGTTCATAGGCTGTGTCCCACAGTGCGGGATTCCCGCCTTCGGCGCCGCCGGATTCGGGGCCGGCGGTTTGGTTCTGGGCGTAGCCGGTGGGATAGGCGTACCCGGGCTTGCCGGCGATGCCGATGGCGTGGGCGGCGTCGGCTTCTTTTTGGGGGAGGAAGGAGTAGAGGTAGCGCCAGACGGTCTTGAAGCCGGCGGGGGCGTAGGCCTCGGCGGCGGGGGGGATTTCGGTGGAGTAGGCGGGGACGGGGCCTTTGGGCGGGCGGACGGGGGGGAAGTTGGTGAGGGGGGTGATGGGTTTGATGGTGGCGGAGGTGAAGTTGAAGGTGGTGTAGCTGAGGCCGTGGCCGAAGGCGTAGCGGGGTTTGATGCCTTTTTTGTTGAGCCAGCGGTAGTCGATGTAGAGGCCCTCGCTGTAGGTGTCTTGGACTTGGCCGAAGGCGAAGCCGCGCAGGTTGGCGACGCTGTCGGGGAAGTCGGTCTCCTTGTGGGTGATGGAGTAAGGGAGGTGACCGCTAGGGGATACCTCACCGTACAGAATCCGGGCGAGTCCCTCTCCGGCCTCCTGTCCTGGGAGATGGGCAAACAGGACTGATTTGACAGAGGGAAGGTCGATCCAGGGCTCAAGGTTAAGAGGGCCGACAGTGTGAACGACGACGATGACGTTGTCGAACTTCTCCGCAACTTTCCTGACCAGCTCATCTCCGTTATGCCAAGCCGCCAGTTTGCTGCTGTCCCTATCGCCATGGTTTCCCTCAACGATAAATGAATTCTCGCCGGCGTCTGAGCTGATGAATACAATCGCCACATCTGTTCCGTTGACGGGTGGGTTTGGATATGTATCTGTATCGTAATACTGAATGTTGCTAGTCCGCCTTCTCATGGCGGTGATCGGATCATCGAAGTAGGGATAATCGGCAACTCCAGACCCCCATCCCATTCCCAATGTGCCCTTGTTGCACGCCCTGTTCATACACGCGTTCATGCCCTCGGGGTTCACCGCGGCCCCAGTGCCAAATACCTTGATACGGGTCGAGAGGGGCAACGGGAGAAGGTTGTCATAGTTCTTGAGAAGTGTCGTTGCGTCTTGCGCCACCTGACGTGCCACGAGGTGATGATCCTCCTGAACATTGACAAACCAGTTCACCTGTCCCCACGGGGGCGAGGCAGAGCCGGGGTAAAGCAGACCATCCTTACTCTTCGTGTTGGCTGAGAAGTTGGGGCGTGGGTAGTCCTTGTCTTGCCCAAGCTGATACCATGTCGCAACGATTCTGGTTGCCATGTCATTCAGTCTGTCCAGTGGGACTGAGCCGTTGAGAACGGCCCTCGTCAGTTCGTATTTCCAGTAGCTGAAGCCGAGCAGCGGGATCATAGTGTCACCAGGCATAGACATGTCGAGGCCCGCCAAGGCTGAATCAACCCCTGAAATGTCTGTTTCGGTTGTCAGCATTGGTATCCAAGTATCCAATATTACGCTTGATGGCAACAAGTTGGTGAAAAAAGCAGTGAACAGAACATACGGGCAAGCCAATCCGACATGACGAACCCCTGAAAGCCAAGTTCATCCTTGAGGATTCCATTTTGAAGGTAGCTGTTTTGCGAGCACGCAGATCCGTTCACGGCGTTGTATGCCGACATCACGGCGCCCACGCCGGCCCGAACGGCCTCAGCAAACGGCCACAGGTAAATCTCATGGAGAGTTCGGTCGTCTACCTCCAGTCAGCATTTGCCTTGAGTAGCACCGAACAAGTACCCACCGATGTTTGCGCTGTATCCCGGTTGAAAGACGTTGTACATGCGGAACATCTCTTGCTCGTTGCCGATCAAGTGCTTGATGGTCGCAATGACACCCTGTTCCTGGACGCCCTTGATCGTCAACGAGGCGGCAATCGCTTGGAGGACCGGATCGGACCCGAAGCCCTCCCAGTTGCGCCCGCCGAGCGGCTTTCGCCCCAACGGGCCAACGGTAGGACCAAGATAGACATTGGCCCCCTTCCCGCGAAACTCCTTGCCGAGAGCGACGCCCCGAGCATAGATCAAGTCCTTGTCCCAGGTCGCTCCTGTTGTGATGCCAGCCGGGAAGGCCGTGATGTTGTCCGTAGACGCGACCCCAAGGGCGGAATCCTGGAGACAGAGCTGGGGAAACCCAAGTCGGAGCGCGCTTCCTGTATTCCCCACGCACGGTCTAGGCGAGGATTAGTGAATAGATCGATGTGGAAGTCGCATCACGATGCTAGCTCGTCGCCAGCACTCACCCTGTGTAGTGGTTAGCCTCGCTTGGTAGCCTAGTGTTTCGGATCTCGCAAACATGTGCTCACCCATGTAGATACCCGCGCCGCCCGTGATATTCGTCTTCTCGGCTAGGGTCATCTGCGAGACGAGCGCCTGGGCCTTCGCATAACTGTCTTTCCACGACGGGACCCAGCCGCCGTGGGGCGCGGGGTAATACGGGATCGCGCTGAAGCCTCTCGGGACAGCGTCCCTGGGAAGCACAGTCCCGGCGTGGCATTCGAGGATGCCCAGGCACAGCAAGAGCCACAGTAGTCTCGCGCTGAACGCCATGGTGATCACGGGGGACTTCCGGTGTCCTCGTCGAACCCTAACAATGGACAACACCAATTTAAGCGTGGATTTAAAAAGCGGAACGAGGCGGGAGGGCACGAGGAGAGGAGAGGAGCGCGGAAAGTATATTCAGCGGCCCGTCGTCACACGCGACATAGCCACTGCGTCGTGCTCTTTCGGCGGGGCCATCGACGAGGTTACTTTCCACGTCTTGGACCACCTAGGTTATAGACAAAACAACGTCTCTTGACCATCCGCTGGCGGGCAATCAATTTCGTGGCAACCGCTGGACGTGACGGTGAATGCAGACGGGTCCTATTTCCCATTCGGGATCTCCCAAAGATGTAAGTGGCCGTCCGAGCTTCTGATTCGCTGGAATCAGGCGGCCCTGGAGATTGGGACCAAACCCCATCCCGCTCAGTTCCAGAACGCCATTTGGAGATCATGCAAAGCCAGGTTGGTTCCCGCCAAGACTATTCAGTCTTTGTATCGAGCGCAGCTGGCATGCTTTAATCTTTTCCTTCATCTCATCTCAAGAGCATCTCACGCCTCTGTCATGACGCAAATCTGTTCGCTTCGAAAGGCGGGGAACCCTGTCGTTTGCTCGATCAGAAGACTGGAACAATACGATGGGAGACGGGTCGGACGCGACGTTGGAGATGAAATGTTTGCGTTGGGCAGCGTTGCAAGTCACCGGGCATCCGCCCGTTGCGTTGGGTTAGCACAAACCGGAATCCCGACGCAACACTCCGCAGGTTTTTGGCGTCGCACTGGGAGCCATGTGGCCTCGTGGGCTTCGGGTAATGCTGCGGCTGTCTGGAGGCGTGGAAACCACATTGGATTGAGGGGGGAATACAGTAGAGACCGAAATGAGTGTCCATGATTTCGATGTTCAATCTTTCTCCGCACGGGCCGCTGGGCCCCTGGCTCCGGCTGACACAGTGCGCTGATGCAGGTTCCGTACCCAGTACAAGTGGATCCCAAAACTGATTACCGGCAGCCGATGGCCACGGACAGTGCACTAGCCGCTTTCGGCGGCAATGCAGCAGGGGAGATCAACCGATGACGAGATGATGACAACCCGATAGCTGCATAATAAGTCACCCTGTCGTGTGGTGCTAGAATCCACAAAGAACTCTGCTGATTCTCATTGAACGGAAACCACAGAACGCATTCTAGCTACAATACAATACTCCAGTCATCAACAGCAGCCACATATCGCGGCCTGCCGAGATACTTCGCGGCAAACATACGTTGCTGCGTCTGGACAGTCCCTCTCACCATACAGTTGGTGCTCCTGTCGGAGAGCTGAGTGTCGCCCTTGTGACCTCCCAAGGAAAGGAAGGTTGTACTGTACATACTCCTAGTCTGGCCTAGGATGCATCTTAATCCCCTCCATGCAAACGGATCACCTATGCTTCAACTGTATCCTCGCAAAGCGTTTCGGTGGTGCTGCTGCCGCCCCTTAGACCCGTCGCTTGTCCCGTGCCTAGGCAATGATCGATCTGTTTTAACGGTGGTAGATAGGTCCTAAGTGGCCGCCCGTCGCCCTCGTCGCACCACAGTAAAACACCTCGCGGTCACTCGCGTTATTAAGGGTCATCATCCATCCGTCGTTCCAGCCATTATACAACTCATCATTTGCCAACTGTATTGGAGGACATGTTCAAGCGAGCTAATAGACGGTGTCGGCGATCGTCGCGAAGCGCGTTCAGCAACACCCACAAGCCAGCATAGATCCCGAACATCCCATGACAGGCTGTCCTATGGCGGGCCCGGGCGGTATACTCGGTGGTCATTCGTGGCCTGCGGACGCCTCCGGGGCCGACGGGAGCCACTCGGGCAACTGGCTTGGAACATCGCTTGCCGATCCGGTCGAGAGTGTCTCCGCGATCGACGAAATCACGGTCGCGCCAGAAGGCAATGGTCGCGAATCGTCATTGTGCGGCGGAATTGATTCGGATCGCGGGATCAGACGGGCGCTCGCGTAGACAATCGGTCCTAGAAGCTATAATTGCAGTGTGAGTACAAGGGATTGAAGGATCAGCGCTTTGCATCTTCGCAGCTTGAAGACTGGGAGCTCGGGCGGTTAAAATTGCAGTGAAGACGGATCGTTGCTTCGGTGGCGCGGGCAGCTGGGATATGCCTCTCCAGCCTCAGAGGAGTTCCAGCCACAGCAGTGTGGCTGAAACCATGACTCGGACATTGAACCGCCATCGGCTCGGCTTCGAGCAGCGGACAACTTCACGTAGACAAGTCGCAACCGCACCACACACCCCAATGGCTCCACAACTCGCCTCGTCTCAGCGCGAGCAGATCCATGCTAAAATACTCCGTGAGTTACCCAATGACGCGATAGCTGAAACCGTCGAGTGCAGTGAGCACGCAGCCCGCAGAATCCGATCGCGGCTCTGACAATTCGCAACCACGACGAGTCCCCCAAACCGAGTCAGTCGCGAGGCGAAGCTTACCCCCCTCATGCGCGGCGCATTGTTTGAGCAGCTAGAAAAACGGCCTGGCAGGTTTCGATACAGATGAACCGTAGTAACTGCTTTGCTTCCGGCGATCTATTCGAGACTCTTCTGTACGATACACGCACACTCTGGCTACATCTTTGTAGAACGAACCCATCGCTGGCGTTCGCCCGAGCGCCACCACTGCCGAATCCCCGCGCCTGCTTTTGCCACCTTTCGCACACGCCCTCGACCTTCCCTCCGCGCCGCCCTGCGCCGCTGTGGCAACGGCCGCTATGCTGGTAATGGGTTGTTCAAGTCGCCTGATGCTTTCTTTAGCAAATAGCGCTCACGAGTCAAAGGCACCACGGGAAGTGCCTCAAAGGTGCTCGAATAGTACTACGAATCTATAAAGCAACCACCCATCCCACACCCTTCCTGTGGCACGCTATGAAAGAAAAAAAAAGAAGAGGGGAGAATAATAGGTTGGATTACCTGAGAAGCGGCCTGACGGACAGCCGATCGCTGCGGCGTTCCGCACCCAGTCCATGCTTGCGACGCCGACAGCCTAGTCCTCCGGGGGGTAGCCATGGGGGGTTCTGTCCGTCGTATGCGATCCGGCTGCTGTCTCGGTTTGCGCTGTAGTTTGGTCAGAAGAGAAATGTAGGAATGTCAGCTCCCCAGACCCGTGTCCCAAGACCATCAAGTGTTTATATACCGATACGCATTGTGCGCGGTAATCAGGGGGAAGCCAGAGAATCTCTTCCCCATCTCGAGTGATCCACTCGCTATCAACAGAGAAGAGAGCAGCCGGCGGCTTGGTGGAAGTGTCTAAAACACTCGAATACCTGGAAGCGCCTGAAGCAGCTACGGCGCTGACCGAAGCGCTATGCCCCCCGAGCGCCCGCTGGTACGCGCCCGTTGCCGCATCCCAGAGCCGGATGGTGTGATCGTCTGAACCTGACGCGACCGTCTTGCCGTCCGGGGAGAAGGCTACGGTGCTGACCGAAGCGCTATGCCCCCCGAGCGCCCGCTGGTACGCGCCCGTTGCCGCATCCCAGAGCCGGATGGTGTGATCGTCTGAACCTGACGCGACCGTCTTGCCGTCTGGGGAGAAGGCTACGGTGTTGACCCAACCGCTATGCCCCTCCAGCGTCTGCTGGTGCGCGCCCCATCTCGCTCTGATGCCCGCGACCGACCTGATAAATGAAAGCCTTTCCTCCCAAAACTGCTGTCTAACCTCACTTGATGTCGGACTGAACACAAGCGCAGAGCCATATATCTGTAATGGAGCCCGCTCCATAATCGAACCATGACTGAGAACAAACTTTTCCGTGTCTTTTAGAAATCTTTTTAGACTAGGTGCGGTATCCGTACTATGATGGAGAACAAGCTTTTTCGCGTCTTTTAAAAGTCCTATCAGAGTAGGCGCAGTGTCTTTTCGTGGCTAGTTTAGATCAGTTGACGTTAGAACCTTTGCATTTCTTACGCTGACTGGAATTGACATACCTGAGCAGCAACAAGAAGCAGCTTTCTTATAGATGCTACCCCATGTGAGAGTCTCCTCATGAGGGACAGAGCCTCAAGCCAGTGGAGTAGGTGGCCTCTCAGAAACTCCAATACAATCCCGTTATTCATCAATTCTCTCAAGCACTCGGGATTCTCGCCATTCGGGAAGCATAGATGATCGACCCAGAACTCGCAGGAATATCGTATCGAAGCTAGCGGATCTCGATTTGGCACTTGAACGCTGTGGATCAGTGCGCCAGGATGGCCTAGGCCGTAGATGTTGCGCTGTAGTAACACACCCCCGCTATACCGCCCGGTCATCGCGTTCAGCGATCGCTGGAACATTACGTGGTGGCCAGCTGCCAAACTGGACGGAAAGATGGTCGATTCGCCCTTATTGACCAAGTAATCCTTCGCTGACTGATGCACAAAGGTGACCGTTTTATCGCGGACTGTAAGAAACGACCCGCTTTTGTTGATGATCTCCTGAATGTTTTTGGCGTTGCCGGAAATCGCGTCTGGCAGTCCGGCTATTACACCTAGCTCCAGCAGCTGAAGCGGACGGTAGGCCAGTGTGGCGGCTAAGAGAACGTGCCGACAGTGTTCTGGGTCTTGTTTTTGTAGCCGGCTAATCTGGTCCACCATTCGCGCATACAGATCGTCAAGACCTTTCGGCACGTCATCGACCACCTGCCGCACCTCGTAGCTGCCGACGTTCTCGAGCTCCTGGACGACAAGGGCGACCCACAGGAACGTGCCCTCGGCCTTCTGGCGGAGGACTTGTTGAACATACCGCTGAAGAGGAGGGTTGTCTTGGAGAGATTTGATTCCCGATGTCGTTTCGGAAATATAAGCGTCGACGGCTTGGGACACGGCTTTCGTATTCTCCTGGAGTTCGAGGCTGAGGATTGACTGAGAGTCGTCAAGTTTTCGGCTTTGTGCGATGTTGTTCCTGCTAGAAATGATCCACTTGACGCGGGGCCACTGAGCTTCCTGCAGCACAAACTTCAAGAGCTTGTCTTGGCCCTCGACGCATTCGTCAAGAGCGTCGACGATTAGATATACTCTGTGTAGGCTTGGATCACGCAGGATATCCAAAAAGATATTGCACAATGCTGGCCAAGCTTCCGCATTGCTAAAGAGCGGCTCCCCTGTATCCTTGAATCTGTCCCGTACGTGCGAGCGAAACGACGGCTGCTGCTTATTCACGAGCATATAGATCAGACCACGCAGGACAGCTTGAGCGTTGCTGAGCTTGGGGACGGTGGCCTGGCAGAAGAAGTACGACAGCATGCTGTTAGCATCCCGGCTCGCCAGCTTCGTCTTTGGTTCTAGCTCGTTGATGATGCCGCAGAGCAGCATCGTCTTGCCCTTGCCGGGGTCGCCCTTGATCCAGAGCAGCCGTGTATCTTCGTTGTGGCGCCATCGTAGAAAGTCCTGATGGTCGAGGATCCAGCCGTACGACTCTTTTAAGGGGCTGCCCCTCGTTTGGTGGATGCTCGTCTTGACGTCGCGTGGGTCGGTCACCGCTAGGTATTCGGGGCAGCGATCTTTGTTCTGCGTATCTAGTTATTGGGTGGTTTGCGTCAGACATAGAACCGCTATAGCATAGGGTCCGCAGTCGAACATACTTTGAAGATGCGTATGATTCGTAATATAGGTGCTGGAATTACATTAGCGTTGCTGCTTGAAGCAATGTAGTCGCGATATGTCATACTTGTGAGATCCGGAGCCAAAATGCTGTGCATTTCCATGATTCTCCATATGTTGACCTGGGCTGGTGCCAGGCGATGCCATTGTTGGTCGCTTCGAGATACGTTGCACAGGTGGGGGGTCAATCCTTAGCGGCACCGCTGGCAATTGTTGACGGGCTAGTATGCGGGTCGCTCCTTAGAGGCGTCGCTAGCAAACCGATTAATGAGCTAATATTGCTAAGTTGAGGGAGCGGTCGTTGTGAGGAACCGGGAAATGTTTTCCGGTTCTCGAACGGGCTGAAGCTCGCAAGGTAGCGTTCGGAAGTCGGTTAGGCTTCATGTTGACTGTGTTGCAACCAAGACTGAATACGCTCACCCACCGAGAGCGCCAGACGCGGCTAGGCAGATATTTGGCAAGCAATGGGTTGCGCGTGAAAGAGCTGGTGCCGCCTCATTTTGACGATACCTATTGGTGTTCAACTTGCAGCTGCGAAGTTAGGTTTTTGGCGGCACCGCTGCAAGCGGGGTGACATGTGTGGCCGAATGGGTGGCGGGGTTAGGCTGGGTGCAGACTCGCGGCAGCACCTTGTGCCGCAATTTGAGGGCCGACTGCAGCTTCTATAGGGCCCAGATGCACTCACCAAAAAAATCATGTTTAATTCGGCGACAGCAGCGGAGATCAGGTCATGGCTTGCTTCTGTTTAGAGAGAGCGTCGCAACCATATGCCCCTCCTTGATCACGTTGCGTTGTTAAACTATACACCCACGCAAATTGGCGAGTCGTGATGTCTCTTACTGTCAGGTAGCTCTATGATTTGGACGATGGCGCGACCTCGCGAAGCTGCGAGTGAAGGAAGTCGAAGTCGAAGTCGACACGCTCGACCAGTTAGAGGAAGGCCGTGTGGGGTAGGCTGTAGTGGGGTATGTAGCAATCCCCATCCGCTCAGGCCACAATCTTCAGCAGTGACGATCATTTTTTTCCAACGCTTGGGTGGGTTGCGGTTAATTTTCGGCCAAATGGCGCGGGCGCGTCCCATTTCTCGGCACGCTGACATTCGGGCTGACACGTTTGGTCGTCGACTTGCCGAGTCATCGTCAGATTCGTCTCCCCTAACGTGAAAAGGCGCCGCAATGTCTAACCCCAGCTTCGATATCGGCCAGTGGTACAACGAGCATGATCTCGACTACCGCACCCCCGAACTCACCCATGGTAGCGGCAGCGCAAGTCCGGCCCCGCAGGATCAGCCGCACCAACGCATATCAGGGCTGCCACTGCTTCAGCTGGCCGATTGGAACCCTAGCCTGCCATATGATGAATCCCCACCCACATGCATCCATTACTCCATCGAATGGAAAATGCTATTAAAGAAAGGAAGACTGTCAAAGCTTACAAACGATACAGAACAGAACCTCGTGTTGGCGCCGGGCGCGTTTTGGGACCAGACTCTGAAGCCAAAGCTGCTGCAGCTCTTGGCGAAGAAGACGCCGCGAAACAAGTGTTACGAACCCGACGAGACGAACGTTGTCGTGTCCATTACCGACCGCTCCCAGCGAGATCTGACCAAGCGCTTCGACGAGATGGACATAGATTGGGAGGTGGTCGAGGACCAGCTGTTGGCCTGGAGCCATCTCCTGCGTGAGGGGAAGCGGCTAAGAATCGACATCTCTTTCATCTACAAGGAAACTACACAAGCGGTTGCTGTGAGGACACAGCAAACTACGCGGCGAGGAGGGGTGACGGCTACACAGCTCGCAGAAAGGGCAGAGTTGCTTGAGGAACAAGAAGCTACTGGCCTGACTACTGTCTGGAAGGACGTTTACAGTCTTATGCGGTGCACTGGGTCTCTATGCCAGGGAACATACTGCTGGCGCGATCCAGAGAACAGGAAGCATTACAAACTTGATACCAGTGTTGTGACAAAACTTATCGACTACGCCGAAGAGGGTAACACGCTGAGGACACACGGAGATGTGCCACCGTGGATTCGCGAGCTGATCTATGCTAAGGAGCAGCAGGGCTCGGAGCGTAGAAAGCGGAAGCGCCAAGGGTCCTTCTCCGAGAGCTCAACTCCGATCCATATCACGAATGTCATACCTTCACATTGTAACCAGGACTCAGCTGGCTGGTCCACCGGGTCGACTCCAGAGACTCGAAATAATTCACGTCTTTACCATATGCCTAAACTTGAGATTCCGCCTCCGATTGACGAATCTATACACCGATACTATAAATAGCTTTGCGCAGGGGTGACTGACCCGGTCTGGAAGAACTGCTACCGCGAGGCTTATAAGATTGCTGGATGAAAGTCTGGACCTTGAGCGGCTGTATTTCGCTTAAGATGTTAAGGCCTGGTCTCTTGCTGAGAAGGGTGTTAAGTAAGGGATTGCCATCCAGTTTATTAGTAAGGTTAAGGCTTGGCTAGATGAAGTATAGACGTGGTGTCTTTAAAGTTAATGCAGTTAGTCTATTTCTGTAATAGTTATATACACTATAGTATACGGAAATCTACTCAGGGTACTCAATGCAAATACCAGAGTGACAAAAGTGACCTTCAGCGCTCGTAACCCGAGACCTCATAACATTAACACATATCTGTACGAACGTCTCGAAGTCCTTCTTAAAGAACTTAGCATGGTTATGCCGCTGCTGTTTAATATATGTCTTAATCTCGACAAAGAGCTCCTTAATCGAGTTCATATCTAGTAAGTATGGTGCCAGTTTAAGTAGTCTTACCCTGGCCTCAGCACATATCTGCTCAAGTCTCTCGGACCGATAGATGGAGGCATTGTCCATAACAAGCACGAATTTTGGCGCCGGCCATTTACCACAGTGATATAAAAGCTGCTTAATAAAGTCCTCAAATATTACAGCATCAGTGGATCTAGTGTAGATACGAGCGAGCTCGACGCCTTTTTGTGTATACGAAGCAAGAATCTGAAACCGTTGTTCGCGGTTGAACTCGTCAACCTGCACGGGCGTTGCTCCGCTCGGCGCCCAGCCCTCACGTCGATGCCCACTCCGTTTATCACAGCCAGACTCGTCGATAAAGACCAGCTGATACGAGTGGCAATCAGAGAGTTTATAAAGATATAACTCGCGGAGGTCTGGGTTTCTTTGTTTCGCTACACGACCGTTAGTCTTTCTGGTCCATCGGGCGCTTTGACGTTGCGACTTGTCAGCGTGAGGTTATCCGCTTCTCGAGTCAGTTGGGGGGTCGTTAAGGTCTGAGTCATTGGTTAAGCCACATTGGATGTGGCTGAAACTCCACTGAGGCTGAAGAGGCCCGTCCCGTCGTCCAGCAGCCTCCCCGCATGAAGCAATGATCCGTCCTCACCGCAATTTTAGCCGTACCTGAATTTGTTTCGGCTCAGGCCAAGCTCCCGATCTTCGTCAAGCTGCCATGAAGATGTAAACTGCTGATCCGTCAATCTCTTGCATTCACACTGCTTTTTTAGCCTTTCCAGACCGATTGTTTGTGCATGCTCATCGGATCCCGCGACCCGTGTGCTCCAGGGTTAGCAGCCACAGCCAACGCAATCACCGCCGACATGCCCGTTGTCCGCCACTCTCACCTCGTCATGCAAAAGACCATAAGGTCCTGTGGGCTGAGCGGAACGTTGAGCACCGGCCAGCTACCCCTTTTCTTGGGCGATTGACGATGTGAGCCATGGCAGATTTCATCCCGCACGTTGCTAACCTCTCAGAGCGACAGAAGATACCGCCGCTGCCATTCGCGACCATCCCCTTTCCGCGCGACCGCGATTTCGACCGCGGAGACATTTCCGACTGTAGCAAAGCGATGTTCCGAATCGGCTGCCCGAGTGCCCTGAGGTGTGGGCAAGTCACACGGGCTGTCATGTATGCTGGTCGGGCTCGCCATGTGGCAGTACGGCAGATGGATAATGATCGTCGACAGCACTGGGACGGAGGTGTTCTACCTACCGTACGGTGACGGCGTTGGCGACGCGCGCGACGGGCGGCTGCTCAACACACCTACTACCCATTGAACGGATCGATCATCGCCTTGATTTGGGATGGCTTTCCGAATGGCAATAACATGTTACGGAGACGACGCTCAGCACAGGGACCGAGATAATGGAAGGAGATTGAGATCTGGATTAAGAGGAAGCTCGAGGCCGGTCATCCTGATTCCACCTGGAAAGACAAGGTCGACACTCACTGACTGTGCCCCGACTCAACAGCATGTGCTTAGCGCTGAGCATCTCGGCGCGCCGCCCTGTTTGGTCGGTAACTGGGGCCCTGTAGCTAGAATGCGTTCCGTAGATTCAGTTGCTGTGACAAGGGATCAGCAAAGTTCTTAGATACTGTCCCCCAAGAGATGGGTGCATGATTATGCAACTATCGGGTTGTCATCATTTTCTCGTTCGTCATCGGCCGATCTCCTTGCAGCGCCGAGCCGCGCAGCCATCGATTGCCGAAAGCGGCTAGTGCATTGTCACCGGCCATCGGCTGCCGCGAATTTTGGAGCCACAACATTGGATACGGGACCTTCAGCAGCGCACTGTGTCAGCCCCAAAAATGGGCCCAGCGGCCCAGCGGCCCGTGCGGAGAAAGTTTGAACATCGAAATCATGGACACTCATTTCGGTCTCCACTGTACCTGGGGAGGGATGACCAGAAGAGCGCGTCCAATGGACGGGAAAGGGAGCATTCGTCTGTATCGCGGCTAAGGAACCTGGAAGGATGACGTCGAGGAGCATCGCTTAGGCAGGCCCGGCATTTGCATCCCGATCGAGTTACACCAGCCGAACGATACTGATCAGTTGCTCTTGGGCCAAAGGCGCCCGAATGGAAACGGCCCCCAGAGCGCTCTAGAAAAGGGGCGGGTTGCATTTGGGGGTCTTGGGAGGATGCAATGGTAACTGACGTGCAGGAAGCACAAGCTGTGCGGGGAGCGGCGAGCCCGCATGTGATTCCGCAAGGTACGCGAAATTGTGCAACTTTTCGTCCCTTCTTGATCGGGGAAGGAGCATTCTTCAACGTCATGCGAGGGGACCTAAGCGAAGCAGAAGAAGACGTCGAGAAACCCCCAACCATCGCCCTACCGGGCAATCGAATCGTTAGCGAGCATGGGCGTAATACGCACAATGCGCACCAGGGCGGCAGTGCACCCACGCTTCGGATCCACCCAGCGCAAACACCGAACCCACCACCAAGACTCAGTATCTCAAACACCGATGCCTCGAAATAGGTCACTGTGTGCAGTAGTCCCTGTGTGCAGCATGAGCAGGAAGAAGGGTGTAAGTTGAGGCTGAGCGCCCTCCAGCGAATCTTTAGCAAAACTCCTTTGACAAGGGAAGTCGACGAGATGTGACACTCTCGTCCAAAGTCTGACCGTCCGGGTTTGCCGAGACCTTCGTCTATCTTGCCGACCCATGATGATACCATACCGGGTGCACAGTCTACGAGCAGCAGGGGGAAATCACAGGAGAAGGCTTCTAGAGCCGTTCTTCACGTCGCGCCTCCACAAGCACATCCACACTAACGTACGCGGACCCGGCGCAGCGAACCCATTCTCCCCGTCGACGTTACCACTTTCGGGGGTTATGGCCGGAGGTGTTCGCGGCTCTCGATATCTACCCTTGCTAGCACGTTCGCTGCGCGGGGCGCCGGTAAGGGTCGAAATCGAAATGAGACCCCAATGCGTTGGCGATGCGATCGAAGTGGATGGAGATGCCCGAATTCTTGCGCGGAATCGGACGCCTGCTATACACAGGGCTCTCAACTCCTAGTCTTGAGACCTCATCTATATAACATGTCGACCCCACGACTCCGGACTCCAATTCTCCACCGACAAGCTTCCCATCATACCTACCCAGGAGATCCCAGGAGACTGCTACTGAGCCGGCAACATGAAGGCTACATTCTTTACTACTATTGCTACCCTGACGGGCGCCGTTCTGGCCTCACCGGCCGCGGTTGTGGAGACAAGAGGTAGGATTCCATCGGCCGGGCTCTCTCCGTTCAGCATGGAACATGGACTAACAGCATTGCAGCTGAGACCATCACGGCGACCCAGTTCAACAACTTCAAATTGTTTGCCCAGTACTCCGCTGCCGGGTTCTGCAACAATGAGAACGCAGCTGGTCAGAAGATTCAGTGCGGAGGGAAGTGGTGCCCGACCATCGAGGCCAGCAACGTCACAACCCACAGCACCTTCATGTAAGAATAGAACCCACCACCACGGCCATCTCAACAACGACTCTAACACTTCCCCAGTGGTGCTGTAACAGACGCACGAGGGCTCATCGCTCTCGACCACACGAACAAGCTCATCGTCGTCTCATACAGGGGCACCGTCTCCGTGAGGAACTGGATCACCGAGTAAGAAGAACCCCAACCCAGCGCCAGCTCACCCCTGACCATGCCCGTCTAACCTGCGCCCCCAGCTTCGTCTTCCCCCAAGTCCCCTGTGACCTGACCCTCGGCTGCCTCGTGCACACGGGCTTCCTCGCCGCCTGGTCCGAACTCAAGACCAAGACCCTCGACAACCTCAAGGCCGCCACCGCCGCCTACCCCAAGTACACCATCGTCGTCACCGGCCACTCCCTCGGCGGCGCCGTCGCCACCATCGCCACCGGCTACATCCGCAAGGCCGGCTACAAAACCGACCTCTACACCTTCGGCTCCCCCCGCGTCGGCAACAGCATCTTCGTCAAGTTCATCACCGCCCAAGCTGGCGCCGAGTACCGCGTCACCCACGAGGCGGACCCCATCCCGCGCCTCCCGCCCATCATCTTCAACTTCCGCCACACCTCCCCCGAGTACTGGCTCAAGGAGCCCGCCGCCGCCGCCTCCGACGTCACAGTGTGCCCCGGCTATGCCAGCATCGCTTGCAACGCCGGCCAGACCGGCTTCGACCTAAGCCTGCACTCTGACTACTTCGAGCCCATCAACGGGTGCGAGGCTCTGGACGGCACGCCCTGGAGGGCGCGATCTGTCGTCACCCCACGGCAACTCACCGATGCCGAGCTCGCGAAGCAGCTCGCCCAGTGGGCGGCGGAGGATATCGCCTTTGCTGCTGATCTGACGGAGGATAAGCGCATCTAGGTAATGAGAATCGGGAGATGGCGAGATGAGGGTTGCGTCTCGCATACTTTATGACATGATGAATGAGCTTGGGACCAGACGATCACGATGAGGCTTGGTCGGGACGGGCTGTGTGATGATACGATACCTTTTCATGTAAAACATTTTGATCGATGTGTTCACATAATTGAGTTCAATTCTTGTTCAATGAGCCTCAATACTTCGTATGTGACTGCACACAAGGTCCACCACTAGAGCAACTCTCGTAGCCGGAGGCAAGGTAGGTAATTATTGAGGATTTGCGGTCGGCGGATCATTTCTATCAACCGGGCCATATCCCATCTCATCCTAACCAACCTAGAAGCCAGCCAATACAGTGCCCATTCTCAAGAGCATCAGCAAACAAACAGATACCTTTCTACCTGGTCCGTCCGCTGTTCTTGCCCCCAAAAACCCAAGTCAATTCCTCAACCCAAGGGGCAAGAAAAAAAAAACACCCAACCAGAACACCCGCCGAGCCGAGCCGAACGGAGCCACTGTAACGATTTGTGGATTCCTCTCCAAATAACCTAACGCCATTCGCTGTGAGTGTGTGTGTGTGTGTGTGTGTAGGTAGTGTAGATAAACTAAACCAGAACCCGACGCCGCACCGCCCTCCCGCCCATCCGTTCCAGTCAAATAGGAAAAAAAACCTCGCAGCATTGGGCATATCGCTATCTGTCATGAAGAATAAACGAAGCAAGAAAAACAATGGCCTGGTCCCGAGTTTCTCATCCGTCAGAAAGGGGGGACGAAACAAAATAAGGGGTAATAAAAGGGTGAGAGACTTCCGACCCCTCTTCCAAAGCCATCACTTTGGCTTTTGCTAGTCTCAGAGTTCCTCGTTGTCCTCGCTGTGGGCTATCCATATCCCAACCTCCCTTGACCTGAACTCGGCGCCAGTCATCTCGGTCGGGGGATAGCTTCCTATGCGCTCCCCACACCATGTTGACTCTCAAGTCGCGACTGTCCATATCTGCCGTCTGCCTGATCTTCGCGGGTATCAATATCCTTCTCCTTGAGCCTCGTAACATTTCACCAACGTCTTGTTTCATCCATGCTCCTCTTGATATCCTCGCTCACCCTGGTGCTCCAGGAACCAGTCACCCGTCGCGAAACGGCATCTTCAGCCACATTCCTGCGGCGAGCGTATCGTCCATTATCGGAGGCCCCATTATGGGCCTTAATCGGTCTTCCAGTGCGTCCCTGCATCCCCGTCGCCTCCCAGGTACAGCTCAATTGCGTAAAGGCCCATCGTGGCCGCAACATTGATCCACCTCCACATGTTACCACCCGCATCACCGGCTCGCAGTGTCCACCCCACATCATCGCCGGTGCTCGAAACAGTGAAATGTTGCAGGAGCAAGCTGGTATAGACGGCGATAAGCATGGATGGGGAGAACCAGCTAAGGAAACCAAGAAGGCGGTTGGCTCCTTCGCTATCCTCAAAGTCGGGCTCGTCCATGATGGCCGTCGCCCCAAGCTCTCGAACTGCCGGGATAATCCTCGTGGCGCAGTAGAAAACGATGATTCGGTACGTGAGCGAAATGATCACGCTCGGCGTGATTGTCTGGAAAGCGGCATATATGAACTGGAAAGACGAGTTGAACGCCGATGGGAGGCTGCTGAGTATGTGGAGGAGTGTCGAATAAGAGGCCATGATTATTGGTGGAAGTGGCGGAAAGTCGGGCTGCGCGGCCGCGGCGGCCTCTGCTGCAGCAGCAGCTTCGGGGGATGGTTGGTAGTCGGTGAATATTTGGTAAACGCAGAGAACGATATAGGCGAAGAGCAACGAAGACTCGACTGGATTCCCACGCCCGCTGCCGATACCAAACGCACAAAGGAAAACGGCGGAGGTCATTGTTACGCCGATGAGGGAGGCATCAATATTGCTGATCTGTGGGAAGTTCGCAACGCGCCAGAGAAAGTACACCGCGCTCGAGATGATGGAACCGGAGACGACGAGCAGAATAATCTGTAGAGCCGTTGTTAGCAAAGTCCGCAGAAGCTTCCACAGAACAACCTACCACCCATGTATCACTTCTCCCACGATTAACCAGCCATCTTGAAACTTGGCCAGCAGCCTGGATAACCAGCAAACTGCAGAAACCCTCAAGTAGTTGGAAAACGGGACTCGAGTAGCTCAGCACACTGTCCCACCCTCCGAGAGCGACCGTTTCGACAATTCCATCATGTCCAAATAGCCACTCCCACAGGCTGCTGGGCTTATTTCGCGTTGTGACCTGGGAGAGCGTGCGTGATACCCAGCCCTCGCCGGCATCGACTGAGAAGCGGCCCAGCGCCCAGATAAGAAGGGCGGGGAGCACAATCCATTGTGACCAGCCGATGAGGTTCTTGAAGAACCATCGAAAGCGCGATTGCTCGGGTGTCAGGAGCTTGCTGGTGCTGTAGAAGGCGTAGAATGAAAATAGGGCCAGCGAATAGCCCAAGCCGGCATCACGACCGCCGACATCGAAGGCGATGGGGATTGAGAGCACGAGGCTCAGCAGGAAGATAGCGCTCGAGAACGCGCTGATAAGCCACATTTTTGCGGCGGGCGATGCGTGTTCGCCCGCTGCTTCGTCGGGTGTGCAGCGCGCAGTGCTCGATCAGGTCGGGAGGGGTTATGATGGGGTCGGAGGTGGAAGGCGGGGGCGTCGACGAAGCGCGTTTGCGGCCACCGTGCGAGAAAGTTGAGGCGTCTCGCAGCCAGCGGGATCGGCTGCTGTTTGAAGCGATAAGAAACGTCTCTGTAGCAGCGAGCTACTCCGTCAGTCGGCTTAGAGACAGCGCGGGGGAGGTTGCCGTTGGATCGTCCGACGTTTTCGAGGTAGGTTGTTGGAGTGTGGTGTGCCTGTCAGGCAGATGTCGGTCGAGTCGATTCGTCAATGTCGGGCTCCTCTGGCTGGAGTTGCAGAGCGGTGAGTGCGTGGAGTGCGGGGTGGATGGCAAACGATGGTCTCCTCCTCATGTGTCGATGTCGTGTCGATCCTTGGTAAACGTTGGGCCAGGAATGCCTGCGGATTTTGCTAGTGCGTACTTTTTGGCTTTTTGAGGTCCCACGGCGTCCTTGTTAGCAGCCCTGCCTTTGCCCAGCCAAATTTTTGGGCGAGTCCGCAATTATCTTCACGTGTTCAGATCGGTGGCTGCAGCTCGTCATCGGTAGCCTCCGATCTTGGATCCACCAGACGATGAACCGTTGGCCAACGCAGCAACACCTAACTCGGGCTTTGCGCTTCACAAAAGATTCGAGACCTGGAGCTGAAAAAGCAGCCAGAGCCGGCAGCTTGGCGGGTAGGAAATGTTATCACCACGTCCCGTCGCGTTGCGCAATAATTGATTCGCGCCAAGTCATGAAGATATGCACTTATGCCCTAGCGAGAGCTCGACATTGTTGCTGCTTGATGCATAATTTGTCGTGATGCTGCCAGGTGCATGTGACAGCCAACCAGACGCGTAAATCTCCAAACACCCCAATGCGACGGCCGTTCGACAAGATTTGAGGACGGCTCTGGCGCTCTCATCAGTTGGCCCAACGGCGATTCAGCAGCCTTCAAATCTGGGCAGCAAACAAAATGTACACGCGCATTATTCTGCTATACCTCGCTTCCCTGCTCCTGCCGTTTTTTGCTGTCGGGTGAATCAAACACCACATCCCGCTCTGTGCCTTGTTCACGGCAAATTGGATGGTCGGCCTGGTGGTGGTCGGGTGCGACATATCCGCCGCGGTCGCGCTGCACGGCAGCATCTATCGAAATGAACTCTTGGTAGAGCAAGATATTATGGTCAGAAAGAGGGAGAAAAAAACCTCGACCGCGCTCGATGCTCAAAACCGGGCGTAGCTAGCCGTTGACCTCCTGAACGGTAGCGCCCCACCTTCTCAATCCAGAGCTGACAGTCAATCTGACTGGTTGGTTTGCTTGGTGCCACAGACAGGGAGGCGCCGTCAGGCTGAAATCCTCCAGCTAAGCTGTGGACAATAGTGGTCAACGAGACCAGAACCAGCGATGCCTACCATAGGAGCTGCAAAGCGGACCACATATCAACGATGCGGCGAGGTTATCGACTGACATGACTGTGGTGGGACAAGGTGACCCAAGGAGAACGTCAACTCATCCCGCAGTAACTCTCACCACTGCAGCGTTCGTCTAACACCAACTTCCTTCCACGTGCGCACTGGACAGCCTTCCATGTCAATTCCACCCGTCTGGGGCGAATCCGTCCTCATCGAGCAGCATGCCGCTCACTAAGTTGCCTTGGAGGCGGTTACTGCGTATGCATTCGGTATCAGAACTCAGGACCTTCTTGACCAACCGATGCACACAAAGCCTTAACATCAATCTCTAGCCTTGGATGGAACAAGGCCGGCATGGAGGGGCGCGAAGCAGAGGCTCTGTTCCTTCTCGCCATTGAATCCCCGGGAGTTGGCAGAACGTCGCAAGGATGACTGTGAGAGACGCCAGGTTACCGGCATGTCCGGGCATGAACAACCTATGAGCACCTTGGGACTGGCCTGGTAAGCGTCGAGCCCCATTTTTTCGGCAAGGCGGTAACATGGAGCATATCTGAGCCGCAGAGAATGGTATCAACCTCGACGGGAGCGTGAGTGCTGCCCGGGTTTGCGGTGGTTGACACAACCCGGAGTGGTCCTGCCTTCCGTGGTACCAGATACACAGATGGAAGGAGCACTCCTGGCCATTTCCCGGGACTTGGCCAGATGAATGGAGTCCCAGATTCTCACTCTCAGGGTCCAACTTGACACTGTCCTCTTCGAGCCAAATCAGCGACACTGCCCCAAATCAACAACAAGTTGTTCCAGTCATTCGAATGCCATCAAGCGCGACACTCGCCTCGATGGCTGCGCTCGCACATCGCCCACTTGACGAGATACCGCGGATATCGCCCGATACCCACTGGGCAGGCTAGGCAAGCGACTGCGCAGTCCAATCCCCTTCTTGGGGAGGGAATTAGACTATTTTTCTCAGCCAGTCACCCGGTTTTGACAACGCGCTCCCCGCCAGCTGCTCACGCAAGCCCGTCATTTCGGCATTGATTGGGCAAACTTCCAAATGCTGAACACGCCCCATACTTCCCCAAATTAGACCGAGATAAAGTCTAACAAGTACCGGGCTCCACGGGTTGTCTATATGGCTGGGTTTCAAGAGGAGATCGCCATCGGGCGTACAGGTAGGCGGGAGTCTAGGGGTGCTCTAGATATACGGTTTCGTTGACGCGAGGATCGTAGGATTTACTCTCATGGGTGCCTGTGAGGAACCTTACTGTACCAGGGCAATGGTACCGAGCGTGTACACGAGAATCGTCGCTACGATGCCGGTTTGGGGTCGTCAACGACGCCGAGCTCTTCATACACCTCTTCCAAAGACGAAGAAGCATCAGATACATGCCGTACCACCTCTCTGCCAGTTCAATGCCTGATCCTCGATGAATTTCACCTTTTAAAGCCCAAGGCACCTTCATCGTGGCACTGCTCGCTCGCCTTACGATCCTTGCTCCCAGGACCTAACAAGTTTCCTTGCGCTTGCAACAAGCATCCTTTATCCAAACATTTCTGAACGCCTAAAAGGAAAAACAGCGAAGGGACTCGTGGAAAGCGCCTCGCCAACTCTGCCTTAGGCCCTGTTGTTGATGTCTGACCTCTCCCTGACGATCCCTCGCCTTGCACGTCGTGGCTGGTCCTCCAGCTCACAACACACTCGGCGAAGCTGCGCCCCACAGCGACGGTGGCAAAAATGATTCTGTCTGTACCTTACCCAGGAAACGGCGCCTATCCAAAACGCTGGTCACTGGTTGGGCAGCAGCATCTTCGGCACAGATGGGGGAATGCATCCATTCAGAGCAAGGAATTTTGACCCCGGACAGATGCCCTGCACGCAATTGAGCAGCTCGCTCTAGACTACGTGGGTCATTACCTTCCCCATACGTTTGATAAGGGGTTGGGCTATGTTTTGATGTTGCCCCTTTTTTTCGTCTCGTTTCTGTGGCGCACTAATATCATTGCCCAACACAACCAGCACCACCAACCCAGATCCTCAGCTGAGCAAAAGGAAAAAAAAAACCAACCGACACATCGACAGACCTTCCAAGCCATTTTGAAGTCATGTATCTGGAACAATCGACAAGACTCTCATACACCGCAAAGCCGGGCGCGGGTACCCACTCAGTCCGGCACCCTTCCGTTCCGCCCCGGCCCGGCGATCGACGAAATGCCGCACCACTGCACACCGAAGAGCCTCGTCAATAAAATTACGTATGAGACTACCTTCTCAAAGGAGCCTCCTCGTGTATCCGGACGAGCCGTTTTTTTCCTCCTCTCTCTCATGATCCTGACCCCATGGCCAAGGCGGCGTCAAGACCACATACAACCCGGGCGCAGGTTCCCCTGAAGTTACCAGGTTTCCGGCACACCAAAATAGAAGCGAAGTTCAGTCCTCGCCGGATGTGCCGAGCCCTGTGTAACCGCGCGCCGCTCCTTGCAGCAAAAGGAGAAATGTGGCTGAACAATGAATTGGCAACGTCACATCTCTGGAAATTATGGAAAGGAAGAGGAAATTAAGAATTCTGAATGTTGTGAACAATTGCTGCTGATGTTCTTATCTCCTGCCAATTGAGCATCCAACTCGCGACACACACTGTGATGGATAATTGGTTTGCCCCTTTGCAATCCCCCCAAATGCGAGATCTCAAGCGTGTAAGTCGCCAATCCCAATCCATCACGAGGCTGAATCACACCCACGGACGGCACCCCGGATCGGCAGTAAGCCTCAAAAGCCACGGAGCGCGAACCAAAAAGGAACCCAAAGCATGGAACAGGTGGCACGAGGAACGGGTGAGAAACTGCCAATCTTTTCCCATCCCGAGCTTGGGTTTCAGTTTCTCTATCGGTGCCCCTCATACACTGCTGCATGAGCACTCTGTACCAAGGTAGACTGCGCCGAGCGCCGCGCTTACAACTCACCCCGCCAACTTTCGCCAAAGATAATGTTACCGCCTCAGTTGGGCACGATCAACAGCTAGCTAAGCTCGGTGGCAAACCAAGCCAGGCCAGCAACCGATCAGCAAACACCAGGGCCTCGTGCATGAGGAGCGCAGACGGATGGCCTTGATCGTGAAGCAGGCATTCCTTGGAAACTTCTTGGCTGCAACCCCCCAGAAGTAACGGGCTGCGCTAAAGGCATCGAGGTAAATTGGCAGCAGGCATGTCGATGCAGCCAGAAAACGAACTCATCTGCCGAGACGCATAAGAGGAACCGTTCGCGACGCAGCGATACCGTTCGCGACGCAGCGATCCCGTTCGTTCAGGTTAGTTGATAGGGCTGCATACCTACCGTGTCACTGGACCGTCGACAAATGAACGTGACAAGTTCAACGCCAGCCGGGTTGGTGGGTATGGTAAGGGAGGCAGGTAGGTATGTGAGCTGTGTCTTGTGCGCAACCGATCCCGATCCAGATAGGGAACATCGGGCCAAAGGAAAACGGAAAAGTGACGACGAGGACTGGTTGGTTTCGTCCTCAAGCCATGTGTGAGAAAGCCCAGAGTGATATTGGGAGGGCGCTTGGTGGCTCTCAGTGGGCGAGGTGGCAAGGAGAGCAAAAAAGTGAGGCGGACTTGCAGTCCGTTTTCGAAACTGGCCAGTGAGAGGGTCGAAAGTACCACTCATTTTGGGCCACCACCACCGTCGACGACTGTGCACTTCCTCGACCTGCAGCAGAAGCGGGCTTAGTGGCCCAAACGGATATAGCGGTGTGAACTAAAGGAGGGATGTACTTGCGACTTTCGACGACGGGAGGAGGGAGCCTCTTCGAAACTGTAAACACACTTCGACTGGCCGGGGCCTCCCGAAGCCCAGGCTCCAGCGAGAATATAAATATGAGCGCTCTGTCCAGCTTCTGTGTTGCGTCTGACGACGGCCCCATTCTTCCGACCCATCCTCGTATCCCTCCTGAATCCCCAAATCAACATGTCGTCTTCAGCAATGAACAAATACTGGATTCCCCATCTGGACATCCACAAAAAGGTCATCACCCAGGAGCTTCAGTATTACCTTGGACCAGAAGCAACAGTCAGGGCATATACCCGAGAGGTTTGCAGTTCAACCCAAGTCGAGTCGAAATCTTGCTGACAGAGATGGTGCCAGGGCGAAGACGGTTTCTTGATTACGACTCCAGGCCCGTGCTTGACAGATGTGAGCTGGGAGATGGGCGGGTCGTGCCGCAGCCTTGCCATGGCGCGAGACTGACTTCCTGTGTCCAGGAGCAGATCGATGACATTTGCGTCAAGTCAAAAGAGATGTGGGAAAGGCAGGCGGCTGCGAGGGCGTCGAGCGGGTCAGACAAGCCCCTGAAGCGGCCTCTCCACCGGCCTGTTGTGATATCCAAAGCGGGCGGCAGCAGTAGCAGCGGTTCCTCGAGACGAAGAAAGGACGACCGCTGGAGGAACGACGACAGAGAGAGACGCCGGGCCTGAGCGCGACACCCTGAGGACGAAGGCTATCAATGAAGCTAACGGCGATCGTTGGACAATACTGCACCAGGTGTTTGTCGCGGAGAATTTCGTGAAGGAATCGCATGAAGTGCTCATGCAAAGAGGGGAGCGCAGCATGTCACGGCCAGCCACTCCCGGGCCGTGACCGAGGGCCGAGATCTAGAAGGAATGGTGGAGGGCAAATAGGGGGCTAGAATGCTTGCTGCTAGTTGCTTGAAGGCGCATGGGAAATGTTGGATCTGTGGTAGCATGGCGGTGGTGAATTGGGACTGACCAGCTACAGCGTGCCAGCTGGCGGTGCGTGAGCCCAATAGACACCGCATTTTCCTATCGGCGGCGGATAACTGCATAGACACGCCGCATTCGCAACCGGAGGGGGGGAGCTAGCCGGATTTTGAGCGGTCTGCCAAAATAAACCCAATTGCATTGTCCAACGGACCCCGTGTGCATCGGACCCGGCCAGAAGCAACGGGGCCGAGTGAGACGTGCCGTGAGAATTTTCCAGACGCCGCCGCAAACATCGTGATGAGGCAATTGTGGCAGTCTTGCAGTGGTCGATAAGCTGCAGTGTCCGAGTGGTCGCGACCAAATTTTCGGGATATTTTCAGTCCAATCAAGGAGCCACCGCTTCGAGATCACTGAAGGACGGACAGGGTTCCGGGGCCGCTCGAGTGCCACAACGGGGGTGTCTTCATACAATAAGCCCCGAGTCGCCACCCGCTCTGCCCTGAACTGCCGTTTTTGCTGTCTTTTTCATGACGCGCAGGCCGAATACGGCCGGAAGCAGCGCCACTGCGGCAGAAATGTCCCACAACATATGCCGTAGCACTCGGTCGGAACCAAATCCTTCTGCTGCTGGGTGATTGGGAGTTGTGGCTTGACAGTGCGGCTCGGAAGACGGAACGGAAGGAGGATCTATCCGTGGTGTGGGACGACTGGTAAGTAAACTCCTCCTCCAGGCTCGTGTTATCATGAGAGTTGGCGATATGTCCGTTACGCATGATGTCGGGGCGTCTGCTTTTGGGCATGGCTGCCTCGAGGGCGCATCAAGTGGTGTCCGAAGGGATGTTGTTGCCACCGATGCTGGATTTCTTAGGCCTCAAAGCGTCCACGGAGGTCTCGTATTGCTGCACGTTGAGAGAACCGGCGGACCAGATAATGAGGGCTTGCACATGGACCATTGGTCCTCCATGGCCTGAAAGCTTTCTGCTATCGGTTGAGGGGTGGATAGAGGTGATGTAGCCGATGACATTGACCCATTCTCCGACGCGCGTCTCCTGCGATCCGAGGCGTTCGAGGACGAGGTCCACGTTGACCTGAGCAACCACAGAGGGACCGTTTTGCGGATACTGATGTTCAAGCCTCAAAGTAGCTGACGCCGTCGAGTAGGATGTGACGCTGCGAGACGGTCAGTCCTCCGCGGGTGACGCGCGAAATGAAGAAAGGGGACAGCTTTGGGTCGCGGTCTGGCAATATCAAGCTGAGAGGGGGCAGAATGAGAGGTGGTGGTGGTGGTGGTGGCCATGTTGGTGGATGCCAAGAGGTAGAAGGTTGAAGGACATTGAGAGATTCGGGAAGCTCACCATCCCAGGAATCTCACCTTCTCCCTCACCTCTCTCGAGGGCAGCTCCGAGAGAAGGTAGAGACCCGATGGAGGAGGACCGTTGGCCATCGTGTTCGTCAATTACTTGAGTGTCTTGCTGTAGGTCGTCTCTCTGTTTTCCCCATGATTGGAACCTGGAAGTGTCACAGCTGAGTTTCCGTGTTTGGAAATTTGGAGAGTCGCAGCTGCCTTCGCTGGTGACTGAGTTCACTGTGTGAACTTACACAGCACAGAGGGCCCGAGCTTCGCTGAGTCAGCTTCCAGAAACAAGGGTCACATGACTGACCCGGCTGTTCTTCGGCATTCCATTGCTGCGGCAGCGAAGGCGACGCTAGCCCGTCATCGTCGACGGGTGGCCTTGGAAACGCCCTGCATCATATGCCCGATAGGCACCCGTTGTCGATCTTCACGGACTGCTTCTCTTGACGGCCCTTTTGACGACTGCCTCAAGGATTCTGCTTGTTTTGCTTCTCATCGCGGAGGTCTGCAAAGCTTGCCTGCTGAGGTTTTCACTCTAACCTTGCCCCGCGAAGTTTGCCGCGTGCTTTGGGCTGCGACCCCGCCAAACCGAGGGGAGGCGTCATCGCTCAGCTTTGGTCACCTGCGCCTTCCTCAAAGCAACCGAGAACCCCAAGAACCGTCCACGAAGCAACTCCTTGCTGGGCTCGAGTCCCATTTCCGAACTTCTCAGCCCCAAACCTATCCTTCGATCCTATTCTTCGATCTGTCGCCATGTCTGGAGTGTGGGGCTGGTTTGGCGGCGGCGCCTCGAGACGAGAAAACAACCCTAAGAATGCTATCCTTGCGCTACGGTCGCAGCTGGAGATGCTGCAAAAGCGCGAGAGGCATCTGCAGAACCAGATAGACGAGCAAGATGCCCTTGCGCGGAAGAATGTCAACACAAACAAGAACGGTAGGTTTATTCGCCCTGCCGCCCTCCTTCGGCTGCGCTGTTATCGGGTGCTGACTGGTTGGCGCGATAGCGGCGAAGGCGGCGCTGAAGCGCAAAAAGGGACACGAACACTCCCTTGAGCAGACGATGGGGCAGATCGGAACCCTCGAACAGCAGATAAACGCTATTGAGTCGGCAAACATCAACCGGGAGACACTTGCGGCGATGGAGAAGGCTGGCGAGGCCATGAAGCAGATACATGGCAAGCTCACGCCGGAGAAGGTCGACGAAACAATGTATGTGATCACAGCGGCATGTCTAGAGGTGTCGGTAAGGCCTGGGCTGATATCGTTATTTACAGGGCGAAACTCCAAGAACAGAATGCGCTCAGCGAGGAGATTGTGGATGCTATGAACAGCATCAATATTGGCAACCAGGTGGACGAGCAAGATCTAGAGGACGAGCTGGAGGCTCTGCAGCAGGAGGAGCTGGACCAGAAGATGCTAGAGACAGGCACGGTCCCGGCCGACGCCATCCAACGCATGCCTGCGGCGGCAAACGGGGAACGTAAGTTGTCACAGGACTCTTATCACTTGCCAGTTACCATACTAACGAAGCCTTCAGTCAACAAGGGGAAGCAAGTGGCAGTCGAAGACGACGAGGAAGAAGAGCTCAGAAAGCTCCAGGCGGAGATGATGCCCAACATGTGAGCTTCGGGGCTGTTGGGGAATCACGATGCCGAGGGAATCCAAGTGCTGGTCTGAGGGTAATGAGGTTAGTTGATCATTGCTCCATTTCGTGGAAGAGCAATGGAGCAGTTATATTGGTTCTGCTGGGGATACCCGGGTCGAGGGGATTTTTGCGTGATATGAGGTGTCTTCATCTGTGCTCAATTTCCTACTGAACACCATTGATCGCGTTCCTTGGACGTGTGGTGGCGGCGCTGGCGTTCTGAGGGGCCATATCTGATTTGAGCAAGTATGAAGCCGTACGTAGTAGAGCAACCTGATGGCATATCTCTTGACCGCCTGTCAACACATGACATACCTAAGCTATGCAAATGCAATGCAGCTTATCATCTCCACCTGGCCGTTGTTACTACCGACATTTAGTTGCTGCGTATCTCCGTCCTGGCTTGCAGATCGCACGATGACTCCAGCTGACACCCGGCTCCTTCACTGGCGCGGAAAAGATGTGAATCTTGATCTTTGGGTTGCTAGGGCCTTTGCCTTAAACGAGGCTGAATGAGAGTGACTGATTGGAGACCTCATCCGGCGCATCACCGTATGCAGCAGCAGAAAGACACTTCCTGACCATCTGCGTCTCCCAGCTCTCTATCCTAGCCTTGAGAATTGTACATGAGCCAGAGTCCACTGGCGAGAAAAGCGTTCGCAGAAAAGCGCCGAGCAGTTCGCGACGATGCACGGCAAACGTTGACCGCCTGCGTCGGCTGGGATCCGATGCCCAGGGCCCATGTCAGTCAGTCAGCGCCTCACCGCTGTTTGTGGATGGTGTCGATTGTGGATCGCAAAGGTGATTGGTACTGTTGTTTCCTGTCTGTTTTGGGTTTGGTCAAATTTCGCTGGCGCCGTGCAAAGCGAAATCATTACCCATTTCGAGGGTGGAGAGGGCCGAGACAGCCTCGGGATTTCATTGAGTCGTTGTCTCTCCAGCCTCGCCGAGACGAGGCTGGGGTTGCTTGCCAAGAGTGACTGAGGGTGAGGACGGCGGCGCGGCATTTTGGGGTTGCAGTATTTTACGGATTACCTGCTGATGGGCTCAATGGTAACAGAGGAAGACTCTATGACGACGGGCAACACTGGAAGTTGAGTGCGGAGGCATGCTGCTCAATTGTGTGCGATGTGAAGCACTGTCGTGATTGTTGTGGTGACTTGATCGACGGCGATATCGATAGCAGCCGGCACGCTAGTCCGCTTTCGGACCCGACGTCAGGGCAGGCCGGTCCTCCTCTTCCCATGTGGCATCACGTCTTTCTTGTGCACGCAAGATATCCTCGGCAGTCTACATCATTACAAGCAAACTACGCTGCAGAAATACATAACATATGATTTCTTTCGTAAGAATCGATCACTTTTCGCCGCCATCCTCGCCGACGCCCAACCTCTTGCTGAAAGTTTTCTCGTCGCTGGTGGTTGGCGCCGCTGTCACTTGTCGCTAGCGCAATTTGAAGAACCCTTGCCGTCCGGGGTAAACGCCCCAACGTTACTCGACGGGCTGTTAGGCAGGGACCTCGGATGTGGGTCAGAGGCTCGCCCAGGTCCACAGGCGGTCAAGCAATTTCAGAAGTTCCTGCTCTAACAGCTTCGCGCTCTGCCAAAGTTGCTCGTCGCCATTCGGCAATCCATTATTTCCCTCATGATGAACTGTCAGAGGTCAATGGTCCTCTGTAATCCGTGTCTGGCGTGTCGGCGAATCGCCGATCGGCCGCAATCAGAAACGATTGAAAAAAAATTCGCTGGTCGCCTCTTCGCTGGCCGCTGCCCCACGTCCCGATTTCGGTTCGTCGCGGCTAGGCTGCTGCACCCCTGCTGCATGGATCTCCACTCGACGAGAAGCCAGAGGACGACCACCACGTAGCTCGCGCCAGCTTGCACCATCTGCACGACCAGAAGCCGGGACGGGTGCTCCCACTTTCTCCAGATCACAGGTACTGCTCAAGTCCTCGAAACAAGTGCCGCAGGCGCACACACAAGCTTGGTGGTTGTAAGGTGTACCACAGCGTGCCACGACAGCGTGCGCCAGATTCAGGAACCAGTCGGGATGCCGAATGGGCCAAAAAGGGTCCATTGGGGCCCAATCTCACCCCAATTGCTCCCTTGTCGAAATGCCCTGGCGAGACTCCCCAAGCGAGAGCTTTTCAGAGGTCTTTGTGAGCTTCTGTCGAGCTCTGGCTCGGCGGACACGTTGATTCGGATATGACTCTTTTGCTGCTGCAAGGAGCTCCAGCTTCTGCCTGTCCATGGACGAATGGCTGAGAAGGGGTGTATCAGGCCATGGAATCCGTCAATCAACGAACATCGGAGCTCAGTAACGTGGTGTGTCACAGCTGCACGGCTTTTTGCTGCCGCCGGCTTGACATTCGTCTGATTCGGGCCAATCTCGCTCACGGTGCCTCGGGCTCCAGCATGGCATCTGCCCTATGGGATTAGTGCTCTCGCCTCGTTGGCCGTTGGGCCGCCATTCACAATAATCTCTCATGCCCTCTGTTGCATCGCGGGACCTGGCTCGCTGTTGAGGGCAGCCCATCGCCGCGCAAGTCCCCCGTCCTCCCGTGCCCTCCGGCCTGCGATTGCTGGCGTGCTGTCCAACCCCGTGTCGACGTGGCGCCAAGGCAGCGTGCGTGGACCATTGCCCCAGTCCTCGATTCGGTCACTTGGGCTAACGACGCCGGCCGCATTGAGTCGTTTGCTTCCGTGGGGTCGGTGGTTGGCGTGGACGGGGGTGAGGTTGCACGGAGTGGGCAAGTGGGATGGATGCTTGCTCGCACTCCACCACCCATGTCGGTCGGTTGCTCTTGCCAAGCCGCATTGCTTTTGCTCTTTTCTCCAGGGACACCCCTCCTCTGGCCGAGAATCTCTCTCTGCACTCGTAATTCCAGAAATTTGGAGAGAGACTGCACTGCACGTATTTTCCTATACCCATTGCGTCTGGGAGGTGACCGTGACTTCTTTCAGTTTTTGTTTGTGCTCCTGCATCAAGCTCGAGGACGAGACCCACGAGAAACGAGACCTACCGCATACCCCCAATACACCTAATACAACGCACGCTACTTTGCACCTTGTTGCCAGCGCGGCCAACCACAGGACCGTTTCATCCGAAGGGCCTGCGGCACACCACGCAGACCACTGCATACGCTCCAGTTGCTAGCTATAAGCCTGAGCAATATATCCGATCCCGCCTGCCAACCACGGCCCAAGGTCCCACCTTTGTTTGGGTAGCCAGCTGCAGCCTTCCGAAGACCGAGACCCGGGAACACGATCGCGCTGCATGGAGGATAATAAGAGCGCCCCTCAGGCCCTAACCGTCGAGATCCCCTCCGACCAGGCACAGGTTGAGGTCCCACAAGTATGAGCCACCCACGAGATGTTGAAGTCTGTCCCTCGCGGGCGAGTCCCTGGTCCCAGGTTCAGTATGCCGACTTTAGTTCTATCCAGGTATCCAATTATGGCGAGGTAAAATACTTTGAACCGCCGACAGACACGGAGAATGAGGAGGATGTCGACGCCGCGGCCAATGGTAAGTGTTGCGCCCGTCCCATCCTGTGTAATGGAGGACAGCGCTGATGATATCGGGGGATAGGCGAGGAGGCCGAGCTCCAAGAGGAACCCCAGGATGCCCCTCAACCCCCTCCTGAGGCGACAGAGGCCAAGCCGGAGCCGGTGGACGATGAAGAGCCTTTTGGGGAGGTAACACCACCAACATCCCCCACCGTTGCTCCCGCCAAGGGGAAGAAGAATAAGAAGGACAAGAAGAAGGGGAAGGGTGCCAAGGCAGAACCTGTTGCTGCTGAGCCAGAACCTACCCCGGAGCCCGCACCGGAAGCTGAGGTCGAGGCCAGTCCCAAGGAGGAGCTTGAGGAATGGGCCGCACCAACAAAGGGCAAGAAGGGAAAGAAGGGGAAGAAGGGCAAAGCTGCCACCGCTGCTGCTCCTCCCCCTCCTCCAGCTGAGCCAGAACCGACCCCGGAGACCCCCGCAGAGCCCGCCCCGGAGCCTGCTGCAGAACCCGAGGCACCAGCGGAGGCTGAGATCCCTGCTGAGGCCTCGGCTGAGGCTGAGACCAAGGAGGAGGAGGTTGACGAGCGGGCTGCCCCTAAATCGAAGAGGGGCAAGAAGGGCAAGGGAAAGAAGGAGGAGAAGAAAGAGGAGAAGAAGGGTAAGGGGAAGAAGGACAAGTCGCCCAAGTCGCCCTCCAAAGCTAGCGGCTCCGATGAGCCCACTTCTCCCGTTGCGGCGGTGGTCGATGGTACCAATGGGGAGGACGCAAAGCCTGCCGAGGCATCTCCGGAACCCGCGGCCGAAGATGAGCCCAAGGTTGACAGCGTCGCCGAGCCGGAGCCGACAAACGATAAGGAGGTAGAGGCTGCTGCGCCAGAGCCTGCCGCTACCGAAGTTGCGGAGACGCCGAGTACTGATGCCGCGCCAACTGAGGCTGTCGAGGCCCCTGTCGAGGCCCCTGCCGAGAAGAGCATCGAGCCCGAGACCGCCGAGGCCGCCGCCCCTGCGGCTGAGGAGGTAGTCGTGGAAGCTCCGAAGGAGACCGAGCCGGCTCCCGCTGAGCCTACCGAGAGTGCTGCGGTTGCAGAGACAGCCGCTGTTCCTGAGGCTGTTGCCGAACCCACACCCGAGGCCGCCAAGGAGGCAGAACCTGCTCCGGAATCTACTCCTGAAGTCGAGGCCGCGGCCCCGGCTGCCGAGACCGTAGAAGAAGCAGCACCCGCACCCGCACAAGTCACTGAGCCCGAGCCGGAGACCAAGGTCGAGACTTCCGAACCCGCTGCTACTGAGGCGGAGCCTGCAAAGGAAGAGGAGAAGGCTGCAGCTCCTGAGCCTGAGTCCCCTGCGGAGGAGGATACGACTGCACAACCGGAGGAGCCAGCTGCCGTTGAGGAGGCTGCTGCACCCGCCCCGGCGGATGAAGAGACCAAGGCTGTCGAGCCCGATGTTGCAGAGCCCGCCGCCGTCCCAGCTGATGCTGCTACAACAACAGAAGAGGTTGTTGAGCCTGTGGCTGAGGTCAAGGCAGAGGAAGCGACAGTTCCCGAGCCGGCCACCGAAGAAAGCCAGCCTGAGGCGGAGACCTCCCCCACACCAGTCGAGGAGTCCACACCTGCACCAGTCGTGGAAGCTGCACCAGCTCCCGCGGAGGAGACTGCACCAGTCGAGGCACCCAAGTCCGAGGAGCCTGAAACCGAAGCGAAGGCCGCCGCTGAGGAGAGCAAGGACGATGTTGCTACCAAGGAGGTCGAAGCCGAGGCTACTCCTGAGGCACCTGTTGAGGTACCCGTCGAGGAACCGGTCGTGGCACCCGCTGAGACCGCTCCTGCGGTGAAGGCTGCTCCTGTTGATGCTGCTCCTGTTGCCGCAGAGCCCGTTGAAACACCCGATGTCGAGGCTGTACCAGCTGAGACCCCGGCTGTTGAAACGCCAGCCGCTGAGACGGCTGCAGTCGAGGCTCCTGCTCCCGCTGAGGAGACGGATATCGAGGCTGCTCCTGTCGAAGAGACCAAGGCCGAGATCGAGGCCGAGGAACCGGTGGCCGCTCCCGCTGCTGCTCCTGCTGAGGAGGCAAATGTTGAGACCAAGGTTGACGAAGCCGCGGAGCCAGAGGCCACACCCGCCGCCGCTGTCGAGACTGCCGCCGCAGAGCCCGCTGAGAAGGCTGTTGAGCCCGAGCCTGTCGCTGAAGCTGTTGAAGTGGTTGCCCCTGCATCTGAACCCAAAGACGAGGAACCCACACCGGCGAAGGACGACACCCCAGGGGCTGACAGCCCTGCTCCCGCTGCTGTTGTAGAGCCCACGGAAACGCCTGTCGTTGTCGACGAGCCGGCTGTGGCGAAGTCAAAGGAGCCAGAAGCGCCTGCTCCTACGGAGGCCACTCCCTTGACAGAGGAGCCCCCAGCACCTAAGGAGGTCCCCGCAGAGGAAACTGCCCCCAAGGTTGAGGAAGTTTCTGAGACAGTCGCTGAAGAGACGCCTGCCAAGGCCGCCGACCCTTCGCCTGAGGTTACTGAGGCTGCCCCTGTTGTCGAAGAGCCACCGAAGGAGCCGGAGACTAAGCCGGCCGAGGAGACCAAGGCAGAGCCTGCTGAAGAGTCCAAGGAAACCGCGGTCGCAGAGGAGATTGTCGAGGCCAGCCAACCCGACGCGGTTCCCGAGCCATCAGCTCCCGAGGTCGACGAGGCACCGAAAGCAGTCGAGTCCCAGCCCGAGCCCGAACCTGTGAAGGCCGACGACGAATCCAAGACTGAAGCTCCAGAGGCGGCTCCGGCCGCTCCCGAGGCGGTTGCTGTTGCCGAGGAGGCTCCTGTGTCCGAGGTAAAGCCTGACTCTCCCTCTAAGAAGGTTCGCTTTTCTGACTCGAACGAGGTCATTGACGGCCCTCTTACTCGCGACTCCGATGTTCATGATGGAAAGGTAGAGGAAGCAGAGGAGCAGACAACTGCCCCTGTGGCGGCCACTGCGGAACCCGCGGTTGCTGAAGCTGCTCCCGAGCCCGAAGTCAAGGCTGCAGAGGAGGTCGTTGAGGCTGCTCCCACGCCCGCCGCGGAGCCCGCTCCGGAACCTGTCGTCGAAGCTGCTCCTGAGCCTGTTGTCGAGGCGACCCCCGAGCCTGCTGCAGAAGCCACTCCCGAAGCAGCTACCGAAGCCGCCCCTGAACCCATAGTCGAGGCTGCTGCTGAGCCTGTTGCTGAATCTGCCCCAACCCCTGAAGTCTCCCCAGTGGCAATCATGCCCGAAGCAGAGACAGCTCCCGCTACGGATGGTGAAGAGAAGGCAACAGCGGAGCCTGAGAGGGTTGAAGAGGCCAAGGACAGTGCCCCCGCAGAATCAGAGGCAGTCGTTGCAGAGTCCAAGTCGGTGGACGCTCCAGCGACCCAGGACGAGGCCCCCGAGGTCAAGGCAGAGGAAATCGCTCCCGCTCCCATTGAGGTGGAGGTTGAAACGGTCCCTGCTGTAGCCGAGGAGACGCCTGCTCCGGCACCCGTCATTGAGGAACCTGAAGTGGACACCAAGCCTGCGGATGTTGAGGTTCCGGAGTCTAAGTCGGAGGAGCCTGTGGCTGAAGCTGCTCCTGTCGATGCCACTCCCGCCGAAGCCGCCCCTGCTGAAGCAGAGCCAAAGGAGGCACCTGTTGTTGTCACAGAACCAGTCGCCGAGCCTGAAGAAAGCCCGGCCGCTGCCAGCAACGAGGACGCAGCCTCTGCCGCCATCGAAAGAAGCGTCCCTGTTCCTGAACCCGAAGAGGAGACCGCTGCCCCAGCTCAGCCCGAGCCCGCTGCTGAGCCTGTTCCTGAGCCTGTCGTCCAGGCTACTCCCGAGCCTGCCGTTGACGCTGCTCCCGAGCCTGCTGTCGAGGCCGCTTCCGAGCCTATCGTTGAAGCGACACCCGAGCCCGTCGTTGAGGAAGCGCCTGTTGTTGAGGAGGCCGCCGTTGCGGAGGAAGCCGTTTCTGAGAAAGAGGACGCGAAGGAGCCCATAGAGGAACCTGCCGTCGTCGAGGAAGACAAGGAGGTCGTCGAGGAGTCGAAGGAGGCAGCTCCAGTTGAGACCGCCAAGGAAGTTGTCGATGAGAAGACTGTCGAAGAGTCTCCCAGCGATGTCCCGGCCGAAGCAGTCGCCGAGAAGGTTGAAGAGGCGGCACCTGCTGCTGCTGTGGAAGAGGCTAAGCAAGCCTCTCCAGAAGAAGCCGAGGAATCCAAAGACACAGTTGGGCCAATTGCAAGCGAGGAGAAGAAGGCAGCTGAAAAGGCTACAGGTGAGGACCCCGCGTTGCTTGATACCCCTGGAGAGGTCGCGAAGGAGGAAGAGGTGGTTGAGGAGAGTGCGGAATGCATTTCTGAGCCTACGGATGTGGACTTGCAAAGCCGGGAACTGCCTGCCCCGGTTCTGGCAGCGACTACGGATGATACCCCCAGTGATACCCCGGAACACGTTGATGTTCCTGTAATTGAAGAAAAAGCACAAAACGACAAGGCGACCGAAGAGGTTGAATCGGAGCAGGCTGCTCCGGTCGAGATCGTCGAGAAGCCTGAAGAAATCACGCCGGCTGCAAATACTGCGGACGTGAACACACATAATGAAGAGCCTGCGCAAGCAGCACCTGAAGGTACGTTTTGCATTCACTTGACAATAACCTTTGCGCCAAAACACACTAACTTGCATTTCAGAAGCCGAGCCCAGCCAGCCCGTTGTTGAAGAGACCAAGACGGTGCCTGCTGAAGAATCGCCGGCCGAACCTGCGCCCGAAGCCGTGGCTGAGACAGTTTCAGTCGAGGAAGCTGCCCCTGAGCCAACACAAGCACCCATTGAGGCTCTTGCCGAGAAGCCCGCAGAGGTTCCCCAGGTGGTCGAGGAACCAACAGCCGAAGAAAAGGGTAAGAATTAAATGCCTACCGTCATGAAACCTACCTCTAACTAAAATCCAGTTGCTCCAGTTGAAGAGGTTGCCCCACTCGCAGAGACGGCAACCGAAGCGGTTCCAGTTGCAGTCGACACACCTCCCGAGGGCAAGCCTACAACCGAGGAAGATGTTGCGCCACAGCCTGTGGCAGTCGATGAAACTCCGAAGACTGAGGCGGAAACTGTCACTGAGGCCCCGGCCGAGACCCCTGCTCTGGTCGAGGACAAGACCACCGAGGAGGTTTCTGTGACTGAAGAAAGCGCCCCCGTCGAGCAGGAGGCCGTCGTTGCTCCTGTCGAGGAGCCGGTTACGGTCCCAGAACCGACTGTTGACGAAGTCGTGCCTGAGACCGTTTCGCCAAAGGAGCCGAGCCCCGAGGTTGAACCCGCGTCTGTCGTTGAGAGCAGCATCACCGAAGAGCCCCTCAAAGAGACACTCCCAGAGGACAGGGAGGTTACCCAACCAGACATCCCCACCGAGTCTGTCGAGCCGGAAGTAAAGTCAGAGGTTCTCGAAGACAAGACGCAGCCTGTGCCAACTTCGCAAGGCGAGGTGGATGAGGAGGTTGCAACACAAGAACCTGCCCCAGTCGAAGTTGCCACCACCGAGCAGCCCGCCAAACCGGACTCCGTTGAGGTCCCAGAACCTGTCTCGGTTGAAGCGTCCAGCGTTGAGGTGCCCCAACAAGAGGACGTCGGCGAGGAAGCCTCTCCCGCGCAACCTGAAGAGGCCCCTGCCGTTGAAGTTACCGAAGCGGCCCCTCTGGAGGCATCCTCGAAACCAGCTGTCGAGGACAAGACGACACCTGCTGTTGAGGAGAAGATTGTCGACGAGACTCCCGCACCTGCCGAGCCGCAGGTTGTTGAGCCGGAGAAGTCTGAAGCCCCAGCAGCCGAGGTCGAACAAGCCGCGGTGGTGGATGAAGCGCCAATCGAGCCCAAGCCTGAGGAAGCTACGTTGAAGACCGAGGCTCTTCTAGCCGCTCCTGCATCCGACGTTGAAGCCTCCGCAAAGGAAGACACCGTCACCGAGCTCGTTCCAGAGACCCAAGAAGTCGATACCGACGTTGTGGCGGTCAAGGAGTCTCCTGCAGTTAAAGAACCCGCCGTCGAGGCTTCGAATGACGTTCCGGTGGAGGTTGAGTCGACGCCGAAGGAGATCCCAGTCGAAGCCGTCGCCGTAGCCGAGCCAGTCGCCACCGAAGAGGTCGTTTCTCCTCCAGTCAGCGAGCCTACCCTCGCCGTGACAGACGACAAGTCGGAACAAGACACACCCTCGGATGTTGTGGCCGCTGTCGAGCCAACAGCAACCGTTGACGAGCCAGTTCTGGACACAAAGCCTGTTGAAGAGCCTGCTGAGGTTACATCGGCTGAGCTCCCATCAGAGACAAAGGAAGGAGAGGATGTATCCGACGTTGCTGCGGAGGAGGGCGCTTCTGACAAGCCCTCTCCGCTCGACGCGGAAAGCAACGAAGCAAGCATTCCTTCCGAGCCTGTTGCAGCGACTCCTGAGCCCATTGCCAAGGAAGCTGTGGTTGAGGATGTTGCCCCAGAGGCCAACCCAACCGAGGCCGTGTCCGATCAACCTGTGGAGGAAACCCTAGCCGTCAACGGAGAGGTCACCGAGACTGCAGTCGAAGATGCGGTCGTTCAAGATGTAGTCTCAGAGCACGTCTCAGAGCCCATCACCGAGGAGACTCCAGCTACGGAGGTTGCTGCTCCTGAGGTTGTTTCCAAGGAGCTCACCCCCGAGGCGGAAGCAGTCGCAGAGACCACCTCCCCAGAGCCTGTTGTTGAGGCTCCCGTCTCCGACGAGCCTGCTACCTTGGCCGCCAAGGAAGCTGTTTCCGATGAGCCCGCTGCCGAGACCCCTGTTCCGACTGAGGCTGCACCCCAACCTACCGTTGAGGCAGCTGTCTCTGTGCCCGAGGAACCGGCTTCCGAGAAGGTTGTTGTCGTCGAGGAGCCTGCCACTGTTACCGAGGCTACCCAAGACGCGACCCCGGAAACTGTTGTGTCTGCGCCCGCTGTCGAAGAGCCTTCCCCTGCAGAGACCGTTTCTCCAGAGTCTGTCATCGAGGAGCCCACTATCTCGGAGCCACTCGCAGAGCCCGCCGAGCCAAAGGCCGAGGCCGAAGCCGCTGTTGAGACAGTTCCAGCCGTCTCTCAGGAGGTCTCTTCCGAGGAGCCCGTTTCTTCTGCCCAAGATTCCACGGTCGTAGAGCCTGTTATTGAGGCTCCTGTCCCTGAGGAGCCCGTGGATGTTGCCACTGCTCTAGAGGAGACATTACCCGTGCCCGAGGAAGCCGCTCCCGAGCCTGTCGCTGAGAAGGTTTTGGATGTTGCTACTGCTCCAGAGGAGACAGTCCTGGCGTCTGAAGACGCCGCTCCTGAAACTACCCCTGAGAAGGTCGAGGATGTTACCACTGCTTTGGAGGAGACCGCCGCTGTCCCTGAGGAAGCTACTCTTGCCCCTGCCACTGAGGTTGCAGTTTTGCCTGAGCCCGCTGTCGAAGAGAAGTTTGTCTTAGAGGCAGTTGTTGCTACACCTCAGGAGGTTATTCCTGAGACTGTTGCTGAGACGCCGGCCGATATACCCGAGCTGGCTATCCAGGAGACGGCCACTCCCGAAGAGGAAGAACCAGTTGTCAAGACAAGCGATACGGAGCCCGCCATTGAAGAGGTTGCAGCACCACCAACAGCTACTGAGGAGATTCCTGCCCCAGAAACTGCCCTCCCAGAACCCGCGGTCGAGGCCGAGGCCGTCAAGGAGTCTCTCCCAGTAGAAGAGAAGACTACTCAGGAAGTGCCCGCCGCTGAGCCCGCCGTTGTCGCTGCTGAAGATGTTGTCGTCGAGGACGCTACTCCCGAGCTTATTGCTGAGCCAACTGTGACGGCCGTACCGACAACCGAGGATGCTCCTGTCGCAGACTCCGCTCCGGCAGAGCCTGTTGCTGAGGTTGAGGAAGATATTTCCGAAACCACTGCCCCCGAGACAGCAGTTATCGCTCCCGAGGAACCTGTATCCGAGGCGCCAGTTGTCATCGAGTCTGTGGCCAAGGAAGTCGCAGTCCCTGAAGTGGCGGCCGAGGAGCCCCTTGCTGCTGAGGCCATTCCCGAGAAGCCTACGGCTGAAGATGTTGTCGTTGAAGCTCCCGTCACTGTCACCGAGGAAGCAACTTCCGAGGAGACCACTGCAGAAGCGCCTCTTCCTACTCCGGAAGAGACTGTGACCAATGACAACGTCGTGGTCCCCGCGGACGCCCTAGCTCTGGCTAAGGAGCCTGTTGCCGACGATGCTGTCGTCGAGCAAGCCGCAGCTTCTGAAGCCCCTGAGGAGGCAGCTGTGGAAACTGCCCCTGAGACTGTTGCCGATGCGGCTGTCGATGAGCCCGAGGACAGAGAGTTGGCTGCTGTCGAAACCACTCCCGAACCTGTTGCCGATGAGCTCCAGGAGGAGGCTGCCGTCGAGACTATCCCCGAGGCTGTCCTTGATGCCCCCGCGCCCAAGGAGGCTACTGTTGAAGCCGTTTCCGAGGAGATTCTCGCCGTGCCTGAAGAAGTCACCGAGAAGGCCGCAGCTTCCGAAGAACCCAAGGAGGAAGCTACCGTCAAAATCACTCCTGAGGTTGCTGTTGAAGCGGCTTCAGAGATCCTCCCCGTGCCGGAAGAAGTCACCGAGAAGGCTGCCCTCGATGTGCCTGAGGCGGCTTCCGAAACACCAGTTGTTGAGGAGGTCGAGGAAATCTCGAAGGAGGATCCAGTTGTCTCTCAGGACACTGCCCCTGAAGAAGCCGTTCCCGGGCAGCCTACTCCCGCAGAGCCTGCTCTTGATGATGTCTCTGCCATCGCTCCGCCCAAAGAGGTCGTTTCTGAGGAGCCTGCCGTCACAGAGACTGCCGTTGAGGAGGTCTCTTCCGAGAGTGCGGCTGCGACACCCACTTTCGTAGAGCCTGCGGTCACTGAGCAGATTGTCGATGAGCCTGTCGTTGAGGTGCCTGTTGTCGAGGAGGTCTCTTCCAAGGAAGCGGTCGAAGAACCCGCTCTCGAACAGCCTGCCATTACCGAGCAGACTGTTGAGGAGCCTGCTGTCGAGGCGGCTGTCGTCACAGACCCCATCATCGAGGAGGCTTCTGCCAAGGCCACCGAGACTCCGGTTGTTGAAGAGACTTCTCCTGAGCCTGTCACCGAGAAGGCCTTGCCTGTCACTGAAGCCACTTTCGAGGAGCCTGCTTCCGAGGTTGCTGTTGCTGCAGCTGATGCAACCGTTCCTGAAGAAGTTGTGACCGAACAAGCTTTAGCGACAGAGCCAACTGTCCAAGAGACAACTACCGAAGATGCCGTTGTTCCTGAGCCAGTTCTTGAAACTCCTCCATCTGCGGCCATCGCCGAAGATTCCGCAGCCGTTGCTGGTGAAATCGTTACTGTGAACGCTGAGCCTGAGGAGACTGTTGCCCAAGAGACAGCATCCGCCCCTGAGGAGCCGGGGGTAGAGCAGCCCGTCGCTGAGGAGCCTGCCGTTGAGACTCCAGTTATCGAGGAGCCTCTCGAGAAGGCAGTGGTCGAACAGGTTGCCCCAACTGGATCCGAAGAGCCGTCAACTGAAAAGGCGGCTGTCGATGAACCTATCAGCACTGCTGAGGCTTCTGCACCCGAACTAACTGAGCGGGCGATTGAGTCGGAGATTGCTACTGCTGTCGAGGAAGCCAGCGACGGACCCAAGATCGCCGGTATCGCTGTTGCCGCCGGTGGTCTTGCTGCCATCGCAGGACTGTCTATCAATGCCCTCGCCAAGGAATCCCCCGAAGCTCCCGCGGTTGCTGATGATAAACCCGAACCAACTCCCGAGACACGCGAGTTGGCCTCGGAGCCTCAAGCGGCTGTCGTCGATGCTGCTGAACCAGAGATCATCGCCACCCCCAGTATTGCAGCTGAGGTGGAGGATGCTCAACCTGATCCAGCGAAGGAGGATGCACAGCTCCAAGCTGCAGAGTCCCCCGCTCAGCAAGCAGACATCCCAGTCTCGACGGAGGTCGAGCCAATCAAGCCAGACGCGGCCACTGCCGACTCTCTATCAGAAGAGTATGTCTTGGTGGAGGCCGAGTCGATCCCGGAAGCTGAACAACTTGTTGCGCCAGCCGTTGATGAGGCCGCGGTTGTTGAGCAATCCATCATTTCGCTGGACGAAGCGGAAAGCGCCGAGAAGCCAATTGTTGAGAACACAGACTCCGTCCTTGAGAGCACACCAGTTGCCGAGGTCACTGCCCGTGATATCGTGTCAGCTGAGGAGCCTGTGGTGATCGAGTCAAGCGAGATCCCCACACCCGTGGCTGAGCCAGTTGCTGAGTCCTCCACCTTTGAGGTCGTCGATGCGGTGCATTCTGAGATCAAGGACACTCCAGAGGCCCCAGTTGTGCCCGAAGTGCTCGAGGTTAGCAAGGCTGCCGAGGACTCACCAGTGGCTGTTCAAACCCGCGAGATCATCCAAGATACCGCGGTTGAGGATGTCATCGTGGATACCCCTGCGGTTGAAGAAGCAAAGACTGAAGTTGCTCCGATCGAGACCTCTGCAGCAAAAGAAACCGTCAAAGATGAGGTGGTCGAGGAGCCCGTGGTTCTTGAGCCGTCTGTGGAGGGTGCTTCTCGGTCAATTGCCTATGTTGAGGCCGAGCCCAATGCCCAACCCAAAGCAGCCCCGACAGAGAGCCCAACCCGCAGCCCAATTCTGAGCGCTTCGGCGCCAGAAGCGGCTGCATTGGCTGACGCTGATGTCAAGGCCATCCTTCCCACCTCCGAGCTCCCCGTGGAGGCTTCTACCGAGGTTGCCGCGGTTGCGAAGGACCCGACCTCGGACTCGCTCATTGAGACCAAGGAGGCTCCCATCACTGCCGATGTTGAGGTCACTCAGCCCGCCGCCCCCGCTGAGCCAGCGGCTGCACCAATCGAGAAGTCGCTGCCGGTTGTCTCTTCTGAGCCCGAGTCGGACCTTGTTAAGTCGGTGATCGAAGAAAAGCCCATTGAGGCAATCAGCAAGGAAGACGCAAAGACAACTTCAGAAGATTCACAAGATGCCTCTCCCGAGAGCGACTCTCATGCCAAGGAGATTGCCATTGGTGCTGGTGTCGCCGGCGCGCTCGGCGTCGCTGTCGCCGTTGCAGCCCATCAACTTTCCTCGACCAAGGAGCCTGAAACGCCAAAGGCAGTGAGGCTTTTGGAGGAATATGCAAACAAACTCGACGCTGCTGAAGACCCCGTCACACCCTCCCGGGGTCTTACGAAGAGGTCGCTGTCGGTTGAGTCCTCCCAGATCGTAGACGAGACGGTCCCTCTCTCGGAATCATTCCATGTGGTCGAGAGAGAGTCACCAGCTCGAGAAGAAGCTGCGGCAAGCACAGAGAAAAAGGAAGCTTCTTCCGAGTATGGTGAGAAAATCGATGCCCCGTCCACGGCCCGCGGAGGAATCAAGACTGATGACGTTCCCGAAACACAAAGGCCCCTCACACCAACGAGACTCACCGCGCGAGGACTCAATCCTGAGTTCCGTGTACCCACACCTGCTGTCATTCTCCCTGACCTTGATGATCCTCTGGCTAAGCAAATGAGCCGCGCTCGCAGCATCCGGCGCCAGCGGAGGAACACCATCAAACAGGCGGAGGAGATGGTTGCAGCAGCTGTTGTCATTTATGCGACGGCGGAGGTCCTGAGCCCGCCCGCTAGCCCGACGCTCACAAGTCCACCCGAAGGCTTTGGCTCAACAGAAATGCATTCCGCAACGGAGAGGGAGGGGAAGGGGAAGGATGTCGAGACGCCGGTCCTGCCTCGTCAAGACTCCTCCGCCCCTGCGCCGGAGGCCGAAGACAGAGGCAGGACCAGGTCGAGAGACATCGGGGCAGTGGAAGAAGGCATGCTTCTTTATACTGTTGCTGACCTCTCAGTAGACGACAAAGGAAAGACCAGGGACGCACCAACGGCCAAGGCCGACGACGACGACAAGGCAGCACCGAGCTCTCCCAGACGCCACAGCCATCACTCGTCCCGCCATCGTTCTCACCGCGACAGCCGGGACGGCAGCAAGGAGGGTTCGCGCCACTCGCACCGCCGCCAATCTGATAGCCACACCTCAGTCCGTTCTGCTACTGACAGCAGGCCACGCACGCCGACAAGGACTGACACCGGTCTCTCGGAGAACAAGGAGAGCCCTCGCACCAGGAGACGTCGCACACCCGAAGAGCAGGAGGCTCATGACAAGCGCAAGGAGGAGCGCCGCCGCCTACGCGAGCTCGAGAAGGCCAAGGAGGAGGCTGGTCCCAGCTCCCCTGGCAAGGATCGCTCGGCCCCCAAGTCTAGCTCGAGCTCACGCGACAGACCCGAGCATCACCGACACCACAGCTCGCACAGCTCTCGCCGGCACAGCCGCACCAGCGTCGAGCCCAAGCCTAGCGACGTGCCACCCTCTCCTGCTGCCAGCAAGAAGTTCTTCGACATCAAGAATGGTGAGAGCGTCATCGAGTCCAACTTCGTGGCCAAGGAAGCTGCTGCCAAGGAGTCTGTCAGAGACGTCATCCCCAAGGAGGTTTCCATGCCGCCATCGTCATCCAAGACACCAACAGAGCTCAAGCGGTCCAGCACCTCGCGAAGCTCCAGATTGCGCAAGTCCGAAGACCGAGTCAACCGCCTGCACAGATCGCGCGATGATGTCGGTGCCAAGTCCAGGGAAACCAAGGAGTCGCTGGCCTCGGCCTCGAAGACCAGAGAGACCATCTCGTCGGCCGCCAAGACCAGGGAGTCGTTAGCCTCAGCCGCCAAAACCAAGGAGTCTGTCACTTCGGTTGGTGCTACCAGCTCAACCAACAGTGGCGAGAGTGAAGGTCGCCACCGTGCGAAGAGAGAGGAGAGGAGAAGGGAGAGGGAGGACAAGGATAAGAAGCCTGGTATCAGAGCTGCTATCAAGCGGTTCTTCACAAGCTAGATGATGTTGGTATTGGGGTGAGTGACGAGGTCACGAGGATTTCCGATGAGCCTGTTTTCCATTTTTTATGACTCTCAGGTATCTGATGACAAAACTTGTATGACATGGGGTATTTTTCAAGTGGAGGATTGTTATGGGATTGTCACGAGTGTTACGTGTCCTTTCCTCCTCTGGGATTTTGATGAGCATATGGCGATGATTGTAATAAGCGAGCATTGTTTACGAAGACAAGACAAAAGAGCAATGGGTTATGGTTTTGCTACATTTGAGTCCTATTCTGCATGTGACGAATTCTTCGTGTTTCGGTTCCCTTCAACAATCATCTTGTTCCATTTGCTCAGAGAGATGTGAGTGTTTGAGCATGACGCTTGCAGCATCCATCAACCAAAGCATCTTGTAAGCCAGAAAACACCACACTATCTCTTCCTCACCGCCCAAGCGTCAGCCAGAGCAAGCAACGAAAAGAAAAGACAAGACCAGAAAATTTCGCATCTCCTGGAAACAGTGTAATACCAGGGACACAGTGGTACGAACTCTCGCGGGTCGTGCCCAACGGAGAAATCCAAACCATGCGTGACAAAAATTAGTTGTAATCAAGAGTTCCTGCTCGCGCGGAGCAGGTATTCAGAGATTAAACTGAAAAGAACAGATACTACACTTGATCTTGGCCACGGGGGCAAAGAGAGCTGAGGAGAGAAGGGAAGGGGGGAAGGAAGGGGGGAGAGGGGGGGTTTTATAGGATTTGAGGGGGGACGTGCACGAGTGCGAAGATTTGGGGGGAGGAAATTTCGGGTTGTAGTGGCAATGGGGTGGTGTTGAGTGGTTTGGTGGTGGTGGTGGTGGTGGTGACTAGAAGGGGATGGTGACTGTGAGGACGGATGACTGTGATGGCTGCCTGTTTGGGTGAGATGGCAGGATGGAGGATTCAGTGACGCATCGGTTGGACCCACCCACTTGTTTTGTGGCAGGGCAGTTTGCGGGTGTTGACTTGGGTATCTGGAGGGGATATAGGGGCATTGTTGCTCGAGAGATAAATGGAGTTGGGAAACAGAGACTGATAAGTTCCACGTCGACTGAGGTTGGTTTTGGCTTTGGATGGGTCGTTGTGCTTTCCAGGGGTCGTTCAGTTGCGATGTTGTCTTCCGCTTGTTTCTCCTGCCTTGAAGATCCCATGCATCGTAAGAACAGTAGCAAATTTTGAGGTCTCGAGGTATCCAGAGGTAGAGAGCATCACTCTTTTCTTTTGTGATACCCAAACTTGTAACCTGCTGGTGCGTGGTTGGTGAAAACGGTGCGATAAAATATCTGCCACATTCTCGCACTGGGCGCTGTGGCCGTTGATTACAGTGCGAAAAACGTTCCATCACAGTGCAGTTTCTTCAGTGCAAATGCAGCACCTGAACCATACCTACCTTGCAAAGCTGCCTCTCAACACATCGACAGCCTCATTTCTCGGCGAACGCCAAACACATTCCCATCCCATTTTGACCTTCAGACCCGCTTAAATTTCCACCATTTCACTCCCGCCCTCCGACTTTTCACTCAGCACACCCAAAATGTCAGGCGCCTTGATCGACCCGAGCCTCTTTGAGCAGCTCCGCGTCAAAATCGAGGAGGACACCGTGATTCGCAAGGAGCTGGACAAAATCACCGACGAGCTTGTGCAACATGTCTCTTTCACGCAGGGCGTGCTGTCGCGCATCCATTCAACCCCACGGTCAAAGTATGAGACGTTGCTGCCTCAGGTTGAGGAGGGCGTGAAGAAGGAGATTCAGAGTGTGAGGGCGTTGGCGGCGTTTGCGTCGCAGTATCCGTACTTCAAGTGAGTTTTTTCCTTGGGAAGAATTTGGATTGGGGATCAGAAGCTGATGGGGTTAGGTACAATTACAAGTGGAATCGTGCGGTTCAGGATGCCATCTCGACTGTCTTGTTGGCTGCCTGGCTTGGAGGTATGGGTACTGAGTCACGCCCGGGCGAGGTTGGTCGGCTGCTGAAGCTGGAGGAGGTCGGAGAGATCTTTGGCGGTGAGTTGAGTCTGCTTTGCGTTTGCTGTTCGGATGCTGACCGTGGAGCAGTCCCTGTCAACCTCAAGGACCGAGATGCGTTCCACATCACTATTGAGGATTACCTCCTTGGTCTGGTCAACATTGTCGATGAGCTCAGCCGGCTAGCTATGAACTCAGTGACGCTGGGCGACAACGACATGGCCGTACGCATCAGCGGATTCATCAAGGACTTGCACGCTGGCTTCCAGGTGTTGAATCTGAAGAATGATATCCTGCGCAAGCGGGTTGATTCGATCAAGTACGCTGTCAAGAAGGTGGAGGATGTCGTGTACGACCTGTCGTTGCGGAATTTGATTCCCGCCAAGATGGAGGAGTGAAGGATCTTGGGGCTGATGAGTTTGGTACCATGAAGGGGCGGTTGATGCCGCGATGAGTATGACCGTCTCATGGGTGGACATCTTCGACATGTTGGGACGGGTACCCCTGGCTGCCGACTATGTTACTGGTACTGATCATGTCACATTACGGAAAGCTGTTGATAATATCAGCGCGCCGTGGGTTTGACATTGTACCTTGAGTGAGCTCTAGACTTGTCTCTAGATAGATAGTCGTGTTGAAGCCACATGAACAATAGCCGTCCTCGGGGTCTAGACCTCGGGCATGGGATGTCTACACACCTCCATCTCGCGTTTCTTTTTTAATCCCATCCGAAGTGAAACGCACTACAGTACCTATGTCAAAACGTCTCTGCTTTTTATTGTCTTGAAATTTCGACAAATGGAAGTCATGGTCAGCTTGGGAGCTCCACGATCAGGGGTTTGGTGTTCGGGCAGGGTTAGGGTTGACCCGTGCCTCCCCGACCTAATTCGAAGCTGGCCCAACCGCGATTCTCATCCTTGGCACCGACTTTCATCGCTCGCTCGTCCACCGCCATGCCGCTCGTCGATCCGGTGACCATGTCTTCGTCAATCGCTAAGGGCGCCGCCGTCCAGGCTGCTCCTCAATCGCCCTCGAAGCAGGATAACGGGTCAGCGCCGGCGCTGCAGCCCATCCAAATCAAGCAGACGCCCGCTGCGCAGGCTGCGCGACATGGCTTTCCCGCCCTCCTGGCCGCCGTCTTCCTCGTCCGCTTCCCCGCCCTCGTCGAGGACCCTGTCTCCGCCATGCTCACCACCCTCCCTGTCATCGCCGCAATCCAATTAGCCTACGCGCTGGTCTGTCTTCCCGCCGTGGGTTCGCAGTCGGCCAAACCCGCTCGGAAGCCCCGGCCCGGCGAGAAAAAGAAGTCGAGCGATGGCGGGCCTAACTTGCCGGTGGTACGTCTCCCCAGGCTTTCACAGACCCTGACAGCAGAAGAAGTACTGACATCCCATCCAGACCATTCTCGTCTCTCTCCTCCTCACCACATTCGTCATCCCCCTCCTGTACTTCGGCTTCGTCTGCTTCGGCGCCCCGGCCTACACTTATGTCTCACATACCATGCTGTGCTGCGCGAACCTCGCCGTTCTGACTCTCTTCCCGCTCTTCTACGTCCACGGCGTGGATGGCTCCGCGTGGGGCGCCGTCTTCTCCGCTTCCGTCCCATGGGACGAGACCTTCGGAGGATACATCGGTGGTTTTGTTGGAGCTTGGCTGGGCGCGGTTCCGATCCCCCTGGACTGGGACCGCGAGTGGCAGAAGTGGCCTGTTACTATCCTTTGCGGTATGTACGGGGGTTATCTTCTGGGGCGTGTGCTGGGCGGCACGGTGTTCTTTGGAAGAGGGGGACCGCACTCATGGGGTGCTTGATCGACAAACCGAGAAGAGCAATGGAGAGGATACAAAAGTTTTGTGATACCCTAGGGTGCGTGGTGTTGGCACGAAGTGGTGTATAAAAGAGCATGGTTCGGTTAGGTGGCATTGTACAAGTACAATACGTTGAGAATGCATTGGTTAGATCTCCTCGTCGAACTGCCCTCGACCGGGGAGGTGGATAAGCAGAATCAGTATACGCCTTTTCACACTTATTGATATTCCGATCTGACCACTTCCGAGCTCGCGATCTCAAATCAACTCACAGTGCGCGCCATGTCAATGCCCCAGAAACACGGTGCCAGAGCTACCCCGCCAAGGCCTAGCTCCAAGGGTCCAAGCTACTATTTTCAGCGGGGTCTTCAGCAGCTTGTTTTGTCATCGAAGGGCGCATCTCGCCAAAAATCCAAAATCCGATCATCCTCTCCCAAAAATGGCAGCAGCGATCTAGTTACTCTTTCCTCCGATGCTCGAACCTTAAGAGTTCTTTCATCTCCGGCTACAGCGCCTTCCCTCCCGTGGCGCGAGCTCAATGGCAGCCACAACCGCACCCGCCGCCACGGCACCGGCACCGGCGCCCGCGCCTGCCCAAACCAAGAATTACAAAGGCTTCGTCGCCGGCGTCTTCTCTGGCATCGCTAAGCTTTCCGGTACGTCGCCCGGCGGCGCCCGTCCCACCTTAACGGCTGCCGTCCAACGTCACACATGTCCCCTTCAAAATGTAGCCACCAAAGACTAACCCCCCACCCCCACAACACAGTCGGCCACCCCTTCGACACCATCAAGGTCCGCCTGCAAACCACCACCGCCTCGCGCTTCTCCGGCCCCCTCGAATGCGTCGCCCTCACCCTCCGCAACGAGGGCGTCCTCGGCCTCTACAAGGGCGCCACGCCCCCGCTCGTAGGCTGGATGTTCATGGACAGCGTCATGCTCGGCTCCCTGACGGTCTACCGGCGCCTGCTCCGCGACAACCTGTTCAACCCGCCGTGGCACCCGCTGCACGACCCGTCGCGCCCGCTGCCCTCGCACGGCCACGGCCTCGCGGGCATCATGGCGGGCGCGACGGTGAGTTTTGTGGCGGCGCCGGTGGAGCACGTCAAGGCGCGGTTGCAGATACAGTATGCGGCGCGGAAGAGCGAGAGGCTGTACAGCGGGCCGATTGACTGCGTAAGGAAGATTTATCGGCACCACGGGGTGAAGGGGGTGTATCACGGGCTGGGGGCGACGTTGCTGTTTCGGGGGTTTTTCTTCTTTTGGTGGGGGAGTTATGATGTGTTTTCGAGGTGGATGAAGGCGCATACGAGCTTGAGCGCGCCGGCGATTAATTTCTGGGCGGGCGGGCTGAGCGCGCAGGTGTTTTGGATCACGAGCTATCCGAGCGATGTGGTCAAGCAGAGGATCATGACGGATCCGTTGGGAGGGGGGCTCAATGATGGGGTGAGGAGGTTTCCGCGGTGGAAGGATGCGGCTGTGGCCGTGTATAAGGAGGGCGGCGCGATGGGGTACTGGCGTGGGTTTTTGCCTTGCTTTCTGCGGGCGTTTCCTGCGAATGCGATGGCGTTGTTGGCCTTTGAGGCTGTGATGCGCGCGTTGCCAGAGTAAATCGAATCAGTTGCTTGAAGGTTCAGTTTGACAGGTGCAGTTTGTTCAGGAGTACATGTTGGATCACGAGCGGGAGCAGACGGTAGATCTTCTCGGCCGGAACGCCTCGCCATCGCGAAGGATGGCCCAGTAGATTGGTTAACCCCCAATAGTGTTCCGCTATGCACATCCGTCTAAATCCCATTTTGTGGTATCCCATGCCAGATGAACCTGCCGACGCTTCCCAAACCAAGATAGTCCACCAGTTTACTCGTCATCCTCCTCAGCCTCGTCGTTGACGACGTTGAAGAACTTGAGCTCGTAAACGCCCTTGGAGGTCGAGACGACGCGGAGCCAGTCACGGAGCTGCATCTTCTTGAGGAACTTCTTGGTCCTGCGAGTCGAGCCATGTTAGCGTGCGGTCCCTCCGGCGGCGAAAAGGTCGGGGTGGATTCGTACAGGTACTTGAGGTAGCGGCCAGAGAGCTCGTTGGTGGCAACGATCTCGATCTTGCCATCGCCAGTCTGGGAGATCTTGATGGTCTCGCCGAGGTTGCCGACGCGGCCCTCAACCTTGATCTTCTCGTTGAGGAACTTCTCGAAGGCGGAGACGTCGAAGATCTTGTCGCTCGCGGGCTGCGAAGCGTTGATCACGAACTAATCGAGGGGTACCACCGGTCAGAATTGCGCCCTCCCACAACAGCAAACACCCCCGTTTGGCGGATGGGAAATAGCTTACCTTTTTGACGACCTTCGGGCCCTTGGACTTCTTCTGTAACTCCCAAATGACTTTAGCCTACTGCTTCACGCCATGATGCCCCGAGATCTCAGACCAAACCCAGGGGTTTGGTGGCTGAGGGGGCACTGGGCCAACAGCAAAGCAATGCCAGGTAAGAACGTACGGTGACGGGAGCCATTGCTACTGTTGTCTCGGTGGGAGAATCTGAAGGATTGGGATTGTAGAAAGCGGATGTCGGGTTGAGAGGACGCAAAGAGGTGATATCCTGCGCCTGTTGGTCGATGTCCGGTCGAGAAAAAAGTTCAGTCGTTTGCTCTGCGGTGAGGGGAATTGCCAAAATGTGTGCCCTGGAATTTTCACAATAGGGCTCGGTTAATTGGGGAAAAGTGGGCCCCGGAGGCCGGTGTGGGGGCCAACGGCCAACGGCCCCGACGCCGGGTGCATCAGATTTAATGCACCGGAGTACTCCATGGACTGGATAAACGGAGCTTTCCACTCCCTCAGTCACCTACCTTATGCTCCAAATTCGGTCTCAAGAACAGGGCATTATATGCCACATGGCAATGGACCTTCATCGTTGACATTGAATTTGGTTTTCGAGAAAATGTTGCCATTCTCGGTAGAAATGAGCCCGTATGGAGAGACTTGATGAGTCCTGAGGCCTTTCATTGCGATCACCTCGTTTTTCATTTCTCTTTCGCTCCAATGAAAGGGCAGAAAGGAGGTAAGAAAGGTTGTTGCTCGTGTAAGTAACCCTAACCCTCTTCGAGCATACCCATAAGCATGGAGCGTGGTCGCGACACTTGCCAGGACGCGCTCTATATCTGCCAAGTCAAGTTATTTGCTGACTGCACGAGCGTTCCCGGCCTACGTGGTGGAAAGAATCAGTTTGACTGTTCATCTCTTCCAAAGGAGGCTAGAGGCATTCAGCGAGCCATCCAAGGTCTTTGGAGAACCTCCGAATGCCTTCAGAGATCCACTGAACGCCTACCGCATTTTAAGGGGGTGTCAAAGTGATTCCTCTCACTGCGTGCGGCCTCACCGACATACTTCGAGATGTTCAGAGGGCCGATCACGTGTGAGTCGATCAAGTGCAACGGTTTATCGGCTGCGCCACATCTCTAACGACGCTTTGCCTGTGGCTTGCCACTGGCGTGATGTCATGGTCGCAGCAACCATTGCCGATGGCGGGGCAGTACGTCACATTTGAAGCACAGCACTTGAGCTACGAAGACCAACAAAAGAGAGCCGCGCAACTCTGATGGGCAGTGTAGTGATTTTATCTCCGGCTTGTGGGCTTGGCCTTGTATGTTTTTGCAGAGCAGTTTGTCTTTCGTGGTTTCACCAGCCCTTTTCTTTTCTCCCTCGTTTGCCCAAAATTCGAGGAGCGGAGCTGCAAGCACAACACACCACACTATCCGCATGCGTCCCGAGTACCACCTTGCGCAAGCAGAGGTGGCTGATTGTCACCAGGAGGCCTGCCATCAAGGCCGAGGCCAGCCATGGGCCCATAGGCCCATGGACCTCAGATCGGTCGTCAATTGGACAGCGCCTATCTGCGCGCTCTGTCAGCCCAACCTCCTTGCCGTTCCTTCCTGGAAGCTAAAATTTCAGTGCTGGTATTCCGCTACTTCCGGCAGCCGCTCGATCGGAGGATCCAAGATCCTGGGCTGGGCGCAACATCCAGTGGTGAGATCGGTCTCTGCAACGAGGTTCAATGGATCATCAAGCCGCTGCTATCATCTTTCCCTCAGCCTTAGTAAACCTAACCCACAATGACATTGCAAACCTCAGCCATTGATTCCAAGGCGCACGCCACGCAAACAGTCGACTCAGGTCGCCTGAGCTTGTAAAAGTGGGGCCTCATCTGTGCGCCAGCAGCACGATTGGCCCGTCCGTCACCACCCTGGATCGGCAGGGAAGGTCAGGCCCGCCGGATTCGATGATGTATGACGCACGTCCAAGGTCCGCCAACCCCAATCGCCTTGCGGGCTTGCTGGGTCGCCCAGGACCAGACCACGAGTCCTCGTTTGTTTAGCACCAAGAGCTGGACGAAATTCTGCAGGTATTTCTGCAGCGCGGCATTCAAGTACCCGTCCGTCAGGCAATCCCTCCTTGGCACAAGCGCCTCGCCCGTTGCCATTCCCGTACCGACGTAAGGTATTTAAGAGACCACACCAGCCCCGCCGCCCACCTGCCCTTGATTATCTTTACGAACCACTCACACCACCGTTGTCCATTCAAACCGACATCGCAAAAACTAAATCACATTCCACCCAATTCTGAATACCCGTCTCACAGCCAGACACCAACAATCTTCACAATGGCCTTCACCGCTAGGTAAGCGCATCCTCCCAACCTCCCTCTCCGCGCCGAGCGCTCAACTAATCAAACCTCCCCTCCAACAGCGACATCTGCAAGATCATCTTCGCCGTGGTCCTCCCTCCCCTCGGAGTCTTCCTCGAGAAAGGCTGCGGTGCCGATCTCTGCATCAACATCCTCCTTACGATCCTCGGTGTAAGCAATCCCCCTCAATCCCGTCTCTGCCTGAGCCAATTGACACTAACATCACTCCCTAGTACATCCCCGGCATCATCCACGCTCTGTACATCATCCTCAAGTACTAGACGTCGACGATCTTTGCATTTTTCCACATCCGGAGTGAACGGTGAATCATGAACGACAGTTGATCTTCCGGACGTCTCTTCACCTTGTTGAACGACACGGTACCGCGAATTGCGCCAGTCACGCGTTGCGAACCTCACGGTGGGCCAAGGAGGGGCAGGGAAAGGAACGAAAGGGCGCGGGCTAGTTATGTTTAGGAGGTTGCGGGATCCATGATCATGTCTGAACGAGCCTCTTGGTTTTGCTTTGCGTCTTTCTACTACTCGATCGGTCGGTTGGCTTATGCAGTCTCTTAGGGAAGGTCAATTCTTCCGCGCTCATAGGCGAGCATAATATGATGATACCCAACGTGTTACCCAACGCCTTGAAGAACTATCCAAAGTCTTTGTGCGCGCCTCGGAGGAATGTGGTGAAAGTACGGCGCGTGGTTACCCGCGAAGGCGGGGGTATAAGTCGTGAGACATGGTGATGGAGGAGGCGTACGACGCAGGTTGGCGCGGAAGACCACATCAGGTCATGTGGGTGTCCACCACGCCCCTGAGTCTCCCAGCGGCCATAAACAGCGATCATCGAGCACAGCATTCGACAGCATCTCAATTGCGGTTACCAAAATGTCAAGCTAGCGCGAGTTGGTATACTTCTGCGCCACTTGGGTGCGCGTCTGGGGCAAGGCTGACTGGGGAGTGCAGGAGAGCCTCGCGCTGGATGCAGCGACCCCTACTTGACCGAAGTTCCGTACCATACTCGAGGTATCACGATGTCTCGGGACGCTGCCGCTTGCCTCCCCGAAGTAAACACCCTGTCAAACCTAGACTCGTTCTATTTTGAGTGGCGTCGTGTGGCCATCTCAAGGTCTAGTGTTGGTGGAACGCACTGCAAGGTCAGAGGAGTAGCCGCATCTTGGTGCAGAGCGGCTGTAGGTGGGGATGGGTATGGCGAAGATGGATTGGTGAGAGATTCCCTTCTACGCGCGCCCTATCTTGAATGATAATATCTGGACATTGTTAGCAAGAATGTCTAATCATTGGTTCGTGTACTCACATCATTCTTCCCCACAGAAACGATTTGTTCTTCCGCTACTCGCGTGCTGCCTACTCCTTCGATGTACGCGATCGGGGCATCACCCATGACCTTCTTCCCAACATCTGCCACCGTTGACCCCTTCTTGACCAGCACGCAGTCTCGGAAAACAGCCTTGGAGTCGCTCGCGCCCGAGCTGAACGTGGTGGTGTTCCGGACCGGGAAGACTGGAGTGAGCCCCAGGATGTCTGCCGCCTTGGATAGTACCTGATTCACGCCTGTCGACCCGAAGCGGTAGAGCACCATGTCTTTGAGGTTCTCTATCCTGTTCCGGTTTTTGTCGTCCAGCTCCTTCAGTCCCCCGCCATCGGGGTCGCCGTCTGCTATTAGGTCTTCCCTGGTGTCGACGAACTCGCTGCCCTCGGTGTAGCGGATGTATCCTTGTTTTGCAAGCTTCCGTAGAAAGATCTCAGAGACAGCAGAGCAGAGCACGATGCTGTTGGGGTCTTGCATTTTGGCGATCTTGGCGATGTTCTTATCGGCATCGGGGTGGTCGATCTTGTTGAGGGCGATAACGGTTGGAAACTTCTCATCGGTGAAGGCGTTGACCACACGGTCGATCGTCTCGTCTTCGGTCAGTTAGCATGGCGCGAGACTCAAGAGCAAAGGCAAGGAGGTCGTACTGCTCCACTCCTCCAACGGTTCCTTGAGCGCCAGCCGGTCTAACGTCCTCGCAACAACGGCCGAGGTACTCCCGTAGCCGCTGAATTGGTTCTGTAATGTCTCAACGGCCGTTGCCTTGACGGCGATGTGCCTCCGCTTGATGGACCCCCATTTGTCCATCAAGTTGCCGCGGATCCACGCCACGATCTCGGATCGGAGCCATGCGATATCGACAGAGGGGTCGTAGCCACGTGTGTTTTTGCCCTCTGCATCGGTGGTACCGGAGACATCGACAACGTGTATCAGGGCATCGGCATGGCGCAGGTCGTCGAGGAACTTGTTGCCGAGCCCCTTGCCCTCGTGCGCGCCGGGCACTAACCCGGCGACATCGAGGAGTTCGATCGGAACGCTCCGTCGCCCGTTGACACAAGACCCATAGTTGGGCTTACACCTTTCTTGCAGGCCGAAGCGTGCGCATGCGCAGTCTATTTGGAGATAGCCGATGGCTCGTTGGGGGTCGATAGTTGTGAAGCTGGGCGCCGCAAGGGTTAGCTGTCGCAACTCGAGGTGTCCAAGGGCCGGGAGGAGATCGTAGCATACGGGAAGTTTCCTGCACGTGGAAGAGCTGTATCAGCAACTAGTTCCTAAGATTCCAGGCCGGTTTGCGCGTTTCTTTCTCGTATCGCTGGTTGAGAAGGAGGGGGTGGAGGGGTTACCCACCAACTTTGGAGGTGGCATCCGTCAGCGAATTGAGGGTGCTCGACTTGCCGGCGCTCGGTTTGCCGACCAGCCCAATTAAAGGATCGCGAGGCATTTCGTTGAACACAGGGCTTAGGAGCGAATGTCTTGAGGTTTGGATCGGGTTGCTCCCAGTTCAAAGGGTTGTGGTTCGCGCCGCAAGTTTGCGCCCTTCCACTTACCCAGCAGGGGAAAATCTGCCCCGCCTCGATATAAGGAGGGGCATTCTCCCCTTGGGGCAGCAGCAGCTATGGCGGTTTTATCAAGGCATCATGATTCATTCTGATTCTAGGAGAGATATTACAGCACTATATGTCTTAAACAGCCATGTGCCTCCATTATTGTCCATTTGTTGTATGTGCAGACTCGAGCTTGATGCAGATGCCGCAGGGTTAGGGTTGAATGACAGGGGTCTTAACGGCGACCGACCCACACTCGCACTGTCACACCACGAATCAACAAAGCATCTCTCTCAACCGCCTCAAACAACAAACTTACAATGTCTCCAACAGAGCTTCCAATTGCAGACCTCCCGATCTGGGCTCGTCTCAACGATGTCAAGTTCGGCGACTTTGAAGTCAGAGATTCCGATGGGAAGGGTTATGGTGTGGTCTGCCGCAAAGCACTGACCACTGCTGAACGCCCCCTCGACGAGTCCTCCGCCCTCACCGTGCCTCATGACCTTGTGCTCAATGTCGAGGCAGTGGAGGAGTACGCCAAAGAAGACAGAAATTTCAAGCAGCTCCTGGATGCTGTGGGACACCGCGTAAACCATCCCTGGTTCAACCCATGAAAACCGTCCTCGGCTAGTAGAGAGGGAACCTTGAACTGACTAGGCTGCAGTCTCCAAGGGCAGATATTCTGCTATTCCTTCTCATCCAGACGGCTCTGTCTTCTAGGACAGGCCATTCCTCGGCCGGTCTCTCAAATCCGTGGATGGAGTATTTGCAGTTCCTCCCAAGAGCTGTTCTGGTACCGAGTATGTGGACCGAGGATGAGAGGCTTCTTTTGCGGGGCACCTCTCTCGAGACTGCCGTGAACGCGAAAATGCTAGCCTTGGTCGGCGAATTCGATCATGTGCAGAGCATATCAGAAGAAATCCCATGCTGGAACGACCTACTCTGGCAAGGCGGAGCGGTATCTGTCCGAGACTGGACACGGTTGGACGCACTTTACAGGTCTCGCTGCCTGGAGCTTCCAAAATCTGGAGAGTCCATGGTGCCGTGTATCGACATGGTCAACCACTCTCGAGATGCAACAGCTCACTACGATGAGAACGCCAAGAGTGAAGTCACTCTCTTACTCAGGCCCGGCGTCACTGTCTCAGAAGGCCAGGAGGTCACAATCAGCTACGGCGAAGCCAAGTCTGCGGCTGAGATGCTGTTCAGCTACGGCTTCATTGACCAGGAGTCGACCACAGAGGCTCTTGTCCTTCCTTTGGAACCATTCGAAGACGACCCACTAGCCAAGGCGAAGCTTGTTGGCTACGGCGAGGCCCCTAAGCTGCACGTAGCGCGGGACGGTGACTCCGTTGTCTGGAAGAGCCCATTTGTGCATCTGATGTGCGTCAATGAGGAAGACGGATTGGACTTTCGCGTGCTCCAGGATACCGACGGCGGGAGACAGCTGCGAGTGTTCTGGCAAGGCGAAGATGCTACCGACCAGACGAAAAACTTCGAGTCTCTAGTCCAGAACCACCCACTTGGCGCCATCTTCAGGTTGCGCTCTGTCACGGTCGTGCAGGAACGGCTGCAGACGCAACTGGATCTGGCACTATCGTATGACACCGACGAAGATATCGGCGATGTGCGCCCTGAGTGCCTGGAGGCTGCAAAGACCCTTCGTCGAATAGAAGTCGGCATCTTGGAGGACGGCATCAAAGCTCTGGAAAGAGAGGTAAGTATCAGTCATCATTGATCGTAATGCAGGTTGATGGTGGATGGATCGGTGAGAAGAGTCTGGCCCAAGCAGCTAACAAGGGTGTGATGCAGAAAACCCTGCTCATGGAGGACGAAAACGTGGTGGCTTATCTCGGATCGGCGGAGATTGCCGAATCGGACCTAGCGGGCGAAGAGGCGTCCAGTGAGGTTGACGACTTCAGCTGAGTTTTCAGTGGTCTGTTGGATGGCATCGCAGCACCACGAGCCAGAGCTGGGTTCTAACAGGCGCCAACGCCGAGGTGATTCAGTCCGTTGCAGTCAGCCAGTCATCGTTCTTCGACCTTCTTGTGTGAGGCAGTCGAGAGGGGTTGAGAGTTGAGAAATCACGACGACGGCGCGATCAGACGATCTGGTTGCGATGGTTCTTGTCTTGAGATCGGGACCTCTAGGGCGTGAGACTAACGGCGCTCAGAAACTCTTGGTCGTGGGCTAGCTTCCTCGATGTCTGCTTCGTTTCAGGGGCTTGGGTCATGGATTGAGGCGTTCACCGAGGCCAGCCAACTAGAAATCGCAATGACACGCAGCAGCTCAACATTATGGTTGGCAGCATCTTGGCATTGGCTCCGTTTTGGACCTAAGTAGAGGTCAACGAAGAAGAAGCGGAAGCACACAATGATTCCGGTTGGCGCTCAGACTCTATATCACGACAGTGTTTCGATACGTACGTTTTCTGGAATAATCATGGAAGTTATTTCCAAGGATGTCCAATTTTGGTACTCCGTGTTCCGTGCCGCACCGAAATGGATGCCACGAGGTCTTTGCAGCCGCCGCACTACGGATCATCTCAAAAATCATTGCGGCACTTTTGCCGGAAAGTGGGAGTCGATCCCAGACGGTGTGTAGGCTACACCGGCCCCCAAAGTGCGGGGAAGAGACGAATGAGCCCGTTGGGGTTGGCCCATGGTCTGATGCTTGCGTTCATGACCATCATTCAGTTTCTCATCATGCGTGGCAAACCCCCTCGAGGATAAGATATTCGGCATTCTTGTGTCTGTCTCAAACGGGCGAGGCGGTGAAGGATGTGATGGCTGAGGATGGGAAACCTTGAAAGCGCCGAGCTTGCGAGCCCCTCAGCACTTTCGTCCATGTTCGCTCGCCAAGATGCGGGAAACCTGGGTTCGACCTCGTCTGGTTGGAACTTGATCGCCGCTTATTCTTGGACAGTCTTGGTTTCAACGCTGATGCCAAACACATCTGTCAGCGGTTCGTTTTGTTGGTGATGAGCAGCCAGCAACGAAACCTGAGGGTTGTTGGAGAAGGAGCAAAAGCGCAGCGAGCCACACCTCGGCGCCGGCTTTCGGGAGACTTCTCGGGCTCAATAATAGATGTCTATCCGGAGGGAGCATGGGTTGCTCAAATCTAAGCCATTTAATAGGCAAGCCACCTTAATATATCCCACCCATAGAGCGAAGCAAGGAACAGAAACAAGACGCCGCAGCAACTAAGTTGAGGTTTTTGCCTGCTCACTAGCGTAGCAAGCCAGTTGGCCACCCTTACCCACGCATAGGACACGCAGAGGAGGTCATCGTGTTATCAGCCAAGCACTTGCGACCATGGAAGCGACAACGACGGAAAGTAACCATATCGTCGCTATTCTATAGGCTTGGAGCGCCGCGCCCTCATTTCCATGACTGCTTGATCCCAGTGCAATCCTGCCTCACGAGGCTCATACAGCCTTGCTGTGAGTGAGGGCGTGTTTTACCGATCCCCAAACGTTGCCAACAATGGAGCGTATTGACGCTGCTCGTTGTTGCCGTTTTGTTATCCGAGTTCATCAAAGTTGATGTCATGTCATGAAAGTCTTCGAACGCCACTCGAGCGTGTTGCTTACCGTGCTTTCCAACCACGAGGAGGCCACGAGGGCTTGGCGGCTTGCCACCCAATCGTCGTGTGATGAATCCTCTCGCGATGGCGTCGGCCCAGATTTGCGTCGCCGTCATCCTTCCCCTGACCAGGCTTAGCGCGACGTGTTTGTGCGGGGAGAGACGGGGTGGGATCTCGATGTCGGGACCGGGCGCGGATGTGGGATAGCTGCTTGACCGAATGCACTTCGTAGAGTATGTAGCCCGGCTTCCGGTTCAGCTGACGGCGCAAGCGTCTGTTGATGGGGTCGCCTTGCCTTTCGATTCTCGACGCCTCGCGACCATGGCGTGCAGAGCAGTGGTCCCATCCAGACCGGTGTCATTGGCCCGGGGTTGGCGTCGCGATGCGATTCGCTGCTGAGGTCTGGGGATCGCTTGGGAGGGCTCGGCTTGTGGAGGAAGAGCGGAGCCGTGTGGGATGAACGAAGACCGCCGTTTCGTGCGACCGTCGAATCACAGTTAACTGAAGCCCCTGCTCACCCCAGATTCTTGCTAGCGTCGGAGCACCGCTGAGCCCCCAGCGCGCACCAATTGCGCGCAGGCTGACCCAAGGTTCCTGGACCTTGTCGGCGATGGCTCGCAGGGGTCTCGCTGACCGTTTCCAGTTTTTCTCCGCAAAATCCGTTTCTGGGCGCTGGGGGGTGTGGTGGTGCCCGTTAGTGCAGTGTGTGATTGTGACGCCGCGAAAGACCCGAACCCAGAACCACACTTTCCTCTTTTTCCCTCAACCGTCTCCCGCTGCCCACCTTGCCGAGACCGACCTTATATCCCTTATAACCCAGCGCCCCGCCCTTCATAACGCCTTCCAATTGCCGCCCCTCCCTCTTTCGCACCCTTTTGGAAGGAATCGCCATCACCAATTGCCCAAATCGATCATTTGGTGCTCGTTCTCAACCGGTGTCCATGGTAGAGACCCTGTGTTCGACGTTCGAGTGCTGGTGAGCCTCCCGAGGCGGATTCAGCCACCCGTTAGACCCTGCAGCAAGCCGCTACGAAGTACCAACCAAAACAACACGACCACAACCACCTAACTCAATTCCGCTTTGACTTGGAACCGCCCCTCGCGTGCCGCCACCCGCCATATTTCGAGGAATTTCGAGGAGCGTCTCCGTCAGACTGTGAATGGGACTCTGATGACCCCGAACCAGCCGCGAAAATGCCAGGAATATTACCCATGAAAGTGATCAAGGTGGGCACGAGCTCGCAGAGCCGCATCGCCCAGGCCTGCGACCGCTGCCGCAGCAAGAAGATTCGCTGCGATGGCATTCGCCCCTGCTGCTCCCAGTGCGCCAACGTCGGCTTCGAGTGCCGCACCAGCGACAAGCTCTCCAGGCGCGCCTTTCCCCGCGGCTACACCGAATCGCTCGAGGAGCGCGTCCGCGCGTTGGAGGCCGAGGTGCGGGAGCTGAAGGATCTGCTGGACGAGAAGGACGAGAAGATCGACATGCTCTCGAAGATGCACAGCAACCGCCGCTCGCCGTCGTCTCCGGAATCTACCCACGCTTCGCCGCCGCCGGACTCGAAGAAGGATGCTGAGCCATCGGTTCCTAAGGAGGATACGTTCCGCGTTCAGGCTTCGCCGCTTCTGCTCGGCGTGGAGAACTCCGATTCGTACTTTATGGGCGCCTCGAGCGGTCGGTCGTTTATTGGTTTGTGCTCCTGAAATGTGTTTCTTTTTGGTGATCCACGGTTGCTGACCTTGCCATAGAATCCTTCAAGCGCAAGATCCAGGAGAACGGGAAGTCGTGCTCCGAGTTCAACCCGGAGGCCTTTTTGCACATTCAGGGGTGTTATCCCCTCACGCCCAAGCCACCACCGCAGAACATGAGGGTGCCTCCGAGGTTATTCTCGGACAGATGCGTTAATGTCTACTTCCAGGAATGGGCTCCGTTGTTCCCTGTCCTCCACAAGCCGACTTTCCTTCGCGTGTACGAGGAGTTTGTTGCCGACCCCGAAAAGGTCAAGAACAACCACAAGCTCGCGCAGCTCTATCTTGTCTTCAGCATTGCTGCGCTCTCGAGCGAACAACCGGACCTTCAGCAGATTACCGTTTGCGAGACGCAATGGCAACGGTCACTCGATGCTATCCTCATGGATAACACCATGATTACCCTCCAATGCTTGCTGCTTGCCATGATGTACTGCACCATCAGGGCCGACTACAAGCGGCTGCAGCACTACAAGGGCATTGCCGTGGGACTTTCTCATCGCCTCGGCCTCCACCAGAGCCAGAAGCGCTTCTCTTTTGGTGTTCTCACGATTGAAACACGGAAAAAGGTCTTCTGGACTCTGTATATGCTTGATTGGTGCGTACTCCGTCATCAGTCATTGAGTGCATCTTGCTAACTTCACTAGCTTCTCGGCCGCTATGTTGGGACTTCCCAAGCTTCTCAAGGACGAAGACGTTCACGCTGAGTATCCGGCGGACATTGACGACGAATATGTCACGGAGAAGGGGTTTCAGCCCAGTCTTCCCGGGGAACACACCAGGTTATCAAGCGCGCTCGCTCTCTTTCGCGGATCCCGCATTCTGGCCAAGGTCTTGGAAAAGATCTATCCATCTGCAACATCTCACGACCTTTCGCTTCAGCAGATGTCTGCCCTCGGGGCTGAACTCGATGATTGGCATGACCAGCTCCCACATCACCTGAGGCTCAATTTCAAGCAAGATAAGCCTTCGACCGACGTGACTGGGAGCCGGTCGCCCCTTCTTGTGAGTAATTTTTATCAAAGTCGCGAACCCAAACACTAACTCTCCCTAGGCGCTCGCGTACTACTATGTGAAGATCCTTATCTATCGCCCAGCAGTGTCGTCTGGTCTCGGTACCAAGGTTGCGCCTGCTATGATTGCCGTTAGCGAGTCCAGCAAGCACATTATCCAGATTGTCCAGCTGCTTGAGGAACGAAGCATGTCTTTCTCCTTCTGCCTCAACCGATCAGACATTCTCATTCTTTGCGGCATGGCGTTGCTCTATCAGAGTCTGGGATTGAAACACGACAGCGCAGTGTCGAAAGACAACGAAAAGCTCGCGAACGCCGTCATCAAGATCGTGGAAAAGGCGAAGACCCCTGGCTCTCTTGACTTCAAGCGAGTAGCCGGACTTCTTATTACCCTTGACGAGCCAACGCCACAATCGCTTCCGACACCACCAAGACAGAGCCCTGAAGCCTGCATGCCTGCGCCGCCAACTTACCGGACATCACCTCCCGCATCTCTTGCCCCACACAACAGGAAACAGTCATCCCTCGGCCTGCACGCCGGCGCCAGTGTGAGCGAGACGGATCTTCTTTTGCAGCAAGAGAAGCTGCGTCGGATGACGATGCCCCCGACCGCCTCCCAGCATGGGTCCGATCAGTACCGCGCCCGTTCGAGGCAATCATTCGATGGCCATCCAAGACGTGATTCCCAAGTCTCGCAGCGCGACCATCGGTTGTCCTTGACCCAAGCACAGGCCGCTCAGGCAGCTATGATGGCACGAGTTTCTACTGCTGCGGCTGGCCAGCAAAACCTGGACTACCTCTCGCTAAGCTCAACACCGCAGTCGCAACCCTCTTCACCTATACAGTCGCGCACCCAGCAGCAGCAGCAGCAGCAGCAGCAGCAGCAGCATCAGCAGCATCAGCCGCAACAGCTGCAACAAACTCAGCGTCATTCGCACCAGTCGAGTGCCTTTGAACAAATACAACAGAAGATGTCAGCGGTATCGAACGAGGAGTGGGACACGCTACTTGGATCGATCGAAAACGGACAGATGAACTTGTACGATGCGATTTACGGAGGACCTGGAATGCTGCTTGCAGACACACCCGTGTCTCAAACATCGGCCTCGGCGGGCACGACCCACTGGTCGCCGGAGCCTTGGGATATGCCGACCTTCAACATGAACGATTTTGCACCTGGGCCGGCAACACAAAGTGCACTCAGCTTGAGCGAGGAAAGCCTGAGCTCTGGGGAGGATCTGGCGCCGAGCGAGATTGGGTTGAGTGTTGGGAGTCTGGACTTTAGGGGGGGAATGATGCCGGTCACCAACGGATGTGGGACTGGGAATAGCTTCATGTTGGACGGGCTTGAGGGCTTCTTATGATGATTTTACGAGTGATATGGCTGGCAGTGCCTTTTCTGGGAGATTTTGATGCTATTTTGGGAGGCGCTGGTTGGTTTATTTAGTCCAAGATGGGCTTCGAAAGCGGGCACAAAAATTTGCAGTTTCTTGGGTTAGGAGTTTTTGGTTTGGATCAGGAGAGCGAACAGGGATGGGTACAGCTCGATGGCCCTGGGTTTTATTTTAGCTACCTACTTTGTATTGAATGAGAATGAATTGTTGCTGCCGCTTCACATCGGTCGGTTGATTCCAAGCTCTCTCCTTTCACCGGTGCCCACTCTATGCCTCATTTCCATAAGGTACTCAATGTCCCCGGCTTCGCCGGACACCTGGCTGCCTCCCGCATAATGCGAAGCCCCTGAGCAACCATGGGTTAGGGTTCTCCCTCCCAGGAGTTCAGGGGTTTGTTATGAACCAGCTCACTCGCTCATCTCCACCGCCGCGGGGCAAACAAGAGGAGTCTGCAGGGTTATCACTGGGGTCTAAAAATTCCTAGGTGGTAGCCTGCTTGGCTTGCTTCCCAACAAGAACCGGATACGTACCGACATGCATGCGGAGTGTGGCGAAGGCGAGAGGAGTACGGGTCTGCATGTGGGGTTCGGTAGGTGAGGGAGTGGGGATTTTCTCCGCGAGAAGGGCAATGGTTTGGGTGGTGGTTTGTTATGGAGCTTTAGGCAAGGGTGAGTCAGGGGCAAGGGGAGGGGGGTTAGAGGGGTGAGCCCGGGTGAGGGAGTTTTGATTGGGACCGGAGGGTTGGGCATGAAGGGGGTTTGAGTTGTGGATATGGGTTATGTAGGTAGGGGAGGGGGTCTGGAATGGGCTGGAGGTTGTGGGGTTGTTGAGTACATTAGTGGCAATTGGCTTGTTGTGATTGGGGCTGTTGTGTGTTGGGTTTGGGGGGTGAGGGTTTGTTTGTTTATGTGGGTTGGTGGGTCTAAAGGGGTAGGTGGCAGTTGGGATTTAGTAGTAAGTGGTAAGTGCCGAGATTAAATAAAGTAGGGTTAATGGGGGATTGGAATTCAGCAGTTACACTTTGGTAGTGTTAAAGCGGTCTCTGGTGAGATGTGGATTTCCCGAATGAGAGAATGATTTTAGATGGATTGCGGTGACGGGCATTGAAGTGGCAAGCACCGCAGTGGCGAGTAGGTAAGCATGGCAGCGGGATTTGGAGGGGAGGGAATTGAGCTTCGAGGGTAGGTCGGGAAAGGTCTGAAAACGGGAGGTTTAGGCATGTTTCAATCTCGATTTTAGGAATATCGTGTAATGCACTGGGTCAATGTCAAGGGTCGGTATATTCAGAGAGCCACTGAGCACCTTTAGAGGGGCGCTGAACGCCTCTAGGAAGCCCATCAAGACCCCCTGCGCTTTCGAAGGGGTGTTAAACTGATTCCTTCCACCGCGTGCCCTTCCTCTTTTCTCAGGCATGCTCGTGGCAAACCCCTTCCCGCTCGCTCACTCAGTCGCTATTTTCTCTCGAACAGGGGCTTATCACGTCCGAGAAGACCCTCCGCCCGTGTGACGCTGATCCGACTTGAGCTGTGGCTCAATAGAGTCGAGAAATGTCTGCATTCGCGCTTGATAGAAAGGAATTCTCCCGCTTTGTCCGCCGCTTGCTGGTGGAATCCGCATGTAAATGTTGTCGTGGGCGTATGTTGACACGCGAGAGGTTACGCAGCTGTATATGAACTGAGGGTTAGTTGATGTTTGGGTAGGTCGTTCTCGAAAGGGGGCTCAGGGACAGGCGCGGAGACTGGCGTACCTTGTTCTCTGAGAGTTGGCTCTTTGAGAGGCCGGCTTTTCCCCCCGGTTTTCCATGGTGTTGTGGAAGAGCGGGTATAGGTGGTGTTGTGTTGTTCTCGGAGATGGATTCGAGGATTGCAGTGTGCTGTTTCTGACGAGTTCATTCCCCTCACTGAAGGAGGGGAGCGAAGATATACATGAGAGGTCCGGAGGGGGACTTGAGCATCAACACAGATTCAGTATCCATGGCAGGGTGGTAGAGTCGATGTGGCCGACAAGGCAATCGTTCCCTTTGGCGGTACGCTCGCTGCGCCGGCGGGATGCCAATATTGGGAGACATTGTGGTTGCCATCAAGGAGTGAAGTGGTCCGCCGGTAGGTTCGCGAATATCGAGGTGTGCGCCGCAAAGTGTGGTAGGCAGAGACATGGGATCTCCTGAGCAATTTTCCGACCAGTTCGGACTTGTTGGCCATCTGCCCCCGAAAGAGTAGACCAAGTTTGGCGAGCAGTTGAGGCTCGAGGACATATCGGTATCCTGGCGCCTGGCCAAACCGGGCACCATGGGAGGGCCAGGAATGATGGTGATCTGAGCCACCTGTGTAACCTACTGAAGTAAGAACAAATAGAATGCGGCCCTGATCTGGCCGTATATGATACCTAACTAAAGCGATGACTTGCCCCCCCTCTCAGCCCTATGTGATGCGCGGCGCTGATGCCGGCGTACGGCCCGTAATCGATGTTCCGCAGCTGCAGTGAATCTGAGCTCGGCGTTCTCGTTTCCTCCTCTGGGAGAATCTGTTGTATTAGTGAGCCTAAACTAGTTTTGCTGTGGATGCTTTCATGTTGTGGTCTTTCCTCTCATCTCTGCTGTTGATCCTCATGAGATGGGTACTATTGGATGTTTTGCGTTGATCGTCCCATCGTTCCTTCCGCACATGCTATTCTTAGTGTGAAAACCCCTGATCTGGGCTCCAAGTCGGGCAAGAAGATCGGATGTCAGCAAAAGCGGGAAGGCAACCGCTACCCACGACTCAAACTGCATGGGTCGCCATAACCCAGACCGCCATCTCGATCTTATTTCTCGACCACCATACCCGCCTCACACTACCTACCTTACTTGGATCACCGCTGCATGGATCTTGTTCATATTCTATGAATACTCCGCTGCGCATGGATCCAGGGTTCACTGCTGCCTCCTATCTTCAGTCACCGGACATTGCCTATTCCAGACCTACCAATGCCATCAGGCCATCTCGGTTCGCCGCTCTTGTTGCCTCTGCCGACGACCGCGAATTCTCTCTGCCCCCGAGTTTGCAAAATGCGCCTCAGGCTAGGTAGTTCCTAGCTAAAGGCCATGCTTGTCTCATCCTCCTTCAACAACTTGGTCAGCACCGTCAACAATTATCACCAATATTCTTCTGCCTAGCGTTTCCGCACTCGATTTCCTGCCGCGAACAACCAATGAGGGCATTCGCCAATCACGGCAGCGTCGGATGCTGTTGTAAGTTTAGATGCAGGCAGCCCGAGACTCTCCACGTTCAAGATACCATTGCGGGGGAGGGGAAGGCGGAGAAGAGGGGCAGGCACGCTGCGTCGTCGGCGCTCAGTCTCGATGTTGCGTGCTCGCCTGGGTTTCCCCTCCCTGAAGCAGACCTGGGTCTCCCAAGCGGATATTCTGTCACGTTACACAGCGGTCACCAGCGAGGAATACGACGGGAACTACAGGATCGGAAAATTCAGGGTTCTGAGCCTCGGTTGAAGTCTGGTTGCAGAGACCTCGCATTCGGGTGATTTGCATACTGCCTACCCACCCGCACGCCCGACAGTATCACCGTTTTCTCATTTCCTTCGATTTAGCAATTCGCATCGCAGGATGGCCAAACCTGCAGACTGGACGTTTGCTGCTTTGTTCAACCATCGCTGCCCCTTAGTGTGGCCACCCGTTCCAAAGAGGGATTTAGCCTGAACATTAGCAGGGGCCGTTTCGCGGGGTCAACGGTGACGGAGACGGATTGAGGGGAGACACGAGTTAAGAAATTGCGCAGAAGTGAAGTCTCCGTTGGCAGAAACCAGAACGGAACTGTGGACATTGGCAGTCGGGTTCAGTGTCACACCGGTCCCCTGTCACACAGCCCGAGGGGATCGGAGACGGGACCCCACAAGACCCCGGCTGGGCCCCTCCTTTCCGTGCCAAGACCTGCGACAGCCAACGCGACACCCTTCCCAACCACGCCCGGAGGTCAGCTGCGCCGGCGCCCGCATTCGCACGGAGTTAAGCTCTTCGACCGGCCCCTCTGCTTCCAATCCCCGGGTTGCCGACGACGCAACAAGCGGCTGCGCCAACGACGCCAGGAAGCTATATTCGCTGCCAAGGTCGCGTCTTTGACCGCAATTGAGCGCAAACTTCAACATCGAAATCACTCAACTCACTTCTCCACAGCCAAACCTATCGCTACAGACTCATCATGACCGCCGAGACGATGCCTCTCCTGGGGAAGCCAAGTGACATCCCGTCAGGTCAGTTTCGCCCCGTTGTAAATCCGCACATGTCCGTTCAACACCGTGCTCACACTCGTGCAACAACAGCTTCATTTACAAGCGCAATAACTCTACCAGCTCAGGGGAAACGGATGCCCCAAGCAATCGCCCATCGCGGCTACAAGGTTGCATTTCCAGAGAACACCATGGGCGCCTTCAAGGGCGCCGTTGAAGTCGGCGCCCATGCCATCGAGACTGATCTTCATCTGTCCAAAGATGGCGTAGTTGTTCTCTCTCATGTAGGAGCCATCTCGAATCCCTCCCTTTTCAGGGGCTAACCTCAGTTCAGGATGCAACACTCAAGAGGTGTTTTGGCTTGGATCAAAAGATTGCGGACTGCGACTGGAGTTATCTTAGCACTCTCAAAACCGTAAGGGAACCGCAACAAAACATGCCCCGTCTCTCGGATCTCCTTGAGTACCTCGCGCAGCCCGGGCTTGAATCAATATGGGTTCTCCTTGACATCAAAGTGAGCCTCCTTCTCCCCCCCCTCACCCCTTCATCAACCCCCATGCTAACCCACTCAGGTCGACGACGACGGCCACGACCTCCTCACCCGCGTAGCCGCCACTCTCGCCTCCGTCCCCACACCCCGCCCCTGGAAAGAACGAATAATCCTCGGCGGCTGGAATGTATGTTTCCTTCTCCCCCTTTTCCTCTCCTTGTAGACACTAACACCCACAACCAGGACACCTACCTCTCCCTTGTCCGGTCCATCCTCCCCGGCTTCCCCCTCGCCCTCATTGGATTCTCCCCCCTTTACGCGAGCCGCTTCCTCTCCCAGCCCGACGTCCACTTTAACATGCTCCAAAAAACTCTTGTTGGCCCTATCGGTCGCCGCTTCATCAAGTCCGTTCGCAAGTCCGGACGGAGTTTATTCCTTTGGACGGTCAACGATGAGGAGTGGATGGAGTGGAGTATTCGGAAGGAGAGCGACGGGGTGATTACGGATGATCCCAAGTTGTTCTTGGAGGTTTGTAAGAGGTATACCGAGGCAGGAGAAAGTCGGAAGAGGGAGGTGGCGTTAGTAAGTGGGAAAGGGAGAAGGGCGTGGAGGATGGTGAATCTGTATGCGGGGGCGTTTTGTCTGCAGGTGATTGCGTTTGTGTTGATGGTGTTTTTCTCGGGGAGGTTAACGAGAATGGGGAAGAGGAAGGGGGAAAGGTTATAGGGGCACGCGGTGGAGGGTATTGATGGAAGTGACAGGCCTCGGTGACATCCCCCCCAACGGCACCTGACCATTAGAAAGGCCTAATTTCATTTACGGAGGGCCTCGCACAGGAATGTCATTGAGGTGTGTTAGTTGCAGAGATACCTTCCACCACGTAACCCCTTTCTTTTTATGAGATTTTGTTGTTTGCGTTTGCGTTTGTCTGGCGCCGCCACCTGAATACCACCAAGACATTTGTTTTTTTTGTCTTGTTCATACCGCCATGCGTGTGGTTTTTCTTTTTTTTTTCTTTCTGGCACTTCTCCTCGCCCTCCTATCCTCTCTGGCTCGACCATTGCTGGTCTCCCTCCCCCCGCGAGTTTTGTCTGTGGCCGGACTTCACTTCTATCTAAGTCGATTCGTAGGCGCTTCGAAATTCCCCCGCGATGAACCCGCGATGAACCTGCGATGAGCCACGATTCGAAACAGCTTCTTATCCGAGTTGTGCCTAGGTAACTTCTGTGTGCTCTCTGGGTGTCCCCGCCGCTGCCGCCAATGCGTTCGTCAATGCGTTCGTCACCATTTCGGCAGTGACAATCACCATGTCTCCTCTCTACCTTCTACCCACTGCCCACTGCCCGCCCCATCGACGACGATGGCGATGACGATATCTGGGGAAAGCCCAGCGCCAGCCCCCTCGCCTACTCCCTCAGTCGATGATGTCGTTGGTTCGGTGTCCCGCGATATGGAATGAATGGGGCCCGGCCCTTTTGAAATGGTTCGAGAGTTTTTTTTCCCCGGGGGCCATAGCTCCACCATGGATAGCCTGGTCGGCTGGCATCATAGGATGCATAAGTGTAGGTAGTCAGTGGTGCATGCGTGGGGGCAGGGGCGGAAGATCTGTACGTGGTTGAAACGCCGCGCGGTTCGGGAGCAGTAAGCATACCTTGCTACGTGATGGAAGGTATCTCTGCAACTGGCATGCCTCAATGACATCCCCATAAGGCCTTTTCTGATACAGTGAAGGCCTTGAAAGATGTATGTAAGGGCCTCCGTGAAAAACAATCAGGCCTTCTACACGGCCAGGTGCTCTTAGGGGGATGTCACTGAGGCCTGTAAGTTACAGAAATAACTTCCACCACGCAAGGGTGCAGATATGGGGCCTGGCTCGCGATGGGCATACATGCTGGCCTGGAGCGGCGGTGTGGGTTGTCGTGGGGATGTTAACCACCAGCTACTTAACCGGGAAAAAAAGGGGGGAGACGAAAAGAGGTGCATGTACCCGGGCCAACATGAACGAGGTGGAAGAGGCCCATGTCGCAGTCACAACCCTTAGCAACACCTTTGGCGATAAAAGCAGATATTCCATCAGCGCCACTCGCTGTCCAGACAAGAACGGCTACGGGAGGTGTATCTTTTCGATTATCACCGCAGAATTACCTGTGGCCCGGCTTGGGTTCCTCTGCAGTTTCCAGCCTGACCACTCCTCAGTCCCAGAGCTAGAAACGCGGTGAACCCGGAGCAGCTGTAGCCCGACTCAAAACAGATGACCCCGAAGACGCCGCGCAATCCTCTGCTTCGGCAATCAACCCCTCTCTGCCAAACACCAACGCTGCAAGTCGTGAGTCGGGCTCCTCTTCAGCTATCATCAGAGGGGTTCTCCCTTGGTAATCCTCGGCGTGTATGTCCGCTCCCTCCGCAATGAGCAAGGCTGCGATGTCTTCATAATGCCGATCTTCGGCATCGCGCATTGTATGGAAGCCAAAGGTCCCGGTCCCCCGGACGTCTGGCACTGGCACGGTCACTTTGCCCTTCTGGGCCATGACCATGGCAGTCGCCAGAGGGGTCTCTCCAAGTTTATCACGGGCATTGATTTTCGCCCCCTTTTCAAGGAGAAGTTTCGCCACACCATACCGCCCCTCAGAAACAGCCACGCCCAGTGGGGTCCTATCGGTAAGAGTCTGTCGGGCCTCAATGTTTGCTCCGTTTTCGACAAGCATCCTCACCACATCCTCGTAGCCGTAGAGCGCAGCTACCGACAACGGGGTTTGTCCGGCATAGGGCTCTCTCGCTTCGATATTGGCTCCATTTTCGACAAGCAGTCTCGTTATTTTCACGTCGCCGCCAGCGATAGCTGTCGTCAACAGCGGGGTGTGGGCTTTGGCGTCGATCTTTGCGCCTTCGTTGATGAGAAATTCAACAAGTGGTTCGTTGCCTTCTCCGACAGCCTCCTCGAGTGCCGTCTGACCCACGGCATTTGTTGCATCCACATCTGCACCGTTCTCAAGAAGAAGCTTTGCAATCGTAATCACGCGCTGAACCGAGCCCCGGTCTTTCAGACTGGGGAGGAAGCTCCTCTCACGAGGGAACCTAGCGCCAGCATCAAGAAGGACCCGGACCATTTTCTCGTTTCCCGAAGCAGCAGCGTATACGAGGGCTGTCCCGTTGTCAGAATCTGCGGACTCAATATCGGCACCGTGCTCGATAAAAAGCTTTACGAGACTCTCGTGGCCATACCGAGACGCTCGTAATAACGCATTGTGATCTTGGGGTTGGTGCGTTTTGTCCGTCCCATGGACACTGACGCCCTTTTGAAGCAGAAATCTGACAACAGCCTCGTGTCTACGGCAAATGGCAGCACTCAAGTGCCGCTGACCGTCCGGGTCGTGTGCCTTCATGTCGATAGTGAACTCCTCAGAATGGTCGTAGATCATCACCAGGGGCTCTGGTGCGTGCCATGCAAGGTTGAGGGACACACAAGGGTCCCATGCAATGTATTCGTAATCTTCACCAACAGACTCATCCTCGCCTCCGTGCTGGAGGAAGCGCTCGCATAACATGCGAGTTGATGGTGTCAATGGAGCAACTTCCAGCTGGGCTTCCAAGAACGTCCGAGCTGCCATGGCGTTCCCTTTTGCCACCGCTGCAAGATATGGCACCCCGAAGTACTCGTCTTCTTTCTTGAAGCAATCTAACTTGGATGGGTGGTGACGAATGAGGTTTGCTGCATCGAGTTCCGCCAAAACGTAGAGCAAGCTTGCATTTTTGGTGCGGCAACGCTTGCCGGGGCGTCGACGCTCCTGGAACATGTTATCAAGCATGATCCACTTTGAAACCTGAAAGCTCTGAAGAAACGCGGCCTGGCTGATTCCCGTCCCTTCTGCTTCATCTGAGTGAGATATAATGTGCGAGACAGCGTATGATAGGAACGGAAAATCCCCTGGCAGCTCTCGAAGACCTTCCTTCGCTGCTTCGTCTCCTTCGGCGAGTGGGGGGATTGACTCTTCGATATGGTCATTGCGGAGCTGCGCGACGGCGTTCTGCATTGTGCTGAAGCAGCACTGCTTAAGCTGTTCGTGTACTTGCCCCTCAAGATTATCAGTGAGGGCCGGCCAGATCTCCCTCAGCCCGCCTTCTTTGAGGAGGAAGTCTCGCACCGACTCATGTATGAACTGGACCGTTGGTCGAGAGGACTTAGTGATTTCTGCAAGTCCTTTTGAGGAGTTGATGATGAACCTTGTCATGTCAGACTCTGTGATCTCGTCCCGATCCCATTTGCTGATGGTGTTTTCCCTGACGCCAGAGAGGACGGCAAAGTAAAGCTCCTCTGGAGTGAGTGGTTGCTCTGCAAAAAGAATCCATTGGACGCAGAGAAGCAGCTGGTCTCTGTTGTAGTTGTCATGCGTCAAGATTTCGCGGAATAGGGTGTGAAGGTCTTTTGGAATATCTCGCAGCCTCTGCCGAAGGCTGTGAATATTCCCGCAGTCGTACTCCCGATTCAAAATTCTCGTGACTAGAACAACCCACATGAAGACTCCCGAGGCTTTCTCTTGGACCTGGTGACGGATGTCCTGGGCCAGCTTGTTCTCCCCGACCTTGAGCTCCGAGTTGAGGTAGTTAACTAGCGCCTTGTTAACTACGAGGTCCCAGCAAAGCCAGATAGCCAACCGAGGGAATGCGGCCTTGGAAGAAGTGATGACAGAGGAAAGGGATAAGGCTTTGAGGTTGCAAGTTGTGCCAAGCAAGTTCGGGATATTGATAGCAAAAAGAAATTGTACGCACCGATATCTGCGCTATGCCCGCCTTGGGCCTCCAGAACTAGATCAAGTCCTTTGCATATGGTGATCTGAGGATAATGTCTGCTGGCGAAACAAACCCGGAACGATTTTCTAGCTTGAGAATGGCTGCGACCCAAGTGTTCAAAAAAAGAAACCATGTCTCGGATCTCGTATTCCTCGCATTCGTCAAGGGCGTCGATAAAACAAACCAAGGATGAGTTGCCGAGATTCCGAATGACTTCCTCAAAGAACGCTTTGAGGGCCTCCACGCCCCAGTCAAAGCGAGTACCTCTCCGCATCGAAGAGTAGAGAGGCCCGGGTGGAAGTTGGCCGGGAAGGTTTTGAAGTTCAGGGATTTTTTCGAGGATCTGGAACAATAGGGACCGGTACATGCCGATCGTCGACTTTTCCAAGTCACCTCCCCGCGCATTGAAGAAGAAGGAGACGACGACCTCCTCTGTCATTTCTTTCCAAGCATTAGAGAGGATAAACTTCATCAATGTTGACTTCCCGGTTCCAGCCTTCCCCTTGATCCAGAGAAAACCATGATGCTCGGTGAACCTATCAGGGTCTAGCCAGCCAACGTATTCGGAGGTTTCCAAGAGCCATTTGCAAGTATCGAGGTGGGCATTCTTGATCGTCAACTGCCGGGCGTCGATTTGATCGAAACGCAATGAATCCATGAGCGTCCTCTTTTCATCGTCGATAAGTGAAAAGTTGTCGCTGAAGATTGAAGAGGCCTCTTCAGCCATAGACTGACACGCAGAAGCCGCAATACGCTGAAGAGCACTGACAACTTTTTTGTACTCCTGGTCGTCTAGTCCAGTGAAGCGACACATTTCCATGTGATTCTGTCGAATGTATTGAATTGTCTCCACGGATGATAAGCCGAGGCAGGATGATGTATCCTCAACAACCTGCATGTATCGTCAACCGGCGGTTGGCCGAGCTAGGTCTCTGTGATTGGAAATGTGGAAGCCTTACCTTGCGGTCATTCAGTAACTTGACGCCAAATTTCTCCTGGAAGGAGTGTATGATCCAGCTTCTCTCCTGGGCCATCGGGCCAAATACATCTCGGAGTTCTTTCAGGCGTTCCGATGTTGGCAGCAGGGTTTGGACAATTTGCTCCTCGATGGTGAACTGAGCAACCCTGATGACCTTCTCGACGGCCCGGTGGAGGAAGGCTCGGGGGTCTGCGCCGGCATGTGGCGTGCCGAAAAAAACTATCCCTGTTGTCGAGTTGAAGACTCTTTGAAGATGAGCCTGGCCTGGCTGACATGACTTGGACCTGCGCAGTAGCTCCTTGACCACAATTCCGCCCAAACTGTGGGCGACGAAGGCTATAGGTCTCGACGCGTCCAGCCGGCGGTCGGCTTCCAGGGAAAGAAGGAGTTCCCATGCAAATTCGCAGACTGTGCTTCTGTCCACATCGGATGCCAGCTTGTGCCTGACCCTTGAATCATATCCAAATGTCAAGACTCTGGCGTTGGGGAGGGCCAAAGGTACCAGATCTCGTGGCCAGTAGACATGTGACTTGGCTCCTTTGTGAGAAGAGAAGGACCGTGAGACGGCGCTGAAACTCAGAGTCTTCCGGGGCGATTTGAATGGTTCATTGGCTGCTTCATCGTTCGCTTCTGGCCCGGTCGCCTCCCTTTTGCAGGCCCACGTGCGCTCAGGGTGGCCAGTAAATCCGTGGACGAACACAATACTAGGTGTATTCGTAAGCTGTTGCTACTTGGGGACGCCGAGGGTGAGAACTTACTCCAACGTTGGTTTCGGCGGATCGAAAAGGACCGTCAGGCCGGTCTGCGGAACAGTGTCCGTGTAGTATTTGCCTTTAGGCTTATCCATCGCGATGCGAAGCCAAGCAGTGAGCTCGGGTATGTGGAGTCCAGAGTCGTACGAGCCTTGCAACTTGCCTCCATTTGTAGGCCAGCATGGCCTCTCGCGGTAGTAGGGCCCGAGGTGAGCACTTTAGTAGCGCCGAATGGGAGAAGTGTCGCAGCCTTGCTCTCATCATGAAGAAAGAGGGGTAGATGCATCCGCGACGCCCATGGCAGTGACTAGTGGGAGTGCTGCTTTCCCGCGCCTCAGCCTCGCGGGCTGAGCTCTGAAGCGGCAGGAAGGTGCGCAACAGGTGTGTGAGTGCCTTGCCATTGCACTGGTCCAAAGGGGTCAACAGGCTGTGGGTGGTGCTGCAGGTGGGCAAGGATGAGAGAAGCAAGAGAGCACTCCTTATCAGCCAGCCAATTGTAAAAGCAAAAGCATCTGAGCATCAAGAATGAGGTTTTCGGTTGAGAAGGAGCGGTCGTCAACAAAGTTGACTGACCCAGCGTCCCAGGTTGTGAGTGGCCAGGTGGTGTCAGCTGACATCTCAAATGCACAGGAGAGGGAGAAGGGAGGCAGTTGCAGCTCGCAAAAGCAACAACCTGCACCTTCCTCCGCAACCCACCTGCACTCGACCCTCTTTCGAGATCTGGTTGATGAAGCCATCGTGAGAATCGGCCGATCTCACCCAAGCCCACGCCAATGACGTTTGGCTGAGACAAAAGTCTCCAATTGCTCACTTGCGCAGCAGGCCAATCCAGCCCCCCGCTTCCCGCCTCGCAATTGTGCGAGCTGGCTGCAAATCCCCCCAGCGAACGAAGCCAGCGACACGCTTCTCCAATCACCCAAGACACCCTATGAGAACCCGCTCGAACCCCCGAGAGGAGCCCCGTTCGGCAGCGCGCTTCTTTCCACGTCAACATGCAGTTTCTCCATCGCCGTTCAAGGCACCGCATAGGACCGCCCAAGCCCAATCAAGCAAGCTCCCGCCACGCTGCACACAAGACCGCCTTTTCATCGCCCGCGTTCGCTGTGTCTGCCCTTTTCCACTTTGGTGTTTGTTGATTTCCCTGTGGTCACAAGCCCCGTTTTTCCCGCAGCGCTCTCTTACCTTACCTCCTCTCTCCCCCCTCCCCTTATGTGTTGGCTGATCCGATCTGCCCCCCTTCCGCCCTGTGTCACGTACAACAAACCTGACCGTCTCTGCCTGCCTTGCTTGCTTATTCCCAAAGGCCTCACTCATACTTATGAAAGCCCAACCCCAGCCCAACTGCAAAGCCAAAGCAGCAAAACCTGTTTTCCCCCTGAGCAAACCCACATCAGAACCACATACCAGATCTTGCTCTGCACAATCTCATACTCGCTCGGAGAATTTGATGCAAACCGCCCTCCAGTCATCTTCAACTCCAAACAAACAAAACCATCCCATCCCATCCCATCTCGTACCTACAAGTAGTCCTTTAAATCTCTCTCTTGGGCTCTTCCCTCCCCAATGTCAACCTGCGTCGTCCGCGAAGTAGCCTGGCGCGCCCCTGCCTGCGGCGCCCCAGCCTTCCCCCGCCCCAACGGCCGCACCCCTATCTGTGAAAAGCACCTCTGCCGCTTCGGCCGCTCCTCCACCGCCCGCGGGCCCCGCTGCTTCGAGGTCCCGCACCGTCTCGTCTACAGCGTGCGCGACTCGGGCGGCTTGCTCCCCGACGACAACGAATCCTACTTCTGCGAGGACCACGACCAGTACGCGTGCCGCGCAACGGTGGAGGACGGCTCGCGGTGCGCAGAGGAGCGCCTGTCGGGCTCCGAGTATTGCCATGGGCACGGGGAGTCGGTGTGCCGCGCGCGGATGCGCGGCGGGGCGTCGTGTCGGAGCGTGGCGATGGATGGGGCGGACTACTGCTCGCAGCACCGGTGCGGGAACGGGGCGGGCGGGCGCGGGCCCGAGGGCCACTGTCGGAACCAGAGGGCGCGGGGCACGGCGTTTTGCGATGCGCATGTTTGCATCTGGAGGGACGGGGACGGGAAGCGGTGCGATAAGCAGAGCCCGCATAAGAGCGCGTGCTGCGCGAAGCACACGTGCACAAAGTGCGAGTTTGGGTCCGAGGACTCGACGTCCAACTGCATATATCATCTCTGTGCGTTCGGGAGGAGGGGGAAGGGGCGGGAGTGGCCGCCGTGTGCTGAGACGGTGGATAAGGAGGGGTATTGCAACAAGCACTGCGCGGGCGGGATACAGAGGAGCGGCACGGTCGATCCGTCGAGGATGAGGCGGAAGACAAGGATGATTGAGGATGCGGTGGAGTACGTGCCGGCGGTTTACGAAGAGGACGAGACGGAGTACTTTTCGGATCCCGAGTATCGGCCCGCGATACCAGTGCCGAGGGTGACCAAGAGGGAGCGGAGCGGGAGCACCAGGATGATGAAGAGATTGGAATACAGGGTAACAGGGGACGCGGACAGGGGCGGGAGCAGTCAGGGCAGTTGGTCACAACATTCGGGGAGCTGGTTCCAGCATCACCAGATACAGCAACAGCAGCAGGGACACTCCCACTACCCTCAACAACAAGGAAGCTACCCCCAACAGCAAGGAGCGTACCCGCAACAACATCAAGGAAGCTGGTCTCAGGCCCCTCAGGAGTGGTCGTTGTCCTTGCGGCCCTGGAGGCCCTCGACACCCTACTAGGACGGAGCATTGCTTACGGACGATGGCGTACGACCGAAGACGATATTCGACTCCCTGGCGGAAGACGACGGCCTAGAGGGCTGCACACTTCGCGTCTATTGTGCTCGGAAGATTGACACAAGAAGCCAAGACGCAACAAGGGGATGGAACGGGACTGGACTGGACGGTGGTTGTCTGGACTGTAGTAATAGAGGCGGAATGGGCAGAAGGATAGAGAGAGGGATCTGGCGATCTGTAAGTTAGACAACCACCCCCATCAATACTGCTGATCAGATTGAATGGATCTTGCTCTTAGCCCCTGGCTGGAAGCAGAGCTCATAGGATGTAGATAATTATCGAAACTGCATATCTCCCAGCTGTTCGGAGTCTTCGCTTCCATCAATTCGATGAGTTATGACTTTGGAAGTTAAGGTGACATTGGTAATGAGCGGTTGGGTGTTGTTTGGTGTGAAGTGTTGGCGTCGTCGATCGCAACCCGGAACTACCAATTGTAGACTGTGATCGAGACAACTTTGCGGGTAATTAGAGATCGTGCCTTCTGGGCGGATCTGAGAGTCAACTGTGATTCCATTCCGGCAAATCATTCTGGCTTCCATCGCCGTGCATTTGTTTCACTGTGACCCTTCCAAGTTCGCTGTGACCGCTGTGCATTTCCAGGTTTCCGAGCTCGACGCTGTTTGGTGTCGTCAACTTCCCAATCACCAATGACGCACTCGCCGAACTGCCTGTTACGTCCTGCGTATGGCCAGGGCGGGTTGCGAAGCGATGACATTTGTCCGGGTGAACCATCCCTCCGGGCGGACGTTTCGTCGCATTCGCATTGGCTGGAACGGGTCCATAAGGCCGGGCTTATCTCCGCTAAATGCTAAATGCGCTGGCGTCCCGGTCGCACTCGCCAGCAGCCGGGTCCAGGACTGCCGCCTTCAGCCGCTGCACAGCCCAAGGGGTTTCCGTCAGGCACGCGGGGTGTCCCGAACGCGGCTTTCGGGCGCATAGACAAGTCCGCCAGACATTGGAATGCTGCATACTAAATACCAGGCACGTCAACGACTTTTCGAGCTGCCGATTATTGTCGCCATTCTGCTGCACACTATCAACGGTATCGCCTGATTGCCACAGCCCTCATACACAATGACCGAATACACTGGCGGCTCCCTTGAAGCGGACCATCTCTGCGTCCTAGTCCACGGGGTAAGTCGCGAACCTCCTGTCCTATGGTTTCAGGTCGCACGGCAGGTCGACTCAACTCGGGAAAATGATGCTAACCACGACACGTCGCAGCTATGGGGCAACCCAATCCACATGGCCTCTGTCGCCAAAACAATACGAGCACAATACCCGCCCGAGAAGGTCTACCTGCTGGTCGCGAAGCGCAACAGCGGGTCCTTTACCTATGACGGCATTGAGTGCGGCGGCGAGCGTGTCTGCCTCGAGATTGAGGAGGAGCTCGAGTCGATCAAGCGGCGCGGGGGCAACATCAAGAAGATCAGCATCGTCGGGTATTCCCTCGGAGGCCTCGTCGCGAGGTACGCGATCGGCCTCTTGCACGCGCGCGGAGTCTTGGACAACCTTGAATGCATGGTATGTGCTCTGACTGGAAGCGATCGCAAATATTATTACGAGCGAAAGAATACTAACTCATTTCCCCCCGTCGCAGAACTTCACTGCCTTCGCGAGCCCCTTTCTCGGCGTCCGAAGTCCCCTGAGGGGGTGGTGGAGCGTCCTCTTCAACGGACTCGGCGCACGCACTCTCGCCTTGTCAGGGCGACAACTCTTCGGCGTCGACAAGTTCCGAGACACGGGGAAACCCCTAATCGCAGTCCTCGCCGACCCCAAGTCCATCTTCGTCTCCGGCCTCGCCCGCTTCAAGCGCCGAACCCTCTACGCCAACATCACCAACGACCGCACAGCCGTGTACTACACCACCGGCCTCGACAAGACAGACCCCTACACCGACCTCGACAAGGTCAAAGTCAACTTCGTCAAGGGCTACGAAGACGTCATCCTCGACCCCATCAACCCCGTCGGCCCCGCCCCGCCAAAAGTCGTCGAGGAGCCCTCCGTCCGCGCAACCGCCACAAAATGGTTCCGCCGCATCCCCCTCATCCTCGCCCTCACCGTTTTCATCCCCATCGGCGTGGTCGCCTACCTCATCAACTCCGCCATCCAGACCTTCCGCTCGTCCAAGCGCATAAAACAGCACGAGAGCGGCCTCGCCGGCATCAACGTCAAAAACTACCGCGTCAACCTCTGGATCAACGAGATCCGCGAGGCCGTCGAGGACGCCTACGAGAACATGAACAGCAGCCAGCGGCAGGAGTATTTGCACTTGTCGGACGACGAGGGCGCGGACGGGGACGACTCAGACTCGGGGGAGGAGATTCTCGCGCTGGAGCGAAAGCAGTCGCAGCCGTGGAGGCCGACGCTGGCGCTGGCGCCGTATCAGTTTGCGGCGATTCAGACGCTGGATAAGTTAGGGTTTAGGAAGTACCCGGTGTGGATTCATAAGGTGTCGCATTCGCATGCGGCGATTGTGAAGAGGACGGAGAGGGAGAGCTTTGAGGAGGGGCAGGTTGTGCTTAATCATTGGGTGAGGGAGGAGTTTTTGCTTTGAGTGTATATATGTAAGGGGAGGGTGAAGAGGTTTTTGCTTTGAGTAAGAGGAGTATGAAGAAGATAGAGGTTTGGGGATTGGAGTTTAGCGGAATGGGGATACCCTGTGTTTTGGTTTTTATAGATATATGGGATGGTAGATACCGGAGGATATTCGTGAACGGGTGTTCACTTTATATGGATAATATACAGTCTAATATACAATCTTGAAAGATGGGCTTGTATTTTGATTTCCAGATTGTCCGGTATGGGGCTTGGAACTGGAGTGACTGACAGGTTCATGATCAACTGCTTTCAGGGGTTGTACACCTGAGGGGTTGAGGGTGGAAGTTGGGTCGTGACCTCGACAGTCCGTCCGCGTTGAACCACCTCCGTTTGGTCCTTCATCGGCAACCTGAAAAAATGACTTTTGACCAATTTTTACCTCGTTCAGTCTGGAAGAGTGTTAAATGATGAGCCGTCCATTTGGCTTCGCTCTCCAAAGAGCCAAGCCAGGGTTTGGTCAACACCAGGCATCATAGCTAACCCTGACACCATCCAGTGGTGTGAGAGTGTTTTGTCAGCCGTTCCACAATGCCAAGATCCCAAATTAGCCCGGCGGGGCCACATGCCGACCCGACGACATGGTTCAGGTGCGCCACCGTATGGTCCAAGCTCCTATCCCCCGAAAAACTTGTGGGCCATCTCTTCGCTTCCACGCCGACAGCAAAAGGGGTCGAAATCCACCGCGACCAACCCCAGATTCCTCCATTCCACCCTCAAGCCGCGACGGCATATGCTCCGAACCCTCGCAGGCTTCGCGATGCGCACCTCACGCGTCTCAAAAGACACCTCCAAGCTCTTCGACACCGTAAGCGAAGTGACCCTCCCCCGACGCTCCACTCGCTCCAGCACGAACCTCGCCCGCGCCTCGCCCACCAACACCAAGCCCTCCCTCTCCGACATTGAAGATGCCATCAAACCCTCCATCACCCCCTCTCCGCCCCCAGGGGGCTCGGTAACCCGCCTCACCACCACCGCCAAGCGCAAGCGCGCCACCACAACCACCAAAACCTCACCCTCGTCTCCCCCTCTCAAGATCAAAGCCGAAGCCTCTCTCGACTCCTCATCCGAAACCGAAACCATCCCCACCAAACCCCGTCGCGCCCCCCGAAAACCCGCCCGCAAAATCACCTCCCCCTCCGGCACCATCACCATCGCACCCCCCTCCGACTGGGAAGAAATCTACGACCTCGCAAAACAAATGCGCCTCCCCGGCGGCGCCGCCTCCAACGCCGCCGTCGACACCATGGGGTGCGAACGCCTCGCCGCGCCAACGGCATCCGCCAAAGACCGCCGGTTCCACACGCTCGTGGCGCTGATGCTGAGCAGCCAGACGAAGGACACGGTGAACGCGGAGGCGATGAAGCGATTACAAACGGAGATGCCTGCGGCGAGGGAGGGCGGGGAAAGGGGACTGACGCTGGAGAATATGTTGGCGGTGGATGAGGGGTTGTTGAACGAGTTGATTTGGAAGGTGGGGTTTCATAATAATAAGACTAGGTATGTGTTTGCGTGTCACGATGGGATGGGATGGGGAGATGGGGTGGTAGCTAACGGGTGCAGATACCTCAAGCAAGCGGCTGTCATTCTACGCGATCACCACAACGGCGACATCCCCGATTCGATCGAGGGGCTAATGTCCCTCCCCGGTGTAGGTCCCAAGATGGCGCACCTGTGCATGTCCGCCGAAAACGGGTGGAACCGCATCGAAGGCATCGGCGTCGACGTACACGTCCACCGCATCACGAATCTATGGGGGTGGCAGAACCCACCGTCCAAAACGCCCGAGGAAACGCGCCTGGCGCTGCAGTCGTGGCTGCCGCGGGATAAGTGGAAGGAGATCAACTGGCTGCTGGTCGGCCTGGGGCAGGCGGTGTGTCTACCCGTCGGTCGCAAGTGCGGCGACTGCGAGCTGGGCCTGCGCGGGCTGTGCAAGGCCGCGGACCGGAAGAAGGTGATCGAAGGGCGTAAACGCCGGGAGACGATGGTGAAAATGGAGGTTGAGGTTGGGGTAGATGAGGATGGGGATGTGGTGGTTAAAAAGGAGGAGGAGGAGGTTGTTCGTGAAGAGGAGACGAAGGTGATCAAGGATGAGGTTGTCAACGAGGAGGTTGTTAATATTCCCGAGGTGAAAGCGAAGCGGGCCGGCCGCAACCCCAAGCGGAGCGGATAACTTTATTTCTACCTAGAGCAAAAAAAAAGGGGGTGGAGGGGCGGAACTCAATGGTAGGATCGAGTGGGCCGGCGGCGGCGTGGCGCTCGCAACGGCGATGGATGGAGTATGGGGTCAAGGTCGCATGGTGTGTTGTCATTGTAAGCCTACTATACTAGCCTAATTGATACTCGACCCCGTGATACCCGGTGGTATGCATTTGGTTGCTAGCCTTGGACGGAAGCTCAATACAAAGATACGATATCGGAGTGTTTGACAACTGGTTGCGCGGTATATATGCATGTTGCTAATTCGGAGTATTTGTTGGAGATAATGGCATGGGATTTGTATGCGCACGCACGGGTAGAATCAAGCTCAGAAGTGGGAAAGCGGGAAACGTGATGGTGGTTCAAATGACCCCCCTACAAGGGGGTGTGGGTGGCATTGGTAATCGAAGAGCTGAGCTAACAGATGGCCTCCCTGTCATCCGTGCTGTGACGGTGATGACCGAGGCCCAAAATTGAGATCCTCGCAATAAATCCATCCCTGATTGAGAAGAGCCCCCCCTTTAATCCATCCAAGCCGTAAAAACATAGTTGATAGATAATAAATCCCCGAAACCCCAAGACGCCGTGCCTCCCTTCCTAAAAATAACATTACAATGTGAGAAAGCTCTTTCTCTCTATCCTATGCCCCGAGGCACGCGCAGTTCTCTGGGTGTCTGGTGCATTAATGAACGCGACATCGCACTAGTGACAAGTCGCTTCCTTGCTTGGTCGTGAAGAAGATGTGGGTACGAAGGTGAGGGCGATAATGATGTGATGTGTCGGGTGGGGCCGATGCTCAGTCAGTCGGCAATCGCGAGCTTGGTGGATCGCTTGCGCCACTGCCGCTTTCGTGCTCTCCGAAGAGCGGCACCGGTCAACGGTCGGGCATTCGGAATGGTGATGACTCTCTTGTCACATCGTGGGTCGTCTTGGCGCTGCGATGATCGGAATGCGTCGGGGCGCACAGCCGGGCCGCGGCGAGCTCGTCTGCTCCCGGGCGACGGCCGTTTGCGTGGGCGGTTGGGGTTACACGCCTCGAATGACTTGGGTTCGCTCCCGAAATAGTTGATTGGCATTTTGCTCGAACGCCTCCTTTTTGCACTATGTTTCGGGGACGAACGGAAACAGATGTCAGCCAAAGAGTCATCTTCGGATAAAACGTCTGACAGGCCGACCAGCCACCACTGCGGCTCATCTCGTGCTTCTGGAGGGCAACGTGCAAGGCTCCCGGCGCGGGCAGCGCCGACAACGGGGTTGCTACTTACGTCTTCCAGATTCTGGCACTTGTGATCCTCCAACAGGCGGTGGTTGTTGCAGTAGTGACCATTGCAAAAGGCGCAGTCTCCTGATATCCGTTGGGCAGCCGACTTGCAGTCGCTGAAGCTGCACTTGATCTTCCTGGGAGGCATGTTGGCGGTATGGTGTTTCGGAAGAGGTGATGGGAGATTCGGAGGATGCGGTCGCGTGATGCGGTGTCGCAAACGTCAGGTGGTTGGTTTGTTCGCCGGAAAAGCTGTCCGAGGTAGTGGTGACGAAACCGGATGTGCGGTGATGAGTACTCGACTCGGTCGTGTGGATACGAGGTCGAAGGCGGGTGTTGATGATGGGAAGGTAAAAGGAAGGGAGAAGGAGGGTCAAGAGTTGGCGAAAAGGGGCCGGGTGCGAGGTTATAACAGGACGAGGTGGAGGTCTGCCCGATGACAGCAACACAACTCACGTGGCGTCAATCCAAGGACATGCACTTGGACATGTCCGGGTGGCCAGGTCACTTCTCAGGCCGCTCAGGCCGACTAGGGTGGAAATAGCTGGAAACCGTTCGACCCAGACCGGACCAGGCAGCTGGCGGGTGAGGCAAGCCGTGGGGCAAAAAATGAGGAGCCCGCAAGGGAAGGGAAAGCACAGCAATCATCAGTACGAGAGCCACTTCAGATCACTTTTTTGTATTGTTGTACACCGCCCGTGCCGGTAACTAACGTGCAACAAGGAAGGGATGTCCGGACCCGTCGTTTGCGCTGCGCTGCACTGCAAAAGTAGGGGCGGGCAGCGCAGCAAATGTGTAATCGGCCGCGGCGTCCTAGGAGCGGATCCTGCGGGATGGGTGTGCTGGATATCAGATAGTTACATTCTTTCACTGCATCAAATTCTTGATTGGGGCTTGCAAGGCCTGCATTGCCCGCCTGGTAATCCCAATCTTGCTTCTCCGACAGTGCCGCTGCCGGCGGCGGATATCTCCACCCCTCCCTGCCTATCAATTAGCGGTTCCCGGTACGGTACCTTGAAAGCCACCTGCAGGGACATCCCTTCCGGTCGTGAGGTTCCAAGCATCGGCCTCCTCGACCTCCATCGTCTCAGCTCTTCCTCGCATCCGGGCTGCGCGAAGGTGTGCCGCGGCGCTGAAATCTCCAACGTAGCTGGCTGGCCCATGGTTCCCCAACCCGTCCATGGGATCTCGATGCTTGTGTCCCAGCACCGGGGTTCGGTTCGTATCCATCGTTTTGCAGATGTAGGCCAAGGCACTCCTTCCGCCCGTGGCTTCTGGGCCTTCTTCCATCGACACGCACACTTGAAGCCCAGATCCGAGCTCGTTCCCCTGGGCATTCTGGTCGGGTCTTCTCAACGGCCGCTTTCTCAACACTATTATGTCCCGCTAATGTAGCAAATTGCTGGCGTCGTGCCAGACGACGGCCCGCGCATTGCACCATTGACAGCCTTTCGCTTCCCCATCGTCATTTGTGTGTAAGTGGTCCCATTCGAAGCGCCAGGTCTCTGCCTTTACCGGTCGGTCATTCCGTCCCATCAGGTCATGGACTGACCGCCAGCCGCCCCGCGCCCTAGACCTGCCCCTAGGCCTGCCGGGCCCTTGGTGACAAAGGACGGGGCCGCTCGGCGTGTCATGGATCCCGTTGACATTTCCCCCATCATGTTCCATGCTCGACCTGGCCTGTGCAGCTAGCTGCGTTGCGCTACATCTCCGTATCTATCTACTCACTACTCACACGGCGGTGCCTCTGATCACACACACACATACAGTCGCAGTGGCCTAAACCCGAGCATCACATCGCATCCATCCATCCCACCGCCGTCGACTACCTGTCGGCTGTCTCACCGCCAGCCCCGGCATCCCAATTGCTAAGTAGCCAAGAGGGCGCTCCACGAATCGCCTGGGAACACGAAACTCCCCTCGATATGTTGGTGCGGGGGGTTTTGGTTTTGGGCATACACTGCTCCAGTCGAGCTGCAAATTACCAACGCAACGATGCACATGGACGCTTTCGAGGGGACAGATCTAGCCATCTGGACATCGAATACGTGGTCGGGCCGTGGCGATCCATCCAGATCCCCCTAACCGGCGCCCGATGGAAAAAAAAGAAAAAGGAGGGCGGGGACATGCGACCACATCCGAGCCGGGACACCGCTTCCCCCATATGACAGATGCACTAGCACGTACACTACACCCAGCGGTGTAAGTCGAACAACAAAAAAAAACACAACCTATCCCCAACCATTTAGAGAACCTCAATGCCCGGTACCCTCAAAATAATCCCTCCAGCCACTTCCATCCTGCGTTATCCATGCCGATCTGTCCCATCAGCGCCAATGGCCCTTTCCCAACTTCACAACTTTGCAAATGCACAACCCGCGAGTCAATCACTCCCACCCACTTTGGCGCGGAACCTCGGCCCATAGAAGTCGTCAGCTCGGAGCTCTCCCGTGACGGGTTCATCCCTTTCCGGCGAGATCTCGTCATCATACATGCTCCACCGCCATCGCCTCATGGCAGTGGGGGCCCATCTTACTCGGACATCTTGGTTTCACGGGTCTGCTTCCTGCCGTCTGTTGTGGCAGATGCAACAAGACATCCTTGTATCACTGAAGGCAAACCGTCGCTGGCTCCAAGAGCAACGAGCATGCTTCCACGCCAATTGATGCCTTTGGAGTGTTGAGTTAGTTGCCTATAGACTGTGGTATTGTACAACCAGTCTAAGTGTGAAACCACATTGGTCACGGTTGCACTCCCAACCCGTTGCACGGTAGCTTGATATCTGTAACCGCCTGCTCTCTCCCATTTCCCTATTCGCTAACAAGATTTACAATAGCTCGTCCAGCACACCGCGGCTTTCCAAACTCCTTTTGGGACATTTCCTTTTCCTCTTTGGGAAATCTACTCAAGCATGTTCACCACGGCGCGGATGCAGTCACCCTGCTTCATGACCTCGAAAGCCGAGTTGATCTCCGCGAGGGTCTTCCGGTGGGTGATGAACTCGTCGACCTTGAGCTTGCCCTCTAGGTAGTCGCCGACAAGGCCAGGCAGCTGCGAGCGGCCCTTGACACCGCCGAAGGCACAGCCCTTCCAGACACGACCAGTCACGAGTTGGAATGCTATTATAGGCACCGTCAGTCAAACGTGATAAGATGAGAAATAGGCATGGAAGAGAAGAACTCACGTCTGGTGGCAATCTCCTGACCAGCAGCCGCAACACCAATGATGATGCTCTGGCCCCAGCCCTTGTGGCACGCCTCGAGAGCAGCACGCATGACGCTCACGTTGCCAGTGCAGTCAAAGGTGTAGTCGCACCCGCCGTCCGTCAGCTCGATAAGCTTATCGACAATGGTCTGCCCCTTGAGCTCAGTCGGATTGACGAAGTGGGTTGCGCCAAACTTCTTGGCCCACTCCTCCTTGGTCGGGTTGACATCGACAACGATGATCTTGCCCGCCTTCTGCGAAACAGCACCCTGGATGACGCTCAGACCGACGCAGCCAGCACCGAAGATGGCAATGTTGCTGCCCTCCTCCACGTTGGCCGTTATCCGCGCGGCGCCGTAGCCCGTGGTGATGCCGCAGCCCAGCAGGCAGGTGCGGTCCATGGGCGCATCGGGCTGCACGGCCACGACGGAGATGTCGGCGACGACGGTGTACTGGCTGAAGGTGGAGGTGCCCATGAAGTGCAGCAGGTCCTGGCCGCGGGCGCGGAAGCGCGACGTGCCGTCGGGCATGACGCCCTTGCCCTGGGTGGCGCGGATCTTGCCGCACAGGTTGGTCTTGCCGGACTTGCAGAACTTGCACTCGCCGCACTCGGGCGTGTACAGCGCCACGACGTGGTCACCCGGCTTGACGTTGGTCACGCCCTCGCCGACCGACTCGACGATGCCCGCGCCCTCGTGGCCCAGCACCACGGGGAAGGCGCCCTCGGGGTCCTTGCCGGACAGCGTGTAGGCGTCGGTGTGGCAGACGCCCGTGTAGTGGATCTGGATGCGGACTTCGTGCGCGCGTGGCGGGAGCACCTCGATGTCCTCATAGCTGAGCTCTTGGCCCGCGCCCCAGGCGACGGCGGCCTTGCAGGTGATGGTCTGGGTGGCGATGGGCTCGAGTCAGTTTTTTTTGTTCGTGTCTGTCTCGGTGGTGGCATGGGATGGCATGGGATGGGATGCCAGTTTGGCAAAGCGACGAGGGGTTGGTTGGATGGATGGATGGAGGGGTAAGCTCACCTTGCCGACAGTCGACGCCATCTTTGCAACTGCTTTGGTAGGTAGGTAGGCAACTCAGATTTTTGCGAAGGAAGATTAATTGAGTCAATTGGAATTTTCTTGCAACCAGTCGTTTTGTTGTTTTTTGGTTTGTGTTTGTTTCTTCCCCCTTCCTGTCGATTTGATGATTGAAGGTGGGCGCACTGCGCAGGTCATTACTTTGATGCAATCAACCCCGCTTCTCTAACGTCCCCTCCCTCCCTTTTCTCCATTGCTGAGGGTGGGGTTCCGAGAGAATGCCGGCAATGCGGTTGATAGGCGTGGTTCCCCGACGGGGCAACTGCCAGTTGGGTAGGCTTCTTACGTCCCGCACTCCCGTCACCGCGCCTGTTTATCCTGGAGGCTGCACTGGGTGCTCGGTGATTTCGCGGCATCTGGCTGGCTACGGTGCTTGTTGGAGGGCTTTGTTTTGTCATCTGGGGGGGGGGGGGGGGTTCTATCTGTGTTATCGCGCTTGGGTTTTGTCGGCTCGGCAGTTTTTGTTACTACCGAGAGTGACACTTCAGTCCGCCCCCGGATCTCGCCGGCCTTTTGCGGTTGACAATGTGTCCTTTTTTTTGGTCTTGATAGCGGTGGGGGCCCGGTGGGCTCGGTTGCTTGGAGGAGTGATTGTTGACATATAAACATCACTAGGGGGAACGATGGCAGCTCTTCGTGGCGGTTTCGCTTTCCATTAACGCTTTGTAAGGGCTGGCTGGTTGGGTGGGTGTGTGGTGTGTGGTGTGGCATAGGTGGGCATCTGAGTTTGTCTAGGTCCTGCTGCTGCTGTAGTGCATGGCTGGTGGATGCAGGGCTGATCGATGCAGAGCCTCTTCCCTGTTGAGGGTCTAGGGGGGGTGTGATGCACAACATGTGTTGCTATTCCCGTGTCTGGGAATGGCGTTCTGTTTCCTGTGTGTCTAGCGCCATTGCTAGGCCAGACCCCGAAAGCTACCTCTCTCCAGTGTGTTGGTGGTCGGAGGAATAGGGGGTTGCGGGAAGCCGGGAAATAAATGACCCTTGGGCGATGATAAGACGGGGGGTTTTATTTACAAGGCGGGATTTCTCCCCGTTGTTGCAACTGGCGGGTATATTGTTCGGCGCTGAGCATATAATCCTCCCGTTGGTCGTCATCGCACGTCATTTACTTGGACGAGAATATCACGGACCGGGCAGCGTTGGAAGGCAAGAACCATCGATGTTCGGTTTTGCGGTTTCGGTTTCGATCTCGGTTTCGTCAACTGGCTTTGATGGATTGACTTTCTGTCTGTCCATGATGTCAAAAGCAAACTGAGTTGCCTGCATGTTGCAACTCGCAGCTGTAACTGAGGTAGCGGCGCTGTCAAACGCTCAGCGAACCCAAGGCAGGAGCCATGCGGCGGGCTACTCCATCTGAAGGCTGCCCTCCCTTAGCCTCGATCGGGAAGCAGATTGACATGCCTCGCAGCGCAGCCACGTGAGAGCAGAGCCTAGTGTAATGCGCGTTGGGCATCACATGAAAGGGTCAAAAGCGACAAGTTTGTCACGTCGGGCGCTCGGGGGCTTGTCAAGGGGCGCGATGCGGGGTGCAGCTGGCTGATTTCTCCGGGTCTCGGAGCTTGGCGAACCCGTCCGTGTCCGGGGAGCGATTCGCTTCCGTTGCTACCGGTCGGTCCGTGAGGTCATTTTTTGTATTCTGATAGCAACACCAGAATCTACACTACCTAAAGAAAAATTCCCCTTGAGCTAATACCTACCGTAAAAAATAAAATAAAAACAAAATGGCCATCGTCGCCCCGCCCGACCCCCTTCCCGAGTTCGTATACAAAATCACCCCCACGGCGCCGCCCGAGCCTATCCCCGAGGCATATCCGCTGTCGGATCTAGACCGGCAAGATGGATTCGTGCACCTGAGCACCGCGAAGCAGGTTAGTTAGCCTCCCACATTTCTCCCTCAGTAAAGACAAATGGCACTCAGGCGGATACTAAACCGCTACAGATCCCCACAACCGCAGACCTCTTCTTCGCCTCTTCCTCATCTTTCTATCTCGTTAAACTCCGCCTTTCCAACTTTGAGCCGTCCTCCGTCAAATGGGACGAAGTGCCCGGCACGAACGGGTGTCCGCATTTGTACGGCAACTTCGGGGGTAAGGACGTTGTCTCGTTCAAGGAGGTCGTCCGTCCGGACGGGAAGACTTGGAGCGAGGCGCTCCAGGCTGAGAAGGAGTGGTTGGTGTGACTCTATCCTGTTAGCATCACGGCTTCAGACCCCGTTAGAAGATGGCAAAGCAACAATACAACCCATACCAGGCTTTTATGTTCCATTCATTCCCATTACAGTTACACCCATGCATAGCGGATCTCTCTAGTTGGCTTGCTTTCATAGCCAACCCGGTACAGTTTACTCTAACATGTCCATCCTCGGCCGATAACTTTCGCCATTTGGCAGAGCAGAGTCTATCTCCCCCAAATACGCACACAACAAAACGAGCCTCAGATGGACCAAATACCTCCATCCGCCTCGGCCAACCAAAGTCCAGCCAAATCCTTTGCCAAGCCCAGTCTCAGTCTCCTCATCACATACTCTCCCTTTGTATCAGCCGGCATGTTCTTCCGCCAGTCCCATCCCCTCTTGACGTTCTTGGCCGGCCCAGCGCCAGGGCCAAGCGACTTCTGCAGCTGACTGACCATCATGGAGCTTCCACCGAGGACGTAGCTCCCAGAGATATTCCCCGTGCTCTTCATGAGCAGATCAGCAGGCGTACTTCCTTTCAGGCCGCCCGGAGTAGCTGCCAGCACGACCTGCAGGAATTCCTCGCAGGCGCTCTTGACCCGGTCACCGACCTCGTGCAAGTCCTCAAGGGCCTTGAGCATAGTGTCGATGTGATCAAGCGTGATGGCTGGCTGGCCTGCCTGTCCGTGGTGGATGTTGGTATTATCCGGGTTCGTAACAAAGGCTGTTGCTTCGCCAAGAAGAGCAAGCAGAAAATCCTCGCTGACGATGCCATCCCGGGTTTGGTCAAACAGACCGCCGCGGATGTTGTCATCCGAGCTGGCGATGACGCTCACCAGGGCAGCTGCTGCTTGCTGCCTGGCAGCGGTGCTTCCATCCTCGTTGTCGCGGAGGTCGTAAAACTGCCTGAGCGAGGCGTAGCCACTGAGCATCTTGCCCAGGAGCTCGGCGGCTTCGAGGTCCTGCTTGGCGCACTCCTCAAGTGTCTTGTTACGGTCAGCAAGAAGGCGTTGCAGGTATGGGTCGAGTTCGCTGGTGTGAGGATAGGCCGTCGACTGGACGAGCGAGTATGAGATGAGAAGATTCATCACATCGCGAACCTTGTTAGGTCGATGTGCCAGGGCATAGTACCACATGGCTTCTCCGTACCGGTGGGAGTCGCGCTTGAGGATCTCCCCGTATGACTGCATCGCTGTTAGCCTCGCTCCTCTTCATCAATACACACTTGGGCAAACTTGCCTCGGCCGTCTCCTCCGCAAAGGGAATCATCCCCAGACTGTTCAACAACGCCCAGATTCGATCGACCGTCTCGCTCGAGTCAACGTGCAAGCTGTCGAGCAGGTGTCGTACCAACAAGCCCACCATCTCCTCAGAGCGTTCGTGGGAGTCCATCCGGCCGAGAACGTTGATAGCTAACTCCCAGCCGTCCTTTGAGGCCCCAGTCTTGTCTCGTACAGACGAGAGTTCTGCATAGTCGGCGAGCGCTTGCGAATACTGCACCAAGGTACTGTCCTTGATACCATCGACCTCATCCGGAGCACCAGGATCCATTCCGAGAACCTCAAGATCATCCATGTCCAGATCCTCAAACCCGAACGCGCCAGTCCGTCGGTGTGGTGGAAGCCATCTTCCCAGCGAGGCAATCTCTGCCACCGCAGACGCAATGGGCAGAGACCAACCCCGGAGCAGACCAATGACCGCCTTGATATTATCCTCAAAGACACACGCCATACCGACCTCGAGGGGACTTGTCGAGTTGTAATGGAAGTCTGAATCTAGGGTAGCATGAAACGCCCGTGCCAGCCTGTCGAGGTAGCTCTCAACATCCGAGGCCCCATTGGACGCCAGAACCACCGCCTGTGACTTGGATAGCGACGCAGGCATGCCGTTCTTCTCTGGCCGCCTCTCATCCCACCACCCGAATAATCCGACGGTCGCCTCGCACCAATCTTGGGCCGCCCCCATGATGGCATCCTGAGACCCGAGGACGATGTCGAACACAATATTCAGGTTCTCGTAGATTTCCCACGGCACCTGGCTCTCCGCGCGTCGTGCGAGACCCGCCATCGACGACCGGCTTCTAGTCGAGGCCGCAAACGCGGAGTCGCCCAACGCGCTGCCCTTGCCCTCCGCAAAGCGCCGCAGGTGCTCCAGCGAACCTTGTGCTCGCACGCGGAAAAGCGTCCAGTCACTGCTCCAGATCTCCCAGTTCCCCTCGAGTGCAGGGCAAGTCTCGAGCATCTTGATGGTATCTTCAGTCGCGCGTTCGACGTTCTCCAAAGCCTGTCCGGTATATGACAGTTCGGTGCTGCGTTGACTCCGTCTGACACTTTCCCATCCTGCTTCGGCAAGAAGCCTCATCGCGACCTCCACGTTTCCTCGGAGCAGGGAGATGAAAATAGACTCCCAGAACAGGCTGTGGCATGCCGGACTGGGGCGGTGCCGCATAACGTCGTCGATTTGCTGAGCGTAGAGGTTATGATATTCGTTGAGCCACCCGAAAAGCGTGGCAGGAAGCGGCTCTGGCTTTTCCTGTCCGCCATCCTCATATCGGCTGTGGTGAACTTGCAGCGCCAGCTGCGCCAGGTAGTTTGCCTTCTCGAACGGCAACGCCTGCGGCCCGGGCCCAATCTCAGCATTGTGCTCCTGGTCGTAATCCGGGAGCTTGTCAACATAACCCTGCCACAGCTGAGCGACCCTGCTAGCGACCGTAGCCAGCGTATCCTCCAGCTTCTCCTCATCATCGGCCTCTCCCACGCCGTCGTCGTAAAGCCGGTTGATCATGGCCTCCGTTCCCAAGATCACCTGCGGAGCCTCCGTAAGCTCCGCGGTGCCCATCTGCGTGTAGATATCCTTCGCCAACGCTGCAGCACGATGATCGCGCCTCCGCGCCGCGCCCGCATTCATCGACGACGCCCTGAAAATATCCTCCGCCTCGCGCCTCACGCGCTCCGTCGCAGCCGGCGTATTGAGCATCATCAAGTCCGACTCATCGCCAATCTCCCCCCTCAAATGCCGCGGCGTCGTCGTCGGCATGTCCAGCCACATATCCGCATCGTAATCCTCATGCACCTGCCGCTGCTGCTCCCTGACATTCTCCCTCCCCCCACCCCTCTCTTCCTCTTCATCATCCTCCTCCTCCTCATAACTCTCATCAAAATCCATCGCAAACGTCCCCGGCCTCCGTCCCCCAACCGGTTTCGCCACAACCTCCTCCTCCTCCTCCTCCTCCTCCTCCTCACTCTCCTCCCCCGCCACAACCGACCGACTCAACCCCGAAGGCCTCCCCACCGCCTTCCCGCGAATCGACCTCCCCAACGGCACCGCGCTCTTCTTCTGTCCTACCCCCGCCCCCGACCCCGCCGAAAACAAATTCTTCGTCCCACTCGCCCCTCCGCTCGGATTAAACCCACTTCCCCCTTGCTGCGTCTTCGAACTCGTAGTCGTCATACCGCGCATGATCGAACTCCCCATAAACGACGCGGTCGGCGCCCCCGCGGGCGTGAAGCTCCCCGCCGAAGAGGGCGGCGGACCCGCGGGCGTCGTGGAGGGGTCCTCGCCAAACGCGGCAAACGGGCGGCGGGCGCCGCTCCCGCGCGAGCTCCTATCTGGCGTGGAGGGCGGCGAGGAGCTACCGGCGGGGACCTGGAAGCGGCTCGACATGGCTTGTTGTTGGTGGCGGCGCTGGGGCTGTCCGGTGCGGTTTCGTGATGGTCGTGGTTGGGTTTAGTTTGGGATCGACCGAGGACGGATGTTGGATTGGTGCAGATGAAAGCGCCGAGGTGCGATTGTTCAGGTCGACTGCATGCTCGTCGGCGGCGATTCGCGGCAGGTATTTCCGTGATGCGCGTTGATCAATTAGAATTGGCCGTTCGCGAGGTTTGGTAGCGTTGTGGGTGGAAGCTGTTGAGAATTTACGCTGGCTTTGATGCGCTGCAGCAGCTCCAAAAACAGGTGGAAGCTGCTGGCCCTTGGGCACAGACGCGACTTTTTTCGCTGGCGCGGCGCGACACGGCAACTTCCGTTTTAAACACACCCCTCGAGCGACGTCACATTAGAACCTTGAAGATGGAATGCAAACAGCAAAAAGGTCACACACGAGGGCAAAAACTCTCAATGATCGTAGGTAATAGTTGTAGTAGTAGTAGCACATTTAGCAGATATTAGGTCAGGTCTCTCTCTCTCGCTTCATACACATTGAGCCATCTTCATCATCCCGCAATATGCCATTCCAGGTCTTGCTCCCGTCCAGATTACTCCATCCTTCTGCTTCCACCGCTACTTCCAGATATCCCCTCAACCTTTTGTTTCGCGCACACATCGTCACAGGTATATAATAAAGGGAAAAGAAAGATCGGATCAGCGCAACATGTAGTTGATTGTCCGACCGTCATCGAGTAACAAATCAAATCTCGTCTCCTGCTCCTGCTTCTGCTTCCTCACTCGCCAGAACTACCTGGTTCCGTCCGTCGCTATGGCTGCCTCATCGAATCGGTAAAATAGCAACACGACGCCGGTCCGATGCCAAATCTTTCTCTCGGGGATACATGACACATTATGTATGACTGGGTGGGGGGTTTGAACAAAGGGAAGTTGCGTTGCGCATTGAACATTGGTGGGTATTGTAGGGTAAGAGTGAGAAGTAGGGAAAGGCGGCCATCGCCGTCATCTTCGGTGTCTGCTGAGCTCCGCCTAGGCGCTCTGGGGCAGTGTGATGTCCTTTTCACGCGCAAAGCTGAAGCCTCTGGATCGAGCACTTTCCACCTGCGGGAGACCCTGCAGCCCGAATTTCTCCAAGCCCGAGACCCCGCTATCGGCCTCGCCGTAGACGATACCCAGACCACCCGCATCCTTCTTTTGGGCCCCTCGGTTTTCGTCGCCGGCCTTATCGTCGACGGTCTCGTCCAGGTTCATCAGGGCCGGCGGCCTGTGGCGCATCTGTCGTGCCTTCGCCAGAGAAATCGTCTTCTGCTGGTAGGTGGTTGTGATGACCTGCGTATCATCGCGATCAATAGTCGCCTTCATGAGGGCGGCCATCCACAATCTCCCCTGCTTGATATTCGGCACCGCAAAGTAGTGTACCGTCGGCTTCGTGAAGTTTACTGCGCGCGAAAGACCGGCGCGCGGAGGAACAAGCTTGAAGATGAAAATCGAGTCAGCCTCCTTGATTGGGTCGCGTTCCGCTTCGGTGGCCGCGAGAGTGGGAACGTGGCTGCCAGCAGGAACTGCTGGTGAGCTTCCGGCTCCCGTGAGGGTAGCGTGCAGACCAGTGAGGCGCTCATTATCGGCAGGCAGGACTCGGTGGAACGAAATATCGATAAGGCCCCGCTCTTGATCATCATCCTCCGAGTAGTAGTACGCGAGCCGTCTGCCCTTGAGCACAAAAAGTCGTGGCTTCCACGTAGTCATCAAGTTGGCGCTTCTCTTCTTCATCCAGCCGCTGTAATCGGCGTCCATCATCGCTTCCCTCGGTGTGATCTTCTGAAGGCCGCGCGTGTACGCACTGGTCTCCTTCTTCGTCTTCTTGCGGCTGCTGCGGCTGGCTGCAGTCGTTGCTGTGCTCGGGCTCTTCGCAGCATCGGGGGAGTCGAGTTCAAAACTTGGGCCGACAGAAGGAGTGCTCGATCCAGTGCGAGAAGGCGAGTAAATAGGGGAGTCTTTTAGCGGCGAGTCGATTGGCGAGGCAACGATCTTGGACCGCTCGTTGCCAGTCACGGCGTCAGAAGCGGCCCTCATGCCGCCGAGTCCACTCCTCAGCATCATGCCGACGTTGTTGAAATCCGGATGGTTTACCTGGCTCAGCCGCTTGATGGCGGAGTTTCTCGCGGATGATTTTGCTTGGTCCGGCGAGCCATCAAGTTTGGTTACTGTGGGCGGTGGGTTGTCCTTAGCCACCGGGGCTGGCCGTATTGACTCCACAGTGACGTTGGATGCTGACCGTCTGCCTGCCATCCCATAGTATCTCTGTGCTGCTGGTGAGATCGAGTCTCTGTCACGCGACGAGTCGACACTACCAAACCTCGAGTGCCGAGAGAGCGCCGTCGCGCTGCGTACTCGTTGCTCGTCCGCGTAGCTGGTTTTCGGTGAGGTTGGACCGACACCACCGCTGTCGCGCTTTTTCAATACGTTGCGGCGCCTAGAGTCTGCATCGGTGCCGGAAAAGTATCCCCGCTCAAGGTCCACGGCCGAGTCCTGGAGCCCTGTGTCCGTTGCGGCCCCGTCCTGGATTCCTGCGGAGGACTGAGGACGCTGCATGAATGCGGTTGCGCTGCCCAGCGTCCACCCCCTATCGAAAGACGGCTGCTTCTTATGAACAGGCTGTTCTGGCTCCTGCTGTTGCCCAAACTGTCCCCCCAGAATCTTTGGTGTTGCAGCAGCCGAATTCAGGGACGTTGCGCTTGGACGAAAGTCGGTCGAAGAGTGGCGGCGGGAGTGGTGCAAATCTCGGATCGATGCAGCAGACGGCCGTTTCTCGTGGAACGTGCGGGTCGGGCTGTCAAGGAGAGGTGATATCGGCGAAACAGGCATGGCGGGTTCGAGCTTTGGCGTTTGCGAGAGGCGTTTTGTTTGGAGGGAAAGTGTCCTGCTTTCCGTCGGTGTGAACCCTCGGCTGCTAGTCATGGTGTTCGTCCTGCTGCGTCCCTTCGCATCCGAGCCGGCCTCGCTTCCATAAGTTTGTGTTGACCTCCTCCCGCCTAGCCCGTTTGCTTCGTCCTGCAGAGACTTGATCTTCTGCCACGTCTTCAATCTCCTTCCCACCGAGCCCAAGTCGAAAGCTTTGATGAAGAGCGATGTCTGGTCCATCCCCAAGATTACCTCACCCGTAATTTCTTGGTCTCGGAACACTTCGCAGTGGTGTTTCTCGACTCCGGCCGTAAACAGGTACTCGGCGACCTGATCTGCGGACCAGGATTCCACCTCTATCCGCGAATGTGTACCCTCCTCCTCCTCATCGGTTTCCTCGCCCTGGATGTACGAAATTCTGTGATCGATGTGGGAACTGTACTCGCTGCCGGAATCGGTGGCGTTCCGTAGGGCGCCATTGCTGTGGGGCGATCCCATCTCCGTCATGTGCTCGTCAATAACATTTAGGGTCTCGTGAAGGACATGACTATCTGTACTAGAATTAATCCGCCCGAAACCGCCCATCGCTGGAATTGAGGGGAGGCTGGATGAGTACGTGGACGGTGGGCCGCCGCTGGTTACTGTCGTTGACTTGAAGGAGCTCAGCGGCAGGGTGACGGGATTCTGCTGCGGCTCGGGGATTTGGATCGGTTTGCTCTCGGTAGGGGATGCTGTGGTCGACTGCGTTTGTTCATTGGCCACTTCCGCGAGAGGTGCCAGACCCTGAGGTTTCTTCGGCGTGCTGGTCGTAATCGGTCGGGGCGCCGGCCTTGTGTAGACTACGTGGTGTCAGCCTGGAGAGACACAGCTTGATGCAAACGCAAACGAACCTTCGGGAAAGAGGCCGCTATTGCCATTGACCAGGTGTTTGCCCAGAAACCAGCCATCCCCAAACTCATCGTCGCGCTCGATCAATTCCACTCGGTCGCCTTTGGCCAAACTCAGCTCGTCGGAGCTGCGGGCTTGGAAGTCATCTAACGCGCAAAGCAAACACGTCAATACCATTCAACGACGGGAGGTTTCCAGGGGCAGAGCGCCATGCATTACACGACAGTGCACATGACAAACAATCGCGAGATGAAAATCGCGGACAAGACTGGGAGACTCACGAATCACCACCAGAATGTCGCCCACATCGGGCTTCGGATTAGGTGCCGCCATCGCTCCTCAGTTCGATGGTAGCGGAGTTGCTGCGCGTCGGCGTCTCCAGCGATGTCGTCAAAAAAAAGAGATGCGTTGTTCAATCGCAGCCTACCCGGCTGACCGGTCGCGGTTTTTTGCTTTCCGTGCAGGGGGAAAGGACGGATCAAGGCGGGCGGGGGATCGCCGATGAAAAGGGTAAAAAAGTCAAGCCTCGGACCCGACGTCGACGCAGAGGGCTGGGGGTCGCTGCTGGACGAGTGGGAAAACCAGGCATTCACCCGAGAAAAATCAAGGTTGGGGTCTGGAAGGAACCTTTGGGACGACCCGTACGTAGTTGAGTGTATCCCCAAGCAGAGCCTGGGCTGGAAGCGCGGGCGGGACGTTTTGTCGTAACAAAAAAAAAACGAAGAAAGCGATGTGGTCTTAGCGGCGCCTCCTTAAGCAGCTCCTCCCATGCTGGCTGGACAGCTGCAGATACGTTAGATCTATTCCCAGGTACGTCGTTGGGCCTCTGTGCTTTGGTGTCGCCCGAGGTAGCATGCAGGCTGGGGCAACCTTACAGGTTCGTGGCAGGTGCTGTGAGGGCGGCAACCGGGGCTGGGAAGCGTCGAAGGGTTCGGCGGCGCGGGATGTCGGTTGCGGTCGCTGATTGGGGAGGCAATCAACAGGCGCGGAGGTTGCGTGGAATGCCGTTATTGGGTCTCGTCAGACGGGTTACCCTAGAGGTCGGAGAACAGAGCTGTGTGTGTGGTCTTGGGACCGAACGGGATGTCAAAAAGACGGGGAATCCGCCGCTTGGTCATGAAGAATTCAAGATTCGAATCCAACGGCTGTGTTGCGGAAGCTAATTCTTTGACCAGGAGAGACTGTGAAAAGTAACCTTTGGAGGCGTCGGAAACGACTTGCAGACCCTGGCAGGTGGGCGTGGAGTCCACACCTCATCGCTCAGCGGCAGAGCACAGAGTGGGAGGGGGCTGTCGTCAGTGCGATCATAACGACCTCTCCTGGATCATCATCTCACTGCATCCCGGGTACCTGTCCGCCTCACCGCATTGCAGAGCCACCGCGGCAATTCCCTCCTATCCTGCTTGGGGGCGTATCATCACCACTCAGCAGATTTCATCAAGATCACGACACAGAGTCATTTTGTGAAAATAGATGTTTGGCGGCCATTCCCTCAGCGTGGCTTGTGATAGGCTAATCGTCGGCGCATATTCGCGATCCTGTGCGCGGGCCACCGTCGCATGGAAAATGCATACGCCATGCCGCCGCTCCCCTTGGCATTCAGGCAATTTTTTGTAGAGTACATATTCGTAGACATCCATCGCGCGCTTCCCAATCCCCAGCCTTCACGGTTTACCAAAAGTCCGCGGCGGCGGCACATTTGGCCTCCTGCAGGGGGGCCGGCCTCGGTGCGAGGCCGGTCGGATCCGACATGACGCTGACGAGCAAGACGGAGGAAGGAAAGCAGAACAGCTCAGGTCTTCCTTCCTCTTCAACACGCATCAGCACCTCCCTAGTGGGGTGAGGAGGCGCGCTGCGCTGGAAGCTGAGCTGGCCCGCTGACCAGGTTGACTCGGATCCAGGCCCCAGACCCCACTTTGAGCTTTCGCGCGAGGAGCTGTTCTTCAAGCAAGTGGCACACGACGTCGTTTAGGTGGCTATTCAGCCGCTGCAACACGTTGTAGGTGTCGCTCGGGATAAAGAAGGGCAAGCCTTGGGATATGCTGTCGGAATGGACAGCCTTCCGGTCCGGGTTCAAGCCAGAGAGCATCCGCCATCAGCCCTTCGATTCCGGGCTTCCAGGTTCACATGGCAGCGCAGCTCCCCCGCAGTCTCTCATTGGCGCACCCCTCCGGCCAACACTGACCCCCTGACGCAGCTGGGCATGGCCCCGCGAGCCTCGGTATCTCTGGAACGTCCATTCTTTGATCAGTGATGCGATGCAGCCCATCTCGCTCCTTAGTTCTCATACATATCCATCCGTTTCGGTGATTTGCGACGAAACAACACGGCATTTCTTCGCTGATGTGCGGTAGTACGACATTGTTCCTCATCTTACTGTGACATCTTGCGTCACTCCAGCGCCTCACTCATCTCCCTCCGTCGCCCCCCTTGGCTGCACCGCATTTCGTGTTATTGGGATTCCGGGTTGCACGCCCCGTCTTGGCATTGATTCAGGAGAAAACGAGGCATAGGGTGAAGTAAACATGGCTCAGCTAGCTGGATACTCGTCATACAAGTATTTCGCGATCACGTCGCCAAGCTCGTTCGTGGCGCATGTCGAGATCAACAGGCCGGCGAAGCTCAATGCATTCCTCGAGGCTATGTGGCTGGAGCTGCGCCAGATCTTCCAGCAGCTCTCCACCGACCCCGAAGTGCGTGTTGTCGTGATCTCGGGTGCCGGGGACCGGGCCTTCACGGCAGGTCTCGATGTCCAGGCAGCCAGCCAGAACGGCGCTCTCAAGGCCGAGGAGGGCGTCGACACTGCCCGCGCTGCCTTTAAGTTAAAGCGGTATATCGTGGAGTTTCAAGATTGCATCACGGCCGTGGAAAAGTGCGAGAAGCGTAAGACTTCGTTCCTGGCTCTTCGCCGCTGGTGAGGAGAGGTAGTCTGTGGAACTCAGCTGACAAGCAGTAGCTGTTATTTGCGTCCTCCATGGCATCTCCATAGGGTTAGCTATCGACCTCTCGTGCGCCGCAGATATCAGGATAGCAGCCAAGAACACGAGATTCTCCGTGAAGGAGGTCGACATCGGCATGGCCGCCGACATTGGTACGCTTGCGCGGCTTCCCAAGGCCGTCTCGAGCGCATCGTGGGTCAAGGAGGTCTGTCTCTCGGCTAGGGACTTTGGCGCCGCCGAGGCCTTGTCCGTGGGCTTCGTCAGTCAGGTACACGAGTCGAAAGCAGACGCGCTAAACGCCGGTCTGAAGCTGGCGTCGACCATTGCCTCCAAAAGCCCTGTTGCTGTCCAAGGCACAAAGGAGTTACTGAATCACGCCCGGGATCACACCGTCGAAGACAGTATGTATACCGGCCTTTATTCTCTATTAACCTGCCCCCAACTAACCGTCACAGACTTGAAGTACACTGCTGTCTGGAACTCGAACGCTCTGCAGGCGCCCGACATGGCAAACGCTTTGCTTTCCGGCATTCAGAAGACGAAGGCGAGGTTTGAGAAGCTTTGATGTGTGTCGATGGAGGCTGTCGAAGGCTGCGAGGCGCAGGCTCTGGATGGGTGTTTTGCTGTTTCCTGCGCGTGTATTGATATCCGGTAGACCGGGTGGGGCTGCTGCTTAAAACGAGCCATGAGTGCAAGTGCAGTATCTATAACATGCCGTGGAGGCTGTTGCTCATCGAATCTGTGACACTCGTCTCGAAGTCCACTGGCATCGTCCCTGCATAGTGAAGTGAAGTGACGGAACATACTGGCGGCTCGAAGAGTAGTTGTGGTCTGGGGAGCTCTCTCATTCGCTATCTACCAGTGGCTCCTCGGGCCTGTATGTCTCCTTGAGACGCTTCGGTGATGTCAGCACAAAGGAAGTAAACTAGTCTGTTGTTTCGCGAGAAACTCACATCCTCCAGCTTCTGCTTGAGAAGATGCACCATATTCTCCTTCACAACAAGATGCGACTCATCGAGATCCTCAATGATGATGTCGTTGTGCTCGCTGTTGAGATGGACGATGATGGATTTGATGGCGGGCTCGCACTCGATGAGCACGCCTGATATGGGTGTTGATCTTAGCTCCACTGCTCACCCACCTCACAATTGGGGAAACGGCAGGCACTACCTCTGATGGCCCTGGGCATTTTGGGGGAGCGGTAGATCGTTAGCTTGACTACGGGTGCGGCTCTAAGCTGACGACGCCCTCGAGTGCCGTCGCATAAATGTGTATAGTGGATTGTACGATGCGTTTGTCGATGGTGGCAAATGGTGTGGTTCGGTGTCAGCGTCAGAGCAGCAGTGGGCGAATCGGAACGCACTGAAAACGAGGCTCTTTGCACTGGAACAGCGTGCAAGGAAACCTTCAACAGGCAAGCACGAACTGGCCACAGCTGTTGCCACCTGGTAGGTTCCACCTTTCTCCCTTCACCAGGCACTGATAAAGAGCAGTCGAGGAAAGCTAACGTATCAACTTGGACACATCGGAAAAGCGAATCCTTCGCCATATCAAGACCGACGCATGCAGTCCATGGCTTCATATATCAACCAAAAATATGCAGCGCTAGGCGACCAGCTCATGCACCATTCAGCAGGCAAGAGCAGCAAGCCGCATGGCAATTTACGGCCTTATAAAAGTTCCCCGGAACCGGCAGAGCCCCGCGACCGCCACCTCTCCCCGCCTCACCTTGCACTTCCGCGAAGGAAATGGCAGTAGGACCTGAGGTTTTGATGAGATGTTTCATAACAAAGCACACAGAACAGACCACCTCCAAGATGCGCCGCGTATCGCCGTTCATTGCGCACGAATTGAATTTTCGATTTCGGACGCCATGGACCGATCCAGCGGGGGTCAATGCGGTAGTGGGAAACTTGGGGGGATCGGACAGCAAACAAACACCAGGACCGAGCGGTGCGCGAGCAACGGCGACCAGCGGGGAAGCGTTTGCATTCGCCATCCGTTCCAGGTTGCCAAGGGCCAACCCCCAGAATCCGCACTGACAGTTGCTGCTTGATTTCACATATTTCACGTACAATCGGGGCCTGGTCTTGAAGCAGGCACCCCAATACGATACGGGGCGTCTGGCCAGTGCAAGGGACGAGATGAGATGGTTACATCTCAAAAAACCACCCTGCCCCGAGATGGCCTTTCTCTATCTGCACCACCTTCGAATCTCGTCGTGACACTACCTCAGACTACCTATCTTCATAACCGTGCCCTACGCTACCACCTAGCTTCAGGTACTGCAGGCGCGAGTCCAACGGAAACGCGAAGTCAATGTCCCTCTCGTTGCTCCGAAAGCCACCACCGAAACCCGCCGCCGCGTAACTTTTTAAGGTTGCGAAGGCAGAGCTTCTTTTGGGGGGTCACCTAGTGACGAAGAGGCAGGGCGAGGAGGCGCTTGGGGGCAAAGGATGGCATCATAACAATTGTTGAACCCCCTTCTTCCGTCTCGCGTTTTGCTCTTCTCTCTTTTCGTCCATTCGTTGTCAAATCATCGTTGCGAAACCTCGTAACTTGACCTTATCTCATCACCCGCCCTCCACTGCCGATCTCTTCCTCGTGGGTTCACACCGTGAGCCTCGGGATACTCCCCACCTCAGGCGCACCAGCACATCCGTCCGTGACTTACACAGCTTAGCTGTCGGGTTGCCTCTTCAACCCGGATTATGGTATTGTCCACAGTCGGTTGAACACCAGAGGGTGTAGTTGGAAGACCCGTGAAGCACACTCCTTTGCAAACAAACCACAAGAGAGTTGCAACGGCAAGCATCCTGGGTCTACGGTAGAAGACAACAAACAAACCCATCAACCCCCTCACCCCAAACTCATCATGGCTGAAGAGCCCTCCTTCGGCCCGGGTGGTTCCGGTTCCGGCCCCTTCTCCTCCGACTCCTCACCATGGGTTTGGGTCCTGATACCCGTCGGCATCGTGGTCGCCATCGGTGCCCTCGCCGTCTGCCTCCACTCCAAACGGCGACAACGCCTCGCCTCCTACCTCCACACAACCGCCCCTTCCCCTCCACCAACCGCCCAACCGCCAGGGACTCGCTCCCGCGCCATCAACGAGCGCGAGCTCGAAGAGGCCTGGGTCCGCGGCGCCCCGCCCACCACTCAAAACGCCGCCATCCCCGCCCCCGGCGGCCGCTGGGTCAACAACACCAACGGCACCGGCAGCCGCTGGTACTGGGCCGGCTCCGAGCCGCGCCGTGCCCGCCCCGAAGAAGGCCTCAACGAGCTCGGCGAGGCCCCGCCCCCCTACGAAAAAGCCAAGAAACCACCCTCCTCCCCCTCGCCCCCTCCGAACCCCAACGGTGAAGGCCCCGCCCCGAAATCCGGTCCCGCATCCTCCGCCTCCTCCACCCACCGCGGCACCGCCGCCGCCTTCGAGCTCGGGGTCGACGACAACGAAAACGAAATGGAGATGCACACCCTCGCACCGGCCATCACGGGCCGCACCCTCACCAGCACCGCCAGCAGCGTCAGCGACGGCGCACGCCGCAGCATGGGGGATCCGCTCTCGCCGTTTACCTTCTCCGGAGTCCCCAGCACGGCCGCGTCGTCGGTGCACGAGCGCGGGCTCTCGCCGCCGCCGTATGACGGGTTGGCTGTGTCTGCGCCGGCGAATGGGGCGGTTGAGTTGCCTACGGCTGTTCCGGTGGAGTTACCTGTTCCTGCCCCTGCCAATGGCAATGGGCCTCCGGCTCCTTGGGCGGAGGACGCAGAGGAGAGTGACGGTGACGATGGTGGGCACTTCGCCGTGGGTTCGGCTTCGAGCTCGAGTTTGAGCTCAAGTTCAGAGTCTAGCAGTACCGGGGCGGTGACGCCGCCGGAGCCAGCGGTGCTGGCGGGGGAGAGGCAGAATGGGCATGGGCATGGGCATGGGCATGGGCAGAGGTGAAGGGAGCATACATACCTACGATAGAATAGAACATCATGAGATGAGACGAATGTCTCTGGCGTAGGTACGGTACGGCGTGTAGGATAGATGGATGAGTATTTGAAGCATGTAACATTACCTCATCATTCGAGGGGAATAATAATGGGCTGGGAGAAGGGGTTTGTAGTGCATTGGAGCTGGGGGAGGTTGGAATTGTATTGTATTGTAGGGTAGAGTAGAGTAGAGTACCTGGAAGGGAGAGGAGAGGGCTTGGTCATTGAAAGGGTGAAAGGTGTTTGGCGTTGATGGATGGATCTGGGTTTGCTGTCTGCAATCTGGTTGGCAATGGCAATGGAATTATGAGCATTTGAACCACACGATTATTGCACCGCACTGCCAGACCAGTAATCACTACTTCATCCAGGAGAAGATTTTCTAGAAAAGGGGTACTGATGAGTTTTCTGGCTCGCATCCGTTTTCGGCCCATGAACCACAAGGGGCATATAAACATCAATCTCAATCTCAATCTGGACCGGTCATAATCCAAGACATCAAAACGCCATGGGTCCCGCGAGCAATAAACACCAAACACCCAGAAAGACCGATATAAATCTCAGGCAGCAGGTGTCAGCCGACACCAAACAGGATGATCATTGCATTCTCTGTCCGCATCATGCTACTCCTCCACCCCACTCACCACCGCCACGACACAGTAAAATCTTTGTACAGGTATATCCGACCCTTTTACAAATTCCTCGAGCAAGCCCTCCCCTCGCTCCTCCAAAGCGGGCCGCAGACCAACTCCCCCTCGACAAATTTCTGGGCACGAATCCTGCTCTCTCCTTTTTCACCAAGACTACCCACAAGGGCGACACAGAGCCGCCCGTTCCCACCCGTTGGAATAAAGAAAAAGTAAAACAATGCTATGCCTTGCAAGATATGCATGAGAGAAAGCGACTGCCCAAAGATCCCTCTAATGCAAGAAAAAATACTAACAAAATAACCTTACCATTTTTGTCTAGGAAACCCAACTGACGATGCTCTGCCCCTCAGCTCACACGAGAGCCTGAAAACATGCCATAACCCGCTCTATATCTACTACTTCGCATTCGCCTTCTTGTTTGTTTCCAGGCTCTCGGCCAAAGCCTTTGCTGCTTCGGGGGTCTTGACCTGCAACATCCAGGTCTCCAAACCCTTGCCATCGTCCGTTGCAGTTGTGAGCTTCACATACTTGCCGCCCGCTGGATCGACCTTGTAATTGAAATTAGGAAGAACCAGCTTATTAAGGGCAACATGTCCTCGAGGTTCGGCCCGTAGCAGCATCCGTACTGCACCAGTGCCTTTGTGTCTCAACAGTCGAAGTGGGCCGACGCCCTGGGTCACCCAGGGGCTCTTCTTCTTGTCCTTGGCAGAACCGGAATCATCCTCCTCGGAATCACCTCCGGTGACGAGTTTGACAGCCTTGGCGCGGATCTCATGGACGACGGACTCGTCCTCCTCTCCCGGTCCGCCTTCTGTTAGCGAGATTTGCTCCTGTGGTGCCTCATCCCCGTCAGCGTTGGTTCCTCGATTATCTTCAGGTGCAGCAGGTTCTGGTGTGCCTGTCGCCGGCGTGGTGGCCAAACTTGACGCGCCACCAAATGTGAAGGGGGAATCTGTGAGGGCGTGTCAATAAGAATAATATAGGCCTGCCTAGCTATGATGCAACTCACTTGTACCTGTTGAGGTCCCCCCTCCAGGAGCTAGACTGTTGCTAAACATCGAGGTAGTAGAAGGGGGTTGGTTGAACATTGAGGCACCATTGGGCTGGGAAGAAGCTCCGCCAAAGGAAAACATGTTGCTCTGCTGCGGGGCCTGGCTGCTGGAATCCGAGCCTGCACCGAAGCTGAAGGAAGGGGTAGAAGTGGCACCAAAGGTGAAGGAAGAAGAACCTGGCTGAGCGGCATCGTTGCCGCCGCTGCCAAAATTGAAGGATGTAGGGGCAGAGCTGGTACCGCCCGCAGAGAATGGGTTGTTGAACGAGGTTGAATCACCTCCAGCAGAAAAGTTGAACGAGGAACCTCCACCAGTTCCGAAGATAGAGCCAGTACCGCCGGGCTGGGCCGTCGGCGTTTGCGAAGCTGCGGGCGTTTGAGAGCCACCAAAGTTGAACATGGAGCCGGATGAGGCAGGAGCAGCGGAGGGAGCGGCGCTGCCAAACAATGCCGCAGGCTTCGCGGCCTCGGTCTGCCCGGATGGGGCGGCACCAAAAAGCGGTTTTGCTGCTCCGGACTGCGTAGCTGGAACAGCACCAAAAATGGGCTTCGATTCCTGGGGAGCGGTTGGCGCAGTGCCAAAGAGATTCTTGGTTGCAGGGGCACTGGGTGTTGCGCTTGCAGTACCGAAGAGGCTCTTGGTCTCAGGAGCACTGGCAGTGGTGGTCGATGCTCCAAAGAGCGGCTTGCTTTCGGCGGCCGCAGGAGTGCTCATGGTTCCGAAGAGTGGCTTGCTGTCAGTGGCAGCAGCAGTGCTCATGGTTCCGAAGAGCGGCTTGCTGTCAGTGGCAGCAGCAGTGCTCATGGTTCCGAAGAGTGGCTTGCTCTCAGCACCTGCAGGCTTGGCGGCTGTAGAGCTTCCGAAGGAGAAGGTCGGCGTAGGGGCTTGCTTGGGAGCGTCACCACCAAATGAGATCTTCTTCGCTGCCGGTTCTTCTGTGGTAGAGGTTGATGCAGACGGAGCAGCAGCGAAGAGCGGCTTTGCCTGAGCAAACATATTGGATGCTGGCTGTGCCGCTGGAGTCTCGGTGGGCGGGGCTTTTCCGAAGATTGGTGCTGCTTGAGCGGCTGGCGCCGACTCGACTTTCCCGAACATTGTGGAAGCTGCCGGGGCCGGCGTGTCCTCCTCCTTGGCTTTCGGCTGGCCGAAGACCGGGGCACCGGCACCAAAGATGCTAGTGCTGGTGTTGGCTGGCGCCGCGGAGCCAAAGAGACTGGCCGCGGTGGCGGGCGTCGCCGCAGGCTTCGGGGTGAATCCGAAAGAGGGCGTTGCTTTGGGTGTAGCATCCGTCTGAGCAGCAGAGTCATCCGCTTTCTTCGGGAATCCGCCAAACAAATTTTGTGTAGGCTGCTCAGTAGCGGGCTGAGCACCCGATTCGGGCTTCTTTGTCGCCGCAGCGCCAAAATCGATAGCAGCAGGCTTCGATGCGGCAGACCTGAAAAGACCACCAGCGGACGAAAACTTGATGGGGGTGTTCGCGTTCCAGGTGTTGTTGGCTGGCACAGCGCTCGGAAGGTCTTTAGCAGGGCTTGCCGACCTCTCCTGGTCAGGTGAAATCGCAAACGGCGACCGACTCTCCTGTGCTGGCAACTGCCTCACAGGCTGGCCATCCGCACCCTTAGTGACACGATCGAACAGGCTCCGACCACCACCCTGTGTGCTCTCGCCCGCATCTGAAGATGCGCTGCTTGTGCCGTTGAGCGTTGCGGGTGTCTTTGTAGCGCCGAACTGTGGTGTGGGGGCATCGCCGCTAGCAGCTGCACTCGGCTCATCACTCGGGCTGGCCTCTTGAACCTCCTCAGACTCTCCCTCAGCTTCACCGGAGTCGGTTTCACTCTCCGCATCCGCGTCATCGTCGGGGCTTCCCTTGCTGGTATCCGAAAGGTGACCGAAGATATTAGCCGCCGTGGTAGCGGGTTTGAGGCTGGCGTCCAGGACAGACCGCCCGCCATTTCCATTCGGAAGCTTTGGTGCTGTGCTGGAAAATAGGCTGCCCTTCGCAGGTGACTTGGCGGGCGTGGTAGATGGCGCCTTGTTCGCGATGCTCTCGAAAACAGACTTAGTAGCCGAAGCTGTCTTTTGGGGCGTCGTGGCGGGCTTGAGCAGTTTAGCCGGTTGGTTTTCGTCCGGCTCGCCCACAGCATCTGCCTTGCGCTTGGTCTTGACGGGCGCCGGCTCCGGAACGGGAGCGCGAGCCCGCTTGTTGGCATTGGATGACGACGCTGTCAGAGCGGTATCTGCTGGCTTCAGCTCTTCCTCTGCCTTTCTCTTTGACCCAACGTTTGCTTTGACGGCAGGTGTGGCTTCGGACTCGGATTCAGAATCGGGGATGCCATGCTTCTGCCTCCACTCTTTCTTGACGGCCTCGGATGCCCGAACGGTCTTGAACTCGTAGAGACCATACCTCAGCATAATCAGACTGCGGTTCTTCTCGAACTCCTTGGCGAAGTTGAGAACGTTAATCTTCCAATCCTTCTTTGTGAAAACCTCATCAGCGGAGTATTTCAGCCGCCTGAGGTCGAGAATGCAAAAGAACTGGCGCCTCTGGTGCTCGTCAAGATCCGCCGGGCACAAATCCGAGAGATACTCGTCCGCGTATACCGATCCCGAGCGTGAGGGGTCGTTTGGGCGATCTCTGAGCTCCCTTGTCAAGAAGTCTCCGGTGAGATGGTTGGGCGGTTCGGGGATTCTCATCTCAAAGAGCTCAGTCGACGTCGTGTTCCCCAGACTTCGGCCGCTGACATCAGCAATCGATCCACGCGGTGGTTTTCCGGGCGTGTTCGGAGGGAAAGACTGCTTCATTGTATTCGCTGGAACATGGGGCGAGAAGCTTGGGATGCCGGGTCGCGAGTATAGCGAATGTGATGTGCGAAACATATTGCGCGGTGTGGTGGAGGCGCCGGAGAAACTAGTTGTTCGGTAGGAGTTGGTCGAGGCGCGAGAAATGGGTGCGGTGGGTGTGGAAGTCTTGTAGGGGTTGTCGCCGGGCTTCCTCTTTGGCACGAAGGTATCGTGCGGCGGGACGCTGGAGGAACGCTCCATATCCGACGCGGTAAAACTTTGTTGAAGCTTGCTAGATGGACCTCGAGCCTGGCTGAAAAGCTTCCTGGACGCGAGCTGCGTGTCGCTGGCTCGCTTCACGGGGCTCTCCGGAGCGGACGCGTTGCCGGACTCGCCACGCGACAGCAGGGAGGACTGGGTGGCGGTCGACGTCGGCGCGAGATTGGAGGCGGCATCGGACTCGGCAGGTGGCGCGGTGCTGCTGCGAAAGAAGCCGGAAAAGCCAAAGAGGCTGCGCTTCTTGGCTGGCGACTCCATTGTGATGTGACGATGTCTCGACGTCGAGCAGGAGATGGGGAAGTTGGAGAAAGTATTAGAAGGCAGCTACAATTGGAAAGTCGGTGATAGAATCGGAGCCGCTGTCATGGATCTGAATGGTTCGCGCCTTCTTTTGTTGCGTCGTGACAGTGGTGTTGTGCGGATGCTGTCAGGCGTGAACGGCGGAATTTGTTGCGGGAACAGTGCGCGCGAATCGGGACGGACCCTCGCGACCTGGCGGCGAAAAAAAGCCCGCGAGACCGCTAAATAAAGACAAGGACGGACAAGAATGAAAGGGCGTCGATGGATCCAATGCGATTGTTGATAGAAACACGCATCGAAAAGGACGGGTCCTGTCGAGACAGGTGGTCGCGGTCGAAGGATGGTGCACCGGATGTGGTGTGGTTTGGGGGAATGAATGCCTCGTTGCCTTTTTCCTTGGACACGAGCGCAGGAAAAAAATTGAGGTGCCCTGGTAAGCGCGAGAGCTGTGACCCTGGCAAAGCTCTGCGCACAGACCACCAGCCGCGATCGACTGCTGTCTGCGGGTGGCCGTCGCCTCAGGCACCAAAACGCGAAAGAAGGGGGGATTGGGCAAGCGCGACTCCTGCAGGTTCAGCCAGTCAAACCAGAGCTCTGCACTCCAATCCGGATCCTGAATCGCTTCATGCAGTTCGCTCTGCCTCCAGCCTCGATTTAGGGGTAACAGCACGGAAATTTTGTCGCCCAGGACGGTGCATGAGAACAAGCATCCCACCACCCTATTCTAGCCATTGCTAGAAAACGGATTCGTACATTGAGTATGCAGCCCCTTTCGGCTGTCTTTTTATGCATGCCTTTGTTCTGTATTCTTACCATGCCTTTTGTCGGCGTGGACACAGGTTCTACCCCTCAACGACCAAAGCGGCAGACTGTTTTTTTTCTGGGCCTGGATTTCTGCGTTGGTAAGATCAGCTCCTCCAGGCATGGGCGAAGCACATGCATCGCGCACTGTCTTCACTTGTCAGGACATACCCATCCAGCCCCAAATTTCGGGAACCCTCTTCGCTCCTTTCCTCACGGTGAATGATCAATCTCACCCAGTCGTCGGTCTCGTCTGTCAAGTATCAGATTTCTCAGCGACGCAACACACAGCTTAGCACAGCACCTCGGTCAGCACAGCATCTGACACTTCCGGCCCCGGTACAAATGGAATCAGTTAGATGCAATCCATACAGCTATACCCATCCTCTGAAGGAGTATTATACATGCAAGACCCAAAAGGCAACGCATTCATGATCATTAACCCAACACCCTAAACAGCACACCTCTTACAGCTTCGCCTTGGTCTGGGCCTTCTTGAGGATAGGCTCCATCTTGGTCGCCTTCATCACGTCGCCCTTGATCTTGAGCTTGCCCGACATGAATAGCCTCTGGGCGTTGGCCTTGCCAGCGACGAGGCTACCGAAGTCGGCGTCGGAAAGAGAGAGCGTCACTGCAGCGCATTCGTCAGTCTCCTGAGCACCAAGGTAAGGCACAAAAGGGGGACCAACCGGTGGGCTTCTCGGGGAGACCCTTGGCGACCTCGCCCTTGTTCTTCAGGTCGATGTACCAGCTCTCGACCTCGCCAGCGGCGTTCTTGATGTTGAAGGCGAAGATGGCGTTGCCCTGCTTGATCGCGTCCTTCTTGTCGGCGGGGTCACTGAGCGCGGCGTTGATGGCGTCGAAGGCGGCCGAGGAAGGGAACTTGTCTGTTCAGAGTCGGATTAGCATAATGCGCAACTTAAAATGGGAGCGAGTGAGCGCTGTTGGCAGCATACCGTTCTTGAGAGACATGGTAGCGGTCTGGAGTGGATGGAGCTTCGGGATGGTGATGAGGTCAGACGAGACAAGTCGTTGGGGTGGACGCAATTGATGGCGTTAGGGATTAAGGTTAGGAAAGTCAGCGTCAACGGCGAAGAGAGGAGGAATGTGCCTTTTTAGAGAAGAGTTGGAAATCCGGATGCGATGACGCTTGGCCTGGTCGGCTTCGGAGGTTGCAATCGAGCCCCGCCAGCATGTGAATTGTGCCTCGGCCGTTCGCATTCCAACCCAGCACGCGCTCAGGCGCCCCCCATCCCGCGGGCGTTTCCAAGACCCCACTGGCCGAGACGGGATAAGTTACCTACTGTGTATAGCGCAAGCCACGCCCCCACCTGAACTGTTTGCTAGGGCACAATCCCACAACGACGGCCCGCGGACACCTTCCATCGTTCCTGCGCCGACACCGACACGTGCGTTTCGACAGGTTTCGATGTTGCGACGGCCGAAGGCAATATTGCGGCCGTGCTGGTCTGTCGGGTTCGCCTGAATAACGCAGACGGTACCCGGCTCGGAGAGTTCAGCCCTAGCCGTTTCGCCTGACGTTTGTCCTTTTGCGACCTCTCAAACCGTCGCCAACTCAACGACGATCCTGTTGGCACGAGTCGTTCTGGACGGGCTTCTTGTCCTCATTGTATTCTTCTAGTCGTTTAGCTACTACCTAGGTAACTCCCCTTTGGAAGGAGATCTCTTCACAATATCTACTGTTTTTAGGCCAATTATCCGTATCCAAACCTGAACCCGAACCCGTTCCCAAGCAAACGCCCCTGATTTCCGGTCCACGCTCCCATTAGTCCTCCCAGTTTGTCTTCATCGGCCACGCTCGATTCTGGAGCATCCCACCATTCCTTCCTCGCTGTCAACGATCTCAAACCCAAACCGCAAACCCCATCGCCAACCCAGCGATCAACAGCCCCCATGCCGGCGCCAGCAAACACCCCCCATCCTCCTCCCCTTCCTCCCGCCCACGCTCCCTATCCGGCTTCCCCTTCGTATCGTTCTCACCGCCCTCTTCGACCTCCTCACCCCCCTCTTTCCCTTTCTTCTTATTCTTCCCTGTGAGAAACGTCAGCTTATATTCACCACTCTGGGAATTTCCCGGTATCTCAGGAGCAGATCCCCTCCTCTACCCTCCCGAAACAGCAAAAACGCACAAACTAAAGAGGAAAATATCACTCACTCTCCGCCGCATCCCTCAAATACGCCGCAACCACACCCCCCCAACCCCCCTTACTCTCCCTCTGCGTCGCCACCGTGACATTCCCATTCCCCTCCGTTTCGGTGACATCCCAAACCATATTCTCCCCGCCCTTCGTCGCCATCCCATACCAATACATCCCCGCCGCATTTTCGACTCCAACTAAGTTCCGCTGACACACCTCCCCCGTGGCCGCACAGTTCGCATCCCCCAGCAACCCATCCCTCATCCCGTTGAAAAACACCCACAGCGCTGACCCGTGGATAGTAACATTCTCCGCGTCGGAAACGTACATCGCCCACGCGCGCCGACACTGGCCGTCTGCCAGAGCGCAGTGCGCGAAAGTCGGGTCGCCATACGCGGGATTTACATCCCAGGGCGCGGGCGCGGCGTACGGGGATCCCGCGCCCTGCCAGTAGGGAGACTCAGTTTGTTGCAGAGCGATGTAGACGTTTGAGGCGTTGTGCAGGGCGTACTGGTACAAGACGCAGTGCTCGAAGGAGGTACCCACCAGCCAAACGGGCGCGGAGCTCTCGATCAGCGCGCCGCGGCCGACGGCGATGTTCTGCGGGTTGGTGTTGACGTTGGGGTTGACAGTAGGGTCGAGCCCGTGGTCGGCGACCCAGCCCCAGACGCCCTCGAGGTACGCGGACGCGGAGGGTGTGATGTGCAGGAGGGCGAACGCGGCTTTGCAGGCTCCGGGATCGGGAGCGGCGCACTTGGGTGTGACGAGGGAGTCGGCGGAGCCGCCGACGCGCAGGACGGTGTTCCAGAGGCCGACGTCACCCGGGTGCGGAGAGGCGAGGTTGATTTCGAGGAGGACGGCGCCGGGGAGGACGTCGGCGACGGAAATGAGCATGTCGCTGAGCTGGGCGGTGCCGGATTCGCCGGGGCGGCCGAGTTGTACGATGGGCTGTGGGGAGGAAGGGTTGTTGAAGTGGGAGCCGGCGCCGGTGATGGTGCTGAAGACTTCGCCGGCGATGCGGGATCCGGGGGGTACGTAGATGGTCTCGGAGGTGCGGTAGATTCCCTGCGGGAAGAAGATGACGCTGCAGCCGGCGTGCTTGCGGAGGATGGCGTTGATGGCCGGGCCGTCGTCGTGCTGGTCTGGTTCCAGTAGTTAGCCACCCCTTTCCACCACACTTCAGGAGCACGGTAGGTACTCACCATCCCCATAAACCTTCCACTCCTTATCCCCCTTGACACTCACCACCCTCCCCTCCCACCCCTCATACTGCGGCAGCGCCTTAACAAAATACCTCCCCCCCTCCCCCATTAATTTTCCAGCCCTCCTCCCTTCATACACCACTCCCCCCTTATACCCATCCGGCCGCGTATTCCCCAGCACCCAACTCTCCCCCTGCAGCACCGATCCCCCCCTTAACACCCTCCCGCCTCCCTCCTGCACCGCCACCCCACCCCCGCGCACCCCAAACCCATCCAGCACCAGCGAGTTCTGCCCCGTCCCCGTGACAAACACCAACACGCCAACTTCGCAATTCTCCGCCACGGAGTCCACGACCGAGACGGTACCCGCGCTGCCCTCGCGCGACGCGTCGATGGCGTACCGGCAGGAGACGAAGGCGCAGTGCTGGATAGTGGTGACGTGCGACCACTTGAGGTATATGCCGGTAGTGCAACGAGTAAAGGTGAGGTTCTTAACGAGGTACTGCTGCGAGGCGATCTGCAGACCTGTCTGCCCGCCCGTGAGGGTCTACATCTATTAGCACCAACCACACATGGACACAGAAAAAGGAGGACTCACACAATCCGCAATCACCACCGCGCTCCCGCCATAACTCATACTAACCCCCACATGCATCGACCCCACCGGCATCCCAACATGCACATTCGTCAAACTACAGCCCTGCGAAACAGACCATTCCACACCCCGTGCTTGCACCCCCGACTCAACGCGCGACGTATCAATCCTAAAGTTGCGCACGGCCATGTAGAAGTTCTTGGTCGGGCCATTTTCGCCCTGGAAGGGGTCGTACCCGTGGATGACGGGCTCGGTGCGGAGCGAGGGGGCGGCGAGGAGCGTGGGAGGGTTGACGGCGTCGCCGATGAGGGAGGTGGATACGAGGAGTTGGATGGGTTTGGCGATGAGGTAGTTTCCGGGGGGGACGTAGATGTAGGCGGGGCGGGTGGTGACGGTGTTTCCGGCGCGTTGCCATGCTGGTTGGTTGTTAGTACCTTATGAAGGGGCCCCCTTTTTATTTTATTTAGGCTTTGGGTGGATAGCCGAGGCTGAGGGTGGTCTCGCTCACCGTGAATGGCATCGTTGAACGCCACAGAGGAATCCCTGACGCCGGTGTTGTCGGCCCCGTACGAGAGCACGTTTCGGTAGTATTGGAATGTCGGGTCAATGCTGTAGGGTGTTGTCCCGTCGTGGGCGATTTCGGCCCGCCACCAGGTCTTCGGGGACCCGGCGACCGGTGCGGGACATGACTGCCGTTGCTGTATCTCCGGGCCGGGAAGCCGTTGAGGTTCACCCGTTGCAACCGCAGCCAGAAGGAGAGTGTGTACTAGCGGATAGCGGGCTCTCATGGTATGATCTTACACGACGTTGAAGTCGGTAGTGTCACGGCTAGGGGGTTTCTGTCGGGTGTAAGTCAGCATGTTGCAGCACAACAAACACCATCACCCCTTTAGGAGTAGACAAATCCCCCCTCTCAGCAACGCCGTCGTTAAGTACCTAACGAGCATCGACAAGAAAACAAGCCAGAATTGTAGGATTTACATACCATCTGACATCATGCCCGACCACAGACATGAATCCCCTCGGGGATCGCCAGTCCCAGCATGGCGCACCTCCACTTATTTATTACGGGCTTACAACCACCCATTTTTATTATCCCCCCTCTTCACCACAAGGTAAAAAAAAAGGAGAGAGGTCGCGCCAGTCCCTTCAGTTTGCCTTTCGGTTAAGTTCGCTCACCTCGCCATAATCCATTCCACGCGCCGCACTGCGCCCGGTCCGACGAATAAAAGGCCCACGGCACAGCCATCTTTTGTGAGCATCAGCGTTGAGGACGCAACGCTGGTAGTAGGGCTGTAAATGAAACGGCCAAGCGGGTGTATTGCAGCAGAGCGAGGTCATTTTACCGTGCTTTTCCAACAGTGCTTGGGGCAGCTTGCCACTGTGACCAGGCAGAGGGGAGATGACAAGGCGGCTTGAGAGTGGCTCTGTGATGCTTTCCTTTGACTCCTTAGGTAAAAACCAAGGCGGGTCGTTGGCGCTGTGACGACTGCCCAGGTGGCCTCGTATGGGCCGTCAAGCTGTGGTGGGATTATGTACTTGCAGTATGAGTTCGGGAGATGGAAATCCAGCAGCGGTGCCGTCTGCCAAGTCCGATCGATGTGCCAACTGTCAGGGCGGAGTGGCAAGATGCAGCGATCGTCGTGCTGGTGCTTGTTTTGACAGGAGTCGTGCCGTGGTTGACTGGAGTCCCTAGCCGATGGTTGATGCGGGGAAGCCGAGGGAATCGCTCCTTTGGCACGGCACGAACCTTGGAGATAGAGCTGTCAACCTCAACATGACCTTGGTCGCTGGGAATCTTGGACTTGGTTTCCTTCAATTTGAAGGGATCGGCAAAAAGAGAAGCTTGGTTTCAAGCTCGACGACGTGGGCATGATTCGAACATGCGCCCCCGAAGGGACTAGATTTCGAGTCTAGCGCATTAGACCACTCTGCCACCACGCCTTGGTGAAGATTTTGCCGGGTAAATGTCCTCAGGAAGGTTGACGAGAGCGAAGGGAAACAAAATATTCTGGGGCGCTGGAGTTTGGAGGACAATCCCTTCTTCTACCCAGTCAATACTGGCACCGGCTTCTTGAGGTGGGGCATATCGAGCTTGTCAAGGGCGCCGGTTGGGTCGAATATCGGGGTGTTGGCGATGAGGGCGTTCAGTTGAGCCGTGTACCTTCTGGTCTTCTGGTCCTTGTTGCAGCTTGCAGCCCCTTTGGAAAGAAAGACAGCTTCGTCCTGTGTCCGAGTGTCCCCCGACGATGCCCCGCACTGAGCGCAGTCCCTCAACACCGTTAGCGAGCCGACTCTCCAACATCAGGCGTGGTGGCAGAGTGGTCTAATGCGCAAGACTAGAAATCTTGTTCCTTCGGGAGCGTCTGTTCGAATCAGGCCCACGTCGAGATACCTTCTCTTTTTGCCGATTTGATCATCGTTGTCGCCATCTCCTCTTTGCCTCAACGACCCAAAGCTCGTTCAAACAAAACAACCCCGAAAGGTGGGCCGTTCCTTCCCTCCGGAACTGGGCGTGGACAGAAAAACTGCACTATGCGACAATCCCAAAGTCCACATGACCCCAAAATCCAGAAACCGGTGAACCGCGCCGCAGTCGCCGCAGCGCAATTGGAGTCCCACTGCCAAACCGCCTTCAATCGCTGACGTCTTGGTCATCCCTTGCAGCAGGCCGATGCACCCCGTGATTCCAACGCCGGGCGCCGACTCGACGCCATCCCAGCACGCTAGCGCCGAAGGTGCGCCGGGCAGTCCATCCGATTCGACCAGGCGCCGCCTGCCCGCACGTTTCGCAGCAGGAAACACACCCTCCCAGCAACTCAAAAGCTGCTAGTGCCCCTCCATGTTGAATAGTAAAAAAAAATCCCAGAGGCTTGGAAACTTGTTGTTTGAATTGTCTTTGGGAGGAACTTTGTCGATTCGAGTCGAGCTGATATCCCGGTGTGGTTTTGGGCTGGTTCCAGTGGAGAGAAGTAGCGGGAGCCGGGAAGACGCCCAGCGTTGCAGCGACCCCACGGCCTGGGCCCTTCCGCGTCACCCCGGATCTCGGCTCCAGGGCCCTAAAACGCGGGGAGCCAGGTTCACCCCTTCCCTTCCCGCGTCCTGTCTTCTCAAACATTGTCCATTGTTTTCTCCGAACATCCCGTCCGAACCTGCCAGTTCACCAACGGGTCGATTACCTCGAATTGCCGACCTGTACCGTCCTAATTGACACATACCAAACCACAAGCCCATCCTGGCCTCTCCGCTACACGTCAACAACCCAGGGACGAGGACGAGGAGGAGAGAGCGAGCATCCCAGACGGGACCCGCCGGAACCGGAGCCGCACGCGGGACGACCCCGATACCTAGGCACGCACAATGTGGACCGAACGCCGAACCGAATCCGCCAGCAGCTACCCCGGCGTCCTGGTCGCGCTCGAAGACGCCCATCTGCACAGTCACACCTACCGCCTACGACGCCGCCCGGGCATCGCCGAGTCGCCAGACGAAGTCACTTCCGAAGATGACGACTCCGAAGATGTCATCAAGGTCGACGGCGAACACGAGGGTACTGCCATGCTGGAGATGTCGGTTCCGGAGTATAGCGTTGAGGGGTTGAGGAGGGAGGTGAGGAGGGGAGGGAAGGGGGAGAAGTGGACGGATTATGAGTGTAAGTTTTGGTTGTTTGATGCCTGTTGTCTGCTGTCTGCTGCTGTGAGGCAGTGGGTACTCTAGGGTTGTTTGTGATGGCCGGTTCTGAAAGGATGTTCTTCTAGTGAAATCGAAGCTCATCAATAAGGCCATTCAGGATATTGGGATGGGGAAGTATAACTGGCAGTTGTTTATTCTGTGTGGGTTTGGTTGGTTTGCGGATAAGTGAGTTGCCCTTGATACAGGATTGTCTGGGGTGGGTGCTAACTTGTGTTGTAGTTTGTGGATGCAGGTGAGGCTTCGTGGACGGTTCCTGGTGCGTCTGGGATGATCACTGACATGCTGGCGTAGGGCGTATCTCTGACTCTCCCATCACTATCGGCCGAGTTTGGCATATCAGAGAAGTCAGTCCGATATACGACGTCCGCCATGTTCTTGGGCCTCTGCTTCGGCAGCTTCTTCTGGGGAATTGGCTCTGATATCTGGGGTCGAAGGGTAGCGTTCAACGTCACGCTGCTCATCACCGCAGTTTTCGGAATTTCCGCAGCATTTGCGTCGTCCTGGGGTGGCATCTGCGTCCTGTACGCCGCAATGGGGTTCGGAGTAGGCGGAAACCTTCCTGTGGACGGCGCCCTGTTCCTCGAATTCCTTCCGGACGCCTCAAGCTCCCTCCTCACACTGTTGTCCGTGTGGTGGCCGATCGGACAACTGTGCTCGTCTCTATTCGCTTGGTTCTTCATTGCCAACTGGCCGGCAGACAAGGGGTGGCGCCACTTCGTCGTCGCCATCGGCATCCTCACCTTCATCATGTTCGGTATCCGCTACCTCGCCTTCTATCTCTTCGAGTCGCCCAAGTTCCTGCTCTCCCGCGGTCGACAAGCTGAAGCCGTGGCCGTCGTCCACGGCATTGCATATCGCAACAACCGCAAGACATGGCTAACCGAGGAAATCCTCGACGCCGTCGTCGACGACTCCACGCCTCGACTCCCGAGACGCCTGTCAACCACCAACCTCATCAACGCCAAGCTAGCATCCTTCTCAGGGGAGCGTATCCGCCCACTATTCAAGAGCCACAAGCTCGGTCTCGCCACCAGCCTCATCTGGTTCTGCTGGGCAACCATCGGAATGGGCTACCCGCTATTCAACGCATTCCTCCCCCAATACTTCTCCCACGGCGGAAACCACCGCTCCTCCGACGACTCTCTCGCCTCCGAGCTCACAAGCGAGGCCTACCGCAACTACGCAATCACCAGCATCGTCGGCGTCCCCGGGAGTCTCCTCGCGGCCTACGCCGTCGACATGAAATCCCCCCTCCTCGGACGACGCGGGACCCTGGCTATCTCGACATTTGTCTCGGCCGTCTTCCTCTTCCTGTTCGTGCGCTTCGGCACCACGCCCGGCTCGCAGCTCTTCTTCTCTTGCGTCGAGGCCTTCGCCCAGAACATCATGTATGGCGTCCTCTACGCTTTCACCCCTGAGATATTTCCTGCGCCTGTGCGGGGCGCTGGGACGGGCGTGGCGAGCTTTCTCAATCGCGCAACGGGGCTAGTGGCGCCCATTTTGGCGGCGACGATACCAGGTGATGGCACGACGACGCCAGTTTACCTATCAGCGGCATTGATTCTGGCGGCCTTCGTGGGCATGTGCTTGATTCCCATCGAGACGCGCGGACGGCAGCGGCTCTGAGCTGCTAATATTGCACTTCAACCTGATCTTTCAGTACATACACGACATGACATAGCGGCTTTGGAGTTACGGAGGGTTCGGTATTTTGGCACGGAGTTTTTTTTTGTTTTTTTTTGCATACATGGGACACATAAAATAGCGGCCGGGAAAAACCACCAAGGTATCATTTTGCTTGTACAGTAGATTAAAAGGAGATATATCGTTCCGGGACGTGAGCCACTCTATCGTGTTTGTCTATGCTACCTATTCCCCTTGGCTCCCGACGGCGCATCCACCCGCCTCTTCGTAAACGACCTCCCCAGCGCATCCCGCACCATCGGATCCGACCGAATCGTATTCTGTACCAGCCACTCCTTCACCTTGCCCCTGACCTTCGACACCATCTCCTCGTCCCCCGCGTACGGCACCATCTCCGTCTCCAGCAGCCGCGCCGCATCGCCATCCAGCCCCTTGACCGTCGCCTCCAGCCGCTCCAGCCCCTGCTGCAGCGCCGCCTCCTCGCCCACCACCTTGCGCCCGCCCACCAGCACCTGCCCGCCCGACGTATCCGCCGTCAGCAACGGCCCAATCTGCGAAAACGCAATATACACCGTCACGCTCAGCCTGCGCGCAAACTCAATCGCCTGAAACGGCAGGTACGGCGGCCGCCCCGCCAGCCACCCCAGCACGGGGTTCACCACCCGCGTCAGCACCGCAGGGTGTCCCGGGCGCGAGACGGTATACAGCTCGAACAGAAACACCGACGCGAGCACCAGCCAGCGCTCGAAGCGGCCCCAGTCGAGATACCCAAACAGCCCCATCGCGTACATCGCCACGGCGGCGACGCCGTAGTACGGGACGGTAATCGACGCGCCGCGCGCGACGTAGTCCCGGATCGTGACGCAGTGCTGCCACCGCACGGCGTCGGGGCCGAAGCGCTCGTACGCGAAGCGGCGCGCGGGGTCGGAGAGCGTATCAGCGGCGGTCTTGAGGTGCACGAAGTAATCGTTGACGTCGGACGCGGAGGATGAGGACGACGACGAGGCCTTGTCGGGGTGGTAGAGGGCGGCGAGGCGGCGGAAGCGGGACTTGATCTCGCGCTCGGTGGCGGAGAGGGGGACGCCGAGGTCGGCGTAGAAGGAGGAGGAGCGCTGCAGCTCGTAGTCGGCTTCGTAGATGGTGTAGAGGAGGTACAGGGAGACGACGAGGATGTGGATGCGGCGGCGGTGCTCGGCGAAGCGGGGCGTGCCGGGCTGGGGCTTGGGGTCGCCGGCGCGGATGGCGATGCCGTAGTAGAGGGATTGCGCCCAGCCCGTGACGAGGTTGGGGAGGAACATCCAGCCCAGGAGGGAGAGGAGGCCCGACATCGCGGCGATGCGATGCGCTAGGTGAGGTGGTGATGGAGTCGAACTCTGGGAGCTAAGGTAGGGGAGTTATCGATAGTGGGGTTAGTGGTCGGTCGATCAAAAGTTCATAGCAATCTGGAAGCCCAGATGCGAGAATGGAAAAGAATGGGCAAATGCCCCACCAGGGTAGCTGAGACAATGAATGACGTCCAAGTTGGCTTGACTTTGGAAGGTGAAGAAAAATGAAAGGACGCAGTTGAGCAGAATGGGACACAAAGTCGCGGTTCGCGTGTTCACATATGACACAGTGGTCAACTTGTCCAAATCCCCTGCTGTTGCATCACCTGCGATCCTTCAATGGCAGGGGTTCCCCGGTTAATCCTCGGGCGCGAGCCCGCCTTGAACCCCCCAGCTGAACCTCCACTTCCAGGTTCGGCAGAGGCGGAATCTCGCTAACAAGCCTCGCTAACCATCAACCTCAGTCGTCGCTGCCTCCTGCCTGGAACTGCTGCCCTGTGGTTGCTTCGCCGCTTGCAGACCCAAATATCGGTGTGCATACGAGAATCGGCCATAACCTGGAACGCGTTTGCAATACAGCATGCTCGGACCACCATTCTCCAGCCCCTTCTTCCCGCGCGGAGACTTGCGCCGGCTCATGCAGAGGTCTTTGAAGGTGTGGTAACACAGCACCAAGTTTGCATTATCTCCAGGGTCAGCAGGGCCAATTCACTCTTCTTTTGTCTATTTCCTCCACGCCATGGCGATAACACCGGCGAGCGTACCCATCAATAGCCAAATAGTGGCGGTGTGTCGAGACTGGACTGAGGATGAAATAAGAGCATCCGACGTGTGCTACCTACAGGGTGTAGTGTTCGCGACTCGGGACCATAGCCGGGAAAATAGCTACGACCGAACCATCGCACCGCTAAAACTTGTACCGCAGTCGGAAGCGTGACAGCCCCGGATACCACATTCCTTGTCTGAGGCGTCCGAGTCCAAGCAAGGAAATCTTACCTCTCCAGACAATTGGTCGCTGGTCAACCGGTGAGACAGCGCCACCGCCGCGCAGTATCAGGCCAACTACCGTCATGCTCTTGCTTCTTGATGAGCGGCTCACGATGTCAGAGTCCGGTATTTTGATGACAACTGCAGACAGATGCTTACATCAATCACCAACGGCTGAGGGGCAGGACATGACTCGTCAGATAATAGGGGATGTTCCGCCGCGGGCCATGGTGAGCGCTACTCCGCGTTTTCTGAAAAGAGTCGCTTGACAAGCCAGAATTCGTGTGACCTGCTGCGTGTCCTCCTTCCATCGCGGTTAGCTAGTCGAGGCTCCAGTCGCCAATGTTGCCTCGGTACCCCAAGCGGGTTTGCGGGGGAAGAAGCTCGAGAATGCGGGGATGGTAGCTGAAGCGTCCATGGCCTCGGATATCCCACACCGTTCAACCAATGGATGCAGGGTCAGCTTCCAGGACTAGCATGGGGAAGCTCGGTACCCCAAGCTCGACGATCGCTCTAGCCCACCCACTACGATGCTTCCTTTGTCTCGTTCCCCACCCACTTGGCAGGTCCAAAGTTGGAATGTGTGTGAGCATGCATATATGTAGACGACCCTGATACCTCCCTCCCCGGGGCTCGGGTAGCCGTCACTCATCCATCTCGACGACTACCCAGCCTGCAACTGTCCATTCTCTTCCGCACACGGGTATTCGCGTCCCTTGTGTAACCGTGTATATACCACCATTTCACCCCCTCGAACTCAAGGTTGAACACTTTTGACCAGGAGGTCTGGCGCAAGCCACCCCAAATCAAGATGACAATCACCTCCCGCTGGAACATCGATATTCCCCGTTGTTCCCTTCAGCAATGGATCTTCGGTTCCGCTACTGGGCCTCTCCCAGACACCCCCATCTTCCTGGATCCCGAGCGCGCTGACAACTTCCTCACCAAGAGAACCTATCGTCTCCTCGGGAAGCGCGTGGCCATCGGCCTCAAAAATGCAGGTCTTCAAGCCGGAGACCGCGTGCTCCTCTTCTCAGGAAATAACCTCTATTTCCCCTCCGTCTTCATCGGCGTGCTCATGGCTGGCGGTATCTTCACCGGCGCAAACCCGACATTCGTTCCGAGGGAGCTGGCCTATCAACTCAAGGATAGCGGAGCAAGCTTCCTCATTGTTGCTGAGGCGGCGCTGAAGACGGCGCTCGAGGCCGCAAAAGAGATTGGGTTCCCGAAGGAGAGGATTTATGTCTTTGGGGGAAACACCCCACCAGCGCCCGAGGTTGCTCAGTCGCCGAATCCCGGACCTGGGGTGAAGGGACGCGTGGATGGTGTCAAGCACTGGACCGAGTTGATTGCAGACAACCTCAATGAGGCGGAGTACTGGAGTTGGGACGAGCCGTTGGATGCGACTGAGACGACGTGCTGTCTCAACTACAGCAGTGGGACTACCGGTGTTCCTAAGGGCGTGGAGATTAGTCACTACAGGTGAGTGCAATTAAGGAGCAGGGGTTTTGAAGAGATTGGGCTCACCAGACCTCTACAGTTACGTCGCGAACGGCGCTGGCGTAGTCTTCACGCAGAACCTAGACCCTGAATGGCCGCAGAAGAAATCAAGGTGGATGGGGCTCTGCTTTCTCCCGTTGTACCACACGTATGGCCAAACATACTTTGTGGCGAACTTCGCGAAGATGGACGTCCCGACTTATGTCATGGCCGGATTCGACTTCGTCAAGATGCTTGAGTTCATCCAGAAATACCGCATCACAGCGTTGGCGGCAGTCCCACCCATTGTTCTCGCCCTTGCGAAGCATCCCTTGGCGATGAAATTTGACCTCTCAAGTGTTGAGTCTGTAGGCAGCGGTGCTGCGCCATTGGGACGGGAGGTTTGCGAAGAGGTCGAGAAGGGCGTGTTCAAAGGCAAATTGACGATTCGTCAGGGGTGGGGCATGACCGAGATGACATGCACAGCGCTGTCGTGGGATCCGAGAAGGCTCGCCCCTAGCATTGGAGTGGGCGAAATGATGCCGAACTGCAAAGCCCGGCTGATGACGCTGGATGGAACGACCGAGATCACCAAGGCGAACGAGCGCGGCGAGTTGTGGGTGACGGGTCCAACGATGATGCGGCGTTATTGGCGGAAGCCCGATGCGACTGCTGACACGACGCACACAGACAGTGACGGCACGATCTGGCTCAAGACGGGCGATATCGCATACGTGGACGAGTACAGGCCGGGTGCCATCTTCTACATTGTAGATCGGCTTAAGGAGCTGATCAAGGTGAAGGGCAACCAGGTTGCGCCCGCGGAGTTGGAGGCCGTCCTGCTGGACAACCCGAATGTTGCCGATGTCGCCGTTATCGGGGTGACCATCGACGGAGGGGAGCTTCCCAGGGCGTACATTGTACGGAGCCCAGCGTCAAAAGCCACCGAGGGGGATATCGCAAAGTGGATGGAAGGAAAGGTCGCCAAATACAAGCAGCTCAAGGGCGGCGTCGTATTCACTGATGTCATTCCCAAGAACCCAGTAAGTGACCAATTTGGAGCCGTGGGTGATGTGCTCAGTGCTGACACTTCACAGTCCGGCAAGATCTTGCGCGCCCAGCTTCGAGAAAGGGCGAAAAAGGAAGTCGGTGGGCCGAAGGCAAAGCTTTCTTAATGTGTCGGGTTGGATTCGCCTGGTCCCCTTGTAAATATTCGTTTTGGAGCCTGTATCGTTGACACCAAGTTGCGTCCCAGATGGATTCGTGGGTGTTGATATCATCTGATTCCTTCTCGTCTCTCGAGTTCCGAAGCATTAGCCCGAGTTCCGGACGCTTGAAGCTGCGGGCATTCGTCCCCCTTGCCAGTGAAGGAAGGAACCATGGGGCGAGCGCCTACCCGCCTACCCCGTCAACGGATGTCACCACCTCAGAGCGTGCCTTCCCTTCCCTGCCCAGATATCCGCCGGGCTCTTCGAGTCCGGGAGAGCGTGCCACATCCTGACTTGCAGTTTCTGTCCTACTGACTGCTCGATCTTCCAACCTGAACCATTCTGATCTGGCAAATTCAGGCAGCATTGACCTTCCCTCCCAATATCAGCCTCCACCACCGGCACAATGGTCTTGCCCAATCCCTCGATCCAATCGTTTTACCAGAAGGATAACCTGTTGTCGCCAACCCGCTCCGACAAACCCGCCACATGGCCCTCCAGCGATGGGTTCAGCGCTGAGGAAGTGTATCAAGCTCTACGGCCCGTGACAGAGACTTGGAAACCAAAAGGAGAGTATGATGACGTCCAGATCGGTGACTTGTTCCCAGGATCAGGCAGGTTCAAGTTCACGGGCAGGGTTGTGAACTTTATGACTTCAAAGGGTGGCTCGCCCAAAAAGATGATGCTCCCTCAGGGATTCCATTTTCTGGTTGTGAAGGACGACTCCGGCGTCATCGCCGTAAGTCATCGAAAGGATTTGACCCTCGCTACTATCTGACGTGTTGCGATGCACAGATCAAACTGTTGGCAACAGGCGTCGACTACGAGTGCCTCCAGCTTGGAAAGCTGGTCACAGTCTGGACAAGCAACGTGGCTGAGTACTCCCCGTCGTTTCCGGTCCGGGTACCCCTTGTCGCCGCCGTTGTTACTGTCCACCCGAGTCAATCTTCATCCTCTTGCATCAAGTTCCATCGGGAATTGCCTGGCTCAGAGGAATCAGCCACGTGCCGCACCCCCCTGGACTACAATCCGAACTGTCCATCGTCCCAACTCCCCGGCCTCATGAATCTGAAGGCGTACCTGAACAGTGGTCATGAAGGAACTCCCGATCCAAGGATCCTTCTTTGCGTCTCCAGTGTTGGCCCTCGCAAGATCGTCAGACCGAAAGCAACGCCAGACAATATGGAAGTCGCCGACCTCGAGCTGATCGAAGTCAACGTCTTCGACGAGACAGACAGCTGCGTTCTTCGGCTCTGGCAGGACAAAATCCCCTCCGCCAAGGCATGGATTCCCAGCCAGACAATCCTCCTCATCACGAACCCCCGATGTCGTCCAGCCGACAAGAAGCATCCCACCCCGGAGCTGAGTCTCGGCATCACATCCATGGTTGAGGTGGACCCATCATTCCCCGAAGCACATTGGCTCCGAAAGATGGCGATGAATAGGACCAAAAAGGAGAGTGTCTACATCCCCTTTCCCGAAGATTTGTGGGACGCTGAAACCGCGATGAATGGTCCCGACAGGACTGCCTTCACGCTCGCCGATATCGATGAACTCGCCAGAGAGAGCCCTACTCGTATCTTCACCGGCACCTTGAATGTCATGATCCTCGGTGTCAAAATCGCCGAGAACTCCAGAAAGACGCAGCTTTGCTGCACAGAATGGTATGTCGTCCCGATCTTGACAGGTAATGCATGAGCTTACCACCAATGGTCAGCTGTGGCTTCCCCCTATATGCCAACAGACCACAAGCCACGTGCAAGAACTGCCTCGGTGAACGAACCTTGGCTCTCAACCCGCGGATCGTCGGACCCCTAGCCGATGAGAGCGGATGTATTGCTGCGGGGAAGTTGATCTGGAGTGAAAAAGCGTGGACGGAACTTCTTTTCGGAACGGGGAGCTACATCAAGGAGGGGGACAGTGGTTATGCGGGGTGCTCTTGGAAGGGACTGACCGCTCTTGATTCGAATGCGCTTCGGTCTGTGGAGGAACAGCTGCAGTATTCCCGAATTACTTTGGTGTTTGGCTGGTCTCCAGAAGTCGGGAGGTTGTCTGTTCTTGGTGTTGAGTGGTAATGCTGTTCTAGACGGAATTTTGAGAGCGCTTGGGGGTGCGCCGGTCTTGCTGTCACACTCGGAAAGCCTCCAAGGCATGGAAAAGTTGTAATAGGACACCCTATCAGATCGAAGGGATGGACGAGGTGAAGCTCATCATGGGTACGAGAAGTTACCTCCTGAACACAAAAACAATCACACGTTCACAACCGCCCGATGAAGAAATCAGCATATTCGAAGCAAAACATCGATTTTATTGATAGATTATCGCTGCGGTAAAGACCGTTATAGAGCGTCTCGTCATGTCAACCCGCTATCTCCCATCCGGCAAAAGAACGCAAGACAAGCGACCGATCGTGGTACTGGACCACCGAGCCTTCAGGCTCCCAAGAAAGTAACCATCATCCCCTTCCCTTCTAGCACAAAGGCCTAGAAGAGCTTGTGCTCGAGGGTCATGTCGCTCTCGGGCTCCAAGCCGACGCAGGCGCGGAAGATGTTGGTCAGGGCACCACGCTGCTTGGCAAGTGCGTTGATGACGGGCGTGCCAGGGGGCGTCAGGGGGGCCTTGAGCATGTAGCTGAGGATGCTGAGCACGCTATGAAAGTTCTTGAACTCGTCAGAGTCCGAAGAAGCCTTCCACTGGATGCGAGTCATCATCTCGGCGACGATCACGAGGTCGATGATGAGGGGAGAGGCGAGGAGGGAGTCCTCGCAGACGTTGAAGATCCTAGAAGATGTTAGAGTGTTGTTGAGATATGAAGACGAGATGGGAGCTTACGAAATGGTCTGGTGGCCACCGAGGAAAATCTCAGCATAGTACTCGTCCAGAGCGCGCTTGTTGTCACCAACAGCGGGCATGTACTTGATCACCACGGTGTGGTCAGGGTGCTCGCCCTCCTTGTAGAGAACATTGTTGGCCTCAACCATGTCGTCGACAACGTTGGACTTGGAGATCTCCTTGGAGCGGAACTGCTTCTGGGAGCTCAGGTTCTTGCCGTCGTTGTTGCCCAAGTGGTTGTAGCTGGCAATGGAGGTGAGCTTGATACCAGCGCTGATGAGGAAGTCGACGAGAGCCGACTTCATCTTGGTCTGGCCGGACTTGAAATCGTCGCCGCCGATGAAGGCATTGTGCTTCTCGGCAAGCTCGATAGCGCCGGGGACGAAGGTGTTCTGAGGCGAGCCGTTGATGAAGGGAGCGCCCTCGAGGATACAAGCGACAGCGAAGACGGTCGAGGGGGAAATCTCCTCGTGGCCAGCCTCGATAGACTTGAGCAGGTTCTCGGCGGTGTCGTTGACGCCCTCGAGGATCTCGGCGAAACGCTCAGTGTTGGCGGTCCACTGGACGATAACCTTGTCGAGGCCATTGGCAGCCTTGAAATCGCGGATGTCCTTGCGGATCTGCTCGACGTGCGCCATGGAGGCCTTGGAGCCGGGAATGAGGTTGTCGGCGCGGTCCTCCTGGTTGGCGGCAATGAAGTCGGGGTAGTAGATGCTGGGGAGGGGCACCATCTCGGCCATCTCCTTGCGGACCTGGGCCTTGAGGGTGGGCTCCAGGACGGCAGCGCGGTCCATGGAAGCCGCGAGGTCCAGCTTGCTGATGTCCCAACCACCGATGATCAGGTCGTTGGGGTGAACCATGGGAAGGACGTCGTGGAAGGGGATGTTGACATCCTTGCGGGTCTTGGCATCGGTGCCCAGCTTCATGGTCGAACCCATGATGACGGAGCCATAGTAGTTGGCAGCGCGGGGGCCCTCACGGGTCTCCCAGACGAGGCCGCGGCGGTTGGCAATGATACCGGCCGTCACGGTCGAGCCGTTGTTGCCGCCCCAGCCCACCAGCATGACGCCGAGCTTGGGAACCTTGCGGTCGACCTTGAAGTCGTAGACCGTCTCCTGGGGGACGGCAACATACTTGCCATCCTCACCGCGGTTGACGAGCGTAGTGCGGTACGTGTACTTGGAGCGGATCTCCGAGTCGGTATACACCACGTTGGGGGAGGTGACGGTGAAGAGGTCGCGCGCAGTAGCAGCGCTTGCGGTGCCGTTGGAGTGTCCACCACCGTTGGCAGAGCCCACATCAATCTCAGCGTGAGGAGCCATGATGTTCAAAAAGTGCAGCTGGGAGTTGACTTTTTACGGGGTAATGAGTGAGTCCGCTGCACTTCCCGAGGGAGCTGAGCAACGGGCTCCGGCGTAAGGGTGATGGACGCTGGGAGCGAGTGTTAGCTAGGAGGAAAAAGGAAAGAGAGCGAGCGACAATGAAGGGAATGTGGTGTGGAAGAGCAGCGAGTGGAAAGCGAGCGTACGAGTTGAGAAGGTTAGAAAACGTTTTGACGGTTGCAAAGATCGCAGCTCATAAATAGAGCAGCGATCAACACAATTCGATCTGGAGGCAAGAGCGTGGGTGGCAACGGGGTCCGTCGAGCTGAAACTTGTGACTTTCGGGAACTTCAGATGGGGGAAATTTCTTTCGACTTGATCAGATGAAAAAAGCAGACCACGAGGCTCTTTATAGCTGCGGTTTGGCCAGCGGAAGGAATAACGGAGGTCCCTGGACGTTGGGGCGGTGAACGAGGCACTTTACTAAATGCCGGCTCGTTCGGGACGCTAAATCAGCAAGAAAGCTCGGGATTCCACCGGCGAGAGGCAGGTAGTGGCTCGCAGTGGCTCCATTTTGCCCCATCGCTTGGAGCCACTGCTGCGTACTCATGATCCGTCCATGAGAGCATCTCGATCCGACCTCTGCCGCCCCCCAGCACGTGCAGGACCAAGAGATAAGACGCGAGCCATTGTCCGGCAAGAAAATGACAGAAATGCACGTCAAGCGACCAATTTCCTGACCAGCCGTCCGTTGCTGGCGTTGCAGCAGATACGATGATTGAAGTTCGCTTTCGCGAACCGCACCCCGCTATATATCTGTATGGCGCATTTCTTGCATGTGGATTGAAGGCGGGGTTGTGGCCGGTCCCCGCCTACCCCGCTGATTGGCTCCGGCGGCGGCGGTCACCGGCGCAATCCTCCCCCGATCCAAGAGAAGAGCCCGGTGGCTTGCTGTGCGTCTCCGGAGACCACGGCAGCTCGTGTTGGTTCCGCGGCAGCGGGGTCGGGAGTCAACAGTCGACACGCTCTGCCGTGTCGCATGAACGCTGATGCAGAGCGCAGAGTACGAAGTAATAACTGGCTTCGAGTGCCACGCGACGCTTCTACGCAGCGCAGCCATTGGCCCCGCTGATTCTGCCATCGAGGCTCTGCAGACACGCGATTCTGCGAGCGCCGATGCACACGGCCTCTTCTGGCAGCGACGCTTACATCCTCGCTCCGGCCTGAGCAATGAGGGGCCGTGCCGGGGCGGACGCGCTGCTCGAATATCACCAACTGCAAGCACAGGGTGACGTGGCCATCATCTGAGTTGTGAGCAACGAACCCGGATCCGCCGGGAGACCTGAGGATTCCGCGGAAGGGTTATCGACAGCGACTCGGCATCAAGCCCGGTCTCGGCCCCTATCGGAACGATGTCGGCCGGTAGGTCTCCCGCATTACGGCCGACGAGCGGCCAACCGCTATGTATTGTATGTGTTGGCGATTCTGCAGCATGCCTAGCGCATGCTGGTGCGTATTCGTCATGCTGGCAGCACAGTTTCAGTGTGCGGAGTATGGACCCTATTGTTTCCTGTTTTATGTGCGTTGGATCAAGGCTTGGCCGCAAATCAGGGGCTTCTCCCCGCACAACACGCTGGGAGGTCTGAAACTCGACGACCACCCACGATACTGCACGGCGCTTGCTGGCTGGGAAAGGGAAGAAACCAAAAATAAGCAGCAAGACATTCTGGAAGTCCCAACGGCGAGAAAAGAAAAAGACAAGGGATTCTCGCAGATCGCAGAGGAGGCGCCATCGACTCCACCCATTCTTGCATCACGCCAGTGTCATGGGGTCCCCCACTCAGCGCTAGTTGTTTCGATGGCTTCTTGTGGCCTATTTGAGCCCGATATCATCTCATCGTTGATAAGAGACAGGCCGGCACGCCAGCATCCGTTCGAGGCTGAGATTTGAGCCATCCTCTCGACGGTGCCCCAGCTGCGAATCCAACAACTGCTGCTCCATGACCAATGCTGTTGACAAGCTGCCTGTTGCGCTCTTTCAGCCTTGAGGCTCGAGCTATTATTGCCGACGCAGATCCAAGGGGGAATTGCCTGCAGGAGGGCGAGGAGATTAAGATGTCGTGCCAGTTTCGGGGTGTGGCTTACCTTGGCACTGCGAGCACTTTGAGAGAGCGATGGGCAGGTGTGTGATCCTGTGGTGAGGATGCAAGCTGCAGAGGCACCAAGACAAATGCGGAAGCCTCATCACACTGTTATGCAGTGAGGGCACACTGTAACCGTGGGTGATGGCACTGTCAATCTGCAAGCACTTCCACTTCAACCCTAGCATTCCAGCTGTTCAGCAAGCCTCATGTGCTTGTGTACCATCCATCCCCTCTGCAACCTGTCGGGGCACTTGCCAACGCTGACTGCTCTCCTTCATGACGGGACCAGACCAAATATTGACGGCGTTGCCGATTTGACGGCCTCTGATCATCTCGAGGCAGTCAGTAGCGAAGCGTGATCTCGACTTCCGAATGGGCAACGGGTAGCTGGATCGGGATTACTCCGTTCCGCTGGGCGGCAAGACTGACGTGCTGTGGGGAGTCGTTCAATCGGATGGAGGCTCTGGCGATGCGCTTTCTTATTCGAAGCAGGTCCGCTGACGAAATCCAGATCGAGACAGGGGTAAGCAACGGTGAGAGGGGAGGTGAGAGCCCAACAAAGCCTTCTGATTGGCCTAATGAGCAGGCAGGGGTATGCAGAGCAACCAGCCACAGCTTCTCTAGGTTCGCCGGCGCATCTGGGGGTACCACACACGGCGTCCGAATCCTCGGGGCATCATTGGTGTGTCAGAAGACGATCAATCTTAAGCCTTAGCCATTCAGCCGCCGTGAGATACTCGATTGCGCAACATGTAGATGACCGCCGCGAACAGCCGGAATTGCGCGATGAGCTGGCGGTGTTCGAGAAGCCAATCGAGTCTGAAACCGGCACCCAAACCACGACGGCGGGATCGAAGACGGCGGCTCGCGAGGGGAATTGCAGTATCGGCAACGAGCACTGCGGCCGCCGAATCTCAGCCTCCGGAAAGCTGCACTCATACAAGTAAGGTGCGGCGATAGGAACTCTGACAAACAGCAGTGAGCACCTTCAACGCACCCCACGCAGTCGGCAGCAGGCAACTGAGGTCGTAGGAGCCTGGTACGAGCTAGGATCCTGAGGTTGCAGCACAGACTGGAGGGCTGGCAGGGAAGGTGAACTGACCGAACGGCTGTCTCCCTGACGACCAAAGGGAATTGCCCGAATGCAACGAGATCTGTCGAACTTCGCACCAGGCCAAACCTTCCAAAAAAGAACACAGGCGCTGTTCCAGAATTTTTCTTCCGTCGGCATAACGTCCCTCGTCGTGAATCGCGTCAGGGAGTTTGAGACGCGGGAATTGGCTGCTGATGGGATATGTATTGCCGGTCGGAAGGCGGAAGAGCGGTGTTCTGGCGTTGGGGTGTGGACACCTGCCAGGTGGGGAATTGACGGACAGCAGCTTCAGCGCTGCTCAGGCGCTGCTCCGAGCGCTCGTCTGTGGACCCTGCCGCTGCAAGGTACCCGGCGACTCCGCTTTTGTTTATACTCCACACTCCGCACTAAATCACCGCTGGCGAATGAGGCCACAGCCTGAGGGAGACTGAAATGGCAGGAGTGGCGCGGATAGTCCATGATTATTGGGGCGTTCAAACGGAAACGGGCGAGATGGAGTCAAGTGGGGAGTTCATCAATCATCAATCCCACTCAAGGCCTTGGAAGGCCGTCCAGACCTCGCGAAAGGAAACATCGTGGTATTGCGAATCTCAGCATGACAACAAGGAGTTTTACCGCATCTGAGCAGTCGCAAAATCCCGAAATGACAGGTGAGGAAGGACGGTCTGCGATGGGCGATTGTCGTCGACCTTTTGTGCACGGCGTCTCCCTCGTCGAAGAGCGAGAACCATCTTCATCCACTTCTTCTTCTGCTTCTGTCACTCTTTTTTGCCTGCCGACACACACCTTGTCCGAATGCCTTGCATAAGCCACTTCTCGTGATTGCCATTTCGGCATCTTCCTCAGTTCGGCTCCGGTCAGATCGGGTTTAGAGCGACGCAGGGTCACCGCATTCTCACCACACCTGGTTAAAGGGGCGCTCGCCTGGCTGCACCTGTCCGAAGGCGTCAAGCTCTCGGCCAGGGGCCAGACCTCGCGGGGCTTGATCATCGCGCACATCCTCAGTTCGCCCGCTGTCTCCCTTCAGGGTTTTGGCTGATTGGCTTCCCCTTGCCTCACGGCCAACCCTTGATTGCAGCCGCTCACGGGCCTCGCGGTGTCCAGTGAGTGCAGCATCGCACCCACAGTCCAGAGCCCACATCTCACGGACAGTCGCTGAATCCCCGATTGCGACGCTGGGGGTGCGGGTGGGTAGCATCACTGCCAAGAGCAGGGGGAACGACTGGGGGCCGGGGATCTGCTCGCCGCCTCCCTCACCGATTGTTGTTACACCTGGCACCGGCCTTCTTCAACACACCTCCTACCCTGCTGCCACCCACACATTCCATCTTCCTCCGCCTTTCGAGACACAATCCGCAACACCATCCGGTCTTCCCCGCATAATTGTCGCCCTCTGTGCGCGCGGCTGAGCAGGTCACCATCCCTCGCTCAGATCTTTGTTTCTTTGTCCTGGCCCTCTTAGCAAAACGAGACCCATCTCTCGTGCACCTGCATCCCCCCCAGCTGGTTATCCTTGAGGGAATCCCATCTGGGCAGCGAGCAACTGGAAAAAGCAACATTTCACCTCGAAGACTCACGGATCGAAGAACCCGCCTAATCGCCAGAAATATCATCTGAAGGAGACGCAAACACTGGAACTTGGTCTTTTGAACATACCGGACCCCAAGGATATTGGTTGCCGGGCAGGATTTGGGACTTGTTGGAACGTGGACTGGGAGGAAACGAGCACATCGACACATCGACAGCATCACCACGACGGACCCACGACCATCACCACACTGGGTCTTTTCACCAACAAACTAAAAACCAACAGCGCCTCCATGCTCGTGTTGAGGAAGCGATAGCGCGGATTTGGAAGCGAAGATGGCTGCAATGCCACGAGAGTCGGCTTTCATGCCGACAGTAAAATGCTCGACATGTGGGCGACAAGTCGAGATATCACTGATGGGCGACCATCTCTGTACCGGGGCGGAAGCAGAGCGTATGACACCGGACTCGGACTCGTCGCCTGACGCGCAGTCCCAGCTAACCGCCTCTTCAGCCGTTCCTCCGATGCCCGCGCCGTCAATATTTGACAGGTTCGCGCTGCCATTACCAAACCCCTTCGGTGGCATGTCATCGTCAGCACCAGCCGAAAAGCAATCTCGCGCACCGCCCAAGGTGGATACCTCGGCTGCTAGTAAGGGCGATTTCTCGAACACCGAAAGCGAGGCTGCTAATCATAATCTAGATCGTGCGTATATGGGGCAGCAGGGCCAACTGACTCCAGTGAGCTTGTCGAGTGGATCGAGGAGCGTATCACCAAAAACCCCAATTGAACGGCCAGGCGCCGAGAGGACGAACGGGTACTTCGCACCGAAGATCGCCAACGACTCGCCCCCGGCACAGGCGAGGCGACCTGGTGGCTATGGAGGATTCAACGATGACGGGTTTGAGGACTCTCTCTACCCCGCGAGCGCCCCGAGGAAACAGGCGCCCAATCTTCTGGAGCGAATGAACACCATCGCTCCAGGCCCGTTCGACACCGGGCGACGGCCGTCCCTCGCCAGGGGCGGCTCCAACGATTCTACCAACGATCGTCCCGGCACCTCCGCCTCCAACCTCAGCAGCAGCTTCGACAGCTTGAAGGGCGCGCCGAGGATGCCGAGGAAGAACGGCTACGGTGGATTTGGCCCGCCCCCAAAAGGGCAGGAAGACTCTGCTGCTGAGCGATTTGGTGCACCGAACCGTTCCGAGACGTTTCCTCGACCCAGCGAAACGGTGGAACCACCTGTGCGGACCCCATCCGCCCCATCGGGATCTAGGCCTGAGAGGTTGCGTCGCCCTTCGACCTCACAGGAGCGCCCCCCGTTGACGAGCGAACGGACCCGAAGGCCGAGCAGAGGACCTGACACGTCCCGACCCCCTCCGCCGCGAATAAGCACGATCCCAACACCCACAGTGCCGTCCATCAACCTTGCCGCTGAATTTGGAATCGGAAACCCGTACCACACACCTTCTGTGTCGACATCGTCAAGCTCGTCAGCGTTCAGTCAGCGCAGACCCAGCCAGTCGAGCAGCGAGCGCCGGCCCAGCCAAGCCAGCTCCCGATCCAGTCCGCCGAGGTCCGTGGCATCGAGAGCAGGGAGAAATCCTTCTGACACATCTGGTTTCGATTCTCTCATGGCCGATCTTCAAACTTCAATGGGTGCACCAAAGGCGTTGCCATTGTCGCCACTTCAGCCACCACCCATCGACAAAGGAGGGAGAGGTCTGCCACCATCGAGGCGGCCGCCCCCTCCTGAGCGTGGATATGATCCACGCATTGACCCGCGGGGCCGTCAGCCGGTGTCACCACTCTCGCCGAGCTTTGACAGCTCCTTCCGTGATGATGCAGTCAGCCTGAGCACCTCGGCCCCCAGCCTCTCCCCTGGCTTCGGAGCTCCTCCCTCCCCGCGGTGGGCATCGCCAGACCGAAGCAGGGATCGCTCGCGTTCTGGGCCTCGAGAGCCGGAAAGGATGCGATCCCAGTCGCGCCCTCGGGAAATCCAGGAGTTGCGCTCGCAGTCCCGATCCCGGGAACCCGAGAGGATGCGATCGCAATCTCGACCTCGAGAAACAGAACGGGCCCGCTCTCAGTCTCGACCGCGAGGGGGGCTCACCGTCCCATCGAGCCGTGGCGACTGCAAGGCCTGCCGGCTGCCCATCACGGGTAAGTCCATCTCCAGCGCCGATGGCCGCCTGACAGGACGCTACCACAAGGCTTGCTTCGTGTGCACCGAGTGCAAGGAGCCTTTCTCGTCTTCGACATTCTACGTCCTCGACGACCGCCCGTATTGCGAGATGGACTACCACAAGCTCAACGGCAGCGTCTGCGGGAGCTGCTCGCTCGGCATCGAGGGGCAGTATCTCGAGGACGAGTCCGCCAAGAAGCACCACGTTGGCTGCTTCCGGTGCGGCGACTGCGGGATGGTGCTCAAGGATGGGTACTTTGAGGTCAACGGCAAGGCGTTCTGCGAGAAGGATGCGTGGCGCCGCGTGCAGCCGATGGCGAACGGCATGATGGGGGGTGCCGGCAGCGCGAGAAGGGGGCCGAGCAACTTGAACCCGGGGCTACCCGGCGGGCCGAGACTGGCGGGAGGCTTTGGTCTCCCGTCAGGGAACAGGCTCGGCGTTCCGGGTCCTAGACCTAAGATGGAGAAGAGGATGACGAGGCTGGGGATGATGTGAAGTCCCCGACGCCATCGCGAGTCCAACATCCGACAAACACTGAACACCACCTAATCTCGACTTAATCGATCGATGACGACTTGCTTTCTTCGCTATATATATATACCCACCATATCCCTTTGGATTTTTTCACGACCTTTTTCTTCTCGATATATGACGATACCCCCCTCATGGTCAGAGGCGTGGCTCTTTTTTTTATTTTGTCTTCTGGGAGCAGCAAAACAAAAGGCAGATACCCGCATACGACTTTTTGGCTTCGGATATTATTTATCACTGCACTGCGGCGGGAGTCTTTGGACTCGATGTCGTTTTCCTTGTCTTGGAACGCTCATGATGGCGGCTGTCACGCTGCCAGTTGCACATTGTACACTTGTGTCCCTACTACTACTACTATTACACACACGGTTATTTCGCGTTTGCTGTGCATTCGCTGCATTGCGGATGGGAGCGGTTGCTTGTTGGGATGGGAGGGGGTGGGATGGGTGTTGGGTGGGTGGAATGGAAAAGGAATGGGGAGGGTGGTTGGGAAGGGAAGGGGACTTGGTTGTATTGTTGTAATAGTTAATGCTTGTAGTTTACAGGCAGGCAGTCTTTGGGAGAGGCTGAATTGGAGATGTTCACAAACAAACTCTGGGGCGTCCGTGACTTTATCTTGTGTGGTGTGTTGTGACTGGACAGGAAGTTGATGTCGATGGGCCTAGTGTATTTCCATTCACTTGTTTCGCCAGCGTTTGTTTCACCCGAGTTGGTGAGCGGGTATTATGGGACTGTTTCGAGAGTCGATGTCGATCCGATGATGACACCTGCCATAATTGGAAGGCGCCGATACTCCACCAGTTGGGATGCTAATACGGTAGAGGTGCATACTGGCGGTGTGAGTTGATATCGATGCTTGATGTTTCCTTAGGATTGATGCGGCGTCATAAAATGAAAGACATTGGCACGAGGAGGCTGAGACTTACATGCAGAGCGGGCGGGTTGGGCCGCCAAATGCTGTCTGTCATACGCAGAGTCCCCGGTTTTCTCGTCTGCCGAGTGGTAGGTGATTGGGCGGCTGCTGTGCGCGACATTTGTGGGTGACTTCGCGGGATTCGTCTTCTGGTGTGCAAAAAAGCAATTGGTAAGATTCTATCGATATTTTATTGCATTTGCACTGCATGTTTCGCAGACTAGATTGGCGGTTGTTCATTCGGTGCACAAATGACGATGGCATCATATCACAATCAATTGGATGTTGCGCGTTGAGCTCCAATCTGCGCGACATCACGGTGGAGCCCCGTGGAGCGTCGTGTGATTGGCTTCTTTCGGTTAGCGGTCTGGACCACGCGGAAGGGACATCGTGAGAATTGGCTTCTGACGCTAGCGAATTCCATCGGTGTCGTTGCGTGATAGCCCCACCGTGGGGTTGGTGGGTGGCTTGCTGCTTGTTTCGTTGACGCTGCAGTCGCAGTGTTGTGGCTGTTGTTTTGCTGGCCAAGGGAGATCTCGGATCGGCAATCGTTGATGGACCCTGAGTATATTTCAGGAGGTGATCGGCTTGGTTATCCTCGCTGCTTCGAGGTTTGGAAACATGGCGTCTGTTAGGGGGTGGATATCGTCCTTCGCTTCCAAGATGCAGGAACGAGGGGGAGATGGAGGTTAATGCCCTTGATAGGCGACCTTGCGCACGACGCGCCACTGAACGTGGAGGGCCAGTGTGCACCAACATGGTTCTCATCTCATCCCGCGGGAGGGGCCTCCCTGCCAGCAACTGCCTCACTTTTCATCCCATGCGCCTTCCCGCGCTGTGTACCTGCTTGCAGTACTCACTGGAGTCGAACGTCAGTCGATTCCACGGCAGCCAAATCCGCCGTGATACCTGAGTTCTTTCAGTTCCCTTTCTGGATCCCGTCTCGACCACCCCTCGACTCGATCTTGGCAACAACGTTTTCGGTTTAGTGTTGAGCCGATTCCAACCTCTGGGGATTGCCTCAAACTTCGCGCCCTCATTCCTCGGCCGCTTATCCACAGACGTCCGGTATCGAATCCAAGCCTTGCGCGCCAGCATGGAGGCGGCTTGCACCACCAACAACTGAGACTGTCTGAGGTTGCTAGGCCTCGTCGCTGTTGTGAGACACTTTCGGACACCTGCCGCTGGTTTTCCTCCGTGGCGATGCTGCAATTTCGCCGAGTCCTGGGGCGCTCAAAGGTCGCCCCGGCGATCGTCATCCTTGTACTTCTTACCTTTTGGCTGCTTTATGGGAATGAAGAAACCATATATGGATTGAGCGGGAGTACTTATTCTCATGGCGCGCATCGTCGGCCTCCAACTACTCTTCCAGAGCCTGGTAGGTCTAACACCAACAGGGTGGAATGCGCAAGGCATTTGTGAAGCGTCTAACAACAGGCAGAAACAAAAGAGAAACTGTTGAGAGAGAAGCAGAATCAGTTCAACCAGGAGGCGAAAGCGTTGGAAGCGTAAGTTCCCCAAGCCGATGTTGTTGTCTTCTCACTTACACCGTTAGTGCTCCTGGGGCAGGGTCAATTTATGGAGGTACCCTCTCGAATCTTGTCTACCAAGATCCCGGGAAACTAGGAAGCTATGCCTCGTCAACTCGTCCTGAGGCGAGCGTCAACTTCATCACCTTCACCACGCAGAAGCCTTATGTCTTCAACCCATATCCTTATGAGAATGATGAATGGACCTCTCAGCATGCGCAGTTTGTCCCGTGTGACGGGCCCGCAGGCAGGCAGCCTGAGGATATTCGTGTCTTCCGGGGCCGCCCCAGCAACCTCCCGGGTCCTGGATTCGGCAGCTACGATGCCCTAGGAGTTACCGATGGCCTTTGCTTTGAGAGAGAGGCACGGCTAGGACAGTACGGTTTTGCGCCTGTCACGAATGAGGAGGGCGAGCAGATCGACTGGGAAAGTGTGAGCTGGGGGGAGCTTCAACACCAATGCCGGGAAAGAAACAAAGCTCGGTTTCGCGCTAAAAACCCGCTGAACGGCTACACCCTGTTGGGCAATGGGGACCCCCATGAGGAGACCGTCTCTGATCATGCAAGGCTAGAACTTGCGGCATCTCAACCAGACATCCACAAACGAGACGTGCATTACCAGGATGCATCCGAAAATGGCGAGGCCCGAACAGCACTCCTACTCCGATCCTACACCGGGAAGGTGTACAGCGACAACGATAAGCAGATTATCCGTTCTCTCATCACGGAGCTCAGTCTGCGGACCGGCGGAGAATACGAAGTGTTTCTCTTCTTGCACGTCAAAGACGACAATACCGACATTTGGGCAAGCGAGGAAGCCTACCGCCATGTGGTTGAGACTCAGATCCCAAAGGAGTTCTGGAATATCACGGCCCTGTGGAATACCGAGAAAGTCAAGAGGACCTACCCTAAACTCACCCCCAAGGCTCTTCTCGTGCACAATGGGCAGCTTTCGCCAGTCCAGATATTCATGCAGGAACACCGTGAGTTTGACTATGTGTGGAACTGGGAGATGGACTCTCGGGTCATTGGCCACCATTACGACATCCTCACCAAGTTGGGTGAATTTGGTCGGAAGCAGCCCAGGAAAGGACTCTGGGAGCGAAACGAGCGGTTCTATATCCCCTCGTACCATGGAGATTACGACACAGAATTTCGAGAAACCGTCGAGCAGATTTACGCCGGAGATACTATCTGGGGCGCCCCTGGTGTTCCTGTGGTTCGGGCGGTAGGGCCAAAACCGCCAGTCTCGAAGCCGGAGAAAGACAAATACGAGTGGGGAGTCGGAGAGGAGGCGGATCTCATCACCTTATCGCCAATGTTCAATCCTGTTAATAGCAACTGGATATTGCGGAACCAGGTATGGGGTTACCGCTCCAGGGATATGGCATGGGGAGATCTCCCTCGACGAGCGAGCGTCATAACTCAGATGCGTTTGTCGAGGAAGCTGGTGGATATCATGCACGTTGAGAACCTGCGCGGGAATCATTTGGCATCGGAGATGGTAGCGCCGACTGTGGCGCTCATCCACGGCCTGAAAGCTGTGTACGCGCCCATGCCAGTGTTCTTCGATTTGCCATGGGAGGGCGCACAGCTGGCGAAGTGGTTCAATGGTGGACCCAAGGGCGACAGCGGCAGCTTTGGAAGTGCCATGGGATGGGGACAAGAAGCGAGGTTTCAGGGCTCAACGTGGTACTTCAGGGCGATCCCTCCACAACGCCTGTACAACAACTGGATGGGTTACGAAGATACGGGCATTGGTGGGCCCAAGTGGGAAGAAGAGAACGGGAGGACGTGTTTGCCAGCCATGATATTGCACCCGATCAAGGAGGTTAAGCCGACGGAGGCAGGATATTCGAGCGATTCGAAGCTTCCCTACTCGTGACGAGGCTGGACCTCTGGAGGAGCGGACTAATAATACGATGAGTATGTATGATTAATGATAGATGGGTGTGGTGGAGTGATAGCAGTGCCGCAGTTGTAAGATTCGGGGGGCTAGATAGAACGAAGATACCCTTTGTCACTACCGAGCACATGGCACTCTTTGTGGTGCAGTCCAACATTTCGACGGAGTGAAAGCAGACCGGTCGTTTCCCGAAGGAGACCGAATATGGAAGCTAACCCCGAGGACGGGATATGGTTGCCTTTCGCTCCGACCGTCCTCCTGTGGCCAGCAAGGTGCTGGCGGATATTCCCGGCGCAGTGTTGAACGAAACACGGTACCTGCAGCCAGTCAGGGGGCACGACGGCGGGGTGCGGGGTTCGCGGAACCACGCAGCTGCGCGGGAAGGTGCTTGACAGCTTCAGCTCAAAGCTCCCCCACTCCCTCCTCCCTTCACCGAAATACAGCTTCGGCAAGATTTTGTTGCCTGCGCCAGTTCACCGCCAGTTTGCTTACGCGGCGATTTAACAGTTCGTGCGACTCTTCTCGCGACGATACGGAGAATACGGAGATCACGAGGTATAAGATCGCGGTTCCTCCGCTCGCACTTCGCTCGCACTCGAGACGAAAGCATCAGCGCGCAGCTTACCAACTCCCTAATCTACAGATACCCACCTACCTACCCACCTATCTCCCACGACTTAGCGCCAACATGGCCACTCCCCCGACAGCCTCCTCCCTCCTTGCCCTCGCGAAAACGGACGTGACCCTCCCGATCCCGAAAGAAACCGTCTACGCCGTCCTCGCCTCCCCGCCCTTCGTCTACATCCCCGGGACCTTCAACACCCGCGACCTCGGACTCCTCCCCGTGCCCTCCGGAAGCCCCTCGATCCGCCCTGGTTTCGCCTTCCGAACCGCGTCTCTCGAGGGGCTCGCGCCGGAGGGACACGACGCGATACGAGCGCTAGGTATCAAGCGGGTTTTTGACCTACGGTCGATGAAGGAGCATAGGACGAAGCCTGATCCCGTCGTGGAGGGGGTGGAGGGGTCGTGGGTGGCGGGCGATGAGAGGGATGCGATGGAGGATTTGAGCGGGTTTGTGGAGGGGGAGGGGGAGAAGGGGTATGAGAGGATGTATTTGGATGTGATGAGGATGTATCGGGGGAGTTTGAGGGAGGTGTTGGTGCATGTGAGGGATAGGGAGGGGGAGGGGTTTATGTTTCATTGTAATGGTGAGTTAGTTCTTTGTGGGGGGGAAGGGGGTGAAGTGTGCTTCTGATTGCTGACTTGGGGTAACTAGCTGGGCGGGATCGGACGGGTGTTGCGGCGGGGATGTTGCTTGCGCTAGCTGGGGTGGATCCGGATGCGATCACGCTTGACTTCATGCTTTCGCGGGTCGGGACGGAGCCGGCGAGGGAGCAGCTGTTGGCGTTTGCGATGCGCGGCACGGGGGTGACGAGCGTGGACGCGCCGGGGTTCTACAACTTGTGCAGTCTGAAGGTGGCTAGCTGGGAGCGGTTTGTGAAGGGGGTTGAGCGGGAGTATGGCGGGTGGGAAGGATACGTCACTGGGACGTTGGGCTTCTCCGAAGAGGACTTAGAGAAGATCAAGAAGAATCTCGTCGCGAAGGAGTGAGAGGGGTGCGATGGGAGCCGAGATACCCGCGTCGTCATTTTGTTAGGAGGCTTCGAGAAAAAATACGTGGAACGATGGAATATGTTTAAATTAGAGTACCCTCGTTATCGTCGTCATTGGTAGCGTGGCCGCGCAGTCTCATTGCTTTCTGCTCAGGTCATCTGCTCTGTGATGCTGGCCATCATCTCGATGCCCCTCGGTGACATCATAAAAGTGGGGCCATCCCCGCATCGTTGATTGGTGGGGTGAGGACCCTGTGAGACCCTGAAAAGCTTCACTTCGACGACAGCAAATCATGAACGGCCACCAAATGCGCCGCTGACGCGGGGCGATCCACCCAATTTTGAGAGAACCCTTTATGCGTCCTCAGGGTCTTCAAGCAGGTTTCCCGAGACTGCTGCGTCTTGGGTGCCCAGCCTCTTGTGGCTTGATGTCATGGGCTGTGCCAGCTTTCATGCCCGGGTGGTCGATAGGAAGAAAGAGAAGAAACGTGTATATAACTTGACCTCGCCTCCCTTGATGATCCATATTGTTCGTATTATATATCAGACCAGACACAAGCAAGCGAACTTCACTGCTCAAAACAACCAATCAACCAACACCAACTACACACTCAACAACAACAACAATACTCAACATGCCTCTTCTTCCCACTCGTCGTCGTCGTGCCCACCCCGTGACCGTGACACATACCACGGCTCCCCGTCGCCGGGGCTTTTTCTCCCGTCGTGGTCGCCCCGCGCACACAACACATACCCCTGTTGTTGCGACGCACCACCACCAGAAGCGTCACGCTACGCTCGGTGATAAGATCTCTGGAGCGTTTTTGAGGTTGAAGGGGACCCTGACTGGACGTCCAGGGCAGAAGGTATGTCTTTAGTTGCTTTACCCCAAGAGTTTCATGGGGTTCAATGGAGAGTGCGGGGACATTGGCTGACGCTGGATTGTAGGCTGCTGGGACGAGGCGTATGCATGGGACTGATGGGCGGGGGCAGGTGAAAAGACGGAGGTTCTTTTAAGGAGGCGAAAGATGGGAGGGATGATGTTATGATGTATACGATGGTTTTTTTTAAGCGGGAGGATGTACGATATGATGTGTTTTTGTGTTTTTCTGGTAGTGCGTGCGAGCGATATCAGAATGAAGATACCCATGATACATGCAGTTTTGTGCCCTGTCAGGTACGAGGAAGTTCTCGGGGTGGAGGCGATGTGTGAGCCTGTCTTCTGCCCGTGTCCGATTTATGGAAACAAATCTCAGTGTTTACCATGCCAAAGGAGCGGTTTTCCCGCCGGGGGATGCTCCACAAATCCGGCAGGCAGGCCAGTTATGCGGGCGACGGTCTTTCGTGAAGTTGCAAACCTTTCCCGCCTCTCGTCAGACGGCAAGGTCCCGCATTTCGGGAGCTTGCTTGCCTGATGTTGTCCACAGGATATCTCTGAGTTCTTTTCCCCGGATGTTGAGTCGTCCTCTCTCTGAAGATCAACAATGGCAAGTGCACCTTCCGTCGGAATTCCTCAACGTCACGCCGCTCCCTTTCGCACCAAACGAGGAAGCAACGTTTGCAAGGTTCGCTGATTTTACCAGCCCGACAAATTTCCTGCCCGGGCTTCTGGAAACCAAACACCGCGATCAACATCAGCACGGAACATCACCAGGCATCTCGGCTCCATCGACAGCTTCACCAAGCATCTCAACTTCATCAGCAACTTCACATTCCTTGAATCGCAATGGCTGGTGCCGGAACAAGTGGGATTGACCCCTCACCGCCCCCCTGGCCGGGGAGCAGTTCTCTCTCACGGATGGAGGAAGCGTTGGAGGCATAGGTGAGCACTTTCCACGAACAGAGGAAGTATTCGCTAAGCTCACCAACCCCGGCTGGTCCAGGAAGTCTACAAGAGCGGTTACGCGCAACATTTCGCCCAGCACCAGCGTCCCCCGGACCTTCCCCCGCTCCAGGCAAGACACGACCTCTCTGAATACCTACCTACCTACCTAAGCAGTTGTATATTTTTCCTGACACACCAGAGTGCACAGAAAGACTCGGATGGAAAAGTGGAGGTCTTCCTCGGGGAGCGGTTTTGTCGGGCACCCCGGCAGCCGTGCCGGGCCGACGTGAACTATGCATATGCCAGACGGCCGAATCTTCTTCAACACCTCCAGCGTGTTCATAACTTGGGATGCAGGGCACCCTCTAATGCCTCTGATTCCAAGCAACTTTGGGAAGACTCAATAGGTGAGTGACTAAGTGTCCGTCATCTTTCGTCAAGTCTCGTTTCTAGCTCGCTGATGAATTCGACCAGCCTTTTACATAAGACTGAACCTGCCCCCATTACCGCCGCCGCCACCGCAGCCGTCCCGACCACGGCTGCCCAGTTATTTCACACTTGCAACAGGCACGGGTCCGCTATCGCCGCTACAGCAGCCACTCCCTACAGCACCTAGTCATAGTTCTGTCGCGCCTGTTACAGGCATAGGTCCGTTATCGTCGCTACAAAAGCTAGTCCTTAGAGCATCTGATTATAGATATGCCGCACCTGTAGCAAGCATTGATCTATTTCTGCCGCAGCTGCCGCCACCCCTGACGGCCTTCGGTTATATCAATGCCCCGCCTGTTGCAGACGCGGTTTCGTATACGCCGCAGGTAGCGCTACCCCCGACGGCCTTCGGTTGCATTGATGCTGCGCCTACGGCAGACACAGGTCCGCTCCCACGGCTACGATCGCTGCACCCGGCGGCGCCCAGTCACACCAATGTCGCCCCTATATCAGGCATAGCTCCGGTCTCTTTTTCGCAAAATGATGACAGCCAAATGGGAGGGAATGATGAGAACAACGGCGAGACCAATGGCGGTTCAGAAGAAGAGTACCTTGATCAAGTTATAGACTGGGACGGCAATGCCAACGCTGAAACCAGCGGATCATCGTAGATACCTTGAGGATGAAGAGCAGCATGGACCTAGAAGATTGAATTGCGACCACTGTACTGGCCATTGCATTTGATACCATGATAGCGAGTAGCGTTCCATATCAGTCTTCGTTCTGTTTGTATGCCTTGCATCCTCGTGTTTTTGCATTACCGGACCATGGTCACTAACTACAGACAAACCCTCCTTTGTGACATCATCTCCTCCAACAGCCAACGTGCCCCCTACTCCAAGTAGAAACTCCCCTGCGACTCTTTCCTCGATGGCCCCTGCGGCCTCATGGCGCTCGCCAGCGGCAGGCTCCTCTGGCTAGGGTTCCTCGATCCCATCCCTGGCCTCTCCAGGCTTGTCTGGGATGGATTCCTTGACGTTGGCGGGCGCGGCAAGATCTCGATCCTCACGCTGCGCTGGGACTGGCTGCTTCGTCGCCGGGGGATGGGCGGTCTCCCTGTGCCGGTGGCGCTGTCTATGCTTGTCTGCGAGGGGTTGCGCGAGAGAGACTCCCTATGTTGTTGGTGATGTTGCTGCCGAGTCGGGTAGTGAGGTTCAGGATAGTGAGGAGGGGGGACGACCACGCCTGCTCCTGTACCTGTACTTGTACCTCTGAATTGCTGTGAGGCGCTCTGCTGGGAGGTAGTCCGCGGCATAGGGGGCGGTACGCTCCGCGGCGGGGGCGTCTGTAGCGGGAGACCGAGGCTCATCCCGGAGCTTTCAGTGTTGTCGCGGTCGACGGGGGGTCGGATTTGGGGGTGGAAGCCGAGCGTGGCGTGGATCTCGTCGCGGGCTTCGGAGGCGTCGCTGTCGAGACGGACGTGGCCGTGTCCGTGTGTGTGTGTGGTTGGGCTGAAGGTCCGCTCGGGGTCGTACACGTGCATGAAGCGGGAGGCCTGGGGCGTGTATTGCATACCGGAGGCGGTGGTGGCCGTGCCGGTGGCGGAGGAGTACAGATTTGAGCTCTTGGAGCGGGCGGCGCGGGTGGCGGCGCGTTGGTGCCGGCTGAAGATGGGCTTGAGGGCGGGGACGCTGGCGCAGGAGATTGCGACGGTGACTTCGATGATGGACCAGAGGTTGACGGGGATGCCGTCGCGGAAGGGGTCGTCGGACTGCGTGTAGATGCGGATGGAGTAGAGCCGGACGATGGAGGCGACGCAGGCAAAGGCCCCGGCGCCGAAGATGAGGAAGAGGGCGATCTTGTCGCGGCGGGGACGCTGGATGGCGCGGAGCGTTTTGAAAGGGAGGCAGAGAATCCAGAAGTCGGTGATGATGTTGAAGGTTGAGGTGACTTGAGGGAAGGGTTAGCTGTTGGTGGAGGTTAAGGGTAAGGACAAGGTCTTACAGTAGAAGAACGCGGTGGTGTTGATGCAGCTGCCTTGGACTGACCCAGTGAAATCCCACATCTTGCGCAAGGGGCGGCACTGGGAGAGGGTCACGACGAAGCAGATGAAGAAGAAGACGGCGTGAAGGGCAATTGTGCCGTAGCACAGCATCCGAAATGTCCTCGTCACGGCTATCCGGCGTTAGCAGCGCACGGCAAATGAAGACGGCAGACTTACCGAAGCGGAGGTATGTGACAAGGATGGATGTCTTGATACAAAAGATGTTCACGTAATACAAGACTTGGATAGCCAGCGTCGTCTGCTCTGGTTAGAAACTGAGAGCGGCCATTCTGTGCTTGAGCTCACCTTGATGAAGCCAACCATGTTATCGGGAGTAAGCTTCGTCATTGGAAATCCAATATGGTTCTCCCGCAGAATGAAGAGCATGATAACATAACAGATGGTGAGTGTCTACACGATGTCAGCCCACTGCTCTGCAGAACAGATGTACCCCTGAAACTCACCATAGCGGCAAGGGCGAGGTAGTCGTCCACCCCCGAATTCCGTATGACGATGAATCGACTTGTACTTCGCATGATCACAAACGTAGCTGCCGCCGTCAGTTCAATATTCCGACAAGGAACACGAAAGGACTTACCCGCAATGACAGTCATCACCACAGCCGTGATGATGAGACCATCTTGATGGCTCTGATAAACCGAATCTGGCTCCGCCATTGTGTACGCCCCTGAAGTTGCAATCGACTTGTATCACTCACAAACACCAGAAAAGGCAAGCAGAAAAAAAAGAAAGCAAAATACCAAGAACGACGAGACCCGATCAGCTTTAAAGCCGCATTAGTCAAGGGGAACCTAGCAGGCCACGAACTGATCGTCCACATCGCGCGTGGCTGTCAAGCTTTGACATGCGTCTTCTGGAAACACTGGAGGGGTTGGTGTAAGCCGTTGAGATACGTCATTGCAGGGGGCGGGACATGAGTGGTCGACCCATCCCGCGATCGTCCCCCCTTGTCGAAAATGATAGCAGTGGTGGAGACGCCGAGCACACCGGTCGAGATGCGAGTTGATCTCATGAGGTTGGACTCATTTGTAACGTTGTTTTGGGGAGTTTGTGTTTTTGCCATGAGAATTCGAGCTTTCGTGGTGTTGGCCCCTTTCCAATTCCCAGGGGGTGAAGTCGACCCCTCGTGTGTCCATGGTGCCTGAAAGTAGATTTTATCTGCGAGTTCTATTTTTTCATCATTTCGTGATAGCTGCATTGAGACACCTGTGACCAGGATCTTGCAGCTGTAATTGCAAGCCGCCCCGAACAGCCGTTGAGCAGCGACACGGCTTTGTCGATTTCGGTGTTGGGACGGTTCAGGTAGCCGATCGGCGGACTTGGGAACCCGTGGGGTGGGTAGGGTGAACGCATATCGTCATTGCTGCACGCTCGGACGGCGCTGCCTTGTTCCCAGAGCTGTCAAAGCGGTAGGAAGGAGATTTCTCACGTGGCGTCGGGTGAACGGGCGAATACCATACGGGACCACGACGGAGCTTGATGGCGGCCAGGAATTCAATGCCGAATATTTGTTGTGTAAGACGACGTCAGAGTCGCCTTCGGGCGAGAAAACCGTTTCGACAGCGAGAGCAGGCCTCAGACCAGCCGGAAACATAGCGATAGTTCGGATTGTCCCAACAAAAACTTCATGATCGATGGTCCTCTGAAACTTGGTTGAGTGTTCCGCTTGAAAGCTCGTCTAGAGGATCCGTATTGCCTAGAAAACAGTTAAACAGCCTCAGAAAACATTTTTCTTATCAAATCTTCTCATGCCCCCTGCGTCCCATATCCAACACCCCTTTGATTTTTGATCTGGCCCAGAACGCCATCCCATTCCCCCTAAATCTGCCACCGTAAAACCCATACGCAATCAGCAACACCAACGTGCAAGGAACGGAGAAGGCCCAATAGACCCAAAACCGCGGAGAAGACCCATCGTCATCATCAGTCCAGTATCACGAAGGGATAGAGAAGAGAGTCGCAAATAATGTGCCTGGCATGAAGAACAAGGTCATAACAGCCAAGACCTTCATCGAGGCGCTATCCTCCTTGGTAGAGGCCGCAATCTGGCGGCTGGCTGTGGCTTCGCTCTGGTTGATGAGGTTGAAGACCTGCTATCCATGAGCCGACGCAAGAGAAACACATAGACAGCACTCACCACCTGTAACTGTGTCCTCGCTCGTTCCTGAAGATACTCCGTATCCGTCTGCCTAGCAGACAACTGCCCCCTAATGAAACCCAAAGCACACCGCACCTCCGCAACCCCCCTCCCCCCTTCCTCAACCCCCTCCAAAGGAACATCAATCAACCCCATCACAATCCTCACATGCCTCACCACATTCGCCAACGCCGACGCCGTAAACCCCACCCTCTTTGAAATATCCGCGAAATCCTTACCCGCACAAACCTCCGCCGGCGCCGGATTCCACGATTCCCAGCACCCATACGCCGTAGCCCTCTCTGCGCCGCGCAGGCTACGCAGCGCGTTCTCATACGTCCTGTCCACCCACCGCGCGGCCTCCACGATGGTAACGTATCTCAGGAACCAGGGATACCGAGCGAGCTCAAGATGTGCGGCGATAGTCGCAGAATACGACTCAAATATCCCATCCCGGTCGTTCACGCTGTCTGAAATCCGGGGGATGATCACCCCCTGCGTCTGCGACGTCGTCGTACAGTGAGACCAGATGAGGAAGGCGGAGATGGTGGCTAGGTAATACGTGACCACGCCGTTGTCCGGACCGTCTTTGAATTCCGCAAAGCCGTAGGACTCCCGGCGGAGCATGTACAGCCTGCATGGGTCCAGACGAAGGCTTGGAAGAGCAGGAGGAAGGTCTTCTTAGGGATGTGCAGCTGGCCGTTGGGATGCCTGTCGATTCGGACGAGATGGAGGGCTTGGGGTTCTGTGATAAGGACTGCGGGGAGGAGTTTTATCGCGGGGATGTCTTCTCTTTGCAGCTTTTCTCGACCGGAGGGAGCGATGCGGAGGGTGGCGGTCAGGCTGCCATGGATGTAGGGGTCGAATTCTTGTTCGTTGAGGAACTCGTTCTCGCCGTAGTTGCGGATTCGATCCATTACTAGGGCTTTCGTAATGTGCTGTGCTGGAAGGAGGTCGGGGTGGAGATTGACGTCGGTCGGGGTGACGTTCAGCGTGTTGCGGAATGTCGGGCAGGCGCAGCAGCAAACGGGGCACCAGACACCTTCCTCCCCCCAACCAATCAAACGACCCTGGGAGCCCCAAGCCATGCGATCCAGCCTGACCATTCCCTGGCTTCTCAGATTCACAGCACATAGCATTCATTCAGGGTTTTTAGAGACAGACGAGAGACTCAAGTTACTGAGTATGCATAAATGAATTAAACTTGTATTATCTGAGCATGGATTTAAAGACAGAGACACAATATCAAAGTTTCCCGTGGAAATAACGGTACAAAACGACCGTCAGTCCAGCTCAAGGCCATCTATTTCTGCCATGCTTGGTAAGGTAATCATCTGAAATAAAACCGCGCGGCCCATGACTCAAGTTTCCATATGATAATACAATCCATCAATGTCCGTCATGTCCAGCAATCATCTGAAATACAACTGTCGATCCCAAACCCAATCTTCCGATCCAGCATGAGATACAACCTATCTGATGATTCAATACCCCCCGAACGGACGATACCAGAGGATGTGAGCGAGGGCCATTCAAGAATAGAAAACCGCTTCATACTCCCGATCCTGAAGAGGTGTCTCTCCCCATGCCGATGGCGTCTCCGACACAGGACTGTACTCCCCAGGAAAGTCCTTGTCTTCCGGCTCGCCCTGGACAGAAATCTCCTCCGAGTCTTCCACCATAGTCTGCTCGTCGTCGTCCTCTTCTTCGTCCTCTGGCTTCGCCCAGTTCAATTGCTTCTCCAATGTCGGCATCAGAATGTCGTTGTCATGAGCCACAATCCAAGCAGTGATGTCCTCAACCCACTTCTCCACCCGCTCCAGTCCCTGCACCAGGTCCTCCCCAGGAGGGTTCATGAAGCAAGCCTCAACCGCCGCCCAAACATCCTTCTTCGGCTTGTGGCGCTCGGTGTTGCAGTTCCACTTGCCGAGGGATTTCATCTTTGCGCAGTAGACACGCAAGAGCTGCGTCACCTCGTACTCCATCATGTCGCGCCAGTACTGCTGCTCTTTGCCGTTGGGCGACAACGGAAGAAGATCCTCTTCGCCCATCCACTGTGCGTCGTGATAGCGGTGCTCCTCCGGTCTCTTCTCGCGCGGTGCCTTGATGTAGGTGAGGAACAGAGGCACGTTGGATGTCTTCCATGGCGGGGAGGTGCTTGCAAGAGACCAGCCGACGATCCCGGTGATCTTGTACGAGTCGTCGGGGTCGACGCGGATGTTCGAGAGGGTCATGTTGTTGTGGGACAGAATGGTGCTCTCGGGGTCTTCGAGCATGGCGTCGGGAAAGATCCTAGACAGAATGGAGTCAAGACTGCTCGCAATCTTGTAGCGCTTCTCGCGCGCGATCAGCTGGATAGGCGTGAGCATCTTCTTGATCTCTTCGCCGTCCTCGGTGTCCTCGAGGGGGTAGTTCATCTTGCCGGCGAGGTCAAGGAGAGCCATCACAAAGTCGTGGGAAGACTTGAACGGGCCGCGGTTGACGTCATGGTCGAGCGCGCTGCCTGAAAAGAAAAACGGATGGACCAGATGGCCGGCGACGGGGTTCGGATCAGGGTTGTCGTTGGTTGGCATCGAGGGAACGAGGGAGCCAATGCCTTCGAAGCGATCGCTGATGTAGCGAGACTGGAACTCGGCGATCTGCTCCACGAAGGACACCTTCTGTTCCATTGTCATCTTGCGCCAATGACGAATGGCAGGCTCACCAGGAACGTAGCTCATGAGAACCCACTCGAAGCCGAGCTCGTTCTCGTCTGTCACGGTGTTTTCGTAGTCGATGACCTTGGGCACCGTGATGGGGAGGACGTTGTTCGTGCGCTTGCGAACATGGTTCAGAGCCGTGACCTCTGACAGCGTTCTGTGTCCGGGGTCAACAGGGAGACAGACGCGCATCAGATGCTGCTGAGTGGTCACTCCGGACCTCATTCTCTCAATGAGGTACAGCTTGCTGTGGGTGCCAGGGGTGATGTAAAGGTTGACGTTGCAAATGTCCTGAGCCGGGACTTTGCAGACTCTCCGGTAGACCAGCTCGACGGCTTTGCGCAAATCAATCTTCGGGAAGACTGGCTTGGGAATGTTGCTGCTCTCGTCCCACACATCATGGTGCTTCGCGTGCTTGACTTCATCTGCAGGTAGCTCAACAGGGGGGGCTGGGAGCTCGGGAGGCTCCATCTTGATAAGTTCGGCCCTCTTGGACATGGAGGTTGGCGAGAGATTTGTTGGTAGGTAGAGTAGGGATTCAGTGTCTGGATGAGGGTCTGGTGTAGAGTGCGGATGGCTTGGGTGAGAGTTGATAGATTTCCCAAACAGGAGGGTGGCTGCCTCTTATACATTTGGAACTGGGAGACTGCATAGGAGGATCCATCAATGGAACAAGTGAGAGAAGTGCCTAGACTGACCGCTGCTGAATGGAACCTTTCAGGCATCAAGGCATCTGCCATCCGATTGCCGCCGGATGTCAAAGCATTCTTGGCCAGAACACGAGACTAAGAAGTCCCTTGAGCGGTGCAAGGGGGGACTGAATTCAAAGAGACCGCGTGAAGCGTTTTGAACAGGCATCTTGCAGACGAATAAAATTGAATCTCGAAGTTCCCCACGCTTCCACTCGGAGATGTTTGATGAAAAGTGGGCCGAACTGGTGGCTCCTCTTCCCAACACCAGGTCGGCAAAATCAACTATATGTGCCTCAGGTATGCCTACCTAGACCTGATGGCCTCAGGATATCCCGCAACATCTTTTTGTGGGCTGCTAATCAAGTGCCGTGGACAGCTACACCATGAAAGAGGCACAAGACAGGACAACAAGCCTTTGGCATGCCTGCGCCTTCACGCAAGACAAGTGCACATTGCCAAAGATACCACCGGTCGCTTCTTTTGATGCCTGCATCTGCTCGAGAATCCGCTCAAAGAAGCAAAAAAAGTAACCAAAGGCCCTGTCCGTCTATCGAGAGAAAGAGATGTGGTTGCAGGCAAAGAAGGCCCGGGGTGACTACAGAAAGGACCCTAGGTACCTAGGCATCGAAAGGCTGGTTGCAAGGACAAACAACTGAGGCATGAACGGCTGCTAGCTTGTTGAAGTTACCTAATGGGTGATTCTTTCATGGAAGTCGCTCGCAATTGTGTGCCTGAGACACCACATGAGGTGAGCTTGCCGTGAGATAGGAGGACTTGTCCAGGGTTCTTTTGGCTGGGCTGATAAAATTCCGCAGACCCAAAGAACAGCAAAGGCGCGGCATGATAGCGCCGTTGACTTCAAGACCCTTCTTATTTCTAGATATTGATGGAAATGTGGGAAGGGAAGGAGCTTTGGCATCAGTTGACTTCAGCAGTACCCCTGCATCCCCCACATTACCGGACCGGCCCCACCTCCATACCGTATCCCGGCCGGACTCCCGACCACCTTTCTCACTCACTCACAACATGAAAGCTTCTCGGACTGAGATCGCAATTGAAGACTAGGGATTGTAGCTTATCCGGTCCATGATACCCAGCTCATACGCTCGCTCGCTTTTACTGACAGTACACACAGTTTGTTTGAGGGCATCTCGCTGTGGGGAAATCGGGACTGGCTGAAGCTGAAGCACGAACCTCACCGCATTCAGCTCCTAATATCAACACCATCGATCGTCTCACTTCCCAACAACACAACTCAAATAACCAGGCAAAATGGCAGTCGGAGAACATCAAGCCTCCCCCCTCTCACCAGTGCACCTCTTCTCCCACGGCTCAACAATGATGCTTGGCGAGGACAGCGCCTCCGCCCGCTACTGGGAGAAATGCGGCAACGAGGCCCTCGCCCATGGCATCGAGCACGTTATCATCATGGTAGGCGCCCCTTTCTATATCAACAACCTCCAGCTAACCCCTTCCAGGGCGCACACTGGGCCACCCCCCTCCCTGGAGGTATCCTCATCTCCGCCAACCCCAAGCCCGGCAAATCCCCCGTCGCGTTCGTCGAGCCCTCCAAATACAAGCCCTACGTCCTCAACCCCGACCTCGACTACATCCCCAAGATCCAATCCCTCCTCTCCGCCGCCGGCATCCCCTCCGAAACCGACCCAACCTTCGACTGTAAGTCATCTCCTCCCTCAGCTCACCTATCCACTCAGAAGATACTAACCAACCCCCCAGGGATCCACGACACCTACCTCATCCTAATCCGCATGTTCCCCCACGGCTGCCCCCCAACCACAATCATCTCCATGAACGCCCTATTCTCTCCCCACCTCCACACCGCCATCGGCGCCGCCCTCCGCCCGCTCCGCTCCCCCAAGCACAAAACCCTCTTCATCGGCTCCGGCGGCGCCGTGCACAACCTCTTCCGCAATGTCTGGACCCCGATGCTCCTCCACCGCGACAACTTCGCGCAGCCCACGCCCCCGGAGGAATGGGCGCTGTCCTTCCGCCAGGAAGTCGTCGATGTCTTTTGCGCGGGCGCCACGGAGCGGATACCCGCGCGCGAGGCGGTCTACGGGCGGGTCGTGAGGAGCGGGAGGGGGGTGGGCGGGCCGGCGTTGAGGCGGAAGGCGGTGAGTTTAATGAAGCACCCGAGGTATCGGGACGCGCATGCGACGGATGATCATTTTATGGCGACGATGTTTGTGGCGGGGTTGTGTGGGGGGCAGGAGGACGAGGGCGCGGAGGGCGTGCTGGGGGCGGAGGATTGGGAGTTGACGAATATGTGTAATACGCAGTTTACGGTGGGGAGCTGGGAGGGGTGGTGAGCAGTGTGGAAAGGGGTTCTGGATGTGTGGTAGATGGGAGTGTTTGGAGTGCTGATGCTTGGGAGATGAGTAGTCTGAAGTTCATCTGAAGCAGCCAGGGCAAGATCAGATGGGTTCTTCGAGTGTGCAATGGGAATTCCCACATCGCTAGGACAACTTGCAAATATGGTGTACGCCAATGATAGTCCCATCCGCCTGGCGAAATCTGCCCAACCAACTCTCAGCATTTTCCCCCATCAACCAATATCGACACAACGTCACGAGACTGATGACAAAGTTTGCGAACGGGTATAGCCAAGCTGCTGTGTATCTATTGGCCAACCACACCCAAAGTCGATAACCGATGAAGAAGGCGAGCCATGATCCCGCTAGCCAGAATTCTTCCCGCGATCGGCGACCACGACGGGAGCTGGCCCGCCAAGCACTCAGGGGCTCGATCAGCGTAAACAACCCTTTTCAGAAATATCCCAACGACAATCTCGGGACCCGAAAGTCAAAATACTCATCGAGGTACATGTTCTTCGCATACCAGCGACTCGATCGACGCGGAGATCGATACCATTGTGATCGATATCCGCATTCCCCAAAGGACTGCCGCGAAGAAAGCGATTGGACTCGGAGGATAAATTCGACGTCATTACACATTAGGTGCGTATGTGTGTACGATCTCGTAGAATCCAATGGGTCCGTCCGTCAGGCTGGGGAAGAGGGAGACGACATCGCCATCGGCTACAAATATAGATAAAATGACCGAGGGTGCGGTGACACAACAGGGCGAGCTGATGCCCTTGCGCGGTCGGTAGCTGGCCTTGGCCCAGGTTCGTGCACTGTGTATCTCATCGTGGGGACTGGCAGTTGTTGTCTCATCAGCGGCTTTGGGTTGAGTGTTGACAGCCTTGCGTGGGCTTGTTGGTCTATCCGGGTGATGTCAGTCTCTGATGTCCCTTCGCTGCTGTTGTGGTCCTGAGGATTCAGCTTGTTTAGACAGGAACGAGTGTCCTCCACCGATCTCGCTTTTACCCCAGTGCGGTTGCCTACGCTCCCCTACTGTGGCGATGACAGCGATGTTGGACCCTGAGATCGGTGGCGCGAGGCTCAGAGGCGAGAAGCCGCATGCAGTAATGTTTTCCGAGACATGAATGGCGGTGGACAGCCGCGCTTGACTTTGAGAAAGCGGCTGCTATATGGGCATAGCATCTGATGAACTGCCTAGCGAAGGCCAGCATACCGTTGGCGCCAGCGACCCGTCATACCTTTGCGATCCTGAGACCGCAGGATGAACTGCTTTGATCGCTCCCCAGAGTTTGTTGGGTGGACTCCCGTGCTGTAGCGGATGGCTGCAGGTACTCAGCCTCCGCGCCCCAACGCCTTGGTACTGGTGCGAGGGTGCGAAACGAGCGCTGCTGTCAGAGCCGGCCTTTTCGTCGTGAGCGCGTGGAGTCCGTGATTGACGTCCACCTGATTTTTTGACACCATTGTGAGAGTCGGAGAAATGAAACAGCCCCTGACCCTGCTAATCGATGAGGTTCGAGGGCCTGAGAAGTGCAAAGTTCCGCTGCCCACACCAACCTCCTGAACAGTGGTGGTGTGCAAAAGGGCAGAAAACGTGGGCCACTCGCTCCCACCAACACCGCCCTGAGGCGGATGTCATGTTGATCCCCCTCAAAGTCCCTCCTCAATCTAGCGCGTAGAATAACAACGAAGCCGTTGCAGCTCTGAAACAAGCGACAAGCGATGTGTCTATGGGTATTCTCCTTTTCGAGATCATCCCGCTAGCGCCAGGATATTGTCTGAGAAGGAAAAGGGTCAGGCTACTATGACGTCTGTTGTATACAAGTTCTGCGACAAAAATGATCGTGACGAATTATTTGGGACTAAAGATCGGGGAAGCCCCGGTAAAATCGAAGGGTTCGGCGCATTTCGTCATCGAGGGTGCTTGCCTTTGTGCCTGTATGTCTGTTGCGCTGTGCGTGCGAACTGTCAGGGTCAGTCACGGAGACACGACGTAACATGTCAAGCGTATGTTTTGAACGTGGTGCTGCCGGAGGGGCTGCGTGCTATTCCAAGGTTCCTAGGCGACGGTCAACGTCTTGGCTAGGATGTGCCCTCTCTTCCTCAACGGTTGTCGAGAATTACCTGAGAGGGACTTTGTGGTCGTCCTAGGGATCCCTGAGAGGAGGCAGAGGCTGAGGGTTGTTCCTGAGGATTGGTCCAAGGCGAGTGCGTTGGCCGGGAAGACGTGAGATCAGGGCACCGCTGCGATTGCTTGTGCTTCCCGGTTCGTGGAACTTGCAGCTGTAGCAAGGAGTGTGTGCCTGGAGAGTCGCTGACAGCGGGATGTGTCATCCAAGACTGGCACCCTAGAGGTGGGCCGAGAGCACATGAGGGTGCGGCCATGGTAGGGTGTAGGGGGCTGGAATGCCTGTCGGTGCGATGGATGTGCTGGTGATGTTTCCAAGTTGTGTGCAATGAAGTTCGTTGGCAGTCAGTGGTAATGTTAGCGTACCCTGTAGCGCGTTGTGGGCGCCTGTTGAGGCAGCCAACGGGATGCCCCACCTTCCGCGTCGCCAGCTGGGCTGGGCTGCGCCTGCCCAGTGAATTTCAGGATGTGGCAAGATTGACGCATCTTCACCTGCACAGTTGTGCCCTGATCGACGGCTTTCAGCTTCCCTCGTCGCAGAGCCTCTCCGCCGAGATTACGATTGGCTTCCCAGCGAGTGTTGCAGCTCAACTCAACACCAATCGAGGTTCGCGCGATCCGAGTCCCAAATCTGTCCCGGAGCCGTCTGTGCGCCTGATCCTGAATCTTCCAGAAGGGGCTTCTAGAAGCCAACCCGCCACCGCATCACCATAAAACACACGGACGGCTGGTGGGATCGGGAACCAGGAAAATCTCGTCCATCGCAAGTCGTCAAGCAGGTGGAGTGCTTCAATCACGAAACAAGGTCAGACGCGCACCATGTGTCGACGTAATTGACATGCGGTCGGCTACAACCCAAGAATCCGTGCGGTGCAGCGAAGGGGGTGGAAGAAGTGTTCGGAATCTTCAAATTGACCAACTTCAAGTTTTCGTCCCTGAAGGTCGTCGACATCGCGCGGAGCGTCCGAAATGTTTCGGGGTGGCTGCTGCCGGGTTTCTTGAGTATTTGCTTCCGCCTGCCAGCGCGGGCCGTGAACCAACGCAACACAGCGGGAGCCGTGCCTGAAATCGGAAAGTCGTGAGAGGCACGGAACGTTGACTGACCTCACGAAAAAGTTGTTGATTACCCCGGCTGCTGTTACACTAGACCGACTCTCTGGAACGATGCGGGTATCCTTTCTCAAGGAGGCCGATCTGAAGGTCGCTGCCGCTGATGGCCGAAGCATCAATTAGCCGGTGAAGATTGCGCTCATCGTGCGCTGCAATGGCTATCCTCCTTCTGCCGAATCCCAGGAGAAGGATGATTGCCATCGGTCAAGACTGACACAGGCTCTACCTAAGCGCCCGCCATTCCGAGGTCAACGAAAAGCTCACCGAAGGCTGGGCCAAGCTGAAAGAAGTCGTCTGAAGGTTGCATCCGGCTCCCATGGTCGTCATGACCCGAACCGGACACCTTGACACCTTGCCACGAGCGATGAGGGGCCGAGAGATCAATCTGCGCAGATCGTGGTCGTCTATGTTTCGACTCGGAGGCAGGGGTTCTGCAGCTGTTGCAAGACGGCATCCATGCACTCACATGGTGTCGTTCCAAAGGCCAAACAGCACGCTGCACACGCAGCCTCTGACAGACTGCCGCGCTGCGTTGCACCGCTGACCGTACTCGGGAATGCACAACCAACAATTCACGGTCCCTGCAGCGAGGGGCACAGAAGTGAATCGCGGCCAGCGCGGTGCCGCCGGTTCCTGATCGAAGTCACATTCAAGTGAGATACACACGCGAAGGGGGAGGGAGGGGGAAGGCTCCGACTCACAGCGAGGTTCTCACCTTGCGTCGATCCCTTGGGCCAGCAGGGGTTCTCGATCCGGGCTTTCGGGCGGCGAATAACCATTTCCCGCCGCTGAAGCCGGTTCAACCTCACTAGATCCCGCCGGGCTACGACGGCACGCGGGAGAGAGGTTGTTTAACTGCCAATCCCGTCGCAACTTTGCTCCGGCGACAGGCGACCGCCAAGCCCTGGGAGCTGTGGCAGAGTTCCCGACATTCCTCTTCGGCGCTCTGGAGACCTGGCAGCGCGGGGAACACTTGTCGGACCCAGCTGAGAGCAAGATAAAAGTCTCCAGCTGGGCATGCCGAATGACGCATGCTCCGTATGTGGGACAAGTGCAAATTCCAACCAGCATCTCCGGGCGGGAGAGAGGATGACGAATCTTCGCAATGGCATCAGCGCAGGGAGAGGAGCTTTCGATGTCAAGAAAGCTGAAGGGCCCTGGCCAGAGCGCTGGGATATGGAGGTGGCGCTGGACAAGCCTGGGGTGTCTGACCCAATCGACGGGACCTTGCCGAGGGCACGCTCCAAGGGGTCGTGCTGGATCTTGATTTGCGCCCAGATCCTGGGCCACACGCCCACACACACCCCTCCAAGACCCTGGGTTTCGGCGCCTCACTTCATCCACAGTTCAGCGCCCCTCGGCCGCGACCCCGGCATCTATCTCCAACCCGCGAGCCAGTGGTGATCCACAACACATGCTCGGTGGAATCCCGCCGCGCCGCGATATCAACGCTGGACAGCCGCGACCCGACCGACTTGACATACGGATCGCCTCCTTGCTGTTGATTCCGCGATTTTATCCTGCTGCGGCCACTGCGGTCTCTCGTTTCCCATCCCTGCAACCGGACTCTCTCCTGTTATTGCCATTCTCGGTAATTTTGCGGTTGTTACCACATGGCCTTCAGCTCCAGACCTGAGCAACTTCAGCCATATTGACCCAGCGACATACACAACACACGCGCTTAGCGACTGGTGGTCTGTCAGTGGCCGTAACGTCCGCGACATGTCAGTGTCAGAAAGAAAGAGAAAAAAAAAATCACCGGGACGCGTCGCGCTGGCCTCGAACAGCGCGGCCTTTGGTCTTGATGACATGACCATGCCGGTCCTGCATCTCGCCTGTGCTTCCTGCGGTCTGATGACTCTCGAGCGGAGACGGGATGGTGTGGAAACAGCGGAGGGCCATAGCAGCCTCGGTGTCGGTGGAGCCCCAGCACCCGAACCCTCTCCTCCATGATCGTCGTCCCCCACGAGCGAGTGAACCACAAAAAAAAGCAACACACTCCTCCTGACCCTGCCCCTTCAGGCCCACTGGCTCAGCTGCAGTGAGCCGACAATCCCTTCGTCTGGCTGGGTTTCCTGTCTTGGTCTGCAATGGGCCTGCCCTACCCGCCTCCTTGCTTGCTCGATCACCGGCTAGGGTTGCGGGGGTAGTTGCGGCCGCCCCAAGCCGGCCCCCGGCTATGGTGTTGTATACACGATGTTGTTCTTCTCTCTCTACTCGCTCTCCCACTCTGCCCCGTGGGTCCTTCTCGCTCCCACAGCTGCCTACTACCTAGGAAAGGCCAGGTACATGCACATCATGCATTCTTGGCACTCCTTATTCCCCATGGCGGGCCGCCCGGGGTCCGCAAGGGAGGGAAAGGGAGTTAACGAGTCCTGATGTTGCCCCCCCCCGAGCGCCCGGGATGTGGGCAATCTATAAAACATACTTACTCCCATCCGCTCCAGAACCTTTTGCCACTGTCAGTTCCAGCCGTTCTACAATCTCTACGATCTGCCGATCTCGAAGACATCTCTTTTATGCGTTTTTATCACCTGCAGAACACAATCTCTCGGTGCTTGATCAGCGTTCCAGCGAGACCATTCTGCACTGTCTGTCTTCTAGAGAACGCAACCTTGCCCGAGGCGGTCAAGCTGGTCGGGGCAGAAGGGAGCCTCTAGGAGAGTGACGTTGGGCTGCTCGTGCAGACGCCATACATACCTACCTTACCATACCTACCCACCGCTCCTATTCCTTTTGGCTCTACTTCGTCAGGCCCTCGTTTCCATATCGACACGCCGCCTTCTTCTCAACTTTTGTCTCTTCTCTCCTGGCCACTGACTAGGCGAGGCTACCTGCAGTGTGGGAGACTAAAAAGCCAGCCACCGCCAGTCCAGCCCGATTCTTCTTCCAACTATCGGCAGCAAGACGCCGGCGGCTGCTTACCGGAAGTCTGCCGAGACACCGCTCACCGCACAACCCGAACGAACGAACGCCATGGCATTCTCAGGCAACGGTGGACAGGTAAGGCTCTCTTTTCCACTCCTCTACTTTCCGTACCTTCTCCACAAGCTCTCCACAAGCATACCTACCTACCCTTTAGGTACTCTTCTCGATACCTAATCACCACCCCAACAAGAAACCCACAGCAAAGAAACCCTACTAACCCCTCCCCCCTCGCCTCTTCTAGCCCTTCGCCAACGGCCAGTTCGATGTCTTCGAGTGGTACCCCTTCTTCCAGTCCTGCGTCGTCTACTTCCTAGACCACGCGCAGTACAACGGCCCCGTGCAGGCCCTCGCCGCCCACGTCAACATCCAACTCCCCTTCCAGCGCGCCCACCGCCCCGTCCTCTCCTCGCGCTCCGCTTCGTCTCCCTCCGCCGCCGGCAGCAACTCCGGTGCCAACAAACCCCTCACCTCCCCCGGCGCGGGCGGGGTCTACCCCAACGCTACGCTCCTGCCGTACATCCGCAGGCTCGTGGCGACGGGGTACGATTTCCCGTCGGTGCTGCATAGCTTTTTTGGGGACGATTGGGAGAAAGGGGTGGGGCCGCTGCACGAGACGGAGAGGAGGAATTACTTGTTTGCGGCCAAGAGCGAGACGTGGCTGGGGGTGAAGGCGGCGTACGACATGGGGGATGATCAGATGGTACCGTTTTTGAGGCCGCTGCAGAATGTGGGTGAGAAGGAGATTTGCGCGGCCGAGGCGAACTGGAGTGAGTGGTTGGCGATGCAGGATTGGATGTTGGGGCCGAGGGCGCCGGGGGTGGGGGTGGGGAGGAATGGGAATGGGAATGGGGGTGGGGGGTATCAGGGGAAGGGGAGGAGGGTTAAGAAGGAGGAAGATTGAGGAGAGTGTAGAGGGGATGGGATGGGATGGGTAAGATGGGTGTAGGATACAAGGCTGGAGGGGGGCATTTTTGGTTTGGTTTGTTTGGTTTTGTGTTTGTTTGTCTGTATGGATGATGTCGATGACGACGGCGATGATGATATTGACGACGGGGTATGGTCTGGTGCATAGGTGTTTATCAGTACAACTGTATGCTACTCCGTCGGCGAGCGAGACATGTGGATAGATGGCTGGTTGGGAAGGAGGGTTCATAGGAGATGGCACTGCTGTTTTACAATGATCCATGATGGGAAGAGTTATGAGTGAAGAGGGGACTTTGGGAGAGAAAGGGGCCAAGGCAAGGCCGGACACGGAGACCAGAGCTTCAAGTCCTAGCTAGCCCTTGGAGGCTCGTGAAGTTGGACGACGACAGTGGTAGGAACGCAGGAATGCCTTGGTGTCACTTCATGCCGGCCGAGTGCGCGCATGGTGGCACTTCCATGGCTGGGAAACGGAGCCCGTGACACGCTGTGTGACGAACTTGTCTTTCCAGTGCCCAGGTTTTTGGTTTTTTTGTACGTTATTTGTGGTTTCTGACCGGAGCAAAGCTTGTTGCACGCATACGTAGCCTGTTGCACTCGTGCATTTTCAGAATCAGTAAAGTCCCGCTGCTCGTTTGGTCTTTTCGGTGAAAATTTTCAGTTACGTGAAGTTTACTCTGGATTTCTTGGGATTTGGGGTTTAGAGTTTGACGAGGGTGAAGAGGCCTCGGTTCAGGGGCTGGAGCTCTTATCCGTACTGTGTTGCACTGTGCGAGCAGCAAAGGGCGGGGCAAAACGCGCTGCCTGCCGCGAGCGGCATCGGGAGCTTGCTTGGCTGTCCTGGTCCTTTGTTGCAACAAGCTCCCCAGGCTGTTGTTTTGTTCCGGCCGATCTGAACCCAACCTAGCCATCGTCAGCAAATTCACTGCTCGACAAACGGCCACACGCCCGCCTCAACGCGCGCAATATTGTCGACACCCCGTTTCTCCAGCGCACCGATTGCCTCTGCCAAAATACGAAAGAATAACGCTCCATCCTCACTCACCCCAGCAACAACGCGACCGACCGACCGACGACGCTCGAATGCTTTGACGACGGCCGTTGCGAATCGAATCAATGCCGCAGCGCCCACCATGTTCGGTAGCGGCCCCGCGTCCGCATCTCTCCCTGCGGCCGCAGCGCAGTGGCAGAAGTTCCTGGAGCGCGCCCGTCTCCGCCGTCTAGACACGGAAAAATTCGCCGTCTACGCTCCCCTCCTGGCCTCCAAGCACCGCCTGCCACCCGCCTACGTCGCCGATCTGCTCCTGCGCACCAACAAGGGCCACCGCGACTTTCTCGACCCCCGCGTCCCACAGTACCTGCAGGTGCTGCTGAAGCTGAAGCTGGTCGACACGCCGTCCGTGCTGCGGGCGCTGTACAAGTACTCGTCGTCGCATACGCACGCGCCGCAACAGCAACAAGAGGGACAGCAGAATGGGGAGAAGGGGACGTCGCAGAAGGGGAAGGGGAAGGAGAAGCATCATCCCCCGAGGGCGGAGATAGTGAGGTGGACACACTCGTACGCGTCGGAGGAGCTGATCTTCTGGCGGTTGCACAAGGAGCTGCAGCAGGGCCCGGGGATGCGCACCGCCAGGGAGGCGATTGAGGTGGTGAGGCTGGTGGCGCGGTGGATGGTGCTGTTTACGGATGTGGCCGCGGCGTTTTCGAGGGATGCGTTTGGTGCGGTGCATGACTTGCAAACGAAGGAGGAGATGGCCATGGCGAGGCAGGCGTTTATCGTCTTGGTGTTGGAGGTGTGCAATAGCCCGATGGTGCTGAGGACGTTTGCGAAACCGGCTGCGAAAGGTGAGATGGTGGTGTGGTGTGTCTCTGGGGGATTGTTAGGATGATGTTGCTAACGGTTTGTAGCCACCCGAAAGAAGCTGGCCGAAGCACTGGATGGCTTCATGCCGTCCATCATGGGGCTGCCCACCGAGTTCATCAGTCGCTTGGAGCACTTTCGGACACAGACACTTGCGAGCTTCGACCCGGATGAGAAGAAAGACGCGGCCGAGGTGAACAGCTACATGGACATGATTGGCTTGGACAACTTCCAGGTCCCCGTGATACCCACAGAGAACTCGCGCGCGGGGTTATATATCTATGTCCACGCTGCGGTTGGTCTTTTGCGCTTGAGTGCCGGGGCAGCAAGATGTGCTAACTGAGTGCTAGCTTGTGGGACGACCCATGCTTGACGATACTGCGTTGTTTACATACCTACACAACAGATACCAGGTTTGTTCCCTTCCTCTGTAGATTAGGAGGACGCATGCTGATTTGATAGGGGGATATCCAAACCACCGCGGTACAACTAATATTAGCTTCCTTTGATGTTCTGGCGAACGCCGTGTTCCGGAACGAAGGATCGAGGACTGGCCACCTTCTTAAGTCGTACGTTGTCAACAAGGTCCCTTTGATACTGGTCTCGCTCGCCGCGAGCTCTCCACCGATGTACCCTTTCGATGCCGAACTGTGCATCACGCAGGCGTTGGCGCAGGTTGACATAAATGTCTTCCCAACCCTGTCGGGCATGTTCGACATGAACAGCAATTCTTCTTTTCAAGACTCTGTGCGGCAGGACTTTTGCTTCGCCTGCCAGTTGCACGGATTGCTCTCTTCATCGGCCACAGAGACGCTGTTGGGCGACATCACATACCAGTCACTCCCGGATGAGGGCCGTTATGTCAAAGAGTCGCTGGTTCAGTCCTGTCTTGAAGACATCGAGAGGGCGCAGAAACTCATCGGGGAGCTCGACAACATGGCCGGAAATACTGGCGCTGCAGCCCAGGCCATTGTCGAGGTATGTGCTTTGTTGTTGTTGTTGCTGGCTGTCGCAGGACGGAAGTTAACAACGCGCAGGTTATCGTCAGTCTCTGTCGAAACAAGGAGACCATGAGCCTCAAGCAGCTGTGCGGGCAGTTGGCAAGTAAACCGCTGTCCCTGGATGTTCTGCTGCTTTTCAACAACCAACAAAAGATATTACATCCAATCTGTGAAGTCCTCGACAACTGGGGAGGCTACGACGAGGACCAGGGCGAGTATCAGCCGGTGTACGAGGAGTTCGGGTCGATCCTCTTACTCTTGCTTGCCTTCGTCTACCGTTATGGCCTCAGCCCGGCCGATCTGGGGATACGCTCTCCGGATTCGTTTGTTGGCAGGCTTCTCAGCAAAGGGCATCTGTCCCGGCCCTTGGATGACCTCACGGAGCAAGAAAAGTCCCACTTGAATGGCTGGATCCATGGGCTCTTCGACACGGAAGCTGGCGGTCTGGGAGACGAGCTCATGTCGACGTGTCCTCCGCAGGACTTTTACCTTTTGATGCCCACGCTGTTCCAGCAGATCATCCTGGCTCTCAGCACCAGAAACCTCACAGAAGACCTTCTCAGGGGTGGATTGGAGTGTAAGTTTTCCCTTGATTGGTTTCTGGAAGCGATGCTGACGTCTCCAGATCTGGTCGATGTTCTCCTATTGCCTTCACTCGTACCAGCAATCCTCTATCTCTCTAATCACCTTTGGACGACTGGCCCCTCGGAGCAACAACGGGCCGTCATCCGAGTCCTCCACCTCATAGTTCGACCAACATCAATTTCGACGGATGCATCAACGATGCTTTCATCAGTTCTCAACATCGTGGCTAAGCCTCTCGAGCATGCCCTTAGGACATACCAACGGCAAGACCCAACCTCACAGGAGGTCGAGCCCCTTTTGAGGGCTCTCAAGGAGCACATCCCGCTCTCCCGACGCACAGGTGGTGCCGACCACAGCGAACTCGAATCCTGGGCCGGGACCCACGGACCAAACAACACGCCTGTCACCGCTGGTCTACCGGCCGCCCTCCGCCACACCGTGCAAAGCCTAGTTCAGTGGGCTCAGAACCCACCCGTCAACGGAATGCCACCCCCTTACACACACCGACAAATACTCGCAGCACTGAAGGTCCTTGGCGCCCAACGGCTCCTCTCCATCCTCCTCGAGGAACTCAAAGCACACAACGACAGCCAGAGCGCAAGTATCGCATACGACGTGGTCACAGCCATCGTGTGCGCCCCCGACGTCACCAGCGAAGCCTTCACCTCGGCGGCTGCAAATGCCCTCCAGGACGCAGGTGCCTTTGGCGCCCCGGAACCGCCGCAGCGAAAGATGACGCTCCGTGAGGCGCTCAAGGCCGAGGCGGACGACTGGAAGCGCATACAGAAGACGGATAGCGTCATGGCGGAGACGGTGGTACGGCTCTACCGCCGCGTCGAAGCGCAGATGGTGCCGCCGCCGGCACCGCCGCCGCTACTGCAGCCGGAGCTGGCGGCGGCGCTGGGCGGAGACGATATTACGCTGGGTGATGCCATCGCGGCAGCTGCCGCCGTCGGAGACCAGAACATGGATGCGATGAGTCTGGATACTACGGGGCTGGATGGAACCGGGGCGGATCTCGGGCTGGGAGGGGGGGATCTCAGTGGGCTCGCGAGCGCGACGGGGTCGACGGGGGGGTTAGACCTGAGCGGGGATGATATCTTTGGGGGGTTGACAGGGAATGACTTTGCAGCGGACTTTGGGAGTTGGGAGTCTATGGAGTTGGGTTAGGAAACTACCTCTAATGATTCGGTGCCGTCGGCGTGGACGGTGATGCTCCTTGGGAATGTTGGTTAGTTTGGTTTGGCTGGGCGTGGTTGGTTGGTTGGTTGTGGCGTAGGTGTTGATAGCGGAAAATATCCAGTGAATGAATGTTGGTGTGTTATCAGAGATCTTGACGGGGATAGAAGATCGAGTTGATGGAGGGTCCGGCATAGGACTTGTTCTCTGGCTGGGCTCAAACGGGCTTTAGATGCGCAGATATCGTGAGATGAGATTACTCAGTTTTTGATGAGACACAGATAAAATTCGATCCGTAACCCCGTTTGCAATGTCGGAATGTGACAGGGAATGTATTTGATACAATGTTTGCTTGCTTGCCAACTGGGCTTGTCCTGGTAGGTTCTAGGGGGCCGCGGGTACTCCGTGCTATCGCTGACACTCCGAGCCTGCGTCCACGGGTTGGGACTGAGCTATGATATATCATTTGCAAAATGAAATCCATTTCCGACCATCAACCATGCTTCGCAATTACTGAGCTGACATATTCCTTCGTGATGGAAGTTTGGTGGTGAGTGACGTGACGTGGCTGAGGTCAATTCCGTGCTGTCCGCCTGCCCCACCTTTCCCGAGCGGTCCTAAATTTGGGCTGGGTCGCGGTGGTGTGGAGCGCAGCCATCCGGATGGATGTCACCCTCCAACCAACCTTGGGGCTGGGAAGCCAACCACTTCGGAGGTAGGTCGGTCGAGAGCGGCATCGGTCGGTGCTGAAGTGGTTACCGAGCCTGTTATTTTTTTCCCTGCTTGTATACTGATTCTAGTCTGGTTTGGCTACGGAAAGAGAACAATATTCTGGTTGATGCGATCGCAACTTCCCAATCTTGGCATCCTCGCCCCCGCCTCAGCCTCGCCGACAACTGCGAGACCCGTCACGCTGGAGAGGAGAAAGAAACAAGCAATTTCAGGCGCGGTTGTCGTGGTGCCAAGACGGTCGGGGCCCTGCAAGTGCGAGAGATCCCTGTTGGGAGGGGAGGGGGGGCGCAAGCCTTTCCGCAATGGGGGGCATGCGAATTTGGCTCAGCCCGGGCACGTTCTGGAAGCTGGACGCAGGGCACCCCACGGTGGGATTTTTAGTTTGGGGTTGGGATTCTTGTTATGAGGGTGGATGAGTGGGATTATGAGGGGACTGCTTTCGAAGGGACCCGGAGTGAGGGAGAGAGAGATGAATGAGAGGGAAGAGAGAGACGAGCGGGGATTCTCGACCTCAGCAGCCTTGCTCGGCTAGACTCGCTCGCCCACCATGCCCCGATCACCGCTTGCAGGTCTCTGCAGATGCGGAATGCCGGTTGACCAGTGCCATCCATCCAACGCCGCGGTGCCACTGCACGAGGATGCTTGCTCACCAATGGCCTCGCACCTGGCTACTCTCAATTCGTCGAGCTAGGGCTCAGCTGAGTGTGTCTGAGGGGCCAGAGCCTCATGGCTTGCTTGCTTGTCGGCTTGCTCATAATCGTGATGAGCCCCGCCACTGTCCGAGCTCTGGGAGTTCCTCATCTGCACTTGACGCCGCTTTACGGAGAACGTGCGCGCGACTGAGGCGCTGACATCGTGTCGTCGTCTCGTCCCCCGCACGCGCCAGCTCCGCGAAGAACAAATCCTGAGCGCTCTTCCGGTTCCCATCATGAAATCTGCTCTTGGGCTCGTGGCCGTTGGCTGCGCCCTTGGCACCGCCAATGGCAAGGCGACGAAATGGGGCCGCGATCGCAATGAGAGGGAATACAGGCCGGCGCAGGAGACACTCGGCGCCATGCCCTCGCTGCTCAATGCTCCGGCGCCGATGACGACGAGCCCGCCCCGTTATGTGCCGAGGGAGCTGGAGAAACGGGCATCGACCGACAACACCTGTGCCTATGTCAGTGGGAGTGCGGATTTCCCATTGTACTGCGACGCGACGGCGTATTGCGCATCCAACTCGCTCAACTCGCATGTTGGCTGCTGTCCCGACACCGCGACGACGACGTGCAATGTTTGGACGACGTGTCTGGACTCGGCTCAACGGTCGTTGTTCACGACTGACAACGGCTTCACGCTGTGGTGGTAGGTACTTTCCAGCGTCACTAACAGGCATGACTTGCTCACAACTTGCAGCGGATTCTCATCCTTCCCTCACTGCATCACCCACATATACCGCGACACAAGCGGCGCCGCAACCGCTCTCCAGGGGTACACTCTGCTCGGCTGCGCCGTCGCAGCCGGCACCGACTCAGTCTTCTACAACCCCTTCATCTTCTCCACTTCCAGCCCGCGCAGAACCACGCCCATCACCACCGCCCCGATATCCATCTCCAGCACATCAACCTCCGCCCGCGCCACCACCACGGTCACCCAAACACCCACCCCTACCCCTGCTTCCGCCCCGACCCCCGTCGCCGCCATCGCAGGCGGCGTCGTCGGCGGCGTAGCGGCCCTCTCCCTCATCATCTTCGGCATCTGGTTCCTCATCCGCCAAAACAACAAATCCAAAGACGAAAACGACCAGCCCAGTCCCCCCGCCCCTGGTCCCGGTGGCCCCCCGCCGCCGTTCGCAGGCTACAGCATGGGTCCTACCGGCGGGACACCCGCCACGCAAATGTCGCAGCAGCCTGGGAATGGGTATTTCGCGCCGCAGCAGCCCGAGGTGGCGGGGGTAGCGGGATTTGCGGCTCTGGGGCATAACCAGAGGTCGAGTATTGCGAAGCCGGGGTATACGGGGTATGAGCAGCAGCAGCACCAGCAGCAGCAGTATAATGTCCCGGGTGGAGGTGGCTCGCCTACGCCGCCGCCGGCGAGTCCCCCGCTGTATTCTACCTCCGGTGCGCAAGGGACGCCGTCGCCGCCGCTGGGGGGTGACGGGCGGTACTCCTCGTATGGTCAGAGTCAGGGGCAGCCAGGCGCGGGATCACCACCGATGGATGCGGCGGGGTTTGCAGCGGCAGGTGCGGGTTACCATCGGGAATCGCAGTCTACGCAGGGGGGGTATCAAGCGCAGCGGGATTCGTATGCACGACAACCGTCGGACAATTCAGGGGCGTGGCAGGATGGAGGGTATGCGCAGGATAGATATCACCCGTCGGCGCCACAGCGTGAGAGTTACCCACCGCCGGCGCCAGGGGGGTATCAACAGGATGGTTACCAGCAGCAAGATAATTACCAACAACCGCCTGCCGCACGGGAGAGCTACCAGCAGACGTACCAGGTGCATCACCCGCCCGCAGCACAGGGTCCGGGGGGGTATCAGCAGTCGCAGGGGGGATACCAAGCGTCGCAGCCGCAGCCGCCGACGAATTACCGGCCGCCAGGGCCGGTGTATCAACCGCATCCGGCGGGCGGGTATCAGAGTGGTAGTGGGTATACGGCGGAGTTACCGACGGCTAGGGGGGATGGGGAGGTGAGGGAGTTGCAGGGGTGAGGTTTTGGAATAGGTACTTGGGCAGGTATGGATGGGTTAGGGGTGTTGATTTTAATGTTGGTAATGTTTTTAATGTTGCAAATTTACAAGGGAATTGGGTATGAGAAGGTCAGGTTGTGATGCTTGTGATGTGTGGTGGTGATGTGGAGAAGACATTCGTTCATGTTTGCTGAATGAAAGCATGGGTTGAGTGAGATGCGAGTGAGTGAGCATCTCAAGGCACATATCCTGGAACCATTCAGGTCAAAAATGAGGACATATCAAACCAACTTCCATTCCCCCTAAACCCCCAAGGCCTTCTCAATCAACACCTTCGCCCGCTCACTCAAATCCAACTGCAACGCCAGCGCCTGCCCCTGCGGACTCATCTTCACCCACGTCTTCTTCAAAATGCCCACGACCTTCTCCTCATCGATCCCCTCCCGCTTCTCAAAGTCGTCAAACTGATCGTCCAGAAAGACAAGGCACGCCACGTCCTCCAGCACCTGCGTCTCCTCGTCGTCCTTGAGGTTTTCCTTGCGCACCAGCGCCGCGACCCGCTCGATCACGGCCTGGTCGAGCGCGGGCTCGATGGCGGGGGATGTGAGGAGGGTGGCGACTTGCGTCGCGGCTTGCGATTTGAGCTTGGCGCGCCAGGTGAGGTAGCCCGGCCGGGTTAGGGGGTAGCTGCTGCGGGGGATTTCCCATCTGGCAGACGGGTCAGAGGTGAGATGGGAAAATGAAAAATAAAAAATAAAAAGGGGTGTAAACAGAATTTAAGGGGAAGAGAGACGAAAAAAAACAAACCGTCTAAAATGCTGCGCCCGGCAGGCAAGCTGCAACGCAGGCGACGCCTCCGGGCAGCGCGCCGCCAGCCAGCGAGTCATTTTCTGGGCATAGTCGAGCTCGAACGGGAGCGCATTGCCGCTCTTGTCCTCGGCGGTCCTTGGGTCTTTGGCGTGCGCCTCGTCGATGAGCTTGAGGGCTGTGTCGTAGTTGACGGGGAGGGGAAGGATGGAGGAAGACATTTTTTTGGCGCTGGGGTGATCATATCATGTCATAATGGAGGTTGAAGAAAGGGGGGGTTTGGGGGTTGTTTCTTATCGGGTTGCTGAGTCAGCGGGTTTGGTTTGACGACGTCATTTTGGGGTTTGGCAAACATCATGGCGATGGGGATGAGTGTGTTTTTGTCATTGTAGGGAGTCATCTGTGTGAATAACGTTCCTTGGGGTTGCTGGTGCTTGTATGGTAAATATAAATATCTCCCCTTTCATTTATTTCTTGGTCTTATTCTTCAATAGGCTATTCTTTCTTCTTTGTTTACCACTTTTCAGGGGCTGCGGGTCCAAATTCTCTCCTGGCGATCCAAGTGTGAATGCCTACCTTATATAGCTGTCCCTTTTTTTAATCCATTTCTGCAATTTCCAGCACGCCTGATGGCAACAAGGGATGCACAGCACTGCTAACGACTTAGTGAGCCATTGGTGAGAACGGATGATGGCAACAGTCAACAGCTGTCTGGTCGCGAACAGGTGTGTTCAATGGCGATGTATGAGCAGCACACAGCATTGTTCTGAAGCTACCCTTCACAGCAAAAAAAAACTGATCCACTGTTGGATCATGTGCAGTCGGGATCACAGCTGTTTGATCTGCGGCAGCGGTCGCAGACGGTCACGGTGAAGTTCTTCGAGAAGAGGTAGAAGACCTTGACTTCTTCCTCCTTCACTACAGCCCTGCCTTCTAAGATGATGACAATTCTCTTATCACCCTCGTCGTCATACTGACTGGCTTTCTGGTTGGAGTCGAAGCCCCAGCCGCATTCGCGTTGTCGTTGCTAGGTAATTCCCCCTAGCAACCCGACGCGTTCCCATTCTGGATTTTGGCGCCACCGACGCAGCTGCCCTCGCCGTCTAGTCTTTGCAACTCTTCTCACTCCGAGGTTCCCCTATACCAATACCCCGCACTTTGGTTTCTCTCCCAGACTCTGAGTTCTTCCCAATCGCAACATCTGCTAGCAGAAACTCATAGATTACTCTGTCGTTGTTGCTTCTCCACCCTTGGGTCAAAGAGCTGAGCAAGCTCGAGATCTATGTGATTGCATGGGACATTCTCCTAGCAACCCAGAACACCCACCGCAGTGGGATCGCCTTTGCATCGATAGAGCGGTCGCTTACGGTCGCGAGAGAAGAAGGTACGATGCCCATGATCGATGCACTACCTCCCCGACCATTCCGACTCCCAGAAGCGGGCATTGCGCAGCAGATTTCGCGATTCAGACGGACTGGAGGAGAGGCTGCCCATATCGAAGATGGATCACCATTTCCCTTTTCCGAGTCTCACGCTGACGAGTGTGTCGTTGGCAGAGAATACTTCCTCAACCAAGACAGTTGCTGCGAAACTTTGTCGCTACAGCGGTGCAAGGCTATGATATCGCCAATCAGAAATACCCAACTCGGCTCGCCTGCTTTAGAATCGCTAGGATGATGAATTCCCAGTTGACGGTGGATAATGCGGCGCGATCCTTGGGGACCATTTCGTAGCTGTGACAAGGTATGTACCACCGACAGGCTAGAAGGCTAGGCTGGGACCAGTCGGCGCGTCTTGAAGACGCAGGCGAAGCAAGTCACCGTCCCGGAGCCACAATGACTTGGATATCGAGAGAGACTGAGAAGTACAACTGAAGTGAGGTCAGCATGCTGATGTCTCAGTACAGGGGGATCGAAGCGAGAGCAGCGAGAAAGAAAACGAGACACAGAGCACCCTAACGACTTTAAAGGACACTAACAAGGAAAGACTCAGAGGGAAAACTGACCCCGAGGGACCACCCCAACGTATGTCATGGCCTTTACCTCCCAATTTGAACCATTGGCAAAAAAAGGTGGTGGTTCGGACGCGAACCAGAAAAGTCAACCAAGGGGAAAGCGAACAAGAAACCCACAAGGGTCGAGAAAATGGTCTGGGTTCTGGACAAGGACCTGGCGATGACGGTGACGTCCGGCGCCGGGCTCGCCTCATCTTGCCGGAAGTTCTCAATACGGCAGACGGAACGGGTGCTAGCCCACCCGGCACAGAGGTTCAGCAACAACGCCAAAGGCCAAGAAATAAAAGCATCACCTCTTCGAAGTCCCCCCTCCGAGCACGTGAGACTTTGCCATCCGACCGGCAACGCGCCGCGAACCGCGTGGTCTCCGAGTGACGCGCCAGTGACCGTGACTGCCCGAAGTTTCCTCCAGTGCAGTACTCCGCCTGCCTTCCGCTTCGTGCATGCCCACTTTCTTCACGCCAACACCACACTTTTCGGCCGACTTGCTTTTTAAGCAATTTTCTTCAACCAAGCTGCCCCCTCTCGTTGATCGACCTTGTGCCATTCATTGGCAAAAATGTTGTGGCAGATCAACGAACTGCCGCCGAGCCCGCCCGCCCCGACCATGACGGCCGAAAAGGTGAGTTTATCATCTCAGCTTGACTCGATCTCTTGCTGCTTCATTCCATCTTTTGCTGCTTCATTCCATCTTTTGCTGCTTCATTCCATCTTTTGCTGCTTCATTCCATCTTTTGCTGCTTCATTCCATCTTTTGCTGCTTCATTCCATCTTTTGCTGCTTCATTCCATCTTTTGCTGCTTCATTCCATCCCGTACTGACATAAACCTCAGAAGAAAAGCGGATCGTCTGGCGGCGCCAAGTCGTCAAAGTACTCGAAGCCCTGGACTCACGAGCAGGACGACATCTTCAAGGTCCTCGGAATGGACGTCACCTGGGCCACCATTGCCAAGGTGGCTGGACACTCCGTCAACGAGTGTAAGCTTCGTTACGCGGAGCTTCTCCAAGCATCTGCCGCTCCCGCTTCTCGCGCCACCCCGCCCACACCAACCAAGTCGACCAAGCCGGTCGCTGAGACCAAGCCCGCTCCTTCCTGGAACCCCGCCCAGGACAGCTTCATTCTGGCCAACGCAGGCAAAGCTTCCTGGGACGAGATCGGCGCCGTCATGGGCCACAGCGCAGCCGCCGTTTCGGACCGCTGGATCGCCCTGCAGGCCCGTCTGCAACGCCCTCCTCCTCAGCCTGTCCCCTTCGTCCTCCCTGCCGCGCCCCAGCATAACGGTGTCGCGGACCAGCATCACGGTGTCGCGTACCAAGGCCATGGAACGTATGGCTTTGTCCAACCTGCAGCCCCGCCTGCCCAACCTCAAGCCCCGACGATCACGGCTATGCCCTGGAACAGCGGACCCGTCCCGCCCGGCTCAGTCCTCATTGCCGTCCCGGCCCAGGCGCAAGCCCAAGCTCAAGCCCCGATCCCGATGTACGCCTACCCAGCACACACCACCGCCCAGGCACCCGCCCAGGCCCCCGCCCCAGCTGCCACCACCGCCTCCAGCTCGGCCCCAGCACCCACGACAACCCCCGCCGTCCCCCTCGCCCACCGCGAATTCCCCGGGAGACCACCCCCCGGCGTCGACCCCGCCGTCTTCCGCCGCGAGGACGCCATCGCCTTCTTCCACTACTGCAACGCCATGGACCGCGTCGTGCTCCCGCCGCGCCGCCTGCGTCCCGACAAGCTTTGGGACGAGCACGACTGTCGCGTGCTGGAGCTGGTTGCCTCGCGCTGGAAGGGGGATTATCGCAAGGCGGGGATCAGCCTGTATAACTTTACGGATAAGTGGTATACCGAGCAGCAGATGAGGGAGAAGTTGAGGGAGTTGTGGGGGCCCACTTGGGATTTGCAGGAGGGGGAGAGGGCTTGAGGTGTTTTGTGGAGGCGTTGGGGGGTGTTTGGAGGGCGTTGGGGGGATGAGGGAGGCGTTGATGGGTTGTTTTGAGGCCTAATAGGTTTATGCGTTGGGGATCATTTGGATGGCGTCAAAGGGGTTTGTTTGGGGCCTGGAAGGATGCAGTTCGTGTGTTTTCAGTTTGTTTTCAGGCCCGGATAGAGGCAGGCTCACGCCTTTTCAGTTTGTTTCGAGGCCTCGGATGAGGCAATATATGCCTTTCGACCGGGCGAGGAGGTGTAATTTTGGGGAAGGGAGGCCTTCGGGTGATATTTGGAGGGTTGTTTGGCGGAAAGGGCAAGGCCCTTGCCATGTATTTGTAGGAGTATTATCGACTGCGGAGGGCGCTGGTAAATTGCTGCTGCCCTGATATGAAATTGGTGCAGACTCATGCTGTCTCGAGTGATGAGTGGCGAAGAAGTGAGTAGGTGACGAGTGTGCTTGCCAGAGGTAACATGAGGGATGGGAATAATGATGAGACAGAGCTGGGATGGTATCACCAACCTCTCCGGTTTGAGCCTGGCTTGACCCTTAACATCTCAACCCGCTACGTAGAGCTTCTCATCCCCATCGCCGTCCACGCGGGTGGGACTTCCTAGAGATTGCCAATCCGCAACCTCCACGAGCAAAGTCGAAGCAACCCCAATCGATCGAGGAATCACCAGCGACAGAACCGGCAAACACCAGCATCAAAAGCGAACACGGAGGCAGTTGGTGCGCTTGCCAGAATGCTGTTATGGTCGCCGAACATCACACAGTCGCCGATAAACGCATCCTCAACGCGGCCGCCGCGACAGCCGCAGCAATTACCGTCCATGTGTGTGCCGGAGCGGCAGCAGATCAGGGCATTGAGGAGGGGTCCCGGAACGTGACTGCGGAACGTGACTGCGTGGGGTGTTCCACCAGGAGTTGGGGTTCGCGCGGTCGTTGAAAAACGGGTATCCGAGCCGGATCTCCCTGGCGTAGCTTGGTCGTGACGGCGGCGTCGTTGACGACCGTTGGGACTGTTTTCTTTTCGCTGCCCGCAGACGGCACGGGGACTCCATGCAGGCAGGGAACCTGCATGCTATTGAGCACGTACGGTAAGGTATGGTGTGGTCAATTCGGTAATTCCTGGTGATGGGCACCATTGATGGATGCAGAATTGCATCGCTGTACGGTGGGACTTCTGATTGTGTTGGAACACACGATCTCCCGCGTCTTGTTGACCGACCATCTGGCGAAGTTGCCGGTCGTGGAGTTGAAAGGTGGGCCATGACTCATCCTCGCGTTCTTGCACATCATATACACCTTTTGTTACCACTCCTCCCAGCAATCCCCAGGCTACGGTTGGTGCACACACCAACAAGTCTTCCGTAGTATAGTGGTCAGTATGTGAGCTTGTCACCTAACAACTGACTTCGCTCGAGACCCGGGTTCAATTCCCGGCGGGAGAGATTTTTTTGGCTATCATCTACCCTGATGCCTATCTCAAACTTTTTGGGCTTCGCCAGCGGTGGGTGCGCTGTCTTGCAGATTCGGTTTATTTTACTTTTTGCCTTATTTGTACCTCCATTGCAAGGACGCAATTGCGTCGTGTTGGGTCAACAAAACCCCTGACAGCGGAAACTGATGCAACAAGTCTCTGACGATGGGGGCTTGGGGGTCACTGGGAGGTCGCGAAACCGAGCTTCCGAGGCCACCTCCCCCTGCAGATAACATCACAAGCTGCGCAGTGCCAAACGCAGCACTTAGGGGACGTCTACAGCACAGGACACACGTCACAGAAGCAAAGACGAAAGGCACAGTCCAACCTCCTCTGAGGCGATAACATGAAGCTCTAAAATACACCACATAATAACACAACACCTGCTCGGCCACACCCCGTTCTGATGCTTTTCGACAGCGCCTTCGATACAACTCCCACCCCGTTGTCCACTTCCATGAATTCGACTTCGCTTCCCAAGGATTACAGATTAGAATGCACATACAACGAGGTAAAGCAACCTCTATACTTTAGTCCGCCATTCTCCGAGACACCGTCGCCCGTTTTCGACGCTCCGGGTATCATCAAACAAGAGAAGAAGAAAGCCCAACAAACATCGGTGAAATGGAAAAGGAAAACCAAGATGACATCGTGTAGCCAAGAAAACCACGGCCCGCCAACCAGAATACACAAGGCGGGCTGTTCAAACATATAATTACAAACCCAGTGTCCAACAGCTCGTCCCAGAGCTGTGATGCATGCAAACATTTGACATAGAAATCGTGAAAATGGCACACAAAATAGGTCAGATCATCCCCGGAGGTGGTGCGTGGGTGGTCTCCGTTATTGCCGCATAATCGGTCCGCGGTGTTCCCTGGGTCCCAGAGCTTGACCCTTGGGCTTTGCTCCGAAGGGTATTGCTTGACCCAAGCCCACGCTTCATCATCTTTCCAAGGACGTCCACCAGCTCGCTAGAGTCGACGAACATATCGTCTGCGATGCCTTCCGTAGAGTCAAACACCTCGGTTATTGTTGTCTGCGCGACCTTTCGACTGCCTTCTCTGTCGTGGACACACTCGTATAGGAACGCGGCATACTCGGTCTTCACCGAGAGTCGAAGGGAATGGGAGCCCCATAGTAATTCTTCAGCAAGTTGTACCGCTTCTTGGAAACATCGGTGGGCTTTTGGAAGGTAGTCCCCCGGTTCGAGGAGGAAAGCCGTCGGGGGTTCGAGGGGCTCTGAGCCGAATCCGGGAGGCGGACCAACGGGGCCGCCCTCAAAAGCTCGAGTAGTTTGTGCTGGCGTTTGTGGAGCATGCTGGTCTTCGTCTCTTGCGACGCCCTTGCCCTTGTCTGTCCTAGCAGGTGCTATGCTGGGTACGCTGCTTGATGTTTGACCCTCTGGCGTGCTCAGGCTCATGGTCGACACCGGTGGCGTGTTGTGGAAGAGGACGTAAATGTGGTAGAAAGACGCACGTAGCTTGTAAGCCAACACCTTGAGCTCAACATACTCGCCCACCATTGGAAGAACGTATTGGTTCAGCAAGACCAGGCCCTCTCGAGACAGCCAGATGATGTGGAAGGTAAGCTCTAGTGATTCCGGTGTCTCGGGCGCACCGTGTCGTCGCAGTTTTCGAGCTTTGATCAGTTGGCTGGATAGGTTGATGCTGAGCCCGAGGATTTTGAATAATATTTGGGCAAGTAAAGGATTCTCGTTCTCAACAGCTTTGGCGAGCTTGCCGAGGAATTTCTGATCGACCTCCGAGGAGGCCATGATGTTGATGGTGGGGGTCGAACAGCTCACAGCGATTCCTAGACGCAAACGTACATCAGTATTCGCCACAAGTCGCTCCAAGAATGGCATGCCAAGCAGGTTTTCTTCCGAGTCAGATAAGATGGAAATTTCTCTGCTCAACGCTTGGGAGGAATGCAAATCCCGGTAAACAAAGCGTTCTCTAACGTACTAGCGTGACAATCCTGCGATCAGGACCCGGGCTGCTGGCGAGCAGGAACAAACCCACAGGAGAGGTCAAACCTCCGTGCTGAGACCAAATCTCGCCCAACAAAGCCCGTCCAGAGAGGGCTGGTGGCGACCTGATGAGATGGGCTGACGGCGACAGATGGTTCGTGATGACGTTGCCTCAGACCCGGGATTGCCGCTCCTATCACAACCAGAGAACTTGAGCGAATGACCTCTGGCTAGATACGCCCAAGAAAAGACCGACTGCCGAAATGAGACGCACAACGCATCGATAGCGATCTTGAACGTGATGTGGGGGGTTTCCGTATCACCAAGGCCGAGGGTGAGACGTAAAGAATCCTGGTCCTCGAAACGAGAAGCTGCCGGGCAATGATCTCTGGCCTTTAATTACAGTGACTGCGGATTGGGGGTTAGAACTCGGCACTGGGGGGCAGCTCAAACCATTGGAGGAAGACTGACCAATATCATACAGCGAAGCCAGTGAGTCCAAAGAGAGGTAATTTGTACAGGCGGGCAGACCAATTAGTGGGTCCGGGCAATGGCCTTACCGGGAAGTTGGGCCGTGGCAGAGTTGAGGCTCAGATTCGGAGGTGACGGGCTGACTGATCTCGAGACTGGGCATGGCGACGACGTCCTGAGTTGTTTGTTTTGCACCAGATCAGACCCGCGCTGCCGGGGCGTTTGGCAACAGAACAAACGCGGCCTGAAGGATCTCAGGAGGTTGTGGGACTGTCCAGATCAACTTGGGACAAGGGGGCCGTGCACTTGTTTGGGACACAGGGCGGTGAAGTGGTTGAACTGCGTCGTCGAAGGTCCGTCTGGAGAAGCTAGAAGCCAGTCCGGGGCGGGAGTGGATCCCTCGGTGCGACCACGTCTGCGAACTTGGCCAGAAGCAGGTTTGGCACCAATTGATGGGCTGGTTGCTGATGGGGCGACCTTGGCCTCGAAGAGGGCGGAAGGGTCGAAAGGCGAGGTAAACAATCCGGGATTGTGAGCAGTTCGGGGACCCGAATATTCTTTGCACGGGAATCGTGTGCGCTAGGCTTGGCTGCGACGAGGGCAGCTGCGCGGGCCAGGGCTGGATGTGTCTTAAAGGAGTCCTGCAGCACCAAGCAGCAACTGGCGACGAGCGAGGGTCTCGTGCATGAACGAGTGTCGACAGTGGGACCCTTTTTGTGGATGCTTCAAGTGAGGTCTCAGAGCCTTCGACGCCGACAACAAACTTGGTGCGCGGTGAGACCAGGTAGGAATCCAAGATCCCAGAATCCAGGTGCCGACAAAACAACTGAAAATGAGCGACAATGGCACCAGCAACTTGGCTATGTCATACGAAGAGGCCTCGAAAAAGAGTGACGGCGGCTCGGGTGTGGGCTGAGAAGCGAATGGCTGCCGTTGAAGGTGCAGATGGAGACCTGCAAGGTGAGTTGTCCACCGTCATTCAATCAACTGCGACTCTGCTGCGACCGCATATCCCGGCGGCCCACGACTTCGACCGGGCGTGGCCAACGATTGGACGGCGGCAGAGGAGGACGGAGAATAAAGAACGCGGGCGAGGGGATCGCGCTCGACAAAATCGAGAGAGCGAGTGAGAGAAGAGAAGTGAGATCTTGTCGCCTCGACGAGGTGAAAGTGGACGCGCCGGCGCCAGCCCAGCCACGTGCGCTTGCTCTTCCCTGTCCCCTGCACGAAATGGGGTGTTCCGGGGCTTCTCAAGAGATCCCGCTTCGAGATCAGACAATGGAACCGATCTGCGATATACAAAGTTCAAGGACCAGGAATTGCCAACGAATGAGCGACTTGGGTGAGGGCGTGAATGGTCGGTTGGTGTCGGCGACGGGAGACCACGAATGTTGGAAGCTCCGCGAGAGGAGCTCGAGCTGTGATGAGGTGCTTGGGAAATTCAGGTGCTCGCAGCTGCTGACACCCCCCGCGTTGGCTCTGCGGCGCACTGTGGCGGCTGCTGGTGGGACTGAGCCGCTTTCGATTGTGGGACCCCCTGGACGCGGCAAGCGCCACAGCCCACGGGACGCGCTTTCCCGACTGCCCAGGATCGAGTGCAAATGGGGTTCCAAATTCGGGATTCGAGGGCGCTCGGCTTTCGCCGTCCACTTCGGCCGTCACCTTTGCCATCACGATGCAATTTTATCGGCGTCTGGAGAGCGAATAGCCTCTTGCTCGTGTTTTCGGATTTCGAATTTCGAGCCTGCCAGGCGCCCAGGGAAAACGGGATTGTCTGAGACACTTGAAACTCCGAGGTTGCCTTGCTGTGCGCTGAGAGCCACGTTCGTCGTCATGTCTGCCCACGCACAAGGCACTTCTGCGGGTTGGCAAAGATTCCAGAACCTGTCGCACGTTGCAGGTCGCATCCCGTGTCTGCCAGTATGCGATATGTGGTGCAGGCAGCGGAACACAAGACGCATGCACGCCTACGAGTTACGGAATACAGGCTACGGAGTCTCCTTCCTTCGGCCAGGTTCGCAGGCCGATGGGAATCGGGCTCCCGCTGGCCGATCCGAAATTGCGGAACAGTGGTCGCAGCTACCGTGAGCCTCTCCTTCACTCACCAGCTTCCTGGAATTGTGACGACCTCACCAGCTGGGAATTAGCTGTTGATTGCAATTGGTGCCAGCAAATGCTGACCTTCTCCTTTCTCGCGACAGCATTCCCACTGCCAGGGTGCTATGGTTTTGGCCTCTGGGCCGGGACAACACGCTTGGCCGCAAGATATGCGACCACGACCCCTCCCTTCGCGTTTCTATCGGCTTTACACAACATGACAGTGCATCTTTCCCTCTGACAGCTCAGCAGGCAACCCTCATCGGCCTTTTGCTCAAAGTGCCAGCGGGGCATCAACACGGGACAAACAGGCGGTGAAGACCACCACTACAACATCCCAGCCCCACCAAGCCGACTCCCACCTCCCCGTGCCCGGAAGAGTGGAATCTCGATTCTCCTCCAAGGCGGCTGCTAAACTTGCACCCTCAGAGGTTCCCTCGGCGGCGCGTCTCTTTCCTGTCAGATCCGCTCGCCATCTTCTTTCAAGTTCCTCAGTCGCGAAAGGAAATTTTCCTCAGTTGCTCCGTTGCACCGCATCGGTTTTGTTCTGCTCGCCTGCAGCCCTATGGTGTCTCAATATGGAACGCGCCCAGAGCCAGGGCGGTCCAAAAAGGGGGAGGTCAAAGACAGCTGGCGCTCAATCGCATTGTCTCCCAACACGCTACCCAGATCAAGTGACCGGAGTCTGAGCTCGGGAACTGACACCATACCCGAATGAACGACCGGGCCGCCTTCCGCTCGGGTTTCCCGGTGCTCCCATTGGACTCTCAGTGTGGACAGGTCGCTGGCACCGGTATTCTGCATCGAAACCATCACTGCGAATGTGTCGCGGCGGATGGTTGCGCTGCCCCGAGTCTTTGCCCCGATGGTCTGAGACCCGTCTACCGATGCCTTATTCATCTCCTATTCATTCTTCGTATAAAGCCGAATGGCAGGCCAATTCAAGGCAGTTGCGCCCATCCCTTCACTCTCTCATATGCACGTCTTACAGTTGGTTTCCTGTTTTCTCGCCGAAATTCGAATAGTTCAGCTATCGCGAGCTTTTGTTGAAGCCACAAAACTTGATCGCACTACGTCACACCTCCGAAAGTGTGAGCGTGGCAGCTGAGGCTGCTTCAATACGGGAGGCAGCTGAGTACTCAGCCTCTCCCACTGGCAGAGCGTCTTGCAGCGCTCCTGTCAGCCCTTACCACCCTAATCAGGCAACAAAGTGCTGCCTTGGGACACGATAGGTGAGGCTGCCGCGGCTGCATACCACGCTTCTCGCCACCCGTTCCGCGCTCAGCTCCGAAGACCCGTATTCCGGCACCGACTCCGAGCCGGCCCCCTTTTGCCTCGATAAAAAGGCCACAATCCCGTTCCCCTCCGGACGGTGACGCCCCTGTCAGATTAGAGTCATAGACCCATCAGCATCTCCCCACAAGGCACAGCGACCCGGCTGAACGGACCGAGCCTTGCCTCCAACTCCCCTTACCCTCGCTTCAACAAGCAAACGCCCCTGTGGCTGCCTGCGTATTGTGTCTATTCTGCCTGTCCCGCTCGCCCGGAGCCTCATCTACCCCCTCTTCACAACCTCAACACATCACCCAAACAAAGAGCCATCGTTACCAATCACATCCTACAACCTCCCTCTACTACAACACCAACAACCAACTCCCAACAAAACCGCACACAATGTGCAAATACTACGCCCACGCCTTCCTCTGCAAGCACACCAGCTTCAGTTTCGCCCGCTTCTGCCGCGACGCCTCCCTCATCCAGACGCCCTGCACCGAGCGCGACGTCTGGCAGACCATCAGAATGGACGAGGCCTGCGACGACTGCAAAGCCTGGTTCGACACGTCCGCCTACCAGGCGCAAAACCCCTCCCGTCGACAACATCACCACTCGCACGTGCGGCGGACCAGGAGTTGAGTTAACTCGCTGCTCTTAAGACGAAAGCATCAGGCGGACCTAGGCGGCAGAGCCACATCGGGACGATACGGCATCCTCAGATGGATGGATCCCCGAGGCGGAAGCCACGGGGCTAAGTCGCATCGCGTATGGGCGACTGACTACCACCATCAGAGACCCATGCCTCTTCATTTTTGTACACCATTTCATCCATCTATCTACTCTTGGAAATCGCGGGCCCCGGAACACAAACAGGCCAGGATTTATTTAGGGCTATCGGGTCACCAAGTACAGGATACAGTCTATCTACAGCACCAGAGGAAGGCAGGAACAACAGAGACAGACAGACAGACAGACGGCATGGCTGCGCCACCCCGGAAAGGGAACGGAAGAAAACGACTGTCACGGTTTAATGATGAGGAAAGGGGTTGATAGAAGATGATGTAGAAAGGGATGGGTGTACGAACTACAGGTACAAGGCAGGGACCTAGACAGACAGACAGACAGACAGACAGACAGAGAGAGAGAGAGAGAGAGAGAGAGAGAGGGCATGGATCCCCTCCCATCGGCGACACGTATGGACGATTTGACGACTTTACTGACTTTGACGACACGACACATACGTACACTTCTCGGCTTCACTCATACCTACTCAGATATTTTATTTAATATACACGCTGCTGCTCAGGAAGCCCTTCTACCTTGACAAATAGCCACTCGCCCGCTCGCCCGTTGCACGCCATGAACATCAAATACCTCCCACCTTTCAGGCGATGTCCATCAAGACCGACCTTTTCATGACATCATTGCGTAAATGTTGCAGGATTGCCAACCGACCACCCAAGCGCCCACCATACACCATACCATCCGAGAACAAGACTCCACACATATGCTATCCCGCCAACCGCGATTCGTGTACAAACGATGTGGGTATTGGGTATAATTATAAAACATGAAACAAGACCACGCCGTGGGAAAATCCATCATGCCGCCCAAGCGCCCAAGCTCTAATAGCTTGCCCTGATTCTCGCTAGGCCTCCCGTTTTCCTTCTCCGCACAATCATGTTTCTCATATCCCCGCCTGTTCCCAGTCGGTCCTGCCCCTTGTCGAAATGTTCGTGCCCAACACTGATTACTTTGACAACGTTCCCAAAGGCCACGGCAACGCTCATCGTGCCGAATTTGACCATTGGTCCTAGCTTGGATATCATGAGCTGTCGAGGGGCGTGGACCCTTGTTCTGGAACTCCTCTCTTTTGGCGGATCGTCAAGCAGCGTTTGTTCAATATCACCCGTTGTTTCGAGGTGACTCATGACCCACGCCTCCCAAGGTCCATCGACGCTTTCCGGACATGGTGTGACGTCCTGCCGACCGGTACTGAGGCGCCGGAGTATTGGAACAGTGCCTGGCAGTTGCTCATGTACGTTCGCGTGGGGCCGTCGTCGCACGCCCACAATGCTCCCGTTCGAAAGCGCCTCCCAAGCTCCAGGCTTAGGAACGCGCCTTACGATCTCCCGCTCCGCTGCCCATGACTGCCGATGACCGTTCCTAGCATCCACCGGGTTATACGAGTAGATGACGTCGGTCTCATCCTCGGGCAGGTAAGTGCGGATGATCAGATCTTCTGTCTCGGCATCGATATACGCTAGCGTTAAGGATGCCAACCCATTTTGTTGTGGCCGCACCACTGCGATGTGGCGCAGAGAACACGGTTTCATCGACTCAGTTCGGAAAGTAGAGATGATGGAGGATGACTCCAAATCCACCAGGTCCACAGACCGACCTCGGCCGATGAGATACAGTGAGAGCGAGGGAATGGGTATCAAGGAGTGGATACCCTTCGACTCTCGTTCTTCGCCTTGGTAGGTGAGTTTCACCTCCTTGGATATCCAGCCATCCTCATCCTGGGTGACGATGTGGATGCAACTCTTCCGAGATGCCGTGATTATTGACATTCGTGTCGCTTTATGCTTTGGGGAGTCTGGAGACGGGTTAGCATGACTAAGTAGCATATTGAGGATAATCGCATCGCTTACACTCAGCAAACGGCACGGCTAGGACCAGTGGCGTCTTGCAGACAACGAAATCGCTAGACTTGTCATCGCCAGGGTGCAACTCCACCATTGTGCCGTTTCTTTTCACCACAACAAGGGACGGCGGAGTGTCCACCGATTTGTGGTTGAAGAACACGGCTTGTGGCTTTTCGCGACCGCCCAAGTCCACTCGACTATGCGGGCCCCACTGCCGTTTATCAACGTCCCAAAGGAACACGGAGTTCCACGAGACCAAGGCGAGCTGCTTCGTGCTGTCGTCGAGAGCCATGCCGAAAACTGGAAACGGGTTCTCAAGGGGCACCTCAGCGTCACACAGGACTCGACTCCTCGCACCGGATGGAACATCCCAAACTTGGATAGTTCGATCGAGCCCAACCGACACCAGGTACCCTTTTGGCGAAGCAGACATCATCTCCACATCGAGTGTGTGGTCTCTGCTCAGGGTATACACTGATAGTAAGGGCTCATCCTCGGGATGCTCTGGATCACCGGGTTGCTTGACGCCATCCCGAAGAAGATATCTTGTAAATAGTAGAACCATGGCCGTCATAGTCATGAGCGTAATCGTGAACCGATACAGTTGGTGATGAAAGAAGTCGTAGACGGCGGGTAGGAAATATGGCTCTCCAGTGCTTGACCTTCGATTGGATCCTTTCAATACAAAAATGACAGGGTCATACACGAGCGCGACGTAGCTGTGCGCCCAAGGCTTGACGACACTGATGACTTCTCGTGCAGTTTCGTGATCCTGAAGGCGGAGCCATGAAGTGGGACTCCGGGCCTGGTTGATGTCGATCAGCAATGAAGACTTCAGCGCGCTGGCATCAGTGCTCTTCCAGCTCAAGTTGAAAAGTCGGTTCAGCCACCACCGGCCGCTGTCTGGGGCGTAGTGTAGCTGTGCGGTAAGAACGAAACCAAGGACGACAATGGTGCCGGCGATGCGAGTCGACAAGGCAACATCACCGAGTCGAATATGCCGAAGCGTGTCCGCCCAGGTGGAATTTCCGCTTTGCGACTGTTGTGATTTCGTTCGCTTCAACGACGCTTTCTCTAGCTCGCTGAGCTCTCGCTGTCGAACATCCACGCTAAGGACCGACAGAAAGAATGTTGCCAGATAGAAGAAGTCGAAGACTATAGCAACTGCGGCAAATGTGCAGAAGGCGGCAACGCCAGGAACTGTGATCCTAGAAAGGACGAAGAGGATCAGAAGATTCTGTAGGCGATTTGCGACAGCAACGTAGGCGGTTGCACCAAATGCCTCCCCTATTCTGGCGCTGATGTTGATGCTTGAGGATGTCATGATGACAGCGTTGATGAGCCTCAGCGAGTTCTCCATGCTGATTGAGAGAATCACCAATGGATACGCGTAGGAGGGGATTCGTGACAGGTCGATCTTGAAGATAGCGCAAACTGTGAAGCTCGAGACGATGGAAGCAGCGATCTGGCAAATGATCGTCACCATCAGACCCAGCCGCGATTTGACAGCATGGAGTCTTGATAAACTGAGCGTTAGGTAGAACAGGGTGAGGGAGTAGGCGATGCTCAGAATAACCAGGTCGAACCACGACATTGGACGGAACTGAAACTCGTAGAGCTGGCTTGACGTGCTTCTTCCGTCTGGGGGGACGACTTGCTGCCACTTGCCTTGCATGCTTGCAACAACGGCCTCCAACTTTCTGACCCACTGTTTCCCGACGGGGGAGTCTCGGAGATGAATCAGAGTGATCACCAAGGCATCAACCCCAACGAGTCTTCTATCCTCAAAGCGTTTGCCGCTGAACACAATGGAATGTCTCAACGTAACACCAACCGAGGTTGACTGCGTCTTTTTCTCATTGACAGTCGAGATGATGTCCCCGTCAGCAGAAATGTTACTGGCGTTGCCGGACCAATATTGGAGGGGTGAATGGAAGAACCAAGAGTTGTCGTTCACGCCATTGACGATGTGGAAGGCATCTCGCTCGGCGCAGTCGAGATCGACGGCCGGGTCGGGCCGAACGGTAACTGACCCAGGCTTGTTGTGAGAGGCGGGTTGACGAGGTTCGAAATTCGTCGTGGGTCCGAGAACCTCATCTTGCAACTCGAGCGCCGCCAGCAGCACCTCATGATCGAGAGCTTTCATGTAACTGCCGTGGACCCAGATGGAGCGCATGATGACGTCGGGCACCAGGCCATCACGGTCGCCAATTGGTTGAGCATCCGTCCAGACATGATGAGGAAGGTTAGACACGCCGTTGGTAATGTTGGTAGCGTCAGTAGTATATAGGAATGGGAACATATAAAGAAAAATGAAGACGATGGCTGTTGAGATGGGCAACACAATTTGAACATGGCGAGCCGCCCAGACGCCGTACCGCGAGAATGCTGCTCGCAGAGGATGTGTTGGGGCTAATGCAGGGGCCTCGGTTGTCCTGTGCTATGGTCAACAGGGTCCAAAAGGACCGCACGATAGGTCAAGATGGGGAGAGCTCAGGGGGGTACGCACCCTCGGATCGGGTAGAGCAGATACCACAGCATAGTCACCAGAGGGCTCACCAGCACTCCATGCAACCAAGGCAGTCAGATGACGGACGCAAGCTCCTGAGCATCGCTCAGCCGACGGCGAGGTCAGCCAGCACAAAGTTTGGGCGCGCCGGCCCTTGACGGCGGGATCGGGGCTGGCAGTCACCAGGAGAGGTGGAGGAACGGCGGTCCGATGAGAGAAAACGCAGGAGCGAGCCGCCGGCCGAGGGGGAGGGAAAGGGGGAGCGGGGGTTATGACAATCGCACCATTCTCGGTGGGGGCGAAGAACGGATAGCTGGAAACGAGGAACCAGGCGACTGGAAGCTCTGCCTGGGTGGAGTTCAGGTCCAGACCGTGAAGATTGCAGGTGACTGATGAGCTGTCTCTCGATGCAGACCACAGGTCGCAGTTGGACAGCAGCAGCAAAGCCAGAGATGCGTCTCCCGGCGTCGAAGATGCGGCCAGGCAGCGTCAGGATGCAGCGAGGCCCATGCGGGTGCGAGCCCTAGTGGTTCGAATGAGAGGTCTAGGTGAGCATCCAGGGTCGTAGGAGCTGTGAGGTGACTTTGCGAGGGTAGCCGTCGCCAGCCCGATTAGCTTGGTGGGACGAATGAGTGATCCGATCGCTGGGCAGGCCGCGCTCAGGAGCACCTCCGTTGGCAGGATGATCGGGCAAGTTTGCAGAAGGCAACGCAATCGCGGCAAGAATGGCAGAGGCCGTGTGAAGAGGGCGGGCACATGCGATTGTAGGCGACAAGGAATGGGAATCCCCAAAATTCGATCGAGACGTGGGCGGGCGGGTGTGGGAGGTGGGGATCTGGCATCCCAGCTCGCTGTAGTTAACACGAGTGCAACCAAGGCCGGTAGGGCAAATGGAGCGACGGGCAGGGATGCTAGCAGCCGCTAGCTCGCGCACCGTTTCCTTGCTCCCCAAAGCTCCTCGGCTCCTTCCACAGGCGGGGCCCGCACTGACCACCAAACACCTGCTCGAACTCAAGAACGTCGCAGATCAATGTGGCGCAAACGGGGCACCTCCTCCAACTCTGCTGGCGAAAACGAACAGGAGCAAGCGAAACAATGTGCCCTGGAGCCTGCATCGCTCACCGTTGCCTGAATCGAGGTCTGCTTCGGGATTGGGGGGAGAGTTTCTCTCTCGGGCCGGTTTGGAGCTCGCAGTTCCGTCCGAAACCGTTCTCTGGATCTTGGAAAAGGCCCGAGATCGCTCCACTGCCAGAAAAAAAAAGCAACGCAATTGAGGAGACGGATGGTGGGGGCGGACGGTTGGTTGCGCCAAGGCAATTGCATCGATGGGCCAGTGGACGGGCCGCACTCTGTTTCGACCTTCGCCAGAATCCAAGTCACGGACCCTGCATTCTGCGCTACAATCAATCTGCCGTCTTGGCTGGATTTCTTCATGAAACACAAAATCCTCAGAGGTTGAGCCGCCGTTGATCGTTCGAGTACCTTTGTATGTAGCACGCGGGCTTGCTGGTCAAGCCTCTTCAATCCCAGGGTCACGATGTTGAGGCTCAAAATGACAGTGCATGCTGATAAATAAGGTTATACGAGCTGAAAAACGGGCACCCACCTGCATCTTGACTGGCACGGTGCAACCTGACGTGACGGCAGCGGTCACCCATCCGCATAATCGGCATTCACGATGGGAGACGCCACCAATGACCCCATCGCCGAGCTCATCAAGAACTACAATGAGCTCAACAGCTCCCATATCACTGAGCTGGACGAGGAGCCGAGCGCGCTGGAGTTTATGCGTTTCGTCGCCAGAAATACGCCGTTCGTTGTGAGAGGAGCTGCTGCCAACTGGAAAGCCACTCAGACATGGTCAGCCCGTTTCCTTGAGGACCATCTTGCAGATGAGACCGTCAACGTTGCCGTTACTCCTATCGGGTACGCCACCCTTTCTCCCTACCCAGCCAGGTAAAAGATCAAATAGCTCATCTCATCTCATCTTATCCCTGGAAAAGCAAAGCAGACTCCCCCACACTGCACGACGATGGCTCCCTTATCTTCGCCAAACCCTGGGAGGAAGACCAACCCTTCCCAACCTTTCTCAACTACGTAATCCAACAAGAGAAAACACAGTCCTCCTCCTTGCCATCTGAAGTCCGATACGCCCAGACCCGTAAGCCCCCCAAATTTCTCCTTCCCCCTTTCCCCCCCTTTTCCCCCCTTACCCCTCCCCTTCGTCCTATCTCACCCCCTATCTCACTCACTCACAACCCAGAAAACGACAACCTCCGCCACGAATACTCCAGCCTCTTCTCCCACGTCCAGCACGACATCCCCTTCGCGCGCATCGCCCTCCAACACCCCTCCCCCGACGCCATCAACCTCTGGATCGGCAACTCCCGTTCCACCACCACCCTGCACAAAGACAACTACGAGAACCTCTACGTGCAGATCCTCGGCCGCAAGCACTTCGTCCTCCTCCCGCCGCACTGCCAGCCCTGCGTGAACGAGAAGCCGCTCAAGCCCGCGCAGTACCACCGTGCCGCCGACGGCAGCGGGCTAGAGCTGAGGCTTGATGAGCAGGGGGAGGACGTCCCGTTCGCGACGTGGGATCCGGACAGGCCTGGGGAGGAGACGACGGGGTATTCTGGGCTTGCGGAGCCGATGAGGGTGACGTTGGAGCCGGGGGATATGTTGTACCTGCCTGCTATGTGGTGAGTTTTTTGGTTGGGTCTTTGTTTGTGACGGGGGTTGAAACTAATTTGTGGCGGCAGGTATCATAAGGTATCGCAATCGTGTTCTGATGAGGGTATCTGCGTTGCGGTAAACTACTGGTACGTCTGTTTGCGTCTCTTCCCCTGAGCAGTCCGGTCCAGTCACATCTCCCAAGTGGGAAATTTCCGTTACCCCTGAGCGGGAGCTTTCCTCAGGTCGAATTGGAAATTTCCATCCCAATCAGATACCCTCAAGCGCAGCTCTCTATGCTAACACCCTCCGGTCAGGTACGACATGGACTTCAGCGGTCCTCTGTATCCACTGAGCACCTTTGTAAGATCAGTCAACAATAGCAGAAACCACAGATGAGACCATCGTACGCTACAGCATAAATTGCGTTTGCCTCGTGATGAATATCTTTCACGACTCTCAAATCTTACCAACACAACCCCTTATCTACCTGCTCTTCCTCTTTGACACCCTCTTCAATGCACGCATCTCCTTCTTCATGCGAGGATCCACCATCTTATACCTGCCCTTGACACCCTTGGGCCGCCCGGAAATTCCGCGGTTCGTGCCAGCAGCCTTGACGACCTTGATCGGTTGTCGCTTCTGCTTGCGTCCAGCTGCGGAGATCAGTTTGGCGATGCTGGTGGCCTTGTCCTTCTCCGACATGCCCTCATCACCCGCAACAATGTCTGCCTTCTTCTTCAGCTTCTCCAGCTTTTGCGCCTGCTTGAACTTCTTCCGGGCGCGCGCCTCTGCCACCTTCTTGATAGGCCTGGCGTTGTATGCACGCATCTTCTCCTTGATGGCTGCTGCAGCCGCCTTGGTAATCGGTCGGTGAGGCTTGTCGTGCTTGCCCTCGTCATCCAGGAACCACTCAGGAAGGCCGTCCCGATCCCTGAAGGCATGCTTGGTGAACCCGTCATCTACGAGATCGTATGATGTCTTTTCGCCGGATGCTAGTTGTTGGGCGAGGGTCATGGCCTCAGCCGTGATAATGTCGATATCTGTTCAGTGTCAGCGTAAAGTCGCAATATGCCAAGTGATACCATAGTGACTTACTTGGCCTGCCGTCCTTCGTTCGCTTCTCTGCCTCCTCCCAATCCTCATCTTCGTCCTTCTTGACCACCTCGAAGCCACAGTCCTCCTCGTCTTCTGCCTCCTTTGATGGCGGCGCCGCCTTGGCCTTGGACTTCTTTGATTTGGTGGCGGTTACGGGTGCTTCTTGAGGCTTAGGGGCAGCTGCGGCATTGGCCATATCCTCATCCTCGTTCTCCTCTTCCTCTGAAAAGTCCAGAAGGCCCTCGATATCCTGGAAAATACCCTGCTTAAAGAAGTTTGCGGCTCGTTTCGACAGTCCGTTGGCATCCGATGGTGCGTCGTCCAGATCTCGCAGGAGGGGTTTGCCTGCCGTCTTTCTTTCCGCTGGTTCATCGTCATCCTCGTCGCTACTCTCTTCAAAGCCCTCGAGCTCCTCATCGTCGCTATCCCCCTTCTCGTCCGCCGAAACGCCCTCCCACTCGTCATCATCGTGCTCCTGTCTGGCTTTCTTGGCTCGGTATTTGGCATCTGCCTCCATCTTTCGCACCCTGTACTCGTCATACAAGGCGTCCAGCTCGGTCTCCAGAAGGTCACCATCTTCGTCGCTCTCGTCATCCGTCTCCCCGGACGAACCAAGTCCCGAGTCGTGATCCTTTTTGGGGGCCTCCTTGACAACGATCATCTTGCCCTTGGCTAACCTCGAGAGGGCAGGCGTCTGATCTATTCCCTTGAGACGGAACATCGCACCCTCACCCCTTGGGCCTTCTTGCTCCATACCAATGTCCATAGGTGCTGTCATGTTCATTTGCATGCGCACGATCTCCTTTTGCTTCTTCTCATTCTCCCGTCTTCGTTCCCGCTTCTTTTTGGATGACTCCTTCTCCTTCAGTTTTTGAAGGTCTTCCTGGATCTGGAGTTCCTCGTCCATGGGCTCGACCTCTGCTACTTCTTCGGCCGCCTCCTGTGCCGCCTTCTTTGTCGGGAATCCAAAGATCTCCCTGACCTTCATGCGCCATTTCAGAAGAAGCTTAAACTCCTTTCTTCCCAAGACTTTCAGGTCCGCGCAGCAGTTTCGAATTTCTTCGGTCGTCTCAGGGAGTTTGTCGAGAGCAGCTAGGGCAACGTCGCCGTTCTTGGGCTGATCGAAACCGAGTTTGTTGTATTGACCAAGAATAGCGATCGGATCGACGGTCTGGATGAATTCGCTCGCCGGGATTTCCTTGAACTGGATATCTGTACAAAAAAAGAGCGGTCAGCAGCTGTATTCGTCGTAGAGAATCAAGAGTCATACAATCTCCCTCCTCGTAACCATCTCTCTTGCGCTTCTTGACCTCCGGGTTGTAGACTTTGGCTTCGTTGTTCGGCGTTGGGTCGGCCAAATCCTCGAAAACAGAACGGGGGTCGAGAAGCTTGGGATCGATACGTTTCGGGGCCTTGAAGCCGCGGCACACGACGAAAATTTCGGCAGAGACATTTCGGGACGACGGTGGCTTCGTGGCCTCGACCTTTGCGAAAAGCTGGTTGAACACCCACAGCAGGGGATTGTAGTCTTTTGACCTGAAGACCTTCGTAACGAAGGTTCCTCCCTCAACCAAAAATTCTGTCGCCAGCTTCAACGAGTGAAGCACGAGCTCCGCCTGGTTGAACGAATCCTGCACCCAAGCAGTACCGACGTTGGGCGCACCGTCGTGCAGAACTGTATCGGCCTTCCATGTCTTCAAATGACCTCGAATCGTGGCTCGGCACTTCTCGGTGGTGATATCGCTCTGGAAGGTAATGACCTTGGGGATGGGCTTGATTGGCGAGAGATCGACACCGATGATGATGCTGTTCGCCGGCATCGTCTCGGCTGCTACTTGACACCACGACTAAAAGGAGTCAGCAGGAGCGCCGCGCAGGAATGGACAAACGGTGGCAACATACACCGGGCGCAGCGCAAAGATCGAGCACGACCTTGCTCTTCTCGAGGAAGCCATACTTCTTGTTCAGCTGGATCAGCTTGAAGGCGGCTCTGGCGCGGTATCCCTTCTCTTTGGCAAGCTTATACCACTTGTCGAGACGGCCCTTGCCGTGCTTCTTCTGGATGGCCATTTTGACGAATGCGCATCAATTGCTGGCTGCGCTGCGTCGGTGTGTGGATTTTCGCGACCCCTCCAGTAGAGTTGAGGCTGGTGTTGCGGTCTGAATTTTTTTGGAGGCGAGCTGCCCGATAAGCGATAAGCCGACTTTTGGGTGGGGTTCTGATTGCTTCCCCAAACCCATGCAGGTCGTGTGTCCCGTTGCGGGAGGCTGGCCGTGAACTCAGGAACAATAGCAATTGACTGGTCATTCAGATTGTCGGACGATACAGATAAATGGATCTATTGCAATAGAATTGAGGGCTATTGAGGGCTATTGTAATACGATCAAGACCTATAGCGAGAGCATTAAGAGACGCATCAGCTCTCAAGGGACATCAACTCAATCCCAATGAGGTGTCATTGGCCCTGTAAATCAGGTATTAACCCCCCGAACGAGCAAGTAACCCGCAAATCTATCCTTGACGGTACAAGACAAGATCTTTTCAATGCAAGTCAGGCCTCGCTGTTCCGTCATAAATCTTCTTGAGAACTCATCTTGCTGGCACATGGAATGCTCTTCCTGGTTGCGGCCAGAGACCCTCGTCTTCAATGCCTGCTGGTGGGGCGCGTGCGGTTCGTCGCTGGGTGGTTGGCAAGACACCAGCGTGCAGCCAGACGTGTCGCGCCAATCAGAGGGCCCAATCGCGCTGAAAAGGGCACTGCGGGCCCGCTCCGACCCCATCAACCACTTAAACCCGCGCTCTCAGGCGCGTCATTGCACCACGGATCGCGTCTTGAAGCAGATGGATTGTGGGCCCACTGGCGCCAGGAGCCCGCAACCAGACCGGGGCCTTCCTCACCTCCAGTTCTCCGCGCTGCGAGCTTCCCACGAGCCTCCCGGACCGCAAGATTCTCTCGAGTGCGGAGTAACTGCTGCAGACTGCCATGCCTGTCTGTTGTTTATTCTGACGCAAGAGAGGATCGAGGTTGAGTGTTGATTCGGAATCCACGCCCTGGCGGACGACTGCGATTTTCGATCGATTCGCCCGCCGAACGACAACCTTATTCTGCCCACTGTAGCTGGCCTCTTTAATACCACTGTACCAAAGTCAAACGACCACCCACCGACGCCACCGACGATGACGGACAAGCTCCTGTCCGGAACTAAGAGTTCTGCGATGCTCAGCAACAACCTGATGTCGTCGCCGCCGAGGGCTCCGCCGAGCCGCGGCAAGGAGCGCCGGAACCCGTCCATCACACCCCGAAAGTTCCAGCGGTTCTTCACCCCGCGGTCGAGAGTCTCATCACAACCAAGCGCCGCTCGCATGGCCCTCCGCGACCTCGTTGGTCCGGCCCTTAACCGCTGCCAGACCCCGTCCAGCCCACTCAAGCCCATCTCCGAGGAAAACTATCTGAACGACCAGCCCGTCAGCTACCGGGGAGCGAAGCGGAGAAAAGTACAACACACTCCGGATCGTCTCCAATGCCCGCTCCCGTCTCCTTTGGCCTCATCCCCCGCATTCCTACAGACACCAGAGGTGAGGCCGGGTCTCCGAAGTCCGATTCAGTCTCTACGTAGCCGCCAAGCACCGGAGGATGCTACGTTCTTCGACGACACGGCGTCTGAGGATGACGAAGATGAGCTAGAGTTGCCGGTTGAGGAAAAGCCATTAGTCGTGCCTGTGCCGTTGAGTCGGCGTGGATTTGGAGGTCAGCTTGTCCAGCGGATGACTGGCAGAATGTCTGGTCCAGGTGATAGGGCTCCAGGTCGCCCTGTTGCTGGTAAGTTGCAGCCTCGAATATTGGTTTTCTTTGCTGACGCATTTTCCAGACTGGAGATCAGAAACAGCAAACTTCTATAGTAAACCTAAGGATGTCCATATGTGCTCTAGTCATGAGGGTGCTGTTCGTAGTATACCGTTCTGTACTACCAGCTGTAATAGTAAGAAACGTTCCCAGCCCCCACCCGACATTTCACACACTAACTCCTTGAAGAGAACAGCCTGGTTGCTGTCGGTGACGAGGAAGGCTATGTCCGTCTGTTGGACTCCGGCAAGGAGTTCTCCAAGATTCACTTGTCCTTCCCCGTCCACGGCAATGCCGTCATTGACCTTGAGTTTTCCGAGGATGATTACCTCCTTGCCACAGCGTCCGGTGACCAAACCGGTCGAGTAATAGACATGATGACTCAAACCCCCATCTCCATCCTGGGTCACCACACTGCTTCCCTAAAGCAGGTGCGTTTCCAGCCAGGCCGCGGCTCCAGCTGCGTGCTCGCCACGTCCGGCCGTGACGGCAGCGTGCAGATCTGGGACCTGCGGTGTCGCGGTGGCCCCGTGCAGGAAGTGGTCATCCGGCCAGAGGCAGGTCTTCACCACCGCATATCGAAACCTATAAGCCCAGGGTGCGTTGTCAACAGCATATACGACGCCCACGCACGCCCAGTAAAACCAACAACCAAAAGCCTCACCGCCGGAACCGGTTCTCTGAACGCCTCCGCCGATGTCGCGCGTATCGGCGAGGTACCCGGCCGGATCGGCGAAGTATCCGTCACCGCCCTGCAGTTCCTCCCCGCCGGCCGCGAGCACCTCCTCCTCACCGCTTGCGAAGCGGACGCGAGCATCAAGCTCTGGGACATCCGCGCCATCCACACCAGCCGCCACTACAAGACCAGCACGCCCATCTCCTTCACCGCCCCTCCCCCCAGCCACGCCGCCTGGCGCCCCTTCGGCATCTCCGCCATGACCCTCGGCGGCGACGGCTCCCGCCTCTACGCCCTCTGCAAAGACAACACCGTCTACGCCTACAGCACCGCCCACCTCGTCATGGGCCACGCCCCCGAGCTCGCCCTCACCCGCCCCGGCCAAGAACCCCCGCGCCGACGCCACCACTACGGCACCGCCCACCAAGGCCTCGGCCCCATCTACGGCTTCCGCCACCCCATGTTCCACGCCACCTCCTTCTACGTCAAGGCCAAGATCCGCCCCGCCGCCGCCGGCCGCGAAGAGCTCCTCGCCGTCGGCAGCAGCGACGGCTGCGCGGTCATCTTCCCCACCGACGAGCGCTTCATCCAGGACGCGTGGACGCACCCCGACGAGTCCTACCTTATCGGCAAGGCCACGGCTAGTCTTCCCCCTCCGCAGGGCGGCCGGCGCGACGCCCTGTCGAGACCCTCGCTGGTGCGCACGAACAGCGGGACGAACATGTTTGCGAGGCAGACGGATACCATGCCTGTTGTCCAGCGGGGAACGCCGCTGGTGAGAGGGCATGATAAGGAGGTTGGGGCGCTGACGTGGACGAATGAGGGGCGGTTGGTCACGGTGGGAGACGACTTCCTTGTGCGCCGCTGGAGCGAGGGGAGGGAGGAGGCTGCGGATTTGAGGCTTGGAGGCGAGACGGAGGGGAGGAGATGGGGGTGTGGGTGGGCGGATGTGGGCGATGCGTGGTTTGGAGATGAGGAGGACTGGTGAGCGGGAAGTCGGTTGATGTGTCTTGCGCAGGACGGACCGCATATTTCTCTTTTGTCCTTTGTTGTTCTTGTTCTTGTTCAGCAGGCGTTGGGCATCCGTCCATTTACAGATGGCGTTTTCGGTTCCGGTTGGGTGTAAAACGGGGAATGGTTAGCCGGTTGGCGTTGGTGTTGGCGTTGAGTGGTTGGTAAGATATGATACCTACTGCTTGCCGGTTCGTCGTACAAACGTACACTGCATACAGACAGACAGACAGACAGACAGAGAGAGAGAGAGAGAGAGAGAGAGACATTGTTGGAGTAAGTAGCATCAGTAGCTGGCTTTCTTGCATTTGAAAATACGGGGAGAAGAGTTAGTTAGGGGTTTTGTCTACGGACTGGCTCTGGTAAAGAGGTAGATTAGCATAGTTTAGGTAGCGTAGTTGTCGGAAATACATCACGGTACGACATTTCATGTTGGTCTTCTTGTGGAGAAGCGTGGGAGGTGTCTATTCTGTCTTAGTCTCCGTTTTGTGCTTTGCTTGTCTTGTACGGATGATACGAGAGGGAAATTTCCCACTGGGGATGAAGCTCGACCGTTTATTTTGTCTCCGAGTTGTACAAGGGAAAATTCCCGAGGGCAAACCCGTTGACGACGGCCCGTCCTGTGAGAACCAACTGTAGTCAGATTACAGTTACGTTGAGTATGGCGTCCGGAGAATAGCAGCAAAGTCAAGGGTAATATGTCCAGCAACCACATGTCAGGTTCTGGGGCAATATATTTCCCAAACAACTTCAGAAACAGCATCCAAGATAAAGAGGGTATCATTCACATCATAATCCTGATATAACCTAACTATACTCAAAAAGAATTCCTCAGCGCCGACATGTTACCGCTCAAGCCAAATCGCGACATGCCCCCGCAAACCGTTGAAACTCTGATATCACCACCCCATCTGCCCCAGGCCCCAAACTATGCCCACTAGTCCGATCAAAACTGCAGTGCTCAACACCGGGGAAACGTTCTGAATCCTCGATCTGACGTCCGAAAACCCATCCTCGTCCTTCAACACCTCTGCCACGGGCTCTTCCTCGAACCGAACGGCCTTCGCCGCGGGCGATGCCGTTACCTCTTCACTCACACCCGAGGGCTCTCTCTCCACCAATACCACCGACGGGCTCAAAATCGACGAACTGAGCACATCAACGCCGGTCGTCCCTGCGCCTGCTCCATCTCCCGATCTCCCCTTCTTCAAATCCAACACCTCTTCCTCCCCCTTCTCCTTCTTCTTGCCCCCAGAGAATGGCTTCAGCCCCCTCTCCCTCGCAACCGCAAGGCTATCTCTGACCCTCCCGCCCAGGAACCCACCCAACGCAGCGACCCACCCCTCATCGACCCCAGTTGACGACGCCTTCGAGTTCGCATCCCCATCCCCTGCGCAAACGCCGTCCAGCTGCGTGACCAACAGCATCATGTTGTCAAAGATACACACCGCCTCTTGAACGATTTCGTTAATCTCATCGGGCGATAGCTGCGCCTCAGCTTCCCCAAGGCGCTTCTTGAACTCGGCCTTCAGATCCTCCCCGTCCTCGGGCGTCGCGAACCGGAAGAACGACAGCGGTAGCCCCTCTCTGTCGAACACGGGCTTCTCACACGCACGACCGGAGGGAGCGACAGGGTCGGCCTTGCGGTCCCAGAAGCTGTGGCCTGGTTCTTCGAGGGAGGCGCGGATCATGCGGCCGCCGGAGAAGAGGGCCATGTAGAGGACCCACGCATAGGCCAGCAGGACGTGAGGGTTCTTGGCGACAGAGCGCTTGGTGTGGGCGAGAAAGGCCCCGAGACGGCCGGTCTGGGCGACGAGGCGGACCTGGGCCGATACTTCGGAGGGGGTCCAGCCGGTGATGGCGTGGATGTCATGGTGGAGGGCGCGTGAGCGGTTCAGGGACGGGAGGAGGACGTGGGTTAGGACCGAGCGGATGTGAAACGGACATGGCGAGGCGGAAGGCTTGCTGTTTTTATCGCTTTCGCTCGCATCAGAAGGGAATAGAGCAAGGCTCGCCGGGTCGAGGAATGGCGCAGGTGGGGGAGTGTTGGTCGCGACACCCTCGGCAAGGACTATGTTCTGCCATAGGGACTCGAAGACCAGGTAGATGGGCGCAATATGGACGAGGCCCGAGACGTATAGGGATGGGTTGTGTACGTGCGGAGGAAGAGCCAGTGGCAGGCGCAGGATGAGGTTCTTGTTAAGACGGGCGTGGACCGATCTGGTGGCCGTGTTGATTCTGTCGCCGAGACGAGACCGTCCGGCGGCCGTCGGAGTGGCGTTTTCGCCCATGGCGAGCGGATGCGGTGCTCTCTGTGGCGGCAGCGCGATCAAAGATGTTGCCGCAGAGTTCGGCCCAACTGGAGGCCGGAGAAGGGGGCCTAAGAAGCGGCTGGTCGGCGACGACAACAAGTGCAACCTAACACAAAGAAATCCGTGTGCCGCTTGTATGCGAGAAAGCGAGACAGTCTAGGTTTATTGATAGGTAGACACGAAAGTATGTGGAGTTTGGAGATCAGAGGGGTCCTTTGCGTATAAGTGAGGGAGGCTTGGTAGAAATGTCGAAATAGGGAGGTGTCAGTCCAGGTTCAAAGATGACTCGTCAGAAAGCCTCGTGCGCTTTTGACATCGGTCCCGTGCAAACCGCTCGAGGCACCAGCTCCCCAGATCCTCAAGGCACGGCAAGGCGACGAAGAGGGAAGGCGCGATAGACGGGCGGAGTGGAGGTTGCGACAAGGCAGCATTGCCCAGCTCGCGTGCCCGTTCCACGGTTTGACGGGGGAGCGGATTTATGAGCTGTCAGTGTGACCGATACAAATGACCGGTCAGCCAAACAACGGTGTTCCGGTTCTTTTTATTTCACCGGCCAAAGTATGGGCATGGTTTAGGTGCCTCGTCGACACTTGCTGTGGTTGCGCAACAATCCGCCGTTGACCGTCCTACCCAACGCTCAAACGGTGGCGACCCAAGGATTGCGCCATCCACGAGGCATGACGCCCCGCTGAACACAGGCGATAAAACCCTCACACTGCCCGCGTCCTCTGCTCAATTTCCTAAGGATATTGGGAAAGACCCCGGGATATCATCCAATCCGTGCGGCTCTGAAGTTTGTTTTTTCAGGAGTTCATGCACCTCTATTCACATCTTCCGACCGGGAGATGAGCCGATAGGGTTCATGCAGTAAGACGGTGCGTCTCCGGCGATGCTGCTTGGGCGCGGCTGGCCGATGTGAGGAAACGACGGCTTACCCCACCGATCGGGCTTTCGGTTCCAGCGTGCTGGTGTCGCAAAATCGAATGGGGGAAGAGAGAAACGTGATCTCTCCGCAATCAGCAGTTGCGTGCTGATGACCGATTGTCTCACGAATAACGTGACAGCTTCTTTGTCTTCCATTCTGTTCGATGCTCGACATTTGCCCAGACTTCAGGCCGTGACTTACTGCCGCGACTTGCATACGTAGAGAGCAGGATGAAGAAGGATGGCGCCCTTCGCCTTAGGATCAATTTCACGGCAACAGTCCCACCAGGCGCATCTTCACTGCAATTTCGCATCGAGAGAGGAGTTTCAGAAACACTAACCCTAACCCTCTCTCTCTCTTACTCGACGACGTGTGGAGGAAATACAAGACCGAGAGAAGAGGAAGCAGGAGGAAAGAAAGGCAGATTGGGTATCTCTGCAACTACCACACCTCAGTGACATCCCCGTAAGGCCTTCGACGGTACGTGCGAAACCCTTCGTGAAAAACAAGACCTTTCTACATGCTCAGGTGCCGCTAGGGTGATGTCACTTAGGCCTGTTGGTTACATAGATACCTTCCACCACGTAGGCGGCAAAGCCAGCTCAGGCTTGCCTCCCTAGGAGCCCTGGCATGTTCATTATGTTATGTGGTCACTTGGATGCACTCTTATATACATGTATGCTTTGAAAGGTATTTTGTTTATTTTGTATTTTATTTTTATTTTTGTTCCTGACACACCCGTCATCCAAGTACTCATATCATTGACAGGCACCTACCCTTTCTCTTGTATCATAGCACTTCACTGGTTAGTCTCAATATCGGATCCGTATCCTTTTCGTAAAATGGTGGTTTTTTTTTGGGTGTTTTTTTTTGGTGTTTTTTGTGTTTTCGTGTTGACCTTTTGTGTTTTTTGTGTTTTCGTGTTTTTCCGTGTGTGTCAGCAAGAAACTTGAAAATGACCTCACCTGGTGGTTCATCGACAACCTGCACATGCCATGTCGAATTAGTACAGAGGCTCAAAAGGTCACCTCTAGATCACCCAGCAGCCCAATCCCTAGATTGTATTTAGCAGGCATCAGAACCCTCGCCCTCGACCCGCGGGGGGTGCGTCGGGTTCGAATTCAGGGGGCCACCAGGGGTTGTCTGGCGAGAATGGTTTGAAGAAGACCCATTCTCGACTTCCTCCACCGTGGGCAAAGGCCGCATGGGGGTCGTGCAGAACACACGATGACCCCGACGAGAAACAGGTCGCGGCCCCCAGGACTCGCCCACATCAAGTGTTCCATCGCGAGCCTGCTCTCGAGTAAGCGCCAAGGCAGACCTGAGCTCGATCGTCATGGTTCGGAGGCCCATCACACTCGCGCCAAGAGCGCGCTTAGAGCGAATGTGAAGGCACCAGCCGAGGATAGCAACGATGGATAGGAGAAATATGACAGGGATGAGGACGTAGAGAGCAATGTCAAGACCGTTGTTGTGACTCTCCCGAGTGGTGAGCTCCACTCCGCGAGGGAGAGGGGCTCCGATGGCCAGACCCATGAGGGCGGCGATGATGATGATGAAGAGAGAAGTCATTGTGACGATCATTGTTGCAGCTGAGTGCTGATGAGGAGGAGAGAAAGTGTTGACTTCACTGCAGTTGAACTTCTTTAACTATCAAGCTGGACATCAAGCTGGATGCCATGGCTTTAATTTGTAGCCTTGTGAACATAGTTGGTGATGTCACTTGAAGGTAGTTGTTCTCCGAGAAAAGCCTCTGTTATCGAGTCCTACCAAGGATAGAAGCATTGCAGCAAATACAAGTGTCCTGTTCTTTGAGCAGGATGGAGACCGAGTCCAACAACAATAGGGTTGTGCGGGAATGTCTGGAAGAAGACAAAGACCGAGGCAGCTTGGTTTCGAAGGGGGTCCGTCGGCTCCGTCCCGGGGGGAAATAAGTTGAGAACAAAGCGTGCCTCGACTGAACATGCTCAAACAACGCCAGAGTTGGTGCGCATTTTAGCTCAGGCGGCGAGTGTTGTGGGCTATGCCAAGCGTTCCCGATGACATGTTCCGCCTTCAGACCTGCTGACGTGCAAGCCGGGTAGTCACTGCTGCGGTAGCACTTTAAGCCGAGTAGCGAACGCATAACAGTCTCGATAAGCTCACAATTGCCATATTCATTCAGCCATTAATCATGATCCATTGCCCAGTATATCTTTTGTCTATGTGCTGACCTTCGCCTTGTACTTCGTGGCCGCCTTATCGAACAGTTCGCTCTTTTCCGCCAGGTCCGTCAGGAACGGGTGTTGAGGGTCTACCTTCGCAAGCGAGCTGCGAGGAAGTCAGTAAATTTGGGCAACAGCCGGGGTGTCCAGGGGTCATACGTTGTGAACTCCGTGGCGTCCTTCCCAGTGATCACGCTCAAGACCAACAGGTTGGCAATGGCCTCTGCGAACTCGGGCTCCTTCTTCAGCGCCTGCTCGAGTGCCTGCTCTGCCTCCTCTGTCCGGCCAAGGTGGAGCTCGGCGACTGCCTGGGAAACAAGACTTCGCACAGACGATGTCGCGGGTGCTTGCGCCAACTCCTCGTAGACGTAGAAAGCCTGCTGATACTTCTCACCACCCTATTACAGATCGAATGATTAGCATAACGTTTGAAACAACACTCGGCGCAAACACAAACACCTACCAGTCTCAACCCAACCCACGACTCCGCCAGGTTCACCAGGAGACTATCCTGCGCCCATCTCCTGGCGGCAGCGACCTCCTTGACCGCAAGGTCATTCCGGTTCTGCTGCAAGTGGGTCTGCACAATGAGCGCAACCGCTTCCACTACATCCCATCATGTCAGCCATGTCCCCCAACCCTCCACAAAGCCACAACTCACAATTCCCCTGATGCTGCGACAACAACGCCAACGCCTCCTCCGAGTTCCCCGCAGCTTGCAGCACCGTCCCGCCAACAACCTGCACCGTCGCATTATCCGCCGCCGTCTCGGCCAGCTTCTGAATCGTCTTCACCGCCGCCTCGGACCGGCCGAGCGCCTGCTCCGCAAGGGCGCCTACGGCCTCGAGCTCGGGCTCGGACTCCCCCTGGACATCGGCGAGCACATCTTCTGCCTGGCCGAGGGCGACGCGGGCGCGCAGCTGCAGGACGCGAGCGGGGAGGGCGTTCTCGGAGGAGAGGGCGGAGGTGTCGAAGTCGATGACTTCTTGGTATTGCCCTTGGTGGAAGTGGTTGTGGATGTTGATGAGCTCGCCTTCGGCCGAGTAGGGATCCATGGCTGCAGAGGGTAATTCGGTTTGTTCGTGTGAGGGTGCGGTGCAATTGCAGTGGCAGCTGGGTGAGGTTGCGGATTGTGATGTGGGTGATGCGGCGGGACCTGAAGCTACGTGTTTGGTGGGATGGGATGCAGGGGTTCACCTCGGTGAGCGGGGTGTGCTGAGCAAGGGTTAGGGTCCTACGACAGCCATCATTCCTTCCTCCTCATCGGCCGCCCTCTTCTAGCGCAGCGACTACGGCTTCAAGGTTCACGGCTCAACCTGTCGATGGCTCGATTGCACTTGACTCGGATCACAGAAACAGGTTTGATCAAGTGGTTCGCCAACCCGGTCGCTGTCATACCGATTTGCGATGGCGCAACTCTGGTTCGCTGGAGCTTTGGGCACCCCAGAGAAACGGCGATCTGACAGCAAGACGCCATGGAAATCAAACCATGGTCATCAAAGAGCGATCCCACAAGGTCACGGAAACACCGACACAAAGCGCTGCGCAAAATCCAGAGAATGGGCAAACTCGAAAACCACTGAACAACAGATCGTGGGAGCATGAGCAACCCAACGCCCCCAACTCTTCACTGCCACGATCGCAAAAATAGTCGTCGGTGAGCAAACCAAGCTCCCACGTCAGCGGTCTGATGTTTGGCGATTTGAGATTTGAGCGAAGTCTTAGTCTAAGTCGACAACCCGAGTTTTGTTGGAGAACAGACGTGGTTATGTTGGCTAGGATACAGCAGCTCATCATCATGGGCCTCGGTCGCTCGGGTCGGCGAGCAGCGATTGAGGAGCGGCGCAGACCGGATTATATGCCTCTGGTGCTCGAAGGGGGCCGCCAATGAGGCATGCGCGACGTTTCACTGCGATGCGACGAGATGAAGGGTGAGGGGAGCGCAGCAGATGAAGCACCCAGGGTCCTCTTGTTACCGTTCTCAGTACCAAACCCGAAGTGCCCCTCCCTGCCACCAGGTTCTGCTTGCGACAACGATCACCAACCTCAACACCAGAGAGCGGATCCTATATCTCCTCCTATATTCCGACCCAGCAAAGGCCAACGCCCCCGCACTGCATGAACTGGACCGAACACTGAGGCCATCTCACATGTGTTGTCCTGGTCGCCGTCGTGGCCACCACGAGGCCACCCAGGTAAAAAATCCCGTCTGTCGCACACGGCATGAATGATTCAAGCTGGGAAGAACTCTGAAATCCAGGCTCCCGGACCTTGAAAACCGTTCGCACCGTTGCAGCATCGACATTTCTTGGGCAATGAAGCGAGGCGTTTCAAGCCCCGTGTCAAGGGAACAGCAGCGCTGAGTGGATGTTCTAATTCCAGTCCCCACTCGGCCATGGTTACGCTGTCGATGCGATCAACGTCCGCAACAAACGAAGCCATCCAATCCAGCGACCAGTCGTCGTCTTTGTGTGCGCAATCTTCGTTGGCGGTGAGCTCGTTGGGTTGCTAAAGAAAGCACATGCGGTTGTGCTGCAGCACACTTATCCGTCATATGGAAGCAGCGTCGGCGGTTGGAAGTTCTGTGTTCCGATGCACGCAACTGCAGGTGGGACTATTTCAAGTCTGAAACCCTGCCTTCCAGCACAGTCTCGCTCCCGATCGCATGCAGCCTCTGCCGGCATGCAGCAGCCCCCTCGGCACTCGACGGCCTGGATACAACCTCTTCGCAAGATCGAGTTTGCGTCGCACAACCATTTCTCGTCGTCGTGTCACGGGGGTCCTGCTTCTTTCTATACGCCGATGGCTGAAAGGACCACAGAAGGAGAGGCTGAGCCAGTGCTTTCAAGCTTTAAGACGCACCCGTATCTCATCAAACATGTTGCCTGGTGTTTGGCACCACCATAGGCGGGAGGGCGAAACGCTCCGCGATTGGCTCGTGGGAACCTGCTCGCAGCAAAAATCGGAGAGCAGAGTGGTGTCTTATTATAGACACCCCGGTCAGCCCTGATGCATCCTCCACTGGCACGGCTCGGCGACACACCCGGCCAAGGGGCAGTCTTCCCATCGTCACCTCTCCGCCGTGGGTGAAGAATGAGATGGAGGGGTCATGGCGGGAAGCCCCCTTGTCCCGCCGTTCAGTAACGTCGACCATCCAACACCCAGCACGGCACCGCCAACTTAGCGTGGGAGTTGCGGAACCTGACGAGGGATCATCAGCAAGGCTGGGTTGCGTTTCTGTACCCCGTCTCCGCACCGGGGCAGTACATTACCTACATAACGATGCCCTCCCCCCGACCCCTGCCACTGCTCTCCTGCTTCAGCCACCTGTCATCCTATGTTTCCTTTGTCGAGCGAGTCAAAGACACACATTGTCATGACGATCTTCTTGACTCCGACTAGTCCTAGGATGTGCTTTGCGCCTTGACTCGGACAACCCTAATCATCGAGTGGCATCTCTCCTTATGTCACCAGTGCCTTGCAGCTTGCTAGGGCCTCCAAACCTCGCGGGATGGAGATAGTAATACCTCCACGGGACCATGGGCCGTCGACATACAGATATACTTGGGACGAGAATGGAGAGGTTCAGCAGGTGACAAGGTTGGTGTTTGACCACTGCTCGACTCAGTATAAGACTGACAGTCAACAGAGTAAGAGACGAGTCGCCTCCGCAGCAACGTCTCTACCGAGGCAGACAGACAGTGCAATGGCCATTCCAGAGCATCGTCACCGACACAGAACTCTCCAGCGACACGGCGACATCAGCATACAACCGCCCTGTCACTTGGCAACCCAAGGCCACGACCGACTCGGACTCGAACTCGATCGAGCAGGACCTGATCCCGGACTACGTGAGAAACTACATCCGAGGCGAGACGCCCGAGACGGTTGCAAGACGGAAACGCAATGGCGGCAAGCTGGGCGAGCGCGGTGTCGACGTTGCGCATCAACATCGACCGCACCAATCGAGGGTTGCTGATATCGAGGGGTTCCTCGATCTCAACGATGTTCCCAGTCGTGTTGGGTCATCCAACGATGGCGACGAGAATCGATATATTCTTTCTGGATCTCGAGAGAAGCAAGATCAAGGATGGCGGCAGTTGACGGTGGGATGGAGAGCTGGAGTAGCGTTGAACGCTCTCTTTACGTTCTTGATTCTGGTGGCGGGATTCGTCTGTCTGATATACTCCCTCTCCAGGGGCTCTGGGGTGGCAGGGAAGTCAGTAATCTTCTCGGGATCTTGCACGAAGGCCTCGGCGATCAACTGGGGTCTTCATGCGGCAATCAGCTTTTTTGTCGTGGTACTGGTGGCTGGGGCGAATTATGTCTTCCAGGTGCTCAGCAGTCCGACGAGGACTGAGGTCGCGGTGGCGCATTTCAGGAGGAGATGGCTGGATATCGGTATCCCGTCGTTTCGCAATCTCGGACATGTTGGGGGGGTGCGGGTGTTTTTGGCTGTTGTTCTCCTTGTCGCTGCGGCCTTGACTCAAATAATGTGGGTTGATTCGTGGCTTTGAAGTGTTCAGGGCTAACTGGTGGCAGATATAATTCGGCGATTTTCACTTCCCAGACCACTGCAAACTACAAGCTCGTTTTGGTTACCGAATCGTTTCTTACGGGAAGCCCATTTAGCAACGATACGTCGAGCAACGGCGGTTTGCTGAGCCGCCTCGATATCGCGTCCCTCCAGCAGTTGGCGAACCGCGGCGACTTGAAGAATCTCACGACAACGGAGTGCTTTCAGGAATTTAGCGGCGCGTTTTCTACCTCATTTAATGCCGCTCTGTTGATCAGCAACATCAACTCGCAAACGAGCTCTGTCATTCAGACTACACTTGGCAGCTCCTCGCTATCGCGGGCAGGAAACAGCATCTCCAACCTCACTCGCGACCGATCGGCCATCAAGTACTGCTTGGCTCAGCCAACGAGGACACAGACCTGCGATGTCATTGCGAGCGCACCGCTATTGGGCGCTGTGGCGTTGCTGAACATTATTACTATGGCATGTCTTGCCGCTGTGCTGTTCAGGAAGTCGTTCGAGCCCCTTGCCACCCTCGGCGATGCGATCAGCTCCTTTCTCAAAGAGCCCGACATGAATACCCGCGGGTGCTGCCTCCTCTCTAAGACGGATGTCTGGCAAGGCCGCTGGGGTCTCGACGCAGCGAAATACTGGGTTCCGCGCGACCACCACTGGTTCCAGAGCGCATCGCTCCCCCGCTGGCTCATGGCCGTCTTCATCTGGATATGCTGCGTTGGCTCCGCCGCAGCCGCACTCACCCTTGCGCTCCTCTCGGACCCGAGCTCCCGCCTCTCACCCTTCGGCACTGCCTCACCCTACACCGTTATTCCATTTTCGGCGCCCGATAACGCCATCGCCCTGCTCGCTGGCCTCCCGCAACTCCTCTTACTTGCGCTCTACCTCGTCATCAACAGCATTTTGACCACTTATCATCTCTCGCACGAATCCTCACTGTTCGCCATTGGCCCGCCGCGCCCCTTGCGGGTATCGGCTCACCCCGAAGGCACCCAAACCACTTCTCTCTACCTCACACTCCCGCGTCCCACGTCGTGGACCCTCCTCATCGTCTTCATTGGCATGGCCTTCACGCTGAGCCAGAGTATCTTCCCCGTCTCAATCAACCTCTCCGACCTCCCCATCTCCACGACTGGCAACTCAACCCCAACTTCAGCAACAAAATTCACCCCCTTCCTCGCCCTCGGCTTCTCCTCCACCGCCCTCCTGATTTTCCTCTCGTCAATCACCCTACTCGCCATCATCGTCATCGCAATCGGTATCCGTCGCGCCCCCGCCGCGGCGCTGGTCAATGGACAACCAGTCGGGAACCCCATGACGCTCCCGTCGGGGTCGTGCAGTGCGGTCATCAGCGCGAGGTGTCACACGAGTGCGAGGGAGCGGAGCCTATGGAAGAGGAATGTGATATGGGGGACGGTGAGAGAGGGTGTCGGGATGGAGGTTAGTCATTGTGGGTTTTCGGCTGGGGTGGTTTCCGCGGTTGATGTTACTAGGAGTTATGCCTAGGGCATGTGTTGTATCTATATGTAGGATTGAGGAAGATGATCACCCCAGGCTTGGGGGGTTTCAGCTGGGATGGAAAGGACCTAGATGGTCTGTCTGTTTGCTTTTCAGGCGTAAATGGAGTCAAGGGCATATATCGCAGACAGCACGGTGCTGGTCATTGCGGGCGGTTTTCTTGTTATTTATACCCACTGGGAGAAAGGGATGGCGGGCAGCAAAAAAAGGCCCAAGAGGCTCAGAATCACATTTCAATATTCATCAAGTTGAACCTTGTGTATCTGTACCACATAAGTGAAGCGAGTGCGATTTTTGGATTACACAGCACCTCCGGACGGGTCTCGGTGATTTTGGCCGGGTCGACATGACATGGAGCATCGCTGTGGCCGGGGATCAGATTGCGCAATCGCCGGGCTCCACACCTTCACTTGCAATGCACTTGCAATGCCGTCTCAGGTTTTGCGATGTGACTCCCTCCGTAGGTATATCACAACTCCAACTTACATACTTGCCAAATCACCCTGAGACCCCATTTTCGACTTCACACATCTCCAACCCCTCACCCTCACACACACATACAACCACAATGGTAAGTAACCCCAACCCTCTCATCACTCACCACTCATCAAAGCCTTACTAACCACACACCTAACCAACCCCAGGTTCACGCCGACGCATCCAACTTCGCCTCGGGCGTCACAAAAAAAGAAGCGTACGAGCAAGTCCTGCTCCAAGCCGAAGGCCTCTTCTACGAGCAGCGGAACTGGGTAAGTGCATATCCCCTCACCCCTCACCCCTCAACCCCCTCCCCGCAAACCGAATTTTCCAGAGAAGAACCTATAGTAAGAAGCTCCGTCACTAACATCCATGTCTTTCAGGTCTGGTAAGGAAACCCTTGCTTTGCGGCTCTATCATCTTTCCTTATCCACACACGACGTCACTGCGTCACTTACCCACCCAAGGATTCCCATCGAGACAACCCCCCCTGTTTCTCCCCCTGAGTTCTCAACTATCTTCCCAGGATACCTATTGGAATTTGCCTTTCCCCCGTTTATACCCCCCGACAACCAACACCCCTATTTATTAACTTCCAGTTTCTCAAAACAAAACCCCTCGAAACACTTACCTACCTTAGACAAGCAAACTAACACGCCCAGCAACCTCTCCAACGCCTCCTCCCTCCTCTGGCACGCCTACAAATCCCTCGCTTCACCATCCAACGCCGTAAACTGGGCCGGCTTCTACACATTCGACCCTCTTTCAGCCCCTTCCAAACCCCAGCTCATCCTGGGTCCCTTCCAGGGCAAGGTAGCATGCCAGACCATCGCCTTTAGCCGGGGCGTTTGCGGTGCTGCCGCCGCGTCTAAAGAGACACAGCTCGTCCCCGATGTGGATGCCTTCCCGGGGCACATCCCTTGCGACGGGGATAGCCGCAGCGAGGTGGTCGTGCCCATTGTTGTAGACAACAAGGTGGTTGCCATCATCGATGTTGACTGCGCCGAGAAGAACGGCTTCGACGACACTGACCGAGTTTGGCTGGAAAAGTTAGCCGATCTCATCGGGAAGAGCTGCGACTGGCCCCAGTGACAGCTATGGATGTATCACATACGAGATCGAGGGAAAAGAGAAAATAACAATCCACCTTAGTTTGCTCTTCACTCCTTCCGGATTAATCTCTACCACCTTTTACAGGCCCAAAAAACAATAGATACAAGTAACCATACGCAGCATAGCGGGCCAACCAGGCAGATGATGCATACCATACCAATTCCTCAGAGCAGCAAAGTTCCCGACAGAGTCAAAACAATCACCAGGGCACCAAGAGCAATCGGCGCCTTGTCCACGGATCTAGCGTTGGGCTTACTGGCCGCGTTCTTGGTGCTCGACGGCGATGGTGTTGCCGTGATGGAACCGGATCCAGGCTTTGCGTCGCCAGTGCTAGTGCCGCCCGCGTTCTGAGATCCAGCTCCCCCGAGGCCGGGCCCAGGACCCGCACCATTCTTCATGTACTATCGACAGTCAGTCAAAAGCCCGAGGCTAGGAATAGACAACTTACAGCCATTGCCCCTTCTGGAATTGCAGGGAGAAGCGTCGAATCCACCAGCCAGTTATCATCCTTCGTGGGACAAGCCGCTGCATGTGTCTTCGATTGGGCACCGCCGTCGCCCTCGGGTGGTGGGTAAGCGGAGAGAGCGCTCTGAAACTTGGAAAACTCGCCCTCCTGCACGGCCTCCGCATCCGGACCCCCGTTGACGTCGACGATGCCGTAATTGTTGACGCCCTTAGCGTATTCGTACATGAGCCCGCCTGAATAAACGCCTGTCATGTCACGGCTCATGAGAGCGCCAATTTCTCCAAAATTACGTGCTCCAGCTGTGTTGCAGCCATATTCCGACAAGCTAGTTCATGGTTTAGTGATGCCCTGACTTCGGATGAGAACTCAACACTTACAAGATGGGGATGCCATAGCCAGCGAAAGTCTTCACCTTCTGGTCCCACCCAGATGTCTTGAAGTCTGAGTTGCACCACGAATAGTCATTCTGTCATGGTTAGCACATGTGTCTAAACCCCGGTTCCGGGGAGAACCCACGAAGGCGAAGAAATCACTTCGTTCGTCGTCAGTGCCGCAGTTCATGTAGTCGGAAAGTTGCTTGCGGTTCTGCGCAACGTCCGCGGCCGAGTACCCGACCGGAATCTTTCTGTAGCCGCGGTTTCCAATGTACTGGCGCATGTCACGAGTGGTGGCTTTGACGAACCGGGCCGACAGTGTGCTGTTGACCATGTCGTTGACAACCTCGTTCCCGGAGAAGAAAGCGAGCGTGTTGGGGTACTTGGCAAACGCATCGATGGTGGCAAAGACGCTCTGGAGGTAGACGTGGTTGTACGACGACTCGGGGTTGAAGCGGTTGATGGAATATTTCGGATTGTTGGCGTCAAAAATAACGTAGATGCCGGCGTCTGCGAGTTCGTCCATGCATGAGTCATGGTCGGCCGAATTGTCAGTGATGTACACGCGAATGGTGTTGATGCCCAGCGCCTTGAACAGCGCGATGTCTCGCTTGCAGACTTTAGGATCTGCGAGGGGGTCCTTCTGATCCGAGGAGCCCCCTGGCTGGTAGTCGACGCCCCGGATGTAGAAACGAGTGTTGCCTTGCCAGAAAGCTGCGTCCCATCAAATTAGAAACTGCGAAGGACCAGGGCGTATGGACGTGACAAACCGTTTCCAGAAACCGTCACGGTCGGCATCGAAGACCTCTTGGTCGGTGGTTCCGGGTCGGTGCGGGTTGGCGACGCCGTTGCGAGGCCCGCAACGGTCGCCAAGACGGAGACCAAGCCGGTAGATCGCATTCTTGGCACGGAAGATGATCGGAATCAGGATCGGAATAGTGAGCAAGACGTACGTCCAATCGTCAAGACGTTACAAAAAAAATTGACACTCAACCGGAGAGAAGAGCGCAAGAAAATAGAAGACGAGGTGTTCCAAAAACGTTTCGATCAGATACAGAGAAAACCGACTGTGCGAGGGATGAGGAGCGATGAGAGCGAAAGTAAACGAACGAAGCGATGCCAGCGATGGGAGATCGAGTGTGAGAGTTGTTGAAATGGAAGAACGAGAGGAGACATACTACGACCGAGGGCAAACCCAAGAGGAGGACTTTAAGACGCGCGAGGAAAGAGAGTGGTTGGAAGAATGCTCTTGACCAACACACTTGCTCCGCGTGTTCGAGTTACTCGCAATCTCAGGGGAGGTACGAGCCTCGCCTCCACCATCCAAGCTCCTGCTTTCCCAGAATGGCCCTTCCCTAGCGTGCACCCAATGATGATGAAAGCTGTGCCTTGATTTGCGCAGGAGGCAGCAGACGTTCTCAGTGCTCCTGCTCTATTTTTCCCATGGACTTTTCCAATGGACGTCCCGTCGTTCCATCTTTTGGCCCTCCCTCCGTAGGTTCTGAGCGTAACTGCAAATACGGCCACGACATGCGGCAAGACGGGTCCCACACCCGGCATTTCGGGGGGCATCTCCATCGAGATGCAGGCCGCATGAACGTGTCGATGGTAAGACGAGATCGATCGCCATGTTTGTACCTTTCCTCCGCGAACCCCACCGCTGCGTTCCTGCCACGCGTTTTGACTTTTGACGTATGATGCAGGCCGCCCTGACAACCTGGCATTAGCTTCATCTGACAGACAGAAATGAAAATGCGGGCTCATCGCGACGATACGGACGTCTGCTACACCCTCCCTATTCCCGTCGATGGATGTGCTGGCGGGTAGCGCTCAAGATGACACGAAATGCGGCCCGCTGTGGTGCTGTGCGCCAACAATTTGGGCCATGTATCATAAACGTGTAAATAAGGGGCGTGGGGGAACCAGGAGTTCTGCAATGCACCAAAGCCGGGGAGAGTGCCCAATCGAGTACAGCATCGTCGTCCAACCTCAATATCGATGGAGATAGTGGTACAGCAGACGAGTACAGTCCAATGCAATGCGTATCCATTCGAAGTAAGGTATCCCAATGCTTCTTCGACTTCAAACCCCCGCGCACCCACCACTGCCTACCACGGCGCCGGCTCGTCCAGGCTGCCGGGCGGCATCCTAGACCGCCTGAACGTAACTCGCCGGTACGCTCTTTGTCACGCCTCCTTTCTCCACCTCGGCCCATCCATCTCCCTGATCCTCTTTGATCAACACGAACCGCTCGCCTTCCTTCATGCTATGTTCGGCATCACTCTGCGCGCTGTACTCGTATAATGCTTCAACGTATTTCAACTTCTTGGCACCCCGCCTCGGTGCTACCGCGGGACCCTTCTTCTTAGGCCCTGATGTTGATGCCGTAGCTGCCGATGCGCCCCCGATTGAGGACCCGCTGTTTGAGTATGTCGATGCTGGACGCCCTGAGTGCTGTGGCGCCAGCGCAGGCGGTGGAGTGGCAACCAACTCGATGTAGGCCGCCGGCACGAGGCCTTCCTTATAACCTGCCCGGACCTTCACCCAGCCTGTCCCGGCTGCAGAGAGGTGTTGTCAGCATTGACATAGGTGTAAATTTCACTCTGTGTGTACTCACAATCTGGTGCCAAGACAACGAGATCCCGCCCCTCAGGAACTGTCAACTCCCCCTCCCCCCCAGCTTCAAAGGAATACAGCATCTTCGCTTTCTGCTGCTCCGCCGCACCTGATGATCCGTTCGCTGGGGTGCTACCCGGCAACTCACTAATATATGCCGCTGGTGGTGGCGCAACCATTCGGTTCTTCTTCAGCGTCCCTGCTGCAAGTGTACTTGCTGGCCGTGTGCTTGCCGGCGGCATCTCAGGGGGCGCTGCCTCCTCGGTTGGAGATATTGGCCCAGACAGAGATCGTTGTGCGCTTGCTGCATATCCCGAACTGAGCGAGTTCATAGTATTGGACCTGTTCAAATCTGGTATCTCAGCGGACACGGGCGTTGTTGGTTTGAGCAGTGCGTTCGCTGCCTCTTGTCGCTCTTGTTTGAGCTTCTTCCGCTCCTCTTTGGACTGCTCGCCTGGGCACTCTGCCGGTACCTTCATCTCGCACTTGCTATGACACGTGTAGCCGCAGTCCCGGCAGTCGAACCCCTTGGCCGATAGACCCCATATCCTCTCGCCGCAGAGATCGCAGTTGGTGGGGATCTTGAAGGTCTGCGATTTGAAGTTGTGGTTTTTGGCACCGAGCGTGACATCGCCCACGACCGACGTGATGGTTGACGTCTCAACCTCCGCCGTCAGTCGTTTCCGATCCACTTGATGCAAGTCCTCCTGCATCGCAAATATCTGTGACACCACCGTGACCTCGTCTTTCTGATCTTTTCCGTCTCTTATATTCTGTTTGATACGCTTCATGGAGTCTACTTCTCGTCGCTTTTTGTCTACCTCCCGCCGTAGGTCACCGAGTTGGCTCTTGGATTTGTTGAGGACGTTGCGCAGGTAAACCTTGGCAGATTCGTCGATAGCCATCGAATCGTCGTCGTGCCATACCGGGCTAGGCTCAAATGCCTTGTCAGGGGGCTCGTTGAAACCGCCCATATTGTGCCGTATAAACATCATCGAGTCCAGATGGGGCTGGTTTCGCGTAATCTCTTGCGCCAGGCGCTCCACCTGGCCAGCGCTCTGTTGAAGCATGGTGAGCTCAAGCTGAGATGCCAGCGTCCACAGCCCGTTCAGCTTGATCGTCCGGAATTCCGAGAGGTCCTGCAGGCTATCCATGAGCTCGGGAACGTATTCGTGGTAGTACTTCTCCTTCTGCTTGTTTGTAACGTTGATAGAGATCAAGTATGTGTTCTTGACGTTGTTCATCTCGAAGATCTGTTGTTGGAACGCGCTCTGGGCCTTGGCCTTGTCGAACGACGACTCGGACTTCTTGCGCTTGCTCTCCACCTCTTGGCAGGCAGCGTCATATTTCCCCTTTACTTTCCGCAAGTCTGCGTACGACGCATCCCTTTCTTTCTCGAGCTTTTCGGCGTACTCGACATGTCGCTTGCGCAGCTCCTCGAACCGCCCAGCCACGAACTTCAGGGGTTCGGCCACCTTCGTCACTAACTCGTTTCCGAATTTCTCGTGCTCGTCCGCTCGCGCCTCGAGGGTCGTCAAATGTGTCGTCCAAGTTGTGAGGGAAGCACTGCCAGAGAGCAAGCACACATGTCAGCCACCACCCACACACGCATTCCCGGAGGCCTCGGAACGCATACCTCTCCAGCGAGCCCGGCGTCATGGTCGGCGTGTCGCCCACGCTCAAGCTCGTCGACTTTCTCGTCTTCTTCTCAAAGTATTTCTTTGCCAAAGCATTGAGCTTGGCGCTGTATTCCTTCTCGATGGCGCTGCGCTCGCGGTAAAAGGCCTGGATGTCGTCAAGCCAAGCGATGCCGCCAGCGACCCAGGCATTGGCCGACTTGAACCCATCCTACCAAAACAACAACCCGTCAGCAAGCCCGCCTCCGAAACAACCAGCCAGCCCATATCGCAGCAAGCAGCACATACCTTGAGCTCGCCGCCGAACGACGGCGCAACATCGACCTCAGCCATGGCGTGGACCCCAACTTTCTCAAAGCAGAAGCAGCGCGCGCGTTCTGTCCCTTCTAACCATGCAAACGATGGGAGCAAGACAAAAAAAAAAGGCAATGCAGCTTTAAGCCTTTAAAAATCCGTTATCCCCAAATACTCGTGGCGACAACAACGCCCCCGACGCATCTCTCTCAAAGGTAAGCACGTAAGGTAAAGTTGAGTTCAAATAAATCCGGGGTGGCCAGGTTGCTTGCTTGCGCAGGAGAACAAGGTCACCACCACGCGACCCCGACCTACCCCTCCAATTATGTGGCGGTTGCGGGTCCCTCGGGCCCGGCCACAGGTACTGCCCCAATCCCAATCCCCAGGATGCGAGCTCGGCGAACCGGGCAGGGCACTGTGGTGGCTAAACAACGAAATGCACACCCTGCCTGTGCAGCGGCATACCGGGACCCTGACCCGAGCAATGAGGCCTTTCTTTTGTCCATTCTTCCTTCTACGTATATCTGTCTGGAGATTGAAGAACAAGCATCCATCCCGCACCCGCTTCAAAATACCCCTCATCCAACTGCTTCGCTCCTCACCAAACCTAAATCTTTATTACCCCGCTCTTACGCCCGCGACGGCGCAGCTTCTTAGCAGTGGCTTGGCCGTGGTCTCCAAGCGGAAGGTGGTTGTTGCTTCCAATGTTTGACAAATTGACCGTTGGCAGTTGGCAAGAAGTTTAACAAGACGGGATGACCAACAACTGCGCATTACGACGGAAGGTGATGGCGGAGAGCTAGTCATCAACATCGCCTTGTGTCACCAAGGACTTGCCCCTTTCTCACACCAACATGAATCTCACTCTCCCATCACTGGCAGTAAATATTTTGATAGGTGTCATTATTAACAAGTTTTCAATGAACCACTTTCGCTCTCCCCATCATATAACATCATCGTCCCCTCGCATCAAGTTGGTATCATGAGATAATTCGTAGCACAAGCACCAAGCAACTCTTTCCGTTCCTCACTCCCCTATGCACCATCACTTTTCTTCCCCTCATCCTGTCACTTTTCCTCACCCCCTCGTCCCCCCCTCCATTAACCCCCCTTAACTTAAAAGATCCCAAACCTCTTCCGCCTCCTCGGAGCCTCAACATACTCCGTCTTATGCACCGGGGCCACATTCCTATTCCTCCGCTTGTGCAACCTCCCCGAGCAGCACGTCAAAAACACCACCACCGTCCCAACCAACGAGCAAATAGCCGACACCAGCGTCGTCCACGCCGCCGCGCCATAGTACGCATTCGCCCCGGTATCATTATCATTGACGTTCGACCTGACGACGCTGAACATGACAAAGTCGATAATCAGCGCGACAGCCGTGGTGAGGAACGCCACGAGGGCGACCAGCGACGCGAGCAGCGAGCCGACGAAGCCCGCGCCGAGAGCGAGGAGGAAAGCGATGAAGTTGAGGCCGCAGGCGATGGGGTGGAGGATCATGGCCTTGGTGAGGGTCCGGGTGGTGTCCTCGGCATAGTCGGAGAACTCGGTGCCATCGATGCTGCGCATGACGACGGCGGGCGAGTAGCCGACTTGTGAGGGGGTGCACTCATCGCTGAGGAATGTTGTTAGTGGAGGCTCTTCGGTGGCTCTTGTGAGGATGGGGAGGGCACATACGGCTGGTTGGGGTCGGTAATACAGTAGCCAAAGGTACCAAACGAGACGGTGCGCCGGTTAAGGACGTTCGGCCCACCCAGGTCGATCTTGAGGAGGCCGATGTCGTGGACTACGGGAGCGGAAATGCATGTGACGATCAGGAGGACGGTTGCCGCGAGCAGCAAGAACGTTCCGATGTGGTGGAAGAATCCGGTTGCCATGTTGACGGCAAGGCGGCGACTGGTTTGACTGGCGGGGTGGTGAAGTCAACAATCGGGCTGTGGTACTTAGGGGCGTGCTGAGGAGGGTAAGGTAAGGTAGGTTGCGATGGCAAGAATGAGTGGCACAAGTGGCACAGAGGAGAGAAGGCGACTGGCTATAAGACATTTCTTTGGAGCCTGGTTGACATCCACTGGCTAGCACGGCAACCAACCTGCTTGCTGTGATAGCATCAGGGGAGATGGTGGCTGACGACGTCATCACCGCTTCAGCCCAGCTCACCCAGCTGGATGAGGGGGGTATCGGGCCACATTGGGCTTGGCTGGCCTTGGCCGACCCGTTGGCATCGTTCATTTGAATGGTCCTGTCTCTGATGTCGGCGACGGACGTCGAATAAGGGTTGGTTGGGACGGCATGTCTTCCATCGTGGGCCGAAGAGCTTGCATCTTGTTACGGCCCCTGCAGCTCATTGGTGATGACGTAGCTGGGGTGCAGAGAAAATGCGCTGTGCGACGCTGAGGCTTGGCATTCCGCGGCCAGCAGCAGTGCCCTGTTTTGCCGATCTTCACCAATCCCTCGATGACGGCCCTCAACAACCAATCAAAGATGTTCCCATCACCAATGCCCATCTGGTGACCACGCAAACCCCCAGATTTTGTTTGGCCTAAGCCACAAGCAGCCGACGCGGGCGAGTGCCGATTGTGAAGTTGGCGGCCTCTGGGTTGAGACATGATTGACCGCCGAGCCGTGGTGCCGTCGTCCGCTGCTGGTGAAAAGTCCGACCGACCTCCTGTCGACATATTTGCGCACCTCGTCGAGAGCAGTGGCGGAGCTCCATATGCTGTGCGCGTCCTAGATATGTCCAGCCAACCATTGTAGATACCGCTACCTGACCTTCAGGTAAGCGACGCAGGCGTTGTGAAGACATAACGACAGTATTCAGATGGCATTTTGACTCAGCGACTCCTCGAGGAGCTCCAGATCGCTGTTCTTTCCATCTTTCCTCCCCCTGTGCCCCTTCGTAGGATTCCGTGTTCTCTTCTGCTTGCGATTTCCGCTGGGGTGGCTTCCCGCCGGATTGTAGGCATCGGGATGCGGGTCCTGACTGGTCTCCCAATCCCGCAAACCCTTGACAGCCATATTGTTGGGCACAGCCAGTTGCAGCGCATTCAGAGCAAGCGAATCGTGCCTGAACTTGCCCGCATCGAAAGGGCTCCGCTCGTCGGGCCAGGGCCCGTAGAGGGGATTTTCTCGGATGGCCCTCAAATGCGGATATGCCGAGGCGTTGATGCTTATTTTGAAGACTTTCTTGGTATTCGTCTTACCGTCTGGTCTGGGAGGAGGTCGTGGCAAGAGACCACCGAAACTGTCGTCGTGCGTGTCGGCGTGGTATTCGAGTTCCAGGGGGGAGCTTTCCACGAGAGAAGCAGCATCGACGGGGTCGTTTGTCTGGACTTGGAAGGCTGCGTCGTCCTGGGACATGTGAGCGGTGGTTCAGCCAGCCAGGCGGCGCTTGGTTTACCTACCGCCATTTGCTTGAAAAGTGCAATGTCGGCGCGTTGCTTGAGCGCATGGAGGATCGCACGACGCTCGGCAAAGGCCGTCGGCGGTGGAAATACTTTAATTTTCACCGACCGGGCTGCCGATGGTCGGGGCACCGCAGATCGCATCATCTTGATTCGTGGCGGGTGTTTGCGACACTGTTTCGTCGCGTTCTGGCGCCCCGGAATTCTTCGAGGAATCTCGAACTGGTTCACATTTCAGGTGGGTCCTCTTCAAGGGGAGCTTCCCGTTACTAGGGTTAGGGTTCAATAAGCACTACGAGTCCCAACATCACCCCTCCTTACACAGCTCAGGGCAAAGACAATACATGCTCATGTACAAACATATCTTATTCGAGGAGATTCGCCTTCCCAATGCTTCATTAAACGCCTATAGCCCCTACCAGAACTCCATGCTCAGTGTTCATACCATGCTGCGCAAAACAACACCCCTGGCTCATATGATAATGACACCCCGAGACAACGCCCGCTTGAACAAGTCAGCGAAAGCCGTGGTAGTGTGACAGTCGCTGTTTTGTCTCTTCTCTTCCGCTTTCGGGAGCCACTCCTGAATCTTCTTAATCCTCGACATATTCTGCAAACCCAGTTAGCACCCCAACTCATTGCAGCGCAGTACCTGACCAACTCACCGAGGGATGTGTGCTCAACCACTCAGGAACCTCTTGTCCCTTTGCCCTCTCCATGCGCTCCCAGAACTCAACCGCATCTGCCGGGTCGTAGCAGGCCTCGGCCATCATCATCAGCCCGATATAGTCCGCCTCACTCTCCTGCAGCCGACTCATCGGGTTGCCAAAAGCGATGTCGAGAAACTGCGAACCAGCCCAATGCATCAACAACGGGCCAAACCCAAGAAATCCAACCAGCGCCATCGAGCTGTACAAGATGATATTGGTCCCAATCGCCGCAGACATGCGCTCTCCAACGTGGTCCGCCACATTATGCGCAATCTCATGCCCCAGCACCGCCGCTAGCGCACTATCCGTCCTCGCCATCGGCAATATCCCACTAAACACAAACACCTTTCCCCCGGGTAACACAAACGCATTCTGCGTATCTACCACCAGTCAGCAATCACTCTCCTCTCAAACCCCCATCCCCAACCCCCTTTGGACCAAAAAACTCACGCGGATCCTCAATCACAAAAATCTCCCAATCCTCCCCCGCCATCCCCGAAAACGGAATCAACTTCCTCATCACCCTCTTCACCCTCAACGCGCGCCAATCCCAATCCGGGAGGATCCTCGCCCCCTGCTTCTCCAGCTCGTACAGCAACGCGCGGTACTGCATCTCCCCCGCCTCCCGCACCGTGTCCGGCCCGTAGACGTTGAACCGCGTGCGCCCCGTCACCGGCACCGTCTCGAGGTTGCTAAAGTAGAAGAGGAAGGCGCCCGAGACGGCGATGCCGACGATCAGGTAGGTGTTTGGGCTGCGCGCGGCGCGGCCGAAGGAGCCGGAGGTGAGGAGGGGCCGGATCTCCCGGCCGTAGGGGTCCCGGTAGGTTGCGTAGCGCCGGGGAGGAGGGGGGAAGGCGGGGGGTTTGGTTTGTCGAGGGGGGCGGTTGCGAGGGGGGGGAGGGCGTGCTGGTCGGGATGGGGGGAGGAGGGAAACGGCGCGTGTGGTTGGGCGGAAGGGGGCGGTGGGTGCGACCGCGGGGATAGGATGAGGTCGTCGGAGCGGTAATGGCGGGGCGCGGAAGAGGCGCGACATTATGGCGGGTTGGGCTTGCGGGCGACAGACTTTGGTTATCGGGGAAGCATCGCCGTTTGCATAGAATAGCGATCCGGTCGTGAAAGGCTTGGTGGGGCTCGGGACGTTCCGGCGATCGTGTCGTTGCGGGAGCTTACTGGACCTCAGCTCCCTGGCCAATGAGGTCATTGAGGGTCAGGTACCGAGCTTGCTTATACGCATAAATTCATTTACTGCATGGCTGGTGCGGCTGGCGCCAGCTGTTGAACTGCTCCGGCTCAGCATCCGTAAACCTCCCTTTCTCAACGACCTGGTGTTCAAAAATCGTCTGGGGAGTTTGACTCGATTAGCTCGCCTAACTATGAAAGTGCCTATTCTTATTTCCCTGTGTGAATAGTCTTTTTAGATGAGAAAGTATAAGCTGTGTGTTAAAAAAAAATTTAAAAAAGCCACGCCGATCCAAAAGCTCATCATACCTATGGGCCGGATCCGTAGCCAGTGACCCACCTGCTATTCACTGCAATTTTGGCCCCAAAGGAGGGAAGTGAAGCAGGCAGAGAAGCAACACCAATCAATCACCTTTACCACAGTACAGGACCAACGCGTTGTCACTGCAATTTTAGCCCCAAAGGAGGGGAGACAGACCAACCAACCAACCACTCAGCTCTCACAACAACAAGACACCAGCCAAGGACCCAAGACACTCACATCAGGGTACCTCACCCAACCCAAGCACATCAAGCCCCGTGGTACAATACCCACCGCCGCCGACCACTCAACTTCCCTTCACCTCACCATCTCACCCTACCTACCTCACCACACTGATCCTCACACCTAGCCTCACCATCACACATCATCTCAGGCACATCGGCATTCACCAAACACACCTCTATTAAACCCCCTCACCCACCAAGAAGCGAAGACAATAATAATTTATACGGTTTCTTCAGATTTTGTTTCTCTCTCTCTCTCAGTGGTCTCATCTCAAAATTAAACCACACCACCCCACCTCCCTACCTCAATGCTACTTACACACCGTAACATCAACGCTTATCCCAACCCATAACCCACCAAAGTATAAAAAACCCGGATGTGAAAAGTAAAAAACACATCTACCGTTTGTAAAATAGGTACCAAGAGGGAATTATTCTTATCCAATGCTAAACCCAACAAAGAACCTGAACAAAGTAAATGGACATGATATAGCTTTTGGTTTTGGCCTTGTCGTCGTCATGTTGTCATGCTCAGAGCCCCAAAACCAGGAAGGCACCCGCGAGGACGCCAACCATGCTGACGCCCGCCTTGAAGGCACCGGCCGTGACGGGCTTGGCGCCACCCGCCGGGGCGGTGCCGTTGAAGCCCGGCTTGGGGTACGAGCCGCCAGTGGGCTGGCCACCGACGGGGAGAGCGCCGGTGGTGGTCCAGGAGCCAGTGGGCTTGGTCGGGGCAGAGCCGCCGGCAGGGACATCATAGTCACCGCCAGCGGGCTTGCCGCCGAAGGGACCATCGGGCTTACCGCCATGGGACCCGTCGGGCTTGCCTCCGGAAGGACCGTCAGGCTTGCCACCGTGGGGACCACCGTGGGGCCAGTCGGGCTTGCCACCAGCACCGCCAGTCGGCTTGGGAACCGAGGCGTCGTCAGTGGCGGTGACAGGGCAGACGGTGGTGTAGACGGGGATGATCTCGGTGGTGACGTGGCCGTAGGGGCAGTTGGTGACGGTGGGGGCGCAGCTGGTGATGGTGTAGGTGCTGGTGATGCAGACGGTCGAGGTGGTGTACTCGACAGACGAGCTGGGAACCGCGGAGCTGGAGCTGGGAGCGGAGGAGACAGGAGCCACGGAGCTGAGGCCGGAGGGGGGAGCGCTGGAGCTGGCAGGAGCCGACGAGATCGAAGCGCTGCTGGAAGGAATTGAGCTGCTCGAGCTTGGCGCAGCGGAGACCGAGGAGCTAGGAACCGAGGAGACGGGAGCCACGGAGCTGAAGCCGGAGGGGGGAACGCTGGAAGACTCCTCCGCGCAGTATTCGGACGAAGAGCTGGGCTCGGCGGAGATGGAGATGGAGCTCGACGGGGCCGAAGAGACCGAGCTGGGCGCCGAAGAGATCGAGCTCGGTACGGAAGAGCTGGCCACCGAAGAGCTAGGCACGGAAGAGATTGAGCTAGGCGCAGAAGAGCTGGGAGCCGACGAAGGAACGCTGGACGATTCCTCGGGATCCTCGGCGCAGTACTCAGACGAAGAGCTGGGCTCAGCGGAGATGGACACCGAGCTGGAGGGAGCCGAGGAGATCGAGCTGGGCGCCGAAGAGATCGAGCTCGGTACCGAAGCGCTGCTGGAAGGAATCGAGCTGCTCGAGCTGGGCACGGCAGAGCTAGAGCTGGGAGCATACGAAGAGCTCGGCGTCACCGAAGGCAGGGAAGAGCTGGGGCCGGCCGAGGGAACGCTGGACGACTCCTCCGGCTCATCCTCGCAGTAGCTGGAAGACTCAGGATCCTCGGATGACGAGCTGGGCGGCGCGGAGCTGATGCTGGATGGAGCAGAAGTGATCGAGCTGGGAACGCTGGAGGACTCCTCGTCCTCGTCCTCGCAGTAGCTCGAAGACTCGGGCTCCTCAGATGACGAGCTGGGCGGCGCAGAGCTGGAGCTGGATGGGGCAGAAGTGATCGAGCTAGGCACAGAGCTGGAAGCAGACGAGCTCACCGGCACGGAGGAGCTGGCCGGGACGGACGAAGAGCTGGGGACGACAGAGCTGCTGGGGATGACGGAGCTGCTGATCGGGGCGGACGAGCTGGGGGCCACCGACGAGGAGACGGGGAGCGAGGACGAAACAGGAGGCTCGCAGGTCTCGGTCTTGTTCTGGTAGACCTTGATATCCTTGATCTTGAAGTAGACATCGTCCCACGTCTTATAGTTGCCGCCCAGCGCCTGGACATACTTCTCGCAGGTCGAGTAGCCAGTGGAGCTCTTGCAGCTCGGCTTGCCATCGACCTTCGTGTCCCAGTTCTTGCCCGCCGAGTCGCCGCAGAAGTTGATGCCGATGGCGATCCGCATCTCGTTGAAGGCTTGCTCAATGCCGCAGGAGCTCTTATACAGAGCAAAGTGGGGCTTGCCCCAGGAGTTCAGACCAGGGGCCTCCTTCGGCTCGGGAGTCGCGCTGTTGACGTTCCAGGGTGTGCCGAACTTGGACCACGACCAGACCTTGATGAACTCATCGGTCCACTGGACGGCATATGTGCCGCCGTCATCGTTGCCCCACCGGTCGCTGTTCTCCTTGACACTGCATCCACATTGGTCCGGATTCAAGCCGACAGCACAGTTGGTCGTCTCAACAGTGCCAGTATATTTGCCGAGGGCAGGCGTGGCGATTTCGCACGTTCCAGTCAGATTGCTAGTGTGAGCGGTGATGGAGTTCTTGGTGGCCTTGTTCCATTGCTCGTAGATGTCGAGCTCTCCGTTGAGGGGCCAGTTGGGGCCGTACATCGAGAATGCGGGCCACGCACCGCAGACAGGCTTGGGGAAATGGTCGAATCGGGCGACGAAGAGGCCAGCATCAAACCGCTTCGTGCTTTCGATCTTCACGCTCTTACGGCCCCTAACGCTGTTGCTCAGGTTCTTGTCCTTCTGCACCCTGATAGTCGCGCCACTGCTGCTGGAGCTGATGAGACCCGCCGAAGATGCGGCGGTGCGGCTCAGGTAGTCGACGTAGCCGTGGCTGATATCATCGGCCGTGTTGAACTCGAAGCCGTTGAAAAAGTTCGTGCCCGAATACTCGGTGTCGAGCTCGTACCCGCACTTGGGGATGCAAACAGGAGGACCACCACCACCACCTCCGTGGCTTCCTCCACCACCACCACCGCCAGTAGCGGCGACGCTGGACACGCACGCCAGGGCGGCGGCGCCCAGCCGGACGAGAGAAGGAGCCATCACGAAGATAGCTGCCGATTAACGAATGTAAGGGGGATTAATAACGAGTGGCTAGACGTGTGATACGTCAAGGGACGAGCAGGGATGCTCTAAGGGACGCTGAAGTTGCAGCGTGACGGCGTTGAGAAGCAGTAAGAGGAGGAGGCTCTCCCCGCGGGTGTGATGGCGACCCATGGACTTTATGGGGACGGCACCTCCGAACCCCCCCTGGACGCGGTGCCTGTGCCTGCATCGCGCTTTTGCTCTTCGAGACCGTCGCCCAGCAGCTGAGGACCTGTGCTTGGCAGCATATCGTCCACGATGCTCCTTGAGCTCCCAAGCCGAAAGCGACCTAGCGGCGCAAAGGGGCAATCCCCACAACAAAAACGTCAAGGCTAGTCCCATTCGGGAGCGTTTTGGCAGGGGGTCCATGGAACGGTCAAGATCCCAAAAAAGATACTGGAAATTGAATATCGACCACGGGGTGTTGTCATTGGTTGAGCAGTGCTGGAGTCGCCAGGTGCCCGTCCCTGGTCGTTGGGACCGCGATCGACCCGTTGCAGACACGAACAAAGAACCGTTCGCTTCTCAAGGTCGCTTCCTGGTGGAAACGACCGCGACCTTGAAATTCTTGATTCACCTGGCGGCGAGGCTTGCCGAATCTGTCAAGCTGCTCACATTTTGAGGGGTTTCGCACCAACAACCCTCAAGAGACGCGTGTATGGCTGTGAAGAGAGAGAATATGCTCACATCAGCTGCCAAGCAGTACTCACTTGTTGCTCGGGACGCGTGCTGCGGCACCCCTCAGTCCTGCCAACAACCCAACTGATCGATAACTGATGAGAACGGGCGGTTGTGCGCTGTGGAGATAAAAAATCAGGGGCAGCTGTGCGGAATGGTCCGGTCAATGCAGGAACCGACGGAGTGAAGTGATTTAATTGGTTGCCGGCCACACCTAATTTGCTGTCATGCGGCTGTCGTCCCCGGGGGGCTCCAGCTTGCCCTACGGGGTCGGTCAGGAAAACGGCCCCGTTGTGCCGGCAGACTGCACCGCCATTGAGTCGGCCAGTTCTGCTGGTCAATATTGAGTAACCGTAGCGAGTGGGTGCACGAACGGCGTAGCCTTGTGTGTAACGATCATGGCGTCCATTGTGGTTGTTGCCTCAGAGTGTTGCGCTCACGAAGCAAATGACGGCTGCGTCCGACCGCCCGATGGAGTCATCATCAAACCGCGGCGCGCAACTTTCAGGGTGGATGCGGGTTGGCCTCGAAGTGGCTGGAGCTTTGCGAGAACTTGCGCGTGTTTTCCAGGTCTTCCCCAATCGGTGCTGGACCAGGAATGCGTGACTGCGGCTGTCTTTCCAAGGCGGCGAGGTCGAGCCGAGGCGACGGGTTTTTGAGGGTGTGCTCGTGCCGTGGGAACCGAACTCGTCCTTCCTTTCCAAACTTCCAATCGGCTGGTCGCGACCACGCAGGCGATGATCAATTCCCACTCTCATCAGCATTCCTCGTGCCAGTGCAACGGTCTTCATCCGACAACGAGACACGGTTTCGCGGGAGAATAACCTTAAACTGACACCTCGACAACACAAGTCTGTGGATTTCGCGTGGTCCTTCCCGTCTCTTGCTGATCCTGATTCTGATCCTGAATGGAGAGCCGCGTGCTACGTGTGGGTCATTTCCCCATCGCGTGTCGGACTGCCGAGGAAGCCTGCGGAACATCAGCACAAGCGTCAGCCGTTGACGCCGAGGCGGCCGTGGTGGAGGTTGCGCAGAAAACGAAGTCCGGCACCTGGTCGTAGCGCCTTGCGCAAACATGGCTGAACGCCGCTATCACCGATGTGGCATCTGAGCTGAAATGGGGATCTCTTGGCTGCCCCTTGCCCCTCCAATGTCGGAAGGATGACGAAACAGCAATGTTGTGCTTTTTCTTTTTCGGACGGAATGCCAGCAACCTCGAGCTGTTTGGCGTCAACTAAGAAAAGAAACACCATGCAAGCCAATCGACTGACCGATCTTAGGGCTTGCGTGATGGAGTGTCGATACTCTTGATAAATTTAGACTCCCTCGCGTCCATGGGGAATCGAGGATGGTTTTCCAAGCCAGAAGTGCTGATCATTGGAAAGTTCAGGCAGCGTGGATGAACCTTCCGTTTTGGCACTGGCAGGACTGACAGTTCGTATCGCTCCTTCCACACGAGGTGAAGAATGGACACCCAGTATCAGCAACCACGCAGTTTCGAACTTGCCAATGTAGGATTCGCTCTGCATGCCTCATGATGGATTAGCATCCGCCCGGGCCGTCGTTGGTGCGGTCGTTGTGTCACTTCGCTCCAGTGCTAGAGCAAGCTATTTTGCTGGTGTTCTTAGCCTTTGACAACCGAGATGCTCACTTCGAAGCGATCAGTATCAAGCGATCGGGAGTAGCGTTGCGAATAACTCCCTGCATACGCATTACGTAGGTATCTTTTCTGCTCCCTCAGCCACTACCCCTTTCTCGAGTGGCACAGGCCTGGTCCAACCAGCGGGCCAGTTCAGTTCCAAGGTTGTCACCTCGTCCGTGTAACCATGAAGAAAGGGGCTCGACAAACAACCAGAAACCGTCTACATTATTACCCCTTTCGTCTCAAGAAGCCATCACCATCAGGCACCAGGAAGCCAATCCCCAACCACAAACACCCTTTCCTCCCATCCGCAACCGCCGCCGCCCGCCGCTGACACCAAGGACGATGACCACACCTAGCGCAACACACGATCAACCCGCTCCAAGGCACGATGTACGGCCTGGGTGACAGTGTTGATGCCCGACCTGGCAATATTTCGTCCCGTCGTACCAACAGGCTTCAGTTTACCCCTCCCCTCCTTCCCTCCGCCCCTCTTACCCGTCGTGGCCATGCCGTTCTCCTCTCCATCCTCACCAAGACCAAGATAAGCATCAATCTCCGACATCTTCTCCTCTGTCAACATGTGCCGCAGGTCACTTCCACCACTCCCCTTGCGCATGAACTGAGAGGCAATAGGGTACTTACAGTCCGACGAACGGCTGTTCACGGTGCCCAGAGACGGCGTGGTGAAATAGGATGAGGGCTTCTGCCCGCGTTCGGACGGACTGCTCGTGCGGGGAGTAGTCGACGGGATCACCGAGGGCCATACCGTCATGGTCGTATCGGAGCTCTTCATGCGAGGGATCCAGTTGCTGCGCTCGCCTTGCTTTCCGTGTCCGAGGTGGTGGTTTCGGGAGAAGTAGCTATCGGTGTCGCTCGCGCTCATCATCGATGGGGAGCTGGGTTGCTGCGCCCACTTGACTCGTAGGAGCTCGGGTTCGGGGTACATGTCGTCGATGGATGTGGAGTGCGAGTGCCTCGCTGTTGAACCTTCGTACTCTCCCAGCTGGGATGACTGGGTCCATGGGGAGTCTAGAGCTGGGAAGGGCTCGCTTGGTTGGCTCGGCGAGTACGGACGATAATCGACGTCGAGGGGCACTTGCGGAGGTCGTCGATCAGGCAGAGGAGGGGCGTGAAGCTGAGAGACTTTCGTTGTTTGCGATGCAGCTCCCGAGGGCGTCAAAGTTGACTCTTCACGGTCGCTGGGCTCGAAGAATGCCTCCATCGTACTCCAATCTCTTTGGTTCCCGCCTTCTGTCCGGTCATGGTCTTGGTAGATCTCGTCGTCTTCGATCCGCAGCTGGCGTCGCACATTATCCTAGAATGCGTTGACTTCCTCAGCGTCACGCCTCCTCTCTTCTTGTTTTGCGTTGGTCGGCTTCAACATCTCCTTGTCGAGTGGTTTGTCGTCGTCATGGTCCGCCTCGAGATCAAGCTCTTGGAGCGCCTCCATCAGCTTGTCGAGTCGCTCAACGGGAGTGGAAGCCGCCATAATGTTCTGGAGAGTAACCGAACGGGTAAGATTGTGCGATGTTTCTTTCTTCTTCTGCGAGGTCTCCTTTTTCGCTACCGCTTCGGCACGTTCCTTCGCCGCCTCTGCCTCTTCGAAGTCGTCGAGACATCTGCCCAGCGGGCGGTTATTGAAGTACGCCTTGTAATTCAACAGCGTAAGTGAATTCTCCTCGGCCTGGTACTCATTACCCATTAGACTAGCAATTGACCGAGAAGTAAGCGCCGGACTCGGCAATGCCGGACTGAAGATACGGCGGGAGCAACTGTCGAAAACCGGTTTTCTCTCCGTCTCCATCGGCAACACAATGCTCGGCACGACGCTTTTCGTCCCATCGGTAGCATCGCTCCATTTGCTCGAAACACTCCTCACGCTCGTCGTTGCGGCGCTCGCGGCACGCTCATCGCGCTTCTTAACCAGGATCTGGAGATTGCGAGGCCGAGACGGAGGGCTGCCATCCTGTCCCTTCTCGAAGAGGTTCGCCATCTCCCGAACGGACTTTCCAGACGAGGTGGTGGTCTTTCTTGGGGAGGGGGAGGGTCGTCGCGCGAGGTTGGATGAAAAGGTGTTGGCGGGGCCGCGCGAGGGGATCTTGCGGTCGAGGATGCGGCCCTTGGAGGGGATGGAGGGGTCTTGCTCTTGCTCGGGGGCGAGGAGATTGTGGTGTGGGCTTTCCATTGTGAGTTGTTATGAGAGACTATGGTGCGTGTTGTAATGCGTTGAGTTGGATGATGAGGGTGGATGGGTTGGATGGTGGAGGTGGTAGATGTTTGGTGAGGTTGGTGCGGTTGGAGGAATGCGCCCTGCGCTGGGGACGGTTGTGCCGGGGAGCAGTGGGATTGCTCTGGCGTCTTGACTTGAAAGAGTTTTTCTGTGCAGTTGCCCAGTGGTTTGTTGTTCTGCGGCCTGTTGCCCTGCTGCTTGTTGTCCTGCGGCTTGTTGTCCTGCGGCTCGACTTGCGACTTGCCAGAGTTTGGAGTCTAGTAATGGGAGGCAACAGCACAAATCCAAGAGCACAGTTTCTTGCAAGTTGCAATTCACGCTTGCTTTACGGGTTGTTCATGTTTCCAGCTTGATCCACTAGAGCTCGTCATAGCTGTTATATCGCCAAGAGCCGTCACTCCAGAGGTTGAGGGTGTTGGAAGTTCGGATGAAGAAGCTTCAGTTGCCAGCTGCAACACACCTCAGTATCTGCTACTCTATTGCTCATCGATGCCATCGGGCTTTTGAACAACCATGTTTATCATTTACAATGGCTAAATGTGGTCTCGTTGGTATCCAAGGGTTGTGATCCAAGATCACCTCAGTGCCTGGAACCACCGTTCAGCAGCCCCCCGAGATCTGGGCGGTCGGGGGAACAAGGAGAACGCAGTTTAAATGGGGTTTCAAGCCCGTCTTCGAGTCAACTGCACCTTCAACATTCATGCCGTTGAAAGACACTTGATGTTGTCAAGCTCGGTGTTGCACAACACAAACCCTGCCAGGGAGTTGTGATATTTGGCAATCACACCATTAGACTTCCATCTCTTTGGTCACAACGCCGTGTTGTTGCCTAAACAGTTGACCTTGCAGGGTTAAGCCGAGTCCCGCCAGCCAACTGGGCGAGGATACACTTTGGGGTTCTGGATTCTCTTGATGTACGGGACTTGAGTTTGCAATGTTGATATGAGGGTTTCTGTTCTGGGCAGGGTACGGTGCGTTGAGACACGAGCATATCGATCAATGTCCCAGACAGACGCTGGAAGGCACAAGGCAATGATGGTTCACCACTCCGCTGGTTCAATCTGATAATGGCACTACAGGAAATGCACATGTGGACTGCACAACTCGATTGACTTGAAGGGATCAGAATAGCTTTGAGCCGTTGTGTTTAATGGGATGCACTTCAGTCCTTCAACCCAACCTAGATCTTGGTGGTGACTTTGTCCGTCTCGCCTTGCAACCCCTTGCGGTGAGAAGCCGATGGCGATGCTAACGCTAAAGACTCTCACCTGGTGGTACACACCTGCTCACGGGCATGGCAGGCCTGTGAGAAGGGACACTGTTATGGTCAATCTATTTCAGGGGCTTCAGGGTAAATAGCTCATAAACCCCATCATATATTCTTAAAAAGGAAGATACTCTCCCTTGAGCCGATTCGCCAAAGTTAGCGAGGACGTAGCTCGTCGACAAACTGCACATCGGTTTCAGACTCAAACGGCCTGGACCACTTTTCGGCAGTGCGATGAGGGCTACACCATGGCTTTTGGAGGTAAAAGCAGAAGCACTTCGCCACCCCGAGGTGCCGAGCATGCGCGCCGAGACACTGGACCACTGCCGCTGGGTAACACCTCCCGTCTCCTGTGCCTATCTGCCTCAGCGGAATCAGGGGAAGCAGCATCGTGCATCCGCGGAGGCAGACAACGCCCCAGCCTCACTTTTCCCAAGTTCCGATCGGTGATTTGCTCACAGCTGAAAAGCAGCTAAACTTCCAGCTCTGCGTAAGGTACTGTGTCGAGCCAGTGCCCCCACCGCGCGACACTAGCACAGTGTGAGCATGAGGCAAACCGATCAACGCAGGTCGTTCGAACCGCCGCGTGGTTCGCTTCGCCGATTGCTTCATGCGGACGCCCGCAAGCCGCCCGCTCATTGGTATTTCCGTCCTGGTGGGAGTCACGACAATCTCCCACGCCTCGCGGAGGGGGTGTCTGCAGAGTGGAAGCGAAAAGGGGGGCGGGGAGGCAAGAGACAGACAAAAACGGAAAGCTGGAATTTCGAACCATGCATAGAATCTTGAAGGACGAACATTTGGAAATTCCTTCGGCCGGGTGGTTTGCTGCTGTCACACGGTAGAGCGGGCCGAGGTGACGAGCTTTGGGGGGCCCGGTTGGGGGGGGGGGGAAACCTGACTGGAAGGGAGGAGCGAACCTGATAGGAAGGAGAGTGGGAGTCACTGCGGTGTGTGAGATGAAAGCACGGCGCGATCAAAACCCATCTGACCTCTAGAAGCCGTGGAACGGCCGCGTCAGGCAGGCAGGTCGCAAAACCCACCAAGGATACAAACTTCGTGGAGCGGGGACTAGGCCTCGGGTTGCGGCATCGTGGATGAACGCTTGAGGGTTCACGCTATGTTCAACACTGGGGGCCTCCACACGCCGTGTGCCGGTCGGCAGCATTTGTCACCGCCGCATCATTCCAACAACGGAACAGAGGCTGCAACGCGTAATTACAGCCGGCGGCGGCTCTTGTGTCCTCTCAGCTGAGGAAGGGTCCTTCTCTAGCCGGGTTGGGCAGCTATCACACCCTCAGCTTCACACCTTGGGCACCTACCGAGGTGTCAAGGCGTCAAGATTGCGGGATGGGGCGCGGCGACGAAGGGAGAAGTGGGGGGGAGTGACACACCCCCCGCGGGCCGGCACCTCAGTCCACTCGTCCACCGAAATCGACCTTGAGGAAGTCGCGGACCGCAAGAGTGGAACCAAGTACCGTCTCCGAAGGGGTACCGATCGGTACATCACCCCACGGAGCGGCTCAAACATCCATGGACAATAGTTTTCCGATCCAACAAAACCAGTCAATATTATTGTGTCGTCGGCGACAAGCCCTGGATTGAGTGGTTTTGATTGAGTAAGACGGGCGGCTCCCCTCACCGTCCCAAACTCACTCCCAAAGCGCCCGGTCAGTGACGCCTGGTCGAGTCCTGTTCATTGGACGAATTGCCCAATCCCGATCGCAGGCCTCCGGCCAAGCCACCACCACCTCCCGACTTCTCCTCGACCACCAATTGGCCTGTCCAGCATCCACCAACGCCATGTTCGACTTCCTCTTAGCAAGCATTCCCGTTGAGGCTATTGTAAATCCGGGGTTCGCTAGGGTTGGCCGATCAATCCCTGGCAGAGGAAACGCGGTCAACCGGACCGGCAGCGTCTTCCTCTCCCCTGCACTGCAGTTCAGACAATCGCAACTCGGGTCACCACCCAGTCGCGAACTAGTAGACGGAAGTTTCCACCGATCACGATCACCCCATTGTGTTGCTTTTTCTCCGATCTCGAGTCAGTCCATCGTCACTGACCCCTTTTCCAGACAAACACAGCACATTGCTCCTCCGTCGTACAAACAAACAACGCGCTCTAGACCTCCCATGATCTGATCCCACCAACACCACCACTACCACCAACAAACGCCTCAGCTCGCCTCGCCGCATCACACAACATCAACCATCACCTCGCATGCCGCTTCTCGTTCTCCCCACCCCCGTGAGGCACTGCGGGGAATTCCATAACCAGCTAGCTACAAGGATAAATAGCACGGATGGGAAAAGAAAAACAGCCACCCCCGGCCCTCGGCGCCCCCCTTGTCCGCCAAACATGCTGGATACCCACGCCTGTTACGGATACTTCCACTCCGAGTCTCTTCACCACTAACACCAGCATGCTCTCCTGCATGGTCCCACGGAGAGGCAGACCGACAAAGGCACACAGACGCGATCCATCTCACTTTGCACACACATCGCATCGCATCCAGGTCGCCCATTCCCACACGGGCGGGCGCGAACTAACAACTGACTGACTGACTGACCAGCACTGCATATCTGTCTGCAGACTGCCTAACTGTGCATGCATACCACTAGCAATACATCGAGTCGTACAACAGTTTCACAGTCAGGGCAGGCAGACTCCCCCTTCACCATTAGCACCAGTCAGGGCAGTGACCACAAGGCAACCCGGCGACCAACCCACGCACCCAGCACTGCAAAGAGAAAAAGAAAAAGGTCTCCAGACCCCCTTCCCAACACGATTGGATGCATGCTGCCGCAGACGGGCAGGCACTGCGCAAAGTCCGTCCTGTGCGTGTGTGTGTGTGTGTGTGCGCGTGTGTATATGTGGCTCCGGCATCCAACCAGCAACTGCAGCGCAACGGAACCGAAAGGGAACCTGCAGCGAACCAAACAATCTCAGACCCGCCTGCCTGCGCGATGCGGAGTAGCTGGTTAGCTTGTTAGCTTGTTAGAGGCAGAGACAGGATGGTTCTGAATGGCATGTGTTTTCTGCACTTTGGGCTTTGCCTTGGCGTCTTTCTGGCGTTTGGGGATAGGGGAGGCCGGTGGTGGTAGTGGGAGAGATGGGGGTTCCCTCGGAGATGTAGCCCCTGGCCGAGAGCACAACTCCTGAGCACAATTCACCTGTGCGTGGATCACGAGTCGATTGGTGTTTATGCCACGCCTCTTGTGTCGATGTAGCTGAGGATAATGCATTATTCTTCGGATCGAAGGTCAACTTGATGTACGTCTAGATGTTTGCTCCGCGCTTTCGGGCTTCTCTCAACATCAACATTGGATCAGAAACTTGGCATGAAGTGAAGTGATTGTATACAAGACATTATAGATTCTTTGCATCTCTGAACAGAATAGAACAAGGTATCTCAAGCCACTAAATATGTTTGTATATGTCATGATCATGGCATTATGGTATCATCCGCTCCAAGGAAAGCAAGCCCAGTCCCAAAGAAAACACCATGTCCAAGTATCAACTCTAGATGTCTGGCTCGCCCTCGGCATCCAAGTCACAATCGTCGTCCTCCTCCCCGACGACAATCTCGTCTGCTACCTCGACCGCCGATTTTGCTTTATTAGTGTTCTTCGCCAGGCCCCCCATCATCAACACACCCCCCTTTTCGACTCTCCCTTTTCCTTGTCCCATTGCTCCGCTGCTCTTCTCTAGCACCCACCTGCCGCCAGCTCTCGCGATGATGGCAACCTCCTCCTGCCCTGCCCACTTCGTCAGGCAAGCATCTTGGTCTCCACCGAACTCCACGTTCGGCTCCCGCCCTTGCGACGCACCATCCAAGTGCCTGGCGACGTGCTCCATGCGTTGATCCCATGCGTCAGGGCCGTGGAACTCAGTGACGCACCCGTGAGCCGGGCAAGTCATGGCCACAGGAAGTCTACACCGCTCTCGCAGGGCACCCTCCTGGAAGTCGCGGAGCTTCTTCTCCCATTCCTGGGCGGCGCTCGAGTTGGCAGGTGTAATGGGGCCGGCTTTCTTTCCGTTTCCAGTCGGGCCAATCTTCCCCTTTAGGGACTCGGGCATGTGCATGCGACGCATGTGTTGCGTGTACAGATCCTTGCGGTTGAAGATGGAACCGTTGGGAATGTTCTCGCGTGGAACCCCTTTTGGAATGTTGGAAGACTTGGGCATCCCGCGAGCTGCCGTCGAGTTGGTGGGCACTGGAGATGGCCCGTTGCACGTCTTGGAGCACTCATCTTCCTGGCAGATCCAGTAGTTCAGTAGGATGTGCTGGGAGTTGACGTGGCGCTTCCATTCATTCTTGCTTGCGAATGTCGATTCGCAACCGGCGAAGTGGAAGACGCAGATATAGGGGCGCGTGTGCTTCTTCTTGGTGTGCGCGTCAAGCGATGCTTTGTCTGGGTAAGAGTGCTTCGGGGTCGGGCAGCCCTGCTCGCGGCAGTAGAGGGGATTCTTGGGAACAGGATTGGCCTGGGGTGGCAGGCGGCGAGCGGTCACAGCCTGTGGGTGCGGCTTCTGAAGCTGGGATGGTTCAGGGGCTGGCTTGCTGTTGCGCTTCTTGGCCTGCGGTGGTGATTCGGGTGTTGACTTGGTGGACCTAGACCGAGGGCGAGTCGTAGGACGGCCGCTGTTGGTCTTGCCCTTCTTGCTCGGGCTCGGCTTCCACTCTTCATCATTGTCGGCTCTTCGCTTGGGTGGAGGCGGCGGCATAGGTTGCTCGTCGTCTGACTCGCCGCCAAGGAGCGACTCCGGGTAAGCCGCCTCAATCTCTTCTTTGATGGGGGACTGGATGTCTTCGGGGCTCGACATGCGCTTGCTGGGGATGTCGACAACAGCTGCTGTTTGCGCGTAGGATGCTGGCTCGGCGTCGCACTGGCTGGCGGAGTAGCTGTCCCAGCTGTGGGTGCGCCCAAAGTCGAAGACGATGTTCTCGTTCTCGCTGTCGCAGAAGTCGGGCTGCTGGCTGTTGACCTCGATGGGGTTCACACAGGCTACCGGGCCCATGTTCCCGAACTGAAGACTGTGCTCGGGCGTGCTCCACTGGCCGTTGTACGGAACTTGGCGCGTGAATGGAGAGAACAGGACTTCCTCAGGAGGCGAGCTGGGATCCTCAGTGTCGGCTGGAGGGCTGTGCGCGCTGCCAGAGGCAGATGATGGTTCGCTCGTGGAAATAGGGCTGCCATAGCGAGCCTGAGGAGGCCGGTGGACGGGATTGATGCCGACGCTGGGACGGTTGTGGTATTCGTACTTCAGGGCAGGATTGGAAGGGACATCGGCGTTGAAGATGGCGGTCCTCTGGCCATCCTTGAGGAAGTTGTGGAGGCCCGGAGGTGCGAATTGGTTGTAATAGGAGGGAGGCGACGCGCTCTGTTGCATGCTGTGGCCCATGAGAATATCGTCGTAGTTCATCGCGTCGTCAGGAGCAAGGGGATAGCCCCATGGAAAGGGATTGGACATTTTGGAAGACTGTGCTTGGGATGCCCGAGGCAACAATGGCTGTGAGGGCGTATGTTTGCGCGCGTGTAAGTGGGATCGGTGCGTGTGGCGATCACAAAGACGGAAATACGACCACGAGGTGAGCAAGCAAGGCTGCGGCAACGAGCGGATATATACCAAGGTCGGTAGCAAGTGGGCACCCAAAGGGGGGGCAAGCGAGTTGAGGCTCACCCGCTCCGGGTTCGAGCCAGCGTCAATGGTGATGGCGGGGGTTTAGCGAAAGAAGGGGACAAGCTACGCCGTGTAAGATGGTTGGCAGCTTTGGTGCAGATGCAGATGCGGATGCGGTGGAGCGTGTGGTGGCGATGCAGCTGCTGGGCAGACTCGGGGACGACCTCGACTGTCGGGACTCGGGGGCGATGGGAGCCATCAAGAGATAAATGCAACGAGGAGGCAGGAGCAATGGCCAGGTCCAAGTCTGGTTCTGGTTGGATGTGCAGAGCCACTCCATGCTCTTTAGGTAACCGCAATCCACGGTAGGTACGTACCAGTGCCGTCCTGATGAAGAGAGACGGCAGGTACTTACGGTCAGTACCTGCCTGGGGAAGCAGGACCGGTATACACAGGTCCCGTACACAATCCGTACACTAACAATAACAACTTCCTGGCTGTTGTTTGGTGGTCATGCTCAGGGCAGCCCCCCTGCTGGGCAGCTGGGGCGGCATGTCGCTGGCGCGGGCCTCTGCCATAGGCTGCGGTGCTGGTTGCTCACTGGAAGTGTCTAGGGGACACGCCAGAACCCCCTCCTGGTTGCGCAGAGCCTCACGATGTACCGATTTGCTGGGTGTTGCTGCAAAACAGTACAAGCAGGGCTGTGATCCCACTCGATTTTGCTTCTTTCTGGTCTAGCCCCCTTTCGGCTTAGCCTATCACTATGTGGCTTGCATGACCCCTGGCTTAGACCCGCTGAGAGCGTGCATGGGGTTGATTTGCTCGAGCGTCAGCGGGCAAATCGAAAGGCGATTGCGACAGTGTGAGTGGATTGCGACCTGCAGGATATTGCGCCTCAGCACCAGCGCCAGCCAGGAGCGCGTTCAACTCACCCCATTCCCACCGTAACCATCTCTTCCCGGCCCTCCGCCATTCCCCGTCCCGCTCTGTACTCAAGGGTAGACAACCCCTCTGATAGCGCATTTAGTGCCCTGTAACGAGCGATGCAGCGAGTACCACACGCCGCACCTCGACCAGAAGTGACTTGTCGCGAGCGGAATCTCGAGGGGGGTTTCGTGACAGATTCCGTTGACCGCGACCCACCACCATTTCAGCGAGCTTTCACCCGCGTTGGCCCGCGCTGTTCCTGCCTGCCAGGGTACCCAGCTCGCCAATTCACCCCCACCTGATTTGCTGTTCTGGTGTTCGGTGACCCACCGCGAAAAGTGGCAGACAGCCAAGGATCGTTCAGGTCGGGGGAGGATCCCACCGCGACCTAGCGACGAACGCGGCAGCGGCAAGGACGCTCGATCAGGACCTGGAAAATTGAGGCTCTGCGATTGCGAGCACGCCGGGATTTCCTCGTCAAAGTCGCGTCCCTTGACACCCAACATCCAACCATTGGCCTCGGCGGCCCCACGGAGATCTAATGCGATACACGCACAAGTGCCGTACATATTGCGATACGGATTATACCCAACAGCGGTACAGGACACACAAGGGGATAAGTGCAATCAATTTCCTCCCTGTCGCTGTCACTCTCAACCCACAGACCGCTCGCTCGCCACAGAACGACCTGAGCTCGTCAGCTGTCGCAAGTTGTGTTGCGTCCCCGCTCAGCTTGTGGGCGGAAACCCCATGTCTCCTGCGCAAAAGGCACGGGTACATCCTCCACAACACGAAGATCGACGGTGTGGCTTGCCGGCGCCGAAATAAGAAAGGGTTTCGTGGCCTGGTCCGACCTGACCCATCCTGGGTTTCGTCAGAACATGCTGGCCCGCCGCCATGCTGAGCGTCAAATGGCGTTCGAAATGGCGTGCACAGCGGTGCGTCCACCTGAAAATAGGCGTTCTGGCCAACGGCAAGGCGCCTATGACGGCCGTGACCCCTCCTTCGGACAAGCGATGCCAGTGGCAGGTGGCCAAGACTTGGGGATCGCATCCATCCACCCCCTCTACACAGCAGAGTGTTGTCGCCGTCCCGCCCCGCAGCCACGTCGCGAAACTTGCTCGGCTTCCCTGCTTTGCTTCGTACTTCTCGCTCGCCGCGGGAAGCAGATTTCACATATACCAACAAGGAGATTTGATCAGCGGCAGTTGCATCAGAGATTTGAGGCACGGTAACCAAGACATGAGACTGGTCAGTTGGAGTGGGGTCCCCCCAACTGCAGGACGCCCGGCCAGAGTGAATCGTCTGCGCTTGATCAGGCCATCCACCGAATCACTTGCGAGTGTTGCGACTGGCGCTGCGATTGGCGGTGCCACACCTGCCAGCTTTCCACTCATCAAAATCCCGGCCTTGAAAAGGCGGAGGTGGAGTATCGGTAAGGCGGTGCTTCCCGCGAGCGCCAGGATATGGAATCCCCACCGCTTGGGACAGATGGATTGGTTCTTTGATGGCATGGTTCTTGTCGCCCTCTCCTTCCGCCGCCCTGGAAGGCGACAAAGAAAACGACGGTGACAGACGCACTGTGCTGTTGGACACGACGATATGACACAATTCCGCGTTCCAACCTCTCGCGCAAGACGGCAATTTCAGCTTGCAGAGGTACTTCATCCTGTGTCGTCGCAGCGCGGAGGGTCGGCATCATGATTTGCAAATTTTTCAACACACACCCAATCCTTCCCGGCGCCGCCCCCAGGTTGCAGCGAGAGACCTGCGACGATCGTCGCCTGGTTTTGCCCGTCTGCGATCCTCCCCTCGAAGTCAGCAGCAGCTTGCAACCAATACATCCGAGAGCTGAAAATCGCCAAATGACAGCCCGCGGCTATTTCTGTTTTGATGAGCAGGTGCAGGTCGGGCGGCCCCAATGCAACCAACACTGTATTTCGGGGTCTGGGCGTAATGGGCAGCTGCTGCCGTGCTCCCTACCGTGGATCTGGGATTTCACGCTGCTGCTTGCTGGCGGGAGTATGAGGTGGGCTGCTGTTTTGGGCTGCGCATCCTCTGTCTCCTGGCATTTCATCCTTCAGTGGGTGGGACACCCGGAGCCGGTCTCCATCGCGTCACCGAATGTTCCGCACCAGTGTGGTCTTCAGACCCCGCTGCTCGGTATGTGTTGTGGACTTGGGAAGCGTACGTATTGCGCTGCGGGGTCGCGGTCAACCAGCTTGGAGACCGAAGCCACTGTGAACCAAGGTTGCTGAGCGGGTCGCGGGTCATGATGCAAGACATTCTCCCGATCGGTATCCGCAACCAGCGTGAGCACTCAGTTGGGTTCACTTGCGCAGTTTCGCAGGATGGGAGATGCGCATGTTGCAGGTCCTAGTCTCTCCACATTTAGGCTGTTTCGACGTCGTCTGGGGCGGACGGTTTGCGGATTGTGGCAGTGCAGCTTCTTCAACCTGATGGAAGCTCTCGTCTCGTTCTTTACATTTACCGCGCTCGGTCAGCCACCGAACGCATGGATGGTCCGCCGGCATCGATTGGCTGCTAGTTAGGCGTCCGAGTAGCGCGGTCGCCTTACCGCCCGGCCAGCATCGTATGGCTCCGAAGACATCGGCAACGTCGGTCGGTCACTGCAGTAAGGAAGTCCAAAACGACCCTACGTGTGGGGACTTTTGCCCTCTCCTCCCGTCCAGGCAGCAGCGCAACTTTCCCGTTATCTTGTGGAAGACGGCAATTGTGGTGTCCGGCGCTGGTGCTCACGATGATGTGGTCTGGTCTCGTGAGGCCACAGCAGTCCAGTCCCCCAACTGCGCGCCTCCTCACGTGCTGTCATGGGTCCCATCCTCTTGTTGGATTTCTGCTAGCTCTCGCTTGAGCCCCACGGTGGGCGAGCATCGAGGACACCACCTAACGGTCGCTTGCCGATAGTTCGGATTATTCTACACAGTAGCGCAGTCGCTGCTAGCGTGCTCGTCGTCAGCCAAGGTTGAGACATTCATCATGATCGTTGTGGTCAAAAACGGGGGGCGCTAAAGAGCGGAGGAACGCCGCAGCACTTGGATCAGAGACAAGCCCCCCTTAGCGGCACCGTGGACCCCCTGTTCAAGTTTGACAGGCCAAGACGACGACGACGACAACAACGAAGAAAACGAAACACGCCTTTGGGCCACTGCCCCGTTGACTAGCTATCGGCCGGCATCCGAAGGAACGACGGAAGAAATCTGGACTGGACCTTGCGGGCAGCCGACCGAGTACAGACCGCTCGATTTCGATCACGCTTGTTTAAACGGTGCCAAATGGCTCGGGTCGGGTAGGTGGTCGACCAGTCGGCGGGGCCCGCTGCATTTCCCTTGCCAACCCCCCTCGCCCTCGCTCTGCCGAACGAAACAACGGCCACTACCCTCTCCAAACCCCAGCTGCGACGTGCTATTGGCGACGCCTGATCTCTCTGCTCGCAACGCTGCGAGCGACATGGCAGTGGCTGGAAATTAGCCCTACTGCCTTACCCTTCCGACCCCCCGGAGGCCCCTCCTATCGTCGACGATGACGTGGTTACCCGACTGTGGTTTGCCCGCTTGAGCCGCATCGTATCAAACGTACACACTTTTTTTTTTTGCGCGGGGTCTTGGAGTTGCAAAAAAGATCGCAGCAGCATGCAGGTAGGTTGGTAGGGGGCGCTACGGTCGGCCTCACGATGCCGTCGGGACACCAATCTGGCCGACCCAAAGTTGCAGTGTTTCCCTCTTGGCTTGGCCATCCTTTACACAGTACACTGTCACTCAGGTACAGAATACAATACTCGCACTCTACGAATCCAAGCCTGGAGTACCCGGTCCATTTCCCAAGTACCTACCTACCCAAACAATTCCTTTTCGTATGTATAGATGCCACAGCACAATATGCCACGACATGACGTGACATGATAAACTGAACCCTGAGCAATATCTTTCAGCCGCACCCAGGAGGACTGGACTGGTCGACATCCATGGCTGACGCCGGCCTCCGTAATCACAAATCAACCGGAGAACCCAACCCAAAGCGGCCCCCATCCATCCTTTGTTCATGGCGTGCGTGGTGGGCATGTCACCCTGCGCCAAGGCTGAGCTGAAGTCGTCCGTCTGGAAAAAGCTCAAGCAAGGGTAAGTCGTCATCATTTGAAGCCATCTGGCGTCGTCATATCTATCTATCAGGGGGAGGCGCGTGATACGAAAAAAAAAGAGATGGAGAGCAGAAGAAAAAGAGGACTAGAAACCAAGAATAGCCGTAGAGTTCATCACATCCGAACATCGCGTCCATCCCATGTTTTCCCCAGCGGGGGCTGCCTATGCCCACGCGAGCCGATGGGAATCCTGCCCCCCTTCCCCACCAATATACGTATGCTGTCCACTACACGCAAGGTACAGCTCGTTGACTCGCCAATAACAAGACCCAACGTCGCTCGCTGTTGGTGCCCCCAAACGCAACAACGTAAAAAGGGCCCAACAACCTGAAACCCCAACCACCATCCATTCCATCATCCATTTAATATCCCAAAATTAAACCAGAGTACGTCTCGTCGCGTCGTAAACCAATCCGTAGCTAGAACCTAGCTAGCTGCCTATCGTAGGCCCTACCTCCGTCGTCGAAAAAAGGGGGTATCAAGAATGTGTTGTTGTACAAAGGCGCGTAAAAAAAATTCAGTTAGTTCGAGTCATTTGAAGTCGTAAAATGCCGTATCATCATGTCGTTAGAAAGAAAGGGCGCCTAGGTCCATCCCGCTTCGCTCACTCTGAGGGTTTGGGTCGCACTTCGATGTCGCAGCGTGGGCAATAGTCGTGCCCGCAATCGGGGTCCATGCAGCGGGTGGTGACGGCGTGGCGCCAGTAGCCCTCGCAGCAGCACTGTAGGAGGTCAGTTATGTGTAGACAGAAAGTTGATAGGATGAATGAGTGGAGGAGACATACACAAAACCAAATTACGGACTCCTTGCGATGGTCCCCCTTGCGACTTCCACCGCTCTTGATACGCTTGCTCTGGGATGAGGGAGCAGCACCGTCCAACCGACGCTTGCGAGGACTCGGGGTCTGGTCCAGGTCCTCGCAAGCAGCTACCCGCGGTTCCGGCGGCAGGATGGCCTCAAAGGTCTCGAGGGGCTCCAGCTCGATGCTCTTCCAGTCCTTGATGTCCTTCTTAGGGCCATCCTTGCCCGTGAAGTGCGCGTCGATGTGGTCGAATCGCTCCGACCAGGCGAGCCCGCCGTTTTTGCCGAACTCGATGGTCTTCTCGCAGAAGCCGCACCAGAAGCGGGACTCAAAGTTGCGGCCGTTGCGGCAGTCGGTGCAGCGCTTCTCGACCGTCTTGGCGTCGGTGATGCCGTGGTCCTTGTCCAGGTGGTTCTTGAAGGTTTCTCGGCGGTGGCAAATCTTGCCGCACGCGGGCGAAGGGGAGAGGCTGTCCTTGAGCTTCTCGGCGCACTTCCAGAACTCGAGCTGGATGTGCTGGCTGTTCTCGTGGCGCTTCCAGTCGTTCTTGCTTCCGAATCTCTTGTCGCAGTCGGAGTGGGTGCAAGCGTATGGCTTCTCGTGGCGCTTCATGTGTTTTCTAGAGTCTGTCAGTATTGCCACTACGGGGGCATCGGGCGCGGGAGCTGACGCACTTGAGTTCGCAGGGACGCTTGAACTTCTTGAGACACCTAGTCTCCTTGCACGGGATATCGGCACCCTCCTTCTCGGAGGAGACGGCGGGTTTCGGCGGGCTCTCCGGGTCCTTGACCTCATCCTCCTTTGCCTTCTGGTATCCGAGCTTCGAAATCAGCTTCTCGAGCACGCTTTTGTCCATCTTGTCCATCAGCTTCACCAGATCGTCAACTGTCAGATCGCTGGGCAAGTCTTTTGCCGACGTCGTTTCGGACGGGCTGGGTTCCTTCGGCGGGCAGGGAGAATGAGACACTTTGACGTGGGAATCGGCCGCTCTCTCATACTCGGGAAAGAGCGTTCGCACATCGTTGATAGCATCGGTAGCATCGACCTCTCCATCGGCGTCCTCGGAATCGTCCTCTTCTGGGAGGGTCAACGGGCTTGGATTGCGGGCCAAGTCCTCCTCTGGAGTTCCCTGTCCGGATTCCTCAGCCAGCGGCTGTTCTTCCAATGGGTCTCGGCTGCGGACATCCTCTCCATGCGGCCTCTCCTGGCTTTCCTTATCGATTGGAACGTACTGGGTGCTGGGTCCTAGCTCCATGGAATGCCTTTGACTGGTTGTAGTCATCAGATCTGACGGCCTCAAGACACCCGTCTCGGACGGGCGGTGCCCCTGGTAAATCTCAGCCGGGGGTGCCACCCTGATATCATGAGCGTCGCGTTGATGGCTCCCGAACCTCGAAAGAGCCGGGTGCATGCCCAACTGCAGATGGCCATTGTCCAAGGAAGCCTGCTGCGTCTCAGGCTCGGGTTCGACCATACCCAATGGTCGCGACGGGCCATGGTCATCGACCAGCCCTTGATGATGGTGATGAGGTGGCTCGAGTGCGGGAGCAAGGTGGCTGTAACCGATCTCTCCGCTTGGAGGACCAGAGGAGCCACGGCTTTGGTCCATTCCCATCCATTCCGTGTGGGTGGACATGTCCGCTTGCGCTTCTGACGTGCCCAGGCAAGCCAAATCCTCACTTCTTGAGAGCCTACAGGGGGTGAGTTTGCGACCACCTTGCATGGCGATGGGGAGATTGGGCGGAGACGCTTACTTGTACTCATACCAGCTTAGATCCATATCAGGATTGATGTCTATCTCGTGTACCCTCTTCAGGTGCTGCTTGAAGTTATCCGCTCTTGGCCAGTTCTTCTGCTTGCTCTTACACGCTCCCTCAGTGCAGCGATACTTGATGCCATCGGCACCATGCACCGATTTCTGGTGCCGAGCCAGGTCATTTTGCGTGCCGAAGCCCAGCTTCCGAGAACAGCCAGGGACATCGCAATGAAAAGGCTTATCATGCCGGAGCTTGTGTTTGCTGAGAATCGTTGTAAGCAGATATATCTACGGAGAGAGAGAGAAACAGAGGACAAAATGCGTACTTGAGCTCGGCTTTCGTCTTGACCGAAGCCTTGCAGGTGGGACAAATCAGAGAAATGCGTTCTGGGTTAGCTGGAGAGCGTTGTGAACCCCAGGGGTCTCTTCGCCGGTGCTCGCTGGCAACGGAGACACTGTCATGGGTTTTGCTGTGCTGAGACTGAAGCTGAAGGTCTGAGAGATTCTGGACAAAACTTTGTGTTTCGGTACCGCGGTCTGGGTCGCCATAAACCGAATCTACGACGCTCTTCCTTGCTAAACTCTCTGCTACGCTGGCGAGTGAATAGAATCCGGAATCAGCACCGTACTCTGACGGAACGTTCGTATCACGATGCTGGGTGCAATTCTGGTAGTCCATATAAGGAGGGGGTCCCTGCTGCCGGGACTTGAATGGCGGCTTCTCCGGGACGTTGGCCCTGATGGGATCCCACGGTGCGTCGCGCATAAACTGCATAATGGGAAGAGAACCGTTCCGGCCAAAATCCTGTGGCAGCCCTGGGTGACTATGACTGACGGCACGGAGGTAGTCACCAAACTGGTCTTGACCTGCTAGCAGCCCATACTGACGGAAGGGTTCCATCTCCGTCCTTTGAGAAAGGGGATCCATGGTAAAGGAGTCTGGAGATTCCGGGGCAAGACCGCCGGGCGCGGAGTGACTGGTCATGGTGAAGGGCTAAACGAGAATCAGAGACGGGGACGGGAGCAAGAGGGAAATATACAGGGAAAATAAGGCATACCGAGCCCTGCTCGCCCTGCGAATATCGTATCTGTTGCGCCATGGCACTGTGGAACCATGTCAGTCACCAACGACCAGCCTCTCTCGGGCACTGGGCAAACCCACGGGATGGAAGATCAACACAGCGGCTGTCAGCGGTCAAAGTGGACGACCAGCTCTCTGAAGGACCGTCAGTAGGTCGCCCTGTGCAAAGTGTACGGGCGCTCCAAGGCAAACTACAGGGCCAAAGTGAAACTGATGACGGCGCTTGACGACAGGATGGTTTGCAAGACAGAAAAGGATGAGATCTGTGAGAGATGGGATACGCCGAGATGGGAGCGATCGGGGTCAAGAGCGAGGTGGTTACTCACGACAATGACAATGGCGGGTGACGGGTGACGGGACAGTGATGGGTGCTGAACACCGGCGCGGACAAATAGCGGGCCAAGTAAGGCCTCCCGAAAAACCCGGATTGTAAAAGTCGTCGGCGCCGTCGGCCAGAGACCGACACTGGATGAAGGAGATTGATGGACTGAGGTCGCAAAGTGGTGCCCGATTCTAGGTTGCGACAGTGGACTTGGAATTGGGAATTGGGAAAATGGCGCCCTGCCACGGCCTAACTTGACATTTTCCAACGGCGATCAAGGCCTCGAAAGTACGGGCACCGGCGAATGAGGGCTGCAGCTGGGAAGCGGGCGAGTCGGACTGGATTCGGATCGAGCAGAGTTCGAGTCCGGTGTGTGGCAGTTTGGTGAGTGAACAGAGGAGAAATGGAATGGTCGTCACTGCTCTGTCCGCATCGCGGTCAGAAATCAGGCAACCGACTGCCTTGTCGGGTTGTCCGCCTCACTTTTCCGCCTGCGTTTTCGGTGACCGCTGGGCTCGGCCAATCACAGCAGACGGACCCAAATTCAGTCCTACGAATCTCGGTGAGAGGCAAAAAAGCGGGCAGCTGGCTAGTTTGTGACCCTGCAGCGCGAGCGTCACGTGAAGATAACGTTAAGCCGAGAGCGAAGCGTTATCAAGCGCCAACCCACATCAGCCAATCAGCCACCCACGCAATGCATCTCCCAACTTCCCACTTGCCAACAACTCTTGACGTTGTTACACAAGGCCGCGCCAACCCACGACCGTCAGACATGCGAATTGTGCGTCTCATTACCGACTTCGGAGCTTCCAACAACAGATTCAGGAAGATATTTGCGATGGATGGGCCTCGCTTGACGGCGCGCAGCTGTTTGATGTGGCAGGCAGCAGGTCGATTGGATCCACCTTCCTCCAGCTGCAGTTGAGTTGACAGTGCGTCATGACAGACTGACATGGAGCCGTCATCGCCAGCATGGAGGGTCCTCGACTCCTCCTCAGCTCCTCATTCTGGAACCGGGTTCGTGGAAACGACAAGCCCCGGGGCTCATTCTTGCATTGCCGGGTGGAGTGCCCTTCTCCTCATGAGACGAGAGGAATGCTGAAAACACCAGCTTTCATCAACAAAAAAGATTCTGCAGCTCATTGAGCGGCCGGCAGCCTGCATGGAACCTCTGCATTTGTACGACCTGACCTTGCATCTTGTGCGACGTGCAGAGCTGTCAACTTGCCTGCCAGCACGACAGGCGAAAGTTTGCTATGTCTCTCCTGCCCGCTAGGGAAAGGTGTGAGGCATGTTCGCAGCGTCCACACACCCTGGTAGGCACCGCTGGCCGATTACCACACAACCCAGAGCGGAAAGGCTGTCGTGTCGACGACACCGGCGCGGCTCTGCGCTCAGCCGCGCCAACCCCGAAGGAAGCGCCTGCATGGCCGGCAGGATTATGTTTGCTTCGGGTTCAGCCGAGGCGGCGACGACCACACCGGTTTTTGCAGAGCGCCTCCCGAAGCGGCCCGACTCGAAGCACAGCATCCCCGGACCCGTGCACGCTGTGGGTATACGCCGTCGTTGCTCCCACGCAACACCACTCACACGACGAACACGAGAGAAGACGCATCGGATCTTCATCGGTCCTCTGGAATTCCGCTTTCGTTCCAGAAGGGGTCTCCGAGGTATTCCTGCAAGTGCTGGACATGCCTCGCTCAAGCGTACCCACACCATGCTGGAGCAGCACTTGGTCATGACTGCTCCCAGACACGCACAGTGTGTGCCATGTATGCGAGATTGGCATATGCAAGCTGCAGCTCTTTCAGCCTGGCCCACGCAGCTGTGTCGCCGGATTTGTTTGCGAGCTCCTTTTGGCATATGGCACAGGCCGGCTTGCCATTCTATCTGACCCCATTGGAGAATGTCTTTCACATGGCATCAGTCGATGACCTAGTCGTGTCGCTTAAGAGGCTCATCGCCATCTTTTGCTGGCCTGGGGTTGTCCAAGATGTGATCAGTCACTCGGAGCTTGGCTGTCTGTCGCCCATGACCGAGGCCAGCTCGCGGTCTTCCCCGTCTCATCATGCGAGAATATGTCGTTCATATGTGCTACGCGCCGGTGATCGCACCGCTCACACCTGCGGGTCTCGCGAGACATGACATGTGTTTGGCAGCTGTTGTGACTTCATCATGGCTGGATGGAAACTTCTCGCTTTATCACCTGCGGAGGTGCTTGAGGTTGAGTCGATGTCTTAGGGGCATGCATCTCCAAGTATATAAATCCCTCTCTTGTCTGCTTCGATGCAACCTTGCTGTCGTCATCGTCATCACCATCAGTGCGTCTTTGGCTCGATGAGAAACCTGCGAACAGACATTCAACGCAAGCTCCAAAAAGCAAACCCGCAAGGTGCGTAGGGCGTGGTATGCAGGAGACTTCTTGCCAACTGACTCTCCCGCCTCTACAGGTCAGTCCGTTCTCGTGGTGCTACGAGGGCGGCCAGGCGTAAAAGGCAAAATCTTGCCCTCCAAACTGTCCCTCTCCTGAGCAGACAGACGGCCTGTTAGGACCGAGAACATGTGCGACTTTGAGGAGTTTGTCTTTACTTGCGGGCATTCGACATTTCGGCTCAAGTCCTACTGCCACTTTGCACGAAACGACCCCAATCACCAATGTTTCGGCGTTAAGAAACTCAAGAACGTCTGGGACCAAACTTTCGCCTGCGACGGTTGCGTGCAACGCGCAAGGCACGAAGACGAAATGAGGCGTCGGCACTATGGTAAGGACAGCTCCTAGTTCCCTAGGTCTTCCTCCTTTTTTTGCCGCATTGTAGCGTCTCCAGTCGCAGCTGACGTGTTGCCCAGTTGGTTGAAAGGATCGAAGCAGCCAAGGTCTTTATGCATCGCAGCTGAGCTGCAAGTATTCGTCATCGCTTTTTAGCTAATGGGGTTCGGTGCTTGCGCCCTCGGCCCAGGGGGCTGTCATCGGTTCTCGACCCTTTACTTTAACATTGGATTGTGTCAGTCTGCTGACAACATGGCCATGGGAATTCTTCCAATACAAGTGTCATGTGGACTTTAGGGGAAATGGGTTGTCTTTATCTATACATGGACTGGACTTGGGGCCTGTTGCAGGGATGCCAGCCACGCAACCACAATGAACATATCATCAACGCTTTGAACATCCTCTCAACTTTGCACTGTCGCCCACCAGCGGTAAAGGCCACCGCATGCCACTGATATTTGACTGGGCGGGGGCAGCTAACGGAAAATGCAGCCCTTAAACGACACTGGCAGTGGGACTCAAAACGAGGCCATTCCGACCCGTCGTTGCACGCATGCCGTGGCAGCCAGCAACATCAATGCTAGCGTGGCTTGCGCGTGATGAAACGCCGAACAGACGGGCACAACAGCCGCCAGTACCACCAGTCACACATTCCCTGGAGGAACATCGGCCGGCATACTGAGAGCAGCTCCGCTCTGTCCTGCCCCGGACCATCTAACCCAAAGCACTCTCAAATTTGGCATGAGTAAGCGGCATCTCGTTTCGGCTTGCCTCCACCAGCAGTCCGCTGCCTACTCTTCTTTCTCTTGCGCAGCAGCATGTCTCACTACTCGTCGGAGAAACAGACCATAAAGAGGGGAAAGGGGGTCCTCGAGCAAGCGTCATTCTCCGACAATCGCCCGTTGCGGTCGTTCCTCCGGACACAACCACGGCCACGAGTTGAGCGAGAAACAAACTCATCCATCTGTGTAATGTCGTCTCTCTCTTTTTCTTTTTCTTCTTCATCATGGCATACATTTCGTCCAACGTAGCACGCCCCTTTAGCTCCGGCTGCCAACTCCTCGCGGGAATTTACTTTTCGTAAGGGACCTGACATGACGCTCTATATCTTTATATTTTGGCGCCACGGGACAGACGGACGGGCAGTCCTCGGGGTTGACTGCCTACCTACGGCATCTAATCTCCGACCTGACCCGGGGCAAGAAGACCAGATTCCCAGATTCGATTCGCTTCACACACCTCCCTTTGATGTAAACGGACTAACCAACCAGGCCCCCTGATGAACTCATCATGGTCGGCACCAGTGAGAGCCTCCCCCCCAACAAAAAGGAGTTCACACCCACCCCCCATCCCATGCTCAGTAACATCTGCGGCCATCCGATCAACCACACCACACCCCCCTGCCTGCCTACCTGCCCTGTTGCACACAGACCGACACAGACACCACATCCACACCTAACGGTTACGCACATGGACAAAATCGACGGTTGGCCTCGACGGTGACGTGCTGGACAAAACGGTACGACGTCGGCGGGCTTGGCTGTGGCTGGTGGGTACCCTTCTCCCCACGATGTGTTAGATGGTTGGTGAACCTCCCTTTACCTTCCCTTCCTTCCTCCTTTCCCTTCGCCGAATTTTGCCCGGCGGAAGAAGACAGCATGACACCACACCACACCACACACACAACACGTTGTAATGTGTGTGGTCGGCGTGCAAGCTCGTGTTCCTTCTTCCCTTTTTCTGTGTTCATCACTAGGCGTGTGTGTGGTGATACCTACTCTTGTAATGAGGGGACCTCTCGCTCAACTGCTTGACCCGTTTGTCTGTCAGCCGCTCTCTTCGCAAAGCGTGGTGGTCTCACATACTTGCCTACCTCAACGAATCTCACCCACCCCCTTCTTGACCGTTACCTAACCCTCCCGCCGACATCCCCACAACGCCACCACCATCAACACCCCGTCCGAATTCAGTAATCATGAGGAGCTTAGCTTGGCTTGGGGATGCATACCGATCAGCAGGCTATCGCCTGTGACCCCTATTTCACGCGTTGGCCCGTGGCAAACTGTTATACTAGATGCTAGCTGGCCTACAAATTGAGCCTGTGGTGCTCCTCTCCCCTCTCCCCTCCTTCTCCTTCTTGTACAATACGTGATGCCAAAATAGAAACGACTTGTGAAGCGAGCACAACAGCGGCGGTAGCGACCCGACTTCGTTATATTCCATGTGTCGATGGCCCCCCTGAGCGACACGCAACACGGCAGGGGCGGAACGGCTACGGCCAGCCACGAGCTTGCCCCTATTTATTCCCGGCAGTAAGGCCGATGTCCCCGACGATCCCGATGATGCGTAGAGCGGCCCGAGATCGAGGAGTCAAGAATGGTTTGGGAGAAAGACGCACAGGGAGCGCAAAAAGGCCTTGAATTTCGTTGCATCGCACTGACGTTCTCGTCATTTGTATCAAAGTCGTTTTTCCTATACCCTTCCATCCGATAAATTTACTCGTCAAAGTTGGTTGCGTCCTTGACCTTCCCCACGACGTTGTATCGCTTCGAGAAGAAGGTCACCCAGTCGTTCAACGTCGACTTCTCCTTGTCGCTCAGATCCTTCCACTCAGAAGTCACATCGGCCTCCGTGGTCGAAGTCTTGGCGAGGGCGCCGGAAGCGTCCTTGCCCGCGAAGACTGTGAGAATGGGAGGGTCAGACTTAGTAACGACTTGTTATGCACAGGCATCCGATGATCCCGGTAGTCTCGCGGCCGAACACGATCCGACGTCGAGTCCTTCACCCGAGCTGGCGGTGCGCCTGGTCGGCACAGCATACCCAAGACACCGGAATGCAAAAGAGGAGGTCGAGAGGGCGGCTTATAAAGGGGCTGGAATCACTCACCGTGGTAAGAACCACCAGGCTGGTAGGCCTTGTTGCCGGTCACGTCATATACGATGCCCTGAACCCAATCGTCAGTCCTCTGGATGGAGCGCCAGATTCGAATCCTGATCGCACCTTGATAGCGACATAGCACTTTCCGCCGTCAATACCTGAAAGCCAGTCAGTTCCCAAGTTCAATCAGAAGTGCTCCAGACAAGGGAATTGTGGGGGTGTTGTGCGGGAAATATGGCTAGGCTGCATTGGCGGATGACATGGCACATGGCCGCTGAATCCTTTGTTGCAAAAAGGGGCGCTCAAGCACCAAGAGCAGCAGTGATAAGTGGGACATGGATGCTTGGTCGAGCTCAGAAGGGTCAACAATAAACCAAGAAATCATCTCGTACCAGTAGCACGTGCCAATTCCTCGAGAGAAATCAGGTCGTCCTTAGGTGGCGCCAGTTGGATAGGCGTCTTGGGCTCAAACTTGCCAGCCATGATGATGGTGGGATGTGTTTTGTTCAACTGAGGGGCAGTAACACATGCGTGAGCAAATCCAGGCCAGAAAAAGGCGGGGTGCTTCCCCAAGAGCTGTTGGGAAGCTGGACCAACCTGAGTACAATCTCTGAACTGGAAATTCCTCGAGCAGCTTGAGACAACGGATTATGAAGCACGCACGACGTTGTCAATAAGAGAGAGCTGTTCTATTCAGGCGAAATCGGAAAGAATGGATCCCTCGTCTCACGCAATCGCATGAAACCTCGGAGGGGCAGGTGCGATTGGCGATGACTTGCAGCTGGTCTTGGCGTTCGTTCTGTGCCTCAGGCACACAAAACGTCATCAGTGGGCCAATCAGCTCGGATAGCTTCCAAAGCTTTTCAGCCAAGCTCTAGAGACGCGCATCCAAGCTCGACGTCGAATTCATTCCAGATCCAGCTGACCAGCCGCACCTCTCGCTCATCGGCCCCAATTGAGCATCTCGAAGCTTCCTGGCATACGACGGGCCTCGGAACTTCATGGCCATCGCCAGGGCGGCAATTCGGCTCCCGGCCGGGTCCCTCGGTCACGTCCGACTTCCTCGACAGCTCCCCCTGATTTTGTCATCGGGCATCGTGCTTCAATGTGCCTTGCGCCGCTCGAAAGTCGGCTCCAGTCTCACGATTTCTGTGCGAGTTCAATGTCTCGACCAGCGCCGTTGTCAATCCACGACGAGTAAACCCGGCAACCAACACCCCAAGCAACCGGGCGAGCAGGACTCGGAGGCGCCACCACCGCCCCAGGGCTTTGCGCGTGCGCTGGCGAGGGCGCTCTATTTGAGCCTTAGGAGTTTGGGGGCACCGTTTCGGATAGAGACTCTGCGGAAGCTCTACCGACAGAACCCCATTGAGCTTGTCCTTGCGCTTGGAATGTACGTTGTCGAGCGGCGCGGGTCCAATGGTGTTGAGCACTAACGCTTCGTGATAAAGCCTGGCCTGTCTCGCAGGCATCGCGTGCTTCATCGTATATATTTACTTCAACTACTTCTACGCGAAGCAGTTCACGAGGTATCCCGACCCCGTCGCCAAAGCGCTGCGCAGGGCGCTTTACTACAGCAACTACAGCCCGGACCCCGAGAGAGCCCTCAAATACTACAAACAAGCACTTGAACTATGCGAGGAGTTGAAGCTGGACTTTTTCTCTGATGACGTCATGGGCATCAAGATCCAGCTTGCACAATGGTTGGAGCAGATTCACCATCCGGAGAATGCTGCCAAAGTTCTGGAGGTCCTTTTAGCGGATTGCAAGCGCTGGGTGGATGTTGTGGAAAAGAGCGTCAAAGACAAAACATCGCATAAGACTCCCCTTACGCCCCGGAGGCTGGAGATGGCTGAGCCGGCACCAGGAGAAGAGTCAAATGTGCCTGAGGGTCTCTGGGCGAAGCGAAACAGGATACTGGCGAAGTCTGTGGCCATCAGCGTCAAGCTCGCTGATCTCTACTCGGACGAGCATGTGCTGAAGAACGAGCTGGCGTACCAGCACCTTCTCTGGGCCGTCGATACTGTGCTTAAGGAGCTGCAGAGGCGCACAACGGAAGGAGTAAAGGATGGTGAAGGAGAGTGGATGAGTTCCGAGGAAATAGGCGGAACGTTGGAGTGTAAGTCGGGTCGTGATCTCCCTCTTCACCTTCCCGTGACCATGTCGCTGACTTGATCCTGCAGCGCTCGGCCACAGTTACGAGACGAAGTCTCAGTTCCATCTCGCCCTTCCCTTGTTTTTCCAGGCTCTCAGGCTTAGCAAGGATCAGTGCCACAGTGCAGTGTTGAGTAAGTTGTTACGAACCTTGACAGGCCAGCCGCACCAGCCGGGACGACTAACTGCCTGGTTGTGGCGAGTTGAATATCTGGTTGGATAGCACTGACCACATATCTCACACAGTGAACAACATTGCGACATGCTTCGCCCAGCACCCTCTCATGGATCCTGGAGAGTCCCCCGTGGACGCCATGATGGAGCCATTGGAACCGCAGGCTTCGGCGACCCCGGAGGTGCGTAGAGCCTCTTATCTGGCAGCTGCCCACCGCTGGGCTGCGAATGCCAACCAACACGCCACCGAGCCGCGAGGAGACCAGCGAACCGGCGAGTGCGACGAGGCATGCGCCGTCTCCCTCTGCAACCTCGCTGATATTGCCAACCTGTCTGGCAACCCGGCCGAGGCTCGTCAGAGATATGAGCAAGCGATCGCACTGAGCAAGAAAATCAGCTTTGCGCCCGGTGTTGCCCAAGCCGAGGCTGGCCTGCGCGCGCTGCCATAACCAATTCCATGATCGCACGGCGCGCCATGCGTATTCCCCGCTCGACCACATCTCGAAACCCGCCGACACACCAATGGCACTGAGCGAACTGGGCAATTGCAGGTCAGTCGGCCAGGCATTTGAGGCTCTCGGCTGCAGAGTCTCAAGAATGTGGCATTGCGAACGGTCAAGCGACAGGGAAAGAACGTGGTTCTGAAGCAAAGTGAAGGGGTTGCGTGACAGCTCAACCGCGCGGGTTGGAAGAAGGCTGGCATCCCGCACTTTCTCGGCGGGCAGCGAACAGTTGTCGACGGCGGTGCGTCGTGTACTCGGCGGCGGCGGCTGCTCGGGTTCGGTTTGCGGCTAGGCTTATCATCTGTCGGATGGGAATCATTACCGAACAAATAAAATGCCCATGCGAACACACGGCTGCCCTGTGTGCCGGGAAGAGCACCATTCCCAGGATGACGACATGATCAGACCACTTGCGCAGGCCCAGAGGTCGCGGCTGGTCTCTGGAGTGCAAGGGGGGGGCCAAAAAATTGTTAGCCACACCGCTCCCCCTCCGCTCTTCTGCCCAAGATCTCACTCTGCGCGCACGTGTCCCGACGCCTTGCCTCTCGGCGCCCTGCAAAGCGAGGCCAGCTGCGACCATTGCGCTGGTCCCGCTCCGGGATTGGATGGCACTCAGGGGTTTTCTCCGGTGGGATTCGTCGCCGTTCCTGCCTCTTGATTGGTGATGACTGATTACTCAACCGCGGGAAAACGGAGCGAGGGAGTCGGAAAAGCCAAGCCCACCGTTTTCGGCGGCCCCACAGCCTAACCGTCTTCCCGTTCCCGGATCGACTGGTGGGGCAAGCTCGGGAATCGGCTTTCTGTCGCAACGTTCACGAACTCATAGGAATTACGAGACAGGGGTTGGGAATCACACAATCGAACCAGGTCTACGTCATAACGCCAGGTACGGGCCGCTCGGGGATCGGATAGCGACTGATCCTTCGAAGCGGCTTGAATTCATACTCAGGGGGCTAATGAAACATTCCATTCATGAGCATTTTTGAAGCAGAGTAGAGCAATTTGCGTGAATGGGAGCCTCAACAGGACCCAGCCCAGCACGTCGGGAATGGGAACGAACCCCAGTGGGGCAGCGATCGTCCCGACTTTTTGCACAAGCCCCCACACGTGTTCGCGAGACCCTGACGATCCGCTGGGAGCCAAGCACTTGCCAAGACGTGCGTTCCCTTTTGGGGTCAGGGCCAGCACAGCACAGCACCCACCCCCCGCTTTCTCCACCTCCACCACAAAATGGTTACTGCACGGAGTATCAGCTGGCGAGTTGGGGGGTTTTGGCCCCCAGAGAGAGATGCTGGCGATGCTAGTTTGGGAAGGGAGAGGTGTTCACTAGTAGGTTTCGCTTCTCCGTATAGGGGCAAGTGCTTGTCGGTTCGATGCGCGTCAGAGGAAAGGAGAGAGACTATGGATGCTAGTGAGTGGCTTGAAGTGAGGTGCGTATGTATGTGTGTGAGTGTATGTGTGTGTGTACATGTAGATCCTGGATAGGTAGTAGTGAGAAGTAGGGGCTCTATACTTGGGGCTATTATTGTATTTAGTTTTCAGCCCCAGGCAGCCCCAGGCATCTCGTCGTGGGAGCAGAGCACTACTTGTACTGCGCATGTTTCGCTTGCTTGCTCGTTTTCCTCCAAGGGTAAGGTTGTGGTCCGTGACGAGTAGTGTGCCTATGAGAGGCGAATATCAAGGGGGCTGATGCCACGAGCGGGCTGGGGCAAGATTGCCTGAAGGGGAAAGGAGCAGGAATGAAGGAGTGTAGTAGCGTCGATCTTGCCTCGTGGCGGTCGCCGATGTGCTCAACTTGTGAGACACGGAGGCTTGCTACGCACGTGTCTCAAACCGAGTAGAGGCTTGGAGGTTGCGGAGCAATAGGTGTAGAGCCCGGTGCTGAGACTAAGCGAAGATGGCTGAATGGGTGTGCCAAGCTTGAACTAAGGCAAGGTGAAGCAGATGTTGAGATGGCCAAGGCAGAAGTGCCGCGCGAAAAGAAAAAAAAAGATGAGATAAGAGACTGATAGAGGAAGCTGGGAAGAGGAGGGTGTTGTGGATGTGGCTGCGCCGCTCGTGGCACCGGTTTAGCGTGAGAAAGAGGATGTGGCTGGGGGCGGAGTAAGAATCACTCACAGTCGTGCATCACTAGTGATGCAGGCTCTGGCTGGCTACTACTGCGTAACCACCTGTTCGTCAGGGTTTGTGCTGTGTGTATCGCGGCATCTGGCTGCGTGGATGGCTCAGCCCCGAGGCAACGAAGTTTGATGCCCATCATCTCCGTTGAAGCCTAGGGTATTTTCGCACTTCAATGTGGACCTCACAACGGAACGTTGCAGAGGTAGAATCCTGCGCTCGATAGTTCGATGTCTGGCGGGTCTTCTTGCGGAGGGACGGGGATCGAGCTAGTAATGTAGGCTCGTAAATGCCAGCAGCGAAGCGACAATATATCGAGGCCCACCGTCGATGGCATGTCGGGGCGGCGGATAGGGTCACTAAAATCTGTTGAGCTCGCATTGGCACAGTCCTTTTGCTGTTGAAGGGCGTGCATAGTACATCACAGCGGGATTTGCGATATTATCTGCCGAGTTAGCCCAAGAGACGCGGCCAGCGATTCATCCATCCACTCAGTGCTCGCCCGGAGCGTGCTCCAGCGCTTCGTGATTGGAAGACAAGTCCCTATTTCTCCTTGGTCGACGCTTCGTGCTAAATCATGCACCTGCTGGCATTTTTCTGCGAGTGCTTGCGTCCATCACCGTCACTTGGGGGCAGTGGGTTCGGGCGGATTTTCGGCGTCGACGTTGTGTAACGTGGGGCATCGCACCAGTGAAGATGCGGGAATGGCAGAAAGTGGCGTGCTTAGCGTGAGCCGCTTGAATGCTTGTTGAGCCCTCCATCCATTGCGTGCTGCAAAGGTGACTCGTCCAGGCTGGTGACTGGGCGGCGTCCATTTGCGATTGCAGTTGCTCCACTCCATCCCCGCGCCGAGTCCAAGTGCCCCTCTTCCTCCACCCCGCCCGCCCACGGAGCTCAACACCGCGCTCCGCACATTGGTGCGCATGCCGTTGATTCCCCGTCCGTCGGTGTAATGTGTCCGGAAAAAGTGCTGAGCTGCGCCGGTAATAGGGACGTGAATTGGTAGTATTCCCGAGTCTGAGCCCAGGGGAAGCCTGCCGGGGTAGGACTGAGCGCGTTTTGTTCGAGTTCCTGAGGTTGGGGGCGTGTTTCCAGCGCGAGCAATTGGCGACTCCACCTCAGTTGTGGGCGGGCGGAAGGGCAGAAACGGAGCGCGCTCTCCGTCCCGACGCCATCACCACCATCGGATGACGTCGACGGGATGATTCATCGCGTTTTCCGCAATGCTTCCAGAATCCTTATCGCATTGCTGGTCCGAGGCAAGCGAAAGGGAGGACTTTGGAGGGAGCTGGCCAAAGCAAGCGGAACACCCGCCAAACATGGGGTATCAGCGACCCTTGCGATTGGCTGAGAGAGCCAAAAGTCGGGGTCTTGGCAGGCACTTAAGCTTAAATCACTGGACCTCCTCCTCGCCTTGGCATTCGAGGGTTGGCCGCAACTTGCAAGGACCTCTCTGCCCACATCCGATGTCGCGGCAGGATATCCGCCTTACCCTCACCGCCTGCCCTATCCGCGCTCCGACTTTATGCCAGCCGTCTGCAAACGGCGCGAGGAGCTGAGCCAAGGGCGAGACGTGTCGCAGACTCGAGTATCACGGGGTTGCAGCCTCGCGGCACCTCATCAGCAACCAGAACCAGGCGCGCCGCGGAGACCGGGGCCCAAGCTGTACTGTACTATACTGTAAGGTAGTCGACGGAAGCCTCAGCGGGCCGTGCCATCATCCGATGCGACAATTGTGTCGAGCCCGTTGCCCGTGTGCTGAGCTGCCGCCGCCGCCGCCCTCCGCCCCGTTTGGCATGCCTCGGAGATCAATTGACATGATGCCACCAGATCGGAACCTCCCCGCCAGCCAGCAGAACCTTGGAAGGGTCCCGCGCCAACTCCCGACGCCCCGACCGTTGCTTCGGATTGAGATCCAGCTGGCCTTAGTCACTGCCAATGCTCCGACTGGCGGCTGCGATGGCGTTGGAGACGGTGGCCCAGTGACGCCAAGCTGGCAGCCTCTCGAAGTGCAGTGCAAATACGTTGCCTGGCGGGGCGAAGTCGACGAGACACACGGTGGTGCAGCCTCGGTTAAAAATGGTATCAGTGAAGCCTTGCGGGGCCCTTCTAGAAGTTCCATCGCATGCAGATCGAGCCTCAGGCTGCCTTCGGCGCCAGATTGGGTCGCTGCAGTCCCCGTATCTTTTGCGCGATACGCCACTGGGACCTGATTCCAGACTTGGCAGTGGCTTGACCCTCCCATCTCGACTTTTGGCTGTGTTTTGATGGGATGGAGGCCCCTATCTGCCAGCCAAGAACCAGAGTATCGAGAAGTTGCTCATCGCCGATTCCTGTCGGCTAGGTTCGTCCATCGGAACCCAACAACCTCTTCGCTTGCGGGACGCGTCGGGTGCCAGCACGCGGAAATTTGCTCGTTGGGGGCGCAAAAATGGGAGAAAACTCAGGCCAAGAGGATCCGTTTGATACGCTCGGTGGGAGACTTTCCTAGAAGAGAAGGGGGGGAGGAAAACGCAAGCCACATTAGGAAGTCAACAACGAAACGTTTAGAGTATCGGGTGCCTACTGCAAGGCACCGTCGAAGAATAGGTATCGGCCTCAGAGTGGTGAATGGGGTCCAATCTTGCGACGTTACCTTTGTCCGTCGCCCTCCGTTTTTCTCTGTTGGCCGTCTTATGTGCTGTCTGACTAAGGCACTCACTCCATCGCGTGCAGGATCGATCGCGCGGGTAATGCGCGTTGGAAGCATGGAAGTCGTAGAAGCATCAATCTCGACCCGCCCATCCCTCACGGATGAGGGTTGGAGAGACGTCGGGACGGTAAAGGGGGCAACAGTTGAGGCTCCGATGGCGACGGTTGAAGTTTCTCGGCAAGAAATAATTTTCATCCCATTCCGGTGGTTCGGAGGGCTCGCTTGGGGCCAAACACGGGGATCATCCATTCTTGCCCTCTTCGGGCTTCATTGGCAACCGCTACTGCAGGCACAAATCAGGCAGCACCATTTCTTCATTCTTGTTGTCCGGGTTGACCTCGGGCTCCACCTAAGGGGTTCAACGGCTTTGGTTTTGCGGGGAGAGGCCAGGCTGGGGTCTCTCGCCTCGCGTCAGAGCCAAGGACAGCTCCTGCCCCAGTTGATTTGCATCTGGACTGAAAGGGAAAGAACGACTCCCCCGCAAACTTCCTGCAGCCATCCGAACAGACAGAGCGCCCACGGCTCTTCTGCGCGTCAAACATCTCTGTGATGGCATCTGCCGAAGCGCACTGAGATTGTTCACCTGACCGCGACCCTCGATGCAGAACCCCGGAAGGTCCAAGTTGTCGGATGTGCAACGAGATATCAACATGCAGCAACCAGACCAGGGTGCAGCTTGACACCTTGCTGACAGGGAGCCTCGCGGGGTAGGCCAATCCCGTATCGCAGAGATAATCTTAACCGGGGCACGTGGGCCGCACGCTTCTCGAACTGCTCTGCGACCAATCTCGTTGGCGACTGCATGGCTCCCGCATACACGCGTGTCTGCGCTGTCCATCAAGAGCTGCCCATTCGTGGATGAGGCGCAACGAGCGCGGGCTTTTGTGTGGGCGCCCATCGCATGGCCGCCAGCAGAGGGTGTCTTGATCGCTCAAAACGGAAGCAAATTGGGGGAGAGCAAAAAACGGATGAAAGAAAACACCGCAGAGAGGCTTCTGCAAGAACCTAAGACTGGGCGAATGAAGTCACGACTATCGACGCTGCCTGAGCTGCGAGACGGCACTTTGCGACACCTGCTGCCAGAGGTGGACGACAGATGCCGGTTCATTTTGCGGTCGCCACGGGCGCGGAGGCCTGCTGTCCCGCCATGAGTGCGGCCTGGGGTCCGAAACGGGGGTGTAAAGACACCAAAATGGCCCCCGAAGACTGGCAGGTTTGGCTTGGCCGGATGAGGTGCAGCGGAATCCAAGATACCAGCATCACCTGGCGCCCAATCCGTGGTGGTTGGCGGGCTCTCGGTGACCCAGAACAACCAACCTCTCGCATCGCTCCTCCTATTGTATCCGGCACGGCGATCCAGCCGCGGCCGGCAGGGGCGGACAGCAGCCGACACGCCAACTTGGAGTTCATGCTGCCAAGATGGAGATTACTTGACCCCTCAGACGACTGCGCTGCTGGGAGGTTCCGCCTTTCCACTGCAAGGCCGGAAGGATGCCAAGACATAGGCGATGCTGGCTCACAGAGCATCTCCTGCCGCGCAACATCCGCCTATGGAAGCACTCTCCGCCGGAACTCTCGCTGGGTGACTCAGCTCAGGCCGTCGGAAGCCAGAACACGTCGTGAGTTGCTCACTACCATCACGGCGGAAGCCGTGGGCAGCTTGTGGTGTGGGAAGCCTTGCTTGAGGGGTCTTGGCCTTCCACCAATTGCCGATGATGGTTTCCGCCGCACGACCTGGCCGTGCCCAACGCCGCTCCCGCCAAAACGGCCTAACCCCCGAAGACAGGCTGGCCCGTTTTCCCGTCCGTTAGCAGCCGTTTCGGGCCTTCGCTCTTTCGTTCACAGGGCAGCAGGCACGCCTTGTAGGGCTTTGCTCCAGCTTCGGGGGCGCCGTCAGTCTGGTGGCGTGTGAAAGCAGGTTTCTCAATCGGCACTATCTACCGCGCACGGTAATACCTACCTACTGCAACTGATTGGCGAGACTCACCAGATACTTCGTTCTCCGGAGTTGACGTCATTCAGATCTAAAGGGTCAAGATACCGAAATGCCGGGAAGGGTCCTCGAGGCACGGACTGCTTGCGACCTCATCCTCGCCGCACTGGCGGAAGGTGGTCGGAAGGAATCTGGTGATTGCGCGACTGCTGGGCACCTGCCGCTGGAATGGAGCCATGATTCACAGGCCTTGGGGGCATGCTGGGGCTCAGTGTGCGAGTGATGAGGTCTGTCATTTGGCGCCTGAGAGTGTGCGCTCTGCACGGGCTTCGGGCAAAACGGTAAGGAGAGCGGGACAGGTCTGGGGATCCCGGTCCCCGAACGGCGAAAATGCACCGGCTATGGCTGAATGCTGCTTCTCTGCACCCGACCAGGGGGACGGCCAGCCAGCCGTGCGATGGACTTGCTGACACCTGCAGTCGAAGAAACCTTCCGGGAACTGACGGAAGTGGGATATCTCAGGGTTGCAGTGTGTCGGCGCACTCCGTCCACGCCCACCGTTTGGCGGCAAGGAGATGCGCGCACTTGGGAGCACACACCCCTGCGGTACTTCGCTTTGTACCTTTCTACGATCCGATGGTGTGTATTTTTGGGCTAGGTATCAACCCCCTTGTCGGAAGCTCATGTCAACGACACGATGGTCGAGCTACGGGGTCGAAAGATATAATACCACACTTCCCATCTCCAGATCCCAACTTGATCTCTCACATCTTCACTTCGCATCATCTCAAGCTAAGACAACCAGCTCTCACAAGCTTCAGCTTCAACAACCAACACACCTCCCAACCATACACCCAGCTTGGAAAGAGTTACTTACCTACCCAATGCCTCGGTCAACACCCTCAAGCACACCTACCTACAGCAACATGGACGAGTTCAACAGCTACGACGTCCCTTCTCCCTCCAACTCGCTCTACTACATGTACGGAGGAGAGGCCGACCAGTATCTGGAGTCGCACACTTCGGAATCTCAAAGCCCAAGCAGCTCACTTGTAAGTGTCAGCCAGCACCAGGCAGCTAGATACATTGGCCACTGGAGGTTTTTGAAGTATCCCAGTCGCTGACCACAAAACAGTATGACATGGCAACGGGGGCCGATTACACCGGCATCTCTCACGTCTACCCGAGTCCGGAGCCTGGTGAGGACGAGCAGCCATCTTCGCAGCAAAAGCCAGCGGCGAAGAGGAAACGGGAGAATCGGTACAAGAATGCCCCTCCTTCCGTTTTGTCGGTATGTGCCACCCCAACTTGCAGCCCGGCGCTCCCGCGCTTCCCGCAGGCATAGAAACTAATCAGGAGTGATCTGCAGCGGCGCCGAGCACAAAACCGCGCATCGCAGAGAGCGTATCGTGAGCGCAAGGACCAGAGGATAAAGGACCTTGAGCAGATGCTCAGCGACGCCAAGCAGCGAAACGATGTTCTCGGCCAGGCATACGCAGCACTACAAGCCGAGTACATCGCCCTCAAGACATCGCAGTACAAGGACACAGCCTACCACGCAGACCTGTCCTACAACCCGGCAGTAGGCATGACAGCGACAAACGACGACCTCAATCTGGACATGTACGTCTACTCCGACATTCAGACGGGCTACACGCTCTGAAGCAGCAAACGGACAAATGGGATGATGTAATAATCGGCTCTTCGATACCCAATTTTGCTATTCGTTTTTTCCAGTCATCTCCGACATGCTTCACGACGAGAGCAGTTCCAGAAAAGCGAGCGCGGTGTTGTGGTATTTTTTTTTGGCCCGGCCCTTCCCCCGGTCGCCGAATCGGCCCTGTCTTCGCAGCTCGGCGCTCACCATTCGGGAATGCGAACGATAGCGGCGGCAGCAGCGGGGCCCATGACAAAAACACGAGAAACGACCAAGCCCCGAACGGCAACTCCGAAGTCCTCACCCTGGCCATCCTAGCAGGATCCCGCCCGTTGGGAGAAAACGGCGAGCGGGAACTAGGACACAGGAGCCGGCGAGGGCAATGGGACTATCCCCGAAACAGGCGGCGGTCTTTCGCTGTTCGTTGTGAGAAACGCGGTCGGTATCGCATTTGCTCAGGGCAGGGCAGGGCGGCCTGAGATTGGGCCACGCGGAGCGGGGAGAGGGGGGGCGCAACTACAGCCGTCGCTCCCTCGCGTGCGGGCTACATCCGAAGCTTGCCGCGTTCTGGAAGATGGTGGGGTGGTGGGCTTTTTTGTTCTCTTGCAGGTTGCGGCGTTGGCGCATATTCCATTCTCACTTGCTTGTCTATTTTTTGGGGCCTCGGGCCTACCCACCCTAAATCCTGATCAGGTAGGGGGGCGGTGGCCATGGTAGGATGTATCCTGCTTTTCTTTCCTACCTTGTCTTGGGAACGGGTGGCAAACTTTTTTCTTTCTTCTTTTGCTCTTCCGCCTTTTTTACTTTGGAGTTTTTACGCCTGGTGGGCGGATGGGATGCCCGAGGCTGGAGGCGTACTCGCTTATAACCTGCAACATGACTGCAACGTAGAATACATTGGTACACATCATTGGTACGATACACACACATTAATTTAGTGCTGTTCTTCAAACCCGCTTTCTTGATGCAAGGAATGTCCTCTGAGCATGAAATGGAAGGATGTATGCCTTGGTTTCTGCAGACGCTTCTTCTGTCTCCAGTTGAGTCACAGGGTCACCAGTTGGATGATTGCCTGCCGGTAGGGTAGGTGAGGTAGTCCGGGCGCAAAGTCTACGGGTGAGGTAAGAAGTTACGAGGCATTTGGTTAGTCACCTGTCAAGTGTGGTGAGGTGGGCTGGCATCGCTGCGCACAGATAGACCGACCGACAGCTTAGTACGAAGTACGGAGATATTCCTCCTGTCTTCCTTCTGCTCTGTGCTTACACACAGAAAGGGGAAACTTGCGTTTCTTGAGGCGTTTATCCCACCAATGCTAGGATGTGAGGTAGTCATGGGGACTATCTGTTGGCCGATGGAGTTGTCCCGACGATCTCGGTGTTGGTCTGGGAAGTGTGGTCGTTATCTCGCCGGGAAGCAAGTTGCGGTTGGGAAATCTTGGTTTCCTAGCGTATTCGAGCAAGGATTTTCGCGCGTACGACCTGGCGGGCAGTTTACCACGTTGCCGCATCGTGGCATGGACAGCACGTTGCGGTGTTGTGGGCAGCGGTGGCGGTGCTTGCATGGCTTGGCAGAGGTGAAGATTGTGTCGTGGATACTTGGAGGTAGCTGCTGTGGAGTGCGGCTTGTCATTCTGGAAGGAGGTAGTACGTACATGGGAGAGACGCGCGCTAATGCCGTCTCGGTATGCATGTGTGTTCTATGAATAAGGACCACCCACCTCTGGACAGTGTGTGCGTTGGCTTTTTGGGACGGGGCTTCTCCAAGTGAGGACCCTGATTCTCCAATGTCTTGAGCTGACGCCAGGCAGATGCCGGCAGTGTATGTATGAGGTCGATGAATTGCTGCTCGGGGAGTGTTTAAGTTTCCCAAAGGGGAAGGGGTGCTGCCGTCGTGTCTGAGGTGGGGAGCCTTGGGGTAGCAGAGCAGATTCGAGGCAGGGTGAGTAAGAGCTCGAGGGGCCTTCGGATATGGGATGCTATCCGGTCTCTCCCCTGGGTCAACGAATTGCGTGCAAGGCAAATATCCGAGATAAAACGTCGATTGGCTGGGGTTACGGCAGTGGAATAACCACGAGCGTTTTCCGGAGTTGGAGTTGGGGTCGGCAACTTTGTGTTGTGAGGGTTGTGCGGACAGCCTCGTCCTAGCCGTTGCAACGTAAGACACTTGGGACCCTAAGATAGCTGGATGCCCTTTGGTTGGGTGTCATTTTAAGCTTGTTCGTTCAAGACAGCAGCAGTTGTCAGTCGGGCCGCGCGACTCAGGCCTGTTTGTGTGCTGAAGATGAAATAGGGGTTCTCAACGGCAGCTGGTCGCTAGATGGCCCAAAGAAGGCAGCCTAGGCGATAACTTCAACTTTGTGGAGACCTGCCTGGTGCCGTCGCAGCCCTGTACTAGTAGAGGAGTTGGTGTATGGTAGGGCTGGTCTTAGGGCCAGGTAAACGTGGACGTAGTTGAGCCGCAGACGACCACCGCCTTAGCGCGCCGTGCTTGTGTTTCTCGCTCTGCTTATAGTCATCTGGTCATACTTTTGTCAGGTGACAAAGCAGCCAAATAGCCTCAACCGCCCAATGGTGGACAGTGCCATTGCACGTGTCCCAGAATCCCTCGGCTCTCTCTCACCATCATGGATGAGAAATTCTGCAAGGCGGTTCCGGCTTGTGATGGGAAACGCAGGTGCCCGGCACGGCTTCAAGTTCTTGGAGAACTTGAGGGTATAGGATACGTCTGACTCTTGGTATCAATGTTGTGTCATCTCGATCTCGGTTCAGGAGAAGTACATACCACCTCACGCTGGCCAGTCGCTACCTCAATTATCAACCTCTTTTTGGCAATGGATAGAAGCGTGGTATCAAAAGCCCGTTGCGGAAGCTACACGTACGTACCCTAACCAATCACTCAACATCCAGTTCGGTCTGCCGTGGGCCACCAGATCCGAGTCCCGCGGATATATTGGGGGCGTCGTTGGACCATGCGATGGGGACTGTCGCCATAGCGTCCATTGCCTTTGCTGCCGGATACCTTGACTACAGAGTAGCCTTGAGCATGGGTTCTGGAGTGCGGGACACAGGCCGTCTGGTGGGGGGACACTGATGTCTCAAGGTCGGCGAGCTGTGCTCTCGGGCGTGTGAGCGTCTTCTCGAGAGGAACTGGAAACAAGCAGCGAGACCGGGCTGGGCGTGGTTCTGCGCCAGAACCTCGCAGGCGGGAACTAGCGGTGGGGTTGCAACGGCGGGTTGGGGTGGTTACAATGGGTGGGGTGGTTGCGTCCTCGAGTGTTGAGGTGTTGGGGGCCGTAACTTGAGGTATGGAACTTCTCTCCTTTATTTCATTTTCGTCCTATTTTTGACTGTGGCTGAGTTTCGTCTGATGTAAAGCCTGAGAGTCGAGAGGAACCCCGCGTCGTTTTCCAGATTCCCGTCCTCGAAGTTCCGCGGGTGTGTGACGGGGAGCTCCTTCCTCTTTCACCTGCCGTTTGGTCAGGAGGAAGTCACAGATCTACCTGCTCCGTCATTGGCTCAGATCTGCCACACCCGGAGCGCGCTCTTGCTTCCCCACAAGGGTGACAGGGGTTTCATTGCATCCAGGCAGTTTCCCTGGGCCGTCCAGCCCTACACAAGTATCCCCGCCGCAACCACCGACCAAGATCAACACCACCCCTTTCGGGAGAGGCGTCCAACATCGCATTCAGCATTTCCATCTCTCGTCGCCATCTGCTACCGTATACGGCCTCACAACCCAGGGAAAATGCGAGGGTCATGCTGCTCAAGATGGTGCAGAGAAGCAGTCGATACTCTGCCTAAGGACAGCGTTCACACAGTCCACACTCGACAGAGTCCCCACATACTTTTGGCCCCCATCTTCCCACGACCGGGCCTACAACGACAACGCACGAAGTGCAACGTACAACGCAACCCCCGCCGTTGCCCACAGGCACCAAGCAGAGTTGCAGACTAGACCGCTACGGGGCACCCTGACGTCGAACTTATCTCTAGGTCTTACTCATCCTGTCGAGGACCTCGAGTCTACCGTCTATCTCAACGGTAATCCTGGTGAGTGTCCCAATCACGCCCAAGCTTGGCCGTCTGAGCGTTGACAGCGGAGGTCTCAGATTGCACCCCCTCGCTGCTGGCAACTGCAGTCGTCTCCGACTTAGCGCGTGCTCTGCGAATTGGGAGCTGCGTCCCGTCCGTTTGTGCTCTTCATGGCGCCGAAGCCGGTGCTGGAGACCGACCCTTTCGTGCCCCTTCCGAAACCAGAGCCAGCTGCACAAGCACATGGAACTTCACCACTCAGAGTGCTACGTCGCTGTGTACAAGGGAGAGTTGCAGGTACGCTCCAAACATGCTGTCAACGCAAATGTCGGAGCTTAACAGAGGCTGATGGATCATGCAACAGGTCTATTTGAGACATCGCCAGGACCCGAATCAATGCCCGACCCTCACAAACGCTATCGGCGGCGAAGTAGGCCTAGAAAACTTGAGCAGACGGCTGCTTCACCTGGGATACATGATTCAAAAATGGAAGCGAGGCCTCTGGCGAGCCACTTTCATGATCTCCCTCTCCACCCCAAGGCAGAAGTCAGGATATGCAAGAGCCAGACTGTATCAGGAAAACACACCGACGACCACGCGGCACATGCGAGGAATCCGACTCCATCATGGTCCAGACCCTTCTGATATGATGGCCTCGATATCAGACCACCTGGGCCAGTCGTGGAACGGACCCCAGGGCTAGGGGAGGCGGGCATGATCCCGCGCCGTATGCTCCGGGGCCGTTTCTCCGTGCTCAGATCGGTACCGGGCTGGCTGATGTGTACCATGTCTCGATCTTGCCAAGTCGTCGATGTGAGAGGTCGCCGCCTCAGTACCTCCTTCAGTGAACAACAGGTCTTGACGCAGAGTCCTGCAGCCCTTGGCAATCGACCGAGTCCCCGAGGTGCCCGAATAGGGATGGACTGAGGGGATGAGGGGGTATGATGGGTGGCGAGAAGGGATCGAGGTAGATTGTAAACGGTGGCGAGTAACAGCGAATCGATACGATGAGGAAGGGCGTGCCGGTATCAGCTTGCTCAAGCGAGGCGGGCATTGTGTGGCAGCCCTCGAAGGCGAATAGGCTACAGCGAGTACAGCGGGTAGGGTGACCTCATGTTGCAGAGTCACCGCTGCATTGAGAACGCCGGGTCGATGGCGGTCCGGTCAAGACGACCAAGTTCCCACTCGAGGAGGGATGCCGTTTTGAGGAAGAGCGGCGCTGATTCAGCCCCTGGCCTTAGCAGCCCGTCTCTCTCGGCCTCGTTTGGCTTGGCGGCCGACCCCCATGCCCTGATGTTCCGCAGCCCCAAGCCCGAGTCGACACGGCCAGGTCTGGGCCCTGACGTCGACCATGCTTCACTTTCCCAGTCTCGATTAGCGCAAGGGCTGCCTGTTGTCGGCGAGATGGGATCGGGAGCCGGGCTCAGCGAGTCACAGGCCGGGGGCGTGGACGGAGGGTGCTAGCCGGAACTGTGAGAGGGGCCACATGGACGGAGGCAGGTGGTGAGGGGACGTCTGGTGCGAGGTCTTTCGGTGGGTCTGCGAGAAATCCCCCCCTCTCTTCCCATACCACCGCAGCCCCGAGGGCAGTCGGCTTGTCGAGCGGACAGATGTCGAGGCCAGCATTCTGTCTGGCAGCCAGCGATGACGATCACTGGGTAATAATGGCGGACAGAGCAGGCGTTGATGGTGGCAAGTGCACCCTTTTGTAAGTTCCCCGCCGAACCATTGCTCGGAGACTTTTCCGTGGAGCACAAACATGATGATGGGCGCTGAATCAGCTCGCGCTCTCGATCCCCGCATGGGTCGTGCCATCTCGCCGACACCCGACCAGCGGTCCGGGCCTCCCAGTGGTGAGCACAAGCGAAAACTCATGCGGCCGTCCAAGCTAGCGAGGGATCGTCCTCTCTGACAGGGCGAGCTGTTCATCGATGTCGTCGGTGATAACGCTTGGCGCCTCGGAAAGCGGGGGATCCGCTCTGAGACCTGTCGTTGTTTGGCGACGGCAACAGCATGGACGAGAACTAGTGTGCGAGTTAGATACACCGGCCTGGTTACACACAGCGAAGCCGACTACTTACAAAGCAATAGCTTACATGTCGTCCATCTCTCATCGGTTTGGACGACGACCTCTCTCAGCGTCCGAACGGCGAGAGGTCCCGGCCGCCCGAGACGGAGAAAGATCTACCCGGCCACGCCACATGGCAAGCGCTTAACTCCGGCGACCATGTTGACTCGATGGGTGGATGCTCCGCTGGCGTACGATTCGGCACGCGGTGCATCCAGATCGCATACTGCGTGCGGGATGTGGGCGGATGAACTGAGGTTGAGAGTATAACTTCGCCAAGTCCAGCACACCGCGGTGCGTGCCGCCCCTAAGCCTGGAAGAAAGGCATCTTCGGGGCCTTGACGAGCCGCGAGATGGCCTGTCATAACTGGTTGAAACATTGGAAAGAGGTGTTGCCAGAAGCCGCAGATCCAACCCTGTCAAGTCGAGGAGGTATGAAAGTTCCCGTGGAATACTGTATAACTTCCCCAAGTATGTTGCTTCCTGGCGCCCCGGAAATGTGCGTGCCAAAGTGCCAAGGCCGGGGATGCGGGATAATTTGCTAACAGTTCGCAGGGGCCGCTCGCTGGCATGCTGTTTGCGGCGCAGCAGCTAATCTATGCCAATCAATATACAGCGCATTTATCCTAATATCCATCCGCCTCTCCAGCGTCACTTTTAATCTCAAAATCTGACCCCTATGGACAGAATCATGATGGGCAGATGGCCTTCTGCACTCGAACCCGCAGCCTATCTGGGTTCGGGGTCACCCCATGCGATGCTCAAGTGCGTTTGACACAGTGACCATTCCGACTGCATTCGCGTTTCTCGCACTCTTTTTTCCTCTTTCCCTTTTCCAATCCAACTGCGCAGCACCCACCGTTCTGGGCTTTCGTGCTTGTTGGGACCTTCCACTTTCATCGATTCTCTCGGGTTGCTGGGATGTGAGCGGCCAACATTCGGCCGCTTACGTTGTAGGGTGACACAGACAGACAACAGACAACCGCGGGCAGAGTAGCAACAAGCGCCTTCGCCTCCGGACAAGCAAGCGATTTGGGTCTTGGGTCGGCGTGACCCTCCGTCCTGAATCGGTCATCGGTCGCTTCGCATTTTGACGGTTGGTTTTGGTTAGGGTATAAGGACTCGTGGTCTTCTACAGCAAACCTACCTGGTTGGGTGTTGGAATCGAACGAAACGACCGAAGAAGACGGCGGATTATCGAGTCGAGTCGGTCGGTCGGGACACCCACCATGCGGCGACACAGTTCCGCATCCCGACATCGACTGTTATGACGATGACGATGATGGCTTTTCAACGATTATGGGGGAGTCTGCAGGTGCTGTTGATGGTCTTGGCGGTGATGACGAGCGGGGCGGCTGCAGCGTTTACGAATGGGTTTGAGGGAGTGAAGGCTGGGTCGGAGCTGAGGTTGGTGTGGGAGGCGGTCGAGGAGCGGTATTACCCGCTGTGCGTTACGGCGCAGATGATTCAGAAGGGGAGTGATGGGGTTTCGGCGACGGTTTATAAGGCGAATGTTACGAGTAGGTTTTCTTCTTCTTTTTCCCCCTTTTTTTCTGGTTGCCGGTTGGTTGTTGCGATGGGGATGGGGGGAAGGGGGAAGGGGGAGAGGGAGAATGGGGAGAGGGTGGTGGTTCTGCCCCTTTTCCTTTGAGGCTCTTTCCTTTTGGATGCTGAGATATAATAACTGTTGGGGATATCTGAGCTAACTGTTGTGGTCGTCTAGGCGCCGTGAATGGTACCTCCTATGTCTGGAAAGGGGTTCCGTTCCCGTTGAATCATGTTGCCGACGGGATGTATCAACTGGAGATACACCCTGCTGCGATGACGGGGAGCCATCCCCAGTTGCTGGCCAAGTCGCCGTTCTTTGAGGTCGGGAAGATGGAGAGTGGTAATACTGATTCGAAGAGTGATAAGGTATGTTTCATCATTTTTTTAGTTCCTTTAGTACTTGTGTCATGGCCAGAGACGACCCTATGCCGTGTGTGCAACTCGAAGTACCTACCTACTAACCCTGCCGCTAGCCATCAACACCGGGGAATAACCAGAGCGGTAACGCAGCATCAAACGTCAACAAGCCGCTGGCTATCGGTCTCGGGGTGGCGATTGGAGTCCCTTCTGTTGTTGCACTGGTGCTTGTCGGTTGGTGTTTCAGGAGGCGGCGGCGGAGGACGGTCATGGAGAAGCGGAGGCGCACAAGGAGGGACTTTGTTATCGACTGAGGACGGGAGTACGACGTGAGCGCTGTGCAGGGGCGTTGACTGGTTGGACCGGCTGGGTGGGATGCTTTCAAACTATGGATGGCAAGGTGTTGGTGGACAACTTGTGGCGTTTTGGTTGGCTTTTTTTGACTTGGGATGACAGGGGAGCATGGTGAAGGCGCTTGGTTCTGGTGTTGTGGTGGCATGCTTGCTGTTGGTACAGCTGAGGGCTGGACATTGTACGACGAGATGAGCTGTGGTGATGAGGATGATATCAGTGCGTTCAGTCTCGCATCGAGGGCAGACCGCTCAACAAGGAGTAAAATAGTGATGTTGGTAGCATTAGGAATTGAAGATACCCTAGTTCAAAACAAACAATATGCAAACAATGGAAGAGGAACTCGGCAAGGCCCATCCGCCTGCCTGTCGGATTCATGTTTGGAGTCTGGTTCTCCCCTTTTCTGGGCCCCCTTTCTCTGGAAGTGTATCATCGCCGGTCGTTATCACCGCCTAACATATAAAAAAAATAACCCGGTTAGGTAAGTAAGTAAGTGGTTTTAAAGCTCCACGCTGGAGTCGTGAAGAAGAAAGCAAAATGAAAGTACCACCCGACCCGAACTCCATCTGGATATCAATATCAAGTCCCCAAACTAGAACCACAGCTATCCGGACATACCATAACCCAGCAAGCGAGCAGACAGACAGACATCAATGAACCGGTGTAGCCGCTGCAGGCTGCTGCTTCCGAAAGAACAAAATCCTCCACAACCCCGTCTTCTTCCTCGCCGGACCGACATGCGCCGCCGCCTGCGCCGCCTGTCTCTCTCTCGCCACGCGCTCCGCCTGCTCCCTCCGCTGCTGGTTCAGCCGCTTAAGTCGCAGGATTTCCTTCCCCACCGCAGGGAAGATCTTGTCGATATTGTCCCCCGTTTTTGCGGAGACTTCGAGAAAGGCGCATCCAGCTCCGCCGCCGGCGGAGTTAGGGACGCGAATGGCGGCGGCGGTTTTGGAACCTGTTGCCCAGGGGACGGCGCGGTCTTCGTCGTCGACGTCGGATTTGTTGCCTACGAGCATGAGGGCGTAGTCGCGCTGGGAGGGGGGGTTGGAGGTGCCGCTGGGTTGCTGAGCCTGCGGGGACAGGGTCTCGCGCATGAAGTCGGCGATGCCCTCAACGAGGGAGAGTGTGGTGGAATCGCGGACGTCGTAGATGAGGATGGCGGCTTCGGTGATGGCGAGGGCTTGCTCGAGCATGGGGTTGGAGAGGAGGTGCTTGGAGGGCATCTCGAGGGCGTCCACGGTGTACGGGGTGCCGTCGATGTCGATGGGGTGGCGGCAGCCGCGCTCGTAAAAGGGGTCGGGGGGTTCGCCTTCGCCGCGGAAGGTGTTGTTGCCAAACTGGGAGGGGGTTAGTGCTCATACGGCCAGAAAAGGGGCGAGGATGCGTACCCGAGTGAGGATGGAGGTTTTCCCTGTTCCTCGAGCGCCGATGACGAGAACTCGGAATTCACCAGCAGGTTTCCTCCGCTCAGCTTCCTTTTCTGCAGCTGCTACGCGGAGCCGTCGTTCTTCCTCGGGGTTTGGCGGAGCGTCTTGCCATCGAAGAACCGCTTTCAGGTACTTCGCCTCCTCGGCCGTCCAAACAAAAGAGTTGACCATGGTTCGTCGGCGTTCGAGATCTCGGCCCATCGTATGTGCAGCGACTGATGGCCAAGCAAGATAGACTGCAGAGTGCAAACAATAGAGGGTAAAGTTGGTATTATTGGTGATGCATTATACAACAAAAGAATGACGAAAGAGTTGCAGTCCTCCTTTTCTTGTTTTCTCTTCTTCTTCTTGTTCTAGAAAGGTCGGACCAGCTTTTAGACCGGGCAGACATGGGACATGGGGGGAAAGAGAAGAAGGGAGTGTTATGCTAGTAAGAGCGGCGGTATAAGTCCCCTTATGCGCTCATCCAGAAGCGGGAGGGGCTTGCGGAATTGGCTGATGGGAGGAAGAATCTTCCATTGCTGATGGGGTGATGAGGATGAAAAGCTTGGGATCAATTCTGCCAAATATCAACCTGACACAAGATGTTGGCCGGTTGCGTGTTTGAAGATGATAGGATCGCCGCCCTATAGCCCGCCTCTGGGCTCCCGAAAGACGGGCAAAGGGCCGGCCTTTTGAGTGGCTGCCTTCCTTCGTTCTTCCATTTTTTCTTCCTCCTTCGTATCCCTTTTTTTATTCCACTTCTTCCGTGCCGGGTGGGGCGACGGAGGCAGCTGAATGGCGACGGGGTGAGAAAATAGATAAATAGCGATGCGAACAATGCATAATAGATGGTTGGAGCAGGGAACAGGGCGCTCGGATAAAGAAAAACCATCGGTCCCTGAATTCAGGGTCCTTTTTTTCTCGCGCATTCTCACTGGAGATACGGGCCTCATTGGCAAAAGTCAACTTTCGATCCTGATCTCGGTGGGTCTTGGGGAACGGAAGGCGGCGACAGAATGTGGTTCGTGTATCAGGTTGCCCGCGCGGGTCAGTCGCCTCGGGTCACCCCGTGCCCCCCCTAGTTATCAAGCGAGGCGGCCGATCACAGCGCAGAACCCGCCATTCTGGGAGCTGTCAGTCGATACAGCCGAATGCAACTTTGCTTCCTTGCTTGCTTGTCCCGGTGCCGGTTCCGCGGATATCTCCGGCCGTGTAGAGTGAAGGTGGAAACTCGGGAATCGCGGTGTTGCCATTCGTTGGAGATAGCCACGCCGATGTTCCAAGCAGCGGGCCACGAATTGAAGATGCTGTCTGGCTAATGTGCAAGATGACCTCAGCCTTGCCCAAGCCAACCCGCAGACAACACAGATGTGCCTGTTGACTTTCCATATCAGAAGCGATAGTTAGTGGCACTCTTGTCAGTCTCCTCATCTTCATTGGCATTGTTGAGTCACGACTCCGGCGTGAGACAAAATAAACTTGCCGCCTAGACCTGTCAGCAGAGAGGCTCTCGTGATAAGTCTAGAATAGCCGATCAAGTTGAAGAAGGGGAACAAGATGGCGCGATCCGGATGACTCGGCGGATCTCTCTCTGCAAGGGACTCGAAGGGAGCCTCGAAATGTGAGCGAGCAGACACCACCACCCGACCAATCATCAATGAGCCCAATCCGTCAACGATCGTCCAGCTACTGGCAGAGCAAGACATGCGCCGGGTGCTGAGGCAGCATGGCATCACGTCATTGCATCGCGTCAATGGCATTCCCGCCCGAGCGACACATCCAAAACGACAGGCGACCAGGGGCAGCAACGTTGGGCGAAACAGCCAACTACTTGTAGGCATCGAAAAGAAACCACCGAAAAAACCTGTCTTCAGGTCCCATATTTGACTGTTGGTTTTTTGCACCGATTGGAATACGAGAGAACCGGCATATCGCCGGCTATTAATAGTAGGTAGTCGGCAACAAACGCTGATGGTGGTGGTGATGGAGTGGTGGAATCGACTTGTTTGGCGGGAGGTTGGAATGCTGTGGCGGAAACCCCACCACTGAGGACTCGCTCAGCGGCAAGCAAGCGAGACATTCCCTGAAGCGACCCCACTCCCCGCCAAAACCACCTCGACGCTTGGGCCGTTTTGTGCCCTTTTCGGCCCCGGTGGAGAAACCCCACGGACCCTTCAGCCCAGCAAGGAGGGAGCCAGGGAGCTCCCGTTGCTGGACGATGTCAGCAGCCAAGTCAGCGAACACCATGCGCGCAAGACTTGCGACATCTGATGGCCGCTTTGGGGAGCCGAGGGGTTCGAAGGATCACGGCCTCCTGTCGGCCTCCCAGATCGTTCGCATCGGCGAGTTCCAAGTCTTCAGTTGACACCAATATCGAGGCCGGACCGCCCCCTTGCGACCGCTCCAAATAGCGCCTTCGCAGCCTGCTGTTGGTACCCGCCTAAATCCTCCATCGAGAGCCTCAGCCGCACTCACTGTTGCCAGGGTCGAACGCCACAAGATCGGCTTGGCCCCCCAGCGGGCTGGTCGAGCTCGAGATTTTGTTTTCGTCCCTAGGTTTTCTCCTTGAACAGGACGACACGCCGCCGCTCGTTTTCCATGCCTTGGTTCCTGAGACAAAGCGCACACGATGGATCAGTTCCACCCACCCAGGCGACCTCCGCTCCAGCAAAGCGCTTCGTCAAATTCCTTGAGCCGCATCTCTGACGTCTCCGACTTTGCCGATCTTGACATTCCGCTGCGTCCTCGGCCGTCACTCGTATCCCTTCCGTCGCACGACAACCTGCGGGACAATCTGCGGGACAACCTTACTGCGCAACCGCCGAGCGCCGGCCCCGTTGTTCGCCCTGACTCCGACCCCGTTGACGGGCATACCTATGGCGCGCCGCGCTCTGGCTGGTCCGCTTACACAAGCTACCAGGGCTCTGGTAACTACGAAGCCGTGCCCCTTGTTGGTGGTAGCGGTGACAGCACATCGCCTCCCCGAAGGCAGCCAAGCCGCTCTTTCGCGCACGCCACGCCCGTGAGGCGACATCACGGACCGATTCCCGAGGAGGAAGATGGCATTGATCTGGGGCTTATTCAGTCGGCCGCGCCGATCGGAGAGGACGAGGCCCCCGGCAGTCCGCTGATCCAGAATTCCGGAGAGGCCTTCGATCTGAGCAGCGTGTTGGGGCCGGCTACCAGTGCGGACGAGGCATTCCTAAAACGACTGCAAGAGCAAGAGGCGCAGGGAACGCTGACAGGCGGGCTGGGTGTCGGCATAAAAGCTGAGGCTGTCCTGACAGAATCGGATCTTATCGCCTCAAGCCCCCTGTTGGAGAAGGCGCCGCTGGGCCGGTCGTTTTCCGTGGCGCGGAGCCTGAGCCGCAAGAAAACGGTGAAGGAGCTGGGGCAGAATACCGCAAACAAGAAGGGGAAGGTCATTGAGGTTATCATGGAGGAGGACCCCCGCAAATCCGAAGTCGATCTGAGTGTCATGGCTGGACCCGATGCTTTGCCGGGCTCAGCTGGTTCTGGGACCATGCGACAAGCCACATTTCCCAGCAGGACGGAGAAAACACAAGTGTTTTACCCGCAACCAAACTGGAGGCCGTTTTCAATGAGAGCACCGTATCTGCTCATGCTCATCGTGCTGTCAATTGGGCTTGGCGGTGTGCAGGAGGCCTTGTTTCAAATCTCGGAGCAGAAGCCGCTCGTTGCTTTCCACTCGCCTTCGGACATCCCTGTGGGTGAATACTTTGCATTCAAGTTTGTCCCGACTTTGGTTGCTGTGTCATACGGTGTGTTGTGGCAGGTCACCGACTTCGAGGTCAAGCGTTTGGAAGCGTTCTACCAACTGTCCAAGGAGAACGGGGCAATCGCAGCCGAGTCGATCAACGTCGACTACATCACATACTTCAGCTTCTTCAGGCCGATCCGGGCGTTCTACTGCAAGCACCACGCCGTCGCCGTGTCAGGCATCGCAAGCCTGTTCGCCAACACGCTGGTGCCCACTCTCAGCGCAGCATGTATTGTCCTCTCGCCAGACCGCGAAACACGCACCCGGTTTCCCGATGGCGAGAAAACCGTCAGAATTCACCACGTATGGTCTCGGTTTCTGACTGCAACGTTGTTTGTCATCGCGGCCCTCGGGGCCGTGCTGTTCTACCAGTTGCAGAAGCGGAGGTCTGGTCTCCTGGGCGACGTGAAGGGCATCGCAGGCCTGGCATCGATGGCGGTGGTATCGCACATCCTCATGGACTTCAAGGACATGGACGTCGCCACTCATCAGGACATCCACCACAAGCTCGAGAATCACCGTTATGTGCTGCGCAACTCCTCTCTTGCGCCGGACGACGTCAACCCGATCTCCAAACAAGAACGCGACCGCTACCAAAAGAATCACCTTTCCGAAAACCCACAGCCGCTGATGCTTCGCGCTCCAGGTATCATCCCATACATCGGAGCCATCGTCCTGTTCATGATCCTCATCCCCGTCTTCCTGTTCTCGCCGGCCACAACCATCACAGACAAGGCCCCCTGGGTCATGACCGCCCTCGCCGTTTGCATCAAGCTCGGCTGGGGCGGTCTCGAAACCGACGTTCGCATGATGGAGCCCTACTACATCCTCTCCCGCCGACACGCACCCCCGAAAACCCTGACGCTCGACTACACCGCCATGCCCTTCGGGTGGGTGGCTCTGCAGGGCCTGCTCAACCGCCACTGGATCGTGTTCACCGTGTGCTTCGGCACCGTCATGGCGGAGTTTCTGACCGTCCTCGTCACATCCCTCGCTACAGTCGAAGGGCGCGTCTTCATCGAGCTGATCAAGGGCGGCGGCAGCGACAGCGAGCCCGAATCATCGGACGAGACCGCCGCCGGGGCTGGAATCAATTCCGGCCAGGAAACCCCGAAGAGCTTCTGGGTCTCGCTGGTCCTCGCCATGCTGATACTAGCGTACATGGGCGTCGTCGCAGGCGTGGTGTTCGTCAGACGACGCAAGGTCTTTTTGCCGCGGCAGCCGACGACGATTGCGAGCGTGCTGGCGTATATCCACCAGAGCAAGATGCTGTATGACTTTGTTGGCACGGCCAAGTTTAGCAATGCGGAGATGGTGAGGAAGCTGGAGGGGCTGAAGAAGACGTATGGACTGGGGTGGTTCCAGGGGAGGGATGGGCAGTCGCATTGCGGGGTGGATGAGGAGGAGTTGTTGAGCGGGTATAAGTTTGGGTATGACTATTCGAGGGCGACTAAGCCTTGGGAGGAGGAGCAGGTTAATTGGTTGTGATGGGGGTGCTGTGAGTGTGATGATGATGCATGGTGAGGAGTGGTGATGCATGGTGAGGAGTTTTGGGATATAGGTAATTTCTGGTTTTTTTTTGTGTGTGTTTGGATGAAGGGAGCAGGGCGTTTGGGGTTGGGAGTTAGAGCTCGGAGAGCTGATGAGGTATGAGGGTATGAGGGTATGATAGATGCGTTATTATGGCATATGTTTAGTGTATAAACACGTTGGACTTTCGTCCAGCTCTTTCATGATGTTGTCCATCTCTTTTTCCTGGCGGTCAGGGTATATGAAGTATGATGAGAGCTTCAGGATGCATGTGTCTGTGTCGATTGGGGTGGCGTACCCTGCAATCAACATTCATGACAACAGCATGGATAAAAAGTTTCGTATATCCTACAGCTAACGGCTTACGTAGCAGCAGCAACTCGCTCATTTTACATAAGAACCGGCCATTGCGCTTGTCTGGTGAGCAGGATCATATCCTGTGCGGATGTAGGCACCGATATTACATGGAATACGAGAAATACCACAGTGCAATACATAAACGCTAACAGATGACGACGACTCCGGCAGCTAAGAACGGAAAGGGAGCGTGATCCTAGGATACGAGATTGGGCTTTGCTCATAGTCCCAAGAGTTTTGTGTCAATGGGCATCTGGCGCTCAGCAGAGGGGAATGACTGTTGCGATTCAATGTCTAGGACAGAGCTATGGCTACTGCAAGTTATTGTCTTCGTCAGACTAACTGCCGACAAGGGGCTGGACGTGAGGCTGGACATCATGGTTGTTGACCGAGAGATAATGTTAGCAGACTTCGAGGTTGTTGACATCATCCAGCCACATTGTTCGCCCTTTGCAGGTCCCGACCCCGATTCGACAAGACGATGGACAACTGGCAGCCTCGAATAAGACCTGCTGCAGCAACAACATCCCCAGCGAGGCGGGTTGCCCAGGCAAGCCGAGTATGAGAGATGGCTGACAAGGGCGTTGCCCTCCACGTTCTGGGCCATCCATATATAACATCACCCGTTGTATAGCGCCGAGTGGCTGGAAGCGTTACCAGTCAGTTCCGGGGCGGCATTTACTGCGTAGTTACCTCCAGAGCCGGAGAGCTTACGCGGACTTCAGCGGGGCCTCACTAACGCCGCTGCGGATGCCTCGGGCTACATACTGCGTGCATGTCAGTGTAAAAAAAAAACAGAAATGATGTGCTGCAGTGCACGTGTTGATGCCAGTTTGACAGACTTCCAGCTTTTCGACTGCAGGCTGCTTCACGCCGGTGTAAAGTATCGGCAGGGGGCTGTCGACTGCGGTGGAAATGTCCGCTGGACGTCGGCCCGCTTCCAACGTTGGAGGCTATCACCGTGCGTGCAGACTTGACTGACAACTGTCTCTTGACTGACGAGCGTCTCTTGACTGTCGTCGGTGACGATATCCGCGGCCAAAAACACAAGTTGAAAAAAAAACCAGTTGGACATTGGAGGTGATGGTGAGGTGGTACTGAGTAAGGAACGAGCCAATTACGTCAGCGCTCAATGACCGAGTTTCGTGTGTGACAGAACACCAGGGGTGACGTTTGATGTGCGCGATCCGAGCTGATCGGCATCCAGACCGGCCTGCCTTTTCGTCGCTATTCCACCTATTGTTGGAATTAAGCTTGCTATTGTGTTTCTTCGTTGTCGCGACGCAGGATAAACAAATCCGCAATGGCGACGCTTCAATGGGCAATGGGCCTTTTGTGAGCTGGACTGCCGCGAGGGGAGGCTTGGCATCGAGGTGATTCCGTATTCCGATCGTGGTGGCGCCCGCGTTGCCAGGGCCGCGATGCACAGCGCCCGCCAAGGGGGGGCACCTGGGGCACCTGGGCCAGTGAAATGATCAGATCGTTGGGGAACCTGCAGCAATGCGACCTTGGTTCCTTTGGTGTCGCCGGCCTGGCCACTGAGGTTGGTCAAACAGAAAAACAAAAAAGAAGACGTCACAACAGCTCAGAGTCGAGAAAAAAAATAAACAAGAAATTGAAACGGTGGTCGACACAAAGAAGTCGAAAAAACCTGCGAGATGCCAGCTTTTGACCCGTTGCAAATCGCCAGGCGATCAGCTGCAAGTGATCGAACATCATTGACGATGTTCTGTTGCACTCTTCCAAAATGAGCTCCCACCTCGTGTGCTCCAAGGCCAAGCGTGTGATTGGCCAAGGAAAAAAGGGGCTGTGCATGTCTTGTGTTTTCTCCCTGGGCTGGTGGTGGGAGGAAACACTTGCTGTCGCAAAGGAGCATTCGCGAAATCCGTGCCGGAGCTGATGAACGCCGTCATCTGGGCGAGCTGGGCAAGCAGGACCGTGGCTGACTGGTCAGAGTCGGACGTTCGTGTCCACACCCACCCAACTCAACCGCTGGCGACCAGAGCGCGACCCGAATAGATTGCACAGAAAAGTACCGGCTTTTTGGCTATAAATGAACTTTCTGGCAGATGCGCCGGGCCCTGACATGCATGGTATATTCTAAAGTGGTGAACTCTGCAGGATAGACCCTTTAGAAGCAAGATGGAGTGAAGCAAGCGCGAGAGGGGGACGTCCAGCGCCGTGTTACCAGGTTCTTCGCGGTGCCCGCGCGACCCTGTTCCAGTTTCTGAGAGCGATCCCTCCTCACGCGTGAAAAAGGGGTCGCTCTCCAGCCCAGCGGGGGAATTCGTCGCAACAAGACACAGAGCCACCGATGAGCACGCAACGGCAAAAAATGTCGTAGAACTGCATCCCTTCTCGAGAAGACATTCTCCAGCAGGCATTTGACTTGGTTTGCCAGTGAATTGGGGAATCCCATGCTACGAATCATGAGGGTGATGGTGCGGAAATAGGAAAGGAGCGTCACTTCATGCGCGTGTACCGCGTGTTTGTGCGTCTTGTCTCACACATGCCCCGTTTATTGCCTGGTACTTTCCCTCAGATGCGTTTTTGTCGGGTATGGGTGTCACTCGTTTGTGGGGCTAATCTAATCCGTTAGCGTGCATTAACTGACGCGACCTCTGTGCAGCTTGTCAGGAGGGCAGAACAAGGGATTGTCCCTGCCAACCCCAGGAGTCCCAGTTTTGGCCCTCATTACGACAGCACTGCCCCAGGGGCAGCAGTCCACCACACCACGCAACACGAAGCGCTCTCCCGCCTGCCTTCCTTCGCTCTCCTACCTTATTGATCCACCTCTCAATCGTCTCCCAAAACCAGACGATTCCTTTTCTTCGACAATCACAATCGTTTGCGTGCAAAGGCCGACTCATCGCCTTCGAATTGATCCACTGACCGCGACGTTGTCGCTTCGGGCAGACTTCTCTCGCTATATTTCCTTCCTGCCACGATCCGGCCGACCCGCCTCCTCCCAAAAGGACGACGACGCTTCTTCCCGGCTCCGAGTGGTCTTTTCGTACATGCGCCGCCTCGCCTCCCGTGTTTATTTCGTTGGCCCGATCGAGTCGATATAATAATACTCCAATAATCTCTTCGAGAAATCTTTCTCGGTTTTCCCTTCGAACGTCTCCCCGGGAACGTCAACAAGCGACCGCGACCGTTGCGAACGTTCACGACCAACCGGGACCCGCCCCTCCCTGGGCTTCAACACCACTTCTCTGCTTTCTCAAAACGTTCTTCGACAACTTCTACCAGCATGAAGTTCCTAATAGCAAAGCCCCTCGCCGTGCTGGCGTCGGTGGCCGCCCTCGCCCTCCCGGCCCTCGCCGAGCCGATTCTGCAGTCCAACTCCCTGAACAGCTGCCAAGAAGAGTCTCTCTTCCAAGCCAGCTTGTTCAATGTCAAGTTCACGCCGAACAACAATACCGCCAATGTTGACATCGTCGCCGTCTCGTCCATTCAGGGTAGCGTCATCTTCGACGTGATGATTTCAGCGTATGGATTCGAGATTACAAGGCAAAAGGTCGACCCATGCGACGCTGGCCTGGCCGGTTTGTGCCCCATGACGGCCGGAAAGATTCCACTCAACTTCAACATTCCGGTCGGCGACTCCGCCGTCAAGCAGATTCCCTCGATTGCCTACACTTTCCCAGATCTGGATGCCACTGTCAAGGTGTTCATCAACATGACGGACGGGCCCAACGCAGGCAAGAGCGTCGCCTGTGTCTCGGCAGATATCTCGAACGGAAAGACGGTTGACCTGATTGGCGTCAAGTGGGCCACCGCCATCGTTGCCATACTAGCCCTGACCGCATCTGCCATGATTTCAGGCCTTGGACACTACAACGCCGCGTCTCACGTTGCCGCCAACGCGCTCTCCCTCTTTGGGTACTTCCAGGGCCAGGCCATGCTTGGAATGACAGGCGTGCCTCTACCGCCTATTGTTATGTCCTGGACGCAGGATTTCCAGTGGAGCATGGGAATCATTAGGGTTGGTTTCATGCAGGATATCTTCACCTGGTACCAACGAGCCACTGGAGGCACACCCGCCCACATCTTCGACTCTCTCACCACGGTCTCTGTTCAGGTCCAGAAGCGCAAGCGTTCTCTGGATGTCATATCTGCTGGCCTGGGATTGTCAAAGCGCGCCCTCGCTATGATGCCACGCTCCATCACCGCTCCGGCGTCGGCCATCATGAAGCGCAACAACATCCAGCTCAGCAACGGCAGCTACCTTGTCTATGGAATTCAGCGTGTGGCGTTCCGTGCCTATATTGAGTCGACCAACATTTTCATGACCGGTCTCACTTTCTTCTGTATCATGGTAGTTTTTGTCACCATTTGCGTTGCTGCGTTCAAGGGGGGCCTCGAGCTGGCGGTCAAGAAGGGCTGGATGAAGAGCGACAATTTCCTGGAGTTCCGCAACGGCTGGTTCACCGTTCTGAAGGGCATCCTCTTCCGCATGACTCTTATCGGATTTCCTCAGCTTTGCGTCCTTTGCTTGTGGGAGTTTACCCAGAAAGACTCGGCCGCTGAAGTCGTTCTGGCCGTTTTCTTCCTTTTCGGCATGATCATCACCCTTGGCTGGGCTGCCTCGAAAGTCATCAGGATTGCGCGTCGCTCCGTTGCTATGCACAGGAACCCGGCCTACATCCTCTTTTCGGATCCCCAGGCGTTGAACAAGTGGGGTTTCCTTTACGTCCAGTTCCGCGCATCGGCCTACTACTTCATCATCCCAACGCTTGGCTACATCCTCATCAAGTCCATGTTTGTGGCTTTCGGTCAGCACACTCCTAACGCTCAGGCCGTGGGTTTCATTATAGTTGAAGCTGCTGCTCTGATCGGCGCCAGTGTCCTTCGCCCGTGGATGGACAAGAAGACCAACGCGTTCAACATTGCCATTTGCGCCATCAACTTCCTGAACTCGATCTTCCTCCTCATCTTCACCGAGGTCTTCAACCAGCCCCCTCTCGTTACCGGCGTCGTTGGCCTCGCCCTGTGGGTTATCAACGCCGCGTTTTCGCTCGTCTTGCTGCTGATGCTCATCGTCACTACGACTATTGTTTTCTTCCGCGAGAACCCCGACGGTCGCTACACCTACATGGCGGACGACCGAACCTCGTTCATGAAGTCGCAGACGCACCTCACGACGACGACGGAGTTGGAGGCTCTTGGAGCAACTGCGCGTGGTGACAAGGCTGGCGGCTACAAGCCTGGGTTGGATTTGGATGACGATGCCGAGTCCATCAGTTCAGACACACTTCGCCGCCAAGCCGTGCCGGCTGCCCACCCCGCTGGTTATGGCAAGCCTCCGGGATCACCCGCCGATCCCGCGGCGCCTCTCTTCCCGGTGGACCGTAGCCCGCCACGGTACAACAATGAGAAGGCTCGCTACACAGACCGATCACCCAGTCCCTACCAGGCGGGTGCGAACTTGACCCCGCAGTTCCGACAGCAAAACAACTCTAGCCCATCAGGGTTCAGGTCACAGAACAATGCTAGGTAAGAGAACCGAGTGAGAACTGGATCCTTTGATAGTCAGCTGACAGTTTCTAGCCCTTGGCAACGCGGTGCCGGTTACGAACATTAAATGTGACGTCCCATAAAGATACCATGCAATGGCTTGTCTATACCCTTGCATCTCATCATTTCATATGCGGGCATGGTGTTATCTGTCTTTCCACGGGTTTCTTTCGTCAAAACAATCTCGACCATTGGCAATTTGGTTGGCACAGCATCACTGCCTTGAGCACTTGGGGCGGAACCAGTCCAGCGGCATAAAGTGGCGAGGTTGGAATACCCAGGCGCCAGTCTGTTTATCGTGTCGCCATCGTGTTGGATACACGTAAGGTTATCCAGCATTTCGATGGTTGCACTTTTTTTTGTTTTTCATTTTGTGTCAGGTCAGGCATGACAAGGCGTTGAGGGGTTGGAAAAGGCGCCCTGGGAAACAATGGGCCCTTTGCGTCGCTAGGGTTTTACGGATGCCGCATATCAAATGGGCATTGAGGCTTATTAGTATCATCATCATTGGGTCACCAGAGGAAGCATTGAGCGAGGCGATCAACCAAAACATGAACATACGTTGTGTTCCTCCTTTGTATATAGGGCCGTGTTGGGTGATTGGGTCGAGGATGCAGGATGACGGCAGCTGGACTGACTGGGAGTCAGGTGTATTCTGGCCGTCCTTTTATTTTGTTTGGGGAGATGACGGGCTCTGGGTTGATAATACATCCAGATTTTTACATTACGTTCGTGTTTGGATGAGTGTCTTGTGTGTTGATGTCTGTTTGTTGAGGAGGCCGTTAGGATGGCAGTGAGAGGGGTAGGGAAACGCTGGCTACCTACGGGATGGATACTTCAACGATGGGTCTGTCAGGCAGATACTCGATGTGGTATTCGGACACTTCACCTATAGTTGACGGTCATCGTCTATCTGGCTCCCAGTTGGGTACGGTTGGTTCAGACAACAAGACGAATCGATGTGTCGGTATGGGATCAAACAATGTCTAGCCACTTCATCATTGACTTGCGTATCCGAGCATATGTCTGTTGCGAAATTCCCTTCCCTGAGCTCGAAGGTGGTAACATACCCTACCAGACTAGGCTCTGTTGAAGGTTTTCGCTGATGGATGTGCACCTACGTAGCTATCGAGACATCTAATCTTCTGCAGTGTCAGCACGCCCTTTTCATTCCCACATGTGTCTTCCCCCCTAGGCGTGTGGGAGTCAGGTCTTCGTTCGGAGCTTCATACAATTCAACGCCCTCGTTGACTTCCTGACGGACATGATGAGGTGGCTCATGAATTGATCATAACGCTTATACCTAGCTATGCAGGTTCTAGTCAATTCCAGTTTGCTTCCGGGCGAGAGATCAGTCGGTTGGATCTCATCTTCATAAGGTATAACGGTATTCCCTTGATGTATCAACACGAGCTCGTGAAAACGGCGAACCTTCAGAGAACCATACGGGTTTGCCAAAACACAATCTAGCGGAAAACACGTCGTCGAGCCACCCTTCGCTCAACAGAGGGATGTATGTCTATTCCCACTGTGCTGGTTACGGGTTGTTGCTTGGGAGGCAGGCAGCAGTGTTGCAAGTCAGCATGGTGTCGCTTTTCTCAGGCAACAGCGCCCTGCTATACACTCCTTACGGACATAGCAGCTGTATGCTCTCACTACGGGCACTCTAAGTTCCAGCGGGCTGACCCTGACTTCCGTCTAACAGGTGGAGGTTTGTATGCATCCAGCCTGAGCGGGTGCCCCCTGGGATTCCTGATGAACCCTCGGTCTACTACCGCTCCATGGATTCACCATAAATGATGTTGGCGACACTTGTGCACCAACTGCAGCAGGTGGGCATAGATCAAGGCATCGTCACAGAAGCCCATCGCTGTGTTGTTTCCCTCACGAAACGGGTGCTGAGTATCATCAAGTCAAGCCCTACCGATACGCGCTGAAGATCAGGTTGAGTCCTACAACGTGCCAACTTGACAGCGTCATGTTGGTGATCTGACCACATACTCTCCTGGTTATCCACAGGGTACTACTGGCGTCTGTGACGCGGGTTGTCAGGCCAGGCGGCCTCAAGCCGGGCTGAAGGGAGTTGGCTGTATCTGTGAGGCGCTGGGGTTTGGTTCGTGGGCTGGCGGGAGGCGTATGTGCATCACTCTGAAGCCATGTTTTGGAGAGCATCGACTGTGGACTTGAGGGTCGTGGATACGATGAAAAAAAGGTACACGGTCAATCGTACGAGAGGGGCTTGCGTTGCGTTCCCGGATGCCTCGGGTAAGCGATCAACAGTCGTATTCGATCCCTCGATCTACAGTGCTGGACTCTGGATCATGTATCTGATGCAGGGGAGGTTGGCAAATGCATTTTGCGGTACGCTGCAGCTGTCTAGTGTGTTGCTTGGGATATTGCTGGCAGGCAGGAAATCTCAACTCAGGCGGCTACTGGAAGCACGCCGAGCATTGTCCTGGGAAAGATCAGCTTTCTCTGCGGTCGAGCTGAGCGAGGCCCACTGAGAAGGCCACCAGCTGCTGATCAATGTGTTGTTTCGCCCTTGTCGACCCTTTCGACTACCAGTGGGAAGGGCATGAAGCTGAGCTGCTGGACTAGGGAGGTCCCGAAGACCGGGCCGTGTGGTTCGTCAACTCGGCCCGGAGGATTCGACCTTGGTCTCCATTGGCTGGCGGAGCTGCGATTCCGATGCCCTGGAGCCGAGAGCACCCGTGCCGCAGAGCCTTGGTGAGCACCGAGTGGCTTCGACGATCAACAGCGAAAGAAATGAAACGCGCTTCTCAAAGTTCCAGATGCCGAGCAGCTGAATCGGGTCGAATAGGATCTGGGGATCCGAGCCCACCAAGGAGTGTCATCCATGCTCCCTCATGGAAGAGCTTGGCTCGCATGGACGGACGCTCGCTGCTTGTGCGGTTTTTGACGGCTAATTCCGTGGACAGCGAGGCCGCACGTGTGTCCTCCTTTGGGCGCGTGGCCTCGGCGATGCCGTTGAGAATCTGGGTTGCAACCTCGGGACCATCACCTGGTTCCCTCCCGTCCTCTTCTTCGTCCCCTTTTTGTTCGAAACCATTCGCGGCCCACTGTGTTTTCTTTGCTTGACATCTTGCACTGGGTGGTTCCGCGAAAATGAGGCCCATCTCGTGTTCCCCAATCATGCTGCACGGCGCTCCCGCACATGTTCTGATGCCACACCCTCATGAAGGGACGCGTCGGCCAATCGCGAGCCTCGGCGAGAACGGGCGAAGATGGAGGGGCATCTGCCTTCCGGATACGTATCGGTGCCTTGCTGGGCGCCCGAGGAGTCTGGAGGACAGTGGGAGTTCGTTGTCCTGCAGAGGTGGGGTTGCCGAAAGTCCATGGCTCCAATTCCCGAAACCTGAAGCCAGACCGTTTCAGCAACCCGGCCTGCAGGGAGCAGAGGTCCTGGGAAATTGCTCGAAAAACGATAGTGACAATATGCGACCAACACAGTGCCATAATAAGGCCAGGTTGAGAATCGCAAAGTGCCATTCCCCCGCCCTGGCGGATTGTGAAGTCTGGTTCCAAGAGGTGAGATGATGAGATTGCGGAACCAAACGGCCAAACGAAAACCCAAAACAAAGAGAGCAAACTTCGGAGGGCAGAGGTGAGTCTGGGAAACCATGTCCAAATCCGGGGATGGCAGGCGCGAGGTCCTCGATTGAACCAGTGTGACTGGTCACTTGACGCCACTGACACATCGACCGCGACTGCCCACTGTGCTCTTGCCTGCCGCGACCTGCCGCAACAGGACTCGCATCATAAATGGGCGTCTCGAAAATGCGCCGACAATTTCCATCCGAAGACCGGCAAAACAAGCAGTTGCCTCTTTGTTTTGACTCTCGAGTCCTGACGTGGTCCCGACAGTCTGGCAGGTGAACGGCACAGAGTCTTGGGCTGGGTCGCTTGAGACGCGGCAAGGAGATACCTCGGTGGTTTTGTGCTCAGGAGATAGTGCCTGTGCCGCGTCCATTTGCTGGCCGTCGTTGCATTGGGATCTCGGCACAATGCACGATCGAGTCCTGACTCCCGACTCTACACTAGGATCCTTGGAGCTAAACACGGTACGCAGGGCGGTGTAAGGCTATACCTGTAATTTATAATACCAGTATAAAACTCAGCGCGTATTTGACGAAACAATCTGCGACGGTTTTTGATGAGCGCGCTCGGCGACGTTGAGTCAAAAGCGGAAGCTGGCTGCTGACTTCCTTGCTTACAGGTGTCGCAGAAAACAAAGTCCCGATGCTGTGGTTCGCTCCTGGGGCGGATCTCTGGCTGATCACGAGTCACCACCCACTCACCAGACAACCTGGGGCAGGGCACCAGGGAAAGCACGAAATGCGATTGTCGGATGCAACTCTTCGATTCACAACACATCCAGAGCGGTGGAGCGGGGATGATGGAATCGCCAGGGGCCGAGCGGTCGGGTTCTGAAGCACTTGGGCAGCGGCTGTTCGCTAGCGTGCAGTCTGGAAAGCGCCAGCATCACCACGGACCACTGCGTGGTACGTCAGCCTGACTTCAAAACAATCAGGATTTGACGCTGAGATGAGTGCTGCTGGAAGCCTTTATTGCTGTGTCATGCGATAGGTTATAGCGGCGTCGTGTTGGTTCCTCTTGCGCCGCACGAGGAGGTGGTCGAGGCAAAATCCTGTCCTACGCACGACCCCTGTGCTCGGTGCAGACCCGACGAGATGGGATGTTGCACAGTGTATCAGAGGGCCCATCCGGCACTGTACCGCACAGCATCAGGCGACTGCCATTGGGCGACACCACCCCGGAGGTCGCAGCTTCAATGGTCCGAAGCCAAGCGGAGCCACACAAAGGTCTGTCGCCAAGGGAAATGTGGGCGACCCAAGCCAGGCCAGGCTCGGAAGCGGCGTCCTGACTGGTCAGCGTGCCTGCCGAAGAGCCAGAGAGGTGGCGCCCTGAAATGGGGCCCTGCACGGGTCGCCTGCCAGGTCGGAGCTCTGCTCCTCCAGAGCGGGGAGTGGTGGAGGCCACACCCAACACGCTGGAACAGAAGCTTCGCTCCGCCGCGCTGGAGAATTCCACAAACTGTCGTCCACACTTGCTTCGCTGTCAACCATACCTTTTCTCCATGGCGTCGCACTTGTCAAACCAGGCAGCATTCTAGCGGCCTTCGTATGCTTTGTAGTGTAGCGCAGAGGTAAGCGCTGCTGTCGGCCGACCAGCAGATCAGGCGCCGGGAGTGCATACCAGCGCGGTAGTGGGCGCGAGGAAGGGACGTTGTGAACGACAAACGCTCTCCGAGGGCCTGGGTCGTGTTCCAATGCCCCAATCTCGAAGGGGGGGTGGCTCTGCCGCTCACCCACACCGTCCGGGATGTCGCAAGACAGTGCGAAGGAGCACCCTAAGGACCGGCCAATCATGCTGGCCGACCCCAGTTCCCAGCAACCAAGGGGCTGTCGCTGTGCTCCTTCCAGTTGCCCAATCCCGCCCGTCGGGAGGTTTTTGGGTTCGTTCGCAAATGCAACAAGCGGAGCGCAGGACACAGATTTGCAGAGCGCAGCACGACGCATTCAATCCCCAAGGGTGGTTCCTCGGTGCCGGGTCCCTCTGGAAGTCTCACTGGGAGCCTGGGCCGCCAGCTCCCGTCCAAGCAGCACGCAGCAAAAACCAAGACGTAAGGGTGCGTAGGGAGCTCCTTCCTCCCTTGTTGACCGCGTTGAACCTGCATTGCAGCTGCCCACCCAACCGTGCCAACCTTATCCTTGGGGGGCTTGATCTCCGTTTTAATTCTTCTCATCCCCGTCGCCCTCGGAACCTCTCTGCTGCTCGCTCTTGGGCACTTTCCCGTCACGTCACCGTCACCGTCAGGGTCACCGGCACCACATATCACCACTTTGCCTCGTGTTTCCCAGGACGCGGCGTCAGACCCGACTCACCGCCAGCACAGACCGGGAACGGTCCTTGTCACCCGACCAGCAATTGGCCTCGGTCCCGTCACTCGCCGAGTCCTGTCGTGCAAGACGATCACGTCTTTGGTCGTCGAGCAAAGGTTTTGGCCTGGCCTCCGTCACCGCGAAAAAGTATCAACCCAATGTCTCGATAAACTGCCGGGCGCGCCTCGTCAACCCGCTTCAGTCCAGCTGAGCCCGAGCCGCACGGCTCCTTCGCTCCCGCCGCGACTGTCTTCGGCGGCTGCCGCTAGGCCTGGCCCAGCGTCCGTCCTGAGATGCCGGGCCACTTTGCCGACGGGACGCCGGTCAACACCGTTGTGGGAGCTACCGACCACGGCCGAATGCTCCTGGATGAGAGTCCGGAACCGCAACCGCAGCCGCAACCGAGGCGGCTGTTGTCACCTCAGATGACGCAGCAACATATGCGCGCACCACGACAGCGGCCGTCACAAGCATCATCGCAGCCATTGACAGTAGCATCGCCAGCGCCGCGCCGCGGATCTCGGTTGGTACCGTTCATGGCCGGCGTTGAGACGCTGGTGCGGAAGCTGAGCAGGCAAAGACTGCAATCGCCGGAAGTATCCCCAAGCACGGATGGCCACGAACCGCAGCCAGCATCACCAAGTGCCCCCTCGCCCAGCATCACACAGACTTTGACTCCCTCGCCCTCGCCGTCGCCCGGAATATCTCGGCCTGAAAGGCATCTGCCAGGGTCACCACCCGACGTTCTTCATATTGGCATCGACCTGCAATCCGTTCCTCCAGTCATTCCGAGAGCACAGGACCTAGCTGGTAAACGGTACCCTTCGATCGACGTCTACCCGAAGAGTGCACGCCCAGTAGTCATTGAAGGACCCATCCTCGAACCCGACCCCGACTGCGACTCGATGGACATTTCGTACCACAACACCCACACATACCCGCTCATGCTCAACACAGTTCCCGCTTACATTGAGCCGGCCGGCGAAGAGATAGCCGTCGACCAGGACTACCTCAACGGGTCCAAAACCGTTGAGGACCAGGCAGCGTTGATTGAGCGCTTTCGTGCTCGGAGGCGTGCTGGTACTCCAAGCGGCTCTGGCCGCAGGATGGTCGACGGCATTCCGCTGCGGTATCGATTATCCTCTGAGGCGGCCCTCCGCTGCCAAAACCTGGTGCTCAGCAAACCCAGAATGCGAAAGAGGAAGAAGCCGAGCGAACGCAGGAATAGCGTAGCGCCATCCGAGACGGCGACTGTCAACTCGACCACATCCTCGATGTCCATATCCATACCGGCTGGATCTACGGTTTCCCGACCTCTCATGGATGCGCAATTATGATTTGATATTTCCGAGAGCTTTGCGTTTTAGGTTGATCAATTTGCTGGATTGGGAAAGGTAACACGTGGTGGAAACATATTTATACCCAGGGACCCACGAGCTCGTTTTGGTTTCTTTTGTTGGAGTTTCTTTTTTTCCTTTTTTTTTTTTTTTTTCAACGGATCAACAAATGGCGAAACTTTAGCGGGGTGTTCAACGGGAGTTTTGAGGTGACTCAGGCCCACTTTCTTCTGTTGCATGCATATTGGAGGAGTTTGGGATCCCTTTTCGGACCCGGAGCACATTTTGGGGGAACGGGATACATCGCATCATCAGTCGGGATTACACAACAAGGGGTTTAGAAAAGGGTACGCTGGGGAGCTTTGGGTGACCTCACTGGTCCTTTGCTTATTATTGTCATTATTATTCATACATGCTAGGGATGGGAGCGGGATTGCGAATATGGTTGTTAGGATAGCAGGAGCTGGAGAAGGAAATCGATCACCACTTTTTGGGCGTGGGAGCGTGCTCCCCGCAAGAAACCTCTACGATATCTCGTTCCCGTCGTTTGCTAGTGGTCAGCTCCCTGAATAGTAACAGGCCAGGTTGGCACGAACAAACCAGGGAGGCCCCAAGGTGAGCGACAGCCCCTGACACCCACCCCTCCTGCTCGGATGGCTCTCATGACTTACACATGACAGAATTCGGTCTCTTTCATCCCGGCTACACACATAATCGTCTTTGGAGAACAAACAACGAGGCAATTGCTATTGTACCGTGCTAAGCCAGCCAAATAACAACATCTCAGCACGAGGGGGGAGGGGGGTAACTCCACATTCCAGTCGTCAACACACGGCTTTGTGTTGAGGACAGGATCTCCACCCCATCAACAGCTGTCGCCACAAAGGGCGGGAGCTGGTTTCTTTATCTTCATTCTGGGGGATCGTCGGAGCTTCTCGCAATCTGAGGTTAGCACGGCGCCCGGCGCGAATGATGTAGGTGGGTGTGGAATGGGTCGTGATGGCCACGCATTCCGAGTCTGGATCGGGACCTGCATCGCGGCTGTACAAATGTCTCGCATACCCCCCCCCCTCCCCGATGGTTGTCCCTGCTGACCTGGAGCCTTCATTCCAATCGTTGCTGGGGCATGCCTGAACGGTTTGTTGACTGTCTGGGTTTCTGTTAAGCCTTCTTCTTGTTTCCTACGGCCCGCTGCCATGGACCTCTGCGATGTCCGCACAAAGCTCGAGGACGTCAACAACTGCATTATCCCACAGTATCGCTGCGCTACGGCGGCCCAGGCAGCCAGCACGAGGACGAGGTCGACTCAAGTCAACATCAGCATCGACGCTGGCACCAGCATCAACATTGACATTCTGAACCAGCTTCAGCTTCAACTTCAACACCGGCCCAGCATTCACGGGATGGCGGCCTTCTCCAGCAGCGAGTTCTCGCTCATTGACAACAAAGACGCGGGAGGCGGATTTCTTTGGCAGGACCCGCACGACGAGGCAGCACCGGCCGACTTCTTTGACGAATTTGTGGTTCTGGATGGCGCCGATTCGTCAACAAGCAACGCGGAAGGATCGGAGAGGGGTGCACATGGAGGAGGAGGGGGCGAGCTTGGGCGCCAGAGGGCCACAGGGGCTGCTGTCACGCCACCGGTGGTGTCCGAGATGGTCATGGTCCAGCAACAGCGCCAGATGCGCGGGACGCCCCTGGCAGATGCCCATCATCTCGACATGATTGACATGGGCGGACTGCCGCCGAACTACCACGATGGTCCCGGAAAGGGGTCCATCTCAGACTCGGAGCTTCTCAAACTCGAGGGCTTGACCATGCGCTCGCCTCGCGCGCAGATGGGTCCTATCTCGTCGTCTGTACCCCCTTCCCCTACCCGGGGTACGAGCTCGCGCAAGACAGGCCGGCTCGGAGCGCTCTACGTCAAGGCCCGCGACAAGATGGCGACAATGCACGGGAAGGTGAGGCCACAGCTTCCACAGCTCTCGACAGCGAAGATGGAGCCGGCGAAGCGGCGGGCGCCTTCGAGGTCGCAGTTCCCTGTATCACCACCGCTCAGCAGTGCAGTGCTGGATGGTATGCCGCCGAGCTCGATGTCCAATGGGATGTCCAATGGGCTACACCCAGGTTCAATCCCAGACCTTCCCAGGAGCTCAGGCATCGAACTCAACAGCGCGACCCTTACCGACATCTTCGGGCCGGACATCACACCGCTCCACACGCCTCTTGTCAACGGTCTCTCAGGGGCCACCAACGGAGATCACCCGGCCTTCTGGCCCTTCACAGACCCAAGCACCTTCACCTCGTCCAGCACCGACTCCTTCTGGGTCGAACCAAGCGACACGATGGATATCGACGACCCCAACTTCTTCACCACCTTCTCCCAAAACAACAACAACAGGAGCGACTTTGACCTCCCCATGCGTCGCCCGCCGCAACACACCTCGGGCCTCATGATCCACATGCCACAACCACGCGGCCCAGCCTCCGCCGTGCTGCACCCCTCGCACCAGATCGCCATGGCCCACCCGCAGACCAGCGCCCCAGCCCACTTCCACTACCCCCCTCCACCTCCTCTCCCAAACAACAACTCCTCCCGCCGCAACCCCGACGTCTCCCCCCGGCGCCACAAACCCCGCGCTCCGTCCTCCGGCGCCCGCCACCACCACCACCATGGCCAATACCCAGCCACCTCCCCCCGCAAGCCCACCCGCTCTACCTCCTCCTCCGGCTCCATGCCCCCCTCTCCCTCTCCCGGCCCCGCCCCCTGGGGCCTCCACCGCCGCAGCGCCTCCATGCAGATCCTCCGTCCCCCCGACGGCCATCCCGACCTTACCCACCAGACGCAGCAGCAATCCGCCCTGCGCAAGCGCAAATCCTGGACCACCTCTCGCCGCGTCTCCGACTCCACCTCTACCTCCAACTCCCCGCGCAAAACCCTCACCACCCGCCGCGCCTCCTCCTCCAACCTCCGCTCCGCAGACCCCTCCCCAAACCTTGGTAACAGTGGCGGGGGCGGCTTCGTGAACTTCACGCCCGAAGATCACAAGGTCCTCATGAGAGGCGTGGCGCCCAGCGGAAGCAGCAAGACCAAGGCGCGGCGGGATCGCGAGGCGCAGGAGCAGAAGCGGAAGTTGGGGGAGGCGGTTAGGCTGGCGGTGCAGGCTGCGGGAGGGGACGTGTCGAAGTTGGAGGAGGAGGGGATTGTGTTGGGGGTGTTGGAGGAGGGTGGGACAGGGGGAGGAGGAGGGAGTGGAGGGAGTGGAGGGAATGGAGGGAATGGGGTGAGGGGGTGTATGGTTGGGGAGGGGGAGAGGGGGGGTAGGAGGAAGGGGAGGGGGGTGAGGAGGGTTAGTTTTGGGTAGGGGTGTTTTGCTGTTTGTTTGTTGTGTTGGATTTGGTGGATTTGGTCTTCAGGGGAAAGGAGGTGCTGGGGAAAGGAGGTGAGAGGAGGTGAAAGGAGGTGGCGAGGGTGGTGAGATGGTGAGATGGAGAGGGAGAGGGAGATGGTGGGATGAGGCTGGTGTGTTGAGGTTGGCGTGTAGTGATACTGGAGGGAAGAGTGGCGGATCCAAAAGAAGGAAAGGACGTAATGCGGAGTAATGGACGGAAGGCGTTTGGTATTGCTTATTCCTTCGCTCGTTAACCACCCGGTTGTGTTAGTATTCCGTGTATCAGTTACGTACAGTACGGATTAGCTTGAGTGTGAACCAGGAGTTTTGCTTGTTCGAATTTGACTTCGACGTGAGTCGTGAATAATTTTATTTCTAAATCTGTTGATACATTTCTACAGATATTATACAGCGTAGTCTTCCTGTTCGTCTCGCAGGAGGAGGAAGACACGTTGATGAAGAGACCACGGGGTCTTTCACCTTCGGCCGACTCGACAAACGCTCTCTTGCCTTTCACCACCCAAGGCAATTCGCTATGCATCTCGCGGCGCGCTGTCGCTACTAGGTCGTGGTCATACCTCCGGGTACCCAGCACGAACGACATCACCTCCAATAGACACCTCATGGTGGCGGCCGTCCGGATTAATCGGCAACACCTTGCCGAGGTCGCGCCGTGGCTTCCTCTTTCCAATAGGCACCTCGTGCAATCTCGGCCTGACAGTTTCGCGAACGAGATCCTTCTTCTTCGTCCAGGCCACGTCGCGGTCGGTATAGGACAAAGAGATCTCTTCGACCGTTTCCTGGAGCTGCTGGAACTCGGTCGATGCATCTGGCGGCTGCTCGCCCTCGCCCAGCGACAGCTCCCTTCGCCGTTCCATCATTTTCTGCATCAGCTCCAGTGCCTCGTCTCGGTGGACGAGATACTGGAAGGCCCTGAGCGTGAAGTCGTCTGGCTTGAGACCAGCCTCCTCTGCGCGCTGCATGGCTGATGCTGTGTCTTGGGTTGATTGCGCGCGCGCGTAGCCGGCGATGAGGGTGTTCCAGGTGACGCGGTTGGGCTCGATTCCGTGCTGGCGCATGACTGTCAGCAGGCGCTCGCCTTGGTCGAGCTGCTTATTGTGCATCAGAGCGTTGAGGAGGATGGACCAGGTGTGGACGCTTGGGGCGGGGTGTCCGTTGGTGGCTGGGGCTGGGGTGGCGGCTTGGTCCGGCTGGCTCGCCTTGGAGTGTTTGGGTTGGGTGTCCTTGAGCATGTCGTTGACGACGTCGAGGGCCACCCGCAACATGCCGGGCCACCTCCCGAGATAGCGGATGACATTGTCGTGCACGGCCGTCGTGTTTTGGGCGATCTGAGTGGCCTCCGTGTCGCCGTTTTCGATCATTCGCCGGAATGCTGCGTAGAAGGAGACAACGGGGTACACGCTGGCATGTGATCTCAGAAACCCGCTGAGCATGATGACGAGCGTTTCGATCGTTGGCTCCATCGGCGCCTTGAGTTCGAGTCCTTCAACGGCTTCTAGAAGCCCCAATACCTTGGCGCGCCACGGACCCTGCGTCAACGAGGCCATCCTCGGGTCTTGGGCTTCATGCAGCATCTTGTCCAGGTTGTGCATGGGCAACAGCCGCTGCAGCGGCTCCAGGTTGAAGAACTTCGCGTACATCTGAAGCATCGGCTGGAAAGCTGGGATAACACGCATTCCCCAGGGCCCGAGTGCATGGCCCTGCTCGATGTTTACACTGTAGATGTAATGGATGGCGTGAATGACGTCGTTCCAGATGACTGGATCCCTACACTGGTGGGTCTCCGCCATCTCGCGGACGAGCTCGCCCATGACCCTGAAGTTTTCGGCAACCTTGCAGCCATTGATGAGAACGGAGTACAGATGCAGGTCGGGTGTTATGCCGTGGTCTCGAGCCATACTGAGCACCTGCAGCGCGTTCTCCAGCTCGTGGGCCAGACACAGGTTTCGAATGATCGTCGTGAAGGTGATGAGGTTCGGTTGCATCCCCAGAGCAACCAGCTCTTCTAAAATGTACGCACGTAGCTCGCTCAGGTCCGTGTTTTTGGCATCCTCTTTCGGGAACGCCAACAGGGACGTGCAGGCTGCCATGACGGGTGTTGATTTGAGGTCGATGGCAAATCGTGTGTTGTGTTGGATATCCTCCTCCACAAGATCCCGGAAGATCTCCAGAGCTTGCTTTTTGTAGCTGGCTATCTTTGCGATTCTCCCAATCCACTGGAGTTTCGTCAAGGGGTCGACCCTGTGCTTGTGGGTATGGAGCTCGACATACAGATCCAACAACTCGTTAGGGTCTGCGATCAAACTCAACGTATAAAGCGTATGTTGCGCGAAACTGACGTAGCCAGGGGTAGTCTCACGGAGGAGGCGGAGGACTGAACGAATGAGTACGCCACCGTACTCAGTAGCCCCGGTACTGTATTCAGCTGCCGCGGTGCCGTCCTCGGTTGTCCCGTTCTCGACAAGGAGGTGGTACCGCTTCGTCAAAAAGCTCACAATATCCCTGACGGCGTAGAAAGGCGCAATGCCTTCCTCAAATGTGGCTTCAAGCACCTCGTGAGCTCTCTCCGGCACCAAATCTAGTGCATATGCCATGAGATGTGGCCAGGTCTCTCTGCGGCGATGGACACTCTTTCTTTGCCATCTTTCCCTCATGCTATCAACGGTAGCATCCCCTCCTTGCAGTAGATACCTCAAAGCACCACCCCCAGAGTCGGCTGGTATGGCGGGACCGTCGGTGGTGGATGCGGCCTTGGTGCGTAATTGATGTTTCCAGGCCCGGCCGAACTCCCGTTTCCAGATGCGGAACCGGCGAGACGCCCTCGTCAGTTCTTCTGGGCTGCTCTCAACAACTAAGCGAGAGAATTGTTTGGAACGCTCGTTTGGTCGTTGGCCCGACCGCGTCGGCGGTCTCCTTGCCGTCGGCGGCGCCTCAAGCGCAACGTCTGAGAGATCCCACGCTTCAGGGGCGGATGGTGCTGATGGTGCTCTAGATGGTACTCTAGACGGCGGTGGTGGTGCAGCTGTTTTGGAAAGGCGTAGACTTTGACCGATGTGGTGCTCAGGGGGAGCTGGGACGTCCCAATCCTTGATGACCTGGCGCGAGTTGGGCGAAATTTTGCGGAACATGTAGGGTTTCCTCTTTGCAAGAAGCGTAGGAAAATAGAAGTTAAGTTTCTTGGTTATTGCTTTTGGAGCTGGCGCGTTGCTCCCCCAGTCTTTCTTCGGCAATATTATTCGTCGCTTTCTGAATACCCGTGGCCGCGATGTTGTTTCGGGCGAGGATTGCTGTGGTGTTTTCGTGCGAACAACATAGGGGGTGCGCTCCTCGGGGACGGCAGGCGACTCTATAGCGAGGGGGGGTTTCTGGGTTATTACTTTCGGAGCTCGCTCGTCGTCATCCCAGCCCTTCTTCGGTCGTGTTTGGGACGCGGTAAGCCTGGCAAAAGAATCTCTTCTCAACGGCGGTGGTTTTTCGGGTGGTTCTTTCGGAGGGACTTTCTTGTCGATCTTGTCGAAGAAGAGGTCCCAGACATCGTCTTCGTTCCAAGGATCGGGATCTGGCGGTTTTGTCGCAAGCATCCTCGACGGTCGCAACGGGAGCCGAAGCGCCGCCTCACGCTGCCGAATCGCGGCAAGGCAGGGCCGGCATATGAATCCGGCGCGCTGCATCGTGAGGGCGGCTCCTCTGTCGAGGGGGGGAGGGTGGGCGTGAATCCCGACGTCGTCTTGAAGCGAGCGTCTTGTCACGAACGGAATCCACCGCAGTCGCGGTTGAAAATTCCTTATCGATAACACCACACCAACCGTCAAGCCCAGCCCTTGGCTCCCGCAACCAAGCCTGCCGGGGTTCTTTGCATCCAACCTTCAAAACAACGGCAAACACCTTACAACTAGACCGAACCCAATCAAAACCACACAATGTCCTCCCACGCAACCCTCAGCGCGGCCGCCGACGACCGCAAAGCCCGCCTCGCCAAGCTCAAGTCCCTCAAGCGCAAACAGCCCAGCGGCCCCGACCAAGAAGACGATGGCGAAGCCCCCCCCACCCACGACCACAACACCCACGAAGCAACATCTGCCCCCAGCCCACCTAGCACCGACGTCGCGCGCATGCACCTCTCAGGGCGCAACTACGACCCCGAAACCCGCGGACCGAAGCTCGGCTTCGAGGCGCCCCCGACGCTCGCGCTCGCGAAACCAACACTAGAAGAGCAGGCGGAGGACCTCGAGGAGGAGTCGCGGCGGCAGGCGGCGCTGGATGCGCAGGACGACAAGGGCATTGACCTGTTTAAGTTGCAGCCCAAGAAGCCCAATTGGGATTTGAAGCGGGAGCTCAACCAGAAGCTCGAGGTGCTGAACGTGCGGACGGACAATGCAATTGCCCGCATGGTGCGGGAGCGGCTGACGGCGAAGAAGGCGGCCGCAGGGGCAGCGGGGGGTGGCGCCGGCGGTGGGGCGGCGGATGGAGAAGGGTCTGGCGATGGCGGCTTATTGGAGGGAGCAGCTTTCGTGGAAGGTATGAGGCTACGAGAGAAGGAAGAGGAGGAGGAAGCCAGGAGAGAACGGGAAGCAGAAGACGAGGATCTGGCGTGAAGACCGATCGATACAACTGCTACTGGACAACAGCACAAGACAGGATAGTCTGTTGAATTTGGCTTCGGGGCGGGACGGGAGAGTGCGCTGTTCTTAAGTATGCCATTGATACCCATGACCCTAACTATCTACCAGAGTTCATTGCCTGTGTTAGGGCTAACCTTTTGCTGTAAGGACTCAGACTGCGCTCGCGTGGCGGTGACGTCCGACGTTGCTGGGGTTTCTGCGGACTCCTCTCATCTAAACGGCTATGGTCTTCCCAGTCACGGTACTATCTACCAGAGTTCATCGCCTGTGTTAGGGCTAATCGTTTGCTGAAAGGACTCAGACTGCGCTCGCGTGGAGGTGACGGCCGACGCTGCTGGGGTCGTTGCGGGGCGCTTCTCTCATCTCGACGACTATGATCCTCCCGGTCACGGTATTGGCCAGCACCAACCTCCCGTCTAGCTGGAGGGCGCGGAGGCGATTGCGACCTAGAATAGTCCCGCCTTGCTTGGGTCGGTTTCCCATGGCCTCGGTCAGAGTATGAGTCCCCTCGTGCGGGGCGCGGCGGCGGCGAGCGTCTCTGTGGCGAATCTCTGGAGTCTCTGCTAGAGTAACCCCTGTCTGGACTTTCCGAAGGACGGTTCGAGTATCGACCCCTAGAGTCGAAAGAGCCGCGACGTCCTGGTGCTGGCAAAGGCGACTCATCTCGCGACTCGCGAGGGGCCGCCATTTGCGGTGACCTAGAATCCCGTCGCCGTGCTGGCCGGTCCCGAGCTGGAGAGGGTGAGCGTGTTGAGATAGTCGATACAGAGTCAGATGAATAAGATCTTCTCCGCCTTGGTGACACTTCAGGACCGGAAGCTTCTTCTGCATCGTCTTCCAGATCCCTCTTCCTGGCCCTCTCGGCCTCTCTCTTGGCTAGCACTTCGTCGGCTACCCCTTGCCTGTTTCTGCGTTAGGCATGGCTCAGAATCATCGTGGCGTAGGGAATAAAATGCTCACTTCTTCTGGAGGGTATCTGGTGTCGCATTGGTGAGCTTTGGTTGCAACTTGGGGTTGAACAGCTGCTGAGTGCGGGACGGTCTGGGGACATAAGGCCGCTCCTGAGGCGCAGCTTTGCACTCAAACGAGTAGTGGCGTACTGAGGATGTCAGCGAACCTGAATGCGGATTGGACAGGGGCGAAACTTATCTCTCTTTAGACACTTCTGGCATTGGACCGATGCCGGTGTGCTCTTGGAAGGGCCGCCGCGTCCGCGACCGGAGAACATTGCTGCGGCGAGGGTGGTAGTGGTGGTAGTGGTGGTGGATGGATAACGGGGGAAGGGCGTCGATGGTTGTTTGTCAGCCACATCAGGCCAAACAAGTAGTCGGTAGATGCAGCCTGAGCCCAAGCAGGACGATTATGTGACGAGGAGCCGCCAGTTGTATAACGTGGTGAAGGCCTGGACGTCTGTGTACAACCCGAACAGCCAATTATAGAAATGCGTGCTGGATAACGCTGGCGCAGATAAGAGCAAACAAGGAAACCGCCTCTGGTCTCGCAGCAGCGACGAGGGAGAGTTCGAGGTGCTCCAGTTCGCCCAGATTCAGGCAGATAGGTATTGATCGAGACGATGTGAGGTACCTGCTACTCGGGACTCGGGGCTTGTATCTCAGCTTGTGTGGAAATCGCAAACGGGTTTCGCGACAATAGGTACCTCGCCCGGGCGTTTTCTGTTGGAGCTCTGCCTGGCTGTTCCTGTCTTCTGTCTGTGCCACAGGGGGTGTGTTGATTGTAAACTGAGCCCAGATGGGTTCCACACTGGCTTTCGTGCTTAGTGGTCTATCACACGTGATGGCCGGATGCCTGAATGCCTGAATGCACAGGTGGGAGAGGAACCCAACAAGGCCCCCAACGATCGCAGGAGGTTTTGGGCGGCGCTAGCCAGCGGCCCAAGACTCGAGAGGGACGAATGCGAGACGGCCGTCGACGCCTGTCAGAAAATCCCCTAAAAAGAGACGGTGTTGTCTAAAAGATGGCTGATGTTGGTTTGGCTTTTTCTGCGAACTCAAATCCTGCTCTTGTCTCAAGCTCCTCGGGTGTCCTGCATGTCTCTCAACTTAAAGACAAATATTCGCCTTTTTGGGGCTGCTGTCCAACGGAATCGTTGACTGGTCGGTCTTGGCGTTGGCCTGAGGAAGCCAACAGTCGCAAGGCAAAACCGGCACCGGCGACCCTTTCGGAATTGGTTACCTTGGCTTGGCTGCAAGAAAGCCTCCTCATCAGACTCCCCTCGTGCAACCGCATTTGATCTTTTTTCTATCCCACCCGCCCATCCACAAACCCGCTTCCTCAATTGTTGCAGCCTCGCCCAGACACAAAGGGCGCCCAAGCATCTGGGACCGTGGCGGCTGGCGACCACCAGATTTGCGGTACCGTGCACCAGCTCGACCATCGACCATCGACCATCGCGGCCGGAGGACGGCGATAGGAGAGACATCTATCCATCCATCGCGGAGACCCGTCCCACCAGTCTACGAACCATGATCACCGGCACTATTCCCTCGCTCCGGATCGCTCTCCTCCGCTTTGTTTCTTGATTTTCGCTGCCGCGAAGAACATTTTCGCCTGAGGCCCAGCAACCATTTGACTTTCCCCGCCAGCGCATTCCCTCCCCATCGACTTCCAGCGTCCACTGCGATTCTATCCCCCAGCAAGGTTGCGCCTGATCGGGCACCCTAGTTTCCGCCATGGCCACTATGCCTACCATGGCGAAAGAAGTCAAGAAGCTTTCTTTTGCGAAGGTGCGTTATTCCGGAGCTCTGCGCTTGACTGATCGAGTATCGTCGGAACTGACCTCCTCGTCTCTGCAGGTCGCTGCGGCATCGGCAACTAAGGATTCGACATCTGTTGCTGCCATCGCCAGAACACCTGCGCCCTCTGCCTCTCGAGACAAACGGGAAAATTCCAAGGTGGTCCCCACTGCTCCGGCCGTCGTCCCCGAAGGAGCATTCCTTGGGGCTCGCATCTCGGCAGCTGTCGAGGATGCCTCTCGCGCAGCACTCGGATTTTCCCCGTCCGCTCAGATGTCTGGGGCCGAGGAAATTTCGGGATTGAAAGATCTGAAGTTGGAGACAAGAACGCCGAACTTGGTTGTCAATGGTTCTTCTAGTATTGCGGACCGAGCGGCAAATGCGGCTGCTAACAGCCACACGCCTTCCGACGACAACTCTCAAAAAGCCGATTCTAGCTCCGATCTAGGGACGAAGCCTCCCAGTATGGATGGCAAGAGCATCACGTCGGGTACTACTTTCGCCTTGGACGAGAAGGAGTCGCTACGCCCAGATGATAGCGCGAGCGTGAAGGCTGCTGCGGAAGATGATGATGCATTCTCCGTCCGAGGATCCTATATTGCCGGCTCCCGCATGGGATCTGACATTGCCGCGCGTTTTCAGCGGATCCAGTTGGGAGACATGCCACTACGGCCCATTCCCGTCGCGAATGTGCTACCAGGACATCATGGTCCAGGCATCGCTACACCGCCCAGCGGTGGCTCTGAGAAGCAACCTGTGACGGATTCGAAAAGTGCAGTACCGGATGCTGTGTCTGCCATGTCTGTGAGTGCATTCATGAGCCAGAATCCCGACGACAAGTTGTTGGAAGCGATGCAGTCTCCCAAAGACCGGTTGTTTCTGCTGAGGTTGGAGCAACAAGTTATCGAATTTGTTCAGGACTCCAAGTACGTTATTCTTTCTCTGGCCCTGCATGACAAGCAGAGTTCCTAATTGTTGCACACAGGGAGCCTTTCATGGATTTACCTCCAAGCAACTCCTTTTGCAGGATGCTCACCCACAAGCTTGCCGATTACTACCACATGACACATTCATTCGAGGCAGTGGCCGGCGCAGTGCGGATCTACAGGACTCCTTTTTGCAGAATTCCGCCCTCCCTCTCCACTGTCTCAGTGGGTGTATCTGCGAGCAGCTCTCCAGCGCCCGCGGTGATGCCCCGGAAGATTATGCAACGAGGGAAAAATGGGGATGGCGCAACAGGTAGTGCAGGTGCCTCCAAGCCAGGTTCAGAAGATGGAAGTGACTCGAAGGACAAGGGCGCGATTCCAAAGGAGAAGTATGACACACTGACTGACCCTTGGTCTGACCACACAACATGCGGCTAACCTTGTCTCTCTTGTAGGCTTACCAGGGAGGAGCGCGAAGAGCGGTACAATAAGGCTCGACAACGAATCTTTGGCGCCGACAAAGGGGAAAGCTCAACACCAGGTTTGGAGCCCTTCTGGAGAACTGCTTTACAAGTGACTGACCAGTGCGAATAGAGGGTGAGGATCCAAACGGCGTCTCTCGCGCTAGCTCTGTCTCGACCAAAGACAGGTCAAATGTCGGAAAGAAGAAGACAAACAAGCAACGGCGCGATGATTCAGAGAGCTTCGACTCACGATCGCAATATGTAGTCTGGTGTGGGCCCCAACAGCCTACCTGGGCGCCTGCCGGACCACAATTCTATCCCCCAAACGCGGCCCCATACAGTGGGCAGTATCAACAGACTTATCAAGCTGCTGCCATTCCGCCCGCGTTCCCCCCAAACCAGCCGTTTCAACAATACGGGCCTCAGTATCCCGGAATGACAACGGTGAGTCTCTCACTGGATTTGAATCTGCAGAAGACCCAAAGCTGACTGAATCATAGTATCCCGCACCGTCTGCACCCCAGCCTGTCCCACCCCAGCCGCAGCGCTATCAGCAGCATCCTAACCCCCTGATGCCTGCGCCTTACACCACACCAGTGCCCAATGGACTTCCCCAGCTGCCAAACGGAATGCCCCCAGCATCGAACGGAATGCCTCAGCAGGCCTGGCAGCAGCAACCCATCCAGCAACAACAACCAATGCAACAACCGATTGCGCAGCCCATGCCCCAGCCAATGCAGCAGCCGTTGCAACAGCAGCAGTTCAATCAAATCTCGTACCCGCCATCCCGAACGAGCCCGAACCCTAGCGGAATACCGTATGCTTATGGGCAGTTGCCTGCTAATGCCAACCCCAACGATCCCAAAAGCCAACACCCTATTCCGGGCAGCTATACTCGACAGCCTTTCAACCCAAAGAGTCAGACATTTGTCCCCGCCAACGGCATCGTTCCAATGCAGCCACCGAACCCGTACGGAACCTCGAGCCCTCTTCATGGCAGTCCGCAGTTCAATTCGCCCCACATGAGCTACAGCGGCTTCCAGCAGCCTTTGCCGCAGCCGGTGTATCCCGGGGCGGGAGCTTACGGCATGGCTAGGCAGGGTTCGAATAATTCCATGACGCAGTACCACCCTGTGCAGCAGCCGCTGGGGCCCTCCCACGCACTGCAACACATGGCACCCAACAGTTCTCCTCACATCCCCACCAAGTCGATCGGGCCTCCAGGCGCCGTCCAGACGTTTAGTCACCTTCCGAACTACGGGAATCCTGCGACACTACCGCAGAAACCTACTTAACGGCTTTGAGCATCCAGCGGGGTCATGGCGAATGGATACACACGGACATGAGGCGCAACGGATTGGGGGCATTCATTGGGGCGTTCTGGGAGTAGGCATGTGGGCAGGCATGTTGGCGTAATGTGGCCGGGTGTCATACCCTTATCCGCTTTGGGGCACACAACATTGCTGGAGCTTGGGGACGGACGAGGTTTTGGCAGATCGGGACTAATGCAGATATTACCTTTACCACGAACCGCCATGACCAAACTCAGTTCACTTTATAGATGTGCAGATTAGAGTTAAAGGAGAGGGAAATAAAGCCCGTTTCTACAGACATATTCACAGAATTTCACCTGGGCCATTGGACGCTTTGCAGCAGCTGACTCTCGCTTGATATGATCCTGTTCATTTCGCCATCTCGTTCTAAGCCCGTTACCCTTGAACGCCGTGTAAAACTTTTGGCCCCGCCTTCCTGGGTCCTTCCCATCTTGCTTGGCACGAACCGACCTTCTGCTCGTTCCTACTCAAGAAAGTGGCTGCCGGACTATGCTGCAGGCAGATGGGTGGTGACTCCGCAAGAGTAGAAACAAAAAAGGGAGAATGTACGAGAAAAATATGACCTCAAGAGAGGCATGCTGCTCGCTCGCTCGCTCGCATTGCATTCGCATACAGGAGGTCTGCTTTCCACCTTCTCTCTTTCCTCTCTTTCAGTGGACGGCACTTCGGCTTCAGAAAAAAAAAGAAAACGAACAAATGGTATTGGTGGGTGGTTTGTTTGTTTGTTTCTCTTTTTTTTTTTTGGTCTTTGGTTTTCTCTCTCTTTTATAATTAGTCGGCATTTTCCCTGGGCTCCCTCGGCTCGCGAGGTTGGCCGCCACCTCTCCCGCCTCGGCCTCCACCTCGGCCTCTGCCGCCACGGCCGCCGCGACCTTCCTGCTTGCCGCCTTCCTCGCCGTCCTTGGCCTTGTCGCCACCCTCCTTGTGGTCGCCGATGAGCTGGGCAGTGGCCAGGCGCTGGGCGAGGTCGATTTGGGTACGGATCGAGTTGGCGAGGTACGATACCATGAGGACGTCCTGGATGTGGTTGTTGAAGTCGTGCTCGATGGCGGTGCTGTCGACCTTGGGGGTCAGGGAGAGGTTGTTCATGAGATACTGGCCGAGGGCGTGGTTGCCATCGCGCTCCTCGTCGAGGACCTCGGAGACGTAGCTGCCGACGCGCTCAAGCAGGTCGGAGACGGTCTCGAGGGACTGGGAGAGTCCCTCGATGTCGGAGACGATGGGCGCGGAGCGGGTCTCGCCAGCGGCAGCGGCGGCGACGGAACCGAGGGCGGCGCGCTCGGCGTCGGAGAAGAGGAGCTTGTGGGGAACCTCGATGAAGAGGCAAGACTCGGCGGCGCGCTCGGCGTTGACAGCGACGGGGGCGGAGATGTACGTCTTGGTCTCGATGGCGGTGCCGGCGTCGGTGCTGATGGTCAGGTGGACGGCCGGGTGGGGGAACGTGCCCGTGTCGGGGGAGGCGAAGAAGTTCTGGATGAGGGCGGAGAAGGAGTTGAGCTCGTGCGAGGTCGTGTACCAGCCGAGGAGGGTCTCGCGGGGCGACGCCTTCAGCGTGAGGGCGAGCATGTTCTTCTGGTACTCGACGTCCACCTCGACCTGATCCTCGTTCTCCGTGTGCGGGATGGCGAAGCAGCTGCGCACCTCGACCTCGGCGCCATCCTCGCTGCGGACGCCGACGAGGGCACCAATAACGCGCGTTGATTGCGTATCGCGGATGTCGCGGCGGACGGCATGGTCAAGGATGGAGAAGACAGCCTGTGGTGAAGAAGCCATTCATGTCAGCGCGGGACGAGGGAGGGATGGAGTGGCAGGGGGAATGAATGGATGGGTCCATGATAGCAGAGACGAAGGTGACAGAGGCCAGAGGCCAGATGCCAGATGCCAGGGTTAGGAAGGCCGTACCTGAGGTTGGATATTGACGGTGAGCGGGGCAGAGCTCGCGCTGAAGCCGAGGACGGCGGGCGCAAGCGGCCTCGAGAGGTGGACGAAATGCTCTTGCTCGACAGCCATGATTGCGGGGAAGGAGGGGAATTGGGATTGTGCTGTCGTGTCTTCCCGGGGCGTTGGGCGGCAGAGGGAGAAGAAAAATCCAGGAGATTTTCGTGCCTGGTGGAGGTGCGCTGGGAGGTTGGATCAGCGGATAGTGGCACCTGGAAAAACCCGTCACGGTTCTTTCACAAAGCAGTCCAGTCGTCGGCTCTCTTTCTCCCCGTGGAGTATTTTTGGTTTTGCTGGATGCGGGACGTCGTTGTGCGCGCTAAGATAAGAGCCGATAAGAGCCACGCACGAGGCTATGGTGGGGCAGGATTGTGGCTTGCTGGGCAAGGCTGAAGAATTTCAACTTTTTTTCCGCGATTGAACTGCCCCTCCAGATTTCCGGGAGATCGACATCGTTGGGGTCTCGACACACATACTAATGATATGGCACCACCAGGACGTGGAACCGCTCGTGGGGGCCCTCGCGGCGCATTCAGGGGTCCGCGAGGACGGGGAGGGAGAGGAGGCAGAGGAGGAGGAGGCGGAGGCAGAGGCGGAACCAGAGGTCGCGGCCGGGGTCGAGGGAGAGCCAGAGCTTCCACCATCCAGCCTCGCAGCTCCAAATTCGATGCCGCCCGTCTTGAGGACAGCGAGGAGTATGCTAATTGCCCCTTTTTGCCCTAGAAAAAGAAAATTCGCTGACTAGAGCAGGGACTCGGAGGATGACGCGCGCCAGTACGGGGACGACTCTGGCGACGAGTCGGACGAGATTGTGGATTCGGACGAAGAGGACGAAGACGAGGGCCAAGCCGCATCATCTGGACAGCCCTACCTCAGCTTGATGAAGAGCCTGGCAGAAAGCGCCCCTCACAAAGCAAAGCGCAGGAAGCTCGCCCATGATCCGTCCGAGGACAAGTATATCCAACCCCCCGCGCTCGAGCCCACAGCTGAGGACACCGCCATGGGAGATGCTGAGGATGGAGAGAAAAAGGTGCCCAAGGATGTGGACGCAGTGGACGAGCCAGAAGAGGACCCCATGGACGCCCCGCCAGAGGACATGTTGGACGACGATGACGAGGTCGACGCTGAGGATCCCTTCGAAACACACTTTGCTGAGCCAAAAGAAGAAGTACTGGCGCCAAAATTGAAAGCAATTCAGGATGGAAAATGGAGGACAGAGCGGACGGCGCTCAAAACGACAAGGGTGCTTTTTAATGTGCCTGATGCAGGACAATCGGAAAACCAAACCCCTCCCAAACCGATATCCGGAATCTCCGAGCTCAACCTGAAGAACAAGTTGAAGGAGTCCATGGAACAGAAGCACGCCAAGTTCGGCGCCGTGGAGCAGACAATAGCGCCTTACATCTTCAACTACCAAGATCTCCTCTACTGCAACCGCACAGTGTCCGGAGCCCCGAGCGTCAGGAGGATGGCTTGCCTCCACGCCCTCAACCACGTCTTCAAGACACGCGATAAGGTTATCAAGAACAACAACAAGCTCGCCAGGGACAAGAGCAACGAGGACCTTGAGCTTAGGGACCAGGGTTTCACACGACCAAAGGTGTTGATGATCCTTCCTACCAGACAGTCCTGCGTCAAGATGGTGGAGATGATCTGCGCTATCACCGAGCCAGAGCAGCAGGAGAACCGAAAACGTTTCGATGACTCGTACGTCGAAAAGATGACCAAGTTCTCGGATGACAAGCCAGAGGACTTCCAGGACCTCTTCGCTGGAAACGACGATGACATGTTCCGGTTGGGGTTGAAGTTCACGCGAAAGACGATCAAGTACTTCTCGCAGTTTTACAATTCGGACATCATCTTCGGCAGCCCGCTTGGTCTTCGCATGGCCATCGGCTCTGAGGAGGAAAAGAAGATGGACTTTGACTTTTTGAGCTCAATCGAACTGGTCATTGTCGATCAAGCAGATGCGCTTCTGATGCAAAACTGGGAGCACGTCGAGTATGTCTTTGAGCATCTCAATATCCAGCCGAAGGAGTCCCATGGCTGCGATTTCAGTCGAGTCAGGAGTTGGTACCTGGACGACCAGGCGAAGCATTTCCGCCAGACCCTCATTTTCAGCGCCTTCAATACCCCTGAGCTGTCCAACCTCTTCAGAACGCACTGCAGCAACTGGGAGGGCAAAGCGCGGTTGCAGGAGGCATACCCAGGTCTTATCCAGCACTTGGGCGTCAAGGCCCGCCAGACGTTCAGTCGGTTCGACGCGGCATCAGTTGTTGATGACCCGGAGGCTCGATTCGAGTACTTCACGAAGGCCATTCTGCCATCCCTCACAAAACGCCCAAAGGATGTCAGCGGCGTTTTGATCTTCATCCCGTCGTATCTCGACTTCGTCAGAGTGCGCAACTACTTTGCTAATAACCCGGCCGCCGAGAATGTCACGTTCGGCACAATTTCCGAGTATGCCGATGTGCCAGAGGCATCCCGGGCGCGCTCTCACTTTCTCAACGGCCGGCATCGCGTGCTGCTCTACACGGAGCGCGCCCACCATTTCCGACGATACCAAATCAAGGGCGTCAAGAAGGTTATCATGTACAGCCTCCCTGATAACCCCCTCTTCTACCAAGAAATTGCCGGAGGTTACCTTCAGAAGAGCGAGCAATCACTGCTGCTCGAGCCCGGCCAGGGGCAGGTTAAAGTCATGTTTTCACGCTATGACGTGATGAAGCTGGAGAAGATTGTTGGCAGCCAGAGAGTGTCGAAGATGATCTCCGAGCAAGGCGATACATTTGACTTTCTGTGAAGTTTGAAGCATGTAGATGATAAAATAGATAATTTTTCTTTCTCCCTTTCCCGACAAGATGCAAAATACCATCAAAAATGCAGCAAGGGGATACCGCCCCCTTTTCCAAACTCCTGGATGGATACATAGCAGCAGTGCGTGCTCCCATCTTTCCCCATACTATACACGTTTCTTCTCTCTCTCGCCATGTACATAATAAGTATACAATAAACTACCCCCTCACACACCCCCAACGACCGCCCCGATTACTTGCTCTCCACCGCCGCGCTGTTACTCGTGCCTAGCTTTAGCGACCCGACCTTGGCAATCATGTCCTCCAGCTGCTTCTGCCCGTCCTTCCGGAACCGTATCACCTTCTCCACGTTCTTGAGCGTCACGTCCGTGTGCGGCTTCCCGAGCTCGCGGTCCCGCGCTACAGCCGCGGCCGTCATGGCGAAGCGCATGTCCTTGGGCCCGTCGACGAGCTCCAGGATGGCCGAGGGCGCTTGCGAGTACTTGTCCTTGGGCTCGGTGCGCAGCACGCGCGTGTACCCGCCGGCGCGGAGGGCGTACCGGTCTTTGAGCTCGCCGAAGAGTTTGGGGAGGAGGGCTTCGGGTGTCTGTGAGGGGGGTAAAGTTAGAACGAAAGGGGTGGTGGGGGAGGAAGGGGTTGGGTATGGGTATGGGTATGGGTATGTGTGTGGGAAACGTACGAAGAGAATTCCCTGGGCGCTTCGTCGCGCGGTCTCGTTGTCCCGCTTGGCGAGGGTTATGAGCTTCTCAGCCATGCGCTGCGCTTCCTTGGCCTTGTGCCATGTCGTGTGGATGGATTCGTACTTGATGAGGGACGTGACCAGGTTGCGGAGCAGCGCTTGTCGGTGCGCGGAGTTCCGGCCGAGATGGCGGTACTTGGTGAGACCGCCGGCCATTTTTTTTTTTTGGGGGGGGGGGGGGGGGGGGGGGCGTCTGAGGATTATCTAGCGGCGGGCTGGCGAGGGTTGTCGTCGACGGGAACGCGCTGGTTTGGCTGGCTGGCTGGCGATGTCGTCGGCAACACGGCCAAATTTTTGTTCCTGGCAGCTGCTGGGCTGCGGCAGGTCCCGATTGCCAAGGATGGCGGCCCCACATTGGGACCCCGGCCACGACCAAGCTTTCCGCGGTCGAGCTGGTCAACCTCCGCTACGTCACTTGCTGAGCACTTGCGATCGCGGTTTGTTTGTCCTTTTCAAGCAATGCTCAGCTAGCAGGACGCAATTCCAACTCTCACGCTTGCCAATTGACTTGATCCCGCCCTCACCACCTCAATTGGCGACCGCGCTGCCCTCCACCACCCCAAATCCCGCAACCGCCTCATCACTTTCATTCACCTCACTCACAATGGGCTTCCTCACCGGCGCCGTACGTCCCCCCTCCCCCCTTCACCCCCGCAATCTAACTAACCCCCTCCCCCTCTCAGACCGGCGGAATCACCCTCACCCTGGGCCTCACCTACCTCGCCCTAACCGCGCACGAACGCACACGCCAATCCCAATCCGACATCCTGCGCTCGCAAACCCGCGTCCTCAATACCCTCTCGCAAGACCCCTCCCTCCCCCGGCGCGCCCCCACCCCAGAGGAAGACGCGCTCTACCCGCCCTCGCGCGCCGAGCTCGCCGCCCGGCACAGGACGCACTTCGTCGAGACCGCCAAGGACAGATGGAACGCCGAGATCGAGGGCGCCGTGCGCTGGGCGCAGAGCAAGGACTGGACGGCCGTGCGGGAGGACGCCGAGGAGAGGCTGCTGGGCGTGGCGAAGCGGGTGGATGTGCACGATGTGAAGGAGGAGGTGAAGAGCCGGGCGAGGGGTGCCGGAGAGAAGGTTGCGGGCGTGGCGGGGCAGGTGAGGCAGGATGTGACGGGGGCGGTGGCGAAGGGGATTGAGGTTGGCAAGGACGTGGTGGGGAGGGCGAAGGCGACGGTGCTGCTGGTGGAGGAGCGGGCGGAGGCGAAGGTGGATGCGAAGTTGCTGCATGTTTCGGAGATTGAGAAGGTGCTGAACCAGCGGTATGAGAGGGATGAGAGCGTGATGAAGAAGTCTGTGAAGGAGGTGTTGGCGGAGCGGTATCAGCCGATTGATGAGAGGGATAACTCGCGGTTAAGGGGGATATGAGTAGTGTTTTTTTCTCTTGTCTTTTGGTTTGTTTTGATGTACCTATTATACCTATGCTAGACCGAGGGGGGTGTATGTGATGAAGGCAAGCCGAACTCCCGCTACCGACTCCTATGCAATGATTCCTAAACTTACAAAGTGGGTTTGACGGTGTGCTGTCATGGGATACAGCACTTTCCTTCTACCCACTTGGAGAACTTGACGACGGGAGCGTCCACGGCCCTCCAAAACACATCCGACACCCAAACCACGGTTGGCACGACCAGGAGACATGCCAGGGCAAAGCCCCAGTAGTATGCCGCCCCTTCAGTGCCCGTGATGCTCCAAACCCACTTCTCGATGGTATAGCCCAGCGTATGCATCACCGGCCCATGCATCAAGTAGATGGCATAGCTGATCCTCCCAAAGTACTGCACCACGGCCGAGTTGAACACGCGCTGCCAGCCCGACGACCTCCCCACCGCCCAGACAAATACCATGGCCCCAAATGCCTGCCAGTGCCGGTGCTTGTTCTCTTCCCACTTCTCCGGAATCGCCTCGGACAGCCACACCCACCCGGGCGTCTCCTCCCCGCCCACATCCGGCTGCGACAGCAAGTACATGCCCACCACACTCACCGCCCCCCACACCGCCCCCATCCCCTTCTTCCCCCTACACCCCCCCGCCGCCTCCCTCTCCGCCAGCACCACCCCGCAGCAAAACAGCATGACCTCCCACCGCGCGCTCAGATACGCAAACACCCCGAGACCCATCACCGCACCCACCCTCACCCCGACCCTCGCCCTCGCCAGCCCCATCAGCACCAAAAACACCACCATCGACGCCCTAAACTCCACGGGGATCGTCCACAAATGCACATCCATCGCCGTGCTGCCGCCGTACTCATCCCAATCCCACACATGCACAAACTTCCACATCGCCCACCCCCAATCCGCAAGCTGCTCCCCCGCCGTGTCGAACCTCTCATAGTGAATCTCCTGAACATTCCTCGCAAACGTCTCATCGTACGCAAACTCCCTATTCCACTCGTACGCGCCAACCCTCAACAACATGACAATCATCAAAGTAGACACCACACACGGCAAAAACAGCCTAATTCCCCTCCGAAAAATCAACGACGACAACGTCGTGCTAAACTCCCCCGCCGACCGCGCGCGAATCAGCCGCAACGGCTTCAGCGAGAGCGCAAAGCCCGAGACCACGAAGAACAAACACACCATCGGCGGGCCGGAGTACAGCAGCCTCACAAACGGCAGCGCCAGGACGTGGTAGTGCCCGTCTTGATACCCATACCCCGGCGCGATGACGAAGCACGTGTACGACAAGTGGCAGATGAACACCACGAGCGCGGCAACCCCGCGGATGCCATCGAGGTACGCGGTAGCGTGGAGTTTCGCCGGGTGGTAGGAAGCGGAGGGGTGCAGGAAGCTCGGGAGGAGGAAGAGGGCTGTGCGGAGGAGGACGGCGCGCAGGCGGCGCGGGAGCGAGGGTGGGAAGCGCGAGGCGAGGTCCGCGCGGCCGGCGTCGGATTCGATGTCGGAGGGGGTTTTCTCGTCGTCGTCGTCCGAGCCGAGGAGGGTGAGGGATTCCTCGTAGGAGAGCGTGTGTGAGGAGTCGGCGTGGCCGTTCATGGTGACGGTGACGGCCAGGCTGCTGTTGGGGATGAGAGTTTGCCTCGTCCGGAGGTGGGATGAGATGAGTCCAACAAACAAACGGGTGAGGAAGTAGAACGATGACGTGCGGAAAACGAGAGTAAATAGTTATTGTTGACCAAGCCAGGGGCAGACTCAACCGCGGCCGGCCGGCGAAGCTAAGCTTACGTTTCTGATCGCGGAGCTAGACCCGTCGTCCGCAACTCGCCATAAAGCCCAAAAGCCGAAATCCAAGAAGAGCGAGAGGAAAGTTCGGAAATCCCAACATCGAAGAGGGGAGAAGCCAAGATGGTTGTTGAGAGCGAGGGACGCAAGAGATGTATTCCCTCTCACCAAGCACGAGAGGCGAACGTCCCAGCCATCTGAACAACGCAGGCACGGGCAGAGTCCGATCCATTTCTCACCACCCGTCTGCGGATCGCTCGGCGAGAGTCCTAATCGTCCCACTAGGGAGTAGTGCGCAGAGAACACTGCGGTCCCTGCATGTGAGCTCTGCAAAGACTCGTCCCACTTGGAGACGAGAGGAATTGATTGCTCCCATCTTTGCCCAAAGAAAACTTGATGGGATGTCGAGATATGGATATGACGGAGCGTCGATGAAGTGCAGCATTCCTCCGGCCGGTACAGTTCTTCCAATACCATGGCATCAACAGTGTCCGTTATTTCCCATCAGTTGCAACGATACCTCCCGTTTCGTCGGACGGAAACCCCTGAAGAACCTACTGATCTCCGTTATTAATAACTCGCCCCTGACCCAACAGCCTGGGAGCCGCGCGGCCAGCACTAGCCAAACCTTGTGAGCACCGGTGTGAAAGCTTATGTAGGTCAATTCCGGCTACTGTATCGTAAAAGTGGTGTTTTGCTCGCTCATCCCATGCTCATCCAAGTCGTTTTGCCTCCATGTTGTCCCTTCTTCTACACCTGTATGTATAGTCAAGGAGATACCCCAACGCCCCAAAACGCCTTCGCCAAGCCCCAACTCCCCAACATCCCTTCTAGTCCGAAAGCCAATCCAAGAACTCGGGGGCGAAATAACTGACAACGATGGTGGCGCCCGCCCGGAGGATGCCCTCGGTGCTCTCAAACGCCATGGCCTTGAGGTCGAACACGCCCGCCTTGGCGCCGGCGTGAATCATGGCGAACTCGCCGCTGACTTGGTATGCCGCAATAGGGAGGTCCTTTCCGAGCTCCTTGGCGTCACTGATAATGTCCAAGTACTGGCCGGCCGGCTTGACCATGATGATGTCGGCGCCCTCGTTGATGTCGCGAACAATGGCGCGGCGCGCCAATCCCCGGCCGCCGGGTGGCAGTTGGTAGCACCTCCTGTCACCAAACGACGGCACAGACCCAGCGGCGTCCCGGAAGGGGCCGTACAGGCATCCCGAGAACTTGGCGGCGTACGACATCAGTGTGACGTTGTGCGCGATACCCTCTTCAATCAGCTTGAGCTTGATGGCGCGGATGCGGCCGTCGTTCATGTCGGAGGGGGCAACGCAGTGGGCGCCGGCGCGGGCGTAGGCGATGGCAACATCCGAGATGCGGTCCACGGAGAGCTGGTTGTTCAGGCTGCCGTCGTCGCGCAGGATGCCGCAGTGGCCGTGGGAGGTATATTCGCACAGGCAGACGTCGGCGCAGATGTAGAGGTGGGGAAATCGTTGGCGCAGGGCGCGGATGGAGCGGATGACGGGCCCTTCCGGGTCGTCGGCGGCGGTGCCGAGGGCGTCCTTTGTTCCAGGTCGGAGAGGGACACCGAAGAGCATGACGGCGCGGAGGCCCTTGTTGACGAGCGGCTCGAGGAATGGGATGGTCTTGTTGAGGCCGCGGCGGTACTGGTTCGGCAGCGAGGGCACCAGCACCTCCTCATCATCCTGGTCCGAGATGAATAGGGGGTAGATGAGCATCGACTGGTCATCCGATGTCAGTAAGAGTCACAAGATGAATGTAGCGTAATGCGCTGCTCACCTTGGTAAGTTGGCGCTCGGCCTGCCACGAGCGGGCAAGAGGATGGCTGTAGCCGCTGTGAAGCTGGCTGGAAATGTCGCCCACGATGCTTACGCTCGTGGCGGCAGTGCTGGTGTAGGACATGGCGCGCGAGATGTGCGAGGTGCGGGAAGCGTGATCGTCCATCGCGGAGGTGATTGTGGAATTCGATGCGTCGCCCCGCCGCCTCGGGGCGTTCGCGTCGCGGAGCGAGAGATCTTGGACGAGGCTTGAAAAAGACATGGTGTAGCGACTGTCAGCGAAAGTTTGTTGCTCGGCGGAGTGTGTGGCGGGGGTTGTTCGATCAACCAGAGAAAGTCAAAATTGTCGGCACCAAACAGTCGGGTTCGCAGCGAACACGGTCGCAAGGATGGACCTGACAGGTGGCTTTTATTTTGTGTCCTGATTTCGAGCTTGAGAAAGAAGGTGTCCCGGCGTGCGGATGTCCGGGAGCATGAGGCGGTCGGCTGGGTATTACGGCGGAAGGGCGTAGGTGCGCATTCGCCTTCGGGATAATAAAAGCGTTGAAGCGGTGTTTCCGACTCTGCCCCTACTTCGCCTCGGCATTCGGAGGGGTCCCTCCTTTCGGACTCGGCACCAATTCGCCAATCAGGTGGCTAGGATTTCAAAAAATTCTGAGCCACCCGCTGACATAATAGCGGGTCAGATGTCAGCGCCCCTCAACAACGCATCTTAACGTCAGGACTCACGCAATACGCCATCAGATACCGACATCTATACGCGAATCATCTCTGTTTCCGGAGCGAGTATTTGTCGAGAAAGTGAAAGTTCTGCACTACGCGCTGTTCCTAGAAGCTCAACTATCGCTATTGAGCGCGTTGAGTTCCATTCCCTGCCGTGTCTCAGATCCTTTGAAGACCTCCTCCAGCTTTCAACCCCTCCATCTTCAAAAGGGGCGCTTAAACGCTAAGGGAGGTCCATGCTGTGTATCTTGGGATCTTGGTCGGGACTTTCCTGCGGTGTGAAATCTGAGCGCGTCTTGGCTCCGGACACTTGCAGCCAGCACAGTTCAAAGCCAGCTGTGGATCACCCAGGTGCACTGCTTCTCTCGGGCGGTGGTAGCAACTCAATGTTCCTTGCATTGATCAGGGTTGATTATTGGTGAACGACTAAAGCTTCGGCTCCCTAGCTGCTCGGCAGGACCAACATGTTTCTTCCTGGTCTTCGTGCTTTCAACGATGCCGAGCTGGCCATGAAGCATTTTTGAGAGATTGAGAGATTGAGAGGTTTTCAAGGGTCTCCGACCACCTGTGTCAGAAATCGAGGGCCGGAGAATCAGCCTCCCACACGATGAGCCAAAACTCCGGTGCCGAAGTGAAGATGGTCTTCCCACGGCCCAAGGAGGCTGGCGATTCCAATATAGCACGAAATCAAATATCGACCCACGGAAGTTAGGACGATGCTTCAGATCTCACCCATATTCGCCAGGCATTACCCAAGATGATGCTCAAACGATGGGAAGAGATGTATCCGCCTCTCCTCCCGTACTTGGACAGACCCAGTGCACACGACGAGAGTATCATGCTCCCAATAGAGAAATTAACCAGCATCAATGAGCAATGGATTGACCTAGATGTGATCCGAAGTTGGCTGAGAGTTTGCAATCAGCACCACGGGGATATATGTCGACAAACCAAGAAGAAGAGATCTGCGTTTCGACCAGCCAAAGGCCCGGACTGGTTGATTGACGTACATGATTGCTGCCTGGTGAGGGCTCGCCCAGGAGCGGAATACTTCGCCCTGAGCTACGTCTGAGGCTCCTTCGATTCGGACTCTGCTTGCACTTTGAAGGAGAATGTCGATTCCTTGCAAAAAGCTAGCGCCCTCCAAGGAGGCAACACTACGATGCCAAAGACAATCCTCCACGCCACTCAGCTGACACGGATACTGGGAGGGAAACATCTTTGGGCAGACCGGTTCTGCATTATTCAGGACGAAGACACAGAGTTGAAGCAGGCACAGCTGAATGCAATGGCGGACATATATGCTGGCGCAGAAGCAGTGATTATTGCAGCCTCTGGCGACGATGCAGAGAGTGGATTAAATGGTATACCGGGTGTTTCAGCGCCGAGAAATCTTGCCAGTTAGTAAATGCCAAGATCCAAAGCCGCTCTACTCCCACAAGACCGCTGACCTCTGTTCCTACTGTCAGGATGCAACGGCATAGGGATAGCTTTCGGTACTCGAACACGCAATCCAGGTACTGGCGCGGTTTCGGATGCAATTCCTTGCGATTTCGTGCACGAAGTCGGCCGACGAGAGCTCATGCATGATCAGGCCAGGAGCATGATGTTGGCAAACAAGAAGTGGTACTGGCGAGGATGGACTTTCCAAGAACAGATGTCTTCATGCCGGAAGATTGTATTCCAAGACGGAACGGTGAACTAGGAATGCATGGGCTCGGCCTGGTTTGAAGTAGAGGGAAAGATCTGCCTCGACAATGCTCACCTTGTCAGAGGTGACGTTGCTCACTTGGAGTGGCGTGAAAGGCTCGAAACTTCCCTTTGGCCAAACCTTTATCGGTTTGCATGGCTTGTCTCTCTTTACAACAGGAGGTATCTTACATATCCCGAAGATGCACTCGATGCATTCGCAGGCGTACTCTCAACCATCGAACACACCTTCGACGGCGGCTTCATCACCGGACTCCCCCAAGCTTTTTTCGACAGCGCTCTTCTATGGCAGCCTTGGCGAAGAGGCGCCACCCGCCGCGTCGCAAAAACACATCACACAGGGCCATGTTTACCCTCCTGGTCTTGGGTTGGTTGGCAGGGAGCTATCGACCCAACAAGCTGGCGCTCTGCCTATGCGTACATGAGACAGAACCCTGAAGAGTATTAAAGACAGAAGCCCAAGCAGCGTCTCTCGAGAGAAGGGCCTCCTATCTGGCAGAAGACATCTTGGAAGACTCAATCCACGGTTGAATGGTTTCGGTTGGACAACACGACGAAAGGGAAATTCTCGGTCCACGTCTCCGGCGGCAGGTATCGTACGAGCTGCCACGATCATTCGATACCCTTGCCGGCTGGGTGGACACGCCATCGATGCCTTGTATTGGGGGAGCCTTTTTTTCGTCACGAATCCGAACGAGAGCAGGAATTCTGGTGTCCTCGGATTACCGTCCGAATCGGTTCTCGAATCACTGGAACAAGAAGAGCAGGAATTCATCGAGCTTCCGAGTGGTTCTGTCCTGAACCAAGAAACCGAGAGGGACAGCTTCGACGAGTAGGAACGACCAGGGTGCCCAAGGCATGATGGAATCTATGAATTCTTCAACGTCATGGCTGTCACCTGGGAGGGTCAGGTGGCATACAGAGAGGCAGTTGGGCGTGTGATGAAGTCTGACTGGCAACGTTTGGCGACGGAGGAGATTGAGGTGACGTTGGGGGGTAATGTCTTGGCTATCTGTAACATGCTGATATGTTCTGTTTTGGAAGCTTCGGTCTCTTTTGATTTCCGTTGATATTTCTTGACCCCGATATCTAACAGCTCGCTTGGCAACATAAGACTTTTCACGAACCCAGCTTTCATTAATGTAGTAAAACTTCAGGCGATTACACATCAAGACCCCCTCGGCCCCCATCATCACACTAAATCGCTGACAGAATGTACATGTGGCTTCTGCGTTTTAAACTGATTCAAAAGGCAAGGATCGACGCCATCTGCCAGCCTGATACTTCACATCAAGAATTTTTGTTGATGGTGAAGCACTTGAGGTTGTTGCTTAGCTCAGCGTTCCCTCCATCGGTTCTGGCGAGGAGCTTGGCGCGCATCGTGGACACCCTTTCATTTTTGTGGCGTCCGAACGGAAGCTCAAAATGGGTTAGGATCATGCACCCCGGGGTAGGCAACAGGAACAACCTTAAGCAGCCGCAAACATCACGGGTGTAGCCGATGATCCGAGTTCGGGAACACTATTCGCTACAGTGACCGTGAAGAGACCCAACATGACAGCTCCTTACCTTGCCCAGAGCTCCAAGTACCTCAGGGAGTGATAGCCCAGCTCAAATAGCATTCGCATTGTATGTAGTCTTGGTATCATGAAAAGACATTGGGTACGAAACCCCATCGCAAACGCTTACCCATTATTACTTCAGATAAATTCCACCGCAACTCCAACGCGCAGATCTCCCCAATCATGTGAAGGCTCAAAAGTAACTCAATGACTAGACCTCTTCCTCCTTACTCGTCTTGGCGACAGTCCCCGGTGCCACGACGTCCTCAATGGTCTCGTCGCTGAACTTGAGATCCTCCTCCACCGACACAGTATCCTTAATATTGAGCCAGATGACCGGGGCGGCGAAGATGAGCGATGCCGCGAGGAGACCCCACTAGATTGGGAGTGTTAGCAACGTGGGGGTTAGGCCGAGGCGTAGCGTTGGGGATTACTCACAGTTGCGCCAAAGATGGAGTTGTAGGAGATCTCCAGGCCATCCAGACGCCAAAACACAGCGGCGCCGGCGGACTGAATGCCCTTGTAGAAACCGGTGAAGTTGGCAGCCTTGCGGCCGGAGTTGCTGAGCGCGCCGATGTACCTGAAGGGGGTTAGGTCAGAGGGGAGGCCCGATGCAGATTGGGGGCCGGATTACTCACCAGTAGATGCACGTCTGCCATGCGGCGTCGTAGAAGGCGTAAAACATGAGAAGGAACATGGGGCCGAGGTACTTGCTGCCGTCTGTCCAGTCAATGCGGACGTATGAGGTTCCCTCGTCGGCCATAACCACCTCACGCGGGGCTTGGTCCTTCTGCCAGGCCCAGCCGCCACCCCAAATGATGAAGGTGAGGGCGACGAGCGAGAGCAGACTGGCCTTGGCGCGGACGGTGCGGCGGGCCTTGCTAAAATCGAGGGCGTAGCCGAAGATGCTGGCGCCGATGATCTGGCTGGTCCAGTACAGGGTGTTGTTGAGGGCGCGGGTGCGGGTGGTGAAATGCGCGCCGTTCATGTTGTTGAGCTGGTAGGTATAGAAGATGTTGGAGGAGAAGAACATGGGGAACAAAAGGACCACCCAGGGGTTTTGGAGGATGGTCTCAACCAAGCCAACAATCTCCGTCCTCCAGCTCGGATTCTTCATCAGGATGACCTTGCTGCCGTCCTTGCGAACCACATTGCCGGCGTTGCAGAGTCCCAGTGCCAAGACGGCGCCGAGCAGCATGAGAACGATGAGGCCGATGTAGGTGCCGTCGGTAACGGGGCCGGCCGTTTGGTGGGCATTCTGGCCGAGCAGGACCAGAGCACCGACCACACCGCCGAGGTTGAAGATCATCCAGAACCACGAGATGTAGCGACCCTTCTCAGCCTCGGGCGGGTAGCTGACCATGATGGTGCCTTGTGCGGTCCAGAGAAGGCCAGCGCACACACCAAGGAAGGCGCCGGCAAAGATGACGAAGCCGTCATTCTTGTTGTGGTTGTAGGACAGGAAGCTGGCGGCGTAGATGGAGTAGCCAAGACCGCCAAACGCCAGGGTCATCCTCACACCGAGCTTGTTGGCGATACTGCCGGAGAAGAAGGCGACGACGGCGAAGGTCGAGTACAGCGCAGTGGAGGCGTTGGTTTGCGCCTTGGGATCGACCTGGCCACCCGCGCCAATGCCGGTGAGGGCGTTGAACATGCCCGGGCAGAGGAAGCAGACGAAGGAGACGAGGAGGAGCTGAGCGGCGGGCGATGCGTACCAGATCTCCTTCTTGCCGATCTTGACGCCCTTGTACATCCATCCGTCGGGCCTGGGAACAGGCGAGTCGGCGGGGACGCTGGGGATCGTCTCGGCCGTGGCCGTCGCCTTGGTGTCGTCGGCCATGTTGTGTGTTGTGCTTGTGACTTGCGAACGACTGCGCAGTTCGCCGAGGGCGGGTGAGGAGGGGTGAGGGGCCGCGAGGTGCTGGGCCGGAGCTTGGCCCGGGAACCTGGAGTGGCAATGGGAAATATATTTGGCGGTGGAGAAAGAGGGCGACGGATCTCGCAGGAGGGGATCAACGGCCGAGCCGATATATGGGGGTTCAATAAAGTAAAGTAAGGTAGTTACCGTGGATGCTTGGATCCCGCACGGCTAAAGTAGGCTCGGGGTGGGCTGCAACGGGATGGGATAGCACGGAAATAAATGGCACCTTGGGTAGGGTAGGGGCCGTGATAGGCAGATGGCATGTCTTCGGACAAGAGAGGAGCCTGGGATGCGAGTCCAATGCAACAGCTCACGTAACAGCAGATTGGGGATTGGGGGCAGCTGCGATCAAGAAAGGACATGTGCTTGTGCGGGCTGTTTGTCGTTCGCTCCTGCTGCTGCTTCTTGGTCTTGGACCGCGATGGGACCAGAGGCTAGCTGCTGAGCGCAAGCTACGTGACAGCTCCGAGTGCAACGACCACCTACCCCCGCCGAGGATGGCCCCCCTCCGAGCTGTCAAGGTAACACAGCGATAGGCGTGGCGCTCACATCCGCACCACACTTCGGATTACATGCCACGAGACAGGGGCTAGGTATGATGGAGACGAGACTGGGGGTGGAGGGCACGCGCGCAAGACCAGGCACTTGCTGGCAAAGGTTCCTTTCAGGTTGTTTGTCCCGGCTTCGCGGACAACAATGTTGCGGTTCTGGCAGCGGCACGAAAGGGAGAGAGGAACAAGAGACACAACGAAAACTCGCCGGAGGAGCCGCGACAAGACGGAGGCCAGAGAGAGATAGAACAAATGGGTCAGAGATGAACGCACCCTGTCTATCAATGCCCATTTATTGCTGATTGCTTATTTCCAACCAGCCGCGGACGGTAGTGGTTTGCCGTATCGCAGGATTATGCCGCTGCCCGGCGTGGTGGTTGGTGCCGCGACCTGGGGCCAATCGACACCGAGAGGCAGAGAGGAGACATGCTGTGTATCCGCCGATAGCTAGGGAGGAATGCGAAGCCTCGCATGGCATTTGGCGATGCAGACACTCGTGGAGCACGCGCCCAGCTCGAGTCGCCCGCACAGAAACTCCATGGGACAGACACCAGAGAAATGTTCAAAAGGGATAAGATCGCGGCGATAAGATGACCGCCCTCGAACAACCGGACCGACTCGGGATGCAAAACCCAACGTCTTTGCTGATTGGCCTTGCCCCTGGGACACGCGAGCCGTCAATTGGATGGCCGCTGGCACCACCGTTTTTTTAGGAAGGAGCGCACTGACGGTGCCAAGGTTCCTTTGGGCAGCCAAGCAACGGAGCTTTGCCCCGCCCTGCATAGTGCGGGCGCGGAGAAAAAGTGGCCACACCCCCGTCGTTTGCCGGCCATGTAACGTTTCTCAAAGTCAACGAGCACGGAATACCAACCACCCATTGGTAGTGTGTTTGCTGGATCGAGCACAGAATCGAGCGCGGGCAGCATTCGTGACATCTGCACTGTCTTGTTGAGAGGCATCCTCGGATTTCAGTTCGCGTTTCCAGATGTTACCAGCCACGACTTTCCGCAAAACGACTCTGGGCGCGAGTCTGGAAGGCTGGTCTCCAGTGCGATATCGACGACAAGTACGAGGTCCCAAAAATCCTTCGACTTCGTGTCAGACGATGCCGCTCTGCGGAATCAGTTGCATCGACACACCCATTCTCGACCGGCCGACTGGACAAGGGCCTACTGTGTAGAGACGTTCCTCGTGCCTTTATCTCAAGATCGGGCGGGGTCACTGAAAGTACAGAATGTCGGCACGTTTCAGTTGAAGACCACGATATTCGTCACCTACCACACTCCAAGCTCGCTACCCACACTCTGGTATCGCACCGTTCAAGTTACCGCCAAGTTATTATCGGCTCGTCCCTGATACTCGTGGCGATTCACAGACGCAGGCAATTTAATTCTCCAAGTGGCTCGAGGGTATGCGGCTCTTCATGTGGGGTGCCCTCTCGACCAGACGCGACTGGACGCGTTTCGTTGCTGTCATGTTACACCAAAGCATCGAGTGCCACCACGAACCCCACATCTGGTAGGTTGCGCAGCAGAACATCGATGCTGGAGGCCGTGACTTGAGACCAATCGGGTCTCCGGTCCATCGAGAGGCGTCTGGCCTCGATATTGTAAGCTTGATCCCGATAATCATTGAAACACATGAAACGATATTTCGCAGTGGCTCCTGTTGCCATCTCTCCTGAGCGGCGAGCAGCAGGCGGCCGGGGGCGACCTGGAATGGGACTGGTGAGGCAAGGGAAGGCGTCGAGTTCGCGGGAGACGTTCTGAGCTCCAGCCTCTAGGACATCCGGGGCTGTGGTCCAGATGCGTATTTCACCCAGCTGCCGTCTCGGGATTGTGGAGTAACGTGAAGATTCGGAGGTCATATATTCCAGTCTGCTCCAGCCTGGAATCGGAGTGGACGGGAGGATGGCAAGATTTGTCGTTTCGTGCTCGCCCCCTGAGTCAGCCAAGCCGCCTTCAGATAACGCTATCTGTTTAGCGCTACGAGATCTTCTGATACAGCCTCCCGGTCCAGCGGAACAGGAGTGAAGCTGCGGCGGCCTCGGCGGCGTCGGAAGCCGAATTTCTCGGCCAGCCCCGTCAATCTTGGCGCACTTTCGGGTGTCGAACTGCCGCTGCGCCGAATACCCGTAGGCCCCCACCGTGGGATTTTTCTCCATGACGTCATGGAGAGCTGCGAGCTATCACGAAAGACAATGCTCAATTGCTTCGTCTCAAGAACGTTAAAGGTCAATTGAGCCACCAGTGTACTAGAACCACACGAGACCCCTGAAAGTGAGAAACATTCTCGTGGGTCGAATCCTGACTGTTGTGGGGGAGGTTCAAAATTGATGGCGATGTTGGTGGGGCCCACAGCTCCGTGCCTGCCGGACCACCCCGCCAAATGCTGGGGACGAGGTCACGAGTGGACGAGCAATGCCTGTCGAAGTTCATGATGCGTTACGACATATTTAAGCAAAGAGAGCGCTTTTTCGCTGACTGAGAGTCCTAATCCACTTTTGGGGTAATTTTTTCTGTCTGCGGTGTTGTCGTTTTCCTCTTTGTTTTCCTCTGTCGTGCGTCGCGCCTGCTGTCGCGACTTGCTGATTGAACTCTCCGCTCTCTCCGTCTCGCGATCGTGTCGTCTTTCGCTGTCTCAAGATGGCGTCGCCAATTGCATCCGCGGCTCTCAAGGCCCGCGTCAAGCGGCCTTCCATGCTGAAGAAGCTGTGCAACCCCGAGGACCTTCTTCACCACTTCCCCAATGGCTCGTACATCGGCTGGTCCGGTTTCACTGGCGTTGGCTATCCCAAGTTCGTCCCACCATTTTTTGGACCTCCCTTGCGTCGACAGCGGAAGAAAAAAATGGTGCTAACTCGTTGCGCACAGGAAGATGCCCGTCTTCCTCGCTGACCACGTCGAGAAGAACAACCTCCAGGGGAAGCTGCGGTACAGCCTCTTCGTTGGCGCGTCTTCGGGCGCCGAGACCGAGAACCGGTGGGCCCAGTTGGACATGATCGAGAGACGGAGTCCCCATCAGGTCGGAAAGGCAATCTCCAAGGGAATCAACGAGGGCCGCATCAAATTCTTCGACAAGCACTTGTCCATGTTCCCCGTCGACCTCGTCTATGTACGGATCCCCCTTGGTGAAGCGCAGGCTGGTCGAAAGAGTGCTGACATGGGCGGTAGGGCTTCTACACCAAGGACAGGCCGTCGAACAAGCTGGATGTCGTCGTCGTGGAGGCTACCGAGATCAAGGAGGATGGCAGCATCGTCCCCGGTGCTTCCGTTGGCGCCACGCCCGAGCTCATCCAACTCGCGGACAAGGTGGGCGCCGTCCCCTGAATTGGCGTCGGCGAATTGGGCTGACGGTTCTAGATCATTATTGAAGTCAACACTTCGATCCCCAACTTCAGCGGTCTCCACGATATCACCATGACAGATCTCCCTCCCAACCGGAAGCCCTACCTTATCATGGGCGTCGAGGATCGCATCGGCCGGACCTCGATCCCCATCGACCCTGAGAAGGTTGTCGGTGTTCTCGAGTCCGACTACGCCGATCAGACCTCTGAGAACACCCCTGCCGATGAGACCTCGCAGCGCATCGCCGGCCACTTGATCGAGTTCCTCGAGCACGAGGTCCGCTTCGGCCGCCTGCCCCCCAGCCTGCTGCCTCTCCAGTCCGGAATCGGCAATATCGCCAACGCCGTCATTGGCGGTCTCGAGCACTCCAACTTCAAGAACCTCAAGGTCTGGACTGAGGTTATCCAGGACACCTTCCTCGACCTCTTCGACTCTGGCCGTCTCGACTTCGCCACTGCGACGTCGGTTCGCTTCTCGCCCATTGGCTTCGAGCGCTTCTACCGCAACTGGGAGTCGTACCACAACAAGCTCCTGCTCCGCTCGCAGCAGGTCAGCAACTCCCCCGAGATCATCCGTCGCCTCGGCGTCATCGGCATGAACACCCCCGTGGAGGTTGACATCTATGCGCACGCCAACTCGACCTGCGTCATGGGCAGCCGCATGCTCAACGGTCTCGGTGGTTCCGCCGATTTCCTCCGCAGCTCCAAGTACAGCATCATGCACACGCCCTCGACCCGTCCTTCCAAGACCGACCCCCACGGTGTCAGCTGCATTGTCCCCATGTGCACCCACGTCGACCAGACCGAGCACGATCTCGACGTCATCGTCACCGAGAACGGTCTCGCCGACGTCCGTGGCCTCAGCCCGCGCGAGCGCGCCCGTGTCATCATTGACAAGTGCGCTCACGATGTCTACAAGCCCATCCTCAAGGCCTACTTCGAGAAGGCCGAGAGCGAGTGCCTGCGCAAGGGCATGGGCCACGAGCCCCACATGCTCTTCAACACCTTCGATATGCACAAGGCTCTCCAGGAGGAGGGCAGCATGGCGAAGGTCAAGTCGTGGTAAGCAAGGTTTTGGAGATAAGGGTTTAGTTCTTGGCTGTACATAGTTTGGATAAGCGGCACGAAGCGATTTGGTTGTGATCTTGAGTACGTCTTCCATTGCGTTCCCCGGGGCGGGATCAGGCGTTGAAGGGTAGGGTCAATGTGATCATATTGCATCCGAATGTGTATTGTTATGAATTATGCTTCTATATGAGATATCCGTTTGGAGTCATGCCAGAACAGCGATGAACAACTCATGTCATCGAGACCCCCCTTTCCCACCCCTCCTCGACGAGAGACCTAGCCGATCGGCTTGTGATCCCCAATGTCGACATAATGTAGCTTTCCCCTCGATCTTCCATCTCCATCTTCACCTGTGGATGTGGCGTCAAGATAACCCCGTTGGACCCAACGTGGCCGAACTCAAACCCCCTTATCAGTCCAGCTGACCGCCACCGGTCCATCTCCAACCATCACCATTATCCCCTCACGCAAGCCACAAAGTCCTCGATCATGGTCACACTGTCTTCGCCGCCGGCAACAAACGTCTTCGATAAACGCCTCATAACCTGCCAACCAATAATGGCATATGTACTTCTGCCCAGAATGGCCAACCTTCTCCACCCTTCCCGGCCCCATGATACCGTTACACTTTCCGATACCGACGACTCTCAGTTTGAAGGCGCCGGTAATGACAAAAGTCTGCTCACGATAAGGGCCAGAAACCCCCCTTTGCCACCGGAACCCCGGTATCAACGAACCCATTTCCGCTGCCCACGAACGGCCGAGAAGTATATATGCTCACGCGGACCTCCCACCCTGACTCTCTCTTCTCCCTCTGCACCGTAACTTCGTTTTCGTCTCGGCCGAGAGCTCACTGCCCTTTCCTTCTCTCCTCTGCTTGCTAGGAACTCTCATCCCCCATCATGAGCGCCGACGCCACCACCCCCGTGGAGGAATCCTTCCCGCAGGACAAGCCCCCGCCCTTCACCTCCATCCCGCTCGCCGACGAGACCGGTCTCTGCGGCGGCAACATCTGCCCCTACCATCTCAACCGCACGCGCAAGTCGCGCTTCCTGCGTGCGCTCCCCGCGGTGCTCCTGTCCGTCGTGCTCTCCGCCATCCTCGGCCTCTCCCTCGCCACCTTCGTCCGGCACGAGCAAGACCAGCACTACTTCGAGCGCTTCGCCCGCCATCAGGCCTACCACGATGAGCACACGGGAGAAGCCCTCAAAGACATCCGCTTCATGGCCTCAAATCTCTGGGAAGACCTTCTTCCGAACTGGATGGAAGTCCCCAACCCGAACGATCCCAAGAAAGTGGTCGTACTGCGAATGGCTCCCAATGCCGCGATGGTGGATCCCCAGGTGCCGATGGTCGTGTCGGAGGACTGGTACAGTGGGCCGCAGAGTGAGAGTCTGAAAGCAGAGAAGAAGACGTTCGAGAGAAAGAAGGCGGCCATGATCGACTGGGACAAGACCTTTGCGCAGCTTTCTGTTCCGACGAAGGGTGAGAAGCAGGGGATTCAGCCGCGGGGCAGCATCGAGGGCGTGATCTCCGCGCCGGTCATCCCTACCAGTCTCGACGATCTCCCTGGCGCCGACGAGCAGAGCTTCGACGTCAAGTTCGGCAGCACCGCCAGTGACAGCGGCAGCGGCAGCGACAGTGACTCTGGCAGCGACAGTGACAGTGACAGTGATAGCGACAGCGATGACGATGACGATATCCTGACCAGGTTCCCTTACCTCCTGTCCCCCACTCCAGCCGACGCACCAGCACTAAAGGAGCCCTTGACCCCCCTCCTCGGCGTGCCGCTGCCCAAGTACCAGAAACCAAGCTCCGAGCCTCACCCAACCCCAGCCTTCGAGGACTCCGACCTCAGCGATTCCGGTTCTGACTCCGACTCCGACTCTGACTCCGACGCTGAGCTCGCACGCCGATACCTCCCGTTTACGATTCCGGGCTTCGAGGACGCGCTAGGGCACGAAGCCCCAACCGACGAGGACGACGAAGAGGCCCTCGTCAAGCGTCAGATCTATGCCCCCCACACCTACCCTAATGAAGGAGGCATGGGGCACCGTCTTGACCCCGTGGTTGCCTCGGAGTCCAAGTCCAACTCGCAGATCGGCAGCGCGTCCAAGAACCTCCCTTCCAACCAGAAGGGCCGCGGCAGCAAGTTCGAGATGGCCCCCGTGCCTATGGACTGGCTCGCTCCCGGCATGATCGACAGGGCCCAGGGACCAAAGCACGGCGCGGATGCGGGTAGGTATGGGAGGGAGTCTTGGAGGCCCAAGGGGGAAGGTGGTGTCCATTGGGGAGACGAGTAAATGAAAGCTTCAGAGGCTGAGGCGGGTCATTGTCTCTGGAGATATTGTCAAGAATGGATGCGATGTGTGCGGGAAAGTCCTTGGCAGTGACATGAGGCGCAGTGGAGTTCTCCGGTTGATCTGCTTCTTGTGTCATAGTTAAAGCCCGCAGGTAATTTTGCTCGGGAACGGTGTTGGCTAGCAAGCCATGTTTCGGGGGGGTTCCGAGGGGGCGGTAGGCGTTTCTGGATATGACGGGATGGTATTTAGCGCTGTCTCCTATTTGGTCTTGATACTCTTGACATGCTCGCGAGATAGCTGAATGCAAGTGACAAGGATGTCCAACCTGGCTCCATCAAGAGCTCCGCCGCCCAAAGGGTTCGAACGGGAACAAGATGCTCACAAGACCTAACACGGCGAGTAGTCCGGCGCAGAGATAAAATGGCGCTGTCGCCCTCGTATCTGCCACAGTTGCGATCACTGCTGACAAGATGCCCATGATCCGATTACAGCCAACAGCTATGCCGTAGCCCGTCGCCCGGTGCGCGCTTGGCAAAATCTCCGGCGTGTACGCGTAAAGGGTGCCCAAGTATACGTTGAAGCTGAAGCCGATGGCACACCCAAATCCCGCGTCCCGAGCTGTTGTCCGCGCCGATGTATACGCAAAGAAGAACGCCGATGTCACCATTGCACCGATCAACATTGTGTATCGCCTCCCGAGCAGCCGTCGATTGCATAAATAACCTGCGAGAAACGGCCCGAAGATCGAACTGAGGTTGATGACGGCGTAGTTGCGCCATTTCTCGTCCGGGGTTACCTCCTGGTTTGCGCCTCGTGCCTCGAGATATGTAGGTAAGAACACGTAAAAAAGGGGGTAAGCGAGACCCGCCAATGCCCACGAGAGGCAAAGAAGGGAAGTCGACAGGGCCATTACTCTGGTCGAAAAGAGGCCTCGTAGATGGACAGATGATTCCGCTAGCGAGAATCGGTTGTTGCTGTGTGCGCCTGTCACCACGCCCAGGTTGATCAGCTTGGCGGCCGTGATGCGGCAAGGGCGGTTGTACTTGGACGCCATGGACTGGAGCGTCTTCGCGACCTCGGTGTCCTCTCTAAGGGCGATGAGATACTTCGGAGTTTCAATGAGACGGATGATGGTCACTCGAAGCACCGACATGACAAGGACAATGGTCCCGCTCGTAAACATGACATATCGCCAACCCATGTTGTTGACCCTCGTGCAAGTGTCGACAGAGTCCTTGCCGTCGGTTGCGCAGTTCCATTTTTCCGGGACTGGGGGGCAATTAGTTCTCCATACAACAACAGTCGTCGGCGCGCTCACCAAGAAAGCCCCATGCGATGAACCCGGCCATAGACTGTCCTAATCCCCACCACCCAGCGAGGAACGTCAGTACCCATTGCCACTTGCTGGGTAGATACTCCAGGAACACTGTCGTGTCCAGGATGAGATTTCCTCCGGCCCCGAACCCTATTACGAAGACGAGTACACCCAGGGATGCCCAATTTGGCATGCCCCCAGCAATCAATGTGGCGATGGAGCAGAATAAAAGTGACATGTTGAAGGCGTAGCGCCGCCCAACGATATCTGCGCCAAAACCCCAGAACAAGGAGCCACACAGCATGCCAGTATAGACCGCGACTGTGAGGCCATTCTCGTAGCCTTCTTTGCCGAACTCGACAAATGCTGCGGATGCAATAACAGACTGGAGAAGTAGGACGAGGGAGTCGACGGCGTAGCTGCAAAGCCCGTGTCAGATGGTACGGAATGTCTCGACTGGCACTCGCTCACCCGAAACCGTTCAAAAAGAACAACTTCGTATGGTAGGGCGTCCAGCCGATTTGGTCAATGGCCTGAGGAAGGGTTTCAGTCAGCGAGGTATGATCGCAACGGCTGCGGCACCAGCATGGCTCACATCGTTGACCACATGCATCTTCCGTGTCATTGTATCGCCGGGATGTTGCAGCGCCAAAATATCCTCAGCCGAGGGGTCGTAGCAAACCGACGCCAACCGATGGCTGGAGCCTTCTGCGGAGAGCTCAACATCTTTTAACTCGAAGCCACTGGAAGGGTTGAGATGCGTCGTAGACTCGAATTCGGACGTCATGGCCGTAGCGAGGGAACGGCGGTGCTTTTGTAGGATATGTTCGGTTTCTTAGGAGCAGGGAAGCGAGTCGTGCAGATAGGGCCAGACAGGACAGTGGGGCAGGTTCGCGTTAAGGTGGAGGACGAGAAGGATTGAGATCAAAAATAGCTAGGAAGACAGAGACAAGAATCATTGTGGCCAAGCGGTTCGAGCTAAGCACGACCGCAAAACCAGCAGGATGTAGGTGAAGGAAGTCGGAGTGGTTCCAGGTTGTGATGGACAACGATGGGGAGCAAGATGTCCGAGTGCCGAGGATGCAATGCCAGCGACTCGGAAGAGGTTGGCGGAGCCCGAAATACAGGAAGAGTAAGCAAAAGTGGAAGGGCCCAGAAAGTGGCTCGCTCTTTCCTGATCTTGGGTGGACAATCTTCACATCCCTTCGGCCCCGGCTTGCCGAGGGCGAAGAGAGGTCGGCGGCTCGAGGAGAGAATATGGGCTGGTCTCACTTCATGAATTGTGGAAGAAGAAGCAAGAGGTCGGTTGGATAACCGGCCGCCACTGGCAGCGAGATTTAAGCAGCCCTTTCGCTGGAAGTGTGCATGCTTGGTGAGGGGTTTGCAGTTAGGAGCTAACCAGCTGGATCTTTCTGCGCCCCCAAAATGCACAGTGATATCGCTGGCGCCGGGGGTCGTTAACAACTGGGAGTGCTAGGATCCGAAAAACGGCGTTGCTGAGGTTGATGGCAGCCGGGCAAAGGAGGGGGCAGCAGCACGCGACCAAAACGCGCCAACATTCCCATGCCAAGCCCTTTTCCAGCAACGCTCGACAGATTGGTCATGACGCCGCGACAAGGAGTGGAAGACGACAGCGGAAGATGAGTATCAGTGATCAATTAGTTGCAGTTCTATCTGACTGAAACCAGGTCCAGAGAACCCCGATTCATTATCTAGCAATGTGCAGCCCATTCATGTCACCTCCACACTCCATCCCTCTCACCATCCCTTTGGGACCCGTCAGACCATCATGATACCTTTGCCTATGCCTCCAACCCATGCAACCCACATCGCCCAAACCCTGAACATCGACCCCCACCCATCAAAACTCATGCGGCACAAACCCTTGATCCGGAACAACAACCTTTCCATCCTTGAGCTCCTCATCCGAGTACGAAGGAAACGCCACGAGCCGGTACTCCCCATCCACAATCGCCAGCGTCGTAAACCCATGATCCGGACCAAACTGACCACTCCAAGACGACGAGACATGATACGGGCCGCAGTCCATCCCGTCCTGCACCGCCATACTGGCCGGCATGCCGTCAAGGCTCTCCGTCGTATACTTGCACGGCGTGGGCGCCTGATACTCGATATTGGGGTTGATGATAAAGGACCACTCGCACGCCGTGTCCGACTCGTCGCAGGTCCGCTTGAGGTTCTCGATCGTCCAGATTGGGTCGTTGTCCATTCCGGGGAAGGCAGCTTGGCGACGGACGCGGCAAACGGGGAGGGTTGGGGCAGTGAGGCCGAGGCCTGCAAAGGAGGTGATCAATGCGGCGATGATAATCTGCATTGTGACTGTTGACTGCTTTTTTTTATGGACAATTGACTGACAGAAAGCTCCAAAGAGATTGAGAAGACCTGAGAATGTGCTTGTTGGTGGTGCTTGGGACTGATGCTCGATGAGTGATGAGATCTGGTTGGGGAGAAGAGGAAAACTCGAGGCCGGCCGAACAGATAGAACTTTATGACGCGGCCTTGGAGATGGAGGTGACTACCTTCCAACTTGCAGGCTTTCAAGAGTGGAAGCCTGCGTGTGTCTGGAAGGTGCGTGCTCCCGGTTACTGAAGCGGTTCCCGGCAGACGATTGTACCTTCCAGATGTCAGTTCCCAATCAAAAAGATGCGGGAACTGCTGACCCCAACGTGCCCAGCCAGAGGGAGATGGATATTTTGGGCAGGATTGCCTGAATGGCTTTGGGCTGGGGTGACGACTGACCGAATTGTCGTTCGCCCTGCTTTGAAAGTGCCTTATGGGAGTGTGCAGCTGCAAACAGAGTGAGAACCTGCCAACAATCTGGGAAACAATCTGGAAAGTCAAATGTTCTCACCTGCCGATCTGATCCCGAATTCTTTGCTGCTAGGCTACCGCCTTGACAATGGAGGATCTCATAGCCACCTCAGTTCAAACACCGGAGAGGGCATCATGGGATCACCCATCATGATGCCGGTGCCAAAACCCAGAATCTTTAGTGGTAAGTAGGAGCATCGTGAATGACGGGACTCCTGACAACCTTGAAAACCTTCATTTGCCTCTAGTTGAGTGTAAGCAACACCCTGGAAAGGAGATCGGCTCACAAGGATATAAAGTGAAAACATGAGTCCATCTTCACAGTCTGGTCCCCTCCCAAGAGTGATAGACAGGGGGTGGTGTGAAGAAGGGTACGATAACCTTCGAGTTGAAAGCGGCCAAGCACCCAGGCCCACCACTAATCACCATCATGCACATCCAAGATAGCAGATTCTCCTTTTTCTCGCACTTTTCTCGCACTTGCACGTTCCTTCGTCTGGGGCTAGCCCCTTTTGAAATTCGGGTGACATTCGTGCTGACATTCAGGGTGTTGACAACCCCTGTCTGGCCAGCCATTGGCTCTTTGGTGCCTGAATCCTGCGGTGCTGACATCCCAACTGGGGACACTAGTATTTGATAAGGAAGGGCATAAACACTTTCGTTACATTTCCAGCACACCCCATTGATTCTTCCTTTCTCACTGTCACCAGCCCGACCTGTTGTGAGCGAGCGCTGAAAGCCAGCAGGTTTTGAGCCGCCCACAATGGCGTCCAACACCCCATGGTCAGGGGCAATCCCTGATTTGACCGACGGAGCGCTGTCCCATTTTCCGCTCAAGATTCCTGCGGCCATCGTGATTGCAGGCTTCGTCGCATTCCTCCTGCACTACCTGGCAGTCCCTCGACTGGATCCTCGCGAGCCACCACTGGTCAAGCCGCGAATTCCCCTTATCGGACACATTATCAGCCTTATCCAGCATCAGGCGGAGTACCACACCATCCTGAGGCAGGCCCTCTGTCGCACCCCTCATGTTTCGATGGCGCGCTAAACATGTAATAGCCGCCGTACCCACAAGCCCATCGCAACCCTCCCAATGTTGAATGGGAAAATGTATGCGGTCTGGGATCCAACACTGGTTGCTGCAGGCCTCCGAAACAAGCATCTATCAACTTTGCCGCAGGCCAAAGCCGTGACCCCTGCGCTGTGTGGCATTACCGCCGAAACAGATGCCATTATCCAGGGTCCGATGGGGGAGAAGGTCATAAATGATGTCTTCGCTGCCTTGGCGCCGGCTTTTGTTGGGGAACACCTCCAGCGACTGAATAGCGTGGCGCTCTCATACCTCGGACGGTACTTCAACGGTCTTGCAGATGAAACCGAGCAGACAGTGCCCAATGTGTGGATGTGGATTCGAGGATTGATGACGGAGCCGACTGCAAAAGCGGTGTTTGGAAACGATGATCCGTTTTCAAGGGAGCCGGGTCTCGAACAGGCGCTTTAGTGTGTTGCCCCCCTTGCTGGATCTCTCGTTCTGATCGGTCACCGATGTTTGCCTCCTAGGGACCTTGAACACGACCTCCTGAAGCTGGCGTTGGGTGTGCTTCCATCCGTCATCGCACCAGTGGGACACCGTGCTAGGGCACTCCTATCGCGTGTCTTGTCTGACTACTACACAGAGAAGCGCGACTTGGATCCATCGGCATCCAGCTTGGCGAGGGCCCGCGCTGCGGCAATGCGCGACGGCGGCATTGCGGATGGTGATGTCGCCCGTATTGAAATAATGCTGCCTTTTGCCGCCATGACCAACACAGTTCCAACCCTGTTTTGGCTGTTCAGCTTCATCATATCCCGGCCTGATCTCGTGCTTCAACTGAGAGAGGAAGTGGAGAGTGCCATCACAAAGCGGGACGGCGACGAAGTGACCGTCAGGGTCAATGCGAGCGCAGTGGAAGAGCGGTGTCCTCTTCTGTGGAGTTGCTACCGGGAGACCCTGCGCATGACCATCCACCAGATCAGCACCCGGACCGTGGTGCAGGATACGACCCTGAGCGACGCGAAGGGCAGAGAGTACCTTCTGAAAGCGGGAACACCAATCCAGATGTCCATCGGCACGCTGAATACATTGGAAGAGTACTGGGGCCCTGATGCTGCCGAGTTTGATCCGACCCGATTCCTCAACTTTGCAGATCGCTCGAAGACAGCGGAGGGGCCTGGGAGCCCTAAGGCTATGCGGACGGCCTTTCAACCATTTGGCGGCGGGCAACATCTCTGCCCCGGAAGGATGTTTGCTGCGGCCGAGATGATGGCGTTCATGTTGACGATGCTCCTGGGGTACGAGGTCGAGCCGCTTGACGGCGGGCGGTGGGAGTTGCCACCCTTCGGACCGAGATCGGTGATTGACGCTGTGGCGAAGCCAGCCAAGGATGGGAAGGGATTTGGCGTCCGGATGAGAAAACGACAAGGATGGGAGAGTGTGCGGTGGAATTTTGCGTTTTGAGGTGCCGTTCTGCTGTCTTGATGGTATCTAGGTTCTTGATGGTATCTAGGTGAGGGATGCGGGCAAACGGCGGAGTCTGAGCTGTTGTGCGACGTTGGATGTTACGGGGGCACTCCGGAAACATACATATTACTTCAAGATGAAAATTCCCTGTGGCATTTCGATCCTGGCTTTGCATTCCTCGAATCTGGGACGGGATTTTGATTGGTTGCGCGGTTCCCAGCTGCGAATGCACGAAAAGACTCACCTCAAGGTCATGAAATATCGGACTCCAAGTCGATCCGCTGCTTGAATCCAAGAATAGGTGGAAGGAGCAACAAGGGTGGCCCCGGATGGAAAGAGGTGGGAAACTCTCTGCCAATGACGCATGATTCCATCCATGGACGCGCCTTCCCGCCCAAAGTGCAGCTACCACACTGGATGAAGCAAGCTAGGTTGGTCTTTTCTTCCTCTTTCCTCCTATTCCAAAGAGAAAACTTGCTGTACGACTGGTGATATTTGACACCTGAGTTTGTCTTGAGCCCTTGCCGCCTTGCTTCGGTCTCGTCATGCTGCAGTTTGCATATCCGGGAACGGAACAAAGTATCGGAGGGCGTGCACGCAACATTTGTTACTTTTGTCCCCTGCCGCTGTTCTTTGGTCCCAATGCCGCCGCGGCGTGACCGCCATTGTTTGCCTTGTTGGGCCACACGCAGCTGCGGTACACGATGGGACGATGTGCCTTGTTTTCGGTAACCAGCAACCGTCACGTCAACCGCGTCCGCCGAGAACGCAGCGAACTCCTTCGCCGCCCACAATTTGCCATTTGCGATGTTCGACGACGCTAACATCTGGACGCTAGAAGCCGGGATTGGTTTCGCCCCACGCTAATCCGTCCGGTCGGCCCGACGGTCTGATTTGATGTGAATCGCCTCCCCGTCGGTCTGTCTTCGAACATTCGTCCCCAGAGCCAAGCCGCTACTCAAAACGCCACGCTCCGTTTGTCGGGCTCTCGCTTGAGCAGGAGCCGAAATGTGGAGCCCACTTGGCCCGGATATGGTCCGGCGGCACCCGGGAACGCTGGAACGGGACGCGGGAGAACCCCAAAAACGCCGCTGGAAGCCGCTAGGAGAGGCCGAATCGGATTCTCCACGACGAAGGCTCCCATCCTGTTTCTGATCGGGCGATGTCCAGTGGACGTCCCACAGCCCATCTCCAGTTCCCCACGACCAACGGCCCAATCCCATCCCCACCACCCCGCATTTTCACCGTACATCAGTTGCCACTTGGCCGGGCAGAAATGGGGAATGGAAGTTTGGGCCGGCGGCGCGATGCCATGGTAAGGACGATCTTGGTCTACATAAAACGGTGCCAGTTCCTCGGGTCCCTCGACTGCATTGGCCTTCAATCCAACAGTACAGCACCCGCAATCGTGTTACATCACAGCAGCCATTATCAGCAACCATGTCTTCTACCCGCAAGAACATCATCATCACCGGCGCCGGAGGCCTTGTCGGCCCCCTCCTCGCGTCGCGTCTCCTTAACGACCCCGAATATCATCTCATCCTTACCGATCTCGCCGACCCCATCGTGCCCGCTAGTGTCAAATACCCCGAAAACACTACACTGATGAAGGGTGACATCACATCGCCGGCATTCGTCTCGGAGCTGGTTGCCGCTGCCCAGCCCCTCCACGCCATCTTCATCTTCCACGGCATCATGTCGGCGGGGTCTGAGGCCAACTTTGAGTTGTCGCTTCAGGTGAACCTCGACAGCGTGCGCGGGCTCGCCGACCATTTGCGTGTCTCCAACCCCGGAGTGCGTGTTATCTATGCCAGCTCTCAGGCCGTGTACGGCCAGCCGCTTCCAGAGGTCGTCACCGACGCAGTCACCGCCACCCCTGAGGGCACATATGGTGCGCACAAGCTCATGAACGAGATCTACCTCAATGAGCTGCACCGCCGGGGGTTCCTGGACGTTTTCACTGTTCGATTCCCGACCATCTCCGTTCGACCTGGAAAGCCATCGGCCGCTGCATCCTCTTTCTTGTCTGGGATCATCCGAGAGCCGATGAACGGAGTCGAGTGCGTCGTGCCGATCAAGGACAGAGCGTTCAAGTCATGGATGGCGTCACCGAAGACTATCACCGAGAACCTCGTGAGGGTGCTGAACATGGAGAGCGACAAGCTGCCGAAGCACGTTCGTCACATCAACATCCCAGGCGTATCGGTGTCGGTCCAAGAGCTCATGGATGCTCTCGCAAAATACGGAGGAGAGGACAAGCTTCAGTTTGTGAAGGAGGTACCGGATGCCGGACAGGAGAAGATCCTGCGGAGTTGGCCGTCGGCTTTCGATACTACCACGCCAGTTGGGCGTTTGGGGCTGGCCGTGGACGAGTCCGGAGAAGACCTTGTGAAGCAGTACATTGAGAGCTTGAAGCAATAGGAGTTTTGGTCAGGTCGTTGGTGAGACCCGGCTGTCTTCAGCGACGCGGATTGTCGATTGTTCATTTTAGCGATGTTTTCCTAGCACTGATATGTCTTTAGATTAATAAATCAAGAATATTCACTCACCCACGGGTTCTCCTTTTTTTCCTGCTATAACAGGGGGTGGCCAACACTTGCCAAGTGTTGTCATGTCACCTGGATATGTTGCAATATCTGGCCATTAGCCCGGGACTATAACCGCACTGGAAGAATTCGGCGGTCAACCCCAGCCGGGTAGTTGGTGCGAGTGATGGTGCCACCGTTGGGCCACGGTTGCACAGGCGCGTCAGCGCAATATGTTGCAAACTGGTGGAGATTAAGAGGCTGTTGATACTGCTCTGGTGTATAGGTTGGTGCAGATAGGCAGATGGATGAGCCGCGGTCGAATACCGTCTGTCAGTGTCTCCACCCACGATGTTGGGTCACCATCCATCGCACCGAGCGAGCGGCTGAAACAGGGGCCCAACACTTGGCTACAAAAATTGCCGAGGCCGCATCCGAGACTCCGAGCCCGCCCCCAGACTATGGAAACAATTTGCTTGAGGGGGAGATTCCGAAGTGGGGTGCCGATGCGGAGGCTGGCATGAACTTGGAAGCATCAATGCAAACATGGGGGACTGGGGAAACGGGACAATAGAAAGGGCGCGAATTCGAACCGAAGGCGGTGCGGGATCGTCCTGACAGTGGTACGTTGGTACTTCTTGGTAGTCGGTCTCCACCATCTCGCCGCGATGCATACCTATGCATTGACACTCCGTCCCGTTTCGGTGCCGGCGCGCAACGAATCAGCATCTATTCAACTTCAGGCATCTCGATTCGCTGTGGCTATTGGGGAACATGTCAACAGTGGCTTGTTGACCGGCAAAATACCATGGTAATACCAGAGCCGCGTGGCTTCGGTGGACAGTCCGGGACAGGAAACAGCCCAATCTTGCTTCACACGCTTCGAATATAGCATTTCCAGGGACGGGGGTCTTATTCCCATATGAGGACGGGGTTAGTGCTCTGGTGTCGTCACTCGTTATTTGATAACTAACATGCCCGCCAGGTGTTGTACGCGAGCCCGGATCGGCAAGATCGGCGTTGTCAAAATAGAATTTCTTTGGTCCGAAGTCGCCGTGAGGGAACGACACAAATCTATTCGGTAGACACGGCAAACTCGGAATGAAACTACGCCAACGAGCCGCCGCCGCTGCGACCAGGACACTCGAAGACGGCTTGGCCAGTTCCAAAACCTGGGGCACATAAACCGAGCCTCGCCTACCATCACCTCATCCCAGGATGCTCTGACGACTCGACCCGGCGCGCTGGCACAGCCAAGCCAACTCACCACCACGACTTACACCTCACCTCACCATCACTAACTTCACATCACCAACCTCACCAAAATGGGCCACCTCAAACCCTCCCCCTCCCCTTCCTTCTCCCTCTCCCTCCCCCGCATCAACCCCCCCTCCCTCCCCTTCACCATCCCCCTCTCCTCCCCCCTCTGGACACTCCTCGAATCCCTCTACGCCCTGCGCGCCCCTCCCGCCCGCCGCACCCGCCCCCCATCCAAACCAATGCAAGTCCTCTGCGTCGGGCTCCCCCGCTCCGGCACCGAATCCCTCCAGAAAGCCCTCCTCCACCTCGGCTACGACCACACCTACCACGGCTGGGATATCGTCTACGACACCGAGTGCCACTCCCCCGGCTGGGTCTCCCTCGCGCGGAAGAAATTCTACCAGGGACAAACCCTCACCGCGGCGGACTTTGACGCCCTGCTCGGACACGCCGTGGCCGTTACGGATGCCGCAGCCTCGGTGTTTGCGAGCGATATGATTGCCGCCTACCCCGAAGCAAAGGTGATTTTGAATATGCGCGGGGACGTCGACGCGTGGGAGAGGAGCTTGGTCAAGACGCTGGTGCATGCGAATGAGAGCTGGGGGTTCTGGATCGCGAGCTGGCTGGATAGGGAGTGTTTCTGGGCGTGGCATGTGTATGAGCGGTTTCTGTGGCCGTTGTTGTTTAGGGCGGCGGATGGGGATATGGGTGGGGCGGTTAGGAGGAATGCGCGGTGGGTGCAGAGAGGTGAGTTTTGGTTTTGTCTTGTTTTGGGTGGAGGGAGGGGATGCCCCTGATTACCCCTGACGAGTTCTATACTTACAGGTGCTGACATAACGCAGAACACTGCGCCATGATCCGCGGCCTCGTACCTCCCGAACGCCTTTTAGAATGGGATATCGAGGATGGATGGGGGCCTCTGTGCGCCTTTCTCAACAAGCCCATCCCGAACATTCCGTTCCCGCATGCCAATGCTGCCAGCAGTGGATGGAAGGCGAGAGAGGAGCAGTGTAACAAGCGTTGGGTGGACCAGGCGTTTGTTAATCTTATTTTGATCATGTTTGCTTTGGTTGGGACTGTTGTTGCAGCGAGGGTGTTTGTTTTTTGAGGGGTGGTAGAAAGGGGGTATTATGGAGGAGTGCCCGCGACGGTGTCGCTGAGGAGAGAGTAGAGGGGATTTCTGTTGCCTGTCAGGAGAGAGTAGGGATGGTAATCTGCGTGGGACCTGTAACATGTACATACCGAACGGGCATGATGATGTCCCGTTGTAGACGGAGTCGGACAGTGTAGAAGGGTATCACATCTACTTCGGACCAGAACACAGAGAGAGGGCAATCTTATCAGCAGATAGAAGCACGAATCCATTCTGGCTCTTCCGTCATCTGCCATGAAACCTAGACTCTAACCACCCCTAAAACAGCACCTCCCCAATCCTCCGAATCGGATCCCGCCTTGCCGTATACCCAACCCGATGATCCACAATCCGCTCCCCGAGAGTCTCATGCATCCCATCCGCCCTCGGATAGATATACTGCCTATCACTAACATACTCCTTCTTCGGCCGATACCTCATCCAACCCCTCACCTCACGCTCCCACGCAAGCAACCCCATCGCCGAAGCCACCGCCAGCACCGGGAGCAGCCCCCCCTTCTCAAACCCCCACTGAAAAAAGAACACCGCGTCCGCCCCGCGAGCATCCCAGTACAAACCCCCCTCATCACCGCCACCACATTCTCCAACCTGCCCACACGCATAGGCGACTCCGAGGGTTCGCACACCAACTTCCAATGCGTCACCGTCGGGAACCAGATAAACCCCAGCACCTGCGCTTCCTCCCTCGAGCAAGGGCGCCAGCTGAAATGCACCCTTTCCTTCTCCTTCTTCCTCCCACCGCTACCACCGCCGCCAGGCTTCGGCATCATCACCCAAAACCCAAATGTCCCTCGATGATCCGGCACCGTAACCTGCATCGGCATATCCTCAACACCAGTCGAAACGAGAGGCCAAAACGACGTACAGCTCGTAAAAGCCGGCCACCGCCTATCACGGGCCCCGAACTGCCCGATCAAAAGGAGGGGCGACGCCCTGCCTGTTCCAGCGTGGATCCCGAACCGCCCCTTTTTCGTAATCGTCAACAGCTTGTCGGCGCGTGGAACGCCGTTGGCGACGCCGGCGTCCCGGAAGGTTAGGCGTGATTTTGGATGGAGGAGCATGCGGCGGGGCTTCAACTAGACTGCCTTGGGCCACGCGAGATCGGAGGGGGTGATTGCGTGTTCGTTTTTGGCGAGGATCTTTTGGCGCTTTTCGAGGGTTCGCTTTTGTTTTTGGAGGGCTTTTGCTTGCTTTTTCCGGGCTTTTGTTTGCTTCTTGTGGGCTCTTGTTTGCTTTTCGGAGTGTGTTTTTGTTGGTGTCCAGGGTTTGCGAGGGTTCAGGCGAGGGATATGGATTCGCTGGAACAGGTGCCTTTGGAGCAATCGAGGGGTCTTTCGTGGTGTAGACTGAGGTGTTTTCTTGGGGGCCTGGGGTTTTCTCTTGGGCACCAGAGGCGTGGCCTTGGGGGTCTGAGGCGTATTCTTGATGCTTTGAGGGCCTATATGATGGACCTGGGGCGTATTCTCGATGGGAGGAGGACCCGTCGTCGCTATCGCAAGCGGAAGAGCGAGGCTGCTCGGCCCTGATGCCTTTCGAAGCCGTGCATCCAGCGCCTCGACCTGTTGTTGCAGCTGGCGGATCTCCTCGACGAGCTCTCGCATGCCCTGCTTGTCTTGGGGCGCCGAAAACCCTGCAAACTTCCCGTCGCTGCTGCTGCTGCTGCTGCTGCCACCACTGCTGCTGCTCTCCGTGCTGCGGCTCGAAAGGTCGGCCATCGTGGCGGGTTCGCGATGCAGTGAATGCCGGGTGGTCTTGGTTGGTGCGTTGTACGGGGTCGAGGAGGAGGTTGCGCTTTGGGGCAGGCTTCGGGACGGCTGGAGGCGGCGATGCTCGGGAAAAGCTGATCTTGTCGCCGCGCGGGGACGACGAACAGGAATGAGGGCGGTATCGGTGTTGGTACAATACTAGGAATGCTGTTCTTAGGTGGGTGATACGACTCAGTAGAGGAGAACGACAATCTGGGCTTGGAAGAGGGAGAATTCTCGGTATTCGAGTGGAGAGAGGCCCCAAAGAGGGAAGAGCGAGCCGTGACGTTGGTGCATGGCGAAAGCACGATCATTGGGGAGGAACCAGCCTGCGCATGGCAGCGTGTTGAACCTTCATAAATGACTTCGAGGCCTTTTCCGATGCAGCTGAGGCCCTCTCCAACGTATTCAAGGCCTCACCCAATGCTGTTGAGGCTTGTACTTAGGCGAAGGCCGTCATGATGCAAACAGACCAACGCGTAGCATGAACAGAAGCTCTCAAATTGTATGCAAAAACTATAAACAAGAAGTGAACACCCCGTTGTCTTCAATCTCGACTCAGGTCTACAAGCACTGAGAGTACCAGTCGTTGGAAAACTTGCAGGTGAAGCCAACAGCGCAGGTCGTGCAACCGCTGAAGCCGACACCGCCACACTGGGCGTACTGGCCCGCAGTGCAGCCCGAGGGCGTGGTTGTGGCAGCCGGAGCCGAGCTGGTGGTGCTTGTGGTTCGCACCGATGTAGTGGAGGTGGAGAACGTCGTGGAGGTCGAGACTTGAGCGGTGCTCGACGTAGTCTTGATCGTCGAAGTCGTGTCAACCACAGGAGGGGCCCCTGTGATGTCTTAGAGGATACAAAAAGGGGCTGTCGCGGGAATTCTTACCAGGGCCAGCAACAGAAGTTGTCAGGCTTCCGCTCTCGATGTACACGCCAGACCAGTAGTAATCCTCGTTGGTATCAGGGTATCCCGAGCGCGGCAGCTCCAAGACACCAACGTGCCAGTCAGCACCGTTGCTGCTGGTGCTCGCCTTGACGGGCGCAACCTTCTGCGTCAACGGGCTGCTGCCAGTCGAGTGCCAGAAACCGACAGTACCAGCGCTGAAGTCGATCTCGTAGGCGACGTTGTGCCAGACATCGGCGTCCCAGTTTACGCTCCACTTGGTATCACCCCCGACGCACCAGCGCAGCAGAGGGTCCGAGATGCCAGGGGCGCCCGACAGCCAGCCGGACTTGAGCTCGGTGAAGTGGCTCTCGAAGAAGGCGATCTGGTGCTCGCGCGTTGTCGCCGGGGCGTTGACGTCCTTGCGCATCAGCGAGAAGTGATAGTAGACCTTGCCCTGGTTGATTGCGGCGCTCGTCTGCGGGATGAGCTCGGTGCGGCGCATGTTCTGTCCGTTCCAGTATGCCGTGTTGTCGAGGGTGATCTTGGCGCCCTGCTTTGATCCCGAATCCGCAGGGTTCTTGTAGTCGGGCGACAGGTTGACGTAGGACGTCACTGGGCTCGCTCCATGAATGTAGTATTGGTAGGGGCCGACTTGGTTGCCCCATGACCAGTTGTTCAGGTCCGTTGCGGAGGTGAAGTCGTTGAAGCGGCCATCCCAGAGGATGGTGCCTGCGGACGCGGTGAGCGCGTTGGCAACGATGCCTGAGAGGACCGAGAGTTTCATCTTGACGAGAGGCGAACGGTTAGCAGATGAACAACAGACGGGATTGCGTCAATCATCACGGGCGGTATCCGTTTAATAGAGCCCGCAGACACGCTAATTGTACCCGCCCGCGATGGCATTCCTGGTATCCGGGACCGCATCCTTTTCGGCGTGGGTGTTCCATATTGCGCCGTGGAGCGCTGGAGGCTGCTCGGTGGGTGACCCCGGGCCAAGAGAGGAAATTTGGAAGGAAATCGAGGATCGCTGGGATCGCCAAATCGCAATAGCGGCCCGATTTGGGCAAGGGCCCAGGGGGGTCGAATTCCGGGGTTGCAGTCTGGCGGAAGCAAGTGTTCGAATCGCCCCGTTTGAGCCGCAATGTGACGTTGGAAGGGCGGGTTTGGCGGTACGTTGTGGAGGCCATCGGCTGGGCTTCCGAAACCGCTTCGCGCGCCCCACTACCAAATCCCGGATCTGCGTGGAGGTGAGCTTGTGAGCGTCAAGCTTTGGTGCCTCGCTTCGCGTCATCTAGGCGCTTAGTGTTGACATTGATGTCGGGGCAGCCAACCTGCTGGAGTTCATCCGCCAAGTTCCCAGACACGGAGTGGGCCCCCTTGGTTGCACCTGCTCCCACTCGGCAAGAACAAAGAAATCCAACACTGCGCATAGTCGGACGCTTAGATTCGGCAGGAAGAAAGCGTTGCAACCCTACGATCTACCAATTGTGTTGTCCTCTCTGTATGTTTCTAGGTTCTTTCCAACCTCGGATATTATTGCTCGCCCATGAGCCGGCATCCTCCATAGATGGAAAGGTCCTGCAATCTCCGATTATCTTCCAACTCGGCACCCTACTTTGTACGGTCAGGTAAGTGCTACGTTCGTGTTTTGAACAGGGCGTTTCGACAGGACTGACTGGACCGGAAGTGAGGCGTGAATCTGCATTTGCTGTGCCGACGAGGGCTTGTTGGGCCGGGGCCTGGGGGGAGGGGCACCCAATCCAAACCTCCAGTCCCTTTGTGTGATAGTGCGGGCAACATCAAACCTTCTGCATAAGTGCCCGATTGTGCCACAACTGCATAAGTCAACTCCGAACCTACCTACTCCTGACGACGAGAGAGGCGTAGTGCGCTTCGCGTTTTTTGCTTTGCTTGGGTAACTTGACGAGTTGCTTCGCCCAAGGACCGCTTGTCAAGACCACACTCCTTTTTCCGGAGAGACGAATTGATTGGCTAGTCAGGGCTGAAACCTCAAATAGCGGTGAACTTCATCCCGCAAGCGCTTGTTTGCTGCCTGAAACGCCATCGGCTTCGGCTGGATACAGTTCTCTCAACCCAATCTTTTGTGTTAGTGCGGGATGAGCATGATCGAAGTCAACCAGAGGGCCAAGCTGCATCCACAGGAACTCAGGTACCGCACTATCTGCATGCAGTTGCCCCTCCTTTGAGTGAGCGCTTTGTGCACCTTCCAGACCCTCCTCATATAAAATCCCACGTTTCCAGAACTTCCCGGTATATGGTTGGTCCCCCTTTTTCCCCATGCAACCTCCCTTGAGATTCTCTCACCCCCTTTCAACCCCCAACTTTAAAAAGTTTCGTGCCCAAAATCCCTCACCATGTCCGTTGGCAGCTCCGCCACTTCGACGACCCTCGTCCAGAGTGTACAGCATCACGACTACGCGAATAATGCTAATCGCTACGCGTACAGAGAAGACAGACTTGACCAATGGGTCAAGGTCCAGCGAATCCCTTGCAGAGTCGTGCCTGAGAAAGCATGCCTCTATCGACATCTCCAGAGCCAGTATGGGACTGGGAATTTCTACGTCGAGGTTGGCTGCACAATTTTGTCTTTCTCTGCACTCAGATACCCCCGAGACCCAGGCCCGATGATACGTCCCTTTTCCAAGCTGTGAAGTCCTTCCAAGCTGTGAAGTCCTTCCAAGCTGTGAAGTCCTTCCAAGCTCTGGAGTTCTTTGTGTTGACGATGACGTTCAATGCAGATGCGAAGAAATGTCTACATTGTCACGGCCAAGATGACCATACACTAGAAGAGGGCAGAGTGGGATGATGTGATGTGCCATTTCAGGAGCGTGTTTTTCGGGGATCCATGTGTGGGAGGAATTTGACGTGGAATGTCATGTGTAGACAACACACTCAGGGGCAACATGTCTCAAGCGTAAAACAGCCAGACAACATAGCCAGTGGGGAGCATAAGAGCGTCTGATTGCGCGTTTCCGGGGCCTGTTGAATCGATTTCTCTTGTTACATCATCTAAACGGCTTCAAATGCCGTTTCTGAAACAGATCAGGCTTTTCCCAGCTAGGTCCTAACCTTGTTGAGATCTTGATTTTTGGGTGAAAACGCGGACGTCGTGCAACCAGACATTCCCAAACAGACATTCCCAAAAACGTACAGACTCTGCCTAAGCTGTTAAAGTGGTACATTCAATACATTCTCTGACTCCCAAGGAACATCTCGGGAGAAAAATGTAAGTGGTGACACATCGGGTGGCGATGGTGTTCCCCCACTCTGTACTCACATCGACTTGGAAGAAAAAAGAAAGAAGAAGGAAAAACAAAAGAAAACGAAAAGAAAACTGCAGGAAGTATGACGCAGCCCCTGAAATTTTTTCTCATTCGAGTCAACCCTGCGTTCAGGTGATGTGCCTGCATGGAAGCCTAACAGGGCTGACTCTTCGCGGCATCGCTTCCGATGGTTCCAAAATTCTCGTTGGCGAAACTGCATTTGTACATGTGGCGCAAGATCAAGGCTTGCATGAGGCCCGCAAAACATCGCCCCTGACAGGCAATCACCCCGTCAACGTCAGCCTGCATACGTGTGGATTTACGCCTTGGCATTTTCTGGTAGAAGGCGGTGAAGGTGGCCTTCGTGTGCGTGTGAGAAAATCGCAACTGTTGTGGTTCGAAATGAGAGGAAAGAAACAATGCTTTGACGATGAAAATCTCTAGGAAATAGGCATGCAATAGCCCACATGTTTCATGTTTGATGGAAGATGGACCGCATGGTGCATCCACCACTCTACAATCAGGGGAACTGAGGGCCAGGTCCCAGTAGCCCGGACCCAAGAGCCCCAATAACCACTCCAGCTCATCGAACAGCTTCAATATCCTGCTTCCTGCTTTTCCTGTTTCTTTGGCGTGACAGAATGAAGTACCAAAAGAGCAGAAGCGTGACAAGGGTGAAAACCACGGTAACCAAGACGTAGATCCATATGCTGCTGGCGACAACAGGCTGTCCATCATCCCCAGATCCTGCATTCCAGTTGAAGAATGTCATGGAGAACATGCTCTAGATCCGATATCAGTTTGGGTGCCATGGGCGCCGGACAGAGGCGGTAGGGTGGGACTCACGGCAAAGAATGTTCCTGGTAAAAAAACCATGGTTACAAGTGCGATCGACCGCATCTGACTGGAGTCTTCACCGCTGGCTGTTGCGATTTCCATGTTGGTCTCACCATGTGACTTCCCGGATAGTTAGCATTTTTGCCAACAGGATCTCGGGAGCTCGTTTTGGGCATGTAGGGAGTGACCTTACCCATTGAGTGGCCATTGCCATACCGTCGACCTCCATGGTGCACTGCCTGATCTTGTCATCATATTCTCCGATGATAGAAGTAAGCCTGTCCTTCATTCTAATGGATGCTTGTTGCAAAGCATCGTGGTACTTTGCTTCATCATCGCGGATACTATTAGGTTCCGCCGTGAATGTCTCCTGGCCCGTGATATATTCTGGAGGTCTGTTGGCGTAGTCGTGAGGTTCGGGGCTGTATAGCGTGCTACCGTGAGATTGATAAGTTTCCGGTCGCCAGTCCCTATATTCGAGATGATTTGGGTCATCCTGGTGCGGATGTTGTTGCCTCCTAACTCGTGCCAAAGCCGGATTCACGGTGACTTGGAACTCATCCAGATGCCGGCGCATGCTGTACAGCAAGGCGACATTGGCCAGTAGGATATTCTTCGAGAACGTTGCGTTAAGCCAAGCTTCTGTTTTTTGCCTGTTTCTCTCAGCTTTTGTCTGGCTGCTCAGTTGCCAGCTTGTGACGGTCTCTTGTCCGATGCGGGTCAGTTGCTCTTCCAGTTCGTTTATTATATCATCCACGGCTTCCATTTGCCTCCCGCGTTCAAGCTCCGCAAAGATTCCAGCAAGGAGCATTGGGTGCGCCGTGTCAGCACCGGCTCTCCGTAGTCGTGAGATAATCTTCTTCTGCTGTATCCTCGACGGCCCAAATAGCAGAGCAAAGGTCAGTTTCTTTGCTGGGAAATGTGTGACGGATAATGCCATATCGTCCTCCCATTCATTTGATGTGCGGCAGTTGTATACTGCGACGTTTTAGTATTAGATTGTAAACTTCATCATCGAAAAAACTCACTTATTGCCTTCTGGGGACCTAGTTTCTCTCCGGACCATGAGTAGAGTGGCATCTCCGTCAATGTTCGTTCAAATGCGGGCACGTTTGCTCGGCTTATTAGCCGGATGATCCAGCTGTGAATCGACATCCTCCGAGTGATGGTTCGAAACAGGGTGGACGTGAACGGCACGCTGCGTAGCCTATGCTTCTGACTGATGTGTGATGATGGCGCTGGTATTACATGGTCCTTTTCAGAGCCTGACATTGGGTTATTTCTCTTCTCGTCTGATGACTTCCTGGGGCTCTTCGAAAGAACCGAGGTCACAGCGGTCACAACATTTCGACAAACGCCATAGAAACGCGCCATAGCAGTTGGCTTAACGGCATTTGAGCTGCCGTGGACACTTGTCGGAAGGCTTGGGGAATAGGAGTCTTGCCTTTCCAATAGTGTTGGGCCTTGTGGTACCAGAGGTTCTGTTTCCGGTAGGAACATTCTACGCGTCGGTCTTAGCAAGCTGGATTCCACAAGCCAGGAGTTGGATACATACACCAGCAACATCTTTGAAGACGTTCTCAGATTAGGATGCGGCAAAAGCCCGAGTTTCTCATGTGATACCGGCGGGGCATGGTCTCGCAGCAGCTCAATCCAGTCCTTTTCTTCCCAAACGACTCGCTGGTCATGTTCCTATGTTGTGTCGGTCGAGTAAGCCATCTCATGCGATAGAGTCAATGCTTACATTATCGTCTGCTCTTGGTCTCACCACGGTGACCAAGGACATCCCGCTCGGGTCCAGGATCTCGTCGACAGCGAATGCCTTTCCATCCGCGTTCGCAGGGAGAAATTTGAGTACTCGGTTGACATTTGCAGCATCGCTCAGTTCCTCTGAAGGTCGTAGTCCATCCATTGCACGGCAATTGGAAGCTGAGCTTGTAGTGTTTTGGTTCGAGAACACGTCTTGTTGACACGGGGGAAATGGTGAACCCGGTCGGTTCCAAGCAGTTGGCGACATGTCGGGTTTTCAGGAGTGCTGAAAATTCCAGCCACGATTGTTAACTGGCCAACCATAAGGCGGTGCGTGTGCATACGGCAGGTGCATATGCAGGCAGCGGCGGGGGCTGTGCCCGCCACATGGGTGCTTCCAACTGGCAAGTTTGAAAGCAACCTTCGTTTCTGAGTTGAGTGCCTGTACATAGCAGGTACAAAGACGTATTACTTACCAGATAAAGGCCCCAGTAGTGGCTTTTTGGTTCTTTGATACGAGGTATAAAAGGGCGTAGTTATAGATAAGCTGCTATTTGCCCATTTTGGCCCCGAGCGTTGCCCCGACGCTCTCATCAAAAGGTACTTCCCTCGCACACCAGCACCTGCCATTTCCCTTCAATTTTGCAGTGCCACTGCACCCGCAACGACGACCTATCGCAGATGGGCACGGGACACGCGCAGCACCTGTGGAACATTTCACTTTTCGTCAAAATTGTGGAACACGGGTCTGGTCGCTCATAAATACGGCATTCTGCAGTAATTTTTGCAACTCGGATAGATTGGTAGTTTCTGGTTATTTCTCTTTCCACGGGTCAAGCCATTCAGCACGAGAGGCCTTTTCACACCTCGCCAAGCCCCTCAAGATGTCTTCCTGAGCCTCAGGGTATGTGCTAGAGCTGTGTTGCCCGACTCTCAATCCGCCCTTCCTGCGACTTCGCTTCACTGTGTTCGCTTCACTGTGATCACTTACATGATACGAGGCCGATTTCTCCTCACCTTTCTGAAAGTGCAAGTTTTGCGCGCCTGATGGGGCGCGTCCAACACATTTCGGTGAGGAAGTCGCAATGCTGTTGCATGCAGCATCGCTTGGCGGGCAACCATGCACACCAACACGGCTCAAATAAGGCAAGCAAGTGCATTTTGCAGGGCCATTGGCTGCCCGATCTGGTCGTCCTTTCGCTCATAGGTGGAATGCGGGGTTAGAAACAATCGCTGTCAAGATGAGGATGGCTGTGCAATCCAATGCAGATATACAGGCAGGCAGCTGGTGGACAGAACTGGACTTGGAAACCAGAGCCTCAGAGCCTTTTGAGGAGCAGACGAGACATCTCTTGCGTCGACGCTTGGCAATCAGGCTCTCACCGTTAAATATCTAAACATCTTTGAAATTTCGGGACTGCATTGAGTTCTCGAATTCCATCTCAATCCGGCAGGAGTTTGTTAGAAACGCGATTGTTGACTGTTTTTTTTTGGCGTTTATTGTAGTTTACTCTGCATTTCAACTTGCAGCTCCGAACGCTACCCCTGAACTGAGACAGAAGGAACTCGAAGTACGAGAACTCCGCCTTGCAGAGCGCCCTCAGGCTGCTCTTTCCGAAAGGAGCCGGAAGAATGGGTACGTCTTACCTAGCCTGCCTCGGGCGCACTTGTGTTAATGGAAGTCAAGGCGACCGTCCAACCATCCAGATCGAAAATCCCGAGGGTGAGCACATTGAGAGACCGAGACGGAGGCCATCCGAATATACGCCGCCCTCACGGATACGTGTTGCCGAAGTTGTCAGGGAGTGCGAACCGACCATCCAACACAGGGAAGGAGAGAGCCCTGTCGGCGCGTTGCTCAGGGACGCATCTGAAAAGTTGTACGATGATGGTAACACCAACATTAACAAATCCATCTTCCCCCATGCGCTGCTGGCAGAAGTCTTGACCAAAGCCAGAGTGCTGTCAAGCCTGTCCTTCAGCTCACCCGAAGCCAGAGACTCGGGCTACGGCTCCGATGACTGCGTTGAGCTGATTTGTGGCGATACAAAGTCTGGCAAGCTCGGGCCTTTTGCGAGGGTTTTCACCGTCTTGCTTCTTTGCGACAGCCCGCAGGACATATTCCTATTCTTCGCCAGTGGCGTGGGCGACAAAGATTTCCCGTTCGAGGTCACCAGGGACCGGAAAATCCGTCCCAAGTTTGGGGGCAACACGAAGCTCGAGGAGAAGCAAGTCGATCCGCTGAAATGGCCCAGAAAGCATTTCGACTTGTTCAAAAGCCTTCTATGGATGGTTTTTCTCCCTTCCTTCACCGACTCGAAAGAGCTTTACCATCAGGAATTCGACTCGGACACCGTCATGCCGTGGCACGAATGCCCCTTGTTGCAGATGGACGGCAGCACTTCTTGGACGGCGACTTCAACCGACGGCGGGGCAGGCATGCTTAGTGGAGGACACAGTTTTGTCAGTCGGGTGATCATTCACGACGGACATTACAAGTTTCGCGGTATTCCGCAGGTACGTCATCGCACCTGCCAAACAACTCCAAGTCATTTCTCCCTGACAATTCCGTATCCAGCCGTCGCCAAGCTCTCAACATGTGGTAACGTTCGCTGTCAAAAAACTCAAGACACAAGATGAGGCCGGATTCAACAAGGAAGTAGCCATGCTTCGCAATCTCGGAGGGAAGAAAGCCCACACTGTGCGACTTCTGGCAACATTTCGTCATGGTGGAGTCTATTCGCTGCTCTTTCCCTGGGCGGAATGCGACCTTCTCGCCTATTGGCACCGCGACCTCGGTCCTGCTGGAATGAGTGACGGGCTGATCATGTGGGTTGTTAACCAATGCCATGGCCTCATGACAGCGCTGGAATGGATCCACAACCCTGGCCGAGATGTTTTGGGCCCGAAAGGAGACATGTACGGGAGACACGGAGACATCAAACCGGAAAACATCCTCTGGTATAAGGAGAAGGGTGACGGGCCCCACCCCCTAGCATCCGGTCAACTCGTTTTTTCAGATTTCGGACTGAGCTCTCTTAACCATAAGGACACCCGCTCAGGGATCTATAACACGGGCATTCTTTGCACAACGACATACGCACCACCGGAAAGCATTCTGGAGAACTACAAGATCTCCCAGGCTATTGACATTTGGGCTCTTGGTTGTGTCTTCTTAGAGTTTGCCACTTGGATTGTTGACGGTCCGGGCTCAGTGGACCAGTTCATGTTGAAACGGATGGCGCCTCATCTTAGATCGCCAACCAAAAGGGATGTCTTCTGGGAGCTGCAGGAGATCAAGAGTCCCGGTTCTACACCGGAGAACACGGCACCTCAATATGTGGCAGTTGTAAAGCCCCAAGTTGTCGAGGTATGTGTTCAACCCCTGAGCTCGGATAGTCTTACACGTGCAGGATGCTGACCATCACACCTCATGAAGTGGATCGAATCCCTCAACAACAGCCCGCGAGCCACGAACTTTATCCGCGACTTTCTACAGATTATTCAGCAACACATGTTGGTCATTGCGGTGGGAGATGAGCCGAGAAATAGAGCGCGAGCGACTCCACTCAAGTCCAAGTTTGACAACTTGAAGAGGAACTGCGATAGGGACTGGTCATATTACATGGCCAAGGCAAACCACGCCATTGAAAACCCCAGGCCCGTCGTCCTACAACCTGAGGTAGTTCCTCGACATCTCAGCATTGCGGTTTTGGAAGCGATTAACCGAGGATCTGTGGCGATTCCTCAGTTCAGAGGATAGATGTAAGTACTGGCTGTGAAGAGCAGGGATATTTCCTATCAAGAGTGTCAAAGTTGGTTTTTCTTTCACAAGTAATATCATGTCCTCCCATTTTAATTTCGATGATCTGGGTAGTATCAAAGATTGCTTTCTATTCCTTCAAGTCTTAGCACAATGCCAAATCCAAGCCTATCTCATGTTTGTGACCAGCCCCACAATCCCCACCGGAGAGATGTGATTGCTTGGCTTAAAGCCCATCGTCGTCGTAATGGTTCGCCTTGATAGCTGCCTTGATCGCCGAAGACTCTTCCTGCAAAATGTCAGCAATGTCCGACTTCTGACCAAGATTGATTCGGATGAACAAACCCGTGTCAGCTCCCTGGGCGTTGAACAAATAAAGCGCCCCCTTTGGTACTATTTTCATGCAAGATTCAATTAGCCATCCGCAGGCTCGACATCCGCGGGCAAGAGATGGCAGGTACGACTTACGATGATGGCTACTCCTGTCGACATGGGGAATATCTTGTTGAGTTGGTCGAGAATCGTCTTTTCGTCTGCATATCTTGCAGAGAAGGACTTGGCGTAAGCCATGTTGAGTAATCGGGTCGCAGTTCAAAGCTAAGATAGGAGGACAGATTTGTTGAGAACAACGAGGGACGAGAGTTCGGAACGCTCGGAACTTGGAGCGAATCTTGGAAATTGAGAACTAAAGTAGCTTGAAGGTCACTGACATTCTATCCGACAATGTGCCCAAGGCATTGCTAAGGGTGCCCAGCATGCAAAGATTGATACCCAGGCGAACTCCCGAGCCCAATCCTGATATCCCAACCCGTCGTTTGCTGGCAAGGCGAACTGTGGGGCGAACTTGAATGGACCGTTGAGCTTGCTGACGGATGGCTGGCTCCTTCCCAGGCCGTGAATGGTCCACCGCCGGGGAGATCCGCTCACGCATAAGTGGCCCGATGCATCTCCGGTGGGACGAGCGGAGTGGCGAACAGATGCATCAGCAGCACTGCCTTGGGTTTAAAAATTGGTGGGTCTGACTTGTGAGGCAATAGCCAGATATCATGACGATTTCAAGGCAAACTCCGTTGCATTGCTGTGAAGAAACCAATGCCTGTCACGTTGGAAATTCTTCGCTGGAACAGCACAGAAAAACATGCTTGCTCGCTTTCAAAGTTCACACATATAATTCACAAACAAGCCCTTAGGACTGATTATCAGTGATACTCATACATGATAGGCGAAAAATTAGTCTCTTAGCCCGATGGAAAAAGCAACCGGGGTGTTGTGCACAAAGCCAGGGCCATCATACGTGTCATTTATTGATGTGATCGGGAGAATTGTGTACAAAGCTCGAGCAATGAAATGGAGTGCTTTCTTGAACCTCCTCAACCAAATATTCGCTCCAAATTGCCCTCGGCTGCCCGAGCTGGCGCCTTCAACGTCTCTAGCGTTTTGTCGTCGTCGCTGCCATCCGGATTTTGGTGACGAAGGAGTTGCTCCACCTGCCAGTCATCAGCATTCCTCATGCTTTGTTACGCCTAGGAGTTCACCAACAACTTCTTTCTGATCCAACGGCTCCGCAGTGTTGACAATATACATATTGTTTCGGATTTCGATTGTGTACCCCCCGCTGCAGAGCCTGTCGAGAGTTGATGTCAAGTGCTTGCCGTTTTGCACGCATCGGGGATGAATCTTCACGCGCCGAGATGGAGCCGCGACAGTCTCGGGGGGAACACCCGGGCTACTGCTCCCACTCCCAGGCATTTGTCGGTCGACTGGGTTCAGGTTCAATAAGTAGGGGTATTGGAAGATTGAACAACAAAACGCACGAGACGTGTGCAACTGAACACGGCATGGGCCCAGATCGGTGATTCAACTTGGGCAGCAACAAAGTCGAAGAAATGCAGAACTGTCGGGTGCAACACAGGGTGGGGACAGGTAATATTAACCTGGAATTCTGGCCTGTGGTGTGGTCAGCTCGAAGGGGGTCAGGGGCTGAGCCATGACCGAGGAAGGGATGGGTGTCAAATCCCAGCCATGCATAGACTCGTGGGGAGGGCCTCCATCTTTGTTTCATTGGTGAATCAGCGACGAGCCTAGAGGCGGCGAGGCAGATTTTCCAAGATGGTGGGCAACGAGCAGCTGCACTGTGCATCTGCACCTCGAACTGCCATTTGTTGCGACAAACTAAGTAGCATGACAATGCTGAACCCAAGGCAGCTTCGACATCGGTAGTGACTCTTGACACTATTCTGGCAAATATTTTGCTTCTAGTTGGGGGGTTGGGATGAACTGGGGACCTTGGGAGACGCCAGTAGGTATTGCTTGGGGCATTGGCCAAACCCCTCCTTTCCTCCCTGCCTCGCCCTGCGCGACGCCGAGGCCGCCCCCGTGCCCCCCCGTGGCTTCCAAGCGTGGAAGGTGCGGCGGGCGACATGCGTCATTTCACGCCGCTCTGGGTGGGAACTTGCCACCTTCCAGGACGATAACCCCCTGCTTCCCGTCCCGCCGGGCTGCACAACATTCCAGGTGTCGCGCAGCTCTCAATGGAACGCACCCAGGCTTTAAAAGCGGTATTTAACCTGGGCCCCTCTAAGACTCGAACCTGTGAATGTGTGGTGCCCAAGTACCCGACCCTGAGTGAACAAGACGACAGTGATGCGCGAGTCGTCGGGCAAGATCGCTCCTGCACTTCTCACACCGGGCCCAACCCCCTCCACACCGCGTTTTTTGCATAGTTCAGCGAGGGCAAATGTATTCCTGCAGGTCTGGATGTGCCGGGCACACCACACACAGCAAGTTGGCGAGGCAGTGGACCACGCCGGCTGAACCTGGAAGGGGGGTGTGGTCTGGTCTCTGGAGATTGCGCACTTGTGGCTTGCATCACTGAGCGCTTCGTCCTGCGGCGATGGCGCTTATTGGCCCCTCTTGCATCGGCAAAACCATTGAGGGGATTGTTCATTCGATGGAGGGGCTTCCACTCCAACTTTCTTGCCCCTGCAGCTCCGCCCAGTCTCGCTCCGACATTGAAGATTTATGCTCTTTCCTTGCCACTTCTCGTCATTCGCCTCCTTCATCTACCTGCCGCTGCATGACGGAGCAAACTCCGACTTTCTTTGGGTACGGTGCTCCTTGGATGTCACCAATCAATCGGCACTTTGGATTTGCTCAGCTTTCCACCGAGTTTTACATCCGGGGCGATTCCGAAACCCACCGGGGCTGTGCGGTTAGGACAAGCAGTGAGTAGCGCTCGCAGGCATGTCGTCTAACCGGGGCGGAGGAGATGGGAACGGTCGATCAAGCCGCGGCTCAGGCTCCAACAACCGCGGCAACAATCCAGATTTGAACAATGGTCCAGTCTCAGACAGTGCCATTGAATCATCAGCACAGGTCAGTGTCTCACAGGAAGGTACCTTGATACCTTGTAGCCTACTAGCCTTTCCATCATTCGATCTCATCCGTCCAATAACCGCATAATTGGAATAGTCATCCCGGCTGACAAACTGCATATTCAAAGGACGGGCGCATGCATCTCCGTATCGAGACAGGACAGTTCAATGACGAGGGGGGCAATCACAAAGTCCCAGTCGGCCTCGTACGCCAGATGTGCACGAGGAGGACCCATCTGGAAATACGAGAATCCTTCATCACGACGGTGACACTGATAGCAGTATGTTGGGTTCCCCCTGCCAGGGCCTGCTGTCTCTAATCCGGGTTGTTAAACCCGAACTCAGGAACGGGAAGGCAGGATGATTTCTATCAACATCACCAACGAAGTGGAAGTCAAAGCAGCTTTGTGAGCATCAAGACCATTGAGGATCTTGGATTCATGAACCAGGCGGCCGTTGCAGACGAAAGGGCTCGACAGCCTCCTCCAGCGTCATTGAGTCCAACGGCAGCTCGACATGGTCGCACCAACAGCAGCTCAAGCCCAATACATCTTGACCCCAATAGCATCGACACACTGCAAGAGCAGCTTTCCAATCATCTGAGGGTGCGCTACGTCAAGTCCAAAGCAATTCAATGTCACGACAAGGATTTCCTGCCTATCAGCGACATTGAGATGATTGTCTCGACAGAAAACGTCTATGAAGTGCTCAGACAAGAAATCGATGATCTTTCCGAGGAGGATGCTGGCCGCCTGTCACAAGAAATATGCGACCGAGATCGACCCCGTCGCCGAGTCTTCGCCCTCTTGTTGCTGGGTGATCAGGCCGGTTGTATTCGGTGCTTCATCGACTGCGGCGTCGACGACACAGACCTCCCATTCCTGGGGGTAAAGGCCAAGCCAGACGCGCAGCACAGAAGCAAATTCTCGATATACTCAAGGAAAAACCCAAACGGAACACTCAGGTGCTTCAATAAATGGAAAGTCAAAGACATAGAATGGCTTTTGAACCAGCAGCATGTTGTGGCACCTCCATTTTTCGACCTTTCGCCTGGGAAGCTGTTCCTATACGACTTGCCAGAAGGGACAGTTCTTCCCTTCACCAAACATGAGATGCATGTTGTGGGAGGATATGCGACTGTCTATCAGGTCTTGATCCACCCGAAACACCATAACTCCGATTCGTCAGAACAAGAGGTAAGAGATCGCATCCACCATCGACTTCAGGCAGTCCAATTCGCTGACGCAACTTCGCCGCGCGGTAGGGGCCAGAGGGCCAATATTTTGCCATCAAGACCATCAACAGCCAGAATAGGGACGAATACAAGAAGGAAGTCGAGGTTCTTCAAAGATTCAGTGGCGAGAATCCGGGTCATCCACACCTCATCCGCCTTCTCCTCACCTACATGTACAAGCAAAAAGGGAGCTATCACATGATCTTCCCATGGGCAGACGGGGGGAACTTACACGACCTGTGGGAGAATGTGAAACCCGAGAGAACCCAGAGTTTCGTATGCTGGATGCTATCCCAGTATCATGGCATCACTGACGGATTACGGGAGATCCACGGGAGCAACAAAAACCTGGACCCAAACGACAGAAACCAACTCCAAGGCCGTCATGGCGACATCAAGGCGGAAAATATTCTCTGGATCAAAAATCACAGAGGAAAAAAGAACCACCTGCTCATATCTGACTTCGGACTAAGTCGATTCCACAGCTTCAAGTCAGTGTCAGCTGAGGCCGTGGCGCCCGGCTTTACGCCCAGCTATCGCCCCCCTGAATGCAACCTTCCGAGGGTTAACATCTCGTTACAGTACGACATGTGGACTTTAGGCTGCTTACTGCTTGACTTTATCACTTGGTACCTTTTGGGCTGGGAGAGTGTTGAAACCGACTTTAGCAATGCTCGCCTCGCTGATGAGGGCTGGACTCCAAATCCAACAAAGAACTTGAGTGATGGGTGGCTTTATGAGGACAAGTTCTTCAAGCAAGAAAGAGATAGGGATGGAACTCACGAGGTACTTCAGTTGAAACCCTCAGTCATCAACGTAAGTATCATCTTGCCTGCGATATCTGCTATCTGCACTGACACATCGACTCAACTCGCAGTGGATGGAGAAGCTACACAATCTCCCCGAATGCCCGGAATTCGCCCACGATGTTCTAAAAATCATCCATCAAGGACTCCTATGCCCTGATAAGACCAAGAGGTGGAAGTCTTCGAGAGTAGTTGACGAGCTGAACACAATTTGGCAAAAGTGCGAGGCAAGCGAGGCATACTGCTTGGCACCGGAACCGTGGAAGGGCGGGTCACTGGAGGTTTATAAAGTGCGGGTAAGTGTTTCTGCCGCATGAATTACATATGCCACATTTGTGGATGGAATGCTGACCGGGGCGCACATCAGTATCTCATCGTTGCGATCGAATCTATGGAAGCCAGGATCTCAGCAGGTTCTCATCAAAACGCCGAGACACCCAGTCCGGGCAGTTTGAGTCCTGTCAGCGGTGGGCCATCGCAGACTTCCACTCCGCCACCGGAACGTGAATCGCAAGAGTTTGAAGCACTTCCTCCTGCGTTGGATGAGCCGCTACAAGACCCCCCTCTCCTCACCTTTCGAGCTGCCACCATCCCTGTTCCGGCCACAAACCCGAGCGTTCCGAGTCCTACCACCCATCGTGAGATCGAGGCTGCGGCGCCCTCGGCCACGCAGGCAATAAATGAGACAGAAGGGGGCCCCAGCGTTAAAGGTCCTATAGGCGCCACACCAACAGGACTCACCGACATCACTGTCGCCACTGATAATTCAAGGGCGCCGCTGGTTGGAACGGGAGGCGGACAACCTGAGCCAACTAGGCCCGTGCGAAACACCAGATGGGGGAGTTTGAAGCAGTGTGCAAAAGGGCTTTGCCCCTGTTTTCCGTAAGAGTGGGAAGTTTTAGCCGTAGCTCGAAGAGGAAGGCATTAATGTAATGGATAATGAGTACCAGGAGTAAGCTTACACCCATCTTATGGCTTGCCACTGGCTTTGGGCCCTATGGGAAGCATTGTTTCAGCGAGGAGAAATGTGCCCGGGATAGTCAGAGGGTGGTAGTGAGGTTCAGAGGTTCTAGAGGAAAAGGGGAACAAGGGGTCCATCATATCCAATGGCCCGTCCGAGATGTACAAGACTGCAGATACCAATGTTCCCCAGAGCTCATTGTCTCTCCGTTTCTCAAAGAGATTTCTGACGATCACACCGTTCCCCCTTTTTCTAGTTGTCGGTCCCGGAGCCACCCATTGGACAAGCCTCTTCGGGGAGTTCCCTACCTTTTGGGTTGGGGGGTGACGCGAAGGAGAAGAGATAAGTTTGGGAGCGGCTTAAGGAGTGTGAATATGATGCCGTGCAGTAGGCGGTTAATAATTGGGGGAGGGAAAAGGCGAGACGCTTATTTGTAAGGGGGGAGGATGTGGCTTTTGTGAGACGTTAAGTGACCGTCGAAGTGACTCGCATTGAGAGATTGACGCGCCTACATGGGCGGCCGTGTGGTGCTTGCATGTGGGTGGCCGTATCGCCGAAGTTCAAGTGGCACGCACTTGAGTTGTTGGAAAGTTCAAAGGCTGACTTTTATCTTTTGTAGCTGCCTTTCCAGAGTACGACGCCATCACGATCGCGACACATTTTCACATCAAACCTCCTCCACAGACGACGCACCACACAAACCTGAGAATGGCCGGAAAGATGGACAAATAAACCCAGGCGCCTCCGCTGGAATTACTACAGATACCAGACATATCCTACACGCACACGCACACACCGCACACACCGCACATACCGGACACACCGGACACACAGGACAAGAAACACACCAAACCACACTGTAGAGCCGTAGACAGGACGAACTTCCAATGTGAAGGAGCAAGGCACAAGCTCCTGGCTTTGGAAGGTGAATATGTTGCGGGAGAACAGAACGTTTGAGGGAAGGATGTGGGATCCAGACTATGAGGAGGGACGAGCTTGTTGCGAGAATGTATGGACGGGAGCTCGCCAGGTATGAGACTCGCTTAGCGAAGCATGGCGAGGATGGATCGGAGGTTGGCATCGAGGTTGCCGTCAGGCCGGCAACCCTTGCGAAGTCGATCCGGGCGCTCTCGGCCAGTTTTGAATCGGATTGGGGCGTATGGGCTGATGGATCAGGGGCCCCGAGGAGTGCAGAAAGGGCCCCCGAAGGTCTCCTGCCAGTTCATTGAGCCTGGAGACAAGTTCCGCTCGGGTCTGGAGCCCCCTTTCTTTCATTGCCAGTCTAGAACCATCCATCTGGACAAGCATCTCCAGCAGGCTCCCTCCCTCCCTGAGTCCCTCGTGGTCCCTCTGTCAATCCGATTGCTGATCCGATCCCAACATGATCCCCTCGCCCACGCAACAATTCCAACCCACACCCACGAATCGTACGATCACCTGAACAACCCATACGAAGCACCAAAACCCAATCCCCCACTAGCCACTAGCCACTAACAACGGACGCTAAGAGCTGTAGGCGGCTCCTTGGGTAGATGCCAAGCCGGGTTTTCAGACGACTTGGGTCCAGGGCCCAGGGCTGGTAACGCTAGCTGGATGCCAAGCCAGATCCTTCTGAGACTAGTTTAATCTTGTCAAAAGAAAAATACCAGTCGCGGCGGATCGCAGCGTTGCCGAGATGGCACGCGCCTTGCTCGGCGATCCTTCCCTCGGCCTCTTGCTCCTTGGGAGTTTCTTCGACTTGCTTTTGCAGGGCAGCAAGCACGGCATCACCGTCGGCTCCAGCGAGATCTGCATACTGCGGGGCGAGCAGGATTGTGGGGACAAGTGCAAAACGCATTTTGGAGGGGCGGTAGTTCAGATGTGATTAACGAGTGACAGGGCCTTAGTTGCCTTCTCTCTGCTCCGTCTCAGCGGCCCCATGAACGTGTGGTGGACTCGCATCATCTGGGGCCTGGTGCTCTTCATCTGCTTTTACATGATCGAGAGCTGGGTTTCCATCCTGGCCTTCTGCAATCCCGTTGCCGCGCATTGGGACAAGAAGATCTTGAAGACGGCAAAATGTTGGCCCCCAGAAGTCTTTCGCATTTTCCCCCTGGTCAACACCGGCTGCAACATCTTCACCGACGTCTGCTTCGCCACCCTGCCGATCCTCATCATCTGGCGACTACAGATGAAGCGCCGCACCCGCCTTTACCTGATCGGTGTGTTTAGCTTCGGGTACATCGCCGTCGCCATTGGAATCGCAAAGGCCATTTCGCAAGTCAGGTTCCGCGGTGATCCCGACGCCGTCTTCCACAACTGGACTCAGACCCTGGGCTTGTAAGTCGTTCCCGATCACTGTTCCCCGTCAGTCACTCAGGCTAAACCATCTCTCTTCCAGCCTCCAACAGAACGTCGGCGTCGTCGCCGCCTGCGCTCCCTCCCTTCGACCCCTGGTCGGCCGCTGGCTCAAGCTTTCCGACTCCACCAAGGACTCACACTATAAGAACGGCTATGAGAAATAGTAGTAACACGAAGCAAACCCGCGGTATGGGGACCAACAAGCCCGCGGACCAGGGCGAGGCTGGATACGAGATGGATTCCTCGGCTAACCGTACCCCCGGTTTGGCGGTGTCGGCAGCAGGTACCATGCAACAGTACGAGGAGGAAACAGCCCGACATCAAGCGAAGAGCAAATCATCGAATCAGGATGGAAGATAGAAGATGGCGGTGTCATGAAGACGACTGAGATTGTGGTGAAATAATTTTTGGATATCTGTCGCTCGACGTTACTGCCTGACGAGGCAACGCCCAAGTTGGATTCTTTGAGGGGGTGCTGAGGGGGAATTTTGGGATTGGATTTTACACACCCTGCGCCAAAGATTACTTTTGTACATGTGATAGTGAAAATCAATTATACACGGCCTTCCCATCCTGCTGGTGATGAAAGAAAGGACAATGTGCCTGGAAGCAGGATGTCTCTGGACTGCATACACCTCTTTCATCTTTTTTTGATTGCGATATCTTTGCTGTTTGCATCAATCTCAACAAATATTATCTGTGAGATCCACCCTTCTTCTTTTGGCACTGTCTTGTCCCGGCCAAAAGGATCTGAGGTGAAAAGGGGTGAGGTCCCGGGCCTGCTTGTCGGCGGGGCACGGTCCACATGGTGGCGGGGTCGAGCCCTGATTCAGGGGCAATGTTTACAAACGCCGAATGTTCTCGCGGGAGGAAACAAGCTGTGCCTGTGGTTTTCTAAAAATAGATTAAACAACGTCAACACCTTTCTTTCTAATTCAAGTTATTGTCTTATATTTAATCATGCAGCTTGAGGCAGCATGATTAACCAAGTGCCAGCTTGTAACAGTGGGCGTGGTGCGTTGGTGCCTGAGGCAGCAACACCTGACTGGACATCCACAGGCAGGGACGATGCGCATGGAGTTCTTGCGTTTGGCTGCCTCACCTCAGCGAAAACTCGAACATTCTTGGAGCCCTCATTTCCCGTTTTTAAGCTGCCAAATCACATTGCCAGACCCCTATAAAACGGAGTACTCTCCGAAAACCCCCGCTCTGGCTAGTATCCATGTCGCGGGAGCAGAATCTTTTAGTAGAACCCACCAGGCAGTTCCTTCCCTGAATTTCAGTTTACGTCTCGTGCCTGAAAGGCTTCGAGGGCGCAGGCGATGGCGTAAGATGACGTCAGCTCCTTCCGTCAGCCTTGCTGGAGGAAAACGTCTGATGTTTTGGGTTTTGTTTTCGGCCGATTTCGAGTGAATTGATTGGGAAGGTGTCTTGGGCTTGTGTTACTCACTGTCTTGTTGTATCCATGTAATATTGGAGGGAATTGGAGGTTAGGTTGAATAGACGATAGGTTGGTCTAGATTTCGTTTATATTGGTTTCCCATTGCCTTCTTGATGCCGTGACATGATATGTGGCAGGCTTTGGTATTACCTGCGGACCCCTGAGGGTTCTCGCGGCGAAGGCGGCTCTGTTTCCAAAGCCTTGTTTTGGCAAGAGCTACCGTGATGATCAGCTGACCTGCGGCACCCAGTTCTTTCCACGACCGCGACCTTGGTTCAGTTCGGTTCGGGGCTGAATGCACAACAACCTGGGCTCTATTATAGCTGCGGGAGGCTTGCCGTCGAGTTCTAATTCATTCTGCACATAGCTACTGCATACTTTGTTCCATGGAAACCAGTCTTTTCTCATTTCAAACTGCCCAGGGTGAAAATCCGGTGTGAGAGAAGCGGGAATCGAGGACGGGTCATGCGGCTCGAAATCGTCTGATCTCTGAGCTTTCCCACGATTACTCCGATTTCCAAACGGCAGGGTATTCACACAAAGACCGGACGGAAGACGGGAACGGCGGTCACGTGGCGATGAAAAATTCGAGGCCACAATGCGCTGGAACCTCGATTTTGGGAAGTATAAAACGTCAACTCGGACCGGGACATTCCTTGACTTCTACCCCGCTCCACTCACAGCTACAACCTTGGCATCCTGCGCAGCACTTCATCCGTTGTCTGGTAAGTAAACAAATCAATCGTGGCTTTGTTGTCACGTCTCTGACGGATTGAAATCACAGATCGGAAGAAGCTTTCGCCTCTTCCGTTTCCTTCGCCGTCCAACTCGGCATTGCAGCTGCTGTCTTGTGAGTACTCGCAACATCCGACAGTCTGTTGTCTTCATTGCTGACTTGTCCGTCCATCAGCGACAGAGTTGCAAGACGTCTGTTCTGCCTCCCCGTCTTCTCCTCCCCGTCCACACTTTCACAGCCCAAGACTCGGACGCGAGGCAACAGCCATTGGCAGGTCACAATGGATCCCTACCACTTCCCTTACCCCACCAACAATAACCGGATCGTTGAGAGCTGCCGCATTCCCAAGTGGCACGAGCTCCTCAGCGACACGGATTCGTTGAGCTCCATCTCACCGCCTGACCGTGTCCCGACCGACGAGGAGGTCGAGATCGTCGCCTCCCAGAAGAAGATCCGCGACGCGATCGCCAGCTACAACGACTCGTGCACCATTCATGACTCTTTCGCCATTCATAACGAGTGGGTCAAGGGCTTCCTCGATCGAATCAAGTTCGACAACATCGTTGAGGCGGCCGACCGCATCAACGGCCGCATCGAGGCTGCCAAGAAGGCCGGCACCGCCGATGAGCACTCCGAGGAGGAACGCGCCGTGGTCATGGGAGTGCACTCTCATGCGATCGTCATCAAGGCCTCCATGCAGTGGATGAAGGAGATGGTCCCGCGCAACAAGACCGACCGCTGGGCCCGTCTTGACTCCATGATCAAGGCCCACAACAAGATGGTTCATACCTTCCTGGCGAATACCACCGACGAGGTGGCGCGCGCCACTGCCATTGTCCGCCAGTTTTACGGCAATGCCAAGATGAACCGCTTCTGGTACTTCATCAAGGTCGAGGGCTATCCTGTGCTGATCGAGCTCTGGAGGGAGGATGGTGTCCTCCGCTACATGACCATCGAACACGCGGACATGGTCAACGCCCGCCGCATGGAGGAGTATCGCAAGCAGGGCATAGAGCCCATCACGGCGAACTGAGCGGGGAAGGGACGCCGCACTCGTGTGGATGTTGGGGTTGCGATTCCGACTCTGCTCTGAGCGCCCGCGGCTGGATGGAGGAGATGAAGAGGGTGATGTTGCCCATGTCTTTGGTTCGGGATCGGGATCGGGATCGGGCCAGCCTGCGTTGATTATGTCTCCTCTCTTTGTACACATCGCCGACTGGGCTTGCAGTCACCGGTCTCTGGTATGCTGGCAGGTTTGACTCTCATGATAGGCAGGAGCATTTGCTCTTTGGTATCAGCGTAGTTTTCTCCATAGGACCAACATGGCTCTTCTGACACTAGCTGTTCATTGTGATACTTGAATGTGATTGTTTGATTTTCTGGTGGTGAGATTGCAAATTGCATCCTGTTGAAAATGGTAATGACGGAGAGGCGAGGCATGACTGCATCTGGATGTAATTTTGGAGGAGACCGACGGTATTCTCACTTTATTTCGGCGGTCACAAACATCAACAAGGCAGAATGAAGCGTACGAGCAATTGAATTCGTTCCCCAATGTTATAGTCCACTACTAGACAGCCCAATGCCCGGGAGATGGTCTAGGTGTCCTGATTCAGGTCTTTTTGTCTTGTCGCGATGTCGGGAATTGTAGTTGTTTGTCCAGGCGGAGGTGGGTGATTAAGCACATCTGCAGAATCTGCATCATCATTGTCGGCGAAATGACCTCAGAACCTCCGAAAGCAAAACCCTGACTTCTTGGACTTCCTGGACTTTCAAACCGGCATCCTCTCCAACATTTGCAACCCGAGGAACTCCAGGAGAGAATCCACAGCCGTTGACACAACCTCCAATATCTCAAGAAGCCTCACGCGCACCCGGCGCCCTCCACCCCTCCAACACCTCCCACTCCACCTCCGGCCTCTTTACTCTAATCCCCTCCCGCACCTCCCGTATATACCCCAACACCCCATCAAAATGCCCCCCCTCGTTCCTCTCCCGCGCCCACTCCTCCTTCTTCTTGAGCCTCCTATCCGACGCGAGCAGAAACGCGTCGTCCGCGGACGCGAGCTGGCTGTGCTTGAGGGTCTCGCCGAGGATGACCATGGCGGTCTTGAGCTTGGCGGCTTGGGACGCGCGCAGGCGGTCGAGGACGGCGGAGGCGTGGGCGACGCGGCGGTCGAAGTCGGCGCGGCGGAGGTGCGCGTCGATGGTGTCGGTGGTGGTGTCGCGGGGGTTGCGTTCGGGGGCGCACATTTTGGCTTTGGTGTTGTTGTTGGTCTGGGAGGAGAGGGGGGTGTTAGTGACGGTGACGGAGGGAGGGAGGGGAGGGAGTGCGTGCCTTGATGTTGTGTTGATGGTTGAGGGTTGGAGAGGAGATTGTGTTGGTCGGCGCGGTGGGTGAGGTGCTGGAAGTGAGGGTGGTGTCAGTCAGACTTCTCGTGCGCAACTTGAGCCTCGCTCGCGCAACGAGGGGCCTGAGGCGGGGCGCAGGAACTCACGTTGATCAATCAGATGGCAAGGCATCTTGTTAGTCCCGTAAGACGCGGGGACTTCTCGCGATGTCACATGTCGATTCGTTGCCGCCGGAAACGACTGACGCTGCAGGCGATGTTTTTTTGGTGGGTTGGAAGTGGGAAGTTGGAAGTTGGAGGGGGACGAACCTCAGGACGGACGTGCAGTATCGGTGCTTTGCCGGGCCCCACCATTGCAAAGGCAGCGCCTCTGGAACAACACGGTGTTTTGTTTTTTTTTGTTCAGATTGGCCGCCCTAGTACCGAATATGCACGGGAACGATTAATGAGATTCTTGAGTCTGCCTTGTCCTGGGGATCCAAATGCATCTGCCCTTCACCAGATCGGCCCCTCCTCAGGATTTTTGGGGTGCGATCTCCCCCGTACTCTCCAGTGTGTCTCCAGATATCTTCGAGGGTCTACCTAACAGTGCAAGAATGCCCCGTGATATACCCGCATCGACCAGAGACTGCTCTAGTTGTAGCCTGTACAAGAGGGAGAGCCCGTCTAGATCGAAGTTGAACCACAACATCAAGCTCATTCGACAGGAAATAAAAGATCTCCGGTCTGGCAAGGATACAGACCGTCCTACCGGCCTGAATCTCCTCCTCCTGATCGAGATTCTGGCTGGGAAAGCCGGGACCCCCACCATCCCATCGCCGATCCCTTTCAAGACAGTCGAGACAATCCCGAGAAACCAAATCTTTCTAGGGTGAAGGCTTTCTTCTGAGGTCTGCATCGCCAAGTCTCTTGACCCATGTGTTGCGTAGCTTGCTTGATATCCCCCCTCAAGATGACAAAACCGGAACAACCCAGGTGACGAAAACAACGGACACCCACCAAGAACATAACCGGGCATATTTTCACCAACCCAGGCTCAATATCGTGATTTGGTTATCGAGGCCCGTCCTTACCAACTTCCAAGCGCGGAACTCTAAAGGCGAAGAAACGTCAGCACATACCCCTCCACAAACGGACCCGTCAAAGCCAACTCACCACGACCAACCCAAATCATCCCCCTTCTTGCCCATATCGGCATCCCAAGTACTCGCATCCGCCTCATCCTCCCTCGCCACCTCATGTCCCCCCCAATCCCCTTCCTTCTCCCTCTCCCTCTTAACTCCCGTATTCGCACCCCATCTAACCTCCTCCATCTTTTCCCTCTCATCGACCTCCCCCTCCCGATTCAACACCTCAATCTCAATCCTCATCTTAACCCTAATCCCCACCACATCACCACCCGCACCCGCCTGGGCATCCCCCAAACACTCCCCCGCCATCTTCAAAGCGGCAGTCGCCTGCGCAACGCTACAATTCGAGAGCTCGACGTTGACGTTGGCGGTAGACGGCACATCCGAGCTGATACATGTAGACCTGCCAGGCTTGTCCGGGACGGCAAAAAAGCCGGCTGGGCTTGGAGGCATATTGTTGCTGTTGCTGTTGCTGTCAGAGTTGGAGATGCTATTGGCGTTGGTGGTCCAATCGTTGGCCCACATGCTGAAGGCCATCAAGGGCATGGCGACTCGGTTGTGCGGAGGGCGGAGAGTTACCTAGGGTAGGTACACTCTCTCGGTTTTGTTTCGAGGCGTCTCTTGGTGGCTACATGAAGCCTTGGTACCTCTTTGTCATTGTGAGTCGTTGTGTTACATGGACCCCTTGGTATGGTTGTTGCCTTGTGCGCCCTCAAAGAAGATTAGAGGCAGCCGTGCTGGGAGTTTCAAGCCCAAACGCAGCGTAAGCCCGCCCTTCCTTTGTCTTGAATGTCTGAACTGAAACTCAATATTGCACCAGCTGCTCGTCCCATCCTAGATCGCTCGTAAAGCCATGGGGCCAAAGGGATGGGAAGGTCCGCGCTCGGGGAACCTGGCCGCCTTTCTGATTCAGCCACACATTTGGACAAAGAGGAAGGTACGCTGCCCTACAACAATTCGGCGCCAAATTAATTTTCTTCACCTCCTTCTTAAATTCAGCCAATAATCCAACCCGAAATGTAATTAAAACTATCCAAATCCAAATCCAAACCCAAAACCAACCTCCACCCCTTTTCCCGTTGTCCAAAACCCCAACCCACCAACAAAGATACCACCCCATCAAAGCCATCACAAAGCCTCCACCTCCTTGTCAGACATGAAATGCGACCCCCCTCCACAGCGGTACCCTCCGCTCTGTTTGATCCACCCGAAACCCGCAGGACACCTTCCAAGCTCCGTCAACCTTTTCTTCCGCTCCTCCTCCTCCTTCCGCTTCCTCTCCTCTTCAATCAACCGCTTGACGATCTGTTCCCTCGCAGCGTCTGAGGCGGTCCGAGCGGCCTCTTTGAGACTCTGATACTCTGCCTCGCGCTCTTCCTCCGCCTTGCGGTCCCGCTGTAGCTGCTCCCAGACTGCATCGCTAACCCCAGCATCCCGCTGGGCATCATGGAGATGGCGCGAGTCTTGCTTTTCCTCCTCGCGCTGTGTCTCCGCTTGCTCCTCAGGTGGCGCCTCTTCTGTTCTTGTCTCCCCGATCTGCGCTTTGATTGCCGTTGCATGTGACCGTGTCATCTTGGGTGGGATTGGCGCCGGCGGTTCTCGTTGAAGCAGTTTCTCGAGTGACTCCGGCAGTTTGGGTGTGGTAGACTCGCTGCGAGACTTGCGCTCGGTCAGCATCGCCTGAAGTTCATCCCTGACGATATCCTCGCTGAGGACGAGTCTTCCATCTGGCTGTCCGGTCTTGGACCGTAGCGCCTTATTGAACATTTCCCTCGCTAGACTTTGAACATCCCGCGCGCTGGCCCAGTTGTCCTGTGCCGCAAGAATCTCGAGATCCGAAATGATCCGTTGCCGAAATGCTTTGGTCGGAGACTCTAGGCAACCCAAGTCAAACTCCTTGCCCTTGGACCGGAGAGAGCTCCTCTGCTTCTGGAGTATCTGGAGCAGGAGAGACACACACTCCTCAGGAGTCAGGGCCCTGAAGTCGATCACGGCGGGGAATCGAGATGTCAAACCGGCGTTGACAGACATGAGACGGTTGATGTCGGCATCGTATCCAGCAAGGATGATGATCAGCTTCTTGTGGTACCTGGGCTTCGTGACGGAATCGACAATCTCGTCCATGGCTTCCTTCGCGAAGTGACCTTCGGCCAATCGATATGCCTCATCGACGAAAAGGACTCTTCCCAGAGCCTTGTCCAAGAGGTTCTGGACCTTGGGGCCAGTCTGCCCGACATATTGTCCGATGAGATCTGTTGCAGAGCATTCCTCCACATCCGCCGTTGCAAGGAAACCCATGTCGTAGAACACCTTGCCCATTTTCTTGGCTGTTGTCGTCTTGCCGGTTCCGGGAGGGCCGCGGAAGAGGAAGTTGAAGGGAATGTTCTCCTTTGGGTCCATATCGAGGGATTTCAGAGTGCGCACAGTCTCTTGGTAGCTCTCCAGCAAGCCCACAATCTGCTCCGACCCAACGGTATCATGGAAGAGCGCTCGAATGTTTGTCTCGGAACGCTCCGCACGATCGAAGTTTTCGTCAAAGTCGTGAGCCTCGAGCAATGTGTTCGTCTGTGTCGGCTCTTTCGGGCCTTTGCCCCTTTTGTTTCGCGAGATACGTCTCTGGTGGCGGGCTTTTGTTGCATCAAGCAAGATGTCAATTTCGCCTGCGTTGCCGAAATTGGGGCGGTTCCGTGCTCGGTCAAGCATCTCCATGGCCACCCGTGCCGCTTGCTCCGTCACCTGGTATCCCTGCTTCTTGAGTTTGAGGTCAAGGATTTTGCGGAGTTCCTCTTGGGTGAAATCGTCGAACTGGAACCCTGAAGCGATTGGGAATCGACGACTGAGACCGGGGTTGACATTTTGGAACATTGTCTCCATCTGGTCCTTGTATCCGAGCAGCAGGACGCATCGGTCATCCCCGGGAACGCTCTGGACTTCGGCGACAATTGTGTCGATGACAGCTGTCTTGTAGGGATCAGAGCTGGGGCCTTGGTTGTCGCCGCCGTACAGGCCATATGCTTCGTCAATGACCAGCACCTTTCCAATAGCCGAGGCGAGAATTCCTTTCGTATTTTGTTCTGACTGCCCAAGTGCAGCGCCGACGAAATCCGAGGGATTCTTGGGAACCACTGCCACGGTGTCAGCTATGCCCTCAGTAACGCAGAAAACGCACTTGACAATGAAACAAGAGCGAGCCATCGCTGTGCAACCGAGACCCCTGCAATGCAATGATGTTCTCGATAGCATGAGAAAGACCCCCTTCGATGTGAAGCCAGGAGGTCGTCTTTCTTTTTGCCAGTGCTCTGACCAGATACGATTGTGACGTAGAACGGGAAAACGATTGAGAAAAATGCTTACCTTCGCCCCTCGAGAGCAATCCGAGAGCAACCAGAATCTGGCCATACAACTTCGCAACAGTCGTCTTGCCAGTACCAGGGTTCCCAAGGAACACTTTGTTGAGAGAGTACTGAATCGGCGGTTGTTCGGCAAGCTCCCTCTGGTAGTTTTGCTGAACACTGTCAACAAGGGCCTTCACCGCCTCCTTGACTGCTGAGAGGCCCGTCAACTCCTGCAGTGTCGTCCACGCTTCGCAATTCGTGAGAGCGTCAGTCGGTTCGGGCCCGATCAGATCTTCCTTCGTCAAAAACATGTCGTCTGGTTTGTTGCCAGACATCCGCTCCCGTCGCACGCGATCTGCTTGGCGCTTGCAGATGAGACCCAGGGTGTTCTCCACGGTCCTTGCGTTTCCGAACCCGTCTTTGCCGCGTCCATAGCCAATCCGCCTCGAGACGATTCTGCAGTACAGACCGCGCAGCCCGTCCTCACAATCCAAAAGTCCGTTAAACCTTTTGTTGATCTTGAGCTCTAGAATTCGGAGAAGCTCGTCGTCAGTGTAGTCTGCAAAGTCCATCTGAATTGGAAAGCGACTCGGCAGGCCAGGATTGTGCGCAAAGAAGCTCTCCATCTGCTTGTTGTATCCGGCGAGAACAAAGAAAACCTTGCCACAGAGATTCTCGACCTCGGCAAGCAGATAGTCAAGCACAGCACCACCACCCGGGTTGTTCCCAGAGGTCAGTTGGTAAGCTTCATCGAGGAACAACACGCCGCCTCCTTCGTTGAGAATCTCATCGATGAGCTTCTTGCATCCCGAAACCCCAAGATTCGCCAGACCTGCCCCAGTCGTCTCCTTGAAGCACATGCCGGGGATCACGCCGACCTCGGTGAGGAACTTGGCGTAGATTCTCGCGACAGTGGTTTTGCCTGAACAGACAATTTGTAAGCTGCTTGGAAGAAACATTCGCTGCGCGTGAAATAAAACTTACCTGTGCCAGGATTTCCCAGCATAGAGCAACTGAATCTCTCAGAGGCTAGCGAGGTACCTTGTCGAAGGGTAAGATCCACTCTGGACTTGATGACCAAGAACTCCTGCTTGACGTCCTCGAGCCCGATCATCGCCATCAAATCATCCATAGGTGCACTTTGCGCGCCATCAAACCGCTTGAGATGTTCCCATTCCGCCTTCGAGTCTTGCGGATAATCGAAACCGGCATCAGAGTCGGGATTTGGGGCGGGTGCCGATTTCTCCGCTGCCTCTGCTCTGGCGGCGGCCTTCGCGGCAAGGGATTTCCGACGCTGTTCCTGCTCCTGCATCCTTTTTTGTGTCTCCTTGATGGAAGCAAGGTCCGCTTGGCGTTGCTCAATGGTCTTCTTCTGATCTTCTTCTTCAACCTTGTATTTTGCCAGGCGGCGTTCGTGGTCGATCTCATCGTCCAGCGCCTGAAGCTCTTTCGCATATGCCTCCTGCCGTCGGAGGCGTTCTTTCTCGAGTTCCAGGTCTCGCTTGATTCGACGCTCCTGATCTTTGTCCTCTTCGATGCATTTCTTGCACCGTTCAGAACGGCGACCACAGGTGACTCGTGTTGGGTGCTGGCGCTCACACACCCTATCGACAGGCTGATGGCACTCCGCTTGGCTGTGGTCGGTGACTCGGTGGCAGCGGGACTTGCATTTATGGATGCCGCACTTCAAAACAGCTTCGCTATACCCAAACACGTTAGCAATGGATTACAGGTTCCGGGCATTCGTTGTGCTTACCAGGGTTCTGTGCATCCGCCGTCTGGACACAATTTGTCGAAGTCTGGCGGCTCTCTCAGAAGGGCGGTCGTTTGAGGATGCTTCTCGCACTTGACGGGGAGTCCGTCGTACAGATGCCCATGGGTGTTGAGAATTTCAAAGAAAGGCCTCCAAGTTGTGCTACCTCTCTTGCTGTTCATAAAGGTTGTCATGTTGCCAATCAAGACCAGACAGTTTCGGGCTCTGGTGATCAGGACGTTCAATCGCTCCGGGGCGGACATGAAGCCGATGGCGCCAGCTTCGTTACTCCGGGTCAAGGACGCAATGACGATATCGCTTTCTTCGCCTTGGTAGTTATCTATGTGACTTCTGTCAGTCCCGTATTCTGAAGGGGGGGATAATGTGCATACCTATGGTCGAAAGTCTAAGAGGCTTCCGGTCAAGCATCGCAGAAGCCTCGCTCGAAAGACCGGCACGAATGAGATCTCGCTTGTCCATCTCGCTGAGTTCTGGATCGTGCTCATTTTTGCGCAGCAGGTCTTGCAGCAGACGGAGTTGCCCAAGATAAGGGGTAAGGATGACGATGTTGTGCGAAGAGTAGCCTTGCTGTCCAAAGTATTTGACACATCGAATGATCATGTCAGCCTCGAATGGATTTTGCTTGCTCTCCTTGACGTCCGGGTCCCGCCGCTCCGACAGTCTTTGGTCAGATGCCTCAGGTTTGCCATGGTTCAAAAACACTACCCGGTCTCGCAAACCGCGGATTGCTGGCCTCCCACTTGTCCCGGGGCCGTCGACAAGTCCAGGATATGTCAGCTCGCGTGGGAACCTGGATATCTCGGGGATCATCCTGTGTTGTTTGTGGAGCGTTTTGTGGCTTGCTCCCTGGATAATCAGTCGCTCGAACAAGGAACGGTTGAGATCGAATCCGTCTCCCTTCTCGACTGACAGGGCGTAGTTGTTGACTTTGGGCCGCAGCTGTTTGTGATCTCCGATGAGTATCAGCTGTGTGACTGAAGGCGCAAGGGCAGTCAAGATGTGTCCCTCCAATATTTCTCCCGCCTCCTCGACGAGAACGACGTCGGGTCGGGCCGCACGTATCAACCGTGAGTACTTTGCTGCCCCGGTGGTAGTGCAGCCAATGATCTTCTTTTGGTTCATTGTGAAGGAATCGGCTTCGCTGAACTGGGTGTCGATGTCTTCCTGAATGTCATCAAATCGACGAACGTGCTCCTGAAAGGCCTGAAGCCGCTCTCCAAGCAGGTTTTTCGTCCATCGCTCGACATGGGCTTGTCTTTCGCTCTGGTGCATCATCCAAACTGATTCTGATTCCGCGGAAAAGGATTTTCCGTAAGCCCCAGGGCCTTTTCCTTTGACCCACTGCTGATAGAGGTAGTCAGGACCAATTTTCTGCTTTCGCTTCCCGGCCAGTTGCCAGTTGTCCTTGCTAAGCGGAAGCCGAAATGCATCGTAAAAATGAGCGTCCTCATCAGAAAACTCGAGATATTCGGACAAAACCTCCCAATTGAGTGGTTGACGGCAATCATTGAAAGACTTTATCGTCTGGCCAATGGAGGCGCGGGCCCGAGTCCGCAAATGATCAACGAGGTCCCAGGCGAAACGAGAGCGTCGATAGCCCCCCTTTTGCTCCGAAAGAAGGAGCGGCAGAGTTGCCGGTGTGCATTTTGCCTTGGCGCCGATGCGGACAACCTCGCCTTCCGGGATTCCCGCTTTCAGAAGGTCCTCGAGGAACTGGTCAAGAGCGTGATTGGTATAACTGACGACCAAGATGCGCTTCCCAGAATCGAATAGCAATTTCGCGATGATGGCGCCTACAAAAGACTTTCCGGTTCCTAGGAGAGATGTTAGTGTGAGGAGAAATCGAAGAGAATGCCTAGTTCTATTTGCATCACGCCCGCCCTCAGTCCCACTGCAGCCATGTCTTACATCCAAGGGTGAAGACCATATCTGCATTGGGAAAGGTCCGTTGGGAGATGGAAGAGGATTTCAGAGTCATATGAAAGGGCAGGGTGTGGCATGAGTGCAAATAGACATCCTCAAACTGAAAGGTCGGCATTGCCAGTACGTACCTGGTGGGCCTTGGATCAGGCTGACGGGTTTTGTCAAAGCATGGAGAAGCGCGGCTAGCTGCGACTGATCAACAGTGATGGTCTTCGTGCCCGAGACCTGCAGGTCAACAGAGCCACCGTTGGCTGACGTTCCCTCGCCGATGCGCCTCAACTGCTCAATCTTCCGATTCAGCCTCAGCGAGTGGCTTACATCCTGGGCACAGTCGGCAAGGGCCGGATTGACAAGCATATCCTGAAGTGCCAGTTGCGACAACCCCTGCAGTCCCACCAGCACAGGCTCGTAAGCAAAGACTGCTGTATCGACAAGGACGAAGCGGACACTCATGAAGTTGGGCATCATGAGGGCAAGGAGCGCGTCCCGCAATCCTTGGCTGTCCGTGAAGCGAAGGGACAGGATAGACGGCTTCTGGGATAGGCGATCAATGTCCCGGTCAACGAATGCAAAGGCAATGATGTCATTCCCCTTGCAAAGGACGCCGAAGGCTTGGTGCCGAAGAATTTGCGGTTTGTCTTTGAGGTACTTTCTTCTCGCCTCGGCCGTAGCGCTCTTTTGAAAGTGGATGCCGTCCCAGCACTGGAGCAAAAGCGTGCATTTCTTGAAGGGTTTCTTCTGCACACCGTCGTCCTCGCCCCCGAAGTCGAGGCGGATAGGCCGTAGGTTTCCAAGTATCAAGGACTGCCGATTTCCTTTTTTAGCACCTGTTGCGACTTGGTGGTCTTCCCGTAGCTCGGCAACCATGTCTTCTCGCAAGAGTCGGAATTGGTTGGCCAGGTGAACACCAACACGCTGTTTGGTGTCTGTCTCCAGAACTTCTTGGGCCGTAAGGTAGAAAGGGCGGCGAGTGGAGAGAAACTCATCGGCGGTTGGGTAGATTCTGATCTTCCGGAAGTCCTCGTGATCGTTGTCGTGACGTCCCCCTGGTCCGTCTGCACCAGGTTGCACGGAAGAACTGCGGAGTTGGAGCGCCCTCTGGATCGCGTAGCCAAGTTCTCTGGTTTGGTGTTGCTGGGCTCCAAGGAATCGTTCCAGAATTGCTTGTACATCCTTGAGGACATCAATCTCGGACCTCGAGGGGAGGGAGAGTAGCTCGGACGCCAACCAGGCGAAAGGTGGAACCTGGGTTTCGGGGATTTTGCGATTGCGGAAGAGTTGGAGCAGGGTATTCCAGACAGTCGGCGGGTTTCCTACGATCTCGAGAATAGTGCGCAAAAACTGACCATCCACGAGAGTCTTGATAGTAGGATCCGACAGGTACTGGAGGAATGGTAGGGTCTGCGACAAAATGAATGGCTCAGAAAGGTCCATCCGGATGGCTTGGCGAAGGGAATCAAGACCGTGCTGGCTGGACACAAGACGCTCTACGCACGAGCTCGGGGGCTGCTGGATGGCGATTGCCTCAAGAAAGTGCTGGGCATCTCGCGTAGACTTGACTTGTTGCTCACCAGAGAGCATCTTTCGGAAGACCCTGTTGAGGCGATCGGCACGTTGGTCTGAGGCCATGAGGGGCGAGAGGGCAGATGGAGTTGGAACAGATAGGGGAAGTTGAACAAAGGTATGGTTATGTGATGATTGCCGGCGAGCATTGGGGTTAGATTCGGGTTGCTCGCTGTTGTGCTGAGGCGGATCTTCATACTTGATGTAAGGCGGCAAGCCAAGACTTCGCTCAGCATTGATGTTGACTGCCCTCTGGGGGGGGCGCATCGATGAGCCCAGTTGCTTGTGATTCGGCCCAGCCATGTTGATGATTGGTGCATCTGGTCGAGGACGCTGCCAGGCAGGTTGGTGTAACGATGTAGGCCCCCTCGGACGGCTGGGAACATCCAATGAAACCCCTTCACCGTCAGGCCTCTAGCCAATCATACGCCTAGGAAGGCCATCGCTGGAGCATGGTAGGCCTCATTGCGTCGGATGGAAGGCAATAGACGCACAAATTCAGGCTTGGGCGACGGGGAGAACATGCCGGAGCAAACGGAACTACTGGGCGTCCAGTCGAGTGATGAATCGGTCTCGTATCACCGGACTTGCAGCCGTGATGTTTGTTTGCCTTCAACTTGGCGCCCGGCCAGAGGTCGAAGTGGGCAGCCCGGCTATCGCCCGCCAACGGGAGCGCTCTGCAAACTCCGCCACTGGCAAGTTGCATCACGACTATGCCGTGGGCCTCACAATCGAAGCCAGATTGAGATGGGGGGTTGGGAGGGGAGAAGTCAAAGGGAGCATGCGATAATCTGTGCTTTCAATCGCCCGTCCCAACAAGAGTGCAAGTGAAAAGACCAACGTGTTTTCACCTCGACCATTCTCCCATCAATTTCCAGGTCGTGACCTTGGCAGATCAACGTTCCTTCCCTCCGCCGTCGAAAGAAGCCCGACATGTCGTCCTATTGGTCGACCAAATCCCGCCCGCACTACCGCTCGGCCTCCGCGGGGCACAGAGCTGCACCCGTTTCCAACCCAACACCCCAAACGCCGCCGCCTCCTTTTGGGGCTTTGCTGCAAACGCTGAAAATCGAGGATCTTGCTGTTTCTTCCAAGAAATTTGTCAACTCGGCCACCATCGAGGATGTCGAGGTCATCACCTCGTACAACTGGCTGGACAAGAAGGGCGCCGAGCCCACAATCTTAATCCCCGGTACGTTGTTCAGAGTTTCGCTCCGCTGCCACAACCCCTTCTAGTTTTATGACTCCTTCTGACATGCTTTCTCACAGGTAAACCACCCCGGTGGACACCGCCGCTAACCAGCCCCCAACTCAGCCAAGACGACGGCAACTACTTCCGCGACAAGAATGCCGCCCGATACCCCAAGCACCCCATCGAGCCCGGCGTTGTCGCCTGTCTCGACGCCGACCCTGCGCTTCCCTCCAAGGTCGACATCATGGCCTGTAGCAGTACACTGGGCAACCTCCTCCGCTTCGTCCGTGGAAGCGGAGAGGACAAGCCATTCCGCATGCTCGTCGAGAAGGTCGGAAACACAATCTTCTTCATCCGCCGCGAGAACTCCCCGACCGAGCTGATCCCTGACGTCCGGGGATACGGTCACACCTTTCCCGAGGCATACACTACATGGGAAGCGGACGTCAAGGGGTCATGCTCCCACCAGAGACTCCTACGGTACTCCTTCGGAGGGCTAAACTGCGTCGTGCGCTTTGGAGCGGATGGCTACATCAGCCCGGCTGGCTGGTCAGCTCCTCATTCAGCTTCCACCGCGAACGAAAAGAAACCCTCTGTCGACGACCTGATAAATACCCTGTCTGGCATTTCGGTTCCCTCTCCGGATATCGAGCCATCCAAGGGTACTCTCAAAGTCGAGAAGGCAGGGACTGCGGTCGACCAAAGGGATGTCTTCGACCTCAAGACCCGAAGCATCTGGACCAAGCTCAAGAAGGACCACCTCGCCGACGAACTACCACGACTCTGGGTGGCTCAAATCCCCTACTTCATCCTCGCCTTTCATCAATCCGGCTTTTTCGCCCCCAATGAGATCCAGATCAAGAACGTCCGCAAGAAAGTCAAGGTCTGGGAGAAGAACCAGGCTACTCACTTGGCCAGCCTCGCCGCTCTCATCCATCGAATCATTGATGTGGTATCTGCCAAGCCTTCTAGAAAGATCGAGCTGCGTTGCTGTGAGACGGGAAAGCTAGAGGTCAGGGAGCGGCTTGCTGACGCGGGTGAGATTCTCTCGCCAGGGGTTAGATCCCGCTGGGAGGGCGAATGGGAAAAGGGGGCGCTGAGCGAAAAAGGAGACCCCGATTCTGAAGATGAACCGTACTGGGATGACAGAGACGATCAGCTGAGCTGGGACGAGGGATCCGAAAAGGACTTCACGGCTTGCTCCGCTGATGACTGCGGATACTGTGGCCATTGTCCCTATTGACCACGTCGCAAAGCCGACCCCTGGCTTCTTTCGTATGATCACAAAGCAGGGACGCCTCACCTTGGATAGTTTGAGAAAACGATTCTACTTATTCAATGCATGCCTATGCTTGACTTGGGTATCATTCCACACGAGCTTCTTCGTCTGCTTCTTTTTTCCTCTCTTCCTTCCGGCGTAATCTCAGTCTGACATGATTCTCAATACTCTAATGAACCATTCCCAAGACCGAGACTAGAAGTGCGACCCACCCCAAGTGACGCGCGCCACCAACACCACTCATGAACGCCCCTGAGTTCTTCGGCGGGCTCTCCACCTTCAAGCTCGCATTGATCATCGGCTTCAATCCCTCCTCAATGTGCTCCGGCGACCTCCACGTCGACCAATCGTGCGAGAGCAACCCCCAAGTCTCATCATAGTCCTGCGTCTCTTCCCGGATGTAGTAACTCCCCGCGAGCACCCAGATCGTCCATCCGACACGCTGTGCGGGGAGATACCGACCCAAGCACGTCACGTAGACGTTCTTATACGTCTGATTGCTCTGAAGAAACCCGAACTCGGTCATAACCAGCGGGAGGGTATTCTTCGCCGTTGAGCCGTCCAGGGTCTGGAATCCCAAGTTGAAGAGCTTCTTCTCAAACGCGGCGCACTCCTGAGCGGCATCGTACGTGTGAATTTCAAGAACGAGTTTGTCCGCGTAGTGGAAACTGGAGAGGCTGAAGGTTTCAGAGCCAGGGGTCAGGGAGAGGCCTTGGGCGATGGCGGAGAGGTTGGTGGAGGAGTCTATCCCCGAGAGGAAGATGAGCGCGTTGGGATTTGCGGCGTTGATGGCGTCGGCGCCGAGGCGGGAGAGGGAGTACCAGGTTTCCCAGTTGTAGGAGGTTTGGTAGAGATTGGGTTTGGTGTAGGGCTGGCGGAGCTCGTTGCGGAGGGACATGGAGACGATGTTGGGCCAGGATTTTGCCTGGAGGGAGTGTCAGGGATTCTTGCCCAGCAATAATCAACGGAAAAAGGGGGCACCCACATGCTCCGCCATATACCCCAACCCCCGAATCCAATTCTTCGTATTGAAATACGTATCCCCCCACCACGAATTCCCATCAAACGGATGGCAACACCAGCCCGCTTTCGAGACGTGATTGTCCAAGTGCACATAGATCTCCTGCCTCGCACACTCCGCCACCACCGCATCAAACACCTGTAGCCTCGTCGTCGTCGACGAAAACCCCGGGTTGTTCCGCACGATATCCTCCAACGCCTTCGACCCGTTCGTGCGCCCCAGCGCATTGAAGAGCGCAACCCCAATCGTGACGTCCGCCTCGCCATTCGCATAAATCTGATCAATCATCTCGATCGCGTAGGTCAGGCGCACGGTGTTCATCCCGAGGCTTTTGATCTTGCTGACGATGGCGGGGATGGATTGGTACTGCAGGCCTTCAGGGATCATGACTTCGCCGTGGCCGGGCCAGTTGACGCCGACGTAGGTTACGTTGGCGCCGGTCGCGTCGAGGATCCATCGGCCTGAGGTGCGGAAGGGGGTGTTGGGCCATGCTGCGGAGGAGAGGGGGAGGAAGAAGAGGATGAGGCTGGCGAGATGCCAGAGCATGTGGGTTGAGAGGGATGGCCGCATCGCGTTGCGTCGCGCCTTTGGGCGAGGTCGACGTGATAGATGGGGAGAGGAGCGGCGTTGGGGTGAGAGAGGTTGAAGATATGAAATGATATTGGGAGGCCTGGTGACTGATGTCAGCGCGCTTATCCTTCGCAGCAGTTACGATGTCCCATTGCACTTCTTTTGGCTGTGTGGCTCTGATGCCAAGACTTAGGGGCCTGCCTGGTCTGGAGCTGAATGTGGGGGCGCGCCCGATCCCTCAACGTCTTGTGACATCTCTTCCCTCTCGGTAGGAATCAGCTGCGAGGGCAAACGAAAAAATTGCGAACCCAACGCCACGGCATCGGCTTGTAATCACGGTCGGTGCAAGGCAGCCGTCGAGCAACGACCCACACATGAGCTGAGCTCAGGGGGGACGCGACGGAAGGGATGCGTTGCCCTGGGAGCTTCGTCGAGCTGAGGCTCTGTGATAATCGCGGACAGCTCGGGGCGCTTGGCGCCCGTTGCTGACGTGGATCTGTGTCCGCGATGCATCGCAAACAAGGTGAAGATGGGTTTCTCGGCAATGCTTCCAAATCACGACATGTTGGTGGCGAACCCAGCCTCGAACGTTATCAGCTCGGAATGGACTCTTGGTGCGGGACCTGAGAATTCCGATCATCGTGAGCGTTCGAAATAATGGCGATTCATTGAGCCTGACGAACTGGCCTCTGAAACGAAGAAATGGTGCTTGCTGGGCATCCCCTCCGCCTCTGCGTCGCCTCTGCCCTGTGACACCTAGGGGATTGGCCGGGCGAGTTTTCACCAATGTATCCGCTTCATCGAATCCATTTTGACGTCTGAAGCTGACTTTGATGATAATGTGTTTGAGAATCTTGTTCTTTTCGACGAGGGGACCATCCCTTCGATACAGCGTCAACACAACCTGGAATCCTATCGATGGACGGCAAGCCCGCAAAGTTTGGGATGTCTCTGTTGCTCCAACGCAACCAAACGCCACGCCAAGGCAACCGATGGTCCCCGGGTAAGTGACCCGAGGGAAGGTGCGAGGCAAGGGAGTTACGTCACTGACACTTTGACACTCGAAGATTGATACTCCACGATGAGGTACCACATGCACCACGACACAGCAGCGAAGCAAAAAAATTATTTGATCACGAGGAAGAAGAAAAGTCAATTGACATGTGCGGTCCCGCCACCACCCGGAGAGAGAGCGATAAGCGCCCTCCCTCCGCCGGAATCGTCGAAAAGAAAAGAAAAGAGAAATCCCCCAGAGCCAAAAACTGTAGTCCCGCCAACCACCCGGAGGAATCTCCCAAGGGAGTTCTCCGCCAGTTTGCTTTTAAGCACCCAGATCGATTCCTTTTGTTTTTTTGTTTTTTGTGTAGCAGAGTGTGAGTGTGCCTTGTGTATTTTTTTCTTGGTATCTTTCCTGCAAGGACCCGCGCCGCGCCCAACTACCCTACCGTGGCAGCGCGTTGTGTGTGTGTTTGTTCGAGGTTCGAGATTCGTGACGGCCAAATGTCCGGCCGTCGGTCGGTCGGTCGGTCGGTCGGTCGGGGGCGGGGGGGGGGGGGGGGTCGGTCGGCCGGGGGAGGCCAACCACGGTTGAGAATCGAGTGTCGGGATGAGGTCGAGATGAAGTCGAGAAGAGATGGTGTTGATGGGTGGTGAGGAGAGGTGCTGAGGTGGGAAAGGATGAGCTGAGAGGAGTCGTTGAGGAGTGTTGGGGGAAGGCCAAATGGCCATGAGCATCGTGAAGAAGGAAGCGATCAAACGAAGAGGAAAGGTCGAGGATCGGGGAGGGAGGCTGCCAATATATACGTTTCTCAGTTGGTCTGTGCACGGGTGCGAATTTTCGAGTGGGTCTGTTTTTTTCCTATTCAGCGAGCTTTCGCTATTGTTCTCTGTTGCTACTGTGGTGAGGCAGCCTCTGATGTGCCGTTAGAGTTCGGATGACTGGGTGCTTGGAAAGCCACTTGTGGGTGCGGCTCAAAATGTTAACCGCGATAGGGCTGAATGATACGGATTGCGGGGCCCCGCCCCCACACTCAAGGGTCAACGGCTTGAATCCGCCCACCGTTTCGGAACTGACTTGGTCTGCAAAGAGCATGGGGATAGAATTGCTGTAGCTGCTGCAGATCTAGAAAGCTATTCTAGATTGTGGAAGTCTGTATCCTGCTTTCCTTTCAGGACATTTGCAGATGTTGCCTCGTCCCGACCTCAGCCCCCCACCCTCAGACGGGAAGTGGGTCCGTTTCTTGGCAGGGGAAAATGACCTCATCTCCCGTCTGCCAATTTCTTTCAACGTCAACGTTATTAGCATCCAACCCCGATACCCAGGCACGCCAGCTGGCCTGCAATATGTCCTACTGGGCTGGCGCACGAGGAAATCGTGGCAGAGCACCGCTCAAATACATGCCAACTACCACTTCTCTCGCCGTTTCATGACGACACGCACCCGCCCGACGGGCGCCAAGGTCGGCGAGATCCCCTGCTTGGACTCAGGGCGTTTCCATTCACCACCCACCGGCTCGATATCCCACAGTGTCACGATGCATGCGGCAATCGCCAGAATCTCCTTCTCGGCAAACGTGTGTCCTTTGCACATGCTCGGCCCGACACCCCAGGGCCTGAGTCGCCTGATGTTTGCCGTGGTGTGCACGTGCCCCTCCGCTGTTGTCGTTTTCTTGATGAACCTCTCTGGAATGAATGAGTGAGGCTCCGGGTAAAGCTCGGGATCCATCCTCGTCCAGCTGTTGGAGATGGTGACCCAGGACCCCGGACGCAGCTCGTGCCGATGCACGCCATCGTCCATGACGATGTCGTGGTTGACGATCTGCCTGAACATCAGAGTCTCCATCATCAAGCGTGCGGTTTCGAAAAACGACGATTTGAGCAGCGGACATTCTCGTGTGAGCGTGGCGATGTCTAATGATGTGATGTCTCGGGAGTCGTGTTCGGTCGTGCCGGGATCGCTGGAGCGTGTCTCGAGGTCCGAGAGAGCGATGGCACCAGAGGCGGATACCTCATGTCGTAGCGTTTCCAGGAGCCCGGGTACCGAGTAGATGTAGAAGATAAACCAGAACAGAATCTTCCGCGTATTCTCGTACTCGGCCCAATTCAACGCAAACTCGATCTGACCGATGGCATCGAGTGGGATGGACAGCTCTTCAAAGACATGCAGCCGCTCGAGGATTGCATCGCTCACATCGGCGTCGCCCCCGTATCCGCCGCCCTTGGTGGGGTCGCTGGGACTTTGGAGGTAGCGGAACACAGATTCCAACGCCTTGCGAACCCTGTCCCGCGCAGCAACACCCCGCCGAAACGATGGAAGTGGGAACCAAGTGGGGAGACCCATCCATAGCCACACCGTTGCCTGGGTTTCGAAACAATTCAAATCTTCCAACAAGGAAGGGTTGCGGCCTAGAAAGCCAGCCCCGTACTGAAGAGGGATTGAGATGCACGGTATCAGGCCGTTGAGCAGACTCTTCAGGTCAAGCTCTGCAAGTCTTCCCGTTTCGGTTGGTTCCAAGATCCTGACATCATCCAGGCGCTCCCAGGGCTGGCGCAGGCCGGGATCGTCGCTGAAGGTAATCAGGGACGACACCTTGCTGCCGATGCTCGCGCGATTGAGCGCCGCAATGACAGTCGACTCGTTCAAAGCATCGCGAGCCACAAGTTTCGTCAGGCGAGCACGCATTGCAAGGAGCCGAGCATGCTCCTTTCCCGCAAAGTCGCAGCCGAAGACGCGTTGCAGCAGCGTCAAAGTCATTGCCCCCACGTCGAATATGTCGCGATTCTTGCTGAGCATCTTTTCGATGTGGGGTACGTCCAAAATGGCTTCGTGATGCAGGAAGAACAGACGGTGGACACAACGGAGGATAAAACTGTGCCCGGTGAGTCCAGGGCGCTTTGTAAGGCGGTAATTACAGACCAGATTCCCCAGCGTCAAAAAGGTTGCTCACCGGAGCACCAAGGCAGCCTTGGAGGATGAGAGTCTCTCAGCGCCGAAGCCCGCTTCCAGAGTCACCGTCGGGGGGACCATGAAGTGCGTCGCTCCATGAGACTTGTGGTACAGCGACAAGGCTGCTGCCACGGCAACTGCCACCAGACCAATTTGCAGAACAAATGTTTGAGGGATGGCGGCAAACATGTCGAATCCGGGCTAACGAGTTTTGTTTTTGCAAGATGCAACAAAATGGCGAGAAACTCAGGGTGCATAGGAGGCCGGGCGGGACAAAAGCTCTTTATGCGCATCCCAGGTGAGACAAGGCAACGCCCCAATCCCTAGCGCCATGATTTACGACTTTCGGCCTTTCAGAGCGGCGTGCCACCAGGACGAATATGACAGCTGAAGTATACCTCAACTAGGTAGTCAAGCAAAGATCACGGTTGGTCCGAGCTGCAGTGGGTGTGAGTCAGGTCCGGTTTCACGGGGGGTCCCATGGAAGCGCCTTCCTTTCTGTTGTGGCCTGAGCTTTGTCCTCCCTCTCAGCTGAGCTTTCCTCGGAGGGATTCTTGAACAAGGCCTGGCATCCATCTCGGGATTTCCTGCAAAACCAAATCCGAAGTTACAGAGATCGCCAATCAGTCGCTCCACTAATTCCACCTCACCTGCCTGTCACACCTCTATCTCCAGATCAAATTCTCCCGGAACAGAAACTCCGCGGCTGCTACTTTGCGCGGAAGGACCACGCCCGAGGGATGATCCTTCCTTCCCATGATGCGCCCCAACGGCGAGAATGCACGACAATGTCTTGGGGGCCGGAGTACAGAACCCACAAGCCGCATCGTGACACAACATCGGGTTGCAACAGCAACCACCCAACCAGCCATTCGGATTTCCCTATTCCCCTACAGACCTTGAAGAGGCTAATTACCTATCTTTGTATCTTCCCTACGCTTGCCTCCAGGACTTCTCGCCGAAGAGAACACGAAGTTTGACCACGAAAATGGGAGACTCGACCTCCGTACACCCTCGGCAAGATGGCAAGATGTGGGGTCGGCAAGGCGCCGGAAGGTCCTGGCTCGGCTCGCTGTTTGCGTCGTTGCCCGTCGTCCTGGGGCCAATCGGAAGTGTTGTCGTCTTCATCATCCTCGCCGCATTCGAGGGATCGCTCTGCTCATTCGTTACGGCGGTCGCCAAGGAGGGATTGTACACGATATTCGCCAAATACAGGCCCCAGCTGACAGCGCGCGGAGTCTTTGCGGTTGCGGGCTGGATTGGGTGGCAAGCGTTGCTGTTCCAATATCTGCCTGGAAAGATTCGCACCGGACAAGTCACACCAGCCGGCCATATCTTGGCATACCGCATGAATGGTCTCTCTGCATGGTTCGTCACACATCTGGTATGGATCGCCCTATGCTGGCTCGGGATCCTCGACCCAGCTTTCATCCCACGAAACTGGAGTGGCCTGGTTGCGGCCATGAACCTTGGGGGCGTGCTTGTTGCTGCTTTTGCCTTCGTCAAGGCATACGCAAGTCCGACCCACCCGGACGACCGCAAGTTCAGTGGTATGTTGGGACATCAGTCAGGATCTGTACCTCCAGCTGACCAAATGTCGTACAGGTTCCTCCATCTACGATTTCTACATGGGCATTGAGTTCAACCCTCGTTTCGGGCGTGATTTCGACTTCAAGCTTTTCAACAATGGGCACTTAGGCATGATGGTGTGGACGCTCATAGACTTCTCCAACATGGCATACCAATATCAAACCCTGGGTCACGTCAAGCCGTCTCTCATTCTCCTCACAATCCTACAAACTATCTACGTTCTCGACTTCTTTGTCAATGAGGCCTGGTACCTCGCCACCATCGATATCGAACACGACCACTACGGTTTCTACCTCGCCTGGGGCTGCATTTGCTTTCTTCCGACCATGTACACTATCCAGGCACAGTACATGGGGTTGTATCCAACATCGCCCTCTAGTGCCTACTTGACGATGGTCTTCGCCATCGGCCTCGCTGGGTACGCCGTCTTCCGTTCCGTCAACAACCAGAAAGACCGAGCACGACGTCTAGGGCCGGGGCACCAGTGTTACATTTGGGGAAAACCGGCGGAATTCATCGTGGCGCCGTACACCACATCGAACGGAACGCAACGCACAAATCTCCTACTGTGCAGCGGCTGGTGGGGGTGGTCAAGGCATGCGAACTACGTGGGGGATCTCGTGTTCAGTTACAGCACTTGTGCGCTAGTGGGTCTCGGTTCAGGGGCTGTGGTATGGACATATGCCATTTTCATGACCATCCTTTTGGTTCACAGATGCAAGCGGGATGAGAAGCGTTTGGAGGGCAAATATGGAGATGCGTGGGCGGAGTATTGCCGGCGGGTTCCCTGGAGGTTGGTCCCGGGGATATGGTAGAGCGGTTTGGATAGGAGGACAGAATAGAGTTGCGACAACACACCACAGAGTTCAGTATAAGCCATAGAGACTACCTATAGATCTGCATTTCTCTGCCCTTAAATGTTGAAACAGGCCATGACGATGTCCCTGTCGCGAGCATGCGCTGCTCTGCATGGTCATGGGCAGGTTCCTTGAAGACTTCGACAACAATATTAGAAAGGGGTAATCTTACGCGGTTTGAGCCTCTGAGCTGTAGCTGAGGATCTTCGGGACAAAACAAAGGCCTTGTTCAAAAGGCCACAGGTGTAAACACCGAGAATGAATGCATACAAGGATGCATCGGCGTCATTCAACACCGAGAGGTTAGATAGGCTAGCTCTCACCCTTTGCGGCAACAAATTTCAGCACATTTGACCCAGATGGTTGGAATTCCTCGAGGTACCTTGTTACATTTCCACACATGTTCCATGCCACTTCGTATCTTATCTTTCTATCCAAATCCTGTACTAGTTTTCTTTGTCCCATCCCAACAAACAGACATTATTGTTGGTTCCCAGCCATCCATCAACTGTCATCCTGCTCATCATCCCGGCCAAATGGCAAACTGAAAGCTGGCCCGAAACCCGGACCGGCCTTGCTCTCCCTCCTCGTATCCTGCAGTATCTGCTCAACCTCCCTCTCCATCGCATCCGTGACCTCCCTGCGCAGGCGCGCTTCGTCCCAACCCCTTTCACTACTCTCACCGCTCGCAGAGCCCCCCGCCTCCTCAGTATCACCATCACTCCGCCGTCCTTCGTCGCCCTTCTTCTCATCCCCACCCTCCTCCCTTTCCTCCTCACCCCTCCCCTCCCTCTCCCTCTTCCTCAGATCCTCCATCGCCGCATCCACCCTCTCCCCAAACTCCCGTCGCGCCACCGCCTCCGCCACCGCCGCGTAATGCGCCCGTCGGTACACCCCCATCGCCGCCAACCCCGTGCCGAGCAACTCCCATGCGAACAGCACCGGCAGCGCGTACTCCAAATTCGGGTTACACCCCCGCGACCAAACATCGATCAGCACCGTGTACGTCTCGTGCGCCGGCAGCGCATACCCGACTTTATACCACGCGGCACTCAAGTCGAACGGGAGTATGACGCTCGACACGTTGGTCACGACCCAGAGGACCAGCGCCATGGGGACGTACGGCGGGGGAAGCCACACGGAGACGACGTCGAGAATTTGGAAATTGATGTGCGCGAACAGCCAAAGGGTCATCCAGGTGAGGGCGAATTGGTTGGCGTTGACGTCCCAGCCCGAGCGGAAGGCCCAAATGGCGCCGGCGAGGCAGAGGGAGCCGATGAGGCAGTAGGCGGTGGAGACGAGGCTGCGGAAGAGGATGATGCGGGTGGGGCGGAGCTTGGTGTAGACTTGGAAGTTGTGGTGGAGGGTGTTGATGATGCCGAGGTAGAAGAACTCCTGCATCATGATGAGGATGATGGCGACGGTGTTGTAGATGGCGCGCGAGCCCTGGGCGGTGGGCTGGATGTTGATGGAGAGGAGGTCCCATGGGTTGGCGAGGAGGGCGAGGGTGGAGGGGGTGAGGGTCGTGTTGGCGGGGACGGAGGTGGTGGTGTAGGCGATGCGGGCGGCGTTAGAGAGCTTGAGGATGTTGGTGGCGATGGCTTGGTCGATGACGGTGGAATAGCGGGCTTGGTTCCAGATGTAGGCCATGATGGTGTGGGGGTCGAAGGATGGGGTGGCGGATTGCAGGGCGTCGTGGACTTTGTTGGATGCGCCGGGGAGGATGTACAGCGCTGCCCAGTACTCGGTTTTGCAGACGGCGGATTCGAGATCTGATGGTGTTGGGAATTTGACGGATGGGCTCTCGATGAGCGTTGGAAAGCCGTCGCCTCGTAGCTCGCTGTATGCTTCCCGAACTGCTGTCCCAATTGCACCCTGGTCGTAGTCGACAAAGCCGATTTCCATGTTGTGGATCTTGCTGCCTTGTAGGTACAAAGACCCGAAGATGTAGCTGAATAAGCCAAGGAAGAGGAGTTGAAGGAGGATGAAATTCTTGGCTGCGGCGCGAAAGAACCTGCGCGCGCTGATGCCGTGTAAGTTGGTCGCCAGGCCGGGCTGCCGGCGCGACTTGTGGAGGTACAGAGGAACGCCAACCATCCTGAGTCGGTGGGTGTTTTGTTGATGCTGGCCAAGAGAGAGTCGGGAGAGGCGGGCGTCTGTTTACTTATTCGATCGCAGAGCCCTGCGCGGTGAGTAATCCTCCTCCGTCCACGGCCGGCACACTCCGCTCGGCGTCTTACAAGGATGCAACCGATGCCGAAGCGCGAGTCGGAGCCAATCTCGGCCCGTGCCATCGGAAGGGCGTGGAGATGCGCTGGTGCTTAGTTATAGCCGGGTCATTCCCAGGGGCTGTCAATGCTTTGCTGGCTGCGGAGCGACCAATGAGACTCAGCAGGCAGAAAGAAATATTGTATGCGAGAAGCGAGACCGGAGAATTGTTTTCTTTTCATGATTTCCAACGACTGCCGCAAAGATCAAAATATCCAAAAATAGGGGCTCCATGATGCTGGCGCGAGAACCGATGACGGCATCTTGACGCGAAGCATACACCCGCCGGCCGCCTACCGCCGCCCACAGACGGCCTTCAACACCGAATTCCGAATTCCTTTATTTGTCTGCTTTGGGTGCCTCCTCCCCCTTTGGAACCCAGAGGGGCGCATCCCCCAGCCGGTCAGCGGTCAAGCCCGCGCGTCCGGGGTGTTTCATTCCAGCCTCGACCTGTCGCTGATACGATACGTTGCGGAGGCGCTCGCTTTCGGCGGGTGTCAAGCGGATCTAAAGCAAGCACCATTATCATTAGCGGGTGACACCACCACCAGGTTGATAGTTTGAGGAGCCTTACGTAGAGCTCAACGCCGACGACGTGGATGAACATGGCAACCCAAAGTGCTGCACCAAAAGTCAAGTTCAGCGCCGCTCGTGCATTTGCACCGTCCCCGTTCATGTCGGCCTCGACGGCAACCGTCTCGTCGGGATTGGCACCCGAGAAGTACGCCTCACACTGCGGAAATCTCTGCACAACACTTTCACGCGACCCGATGAGATACCGACTTGCGAGCTGGTCGCAGGTGATGGGCACGAAGTATCCCTGGTTGCTGACGATGGTAGCCATGATGATAAGCGCGAATCTCGCCGTGATGATGACGCCAGCCTGGGCAGAGTTGGTCAGCAAAGGCAGAGAGCTTGTGCGCTTTTGTTTGGTGATATCACCTACGTAGACCCATGCCCTGAGCATCCATGCCCTGTGCTGCTCGAGCTGGAGGCGCTTGACGTTGTAGTAGGCTAGCCCCAGAGACCCGATGAACATGATCGTCATGACGCCAACTGCCGTTTGTGTCTCCAACGCGCCGCCGAATGCGTTTCTTGCGATCATGAGGGCGCCCGCCGTCCCTACCAGGCTCAGGAGCAGGACAACGTAGCCGTTGATGCGGTGGAACAGCATAACCTTGTGGCGGATTGCGGGGACAAACTGGAAGCAAGCGAGGAATCCAGCGGGCAGGATCGCTCCAAGATGGATGATGAGGCCGGCCTTTTCCACGACGCTCTTTTCGTAGTAGTAGCAGTCGAAGTTCTCTGGGTCCTCCCCGCAGAAGATGCCATCGTAGCTGAGAAACTGGAGCCGTGCCAGGACGAAACCTAGCATGGCTCCCGCAAAGATGAAAAAGAGGATGAAGTTGTAGCCTTTGGTGAAGCCGATCGGATTGTAGACCTTGCGCGCAATCCTGACGAATGCATTTGCTGGAGGACGATCTGAGGCTGCCATCTTGAATTTTGGATAGTGGGGGTCAATTTGAGAGAGACAAGGGAGGTATAGAGCAATGATGTTCAGCTGAGTAGAAAGCGCGCTGCACTGAAGCTTAGTCAACAGCAGAACATCAGGCTGGAAGCAAAGAACATCCATCATTATTTATTCATTTTGCAACTCAAAGAACCACCCGCGTGTATCGTCACCAACAATGTGGTTACAAGTTTAGGTACGCAAGCCTCGGAACCTCGAGGTGGCACGGCATCGAGGAATGCGAAATCCAGTTGAGGCTGCAGGCCGGTTCTTAAGCGAGTCCGAAGCGTGCTCCTTCGGCAGATCAGCTGCAGGGGTCTGTAAGGCGCGCATGCTTCCCAATATGGTAATATATGGGGCGGACCCCCATCCTTTCCGGTTCCCGCGGACACCGCCCAGCCCTCGAGACGACATCAACTTACGAAAACCACGGTCTAATTCTACACCGCGAACTCTCTTCCCGTGAAGCTTGGCATATCGGTGGCCCTACAAGTTTAACTCGCTGTAATTCCACCCATCCGCGGGCCAACTGGCCACCGACGACCCGCACCTCATAAAACATCAGATGCCGTTGGGGTCTCAGGTGCTTTGATGACGAACACCAAGCCGCCGCAGCGGAAGGATTGAGCGCCGGAGCCTGTCAGCAGCAACTACAGTTGCCAAATTGAAGCAGCGCAATGATCGGAGTCCCAGGCCGCTCCCAAGGCTGCCACGCAGCTGGAATCGAATGCGACGGGTATGCGCGGAAACGAATATTCGTCCATACGGATCCTGCCGCTACCGTCTCGAGGACAAAGCCGCTTCCCCCAACCGTTCCTGAGCGAGAGGCGACGGTTGGTCCCGCTGCAGCACCCACGCCACCAGACCTTTCTCTCCCCCTTTCTACCAGTCTTGCCCGCTCGGTCCACCGCGCGCTTTGCATTGCTACGCTCTGGGAGATACAGGCTCCCAATGAACACGCCTTCGAACTGGCTACCGTTACCTGGATCGAATGGATGGCACAAGACGGCCTCCGGCTATATGGGTCTGCCCTCAGCACTCTCTCGGCCACTCTAGCTAGGCTCCCATCTTCAACTCCTCCGACGGATGCCATGCTTGTGACTACCAAACTATTGGCTATACACCAAGTCCTTTCATGCAGTTTCATCCTCGTTCGTCACATTCTGTGCCAATGACTGACCCTTGTTCTTGGCTGGCAATAGGTCGTCTCAGCGTCCTCAAAGGCCGGCTGCCATGTACCAGAAAGCAACGCTTGGCCCACTCACAAAATGGGAGAACTCGCTCTCATAACAGCAAAACACCCTGCCGCATTCGCCGAAGGCCCTTCTCATGAGATGTTTGTCGAGTCCAGATTTTCGTGTGTGCGTAGTCCGATCTCTATCCCCACATCCCCAACCCATCGGCCCGAGCATTTCTGATTGGAGATACAGACGATCGCCGCCACACTCTCTCACCGTGGCACGATTCTCAGACGACCAGAATGGAAAACGATACCCTGGTCAAACAAAACGAAAGGTCCCAAGGACTTTTTGGTTGATATCTTCGTGGAGCTTCCTTACCTCCTGGAGCGGTTTGACGCGGTTATTGATTGCACCGACCTACCATTCAGGATGATTCTCGCCAAAGGCTGTTTGGAATACGCCATCGGCTGCGAGCGTTCTCTTGTCAAGTGGCTTGAAACAGCAGCTCCTCGTGGCTGGGGAATAAAGGGGTGTCGTTTGGCCTTCGGCGATGCCACCCCTGCGGACATACGAGACGCGCACTCCATGTGTCTCTTTTGGACAACCTACTCCCAAGTTCTCACCACTATCCAGTGTCTCTTGCCGCTGATAGGGTCCTTAAAGGCGGAAGCTCGCAACGCTAGGATCTCGTATGTTGCTAGTCCATCGCGCGCACTGTTCCCATCTTTTTCGTGCGGGATACCGGGATTGGTGGCTGTCACCAAATCGCAACGTTCCCCATGTTCTTCGTTCTCGAGGGGCTGATATTCATCGAAGCACCGACAGTTTCTGACGACCATTTACGATTGCTGGAGCTGTTCTTGATGCTTGCCAAGGGCGGCATCACGTTGGCTCAGTTCACCATCAGCTTGTTGGAGCATACCCGGATCTTACAGGAGCCAAGCCGCGAAAGTTCTGCAGGCGCTAACTCAGGGAGCGCCTCTGCTTGATGGAAGCACTGCCGCGTTCAAAATTCCGGCAGCCGTCACGTCGGCTATCGCAAGAATCATTGGCACCAGTTCAGACAGCGGCAATCACGTCTCACGTTGAAATATACAAACCGCCCCAAGCCCGGATCTCGGGATGACTGCCGTTGAACAGGGACCTGGCAAGCCTCATAGCATCAGCTCTAGCATTTCAAATAGATTTTGACTTCTCACACAACACCATACGCCAATCGCTTTCCACAATCAAGAAGACCGACCCACTCAACTAACGACGGGCGGTAGCCCTCCACGCGGCGGAAGGTATCCATGCAACCAGCAGGCCTCAGTGACAACCCCTAACGGCACCTGGCTATGCAAACGCCCTGGTTTTTTTTTTTTTTTTTTTTTCACGGAGGGCCTCGCACGCATTGTTCAAGGCCTCCACTGCATGCAAAAGGCCCCAAACACATTTGAAGAGGCCTTACGGGGATGTCCTTGAGGCTTTTCAGTTACAGAGAAACCTTCAGTACTCTCCTCCCGGCTGCATAACGGTTGTTCAATACGACTTTTGACCGTAAGTCACATAGCTAACGTTGTCAGCATCCACAATCCAGGACCAAGGAAGACAACATGAGATCACTCACATCGGCCAGTACGCATGGATCTTCGTGTCCTTGATCTCATCCCGGACTTGACTCAGCAGCACTTCCAATTCCTCAGCAGACCAGCCCAAAACGCGGGTGAAGACGGCAGAGCTGAGCGCGTGCAACCCCGAGGAGATGTTCTCGAGAGTCCAGAGGCCTGCGGACGACGTTAGCATAACTCGCTCCATGCCTGGGCCCAGCACCACTCACCAAGCTCCTTGTGCTTCTTGTCCCTGGGCCATTTGTTCTGGGGCCACTTGAACACGACCTGGTGGACGTTGACGAAACCTTGAGCCTCGAGCTGTTCCTTGTACTTCAAGGCACCATCGAAAGGACGACCGATGGCCTTGCAGCCTTCCATCAATTGATTCGCCCACTTGTACGTGGCGTGGCTCTCATTGAGCGTCCCGTCGTCGCTGGTGATCGGGCAGATGTCGGCAAGCTCCAGCCAACCGCCCGGAGCGAGACCGTCGTACGCCCTCTCGAAGAAGCGCGGCCAGTTGGCCAGGGACGCCGTCATCATGCGGCTGTAGATGAAGTCGAACTTCACACTCCAGGTCCAATCCTCCTCGATATCGTCGACCTGGAAGCTCAGGTTTGGCGGCACAAACGGGCTCTGGATGGGAGAAAGGTCCACGCCGATGACAGAAGCGGCCGGAAACTCGTCGGCAAAATCGACAGCCCAGATACCGGTGCCCGTGCCGACGTCAAGCACATGGCGTATCTCGCGGCCCTCGCGGCCGGCAGGAGACAGGTACAGCTTGTTTTCAAAGGTGATCAGGAAGAGGTGATGCTGGAGATCCAATCGCTCCTGCTCGCGCTCATCGTTGGGCATGACATACTTCCCGTCCTTGTAGGCGTGGTAGGTCCGCCCGTTTTCGGTTCGGTATTGGTAGATGCTGGAGGCGATCGACGCGGTGGAGTTGGTGCCGTCGCTGTTGCCGAAAGCCGAGTCCGTGTCGGAGCCCACATCTTCATCGACCTCCAGCGGCGCCGGGCCTCCTGCTGGGGCTGCCTCCGCCACGGGCGACGCCTGTTCGTTTTCGGTCGCCATGGTTGCTAATTCCGTTTATCAGTTTACAACCAACAGTGTCTATCGCTGCAGGACGAAGCAATGGGCCGTCGTTGTTGGGTTGCGGGATCAAACTACGGCCAGCGACAGGTTGTTGTTCGCGACAAAACGTCCCCGCCCCCCGTGAGGTGAGGGAATTCTCACCCCTTGGTGAAGCCGAGGGGACCCCTCACTCCACTGTCGGACGGGCTATCCACTATTCGGGGATCCTAGGGCCTAGTGTTTCTATCGACCAAGGGGCTAAGGGGTTTGGAGAGTGGAGACGTAGTGGGGGGTTGACCAATGGGGTGTCGATGTCTGCAAGCACGTATCTCACCACTGTGGTACCGTCGCACTGCATGAAATAGTGTGAGGGAGCTTTCCGAGGGGGGTTAGTCGCGATTTGGGGGGACCAAAACCAGTCCCTCGGACCTCCTCGTGGTTTTGTGGGTGGTGGTTGGGGTTGCACGTGGGGGGCTGGGATTGCTTGGTAAATTGGGTTCCAGTGGGAAGTTGCGACGATCCGGGTTGGCTCGATGTCAATTGGGGTTCGAGGTGTGGAGGTGTTTTTCAGTGTTGCGTTGGATAAAGGGTTGAGAAGGTTGTGTCTTTTGCAGCTGGTTTTGGGACGGACGGGGACTTTGATGGGGCTGAGAGTGGTTCTTTGTCTGGTTTCGCTTACTGTGTAGGAAGACCCTGGGCTGCTTTGCGTCTTTGTTTGTCCAAAGTCCTTCAGTGGCAAGGGGTCAAGCTGGCCAATGGGATGTTGATGTTTTGCACAACAAGTCAGTTGAAGGTCTGTGGATGCTGAGGCCTAGCTACGTTTCTCCTAGAGTCTTCCATTGAGCCATTTACCTTGAAGGCTTACTTTCCACGGACAAGCCAAACGATACGTCGTCAGATTGTTCGGAGTATGCGCCCTAGGAATCCATGCGGAAGGATTAAATGTCATGAATGCTTCAAGTCTTCGAACTTGCCGGTAGTTACCAGATTTCAATGCTGCGATGCGGCCAGCAATGAAGATTGGCCCACCATCAACGGGACTGAATTCGTCTGCAACTGGGCCAACGTATTCCAATTTTGACCCCTTGAGCTTGAAATATAGGTCTAGTAAGAATTTGCAACAATCCTGTTCCCATTCTACACATACCAGGTGGGACGCCCGTTGGGTTTCGGTCCTCGACCGGCTTCTAATTACTGATTGGCTGGTGCCTGCCAAGTCGACCAATCAGCAAACACCGCAGGTTTTACCGGATTAAGCAGGCAGGCGATCCAACCCCGCACTTTCCTCAAGCAACAGAAACCAGCACACTCTCGTCATGGCCACGAACAGGAGGTCTTACATCGTCAACCCAGATGAATGCCCCCCTTTTGTGTATTCACCTCTTGATACGTCACGAGATTGCACCCGGCTAGTTGCGATCGAACCCTCGCAAAACGTCACATCGCCTCTGCGATGTCGGCTCACTCACGTCAACTTCAGCGACCGCCCTCGCTACCAAGCCCTCTCGTACATGTGGGGCGATGAGTCCATCAAGCGTCCGATCTTCGTCGACGGGAAGAGTTTCTACGTCGGCAAGAACCTCTTCGACGCCCTTCATTTCTTGCGCCATCGCAAATCCGGCCGCTTTTTCTGGGTTGATGCGCTGTGCATCAACCAGAGTGACATCCAGGAGAAGAACCGACAAATCCGCATCATGCCGCATATCTATTTTCGTGCTACCAAGGTGCTTATATGGCTCGGAACTAAAGAAACACTGCGAGTATGTTTGACCCTTCCAAAAAAGCCGTCCTGAAAGCCGTTACGCATGTGCTGACGAAGGATTAGAGGTAAGCACAGATATGCTCAAAAACCCACGAACCGCTTTTCTGATCCTCCCAGACATTCCGAACAATCCGCATCCCTCTACACAAAGTATGCAGAGGAACAGTCGATGCAACTTGACGCAATCAAGCAACTCGCCCGGGACGAGTACTGGCAACGACTGTGGGTGATACAAGAGATCGGCAAAGCGGCTGAGCTTCAAGTCTGTTATCAGACTCGTCTGCTAGGCGAACATCCGATGTACCAGGACCACGGCATCAAGTGGGAAAGATTTATCTCGTCCGTTAAGAACTGTGGAGATTTCAGCGCAGAAGACAAACTCGGTCCGCTCCGTTTGGACGCACAGCTCCGGGGGAAATATCATGGCTCACACAGCTTGCGCTCCTTGCTCGAGGCACACCATGGCGCCCTATGCCGAAACCCACGAGACAAGGTCTACGGTCTGGCCGGTCTCGCAGACGACTGCTATGGATTTCCCGTCGACTACGATAAGTCCCTTTTCGAGGTGTGGTCAGACACGTTGACTTTCCTGCAGGACATTGGCCAGATTCAAGAGGATCTCCCAGGTCTCGCGCTGCTGATGATGAACGCCCTTGGGGGAGCCGCTGCCATTTCACCGAGTCCAGGGCTGACATCCGATGTCGAACTCTGGCTGCCCCTCACGTTCGTGGGAACCGTGGCGCATGTCGGACCGACCCCAATGGAGTGTATCAACAGCCTCGCCGAGGCCGACAACTGGACAGTCCAAATGCGGCGCTTTGGAAGGATGGGCTGCGACATGGAGGCAAACGAAAAGCTTTTCCGCAGACTACTGCAGGCGGAGAATCCGGACTCGCCCTGTCTCAGCGTATTTCCGATCGCAGGGGTGCCGCTTGATGTCACGTACCGAATGAAGGATGACACCGAAGCAACCCTGGAGCTTCTAGCGCAGGATTTTGACGAGACCCCAGCTTCTTCTTCCTCGAAGAATGATAGCCGGCTGTATCAGATGCTACCAGTGGGCTGGAAAACGACTGGGTGCTCTCTCGGTGTCGCGCGGGGAAATCTACGGGCGTTGGATCTAATCTGTCGTGTCCCTCAAACAGGCAATATGATCGTCCTGCGGAGGGACGAGCTCAGCAGAGCGTACAGCACGGGGCCAGACGGCCAGGTCATGCCGGTCAAGTCGTTCTGCTACCGCATCGTCGGGGCAGTGTCGATCGTGGCGGATCGCTATTTACCCTGTGGCTCCTGGGAACCCCCAGCAATGGACTCCAAAGATCCACTCGTTTCGCTCTGTGTGGGGGCGGAAACTTTGTACTCGCTCTTGTCTTGCGAGATTGAGAATGGGGATGGAGCTAGCTTTACGTCGAAGGAGGGCAAGGACCGCAATCAATGAAGAGGTTTCGACGGGAGATTTGAGGAGGATCGAGGATCAATTGCATCAAGTGGCTCTGAGGACGACGGAAGGCTGCGAATGCTGACGGGGTATGGTTCAATGTTATTTGAGGGAGGCAATGTCATTTGAGGGAGGGAAGAATATGGAAAAAAAGAAGAGACGACAACGAATCCTAGCTCCCAGCAACAGGGAAGATGCTCACACTTTCGACACCTCATCAAAAGCCTCATGATCCTTCACATCCAACACGATCATATGCCCCGGCGCGTGACCCATCACCGTCCCATCCAGACCAGCCCGCATCACCGCCTCCTGCGGCGTCACACCACACCCCCAAAACACCGGAACCACGCCCTCCTCGAGCCCCTCCGCAAATTCCGCCTTGCCGTCCTCCGTCAGCGACACATCCCCCCACTCAGGCCTCCTGATATCCTCAATCCCCAACCTCCTCGCCCCATCCCAGCCCCACGCAATCGGCTCCCCATGCGTAGCCACGTACCTCCTCGTCACCTCCCTCACCCTCTCCACATCCTCGATTCTGTACGGCCTCATGCTAACCACGTACGTCCCCCCTGTGAACACCCCCGCCGGGCACAACGGCAACTTCGTTCGATACATTGGTACGTTCCTCCCCTGAACGGTATGTCTCGGCGGCAACCCTGCGGATGCGAGCGCATCTTCAAAGCTATACGAACATCCGATCAGAAACCCCACGTGGTCCGCCTCCCAGTGCGAAGCGAGATCGGTGACTTCGTTGGCGACCTTTCCGTCGCGGTAGATGAGGTACTTGGGGGCATCATGCCGGAGGTCGATGTCGGATGCGAGTGGGATGGGGACCGAGGAAGGGGTTCGACGGAGGTGGGAGGTCAGAGTGGTGAACGAGCCGGGGGTGGAGGACTCGGCGAGGAGGGGGCACGGCACGGGGTTGCGTTGGCAGAGGAGGCGGAAGTCGGAGGCGTAGCGCTGGGGGAGGACGATGAGGTTGGCTTGGAGGTGGGAAGGGGCGAGGCCCGAGGTTTGGGATGTTAGGGTTTGGGTGCGGGAGGCGAGGCGGGTGGCGAGGCCGGTTTGGAGGAGGGTGGGGATGGTCATGGTGAAGGGCGATGAAGGATGACAAGTCCAAAACGCCACACCTAGTTTTGGCCGGGTTCGGGTTGTCGAGGAAGGTAAGGTGATCAAAGCCTGTTCATTGTCAGGGGGTGACAAGGGGAAAGCTGACTGATGGTTCTAGATGAGGACAAACAAGGGGAGTTGGCAACCGATATAGCCCCGTCTTAGGTCTCATAGTCAACAGAGGCAGCACAACTCACCTTCGGGGTTTCACGCCTGTCCACATTGTGCGCCCGCCAATGATGTCACGCGAGGCTCTGATCGGCTCAGATCAGCGGTGGCTGTCCGTGCCAAGTATCGGGGACCCACCCCGATCCCGACACGAGTTCCCGGAGCCTTGCGGCCCGATTTGGTGATGGTTGCGGTGTACCATATCACCGACGAAGAAAAAAAAAAAGAAATATTCGAAGCCAGAGAAAAATCCCAATTTAGGATGGTATCAAGACAGCCGAAACAACTTGGCTAGCCCTCCCTGGTGTCAAACCCCCACCCTAACCATGGGTCAGCCGTCATACTTCATCAGTGCCTCCAAGTCCCTTCCTCACAGGTCGAACTGCTCAAACCACAGTCAGCACGGGCACATTCTTAACCCGGCGTGGGAGGCAGTAACGGATAAATACAACCATTTTTCGTGCTTGCAGACGAATCCGCTGCACTCCTTGGTGGGGAGGTCGTTGACGTGACGGCACACGCAGCACTTCCAGTGCTTGGTGGACAGCTCCATGATGCCGGGGACTTGTTGATGGCTTGGGGAGGGAGTTGAATGTGTGTAGTTGTGGTCGTGGTCGTGGTAGTTTACCTGGTTGCGGTGGTGGTCGTTGTCATGGTCGTTGTCGTTGTCGTGGTCGTGGATATAGGTATGGATTGTCGGGACGGGGACATCGGGGATAACGGGCGTGGGGAATTCCATGGCAGTTGTCACAGTGGATGAATCGCTTTGACTCATGGTCGGCGACGTAGAAATGGTGGAAGTGTTTGCTGGAATGTGGTTTGCCGATGATATGATATGACAAAGGGGTGAATGATGGACTTGGTGTTTACTGATGCTCCTGAGGAAACTAATGGCAAGAGCTCATCGAGGAGGATTCAATTGGGGAATATAAATATCAAATCAGGGAGTTATACTAGCAAGCCTGCCATCATGAGGCAGATCATGAACAGTCTCGTTGATTTATGTCATTTTCCCGCTGTCAGACCCTCGCGGCTTCATCCAAAGAGAAGTCCACGTGGTTCGCGTGCCCGAACCGGTGATCTTGCCATCACAAATGCTGTCAATATCCCGTCGAGATCTTTAGAGATGTCACAAGAGCCAAGAGCCGACATGAACCCGCTCGTTGTGTCAGCAGTTCGTCTCCGTTACGGATGTGGGGGAGGGAGTAGACAAGTCACTGGGTAGACGGACGGCACATGAGCAGTTTGTCCCAGAATCCCTGGATCAACAGTCTGGACGATATTTTGAATCACCCAAAGAATTCATCGTTTAATTTGTTAAGATGCCTGCGCCAGCGGGAACGCTATCTTACTCCCCATATATTGCGTTGCGTACCCTAAACCCGTCTGTCCAAGCTTGTCGACCTACAAACTCGCGTACGCACCACCGCCCTCGTCTCGTGGTGATTCTCCGTGTGTCACCCCTTTGTGGATTTTTGAGTTCTGGCCTGCCACGAACCAGTCGGAGAGTCCAAGGCCGGAACTTGTCCGATGGCGTGGAAGGGCTCTTGGGAAGCGTCTTGGAGAAGCCATGCCTCGATATGTGAACAGGACTGTGATTCAGTCGATTGGAGTCGTTGAGATGGGGCTTTCCCACGGTTTTGTGTACCCCAGGGCCGGTTGACTTGAACCCAGTTGCTGGCAGGTGGGGGACCAGGGAGGCTCTCCTTGCGGGAGTTGCTTGGTGGGGAGAGGGAGCTTGGCATCTTTGGGTGGGTGAAACGGTGAAATGTGGGCTTGGATGTGAGGCGATGAGGAGACGTCAGGTTTTTGGTCCCCAAGAGCAGAGAACAGCGCAGAGGTAAGATGGCGGCGGATGAAGGAGACTATGAGGAGTGGAACGATTTGGAGGGCAGAGGGGTGAACTAAATAGAATGACCAGACTCATTTTCTTCTGTGATTGCACGTCAGCCTTCATGCATTCGGATTTTGGAAAAGGGATACCTTGAGACCGGTGAAGGCGATGTGTGAAGTCGGGAGGCGCCGAGGCGGGGGGGAAACGAAGGATTGTGCGTCTGGACTCTGCACAGATCAGCGTTTTGCAGGCTCGTTGACCGGTCCGGGTCGCCCGCTGCCCGCCCAAATCATGTGCTCGCCCGCTCATGCGCGGGCGCCCTCGGTTCCTGGACCATGCTGGACTCCGGGGATGTCCTTATCTGTACGGGCTCATGCATTCAGATTTTGGCAAGCAGCGGCCGGATTCCCGTCACGTCACTCTGCCCTCGGAGTGGTCAGGTGACCGACATCGCATGCAAGTGTGGGTCGCTCCTGCATTCAGATTTTGGTCCCCCCTGTGCCGCCCGCTTCTGCAGGCAGGAGCGCCCAATGAAGTCCGACCAGGCTCTGCTCTGCAGATCTCGTGGCGACAACTGAATCGCCCGCCCTCCTTTTTTTCGTTCCCACAGGTTTCGCGTCTCTCACCATCCCGTCTCGGGACTCCGATCGCTCCCTCGCGACACTTCTTGCGCCTTCAGTACGCGGCGAAACTTGACCTCGCGCAATTGAAGCGACCCCTATTCCTCTTCAGAGATTAAAGATGGAGAAACAGGCTCCAGTTATTGACTGGGAAGCCCTGAAGCCTGAAATTTGGCGGTTGTACCTCGTCGACAATAAACCACTATCGAAAGTTGCCGAGGCGATCAAAGCCGCCCACGGAATACGCGTCCTCACGTAAGAGCTTTCGTCCCTCAGCGAAATTGAATGAGCCTGGGAGGCAATTCTGACGTTTCGTATTGGCAGACCGGCACAGCTGGAGTTCAAGATCAAGCAATGGCGATTCCGCAAGAACCTGACCCCAAAAGCTTGGGAGTTTGTGGCCCACGAAATCCGGAAGAGAAAGCGAGATGGAAAGGATGAGAGTCAAGTCTGGTGCAGCGGGAGACTGCTACCCGCAAAGAAGGTTAGCAAGGCACTTGCGAGGTACGGACGGGGTGCCGAGAAGGACAGTAAGTTACGGGCGGATCTCGGCCCGGCAACGGGGACCCGAGCTCATGTTTCCGCACATGTGCTGACCGTCCGAAGCAATACATCCGCCGACCCTGCCAGAGGACTTTCACGTTTCAGTAAAAACACCTCCATCATTTCGCCCGCCACATTCCTGGCCGGGACATATGCCCTGGTTTTCCTTCAGGGATGCATTCGAGTACTGTGAGACCCCCCCTGCTCCCCTCCGTGATCCCCTCCGAACCGGCCACCGACTAGGTGTTGACAATGTTGTCAGTGTTAGAGTCGTTTGCTCAAGTCGAACTGGACAACACAATGCTGCACACGATCCGCAGCTCAATCGAAGGCGTCAGGACAAGAGCATGTGGGTTTTGGGGTACAGCGCCACTTCCAGCAACGGATGAACAGCAATCGATGCCCGAACAAAGCCGAGACAAAAGGACTCAGCAGTCAACGGCACTCCTTCGTCAACAGGATGGTTCGAAAGAAGTGCTTGAGACGTTGCTGTTCTTGCTTTCCAACAACACGCCAGGAGTGGCGTACTGGTCCCAAAGCTTGGATTTCTTCACCTTGTCTCTGCTCAGAGGCACGAGCATGCTCCAGACTTCTCTCAAGGAAATGATCGACTCTCAGCGACCTTCCGCTCTCGCACTAAGAGACCAGCTCTGGGCTGCAGCTCTCCGAACCTCAGACACCGCAGCGGTTCGCCAGCTCCTCAAGGCGGGCGCGGACCCGAACAAACAAATAGCGCTGAAGTATTTGGCATCAAGACCACCTCCGACATTGAGACTGTCTTCGAGCGGATCCTTGGCCGCCCCTGGAACGGCCCTCCCGCTTCAGATGGCCGTCTACGCAAGAGACAGGGAAATGGCCAATCTCCTTATCAGCCACGGAGCCAGCTGGGCTGAGGCAATGACGAGAACTTCACTGGCCGATTTTGCATCTTTCAAGGCTTCAAGCTCTATCTCGACCCACGAGTTCTTGGATGGCATTCTTCGACATCACGGCCGTGGTATTGCCCCTGAGGACTGGAATGAGGCCAATCGTATCTTCACCAGACGCGGTGATATCGCATCAGTCAGGATCCTTCTCGAGTTCTATCGCGAAAACATGCTGTCAAACGAAGACCTACGCCAGGAAGCGCTGATCTATGCTATACGAAACAACTTGGATGATCTTGTCATCTTCTTCCTCGAAATCGGCGGCGATCCCAATGGCCCCAACAAAGCCGGCAAATCGCCACTGTGGGAGGCTGTCTACATCGGAAGTCCTGATATGTGCCGCCTTCTCTTCAAGCACGGCGCAGCTGCCCAAACCAAAGGCCGGGACGCCCTATTTCCACTTCAATGCGCGGCGTACAACGGCGACAAGGAACTAATATCCCTTCTCCTGGCAAACGGGGCGGATGTCAATAATTTGAACTGTTCGACAAGACAGGAAGTGCACCACTCTTGGGGAGTCGCTTACAAAATGGAGTTGGGAAGAACCGCTCTGGAGGCCGCACTGTACGGTCGACAGCCCACTGCGGCAAGGATGCTGCTCGATGCTGGAGCGACTATTCTTGGACCTGAGCTGATGATATGCATCCGTCACAAGGTCCCTAATCTGCTTGAGGTGCTGCTAGACAGGGGTTTACCATTTGCCAATGAGTCGGACGACCAGGAGTCTGCACTCGAGGCCGCCATCGCAACCAACCAAATCGGCATCGCCCACACTATCCTCGCCCTCAGACCGGAGCTTTACGAGCCATCAGCACTTTGTGCAGCCACACACATGGCAATCCTCACCGACGATCTTTCCACAATAAAGCTTCTACTCGAACGTCGCGTATCACATTCTCACACCGCCCCGTCCGAACTTGAAGGAACTGCGCTGGCAATCGCGGCATTTTTCGGAACAGTTTCCATTGTCGAGCTACTCATGAACAACGATATCAAGCCCCCAGGCTGCATTTTCCCGGACATCCTGGAGTTGGCCAGTCCAGAGTCGATACGGTATTGCCCATGCCCAAAACACAACCAATCGCGATTGGATGCTTGGTGTGACGAATGCGGTTGGTGGAGAGGCTCAATCGATACCGGCATCTACACGACTGTGATCTCGCCATTTGAGGCTGCCATCGCGGGCGGCAACAAAACCGTTGTATCAATGTTTTTACGGGAAGGGTATGCGATTGACCAACACTCCGTGGCGGCTGCGGCTCGAGTCGGGAATCTCGAAGGCATGGAAATGCTAATTTCACGGAACCGGGCCATGGCCACAAACAGGACCAACTTTCGACCAGCGATGATGGCCGCTATTCAAGGTTGTCATCTCGATGTCGTTCGGCGTCTTCTGCAAGCGGGTGTTGACATCAATGCAGAAGTGTCAGATGTTGATACCATACGCACGGATGCCATTTACTTCCAGGGGTCTCTACACGCGTACAGACCTCGGACGTTCTTGCAAGCTGCTGTCGGGGTGGGGAACCAGGAGCTGGTCGACTTACTTCTGTCACACGGTGCTGACGTTCACGCGCCCGCGGCACCGTACGATGGGGCAACCGCTCTACAACTTGCAGCCATGCAAGGACTTCTAGGCATCGCCAGAAGTCTCTTGGATCACGGCGCCAACTGCAACGAGTACGCCCCAAAACCCCAAGGAAGAACGGCTCTGGAGGGTGCAGCGGAGCATGGGCGACTTGACATGGTGCAGTTGCTCCTGAGCCGCGAGCTGGAAACGAATGGCGCGTCACGGGCACACTTTGTCAACGCCGTCAACCTTGCGGACCGCAACGCCCAATATGCCGTCACAGACCTTCTCCGTAATACTCGAGTTTGGGATGAAGAAGACGAAAGGCTGTTCCGAGAAGCCCAGTACCAAGGCCCCAGTGACCAATTAGGTTCCTGTGCCACGCAATCGGAGGCCGATTCCATGCCACCTGAGTGGGGAGACAAAGGAGAGGAAAGAATGACCAAAGACGCCCACCCACCTTCTGATTTACCACAATACGTCTGGGCGGACTTTGACTTCCAGTCCCTGTCCGATGAGCCCACCCTCCTTCTGCCAGACCTCATGGGAGACCTCGACACCGAGACGGATGATAGTAGCCCGAACTTCACTGGGCAACCCGGTCTTCACCGAACACCAAGTACAGCGCAGCTGAGCGAGAACCAAGAGGCTGGACCAGGATCTGGCGCTATGGATTGCATGAATGGTTTCATTTTCGAAGGCGATGACCTTCTCAACAGCTTCTTGGAAGACTTCGAAGACTTTTATAAATGATAGGCTGGGGGCAATGCGAAGACGCGAGTAGATCTATTTGGATATAGGCGCCTGATCTTAGCAGTGGATGTGAATATCCGGGGTGATAATCTCAGGGATAGAGCTAGATGGATAGATGGACGCCCATGATCTTACACAGGGAAGCGCCGCCGTCGCGGTGCCTGTCAGGAACTCTCTTTTGAACCGGATCATCTCTGCTGATGCTTTGATTTGTGAGAACGGGATGAATGTTATGTTTTGGCTCAACGTTCAGCGATGCTTCGCTGGCCCCCTCACACAACTATTTGAGTTCTCCCAGTCCTTGGTCCCCGGAGGCCCGCTTCGGTCTCTTCTCCAGCTCGTCAAGATCAACCTTGCCAATGATGCACGACGCCGTCCCCACCTCCGGATCCTCCGAGTAAATGGCAAGCTGCAGTTCAAACACCCTCTCCCAGTATTTGTAGATGATCTTCTCCCAGGCGACAATGATTGAGTCTCCAGCATGGATGTCCCCGCATCCTTGAAGACGCTCGCAGTATTTGACCGTCTTGTCGTACTTCTTCCACAGCACTCCCGTGGATGCATTCACACGGATGTGCATGATCGAGGTGTTGTCGAAATTGTCGTATGCGAAGCCCCTGAACCTGAGGGTCATGTAGGGGTAGGCTGGATCGCTACGAGGGGGCGTGTTTGTCAGCTGCTCCGGCTGGTGTGTTTTTAGGGACCTACGTGTGAGCTGTAAGGTTCATTGAAATCGGCTTGATGACATGGAAGTTGTCGCCATCTTCGGGGTCGTAGCCGGGACAGTATCGAAAGTTGGGGATCGTGGGGATGTCGCCTCCATTGGTCAGTGTTACTTGGCTGGTGGCTGCAATGAGGGGTGTTGCTGAGAGGAGGAAGAATGCCAGTAGGGGATGCATCGTGACTTGGGACTGCGTTGAGTGGTTTGTGGAGGTGAAGGGATGGATGTGGGAGAGTAAAGGGATGGTTTTATAGCAACATACGGAGTGGGTGTTGGGACGTTCCCCCTCTTTGAGCTGTTTCTGCAGCATGATCCTTCTGATCGGAAGTAGTTAGTGCGTGTCTCACATGATGAAGCTATACTGAAGTAATCTAGCTGCAGCAGCAGTCGCAGCTGGTTGCAGTCGAAGCTGATGTGATTCAGCTGTTGGTAGTCAGCCACTTGACGCTAAAAGTTCAGCTTCGGGGAGACGGGCAAAGGTCCGCATCAACTACTCCACGTCGGTAGATGCCTTGCGTTAGGGCTGCTCAATTGTCAGTGCAGTTCTTCGGGCAGGGGGCTTCATCCCCGATCGAAAACTGCATGTTCTGCATTACTGAGGACCCGCAATCGATCCTGAAAGATCTTGACTGCATTGTGTAAGGACTGAACAGATGGTCAACGGTCTGAAGCGCATGCTGAAAGACTGAGCCGTCCCAGCAAGGACCTATGCGTTGCAGAGTGCTTCAATTCTATCACAGAATCTCTGTACTGCATGATGAAGGTGGGCAGGTAGCGATACCAACCACCATACCGGCAAGGGATATTGATGTGGACTTTGGGGCTGTTGTTGATCAGTGTCGAGATGGCTATCTGTAGCAACCGAAGGGCTACCTCCCTATCTGAATTCATGGGGGAAACCGGCAAAGTGACGCCCACAAGCGTCTTGGACGGCAGCACCGATACTGCGTGGTTTCATGAGACGGGGAACTCGGGTGTAGGGGTTGAACAAGGTCTTTTTTCCGGCAAAGCGAGATCTGTCGGCGCCATGCGGGCCATGCTGGCTGGGGGTGACGCGCTCGGGAGTACGCTCGGGGACCGAAGCATGGGGTTACGAGTGAGAGCGGTGGTTGATTGGGGCGTGGACAAGGCGAGCATCCATGAACGGACAGATGTTTCGGTCTGGCCAGTTGGACAGGCCAATGGCTCTCAAGGCGCGCCAGGTTTCGCTTCCGCTTCAGTGCCCCTCTCGGCACCGTGGGCCTCGGGAACGACGGAAACGCAAACGCGCATTTGCAAGGTTATATGCTAACGGGAAGTGCCATCCTGTGCGCGAAGGAGGCTGGTCAGTTAACGGGCGCCCCGCGCAAACGGGGTTGGGGTTTGAGTAAAAGAGACGGGAGCCTGCCGGGAAAGTTCACGCCCATTGCGGGCTTTCCAACTTGTGTCACGTTGAAGCTGCAACACTCCCGAGTCCAAGTGTCGGCCACCCCAGGCAAACACGCACAATGTTGGAACAAAATTCTTCTCTTCCGAAATTAGTCATTCAGAGGCTGTCGATGCCCTAAATTCTTGCATGGTTGTGCCACGCAAGGAAGGGGCGAACTGGAAGGACGAACCAGCGAAGTTTGCCCTGACGCTCTCGACAGCAGTGGACGCTGCGAGACTTTTCCAGATCACCCATGCCGCAGCCATAGCCAGTCAACGTCTTCTCTTTGGCCACAAAGACAAGCTGTCGGGATCAACCTACAAACACAGCGAATCAAGACCAACATGCATGTGGGCAGCGGCGCCGACCCGACGGAAAACAAACCTGCACTTCCATTTTCAGTCAGCCAGCGGTAGTGAGGCCGTCCGCTTTTGTAGAGTTCTCCACACACACCTTTCATTGCTCGCCCCAAGCTAGCTAGAAGAGCTCCTTTTAACTTAAAAATCCGCCCCATCCAGCATTCAGCTTCCAGGTTTCCGCGGGAAGTTCTTCGTCCCTTCGCAGCCTTTGCTCTCTTCGCATGTCCATCGTTTTTTCTGGACGGAACGGCGTCACTGGGAGCCTACTCAACATGGCAAAGCCAAGCGTCAACATAGATGCCCTGAATTTCATGATCAATCATGTTTTCCTCCCGCCTCGTTTACCGCAAACAGACGATACATGCGCAGAGCATGTTCAGGCTACCGTCCAAGCGCTTTGCGACGCCGTCTCGCGGTTTCTCTCATTGGGAGTCGAGTCCCAGCCTTCGGTCCAAACGGTCCTGGGGATGCTCCAGAGATTCCGTTACCTCGAAGTCTCGCAACTTGGCGCCACAGGGAATGGCCTGCGCAATGTCATCGCCAATCTCAAACATGGCGGTACGAACCTCTCGTGGAAACGCCGAGCTATTTTCACTTGGACGCTTGCTGACGTGGGATCAGGTGTCGCCCTTGTATACCTGAAAGGCCAGAACGCCGGTCTACTGGTTACCGCGGAGAATACCGAGATACTATTCGAGGCATTCGAGCTGCTGGCGCCGAATGAAAAGGTCATGTCCTGCAAAGGAGCGCTTCGTCGACAGTTTCCAGACACCGCCGCAGCCATCCCACGCGACAGATTTCAGGACAGCAGTTTTGTGAACTCGTTCGTCAGCGTTCTCCACGAGCTCGATACCACGACTGCTCCCATTGTTCGGCCAAAAGCGAAAAAGGCTGGTGTAGTTCAGTCGGAGCAACGAGACACAGTGTGCCCCATCCTCGCAACTGGTATGCTTGTCGATATTCTTGCTGGTCTGGGCACCAAAGTCGACCCCATACGCATCACCAAGCGCAGCCGGGAGCAAGTAAACTGGAAAGACGCCAAGCTTTCGTTTCACAGATCGCCCGTGTGGCTTCTCCTCCGCGTCGCCATGCGTCTGGTACTGGACAGACAAGCCGCCCTCGACCACACCAAGTCGCAGTACAAGTCTCTAATGGCATACCATCATGCACATGTTCTCGAGATGGCAACAAAGGCGGGCATATCCAGCGACAAGCTATTCTCCATGACGGCAAAACTGGCGCGCCGCATCATGAAATTGGGCCCTGACGACGAGACGGCTTGGGTTGAAGACACCAGAGCAATCATCCGTCGCTCCCAAGCAGTCCTTCAAGCCCGATGGGAGGAGGCGCAGCGCCGCGACACCAAAACGCTCCGCTTGGGAGATCTGGCCAACCTTTCCTTCCGCCAAGACACAGAACTCAAGCTGGAACACCTCAACAGTCATTTATCTTGGGTCCGATCTCGCTCTGTTGGCGACCGTGATCCCATGGGGCCGGGCGATACCACCCAGTATGATCCGCTGCCGTACCACCTGCTGCCCGTGCTGCGGAGCGTGAACGGACCGCATAAGCACGCCATGCAGTTCCCAATTCTGTTGGAGTTCGAGGCTTGGGTCGAACTGGGGCTTCCGATTTGGTTGGGTAGGCAGTTGAGCCTTGATTCTCACCTCGATACTCACCAAGTCACTGTCGAAGCCTCGCTCCGTCAGCTCCAGAATTTGATCAAGGAATATCGCCAACAGGCCCTCGGGGCTTACAAGGGCATTCCGGGAGGCCTCTCGGTCATGTATTTGGTCATCATGGAACTCTGGATAGCAATGGACAGGATCGCGGGAAGCGCTATCCCTCTGCTGTTGGATTACGACCCTGGTTTTTCGGCTGGGATGTTCGGTTCGCTGCTTCTGGAGAGAGAAGAGGACATGAGACGCCTCAAATCCCTTGAAGACTACCTCATTCGTCGCAAGACAAGCGCACCGAGCCCATATCCCTCAGCATTTTCGGGCTTTGGCCGAAAGAACTCGTTTGCTGTTCGGTTCTACCAGTCCTCTGCGCAGCACCAGACCTTGCGCGGCCAAATTGAGGAGTGGGCAGCTAAGATGAAGGAGGAAAAGCTGGAGGAGTACCGCGAAATGAAAGAGAAATATGACTCTCTGGACGCTAAGTACAGCAGCATGCCGTGCGAAGCAAAGTCTTGGGATTCTGAACATGAGCGGTTTGAGCACGCAGCCAATCTCTGCGACCGGTGCAAGGTGAAGCAGCAAATGGGGGCTCTCAACATTCAAGGTTTTGAATGGCCCTTGCCCAAACCTTCACAGGAAGCCGATGCAGTGGTTTTCGAGATCAGCGTCCCCAACGTTGTTTCAGTGTGGCGGAGCGTGACATGGGAACTTGTCACACAAGTTTTCCAGGAAGCCGACACACACCACGAAGCCACTGGGAAGAAACTTTATTTCGCAAAGGGCCACAGTGGCTTGAGCAGGTTCCTCAAGTCCAGCAGCGCAATGCATCCCGGCTCGACAGTCAAATATATGGAGGTCTCGCATTACCAAGGGACACACATTGTGGATGCTACGCCTGGCAGCGTTTGTCCTCCGCATGCGGCGCGCTACGGATACTACCACCAAGATTCGAGGGCCCACTTGGAGAGCGCAATTCCAAGCGCATCTGTTCCTCGCTCTTGCTCCTACGCCAACCTCATTGCGGGCTCAATACTCGAAAATTGGGTCAGCTCCGCCACACACGAACCCAACACGGTTATTGCCAGACAGTTCGAGTGTCCCCTTGACATGACCCTCGAAGAGTACAGGTCATTCGGGGGCCTTCGATCCAGTGCAAACCTGCAATGGGCGAATATTTTGTGTCAGCTCACGATTCCCTCACTCGATCTGAACAAGACAACCACCCTTGCACTCATTCTCCAAGCCTGCCTTGAAGCCGGCCCTCCCGGCCGAGCAACTGCTGGTTTCGACCCAGTTTTGCGAGAGATACACGCCGATATTCGTGGAGAGATCTTCATGGGCACCATTCTCCAGGCCTTGAGCGGCGCGCTTGAGCGTGTACGCGAGAGTTGGCAGAATGACACAGCTCTCTGCGTTCTTGTGTGTTTGGCCACGAGACTCCTCTACTTTTCTCAGTCAGAGGGTGTCTCAAACTCACTTCTCGGATATCTTGGGCAGCTGAGGAGGGTTTCGATATCGTGGGCGAGGCTGGTTGTTACGAAAATGTCCGATAGCAAGGTGGAAGCAGAACGCCAAGAGTGGGCTCACCGGGTCCTCAAGGTAGCCCTGATCTGCGCGTCCACATTCGGGATGAGGAACCAACATCTGGAACCAGTCTTGAGTGGATCTGAGGATCTGGCCATTTTGGTCGAGAGCGCGGTGCTGGCTCGGAACAACATCCCCCTGCGGGAAGGCCCTTGGATTCCATCACTCTTCAACTGCTGCTTCGATGGCATACTGTCATGCACCAGGCACGTCCCATCATCACCCAAAACGTTGCCATGGGGCACAGCCAGGGCCTCGACAGCGCTGTCAAGCGATTTTGGGCTGACTACTCGCCCCAACACACGGCTCACCAATGGACCCAAGTCGACGTTGGGACACGATTCCACATTCTAACCACTACCGGATGTCAACTCCGGGTCACTTTCAATCTCCTCACGGGCGACCTGTTTGTGAATGGGCACCCTCTGTCAAAACTGCCCCAAGAGTATCAGAAACACGAAACCTTTGTCGGCCTCTTCGGAGACGACGTGTTGGACGTTGGGCCCTCTCGCATGCCGACAATGCAGTTCTCGACATGTCGACACCAGCACGGGTGGGTCGTTCACTTTGCCTTGAAAGATGGCCAGCTGGTTGTGCGAACGGCTCGAGAAAGACCCCAAACGGACCACACGGAGACCCCAGAGTCACGGTTGGAGGAGTCTTGGGAGTACGTTCCCAAAGAGAATCTCAAGGGGGATCTGCCCCATTCCTTTGTTAATGACTTCGCCCACTGGCTCGATCTCGACACCAATGATATCGAGTTCCGACCCATGGACACCAAATGGGAATCCTCTCCAGACAATTGGCGCCTGACTCGAACGTCGGGCAGAAGCGTGCTGAAGAGAGGGTCGAGCTTCATCGTCGATCCGCAGAGTCCCACCGTCGAACTCACGAGTCGCATTTTAGATCCTATGGAGGATCGTTGGAACATCAATCCAATTTTCGACAATGGCACTGGCCTTCTGATTCTAGAACTTCCCCGCCTGTCCATGTCATTTTTTGTCCGAGATGGTCACACCGCAGTCAGGTCGAAGAATTACCCCGGTATGCACGTTGATGAGCAGCAACGCATTGGCAGTCTGATCGGATTGAAGAACAGACTGGTTCTCAAGCCTGAGAGCGGCCTCGGTTGCAGAATTCTGCTGGTACCGCGAGGGCGGGTTTCCGTATCCTACAATCCAGCACTCTATCATACCGAGGTCACGATCGAACACACAAACCAGAGTAGCGTCCGCCATGACGCCTTCCTCGTCGACGACAAGCTTGGTTATCTCAAGGATGCGGGGTCTCTGCAAAGCAAGCTCCACGTCTGCTTGCTTCACGCGCTCACGTCACACTGCCTCCCAGACCCCTTGACACTTCGGACGGGAACCGAGGAAGCCTTGCGACTCATGAGCGGGGCCGCCATGCGCTCATACCACAAGCTGGACAGTGGTTCATGCAGCTTGTTGAGCCAAATCGCCAAGTGCTCTCCAGTGCGAGAGTTCTACCCCTCGCACCTGCAGGTGATGGAGCGAGTGGAGTGGAATGATCGGCTGCCATCCCTTTCTCAACACGAAGATTTCTTCATTCTAGCCAATGGGGTCTTTGAGGAGTACAGAACTTACTCCTCGATATTCCCGACTGGTGGAAAAGACCTGAATACTGGAGCCACGGCAAAGGTATTCGCGGATGCGCGTAGGTCGGTCGCCCTAACAGAGCGTGCGAGGATCCGCAATGCGACGTTCCGCCTGACCAACTACGGCGCCGAACACCACACCACAGACGTGGATGAAGAATATCGGCTTGATAACAGAAACGGCGCTGACAAGAGCTCCCTCGCAACTCGGCTGGTGAGCTGCGTGGACAAGGGGGAGCAAGGCCTTCTGTTCCCACCTTCTCCATGTTTGCAAGGCCTTATCATTGGTGTCAACAGCCAAAAGTTTTGCGGGAAACCGGAAGTCGACCTAGCGTTCCGTGTTGACTGTTTCACCCCCCCGTCGATGTTTCTTGAGGGGTTGTGGTGCGGACTTCACCTGGCGTTCGTATCCGAGAGGGACAAGTACAAGAAAATGATGTTCTTGTCCGGGCTGCTTTACGCCGAGAACGCAGATCGACACATCGTTCAAGTCTTGATGGCACTGGGAAACATCACGGCGTTCTCCGAAATTCTTCCACCAACCGAACCCAATTTTGATTTGAGCGTCAACTCCAACACCCTGGGGAAGATACTTGAAGGAGTTGTCAGAGTTTGCGCTAAGGATCCTGGGTCTTGTCCTGAACCCGGTTTGACACGGCATACTGGGGAGTCAGCTCGGGCGTTCAAAAACAGGCAGAACAGACATCGGACCTCCAAGCAAGATGACATAATTCGAAAGTTCGCTGCAGAGCTGCGGGACCAGACCAAGTCTTGGGTTCTCAAGGTTCCTTCCGAGCCAGAGTACCGCAGTTACCTGAAAGTCAAGGCCATTATGACCAATGCACAAACTCAAGTGGACATCGCGCGTCGATCCCAGTCGTTCCGCGATTATCTCACTTCTTTGTGCCAGAAGGTGGCCAGCTTGGAGCTCTTGAAGGACACCGAGGTTGTGTCTATCGTCAATGCAGGAGACAGGAACTTGAAAGAATCGGTATCGAAACCCGGCTTCATCTCGGTCGCGTCGTTCTTCGCCGGTCCAGCGCCAAATATTGAGCATCCACAGCCACAGCTCTTCCCATCGTTGTTTACTGAGTGTTACGGATCTAGGGAAGGCCACAGGCAGCTTTCCGCTCTTGTCGACAGCATGCTGGGAATGGGTGGTCTGCAGTACCATCAGATCTTGTACCTCGCAGAACTTCGACGCAGCATGTCGAGCACCCAGCCCGGTGCTCTCTCAGCCATGGTGCTGGAAGACGATACCACAATCCAGGAGGCCCTCCGCCAAAACCTCCAGGGTGTCCGCGTGCGTTACACGGAAGTTCTGCGACAAATTGAACTCGATTCAGCAGGCACCTCGATAGCGCACCAAATCTGCGCCACTGCTGGTATGCAGCCACGGATATCCCCAGTTTTCCTTTTGCAACGTCTGGCCCGCGGTTCCTGGGGCCAACTTTCACAACAGTGGCGGCACAGTCTGGTCGCTTTTGCGCTGCATCTAATCGAACTCCAGCGCGCAGAACGGCTGTTCAGCTGCAGCCTCAGACTTTCAGAGAGTCGAAGTGATCTCTTGCGGGAACTGTCCAACGCCGGTGACCACAAGGATACGCGCTGGAACCCGCTTGAGTACCCTGAAAGCCTGGTGCTAGAGATTGAACAAGGCATCATGATCCGCCCGGTTCAGAACGAGATCGCAGCTAAGATGAGGTCGCCACCGGAGATGCGGAGCTCGGTCATGCAGCTTAACATGGGCGAGGGAAAATCATCGGTGATTGTGCCCGTTGTTGCCTCCTCGCTGGCCGATGGCAACCGGCTTGTGCGCGTGGTTGTGGCCAAGCCTCAGTCAAGCCAGATGAGGCACATGCTCATTGATAAACTGGGCCGTCTGATCAACCGGCAAATATTTTACCTTCCGACCTCCAGGGCCACATCGCTTTCGGAGTCCGGCGTTGCCGCTATTCGTCGAATGGTGGAGAAGTGCAAACAAAATGGCGGCATTCTTCTGGTCCAGCCGGAGCATCTACTATCCTTCAAATTGATGGGGATTGACAAAAGCTGGGTTGATGGGGATGGAGGAAAGATCAACAACTTGGGACGGACGATTATCCAACTCCATCAAGACATGGAAGCCGACTGCCGCGACATTGTGGACGAGAGTGACGATAACTTCAGCGTGAAGTTTGAGCTTGTCTACACCATGGGCTCACAAGAGGCCGTCGATATGGCACCAGGGCGGTGGAATCTCGCGCAAGAGCTTCTGGGAAAGATGGAAAGCATTGTCCGTGAGCTGATGATGGCTAGAGAGCCGTTGCCGTGGGTGTCTGAAGGGGTCTTGTTTGAGGACCACGGTCCTGGACGCGTCGCCACTATTCGTATCCTAGGGATTCCTGAAGGGCGTCGCCTCATTGCCACTCTTGCCGGAAGGGTGTGTGAATCTGGCCTTCAAGGCTTCCCTATTCAGCATCAGCTGCCACGTATCCGGCGAGCTGTCTTGGAATACATCAACACCGACAAGCCAGCCAAGGAGGATATCTCTGTCGTCGAGACTTGCTTCTTTGGTGATGTGCATGCCAAGAACGCTCTTCTTCTCTTGCGTGGGCTGCTTGCGAAGGGTGTCGTTCTCTTCGCCTTGCGCCAGAAGCGATTTCGTGTCAACTACGGCCTCGCGCCTGATCGCTGCCCCCCGACGATGCTTGCGGTACCCTACCGGGCCAAGGACATGCCGTCGCCGCGCTCAGAATTCAGCCAGACCGACGTGGCAATTATCCTGACTTGCCTGTCTTACTACTACCGCGGTTTGTCCGCCCCCGAGCTCTACCACTGCATCGAGCTGCTGCGGAGGTCAGACCAGGCTGAAGAAGAATACGGAATATGGGCCAAGGCATCCCCATTTCTCCCTCCCTCGTTTGGCCACTTCTCCTCCATCAATCCGAAAGACCGGTCCCAATGCGAGGAAATTATCTTCCCTACCCTGAAGTACAGCAAACCAACTATCGACTTCTACCTTTCAAGGGTCGTTTTTTCAAGGGAGATGAAACAATTTCCCCTGAAGCTCTCCGCATCGGGGTGGGACTTGGCAGGATCCAAGAACAAGAACCATCCTCTGACCGGCTTCAGCGGTACCAATGACTCCAAAGGCGTCCTGCCTCTTTCAGTCACGGCACTGGACGTGCAACCACACACCAACGCTACGGTTCTCAGCACCCTCCTCAGAGAAGAAAACATGGTTGTGGAGCTCGCAGACAGCCGAGCATCACAGCTCGCCCCTCTGACGGAGGCTATGCTGATTGAAGTTTTGCGAAGGCCAGGCTTGCCGGAAATGCAAGTCGTTCTTGATGTTGGAGCCCAAATTGTCGAGAGCAGCAACGCCGAGATGGCAAAGAAACTTCTCGCCGCAGCCCCCACTGGCGATGCTGACGCAGTCATATTCTTCAGCGATGGCGATGACCTCTCGGTCCTCACGCGTGACGGTACCGTCCACGATTTTCTCACGTCTCCGTTCGCTTCCCATACCGACAGGTGTTTTGTGTTCCTCGACCAGGCACATACCCGCGGGACAGACCTTAAGCTGCCTGACAAGTATCGTGCTGCCGTGACACTTGGACCAGGCTTGACCAAGGACGCGTTGGTACAGGCATGCATGCGAATGCGCAAACTCGGTCGCGGCCAGTCGGTCACCTTTCTTGTATCTCCGGAGATGGGAAAACGAATCCGAAGCGTCCGTGGCCAAGCTGATGGACGACCCTTGAAGGTTTCGGATATTCTCGCCTGGGCCATCTCGGAAACGTGGGAGGAGGCGGTCCGAAGCACTCCCCTTTGGGCAACCCAGGGTATTCGGTACCTCGAGCAAGAAGCCATCTGGAAAGACGCAAAAGAGTCGGATGGTTTCAGCACGACTCATGTGCGGCGCTATCTCGAACCAGAAGGGGCTTCTTTGGAACAGCGCTACAGCGTTGCGCCCATCGACGCCAACAGCGGTCAAACCGAGAGCGTCGCCCTCCTGGCCAGGCTCCGCCCGAACTCGGATCGCCATGGCGGAAATGTTGATGAAGAACAAAATGCTCAAGCGGCTGCGATCCGGGAGAAACTTGTCGCTTGCTGTGGGACTAGCGGCCAGACGCCGGCCACTCTGGGTCTCGAGGAAGAACAAGAGAGGGAGCTTGCACCCGAGATGGAGCAGGAGAGCCAGATCGCTAGACCGGAGCCGTATGAAGCTCTTCCGCATTCCCTAGAACCAGCCCTCGTTGAGTTTTCTCGGACTGGGAGGGTCCTGCCGGGGAGCGCTGTGTTTTTGTCATGCTATGTGGCCATGACCAAGACCAGTTCCGCGCCTCTCTTTCACAGCGGCAATCTCTCCCTGTTCCCAGGTAATCTGCTGGTCACGAAGGACTTTTCACGCACCGTCGAGGAGAAGGGACCGGCGTACTGCTCGGACAGCTTCCAACGGGGAGTGCAGTGGGTTCTCGTTGGGGAGGCGAAGAGACACAACGGCACAACGGTACACAACATGGTGGTGATCAGCCAGTGGGAGGCGAGCCGGATCAAACCCCTTCTCGAAGACCTCGAGCGACAACTTTCCCCCAGTGCCGCGCCGCCCACAACATTGCACGCCTACCTTCCACTGTCGAGCCTCACTTTTCGTACCATGGAGGACCTCGATACCTACGTCGTCCCCGCCTCAGCCACTGGCCGCCAAGTTCCAAAGGAATTGGTCACGCAACTCAACCTTTTTGCTGGCCAGCTTTACCTGCGATGCTATCACGAATACCTCCGCTTGTGTCGGTATCTCGGGCTAGCCCATGCTACAAACACTGCGGGCATGGATGTCGGGACGGATGGATTCGTTGGAAGGAGGGGATATCCGGAGTGCGAGTTCGACACGAGCCCTGTGCCGTTCCTCGTGGATATGTACCTGAAGATACGGAGAGATGGCGTGGACTTCAAGAAGACGCATATGGGGGCGGTCCTTGGTGGGGATATTTTGACGCCGGAGGATTTTACGGGGGAGCCGTGTGGCTGCCACGAATCTGAGATGGATTTGGGAGCTTGATGGTGTATTTGGGGTACATGTATAGGTGAAATACGGGTTTGGGATGACGGGACGAATGCATAAAAGTCGCTGGAAGAGATGGGTGACAATGGGCACTTGAGGATTGAGGTTGATATCTCTTTGATGGAGATTTTGTTGGCGTCTAGACCGTGGAAGCCAGCTTGGTGCATTCGCGGATCCATGGACTGTATGTAACGCGACGGAGGCTGCCGTCTATGTAGGCTAATGCAAGGGCATATGCCATCTGCATCTCTTTTCTCCTCTTCTGCTCTCTGTTATCGTGAGGGCCTTGTCCCAACTTCCGCCGATAAAACACTGGGGTCATCGTCTCCCATCAGCGACATCTAAAAACCCCGAGCGCCTCAAGTGCGAGCTGATCCAGACAACCCATCAGTGCAAGATTACTGCGGCCTCAAAACTAGCAGCCGGCCGGACGTTGAGGTGCGAACCTGGAAGATACCTCGTTTTTGTCTCGGAGTCAGATACGCAGTCCGGATACGCTGAATCTCAGATGTGAGGCAGTGCTTGAAATTCCACATCAAAGTACCAGAGCTCGGAACAGGGTGTAATTTGAGCAAATAATAAACGGAGCCTTAGATATCACGGCCCGGTGCGTTAGGGGGTTAAGAGACTTGTTTTATTGCTGAGGTACATTGAGATCAAAATGCAAGCAGCTGAAGAAGTGACGTCTTGATCAAGATCACATTGCAAGTGGATTCTTCCTCTCGGAATTTGTACTTGGCAAGCGAGAATCCCATTTCGTGGTTGAAATTCCATCTCAACCCAGCGCCAAGCCCAACGCCAAGCCCAACGCCAAGCCTTACGCCCAAACATAACGGGACACCACCGCCCCGTGCCAGGGTCGCAATCCTTTCTGTTGGTAAGTTTTTTGTTGCGCCGGACGTACACAGTAAGCAACCGGCCCCGAACGGCGCCGGCGCGATCAGGTTGCACCACACATTCGATGCGCCAAGACGCGCTTTCTGGAAGGGGATTGCGAGTGACGGAATGAATGATGGAATTCCTCCTTCCGCTGGACCCGCAGGCAGTTTTGACACGAGAGTTGACGCGGTCCGGACAAAGAGACACGTCAACGCAATGGCCTCGGACATGGCACGTGCTTTTTTCGATCAGGCTCGGAGTCGAATTGGGCCGTCCTGGCTGCAAGGGCGCTGGATGACAAAGCTGTCGGGAATTCCCATTGAAATTTCCCCGCGACCAGCAGATTAGGCCTGACCTGCCTGCAGATTGTGAGATAAGGTTCCTGGCGGTCAAAATACACGCGATTCTGAATGTGAATGTTGACCGGTTTCAAGTTGCGCGAGAGCGGCTGGTTGGGGAACTCAGTGTTCTCTCGTCAGATCGTTTCATAGAACTATCTCATCGGTCAGTCATTCATAGCAGCCAATGCGAGATCGTGAAACTCGGCAGTGGGAACCACGAACGGAAGGCTTTGCGGATGGATACCAAGATGGGCTGTGCACCACGATTTTTAGTCACAGTTGCACGCTGCTTGCCCCAGATGGCAGCCCTCGTCGGCCTCGACTCCCACAGCTTTCCATGACCCCGCGCATGCGTCCGGGAATTTCTGCTGCGAGTCGTCTCTGGTTTTCTAGATGAGTGCGGGACCTCGGACTCGAAAACATGCCACCGGATCCTGAATGTGCATCGACTCGTCCCGTCTCTGATAAACCGGTACCAGCATGCACAATTCGTCGAATCACAGGGCGTAGCACCTTCAGCTGCGCTCGGTGCACATCCGGCCGGAGCCACGGTGCAACCCAAGAGCCGCGTCCCGGGCGACAAGGGGGGTGGGTAGGGGAGGTGCACAGAGGATGCTGATGAATCCCTCGTGTGGAATTCCACGCCCAACGAAAAACAACGCTTGTCCGGATTTAGGCGAGCCTGTTACACCCCTTAGCTCCGCCTGTTGCCGTTATGTCGTTGAAATAAAGAAGCCGTCCGCCTCCCACTTGGGAACCCCAGATCATTCAGATCACAGATTCGACATTCGCCACACGCAGCCTGGCTTCCCAGGTCTTGACACCCAAAACCCACACCCCGGCTGGCAGCCAACAACCGCACCCCATGGCGGTCGAAACCAGACCAGAAAGCCCCAACAGGGCCCAGGACGAGAAGAAGGATGCCCGAGCACCCTCAAGAACAAGCACCTCCGACGATGAATCCCGCCTGCCCTCCCAAAAAGAGGGCGAACCCAAGCCCAACTTCAGCGACAGCGAGAACCCAGCAGCAAAACCAGGCTCCGTGACCGAACCCGACGAGTATCCTCATGGCCTCGCCCTCTTCGTCGTCGTCGCCGCCATCATCCTCACCGTCTTCCTCACCTCCCTCGACCAAACCATCGTCGGCACGGCCATCCCCAAGATCACCAACGAGTTTGGCGGTCTCGAGAAGGTGTCATGGTTCGGCTCGGCCTACTTCATGTGTCTCGGCGGCTTCCAATCGACATACGGGAAGATCTACAAATACTTCCCCCTCAAGCAGACCTTCCTAGTCAGCGTCTTCATCTTCGAGATCGGCAGCCTGATCTGCGCCGTGGCACCGAATCCAGATGCCTTCATCGTGGGACGGGCCATCGCCGGCGTGGGCGGAGCGGGATGCGCTAGCGGTGGCGCGGTCATTCTTGCCTTCTCGGTACCGCCTGAGAAGCGGCCGTCGCTGATGGGGCTGGTCGGCTTTGCCTACACTATTGCTGCCATCATCGGCCCCATCCTCGGCGGTGCGTTTGCGGATCGGGTGACGTGGAGATGGTGCTTCTACATCAACCTTCCGATTGGTGGCGTCTCCATGCTCCTCATCATGCTCTTCTTCAAGAACCCTAGCGCTTCCAAGCCGGCCGAGGCGACGTGGACGGAAAAGTTGAAGCACATGGATCCCGTGGGATCCGCGCTCGCCATGGGTTCTATCATCAGCTTCATTCTCGCGCTGCAGTATGCCGGCGTGACGCACGCCTGGAACAGCAGCACGGTGATCGGCCTGCTCGTCGGCTTCGTTGCCATTCTGGCTGCCTTGTTTGCGTGGGAGTTCTACATTGGCGAGTATGCCATGCTCCCTCCGAGACTGATGAAGAAGCGCTACCTCTGGGGATCGAGTCTTTTCCAATTCTTCTTCGCCGGCTGCTACTTTCTGTTGCTGTACTATCTCCCGATTTACTTTCAAAGTATCAAGGGAGAAGACGCTGTGCAATCCGGCGTTGACAACCTGCCGCTGGTGATCTCTGGCTGTCTTTCCATCATCACGGGTGGAATCGTCGTCACCAAGACCCGGCACGCGACACCGTTCATGGCCCTTGGCGCTGCTCTCACCACGGTGGGATGCGGCTTGTTGTACACGCTCGATATCGACACGTCGACGGGAAAGTGGATTGGGTACCAGATCCTGCTCGGTTTCGCCATTGCATTCCCCTTCCAAAACGCCCTCAACATCGCGCAGGCCAACTCGACCAATGAGGACATGTCCATGGCCACGGCGTTCCTCACTTGTGCGTATTCCGTGACCCCCTGTCCTGTGAGAAAACCAACTAACATTTCCCAGTCTTCCAAATTCTCGGCGGTGCCTTCAGCATTTCCGCCGCCCAGTCCGGCTTCGTCAACCGCCTGATCTCGAGCTTGGCGGTCCACGCACCGGCTGTGCACCCGCTCCAAGTCATTGGAACGGGGGCCGCAGACCTGCGGGCCGTCTTCCCGCCTGAGGTGCTCCCCGGTATCGTTCTCGCGTACATGGATGGCCTCCGAGCCGCCTTCGCCGTCGCCATTGGCTTTGCCGGCGTGTCGTTCTTGTTCGTCTCGGTTGTCCCGTGGAAGCGTTTGCACAGCAAGCCAGAGGGTGACGCCATGGTGATGGCGTAGAAAGAAGGGAACGGGGGCGACATTGGAATTTAGAGTGTCGGCGACTTGGATAGATGACATGGTACATGGAATTGGCGGCATGGTTGGTGGATGGCGGGAACGTTCTCGCCGTGTAATGGTAGTAATCGAAACCCTCGTGGGATAATAGACAGAGGATAGAACCAGCCCAGTGCTGCTGGTATGTTGAATATGAAATCTCGCTCAACCCGCTAAATTTTGTGCCGTGGTGGTGGTGATGAAGTGATTCCTTGTCCGATCCAGTCCCGTCTGGGTGCAACGCGGGCCTGGCGACGTGGCATGAACATTTCGACTCTCGCTGGCTACGCCGTAGCGGTATCCGCGAAGGGCTGGTTGCTGCCTCTGTGTGTCGACGACGGTCAAGGCGGCCGGCACATGGAAATGGAGATTGCCAGAGTTGAATGGTGAGAAGGGGGAGAAATAAAACTTTGCAGTGGAGACCGTCGAAGGAGGCGCAGCTTCCAGCAAACTTGCCAGGGCAATTGTCAACTGCTCCTTCCCACTCAAGGCCCTCTGGAACTAGTTCAGGTTGGCAGTGGCCCCCACAGCTGCCAGATGATACGGCTGATTTCCAGAGGTTGGTGTTTCCTTTAGGGGGGGCCCCTGACGTCACAACTGCGACTGAGTTATTGAGAACTTTGGTCTGGTATAGGTAAGACGGGATAATACCGCGGTTATGTTAGAAAAACAGTGCAGATGGTGGGAACGAATAGCATTTCGAAGTACCTCGACATTGGGTGGTTTTAAGAACGATGATCAGTCCAAATCCAGCCACGCAGCCACTCTTTTTAATACCTGACATACATTCGTACCGCACCTTCCATCACCGCCCTCAAGTGAGTTGCGGCCCATTGGCAAGTATCCCTAATGAGCAGGAATTATCACGAGGTGGGCTTAGGTCGATGGAACTGCGCTTTATTCCTTGTAATCATGAGAATCGTTGAGGTTGTAGTCGTTACGATTTTGTTGTGTGAGGAAGGTCGCAAAGACGCGACTCAGGGGCTCCGGCGGGGGTCGATGCAGGGAGCCACGGGGCAAGCACCATTACAAGCCCGCGGACCGCATCGTCACACGAAAGAGAAGTGATGGTGATCTGTCTGTCTGGCCTTACAAGACGGCTGCGCTATGTGCTATTGAAGCCACGATGAGAATAACCTAACACTTTGGCTTGGTGATCGTGATGGGATTGCTACCCAACAAGAGATGCTGGAGCTAGTGGGAAGTCCCGAGAATCCGTACCCCACATCCCGCGTCCCGCGACTTCACCACTTGCCTGCTTGCAACGCGCCGCGTGCCCAGACAACTATTTTCGCAGACGAATCACTGCCACGCGTTGCTAGGTAGAAAGCTGTTTGCTTGGAGGGCCGTCAGCCTGCCGCAGGTATATGTCTCTGATAGCGCTTCGCTGGGCGTCAAGAGTGGTTGGTTCCGTGAATCATTGGCCTCCACCATCGGGCTCATCAGGGCCTGTCAAGATTGGGATCACATAGCGCCGGCTTCCGGAAACATCAGCTGAAGAATTCAACGCTCAGAATGCCTCAGATGACCGGAGTGTTGGCATTCGAGGACTCGAGAGTTGTGTTCCGGCAGGCGCGACGGAGAGTAGGTTTGCGCGTCGAGGCGGAGACGGGATGGGGCGACGAGGGCGCCGGCGGTGTGGCTCGATCTGAACTTCGTCAAAACCCCGAAACGAGGTACCTTTTTACCGAGTATTCATCAAAAAGAAAGAAACCAGAGGCAAATAGGTCAGGTTATCGTCATTGTGGGCGGCTGCTCAGGAGACTCGATCCGGAACCAATCGATGGCGAATTCGCAACGCACCCGTCCAACTCAAAAGAGGTGTTCTGGTCTGGACCTGACCCAACCGGCAACTTAGAGAGAAAAACTCCTCTGACGCTGGTCAAATTTTTTTTTCTTTTTTTTTCCCTCAGTGGGTGGCCACCTAACTGCCAGTCTCCGAGCTCCCCGACACCTTCCGCACCGAATAGCCTGCAGGTCCGCAGAGCGCCGAGTAAAGCCAGTGCCGCACTCTTCTCCCAGTTGCTGCCAGTTACGATGGAGGACCAGTGAGACAGTCGTTGTGCCAGCCGAGGCTTGGGCCGGAGCTTGACGATGCTCCTCCCGCATATCAGTCGCCACGACGCGAAGTCGGCTTCCTCTTCCACTTCCGAAACATCCACGCTGATGGCGACTACATCTCGGACGCCGCTTATCCGCTCGCCGTCGAGCCCGGCTCCATGCGACAGGAGGATTGTAACGACCACGACGACAACACCCAACCGAACGCGTTCTGGACCGGCGCGGACGCCTCGATTCCCATCGCACCAGAATACTTGTTCGATGCCGACAACAACACAGGCCATCTCGCGGGTCTAGGCTTCGGATCCGAGATGACTTTTCCAATGACTTCGGCCCGGTGTCAGGCAGCAACGACTTTGTCGACTTGAGCCTTCTCAGATGCCCTGAAGTCCAGCACAGTGACACATACTCCTCCGAGATGGGCGACGCCCCGACATCCATCTTCGCCGCCGCCGCGATTGAATCGCCGACCAGCGCGATGTTCGCGGGAATCGATCCAAGCCATCATCTGCCCCAAACGCCAACCGAGCTTCAGACAATGCCTTCCATCGAGCTCGCCATGGTCTCAACCTTCTCTAAGCCATTGAAACAGAAGAAGAAACGGGGACGGCCTCGGCTATTCACCGCATCCGACGAGGCGGGCAACCAGGACGACAAGTCGCAAGTTCGACGCACACTAGTCCACGACACGCGTCGATTATGTCCACAGGGCCTAGCTCCTCGGACAGCGGTACGTTATACAACATGATCTTGATCACAAAATGTCTGCCTGAGATAGTAGGCTGCTTAACCTGATCGCCACGGAACGCCATTGCTGACCAGATGGAACGCGCAACAGGGACCGACAGACAGAACGCCCGAGAACGCAACCGCAAGGCGGCCACACGTTATCGTAATAAAATACAGTCTCTCTCGGAGACTCTCGAAGACGAGGTGCACATGCTTCAAACACAACACGGGGCATTGACTGCTTGCCGCGATGACTTGCTCAGGGATGTGCAGGACTAGTGCGTGGAAAAACCCACGGGTACCCGAAACCCATGGATACCCAAACCCCATGGGGGTAGTGGATAATCCCATGGGTTTTGTGGGATTACCTACAAAACCCATGGATTTTGGTGGGTACCCATGGCCACCCATGGGTCTTGGGGTTTTACCAGACAGGGGTCTCAACAACTAGTGGTAATCAGTGTAGTAGTTAACGAATGGTTATTAATCATACAGTAACTATAATACATTAAACAGAACGCTTTCGGCGCGTGTGTATCAACTAATATCATCCCTTGAAGCCGGGGCGGCCGGTTATGGCAGTGCCATATTGTCGAAGTCTATTAGAAGCTCGGAGTTGTATCCCAATAACGCACCGCCAGGTGTAAGCGTTTCCTCATGCCCTGGGCGAGGGACAGTTTGTGGGAAAACACAACACTCACGTGTAGAAAAATTCACCCATGGGCACCCAGGGGTGCCCACAAAACCCATGGGTTTGGTGGGTAAACCTTAAAATACCATGGGTTTTATGGGTTTACCCACAGACCCCATGGGTGCCCGTGGGTGTCCATGGGTGGGTTTTTCCACGCACTATGCAGGACCTCAAGAGCATGCTTCTGACGGAGTATCAGACGAATGGCAATAACCCCGCGACCCAAGCCTACTTTGATGCTGAAGCCCAGCAACTCGGAGTGCATGATCACTTGGCGGAGGACCCGACGAACACCACTGGGTCGACATCGGGTGCCCCGTGACACCACAGGCCTTGGGGAAGTCATGATCTGTGAGGAATCGCTGAGGAGGGAAGAACGGATAACTATGGCAACAGGGTGCTAAAAAGACGGGGCTGACGCGGGATTACGCACTGGAAAAAACGACAGAAGGAATGCATGGCGGATCTTGGGGGGGAACTGGTTGGGCAGCAAACGAGAATGATGATATGACTTGACGATCAGAAACAGTGTCAACTCATGCGTATCTGCACAACCATAACCATACTTGGGGACAACAGACCACGGGGCGACAGAGTGAGGAGTGCCTACCCTCTTCGTCGTGGCTTCACGATTGCATTGGTAAGAACACTTGTCCCGCCAATAGCGTTGGTATTGAGGCTCCTCGACATACAGCTTGACTCGAGTAGTCAGATATCGGCTGAATGCCGCCTCCCTTTTTGAGTGAGGTTGTGGTATCGTGATGTTGCTGAGGTTCAGGGTACGGGGCACTCGTAGTTGCGGATTCGGTTGTTTATCAGCGCGGTTCTTAAGGTTGTGGAGGAGGGACAGGGGTTGTCATCCATCGCGACCTGGACAACCACGCAACACTTCCCCTGGGAGGTAATGCCCCATTGAAAGCAGAAACTTGAAAAAAGAATGGAGAGATGATGGTCGAAGGATTATCTGGAAGGGGCAAGCCTGCAAGAAACGATCCCGGCGTCGAAATCTGGTGTCAAGCCGACTCCGTTGGTTGATGGTGGTGAGATACCCTTGAATTCTACTGGACAGACAAACACGAGTGGAGCTGTGGGTTGCTTGTTGGCTAGCTGTCCCAGGGTTTGCGGACGCGGGCAGTTTACTCCGGTTGGAGTTGAGCACTCTGAAATCCATAGAAACTCTGCTGGGGGAAGTGGATCGCTACGGGATGACGCGAGGGGTCCGCTTCCAAGACGGCGCTTCTTGCACCAAAATCCAAAAACGGTCACGTCACACTGTCTGCGCATTTGAGGGCCCGGATCTTCGGCAGGTTCGGTAGACTTAGCGGATTCGGGGACATTCAGGGGCAACAACAGCACCATTCGATGACAAGCGTCTGGAACCAGCACTGCGTCTGGGGATCCCAAAAATTGGGCAAGTCGGGGCTGGACTCCGGTTCCAAAACATGCCGAGCAAACTTCCATCTTAGGGAGCATCTCTACCTCATATATAACACCAGGAGGAAAATACATTTGCAACCTAAAACCTAAAAGATAAAGCTATGCCAAGCAACGCCTGTCCGTATTTGAGCCTGCTTTCACATCAAGCTGGCCGTCGTTCGTTGAAAATTAACGTCATCGCGGATCACCTTTGGCGAATCTGAGATAAGGTACGAGGGTACTTGTAGCTACCCCAACGGTGCCAAATGATCAGTCTGATCAAGGCAACCTCAACAAACAATGGGTCTGCTGCTCGCATATAGAGTTCAACATCAAAATGAGCATGGCAACTCGACATTGCAATCGAGATAGCCGAGAAAATGATCATGTATGCCGGGTTCTTCATTCTTTCTTGCCGACACCAACAACACAATCACACACTTGGCTGTTCCTCTATCAAACCCCCACCCGCCACGTATCACCGCTCAACAATATTCAGGTGTGCGACGCACCCGACATCCATTCAGACGAGCCCAAGTGGGCAGATCACGCAGTGTGGCAGCCCGCTCATGCAGGCTGGAGAGCAGTAGGCGATAGGTTACAGGAGAGAAGACCGTGGCCAACGCTCTAGGTTGGATTGTGGCCGAAGGGAAACGAAAACCCGTTGAGTGAGCGCTCATCCGGTTCACCGCTTTTCTTTCGGGTCGGATCACCTCATGGGGTGGTTCTGTTGCGATATTTGGCTCCAGAGCCGGTGCGGCTGTTTGCAACTACGACCGAAGAGTGCTGATAGCCCAGATAGCCGATCCGGGCCAGGGCAGGCAGTCGCGGTGATTACCAACCCAGTTGTTGCCTGGTACCTGATTGGGAAGGGGCTATCCCCGAGCGATGGCAGAGGAAGGCAAGCGCAATGCTACCTGGCATGATACTCCGCCCCAGCAAACATGTCTCTCCCGGGCCGGGCAGACCAAGTCTGGATGGCGGTGCCGGTTGCTGGTATCCGCTTGTGGCATCCATGGCTTGAGTGCAGCAGGCTAATCCTGCTGCCGGCAGTCGAGGACGGTGTGCAGATTGCCCAGGACGGGCGAGGGTTCAATGCTGCGGTGTGACGGGATGGATGTGGAGTGCGTCTTCTGGAAGTTCTGTATCATTCAACTGGTGTGGGAACTTGGCAAGGATCGACCAGCTGGCAAGGTCGATATCCGTGGATCCCACTGCACAGGAAGGCGGTGAGGTCTCGCCAGCACGTGTTTCGGTGCAGTTTGTTCGGCATGGTCCGGGGCTCTGGAGCCTTGATTGGCCACCTGCGCTGGGCAGGCAACGGAACGCAAATCATCGTGCGCTGGGAGTGGGGAAGGTAGCGCGCAGAGACGTCCGACGCTCGGGATCGATGCACGGGGGAGGTCGGAAGACTTGGAATTTTGCGGCTCCAGGTGGATCCTCCGCGTCCTCCCTGTTCCTGGCGCGCGTTCATGAGGTGTGCGGTGTTGGGCGAAACGATCGGAACGGCGTCACCCGTAGGTGGTCTAGAGCCAGAGGACCGTCTTGCCAAGAAGTGGCCTCACGCCGGCTTGGCACTCGCCAGCGGCGCGGGCTCGGATTGACGGCGAGAGGCCTCTTTCTGACCAGGAACCTCCGAAGCTGCCAGAGTCACAATCCGCTTGTTTGAGATAGAAACGCCGCGGAACATTGTCTTTCTCCCTGGAGAGAGCACAGCTGTGGTGGCTGATCGCCATGCGCCGCGCAACACACCGCCCGGCAAACCAATCGAACTGGCCCCCAGACCGATGTTTTGCCTGCCGCTTCCGAGTCTCTTACCTTACCCCTCGGCAAATTGTGACCGCCTTTCCGACAACTAACTGGCAGTTGGGCCTCACAAGATGCTGCGCGTGGGATCGGTGTCATACCCTCCATCACTTACCCAGAGACGGGAGGCTGGGATGTTTGCGCGAAACGTATTGCGAAATTGCGCTGTCTGCCTTTGCACGTGCAAGATTTGATCTCTGGTCAGGGAGGCAGGAAGCGGTCTGGCCCTGCATGTCAGAGACGTCCCAGTTGGGTCAATCATGGCCGCTTTTTGCGGCAACGCGGGGCATGCCTCGAGCCTCGAACTGGCCTCACACTCTTCACTGGAACATTTGGGTACCTGACGGTAGGAGGGGTTGGCTCCTTTTTCGTCCGAAAGTCTGTCTTTCTTGAGTGATGACGGCACCATCCTTGACGAAGTTCGGCAGCGGATGTCCAAACAATAGAAGATGACGGACAGGGGTACACTGGTTGGCGGCAGGAGCAGGGGCGTCATGCGAAGTCCTTGCGGCACTTGGGAGTTGACTTTGATGATTTACTGGCAGACATCTGTTCCTGATCTTCACGTCCGGGGCGCCGTTGCATGGCCTTATCTGGCAGCTAAGTTACCTGGCCAGCTCAAGTGGCCGCGTAACACTTTTTTTTGGGGGGGCGTTGGGGCGTTTGGCGGTGAAGGCCCGGGTTCACTCCCGGCAGTGTCGTTCGGAAGTTCCGTTCTGGCGGCGGCTACTTTGAGCCCTACCTTGCACTTGGCCCCATTTCCCCGATCTGACCGGACAATGGGTTCATTGTGACACAGTGGGCACTCGAGGTACCTTGTGGGTATTGTTCAATGTAGATACTTGGTACCTCTTTTTGTTCCATTTCGCACTGTCCCCCCCAGGCCCGGGGCCCCCTTTTTCGCCACCAGAGGGGGGGCGAATTCCAAACTCAGGCCCGCGTTCGCGCGCGACCAGAGCGCCGTTTGATCCAAAGTGGTGTTGCGCTGGGCTAAACAACTTCAGCGCAGAGGTAGAGAACTGTTAGGGTTAGATTGGCGCGACGCAGACACTTCTGTATCTCTCCGAGAAGATATCAAGGTTTCTCGAGGACCCCTTTCCGAACAGTCGAGGAATTAACCGATAACCAAGGGCAGGCAAAATAACGAACGGAAGCATCCCGGTCCTCCATTGAGGCCCTGCAGGATGATGCACAGTGCCACAGTTATGTTCCGTCACTAGTTACTTGGGTTGTTCTTGTCCGCACCCAATAATTGCCTACTGTGGTAAACCGAAGACGGGGAGGGAGAACTTTTCTGCATTCTGCACATTGATGTCGTTCTTGTCACTCCAGACGCGACAGCCCAAAGTCACGAGGTCGCTCGCGCTGCCCTGGGATCATCGCGGTGGGGACAGTGGAGGGACGGCCAGGGCCCCAGCTGCCTTGTTGGGGCCGCCTTTACAGGGGTTGATGTTGGCGGGTCGCATGGTGGTTCGCCCACCCCCATTGACAGTCTGCCAGCCATGGTCCATGTTCCACGATCCCAGGCGGATCCCGCGAGGTACAGCATTTTACAGCTTTTTGCAACTGCTTGCCCTGACAGTGGAGGGGCGGATCTATGACTTGCCTGGAACCTCAAGTTACCTCAACAGCATTACCCCCAAAAGCTTGTGTAAGTGGCCCTCAGCACGAACGCATCTCGTTTTGGAGCAACAAGGCGGCCTCGCGAGTCTCGACGAGCATGTCGTGTCCAAAGACGCGTCCTGGTACGGTGGAGCGGACGGGAGGAAGAGCTTGAAGATCGTGCCCAAATTTTCCGGGGTCGGTCCCAAGCCTCGACTAGCTAGCTTGGTTCAAACCGGATTGTTTGGCGCAAGCAAGCAGTGTCCCCAGGTATGGCAAACCGCCCTCATAGAGTAACGCAGAGAAGTCTTCACCTGCTGGGTACCTCCCCGTACTACCACCTTGGGAGCCTGCTATTTTCCATGTATGGGGTACGGATCGTAACATCCTGCTAAAGATCTTGGTCCAAGCAATCCCATCCGCGGCCTTGGAGTCGCTTCCTCGAAGTGCGCTCCCCCAACCTTGCCAACAGGGGCAAGACCGGATATCCCATACTGCATCCGCCTGCAGGCTACTGGAGTCCTCGAGCCCTGGCCCTTGAACAGCTTTTCGATTCTCGGCGTTTCCACACCCCCCGCGCAGCCAGGGTTGCTCTACTCCCACACCCCACCTCCAACTGGTTAGGCATCATTTTCAACGTCTCCCCACATACGTTATTAGTCACCCTCTCGTGGGCTTCCGATCTAATACATCAAGTTGAGGCTTCGGACACCAGATCAAACATGTCCGCCGACATTTCCAGTATAGAATGTGTTGATAAATAGACCATTGGCCGTCCCCTCATTCCGTGAACACTTCGCATGGTTTTCTTCATCTTTTAATACCGATTTATCCTTCTCAGACGTTCGCTGCACGGGTCTGTTACGAGAGCAGGATTCTCCTACCGCCTCCCACCCAACGCAACACAAATTCCCCTCGAGAACATGTCGTCCCATGCTCCTCCGTCGGGGTCGGCTGCTTGTGGAAGCAATTCGGGATCGTATGTGTTTGGAATCTACATACATTATCCATTGGACATCTCTTATTTCATGACCTGTGCTAACATCGCTGTAGGCCTGGCACTGGATCTCCCCCATCTTCCGCTTCGACGCGAACCATCGGCCGCTCCGACCTGTCTCTGGGTACTGACACCAACACGACTGGTGGCGCCAGATCTCAGAACGCCCACAGTATGACTGCGTATCTTCATCAGGACGCTTTCCAGGACGGAACGCTCTATGCGCGATGCTTCGGCGCTGGCGCTGCTCACGCCGGGCAGGTCACCGTTGGGGGGTCCAAGCAGTTCTACAGGGCAAGAGCGACCGCGGCGATCCAACAATTCGACCACTCGTTCAACCGACAAGCTTGATTGCAACCCGCTCTTTTCACACACGCTCAATCTTCGACGAAACAACATCTTTGTTCATCTATTTGGATCAGTTCTCATATGTGTCGCGCGTCAGGGGTGCTCTTCTGGCAAGAGCACTGCTGCTAGCCGTGATGATCTCAACCCCTCACCCAATCATCCCTGTGGGTTGGGTGAGGTACCCCACCAAAATTTTGCACTCTCCCCTGACCCCGCCGGGTTCTTCCATCGAGTGGCACAGGAACGGCAATCACGCAGCATGCGAATCAGGGTTCGCCGAGGCGAGATCGCGCTTGACCAACCGATTGGACCACACCACAGCACAATGGCCCCTCCCGTTCTCGACACAAAGAGTGGTCGCCCTCATCGTTGGGAGTCTTCGACGAGCGCCCCAAGGCGCTCCCGAGGCCTTTCCGCGGAGGTTATAGACGCGATGTCTTCAATTTTCGGCCCTTGAGGATCCATGAGGTTCTGAGTGGAGCACAAACGCACTCCAAGCGATTGCTTGCAGCGGAGATCCAGCGCGCGGATCTCCCGCAAGGTTAGCGGGCCGAGGCGCATCCCTACCCGACGGACAGCCTGGAACGGCGAGTCGCGTGGGGCCCAGCAACCACCCAGCCAACCATCTTGGAGATTCACCTTCGCAACTGTTTCGGCTCTGGACGGAGATAATCTAGCGTCTGTTCTTGATCGCGTCCCACAGTCACTCCCGCATTGTTTCTTGCGCCATCTTTCAGCCGTTCAGTTTCGCCCAGGCACGCTTGCGCATCCGATTTGGATTTTTCACGCTTTCCAGTAACTTTCCCCCTCCTTCCGGACCACGGATCTGCTGGCCAGCCAATATGTTTCCCTTTTCCCTCTGTTTTTACCGCCTCGACGTGTTTCGATTACGTCACCACGACCAGCAACTCTGACACCGATGTCATGATGTGCAAGGGTGTCACCTGTTCAAGATTGTTTGTTTCGATGGCGATTTTTCTTTCCATTTCTTTTTAATTTCTAGATATAGACTTGGGATAATTGGTGTCTACGAAGCCAAGGTGTTATGATAGACGGAGAGGATAGATAAATGTGTTTTATTGTATTATTTCCTTTTTCATTGTATTGTCATCGCGGGGGTCACTTATCATGCTGTTTCTGCATTGTTGTCTATTTTGTATTCCAAACACCAACACAATTGATTCGCAAAGAAATAAACCCAGCTCCACCATTGCCTGCTCAACTTGATCCCATCATTCTTCTTCGTCTTCTTCCTCATCCCTGCTCGTCCACTCCCTCACAACGCCTGGGTCCCTCACAACTCCCCAATCTCTCCTTCCTGTCAGCAACCCTCTACACGCCTCCAGCCTCGCATACAGCGCCACATCCCCCGTCGCCCCTCTGCACGCCAAATCTACCACCTCCAGTACTCCCCGCCCATGCACATCCCTCACGTACACATTCGCACCCTGCTCCAAGAGCATTCCCATCGCGACTTTCCTGCCTAACCGCGCAGCGACCAGAAGCGGTGTCTCGCCCGCGCGGTTCCGCCCTTCAATACGTGCGCCGTAGCGCAGGAGGGTTGCCAGAATCGTGAGCAGAGTCTTGGACTTGTCATCCGTGGAGTCGGGTAGGTGGGATATAAAGGTATGCAAGGGGGGCGAACCAAGGTGGGAGTAGTGGTTTGTCACTTGCAGGGCTTGAGGGAGGGTTGTGGAGGTAAGAATACCGTGGAGATGCCGGAGGCGAGGCTGGAGGGGTGTCTCAGGGGTGTTGGTGCCTGCGGGGAGGCCTGCGATGGCGGATGAGGCTGAGCTCGAGGGACCGGCGGTAGGGCTTGACGCTGATGGGACCAGGAGATCCAGCTTCCGCTTCGGCGCGCGGGTCGTGACGGCGGAGCGGTGCTCGTCCATGGCTTGCTGATGCAGGATCGCCTCGGCGAGACAGTGCAGCCCGTTGCGGCCCGCGGAGTCTTCGACGAGGGGGTTGTTGTACGCGGACTGGATGACTTGGACCAGGCGGGCGTGGTACGCTAGAAAGGCACCTTCGTCCGTTGCGGGCGGGGGAGGGGTTGTTCGGGGTGGGGAGGATCCGGGTCGGCGCGGAGGCAGGAAGGGGGTTTCGCCTTCGAGGGGGGTGAAGCCGAATGCGTCGCGTTGGGGCTGGAGGGGGGGGAGAAGGGGGGTGAGCGGGGAGGGGTCCCGGAGGAGGGCGTGCGCGCGGTGCAGGAAGGTCCGGCCGTAGACGTCGGCGGCGCGGAAGAGGGAGGGCGTGGTGTCCCGGATGAAGGCGAGGAGTTGCGTTAGGGGCGCGGAGGGGAGGGCGAGGTCGGTGAACCACTCAACGTGGAGGACGTGAAGGAAGGTTTGGTCGCCGGTGTTGGTCATTTTGCGCGCGGTGGGACTGGTGAGGACCATGGCGAAGAGCTCGTCGCGGTAGCCTTCGCGGGAGGCGAAGAGGTGCAGGGCGGTGTTGCCGAAGGGGTCGACGAGGGAGGTGTTGGTGTCGGAGGGGTCCTCGAGCACGAGTCTTGCGCGGGGGCTGAGTTCGCCGGTCGGGAGGAGCCAGGAGTCTGGCACGGCGGAGGTCTCCTTGGCGATGGAGCACCAGCAGGTTCCCGAGCCGTGGTCTTGGCCGGGGAAATCGGCGCAGTTGCGGGTGTGCGCGGTGAGGAAGTCTCCGGGGAGGGCGTAGCCAGGTTCTGGGAAGGCTTCAAACGCGGTGTCTTCGGGGTCTCTGGTGTGCTCGGGGTGTTCGCTTGCTGCGGCAGATGGACGTCTTGAGGTCGACGTGGTGTCATCTTCTAGGTCGGAGGTGCTGGAAATGGTGAAGTCTCTGAGCAGAGCGGATATCTGACGGGCGTACTCTGTCGAGCAATCGGAGACTCGCCTCTGGACGCGGCGCAGCCGGGCAGAGCTGGTGTCGCTTTCGGACGTGTCGCCGCTTGCTTGGCCCTGCGAGCGCGTCGAGATGATGAGGCGCTTCAGTCCGGCCCTGGTCCCGCGGGCTGGGGAGGCGCCGCTGGAGGTTGGTCTCCCGGAGGCTGACAAGTCGAAGGATGCAGCGTCCCCGGCTCTTCGGCTTGACCCTGACGTCGATGAAATCTCGGTGCTGGACTGAAGAGCCTCCTGCTTGAAGGAGGGCGTCTGGCTGGGCTTGACCCGAGCTTGTTTTGTTCTTCTCTTTCGGCGGCGAAGGGGTGAATCCGCCAAGCTGTTGATGCGTTGGTCCATTTCAGCGCGCGACTCAGGACGGAGATATCGAGGGTCGTTGTCGAGCATCTTGTGGACCGTCTTTTGCGCCGAGTTCTTCCTAGTAGATGTCAGCAGCAGTCCCATGGGATTCAGGGGTCGTGTCGTGGGGTGGGGTGGTACCGGGGGCGAAAGACATCGTCTTCCAACACCTTGAGGATCTTCTCGATGGACAACGTGGTGTACACATAGAGCCGGGCTAGCTTTCGTGATCGAGAGACAGTCCATTGAGGCGGTCTTCCGATGCGGGAACCTCCCGGGGAACCTTTTGCGACAGCTGAGGTCGGCGAGTCCATCTTGGTATCAACGGATTTGCTGAACACATAGAGATCCAGCAGAGTCGAGCCGTGACATTCAGACGAAGACGGACGATATAAGAGGCACCACTTCATTGTTCCTGGTGCACGATGAGGTGGGACTCCATGTGCCCGCGAGCTCAGGCTACCCCCATGTCCCAGCGGACAACTATCAGGGGCATAATGGAAATAAACAACATGCGGTTCCATGTTGGTGATGGGGCTGCACTTCGTGCAACCGAGACACCTGCTGAGGCCATGGCACGAACTACACTACCAATCGTCATCAACCATCACCAACCAAACCCAAGGCAGATGTAGATTGTTCCGAGATCCGTGACGATCCAAGATCGGCGGCTCCCCGAACCCGGGACACACCCGGTTGAATGCCGCCTAAATACCGCAATCAACACAGCCATTGGCGGATCTCTATCGTTCGCATGAACTATATTGTTCTTCGAAGCTTCGATTAATGCGTCGCGATATTAAAGAAGCCTTCTAGAAGGCTTCCATAATGCCGTATGTGAAGTCCGTCCGCTATACCCACCATCGGAGAATTTATCGTGTCCCATTTGGGATGCGGACAAACCAGGCCATGTTTTGAGCCCATCAGCATCGATTCCGCATTGGGACGGACACCGTGAAGTCAGGCAGCGGAATCACCGACAATGCGCTAGACCTGAGCTGAATCTTGCTCTGCGCAACACCGTCGACGGCGAGTCCGTGAAGTTGGGACCCCATGGCGATGTTTGGGATATATTAGAAACAAGTTGAAGAAATGCAGCCATCACTGCCGCCATTGTTAGTAAGTCAATACGCGGACTGAGATGGGGGTTGAAAATGGCGCAGTCTTTTGCACTACCTGGAGATGATATTGACCAAAAACACATCACTTCAAATGATAACCTTGCTACTTTCCAAACATCACCGAAAATCCTTCAGCCCTTTCTACCCATCTCGTACGCGGTATAGCCACCCGTCGTCTGCCACTTGTATGCTGGTAGCTCCGGAGGTGACGAAACGCGCATGAGCTTCAGGGAGGAGGTTGTGGGAATTCATGCGGGAGGTATGACACTGATTCAACCTGACGATGTTTGGGCCCTGATGCCGCATCACCAAAGGCAAGTCGTCTATCCTTGCCTCTTCGCCCAGCCCCTGATTCCACATCCACATCCACTCTCCACATTTACATCCACACCCACTCTCCACATCCACAATGTGGATCTTCGAAAAACATAAAAAAAACATACAACACCAGGGATTCGCTGGTCGTCACCGACCCAACTACTAGTCTGGCCCTCACTGGCTTGTCCATGGGAGAGCGGACGGGATCCCGAATTTTCCAGTGGGTATGGTCGTATGTGACTGTTCAGTCCCGGAAACAGGCTTGTATTGAGGGCAGGCAGATCGTGGACGATGCCGATAGCATGTAAGTCTAGCATCTTGCTCTTCATATCTAAGCAAAAGTGAACAGTTGCAGTACTGAAAAGTTTTGCAGGTTGAGAGCAGTGGCTCGGGGTGTGAGAAGGTGGTGTTGCGGCTGGGGCGTACCCTGCAGCGATGTCCCAAGCGTGTCGAACATGGACCAAATTATCCATGTCGATGAAATGCACCAGAGCGAAGACTTATCTCGGCTAGCGTGTCATCTGAAAGGACATGTTGCCTTCCAAACAGACTCTTACTTCTCCTGCTTTAATCTCATTGCAACATCCCACACTCTGCAACTAACAGGTAAAGTTGTACCCAAAGCGGACGTCAATTTTGACACGTCCAAGTGGTATCCACAGAGCTAAGCCCAAGTCTAAATCTAGATACATATGATACATATGTACAATCGCCTCCATCAAGTCCTACGTCGCAGTACCACCTTACTAGTGGGTAACTCGCAACGTACCCTCGCGCTTCCCCAAACGCCGTGGAATGCTGCTGCGCGACTGGGCATCCTGCCCAAATTTCCCTTTGGGGCGTCGGAGGTACAAACTCCGATTTGCCCATCACCCCCTTTTTCTCATTAGGGTGAGAGCTAGTGGATGGCGATGTCACCTCGACATGCGACCAACGGGCTGGCGGGCCTAACCCGACGACTTCACCACCCACTGCGGGTGTGAGGTCCTGTCATCCGATATCTGGTCGCAGAGCCCCGTCGGGACGAGGTCCATCGGCTCGAGTTGCGTATCGCATTCGTATGTTCGGAGCGTCTCGTCGCGTGGCGTGCTGCATCCTGCTGCATCTTGCTGAATGGGGAGAAATTGGATTCATCGTGGCGCCGTGTCTCAATTCGAGATGGTCGAATCGGTCGAAACGGGCCGTGTCTCAGCCGCTTGCTCACCGGAACCAACGCCAATGCCGTGATGCTCTCGGAGTCCGTTTCTTCTTCTCTTCGGGCATCGGTTCCCTCCAGCTACCCCTGAACAGATGCTTGACGAGGGCCTCCTCCGGTGTAGTTCCGTTGAAAACGCTCCCGGAATGCAGCTGACCCATCCCAAACCCGTTGATCGTCAACACCAGCACATCTCCGTACAGCTTCGGTTCCAACATGCCGCTCAAATCCTTCGTATCCTGCAGCGATGGGTCGAATCCTTGCAGGGTCTCAAAGACCACATCCGTGAAAGCCGCCGGGCCTGTCGAGTTCATCACCTCGAAGCTCGTCGGCTTGACATTCTGGACCGGGATGTGATGGGTCCGACTCATATCCCCCAAGCTCGCCACCACCCTGTCCACCATCTTCATAAACATCGGATGCCCCGGCGCGGCGGCAATGGTCCACTGGCAGAATTGCACCCAGTGGTTGATATCCGCCCACGGGCCTCCGTCCAATCTGTCGAACTCGATCCCCACCACTACCTTGGCCTTGTCGCGGTATTCATCCGGGATCCAGGCGTCGACCGGTTTGATGGCCACCGTGTCGGTATCGGTGTAGACGCCGCCTTCCGCCGAGAGGAGGAGATACCGCAGTAAATCGGACTTCATGCCCACATTTGGCATGTTCAGGTACGCATCGAGGATCTCGGGTCGGTGCGCAAAGTGCGAGCGGACAAAGGTCTCCCCGCCGATGTCGTCCACGAGGGTGAAGTCAAAGTCGGGGTTCTTGGCGAGCCAAGTCGGCGCATCCGTAAGACTTTCGGGGTTGATGAAGTGGCGAGGGTCGTCGGGCTGCTTCGCAAGGGAGATTTGCCAGATCTTAGGAGGGAGGTGGTGGTGAGTTCTGGGATTTGCGGTGTCTCGGAAGGGGCTGTAGGGCCGGGCGCGCAAGGAGTTGAGGTTGGCGGCAGCGCCGGGGAGTCGGCGGAGGTTCTCGAGGGTGAGAGCATTGCCGTAGAGCCGGGCCGTCCATATGGAGATGAGGATGAAGAGGGCAACGAAGGTGGTGATGAGACTTGCTCGAGAGCTCGCCCAGGACCTGACCGTTGGGCGAATCATGGCTGTCTGTATGTATGGGAGTAACCTGCTGGTCAATGGATAAAAAATCAAGTTCGGAAACTGGAAAGAAGATAAACGAGCGGATATGTCATGACATGGTGTTTTTGCTGTTGTTTGACCAAGAAGTGGCGGAAAAGAAGCCAAGCGCGGGATCGAGGGCGGCACAAGCCCTACCTAAAGTAAGGCGGCCTTTGGCGCAAGGGAAGGGGGGGAACGGGAATGTGTGATTGTGGCATGCTGCTTTTCGTGCAACCCGATCCCCGTGCGGCTGGCTGTGGTACGAGGAAATGTGACGCTGCAACTTGGTGGGCTGTTTGGCCGAAAAGAGCGCCGTTTGCGCATGGATCAAAGCAGTCCAACGGCGACTGGCCAGCAATGCCCAGGTCGAGCCACTTCGTGCCACCCATTCTGCACTATTCCCGCCGCAGCCAGACGCCGTGATTGGCCCTTTGCCAAGACACGGGAAAGACCCAGGGGTTGCTGCGCATCTGATCTTCGTGGTAACCGGGTGGCTCATCACGCCATGCCCTGCAGACTGGACTCTGGAGAAGCTTCGCGGTTACCAACAGCTTGGGCGTGGTGTTCATTTCGCTCCCTGATCGCATTCCATCGCTTCCGGGATTTTGCAGAGCGTCGAATACCGCAAACATACCAATTGCCTCCGCGGCCGCCCGCAAGCGGACAGTTGGTCCAAGTCGTTTGCCTCGCTCATTTCCTTCAAATTTCAATTGATACGAACGGTGATGAAAGGATTCGGGAGTGCGGCGTGGCCTCGAAGCGACGATGAACGGTCAGGACTGAGTGAATGCGTAAGACGGGGCGTTGCATCCCGCACACGCGCAGTTTGCTTGTTGAAGATATTTTAGGCACCCGCAATCTCATTTCCACTGGACCCTGTGTCGAGCAGCGCGCTAGTGCAACCCCAAATGCCCTGACAGGCACATCATCCTCCAACCATGCCCAAGACCCGTGCGCGGCGCGCCCTTTTTCGGATCGGGTGCGATGTGAACACCGGGAGTTCGGGCATCAACCCCAGGATTGACTTGAAGCTCCATCTGCCATTCGCAATGGATTTGCTCAACATCGCTCCAATTGGATGGATCGCAACCCCTCAAACGGTTTTGGGGTGCCATTCAAAATCATTTCCCCGCAATCTGTCCCCGCCAAGGATCCTTTGTGGCTTGTCGCGCCGTGTTCCAGCTGTGCCTCCGCTGCACTGGCAACCGAGGCGTACTTTGGTCTTCGCAAGAGGCCACAGCCCACTGACGGGAAAGGGGCAAAATGCGCGTGTCTTTGTCTTGTCTACGCTACTTTCGAGTCGATGCGCTGGTCACCTCGGTCTTGGGTGGAACTGGTATTGCAGATGCAGTCGAACTCGGGTGCATGCTAGTGAGTGGACGTTACCAGAGACAATCCAGTCCCCGTAGACATAAAGAACTCGCCGGCGTGAATTCCCGTGTCTCGACACTGTCCTTCTACCATATCCAAAGCGGCCAATCCAAGATCCAAAGGTGCGGTGACAATTGGCAGGCCCATCGATCCTCCTCGGAAGCGGTCTTGGCGAGTTCGTATTCGAAGATGGCCGCGTTGTCAGCAAGGGGTGGATGACAGGTCGCGGCATTATGCCTCATAACGTACGCCAAGCTGGGAGGTTTTGAAACAAATCCCACGGTGTTACTAACTCGCTAGGGGTCCACTCATCAATGCGAACTTGCTCGGTCCGTCATCATCCTCTTTGCGAGGGCATCCCCATCTGGGCTATGGCACACCAGCTTCCAGAACGCTCCTTTTTGTTGATAGAGCTGGATTAGCGCGCCAAATTCCACCAAGCGACCGCCCTCCAAGACAAGAATCTTGTCGAATCCGGCAACGGTGGCCAGTCGATGGGCAACGACAATCAATGTCGAGTCCGGTAGCGCATCCTTCAGAGCTTCTTGTATGGCCACATCTGTGTTCGTGTCCACTGCACTCGTGGCCTCATCCATGATGATAAGCTTCCGCCGGGACAAAAGAGCTCGCGCAAGGCACAAGGTCTGCCGTTGCCCCTGAGAGATGTTTGTCCCTCCTTCGTTGATGGTGAACGACAAGTCATTTGTGAAAAAGCGGACACTTCCCAGGGCCTCCTGAAGTCTCTCATCATGGAAGACGCCATCCGGGTCAAGCATCGTCCGGAGAGACCCCTGGAAGAGATAGGGGCCCTGAGCAATGGTGAATATCCGCCGACGCAGCGAATGTAGCTTGAGCGTGGATATGTCGATTCCGTCAATGAACATCTCGCCATGCTGGAGCTCGATGAGCCGGACCAACGCCAGCATCAGCGATGATTTCCCCGCCCCCGTGCGTCCAACCACCCCGATACGCTGGCCTGGGGGTACGTCAGCTCGGCATCCCGCAACTAAGCCGCGCACTTCAACTCTGCCGCTCATCGGCCAGTTGGCCGGTGGCTCTATGCCATTCGTCGACTCTGCAGGCGCGCTCTCGTATTCGCAGATCCCCCCAACACTCTGCAGGCCAGATTCGACGGTCGATATCTTGCGCAAAAGACTGGACATTGTGCTGTTGAACTCGATGGCGAAAGTCAGTGCAACCCCGACCGCCCCTGCATCTGCCCCTGTGATCACTGCCGCGACAGTAGCGGACGTGAAGAACAGCGCCCCAAGGATCGTGAGAACTCGGAAAGCGCATGAAATCATGTATCCAAAGTCGTGTGGCAGCCGTCTGTCAATGGTGTTGATGTCCGATGTGAATCTGCTGATGATGTCTCCGTGTGGTGTGTCTTCCAGCCATTGGAGAGGTGCACCGAAGATGGATCGAGTCATGCTGGCGAAGAGGGTCTCCGATGCCGTCCCCCCTAGAATGTACCAGATGAGGCACTTGGCCGTGATGGCGAGGCAGCTAAACAGAGAGACCGCAACGTAACCTGCTCCATAGTAGATCCCCTGAGAATCATCAACGTGGGAGGTCCAGCGTTTGAGCCAACATGGCCTTGCAACGCTTGATAGCTCGTTTCCGACGATAGCAACCGCTGCAGGCAGCCAGCTTCGTGCACCTCCAGTGGCAACGAAGTACGTCACATAGTGGGACAGAGCGAGACCGTTCTGTTTCCCGGCTGCCACACCCCTGCCACTTGTCTTAGGATTGATGTTTGAGGGCGGATCAGTGTCTGAGATTGTGCTGGTGTTCATCGGCGCCTCATGGTCTCCCGTGTGCCCCCACTTCTGCCATTCGACTCGACCGCTGTTGAGATGCACCGTAAAGGAGGCTCTCGACTCGCACTGAGATGCGTGATGCGTGGCCAATATGCGTGTTCGGCCCCTTGCGAGCGGCCCACACAATACCTCTTCCACCAACCACCCCCGCACCTCGGTATCCACGGCGCTGAGGACGTCATCCAGGAGGAGTATGCCCGCACGAGAATAGAGCGCTCGAGCCAATGCAACTCGACATTGTTGGCCACCACTCAAGGAGATACCCTTTGCCCCCGCAACGGTCATATCGCCATTTTCTAGGGCTACAAGGTCTTTCTTCAGGGCGCAACTGTGTAAGGCAGTTTGGTATCTTTCCTGGTTAAGTGGTAGACCAAACAAGATGTTGTCGTGCCGTCGACCATCCAGGGGGACTGTGACACCATGGCAAAACGGTACGGGAGGATCCAGTTCTCATCGCCAACTCCAGCATTGAGACTATCTCTTGCTTGCGGACTCTCAATGCTCCCAGAGATAAGGGTGGCTTCGCCCGCCAAGGCAGAAAGTAACAGACTTTTCCCCGACCCGGTGTCTCCCGTGGCAACTGTGAGCTTGCCCACCCACCGCAGTGCCGAATCCACCCAGAGCTCAAGGACCTTGCGTACGCCGATAGCAAGAGCAAGATAGAGACCCTGAACGTTGAAGGTCTCAGTTGAAGCTGTGAGACGATCCAAGAGTCGGAAAATCATGAAGCGGGGCGAGAGTTTCAGGGTCGATTTCAAGACTGTCAACACCCATTGGATGGCAAGCGCCCTTGCGTGGGTCTTGGCCAGGACGAATTTTAGGCCGTGTCGACTTTTCTCGGCATGTTGCAAGTGGCGTTGAGTCCACCGCTCTGCTCTTGATGCTGGCTCAAGCACAGGCAAGTCGGCAACCCCTGCGATGCTCTTCGTGTCAAATGTTGTCCGAGACCACGAGAAAGTCAGCAGCTCCAACAAGGACCCGCTCTGCTGCCTGTCAACTGGTCTACCCCTGAGTATCTTGTCAGGCCCTTGGGGCAAAGAAAGAAAGCCATATAGTATCCACGCGACAGCAGCAATTCACAAGGGCCGTCGGTTGCTGAAAGGGGGCAAGAGTGTGATGATGACAGTTGAGACGGCGCCGTTTGCCGCAAACCAAAGCCGTCTCTTTGGCAGGCGTTCCTTGTGTGCGAGATTTGCATAAAAGATCAGGAGGAGCTAGCATCTGTAGTCAGCAAAAGACCTTTCAGCATGCAGCAACGTGAAGCACTAACCGGAGCTGTAAACGGCACCCATTGAGTGACTGTGCCCCTCTAGAGATGGAAAAGTCCATCGACAGCGGCGAGAAATGGCCCATGGACCAGGGCGTTGATGGCTCGGGCTGATTCTTTGGCAACGGTTTCTCCGTCCGTTTGGCGATGCTGGTATTGACCCGAAAGTAGCTGCGGGAAGAGCTGAGCCGGCAGTCCTGGCGTTGCAAGAGCGACGAGCACCGTGGCGCCCAGCAGTTGGGAGTCAAGATTTCTGATGACTTCGTTCATGGCTCCTGACTGAGCCTGCAGTGCTCTAGGCTGGATGGACGGGATGCTGCCAACTTACTGGTTGCGGGATCGGCGCGAGTTGACGATGGAAAGCACGCTGTGTGTTCACCTGGTTGGGTCTCATGGGGGTTGCCTCAGGTGTTAGGCAAAATGCATCCCACGGCACCCGCCTCAGAGCTGCATAACCCTAGCCCCAATTCAGCTCCTGACGGGGAAGGCACAGCGAAGCACTCCTTCCCGACCTTCATTTCTGCAGGTTTATATCCAGAACATTTTTCTTGATTAGCTCTAGGCAAACACTGACTGCCCGGGAACTAAAGACAACCTCATCTCGCAGCAGCCGTCACAGTCGCCAGCGTCGTCGCCACCGTGACCGTCCTCGCCTCCACCGCAGCCACAGCCGGCGTTGCCTTACTCCTCAACCCCACCGACGCAGCGCTCTGCAAGAGACTCGCAATGCTCGTATACGCCGGCTTCTTATTGTAGCTCCGGTCCCACAGACACGCCTCGCCCTCGCCGGGATACTGCCCCGGGATCCACGAATACTGGTCCGTATAGTCCCAAATGGTGATTCCCACGCACTTCGGCGTCTCCAAGCACGCGCCCACAACATCCAGGTAGTCCTTGGCCTGTTGCTCGCGATCAGCCGCCGTTGTAGGCAGCTTGGTGTGCCGGATGTCGACCTCGGTGTACGCCACTTCCTCGACCAGCTCCGAGAAGCGCGCCATGGTGTCCATGAGCTCGCGCTTGGACGGGGACTTGCCGACGCGGCTGTGGCCTTGCATGCCGATGCCATCGACGCGGGCGCCGGCGGCTTGTACAGTCTTGATCATGGCGATGGTGGCGTTGATCTTGGCGTTGCAGCAGCGCTCGATGTTGAAGTCGTTGTAATACAGCTTCGTCGCGGGGTCGGTTTGGGCGGCGATTTTGAACGAGTGGGTGATGTAGTCGACGCCCATGGCGCGGTACACTGGTGGTAGACAGAAGTCAGGAGTCATGTCAGGGGTCAGGGAAAAGGGGCTACTGACTGGCGCTTTGACGGAACTTGCCATCGTCTTCAAAGGCTTCGTTGACGACGTCCCAGGCGTAGCACTGGCCTTTGTAGTGACCTGCGACATTCTGGATGTGCGTCGTGATGATGCGCTGCATCTGGTCGCGGTTGTAGTTGCTGCTGACTTGGTTGGATTAGACCTGCGATATCAGAAAGAGGACGAGTCTCAAAACTCACCATAGCCCGGCAGTTGGTTGTACCACACGAGCGTGTGACATCGCAGTAGCTGCCCCGTTTGCTTCGCTATGTTCGCAACCGCATCACCGCTGCCGTAGCTGAAGCGCCCCTGGCTCGGTTCGGTATTACTCCATTTCTGGCCGTTGGCTGGCGTGATCTGCCCAAACTCGTCCTTGTCGCGCGCAATCTTCATGTACGCTTGGTTGTTTAGCGAGGGGTTATCCACTGCCGTACCAAAGTACTTAAGTCCCGCCGCTTTGGCCAGCTTATCGAGCTGACCCTCGGCCGACCCGGCCGCGAGCATGGCGACGAACAGCTGAGAGAACTGCATCGTGGTCGTGGATACCCCCAATCGGCGAGGGGGGCAGCTGGAGGACCGCTCCCATGCTATTTAAACGTCCATCGGAGTTATTAGCATGGAAAAAGGCTGATGTGCCTGAGCGGAGTCCCACCCAACACCGGGGAGGGGACAAAGAGGCTAAATATCAGTTCCGTACTCCCGGGTCTGGGCATTGCTACGCACCTGTCCGTGATTGACAAGTTTATTGCTTTATCTGATCAACGTCATTTTGGAAATCGTGATGTTGAATCTCTCAAAGCTGGAGAGATGGAGAAATGCCCCTATATTCGTCATGCAAACTATGTACATTGAATCTTTCCAAATTGTCTTGGGTGTCCAGCGCCGAGGGCAGGGGTGTTACCGTGTTTGCTCTGTCACAACCATCTGTTTATGGGAGGATGCCGAAGAACTTGAGCATCAGCTGCTCGTTGACCGGGGCAGTATGTCCAACACCCTGACCGAAGAAGCCCTGCAGCTTGGTGCCGTCCCCGTAGATCATGTTGGTGTACTGAGCCGAGGGGACACCGGTAACGTTGCGAGTCAGCGAGACGCCAAGAACGTTGCTCCATTGCTTGAGGGCCTCATAGCCGCACGCGGGGCGGACGAGGGTGTCGGCGAGACCGTGGTAGATCTGCATGCGCGGGCGGCGGCCGGTGTATCCGGGGTACGAGTTCCTGACAAAGTCGCCCCACTGCTGGGGGGTGCGGGAAAGACCCTGCGCACAGGTCTGGTTGGCGCCAAAGGGCGTGGCGGTGGGCGAGCCGGCGAAGCAGGCGTGAGCGGTACCGGAATAGGCGGCGCCGGCCTCGAAGACATCCGGGTAGGAGCCAGCCATGACGTTGGTCATCATTGCACCCGATGAAGTTCCCATGACGTAGACGCGGTCCTTGTCACCGTTGTACTTATTGAGTGTGTAGTTGACCATGCTGACGATGCCCAAAGCGTCACCGCCCTCGCCGTGTGTCAAGCTGGCCTTGTTTTGCACATCCCAGCAGTTGCTCTGGTTGGGCGTGCCGGCGTAGATGAGAATGAAGCCGTTCTGGTCGGCGTACGAGGGCAGGCGCGTGCCGCTGTACCAGGCCTGGGCGGTGCCGCCGCAGCCGTGCAGCTGCCACTCGTTGTGAGCACAAAACAAGCTTGGGCTTCGTCTCAGGGAAGGCACTTACCGCTACAATAATCGCGGGCTTGGCGGCGACCTTGTCGGGCACGTAGATGTACATGTAGATCTTCGTCGGGTTGTTGCCGAAGTTTGTGACTTGCTGCAGCGAAGCACCCATGACCGATGTCGCCAGGGCGGCAAACCCGAAGAAGCTGGAAAGAAGCATGGTGACGGAGTACCTTGATGGACAGCCCAAAAAATGTCAGGTGGCTCGATTGGATGCGGCTGTCGAGTTCTTGGCACAGGAAGGCGCGATATCGCAGGCTTTATACTCCTCTGTCCTCCCCAGACCCCTGGATGCCGAACGAACTGCCACTCTTCATCAACTCGGAGAATATCTTCGTCTAGTGACGGTCCCATCCTCCGCCGTTTCCTCGTCGGTGGATGCAGGAACGCAGCGACGCACGTGGAGATTCCGGCTTGGTGGGGGGGATTAAACCGGTGTCACATGCGGCTAAGATGCGGGTAAATACCATGACCAGGCGCTCCTATCGCAAACCTGGCTAACATTGGGGAAATTTATATGAGTCCCCAATGGTTCTGCAACCCCACGGCCGCCCAAGGCGCGGAGTAGACGCGGAGCTTGGGGAAACGGAGGCTTGGGCCGCGCCTGCTTGTGAAGGGAGCCGCACCCGGCACCTGGACTCGGCAGCCACGATCCCCTCATCGTCCTGCCATTGGCGGTCCCCTCTCGATCAACGTCAGGCAAAACTGCTCCCAAGAAACAAATTGCGTAGCCCTTCCATTTGGAGGCGGGATTGGGGCCTCACTCAATCTGGTCTTGGCATCACAGCCTGAAGACGCTCCAGCTCCGGGAGTGAGCCGCGGGTTTCGTTTTAGCTAGGCTGGTACTAAATCTTCTGCGCGAGTTTCATGGGTCGTAATATAGGGCTTGATGCTGGGAATAGGTCAAATCAAGAACCGGAAACGACGGCGCCTACGGCAGCAGCAACGGCGGCAGTGCCAGATCTCGCGCTTCGTATCAGGCACGGACTGTCTTACCTCGCCCCGCCGTTCATAACCCAAGGAATACAGAATAAATTTTCAGCTTCAGTTGAAATTTGGCGAGCCCACTCTCACAGCACTACTTTGGTCGAGCCTTGAAGGCGCCGCGAATCTATCGTGCTGATAGACTGAATGCTGGCGCGTTTGGCTTGCTTTTCTTACTGCGGCATCGCATCCACGGGTCCCAAAATACCCCACGTAATTATCGGCACCGAGATTCCGTTCTCAACATCTTGGAATTCGGCAACAGCGCGCGGTAACCATCTGGTGGTGGAAGGTGTCACTGAGCATCGCCAAGCGTGGTATCTGGCCTGCAATCCTACATTCATAGGCTACCCCAACTTGGGCACCGTGGTATCGGTAACGATCGAGGCGGCTATTTGCATTGCTACCTCGGTCGGTGAAAACACTCAATTCGGGGGTTGGATGCGAGGCCGCCCGTTTGGGAAGGCTGAGCTGGACATCGGAGACCCGTTACATCTGTGCAACTTGAAGAGAGCAAATAAAGCGAAAAAGATCTCCTCGTTTGCCTTGTTTTGGTCTTGTTTTGATTCACATCGATTTCACTAGCTCCTCCTCGCAGTATCATCCAAGAGCACGACATTTGACATCGACTACCAAAGCAAAGAATAACTGTCATTTCTTTCAACACCATTGGCAAAGCGGCGAAAAAAAACCGATGGATCAAACCCATCTGGAATAATGAATGAAGGACCTCAAGTTCTATCTCTGTCTGACCTCCCCGTCGACTTCAATCACACAGTCTCAGACGTCGCCTCGTCAATTTTGACCCCAAACTGCCCAACTGCTGTTGAATAGCTCTGATGAACAGCCTCGCTCCCATACACCCTCATCTCCTTCTCATACTCAGCGGTAACACCAGGAGCATACCCACCAGCCTCACGCAACAGCCTGCCCAGCAACGCCGAGTCCCTGACCGCTGTGTTGGCTCCAATACCGCCCGCAGGAGTCATTGAATGGACAGCGTCGCCAATAACCGTCACGCGGGGCTCGTTCGGCCACTCGGGCACCCCTGACGGCGTCGAGCAGGTGATCTTCCAAAACGCCGCGTTTGCCTCATCCATCTGGTCAAACAGGGGCTTGAAGCGTGGATGCCAGTTCTTGGTGAGATCCTTAGCGATCTTGGCGGCTTCTTTTCCAACGATGCTGTAGTCGTCGTTCGGGGCGCGAATGACACCGGGCTGCCCGCCCATGGTCCAGCCAAACTCCACGTTCGGGTCGTCCTTGTCGCCAGGCCGAATGTTCGTGATGATGAAAATTGCGCCGTCGGGCCGAGTGTCGTCCCTCAACCGGAAGACACCCTCGCCAAGCCCCTTGAACGCCGTGCTGGGTGCTTGTCCGTGGATTCCCCTGGCACCCGTGTCATAGACCTTGAGCTTACCCCCCGACAGTTGCCGCGCAACCTTGGAGTAGATGCCCTCCCCACCCACCAGAAGCGATCCCTCTTCCGACTTGGTGCCATCGGAGAAGATAGCCCGGACACCGTCGCCAGTTAGCTCGTATCCGGTGACGTTCTTCGACCACTCGATGTTGTCTTCGCAGCCCTCGGCAAATACCTGGCGCATGTCGCCGCGAGCGATGCCGACAATCTTGCCCCCGCGTGAAGCAAGTCCTTCGGGAACGAGGTGCTCGGTCTGCTCTCCAGTCACGGCGTTGAACGCGGAGAAGCCCGCGCCGCCGGTTTTGCCACACTTGGACCAGAACTTCTCAAACAGGGGAGGGTCTAGGACAGACTCGATGGCGTCGAGTCCCTCCGCCGAAAGCCGCAATCGGTATCCCTGGGCGCGGAAGACGAATGATGCATCGCGCTCGAAGATCCTGAAAGGGATGTTGGCTCCCCGCAAAGCCTGCGCGAGGAGGAGCGATGCGATGCCTGCGCCAGAGATGAGGACGGGTTTTTGGGTGGCCATTGTCGGTTGAGTTGGATCAATGGGGATATTGTGGAGGAGAAATGCGCAGGTCGCCATCGTTATCGAGGTGAGGTTCTGATAGAGTTGAACGCTACCGGCGCGAGCGCGGTCGTCTTTATAAGCACTTGCAGCCAAAGCCGGGTACACTGGCACGTGAAGTGAGTCCCAGAAGCGTGGTGGAATGGCGCCATCTCAGTCATGGCTGGACACTAACTTCGGACTCGGCCTCCGTGGGGTGCCGCTGCGCTGCAACCTCCGGCAAGTGCATTACTAATCGACAAACGCGCGCGGGATCATTGATTCGTCAAGCTTACATGCGGAAAGCTGCAGCTGAGAAATAACGCCAAGAGGACCATGAACGCCGCGGGACGTGTGACAAGAAGTCGAGACCCACGAGAGCTTGGTCGAGATTCCAGGCATCTGCCTGGGATTACTGCGATGTCCTTCGAGAATGACCAGGCTCGCTGTCTCTTCTCTCTTCATCGTCCTCGCCGAAGTAGTACCCGCCCCCGAAGCCGCTGTTTATCTCTGCTATCGTGGCGGCTCGCGCCAATCCTCCCATCCCACCTCTGCCAGACCATTCCCTTCCGCTCCATTCTCGGTTGCGCAGCGATACACGCTGTTCTGGCGGCACAAAGTCTTTCAACCGGCGAGACGATGTGGGGCTGGTCAGAAGTAACTTGAAGCTGGAATTGACACTGGCAGCAACATCATCGAACGTGCTGAGGACGATATCATAATCAGCCTGCCAGAGCTCCTCACGCTCGTAGCTCGACCAGCTGTCGATGAGACAGTAGATAGGGGTATCGGCTGGAACCAGTCGTGCAAGTTCAACAAACAGACGACACACAGCGCTCAGGTCGCGGTCGGCGAGTCGATCTTCTTCTCCGTCGCGAAGGTGCGGTAGCGGAACAGGATTGTAGTTTCCGACGACTTCGTTTGCCACCAGTGCCAGCATCAGCTGTGCCGAGAGGCACCGCATCAGCCCCTGAGGCCCAGCCAGATCGTCGGCATTCTCCACGGTACCCGCATGGAGAGCGCAATAGAACTCAAGCACAATGCTGTTGCTCTGAGGGCGCTTTTCTGCAAGCGGCAACATTGGGGCGCCGAGCTGCTGTGCGTTTTTGGCTGCTTGAGCCAACATAGCACAGACATACGACAACGGGCTGATCTTCCCGAATTGAGATCGATCGAAGTGTCCGTCAATCGAAACAACACCGGAACCACATCCGCCGCTCAGGAGTCGTTTGACTTGAGGCGCCGCCATTACCAGAGCGCAGCGCTCAATGTCGGCTTGCGGTAGTGTGGGAGCCGAACGCACAACCTGTGCAGCGTCACTGCTGACCTGCAAATGGTTGACGTTGATGAGCTGAAGAACGTCCGAAGGTGCGAAACCAATTGGCGCCGTCCCACGGTCCGTCATGTTGTCAGTCTGCTCCCTATCGACCAGGGCGGGATTGAACTGCTCCATGAGGAAGTTGAGCAATTGTGTCTTGCTCTGGTTAGCCTCTATCGACATTTGCAGTACCCTAGTGTGCTTGATCATTTCGTCCAACTTCGACTGAATATCCTTCGTCACGCTGTGGTTCTCGACATGGATGTCAACAATCAGTGCTTCGGCGGCTACTCTCACGGCCTCTGCGCACACGGCAACCTCGTCGAGCACCCTGTCGATCTTGCAGCCCCTGAAGGGGCTCCGTATGTTGTTGACTATAGCAGGGCAACTGTCAGTGAATGCCCAACTTGGGAATCTGTTGGCGTCTCTCACAGAAAGAATTCGGTATCAAGATATTGATGAGCGCGGGCAGTGATTGCACCAGCAGCATTCTCAGCCCGCGAACGGCGCGATCGAGTATCACCGTCTTGGGTTTCGTGTTGTCAAGTGGAAAGGCATTGGACTTGTTCTCGGCCTCTTCGATGATATTCGGCAATTTTTCAAACGCCGAGAGGATCTTGTACCTGTTCATTTCGCTATGTCGCGCCAACTGTCGGGATGTCAGCCGATATCACATTTATGAGATCGGTTTGGGCCGGGACGCACACTGAATACCACGGCAAGCCCTCCATGCAACACGCAAAGTTCGTCAGGGATGGCCGAGAGACCTGGCGATAGGATGCTGCCCGAAGTCCCGAGAGTACGCCAAAATCCACGGATCGGGTTTCTGCTGCCACGACGTTCGCTGAGGACCTGGGCCTGTTTCGCTTTGTGCAACTCGTTGTGGACATCCTCCCAGGTACATTTGAGCAGGTCGTCGATAAAGTCAACATACTTCTTGGCTACTTTCTGGTGGCATTCTAGTGTTTCCTGGAGGATGGCGATGTGTTGCGCATCGGGATCAGGTTCGTACTCCATCGTGTCTCTGTTTAGGGTGGAACCGGGCCCGAACGCGCTGTGGAACTCCGGCGCCCTGTCGTCAATGAATCCCGCGGCGATGTTGATCTTTTGCTCGTACGCGGCATCGAAGTCCATCTCGACCTGGAAATCATCTGCAATCTCCGACTTTCAAGTTTGGATGGGAATGGTGGCTGATGTTGGAGCCCAGGGGCAACTGGCGCACGTGAAGGAGACCACAGGCTGAAAAGGGGGGACTTGGCCATAAAACGCGTGGTTGACCGATGTCTGGGAAAAGCACACATGCGGTCTGGGTCGATTGTGCTTCCGAGGTTGACTGATGAAAAGTCAGATAGCGACGAGACCAGGCTCTGAGAGCCTCGCCAACTTTGCGCTCTTATCAAGCATTGCTGCCTGGGTGACGCGGCACAGCCGCACCGGCAATTGCGGGGAAGGTGCGAAAAGAGCAAAAAGACCCCCCGTTCCTACCCTCCAGTACAACTTGTGTGTTCCAAAAGTGAGGCCCCAGTGCGGGGTCGCGGCCATTGATGGAGGGCGAAATGTTTGTCGGATTCCCAGGGCTTCCGGCGAGGCTTTCGCACCTCTCAACGCAAAGGCCCTCTCTGTTGTGTCACACCCGATGCGCATGATGCATCAACTCCCATTTGACCCATGCCTATCGACCCCCACCATCAGGCAAGCCAGCCTGTCAGCTTCGATCTATCAATCCACAAGTGGTCACCGAGTCGAACAGCTCCCGTCCCCCTCGGTCGGGCACCGTTTTCGCGAACTGCTTGGGGGCATGGGGGTGGCTGGGGCTTCTGGACTTAAATCGTCAAGAGCCTTACCTTTCCCACTCGAAGAACGTGTGTTCCCCGTTGCTGCTCGACCTGTTTCTCCGGCCCACCCCGCGATCTTGTGCAACTGTGACAGGACTGAGACACCGCATCCCACTCACCGACCCCACCCCACCAGAGAAAGTGCACAATTCATCCTCAAAGATGGAGGCTTCCCAAACCGAAGGCGTCGCTGGCGACGGCCGCACCCCTGGGGAGCTCGAGAAGAGGATCAAGGAGCTGAAGGAGGAGGTCAAGTTCAACCGATCGGCCATCAATCGACTCGAGACAAAACTGGCAAACCTCGACCCGATGCAGCTGCAGAGAACGATGTCCGCCTCGGCAGCGACCCGAGCCCCCGATGCCCGCACCGAAATCACCGAGGATACGAGCACAGATTTCGGCAGCCAGAACTACATGTTCCTGAGACCCGAAAAGACAATCTCCCTCGTTCGAGAGTGTACCTTCGCCGAGTTCAAGAATCGATTCAGGAAGAGGGACGGCCGGTACGCCGTCGACGTCTTCATGTCTGGGCATTTGATGCACCAGGAAATGCAGGAGGAATACAGGCTCCGCGACAGGCTGTTCCAGCAACGAGCACCGGTGCCGTCGGGAAAGATTGTCAACACCGGAGACAAAGCTCTTGCCAGCGTGGTCAAGATCGCCAACGCAACCAACGAACTCATTTTGCAAGCCCAGCAAGACGAAAAGTGGCCACGACGCATCCGAATCCAGTCGCCCGCCTTGCTCCGCATCTTGGCCAAGGTCAATCGAGAGACTTGGAGCGACAGACCGCGCACATACTATCGACCTTTCAACTCCCTGATACACCATCACTCCCGGGTCAAGGAAGCCTTGGAGGAACTGGAGAACAAGTGGGGAAGCGAACTACCTGCTGACTCAAATGACGAGACTACCTACGTCGCCGGTGCTGCCAAAGTTGCCCACAGCAATGAGGACTCTACCGACCACCCGGAGAACCACACCGATGAAGAGGAGGATGAATCGACCGAGGAGGAAAGCGACACCTCAGCCGACGATGGTGAAAACGAAGACGATTACGAAAGTGTTTCGGACTGCCCAAAAGCTCTGGAGTGTCTCCGAGCATACGTCAAATGTACGTTGACTCACTGTCTCAAACCCCTTGAAGTGGAATGATCACTGACTAATATCTGCTATTTATCAGACATCGACAACAAAATAATGCCGGACTACCGCCGCTTTGAGAAGGAAGATGTCAGCTCCAAATCCAAGGTCCGCTTTTCGGATCTCTGGTTTCTGTTCAGAACAGGCGAGCTTGTTTATCGCCAGGTTGAAGGCGAGTTGCCTGACAGGCGTGATTTCCGCACCGGAAAGCACATCTGGAAGACGCACAAGATCATCTCTGTGCCTGAAAAGGTCGCGGTATCGGCAACAGACGACACCGAAATCAAGGATTCAGCTGTTGGGAATGACGACAACGCCTTCACTCTCGAATGTTTCTATATCGATTACACTGGCGATGAGTTTTGTGTTGTGACCAAAACATTCGAGATTGAACAATTCCCCGGGGAGATCCCAGTGACCGCCCTATCGATCTACCCGATGCGCTTCTGTCAGGACCACGCAGCTCGCCGCCGTCATGCCGAGCAGACCGGTCGATCTCTCATCGAATTTATCAAGACCAAGCATTGCTCGTACAACGGCTGGACACTCACTCAAGATCCATCCGGCGACCCAACTACAGATGTCAACGGCCTCCAACAGCATCAGCCGGAGCATATCAACAGTGAAGTGATGGTTGACTTTGGCGAAGCTTTCCAAGCCTGCCCGTCGTGGCGGCCAGCTCGAAATATTCTCCGATCCGAAGCAGATGATGGACTCACACTTCCGGACGACTTTCGTATTCGTTGGTGGTCCGGCGCGGACCGTGCCCGTCTTATCGGCGAGACCACCGAGCTGTTACCGATCAAGAGTGGAGTTGCCTCTCGGCAATACAACAAGTTCATCAAAGAAGACCCCTTCTTGAAAGCCGTTGCCGAGAATTCCAGACGGGCGAAGCCCACCAAGGCGGACCAACTCGACGACGACTGTTTGGCGCTGCTTACCGGTCGGGTTTTTGCCTACGTCTTTCAGGAGAGGAAGTTCGCCCAACTTGCCGTCGCCAAACTTCGCCAGTCGCCAAAGACAGGGCTTGCCCTCGACTCTCTCAAGATTCCGCCAGCCATCAAGCAGGCCATCCAGGGCTCCATTCAAGGTCATTTGATCAAAAAGGCAGCTGAGCGGAACATGGACCATTCTTGGGTATCCTTGGACCTCATTCGGGGCAAAGGAACCGGTCTGTTCATCCTCTTACACGGAGTGCCAGGTGTTGGTAAGACCGCCACAGCGGAAGCCATTGCGGAAGCCAACGGTAAACCACTCTTCAGTATTACGGTTGGCGATCTGGGAATGACGCCAGAAAAGCTTGAATCGTCACTCCGGGAGATTTTCCGCCTGGCCAGCATCTGGAACTGCATCTTGCTGCTCGATGAGGTCGACACCTTCTTCTCTCAGCGATCCAAGGCTGACACCGCCACGACCAAGAATGCACTGGTCTCTGTCTTTCTTCGCGTCCTCGACTACTACGACGGCATCCTCTTCTTGACCACGAACAGGGCTGGCGTCTTGGATGAGGCGTTCAAGTCTCGCATTCATTACAAAATCTACTACCCTGAGCTGTCCCTCGAACAGAGTCTGGATATTTGGAAACTCAATATCCACCGTGTGCGGCAACTTGAGGAAGAGATGTCGAAGACTGAGGAGCGACCGCCGCTGAGCATAGACGATCGTGACCTCCTGGACTTCGCGAGACGCCACTTCAACCACGGAAGCGCGAGGTGGAATGGCCGACAAATTCGCAATGCCTTCCAAGTGGCGCTGAGCCTCGCCTACTACGAGTACCGAGGAGGGGGCGTGGAGAGCAAAGCGGCCGAGCCGAAAGCCCCGACACTCAGCGTCAAACATTTCGAGACGATGCATGCGATTACAACCTCGTTTGAGCATTATCGCAACACAGTTCGCGATGCCACGGACTCGGAGCTCGCGCTCCATGCAGAGACTCGTAACGATCGATTCACCGACAGACTCACCCAGCACTGGCAAAGGGAATACAGGGAGCTGTCCCTCCGCGAAGCAGAGGTGGCGAGCGGTGTCGACAACGATGCTGGCTTCGAGGACAGCGGTGTCCCAAATCCACTTCCACGGCAAGGAGGCGTAGGTCTTGGCATGGGCGCCGACAGTGTCAGTGGCAGTCGGGTGCGCCCAGGCCCGAGCCCAGGAATGCGGCCACGCAGTAGCAGTCAGCTTTCTGGATCGTCGCCACCCAACACTGCCGCTTGGCGTGCCCCTGCACCACAAGGCGGCCGCCCACCACGGCACATTCCCAGTCATGACAGCCTCAACCCAGGCGGCGGAAACAACTACCCGTCAAGGAGTCCGAATCCCTCGTACGGTAGCTCACCTGGGCCGCAGTACAACAACGGCTATCATCTATCTCCGGGCCTCGGATCCCGGGGAAACTACAACGATGGCGATAGAACAGTCCAAATCAACAGCAGCACGCCAAGAGGCCGATCGCCAATGAACATGGGCGGGGAAAGATCCTACACGGAACATCAATTGCCACCCAGGTATTACGAACATCGTGACTCCATGGGAGGACATAGAGATTCGACAACGGAATGGGACGACCAAGACTATCCCGGCCCAGAGCAGTACGGTGGCCACAGGGATTCGGTAACAAGGCCGGGCCCAGGGCAAGGGATGGGTGCCGGGTTTTCGGAGACAGATCTACGGCTCTGATGTACGAGGATTTTGGGGATGCCGGTTTTTCTTTTGGATACTTCCATGGCAAAGTGTCGGCGCAAATTGGATTTGGTATGTCAAGGTGTCTGGTTGTCTGGCTGGCGTTTTGGCTTGTGATTCGGCCCAATATATCTCGTTGCAAGGCAACCTCCCCATCCCAAGCGGAGTGAATCCCTGTATGACCATGCCTGCCCCTAGCCATTCCCCCTACCAAGTGCAAGCAACCTCCTCCCATCGCGATATATTACAATACGCAGCGTATACCGTATTCAGAGAACAATTTCCAGGGACGCGAAGATCCCCCTTCTTCCGCAGACACCGCTTGCCTGCCAGCCCTTCGACGTCGAAGTGAGCTCTCTGCGCCCCCCAATCCATACACAACCAGTTCACCCCCTCTCTTCCCGGATTACGGCATCTCGCATTCGCGTTTACCTCAAAGGTGGCGAAAGCCGTGGTGAAGATGCCCCACTCTGAGTTGCAGCCCGCGGCATTGCAGACGGTGATGATAGTCATGACATCTGCCAATGCTACTGCAGGGCCGAGGGCCAGGACGGCCAAGGAAGTGAGGCGCATCGTGGGCTAGGGAAGCCCCTAGTTGGATGTTAGCTTGCTAGGGCTTCAAGGACAAGGCGCTAGAGATCCAAATTGCTTACTGAAATGTGAGGTGAGGAGGTGAGTTAGAAGGGCGAGCGTTGATAGAGAACTAGCTAGCTTCTAATGGTAATTGATACACAGGAGCAGGTCGAGAGGACAGGTCGAGACTAAATAACTGATCACTGGAGCTCAGATCACTCTGGTGGCTACAAAGCATTCTGACCCCCTTTGCTCCCCCTCCTGAGCTCAACCTCCCTTCAACTCCGGCGCTATCTTCGCCGTTATGGTGGTAGAAGGATCGTATCGCAAAGAGCAACTTCCATCCCTCGACAAACTCGCTTCCGTTTTCGATGGAAGGCAACCTTCCCCTGAAGGTGATTGTGCGGGTTGGTCTCCTGAATCATGAACATATCAACCCCACCGCCACCCGCCGTTTCCTTCACAACTGTCCTCATTAAGCGCAGCAACACAAACAAAGACTCGTCTCTTCAACAACCATGCGTCTCGCACTTACCGCTGCGGCCTTGACGGCGCTCGCCACCACGTGCGTGGCCGACAGCGCGGGCGTCTTTAGGGCGTGTTATGGCAAATACTACACCGAACCTTGCGAGGCCCAGGCAGTGTGGTTCACGGATGGGAATAACCACGGGATCGGCAACTTCAGTATGTCTTCTCTCCCCTTCGCTTCAACTCAAAATCCCCCCCTCCCCCCCCCTTCCCCCCTTTTCTACCCCCTTGCACTCATCTGCTAACATTCCCCTAGACGGTGGGTGCCGAACCGATGGCCTTCCACCTCACATGCAAGAGCTCTGTATTGACTGGGGCAAGACGCGGCTGCACTTTCGTTTCACCGGTCAGGGCAAACGCTACATGATTGGGCGGTCGAACCGGAGGGTTGGCGACTTTTGTCCGGGCCGGTCGTATGGGTGCGAACTTCATGTTTGGGAGGAAGTGGGCTGCAGTTGGTGACCGGGGTGCAGTTCAGGGACATTCCCCTTGTTGTGGTTGCTTTGTTTTCGTCTTCACTTCACATTGTCAATACCGGCCCCGGAGTGAAAGGGTCGCCCGGCTGTCAAAGGAAACAAAGGGGCTAGACGTTACAACTCCATTGTTGCCCGAGTCTGTGAAACAAACCCGAGATGTGACATACGACAACCCTATTGTCCCTGATATCGTCCAAGCCTGGCTCTTGTTGATGGTTTGAAGAATATAAACCACAGCAAACTCGCCAAACGGAAAGAGAACCTGCTCATCATACCATCATTCACAATGTCTACCTTCATCTTCCCCGATCACGAATGCAACGCTGTCATGTGCCAGGGTCTCCCTCACTTCGAGGGTGTCGCTGTCTCTTATGACGACGCCCCGGTGGTCGAGTACGATGAGGTCTGCGGTATCGACGACCACGAGTGCAACGCCGTCATGTGCCAGGGGCTTCCTCACTTCGAGGGCGCCACTGCTGCGCACGATGACGCCCCCGTTTTCGAATACGCTGAAGTCTGTGGCTTCGCTGATATCACCGCTGAGCTCGAGGACGAGATGCTCGAGTACGAGTCCTCAGACTCGGACTGGGAGACCATTGTCGACTGCGAGTGCGAGGATCCTTGCTTTTGCTCGGATATTCTCGATGACATCGCGATCGCCCTTGCTACCGCCAAGGCGGCAGTCAAGGAGGCTGAAGATGAAGCTTCCCTCGAGAAGGATACGTGCTCGTGACTTGCACCTGCATCCACGCCCTCCTGGTGAGGGAGCAATTGTGAGCTCGAATTAATCAGTGAGTGAGCCCTTATTGGCGGTTTGCGGCAGGCCGCGGCCGGTATGATAAATTGAAAGTATAACCCAGAAAAATAAGAACCACACTATATGAAGTGACATAAATGTGACCCCCCTAGATTACCGCCCCAAGCAACTAGCTTGGCAGTACCATGCAGTTGCTCCTCTCCATGATTATCTGCCACCTCTTCGAAATGACAATGCCCAGAGCACCCCCAAACAGCGCAGAGTCATCGGGTTCTTCCTCGCCCGTTCAATCCTGCACCAGGGTCTGGGGGACCAAGGCAGAGGTGGAAGAAAATGTGGCGGCGAGATCGAGGCGTCTGATCTTTCTCTGCGGGTTGTCCAGGCCGGGATGCGCGTAAGGCGACTCGATCAGCACGGGCTGCAGTCCCGGAATCGCAATCGGCAGGACCGTCTTTATGTTGTCGGCGGCGTCGGAGGCGCGAAGGATGGGCACTTCCGCCAGGGCTGTTTTGATCTTCTCGCGAGAGGCCCGAAGGAGAAAGAGTTGGTTCCTGTCGGCCCATGTGTGGTAGACTGTGTGGTGTCATTCATCAGTCAGTCATGAAATGAAGATCCTGTCGGTCTTTGGTGGTCAACTTACTCAGCTTCATCATGTTATCGCCGGCACCGACAATATGCTTGTATCTGGTGGCCGCCGGAAGAATCCGTTTGACGTCAAACAGGCCGGTCAAGCCAGGCGATATGGAAATCTTGCTGGCAACAGGATGCGGGTCCAGATTGTCGAGGTTGGAGACGCCGGAGAGCTCGTTCACGACGGGGCTGCTGGGATTCAGAAAGTTGAGAAACTCCTTGAAGTTGCAGCCGCCGAACTCGTGAGTGCCATGGTTGATGCAGTCAATCTAACGGGCGGTATCGTCTCTGAACCACTTGTTCTGCTGTTTGGTCCAGGTGAGGACCGCCTCGCGGTAGATAGAAGACGACGCGCTCGTACGCCGCAGCAAGGCGATTCGCGTTGGCAAGTGGGAGGGAGACGAGGACAAGTGCCAGACTAGCGAGGGGCCCCAAGAATGACTACGACGGGAAGTTTGGATGGTACAAGAACTATGTTGAGGAGTAAGTTACCAATGTCCAGAAGTGACTTACCATTGCAGATGCTGACTCTTCTCACCTAGGCTCGTCAATCCCCAGCTCGCGGCGTTCATGAACAACTTTGAGCTCGACAACGAAAAGAAGATCGGTGGGGGCAACCGCTTCTTCAACTGCAAGTACAAAGAATACGACAGCGACGCCAACTGGCTGTACCAGGGCCCCTGCCCCGTGCCTGAGAGCATCATGAAGAGGAGCGAATGGGACGACCCTTCCGATCCCGCTGGCCCCGATGATTGGGTCATCCACTACACTTGCATCAACGAGACCGGCTTCAAGCAGGCCCTGACTGAAGAGCTCGGCATCCTACCCAACTGGTACAAGTGGGAGGACTGGGGCGGCTGGGACGAATGTTGTCAGGCTCAGCCCGGTGACTGCCCCATCGTTCGACACCAGTGGCTCAGGGGGCACTTCCCGCGCAAGGCCGACATAATCGACGTGCCCAACCCCAAGGAGATCATGGAGAAAGCCCAGGCCAACATCACGGCGCTGCGCTCACACTTCCTGTCGGCAACGCTGGGCGTTGGCGCCATGACGTGGGATAGCGGTGGCATTGGTCGTCGCAACGATGCCGCCATCGCCTTGTCTATGCCTGTTCTGATGCTCGCCTAGGCTATCGACAACATGGAAAAGATCAAGGACATCGGTGACGAGCTGGAGGCAGCCGCCAAGAAGGAGTGCATTATGCTCATTCTTGGCTTGGTCTTCCTACTTGTGCCATTCCTTGCCGAGTTCGGCGCCCTGATAGCTGGCCTCACCACCCTGGCGCGGTTCATTGCTATAGCGGGAGAGGTTGGGAACGTTGCCTTGGGAATTCCTGGCATTATTGAGGATACGAGGTCGGTACCGCTCGTCGTCCTCGGGGTTCTCGCGGGGAGAGGCAGGAAGGTCGAGGATATCATGACCGAGGTGGCTACTGCGAGGTTGGCGCTGAATGCAGTCGATATTGGCAAGATGGGGCAGAAGTTCAAGGTTCTTGACGACAAGATACAACACTTGATCACCAGGTGCACCAAGTAGCAGTTGTATCCCAAGAAAAGAAGGTGCCAATATTGTAATTCGGTAGCATTCATCCTCGAAGAGTTCCAATTGTATTAGTTCTACCAACATTTTCCCCTTCCCACCACTCCGTCCCAGCAACCCTTCTACATCCCTCTTCCGCCGCACAACCTAGCAATCATAAGTCATCACAACCCCCACACCCTGTCCCGCCCCCTCCATAAACTGCACGCTCCCCTGTCCACCCCCCGAAATCCCCAACGAGTAGCACATCTGCTCCCGGCACGCAAAGCTATTAATCGTCGTCGCCTCCCCACTAACAAACTGCGTCGTCCCCACCACCGCCCCCTGAGCCGGCCCATCCAAGTCAATGACGTCGATCTGCGCTCCGCCTTGGACCTGCGCTGCGGCGGGCAGCGAGAGCATCAGGCTGCAGGGGCCGACGGCGCCGGAGGGGATGGCGAAGCCGATTTCTAGCGGGGCGGCGTCGGTGCTGCTGATGGAGAAGGGGAAGGGGAGCGCTTGGGCCGGGGCGTTGCGGAGTTGGGCGTATTGGAGGCCGCCGCAAGTGCGTTTGGGGGTGAAGATTTGGGAGGCGGGGGGGTTGGGGGTCGTGGGGATGGCGAGGGCGGTGGTTGCGAGGGTGAGGAGGAAGGTGGTTTGGATGTGCATTTTGACTTTGGGGTCGACGAGGTCGAGTTTGGGGTGTTGTTGGTGTTTTTGGTGTTTGATTGTTTGAGTTGAGATGGGAGACGGAGAGACGTTCAGATGAAATGTCGATGGAATGAGGAGAACATTCTCAAGAACTGCTCTGTCTCTTATATCGAGTTTTCTGCGATTGAGAAGCTGACGACATGGCGGGACATCGTCGATTCTGGCGCTGCAGCCGCTACGCCGACGCAGCCTCCTGCGTGCCGAGATTGTGTGCACTGCATTGCTGCATGTCATTCTGTGACGGAGATGCAGAGCCAAAGTTTGTTTTGTTGGATTCAGGGGGGAAAACAGTTCCTGCTGCCAGGGGTTGGCGTACAGGGGGGTGGCTTGGCGAGGTTTCCGGTGTTATCCGGGCCCGAAATATCCCATTTTGGAGTCGGTCCTGTGCAATGACAACACCACCAATGCAGGGCTCGGTGATCGAAAATAGAGTAGTTTTGAGTTTGGGGGACCAGAAGTCAAACCTTGGTGCCCGTGCGTTGTGTCTAGCTAGACGAAATCGTGTTCTGGAGGACTTCAGGGCGAAGGCCGCCGCGTTGAGAAACATGAGATTGTGTATTGCTTGAGGTAGCTGAGCTCGGCTCAAATGGAAGAAAATGGCTTCTTCCACCATGGTAGTGTGCTTTCCAGAGAGGTCGAGAATGAACGTGTGTTGTCGGGAAAGAGCGACGCAGGGAACCCTAACCCTAACTTGTGAAATGCCAAGAGCCCTGCCGTTAGCTCCGTGTTTAGCCCCGCCAAAAAGTGTCGACCGATAAGAAGCGCGATAAGGCGACAGGCTCGAAGGGAGAAAAAATCTCGGAATGCGACAGCTTTCCAACACCCAACCACAGCGACGCCAGACAAGATGCCGAAACGAAAGGTCGCCGCGCTCGAGAAGGTCGAGGCCGACTTGGTCAATTTGCAGTACAAGATTCGCAGAGACCCAAAGTGAGCCAGCCCTTCAATTGCAGAGTCTTGCAGTAGCACAGCACGATTGCTAATCCCCTGTCCTTTCCTTCCTTCGCAGGTCCTACGCCCAGGAGTTTTACGACCAGTGGCTCGCCTACGATGCGCAGCGACAAATTTTCGTTTCGTCCCCCGCGACCGCCTCGAGCGACGATGTGAAGAAATTCCACGACCTCGTCGACCTGGTCGCTCACGTCGCTGACCTCTACCCCGACCTCACCGCTTCGTACCCCGACCACCTGAAGGAGCTCCTCAACCGCCACCATGCCACCCTCGACAAGGAACTAAGGGAAAAGATCGTCGGCAGTCTTACGCTGCTCCGTAGAAAGGACGTCATCGACTCGACGAGCCTGCTCACGACGCTGTTCCCGATCCTCATCTCGACGCCGAGCAAGACCCTGCGCTCGCTCCTCTACACCAAGATCATCAGCGACCTGCGGGAGTCCAACTCCAAGTCCACCAACCACCGTCTCAACCGTACCATCCAGACCGTGTTGCACAACCTGGTTACGTCCGATCGCACCTCGACGAAGGGAATGTGGGCGACGCGCATCACCCGCGAGCTGTGGCGCCGCCAGATCTGGACCGATGCCAAGCCCTGCGATGTGATGAAGGAGGCGTGCTTGAGCGACAACGAGAAAGTCGTGGTGGGTGGTGTTCGCTTCTTCCTTGGCGGAGACAAGGCCCGAGAAGAGATGGAGGACGACTCGAGCGACGATGAGGTCGACATGAAGAAGCTCAAACATCAGTCAGGCATCAATAAGAAGACGAAAAAGAGGCAAAAGGCGCTTGGCAAGGCCGTGGAGAAGGTCAAGAAGTATGTGCAGCCCTCTGCTGGGTATTGGAAATCTCTCGCTAACAGCTGGACAGACAAGAGCGCAAGAAGAACGCACCCCATCCGTTGAACTTCTCCGCCCTTCACCTCATCCACGATCCCCAGGGCTTCGCCGAGAAGCTATTCCAAAAGCACTTGCAGAACACTAAGAACAGGTTCTCGCTTGAGAACAAGCTCCAAATCCTCCAGCTTGTGACTCGACTTGTTGGTCTGCACAAGCTCACCATCATTTCTCTCTACTCATGGTTTGCCCGGTACCTCACGCCGAAGCAACCTTCCGTTACCTCTTTCCTTGCATCTCTGGCACAAGGCACACACAACCTTGTACCACCGGATGCGATCGAGCCCTTGATCGTCAAGATTGCCAACGAGTTCGTGTCCGAAGCAGCGGCATCGGAAGTTGCAGCCGCTGGCATCAATGCCATCCGCGAGGTGGCCATCCGTCAACCTCTTTGCATGAACGAGACTCTTTTGCAGGACTTGGTATTGTACCAGAGGAGTAAGGACAAGGGCGTCGTCATGGCGGCGAAGGGTCTTCAGTCTCTCTACAGAGAGGTTTACCCAGAGCTTCTGCAGAAGAAGTATCGTGGTAAGGAGGCAACAATGGGCCTCAAGTCGGGAGAGACGAAGCAGTGGAAATTTGGCGAAGAAGAGGTCGGCGGCATCGAAGGAATCGAGCTTCTCGAGAAGTACAAGGAGGAACAGAAGGAGAAGAAGATGGCAGAGCGGGTTGGCGAAGACGGGGAACCCAAGGACGATGACGAGGAAGATGATGGCTTTCACTCGGATGAGTGGGAGATTGGCTCGAGCGACAGCGACGACTCATCCACTGGTTGGATCAACGTCAGCGACTCGGAAGACGACGAACCTGCTCCTAAACGCACCAAGACAGACCCGGAAGCTCCCGAACTTGTCGACGAGGACAAGGAGAATGCCGAGGCAGAAGCGAACCGCATCTCGAAGCTCGCCACGACAACCATTCTCACGCCGGCCGACTTGCTCAAGCTGCAAGAACTGCGACGGGAGGCCAACATCGATAAGGCAATGGGCAACACTTCCAAGCGAAAGAAGGAGCTCATTGCCAGACATATCGACGAAGGTGTTACGGCAGACGATATCGAGCTGCCCGCGCAGCTGGGCAAGAAGTCGACCAAGGAGGAGCGTGTGGCGCTGGCAAAGGACGGCAAGCCAGGTCGCGAGGAGCACAAGTCGACGCAAGCTATTAGAAAGTCGAAGAAGGAGGCCGAGGGCAAGAGTACGACGAACAAGGAGAAGTCGCGGAAGAAGAACTTCCTCATGACGATTGGCAAGGCCAGAGCGAAGAACAAGAGGAGTTTGGTGGACACGAAGAAGGCATTGAAGGCACATATTGCGAGGAGTAAGAGCGGAGGAAGGAGAGCAAACGGAACGTAAGGACTGCATTAGATTCGTCGGGGAGCCTAGTCACATTTCCAGCCTGGCGGGTAAACCTTGCAACGAGATGTTGTTCAGGATCCACGGTCCCACCCTCCTACTTGTTGTGCTCGAACAAAGAACCGCCCAGCCCAGCAACGATAATCATCCCGCCGAGCAAAGCTTCGTATTACCACCCCCCAAGTCTGAAGTTCCACATCAAGTTAAAACTCGCTCAGATTGCCCACATGAACATGCTGTCCTGTGGGGTTGTGTGGATCGGCTGAACAACAACATTGTTTCAGCAGCAACTCATCCTGTTGGTCTTGCGAGCATGCAAAAACAAAGAGGGAGTCTGGGCTCCGTCGCTTGGTGTTTATGGCTTGGGCTTTGTTTGCCTAGAACAACGCGGTTGTTTCGTGGACAGGTACAGGGGACTGCTTCCAATAAATACCGGTATGCTCTTCGAAGCCTCGAGATTTGAAGTCCAACAACAGACAACAGATTTACCAATATATTCTGGATCATATCCAATTCAGAAGACTACCCAAATTAGGCAAATCAACGGTCTACACCTTTTACCAACACTGCCTGTTTGAAACCAAGTGGTACCAAGCTAGATAAACTATCATCTCAGCCATGGATCCCTCGAGGATACTAAATCCCGTCACTGAGGTGGGCATCACCCATACCCCTGGGGCCCCCACCCAACCTTCCGCCACAAGCACCGCTCCTCGAGTGATGTTCGAGTGCGAGGCAGAGGAATGCCAAGAAAAGGAATTTCCAGAGGTCTTCCAAAACGCGCATTCGCTTGCACTCCACGCGTACAAGCACCACAAGAATGAAGAGGCCCTTCTGTTCAAGCTGGCTCCCGCCCTTCGTGTCGAATGCGACTGCGGCCAAATCTTCACGTCAGTGGAGTGGTTGCAGAAGCACGTCATGACTGTTCCGACCCGTAGTAAGCTAGGGCACAAACCGTTGATCGAGATGCTCGAACACCGCGACGAAGTCGTTCGCAGGGCGGGCGGGCCAGTCGAGTACGTACATTGCGCCTTGTGCGGGTTGAAGATAATCAGCAGCGCGGAGCTGAGTCTAAAAGGGGCCCCCCGCCGTTCGGACCTGTTCAATCAACATTTCAAGAAGCACGGCATGGAACAAGGCACTGCAAACTGGCGCATCGTGTACTCAACGTACCTCCGCGGCTGTGACGCCGTGATCCAAAGCACCGTCTCGGTTCTGGACCGGGACACGGGGGTTCATCACGACGTCCCGTCCATCCCGGAGCTTAGTCTAGTCCTCCTGGCTCTTGAGCGTGACGGGATTGGACGTCCCCATAAGCAAAGTCACTCTGTCTGGGCCTTTCGGCAGGAAGAGCCAGGAAACCCCAACGGTGAGATTATCAAAAACGTAACTGACACAAAGGGCTATACGCGAGGCTGGAGCAAGGTGGGTTCGATGAGCGCGTATTTGGCTTGGGTCCACAAGTTTGTTGGATCACAATACTGCCATTCCTTCACCAGACAAGGATGCTATGGACACGACCCCGAACAATTCTTGCTGGCCCACCCGCAGCTCCGTCAGGGTTTCTTTCTACCCAGCTGCAACAAATGGTTCAGCACCAAGACCGGCGGGGCGTGGCAACGGGAAGCGTTGAAGGCCCAACAGGCCGAGGCTTGCAAGGTTCCGCTCCCAGCGTCCACTCCTTCCTCGCGCAGGCCGTCCAACAGCTTGTCGGTGGGAGGAAACCTGGCCGCTCCTGCCAGGGACTTTCCCATTTTCAGCTTTGTGGGTCCCACTCCAAGTCGCCCCACCTTCTCCCGGGATGGCGAGGAGTCACCTGCTTTTCCACCAAAGCCCCCGTTCAAGTGGACGGGTGGCTGGGCAGACTCTGACGACGACGACGACTCAAGTGAGGCTCAAGAAACACCAAGGGTTATGGTCTTCACCGGTGTCGTTGGACCTAGGCCAAGTCGCCCCTCTTTCACGAGGGAAGACGAGGAGCCCCCAACTTCGAACCCACTGAAGCGGCGTTTTCAGTGGACTGCTGAGGAGGACGAAACGGAGCCTGAAGACAAGCGTCTTCGCCCTGTCTAAGCATCTTTCACTTATCACTCCTTCTTGGCGCTGAATAGAAGATAAGTAACTTCTATCCTCCCAACACAAGTTGTTCGCATACTCTGAGACCGGCAGGGGACCAAGTGAATCCCCGGTGTCATGATGCTCATCTCTCTTCAAATTTAATATTCAATGATAAATAATGCAAATCTCCAACCCAGATTCTTCTTTCGAGTTTTTCCCTTTCCATCCATGATAATGCAACCGCCCAATGATATGCAAAACAAAGCCCAATGATAAACGCTAATCCCAAACACCAAATCCAAACCCAAAAATGCACCAACACCGTCCCAAATCCAACGTCACCTTCTAATAAGGGCAATACCCCAACGTGCAAGCATCACTCTTGCAGCACCCCTTAAACCCATTCCCACACACCTGATAAAACCCCGTGCCCGGCGCGCAATCAGCCGGGACACTAACAGGCACCTCAACCGGAGCCGGAACCGGGACTGGAACAGTCTCGACCTTCGTCACCGGCTCATAAGTCCACGGCTTATAATCCGCACACCACCCCGTTGTCGACCCGCACGCATCCCCCCTGCAGCAGCCGCGGAAGCCATTCGAGCACGACTGGAAGTACCCCGTGCCGGCAACACAGACCGTCGAATCACGCTTGGAAACAGTGACAGAAACAGGCTCGTACGTCTTGGGCTTATAATCCGGGCACCAAGCGACGTTGCAAGCGTCGACGGAGCACATGCCTGCGAAGCCGTTGCTCGCGCAGACGTACCACTGGCTCGGGGTCTTCTTGACCTCAGGCACGGGCTCGGGGGCTTTCTCAGGCTCCTGGGGTGTCCCCGTGGGAGGCTCAGCGCCGTTGGGGCCGTCGGGGCACCAGGGTTGATAGCACGGGTCGGTGGTGCAGTAGCCCTTGAAACCGTTGCTAGCGCAGACGTAGTACTTGGCCACGGGTGCGGGATCAACTGGCTTGGGCGCCTCGATGACGGGCTGCGCGGGCTCGTAGGTGTTGGGATTGTAGTCGGGGCACCAGGAGATGGCGCAGGGGTCGACTGAGCAGTCGCCGCGGAAGCCGTTGAAGCTGCAGTTGTAGAACTTGGTGTTCGCGCGGCGCTGGACGGCGGGGGCAGCAGTGGTGAGGGTGGCGGCCGCCACCATGATTGAAGCGATAGTGATGGAATGCATCGTGGCAAGGGAAGGGGAAGTGACTGTCGTGACAAGGAAATGTGACAGAGACGACAAATGAGATAAGGAAATAAGACCTAGGAAAAATAGGAAACTTGTTGATGTTGAAGCTGATGCTGAGATCTGATGATGGAGAGAAGGTGAATCTAGAACCAAGCCAGGAATGCTTATATACAAATGGACAGAACTCTAGAGATCTCGAGATCAGTCCCGCCATGGTGGTTGCACCTCCAGCACGGCACTTGGCACTGCCGGGGGCTCAGAATGTTGCTTGGCTGTGCTTCCCGCAGGAAACAGAGGTCCCAGCCCCCACATTCCAGTCAAACTGTCCAGATTGGGGTTGGAAGCTCCCCTGTGAAGCTCCAGCTCGAGAATGTGGCGGGGGCTTGGACGTGGTGCGGGGAAGCTGCGGCATTGGAAAGACGGGACGGGATGCACTGCCACCAAAACGCACTGCGGCGACGTCTTTGTTCTTCTCCTTTTGGCATGGCTTGGCACCATTCAGCACCAAGCCCTGCAGGCGATGAGGCCTCTCATCAGGGGAACTTTCAAGCCTACTGCTTTGATTCGTTGCTGTCTCTGCAATTGGCTCTACTGAAGCCACTCCGTTGAAGCGTGATGTCCCCAAAGCTGAACTTCCCTCCTGCGCTCGTTTGCCTTCCACAAGTGCCGACACTTAAGCCACCAAAACAACGCAACAACAAAGGCGACAGTGGGAACGAAACTCCCAATAATTGCGGATCCAATCCAATATCGCTGCACATCGAAATTCCTCTTGTAGAAGCTGTAGTCTTTGAAGTCAATATAGCCGCCCCAGCCCGGAGCAAACGGACTCGATTTGCACCAGCCTGTAGGGTTTTAGTCACTGTACTCCAACAGGAAGAGCGGTAACATACAGTTGCTTGCAAGGCCGGTGACCTAGTATGGAGGCACGGTGTTAGTCGGGGACAAGGGTCTTTGCTCTTTTGACGTACCTGGAAAATGATGACCACAAGCAAACTCAAAACAGCGAGGGCATTTGCCAGATACGACAGTCGCACTACCCATAGATGCGGACGTTTCCGAAATTGAATGAACCAAGAAATCGAACTGAAGAAACCAAAGATGAGGTACATCAAGGCTCGACATCCCAGTCCTACCGTTGGCGCCTTTGTTTGTTAGTATTCCAGAAGCTGGTAAGGGGACATGTCAAGTCGGGCTGACCTACCATGAAAGACACGGTAAAAGCGCTCAGAATGGCAGTCCAAACGAGTAGCAGTGACAAGCTCGCGACGACAAACCACGCCATGGGCTTCCCGCCCTGTAGTCTCTCAGCGACGTCGGCAGCATACCCTTCCAGCCGCTGTGGGGAGGCCGTAGTAAAGTCTGCAGTCTCCGTGGCAGCGAGCACCGCGTGAGGGAGACCACAATACTGGATCCGCCGACCCTGACCAATGAAACCTTCCACCTGGAGCTCTTCGGGAATCTCAGTCGCTGTGTTCCACCACTCGATCTCTGCGCATTCGGGAAGACGAGCCACCTCCTGGTCTTCGCTATCCTCGTCAGCGATGTCGTTGGTACGGGCAGCCCATTCTTTGACGGCCTTGACGTTGAAGAGCCAACGAGAGATGAGTTCCGACGTGCGTTCCGATGATACGGGGTTTCTGTCCACGATGGTGAAAACCACCAGCAGCGGCAGCCATGTCAGTAGCAGGCCGAATGCGAGCGAGAAGGGCGTTGCCGTGGAATTACCCCTTCCATCCTCTCCATCGTCTTCATCGCCCCCAAGATCCTTAAATGCTAGAACGATGGAAAAGACAAAGGCGACCAGAAACATGGCTAAGTTTGCGAGCATGGGAATAACTCCACGGCGACGCAACATGCGCAGCTGGAAGGCCAACTGTACAAGAAGCTGATCTGTGATTTCGACATCAGGGGCTGGGTTGTTGGCCAGGGGCCGAAACAGGCCGTAGATCAGGGTGTCCATCATTGGCGAAGGTCGCTCATCGCGTCCGTTGAGGGTGAGGTGGTCGATGTGGAACTGGTTGAGGCTGCAGAGGATGAAGTAGGCAGCACACCGGAGGTGATAACGGTGCGTGTTAATGTCGCGGAATACGCGACGATGAGCCTGGCGGAACTGCCTGAAGTTGAAGACCGTTGCGGTGAGTGCTGTCTGCGGACTGCCAAGCCAGTTCAGCACAGCGATAATCGTTCTGTGGAACTTCCCTTCGTGGAGAGATTCGTAGGGGAGGCTCAACAGAATGTTGAGCGGGAAGATCCACGAACTCACGAGAGCGATAGACATCGGCGTGTCGTACCAGGCGATGGGGTCGTTGCAGAGCTCCTGACAGCCCTCAAGGGTGAGAGCAACGTATTGCCCCCTGCTGGGTGTCACATCTCGAGCAGGATCGAAGATTGCCACATTCCCGTTGAGCTTGGTGATCCTGTGCCTGTCCCTGTCGGTGATGAAGTAGTGGTTGATGCTTGAGTTCAGATGTTTGTTCTCACTTTCCAGAATACTTTCGATTTTGGCCTCGCATTGTCCCCAGGTGAATGGCTCTTCCGCCCTCACCGCGCACGCAAAAACGACGGTAAAGAAGGCTAAACGCCAACGCCCCGAGATCCACATGATTGTAAGGCTGGATGAACGAGCAGACGATGTGATCGCCAGGGGAGTGCCCATTTCTGTCGAAGGTGGCCCCACTTATAGCTCCAAGAGCCACCCATGAGCTGCATCCGAAGTACGGCTCACACCCCCCCAACCCGCCATGGTGCTGCTATAGCGTGCGTGCTGGCATGCCCTGGGACGCTGGTAATAGACGGCGACGCTACGCTGTGGCTGCATATCGATTGCGAGTTTTGGGGCGCGAAGAGGTTGGAAGGGTCGGTGGTCATGACGAGGCTGCCAATGGCAGGTCGCGCAACGAGATATCGTCTGCGGGTGATGCGGGGGGATCATGCAGAGACCTCTGGCGGGCAATGAGCCACAAAGAATTTGGTAATCGAGGTGTGGCCCGCTTGGCTTCCAGCCCAACATCCCGCGACGACACGGGGCGGTGTAAGCCACTTCGAATCCGATACAGCGAGAGGTCAGGCTCCCTTTCGAATTGGCGCTGCAAGAGGGGAATATTTGGACTCAGCTGATCGTGGAGAGGCGTTCAGATTTGGGCGGAACTTGCCCAGGCAGTGGGCAGCAAGGGAAGGAGCAAAGGAGAACACAGTCAAGCCCCACCAAACCTGGGCAAGCCTCCTCAGGCGTTGCACACCACCAATAAATCTCCCCCCCGACAAAAGGTAACAAGAGAAAACACCTCGGAAATTGAATGAATTCACACGCTACCCGTTCTCAAAACCGAACCGGCACAGCCTCACTCCGCGAGCTTCATTCCTCTCAGCCAAACGCCGGCTCTGATCGTCGCGCCGTTTCCAGCGTCGAAGTCCTTCTGCACCGCCAAGTCTGGCGCGCCAAGCACGTCATCCAGCGAAACCTCGACGGAGCCCAACAACCTCTCACGATCCTCTTCAGTTTCTGCCTTTGGCTTTGCGCCATTGATCAGTAGAATCTTGACAGGCGGGCCGGGAATCATCCCTGCCTGGATCGGAATCTTGAACGTCTGATCGAAACCCGGATTCTCAACATCGAAACCAGGCGTGTCGGTCTTCATCCCCGTCTGCAATGCTGGGGCATCACCCCACTGCACGCGAACCAAGGGTCTGAGATCCTGTCGGGGACCGCTGAGGTTGCGCACAGAGGCAATGAGCACACTCATCAAGCCAACAATCTGGTCACTTCCAGCCTCACCCGACGTGAAGCTTGCCGCATCAGGAACGAACTGGTGGAACTCCCCCCGAATAGTCAGCTTTCCCTCCGTCGGCTGATCCTTGTGAGTCAAGGCCAGCTCGTGGCGTCCACCCTGAAGCAGGAGGTTCTTCACGGAGATTGTTCCCACGCCGATATCATCGTCACCAGTCGCCGTATCTGCGTCCTGGACATCGGTCTCGACGATTTGATCGTAATCCGAAACGATCATGTCTCGGGTCTCGTTCCACTCGGGGTGACGATGGTTCGTGATTGTTTGAGTGCGCCACTCAGGCTCGGCCGAGAGCTTGACCTTCACAAAGCAGTCGGGGACATCGTGGACCAGCCGCTTGAGAAAACTCTTGCCTCCCTTTTCCTCCCCGAAGTTCTCGCCGGACTCGACGGTCAGACGCAAAACACCGAGAGGATGCTGATACGTCTTGAAGTAGTCGTTGGCGGTGTCAAGCTTGACGAGGAAGCGGTTGGGAAGGACTATCATGGAAGACATGATGCCCAAAATCGTTCTCCGAACAGCGCGATCGATAATGCCAAGGTTGGCGATGTGGGCTGCGTCGGTGAAGTCGAGATCGAGGTGAGGTACATTGACGAAGGCAACTTGCGCGGCACCAGCCTGGGAATATGAGCATTATGAACCGAGGCCGCGAGCCATCGCCATGTTTTCTACTCACCAAGGGGAATCTGTCCATTAGCGGGCAAAGCAGGATTGAAAATCTGCCCCTGAGCTTGACGTGCTCAATACCCTGGTCATAGAGCGTTAGCACACGGATGGAAACCACGCTTCACAGTGGTAGCTCACAATCTTGGGGATGCCAGGCCCGTCGAGCTCGATATCGCTCTTGCCGTCCCAGTCGAGATCCAGGTCCAACTTTATACCATTGTTCTCGGTTTGGTGGACGTCAACGTTCGAAACCTATTGGGGCTCAGCATCAGGGAAAACTTCTCATCCTTGACCTTCTCAAATCTCAGGAGCAACAACTCTTTTGAGACTCGAAATTGGTGCTGAGGGTATTGAGAGCACGCTCGGCGCAGTACGCACGTGAATTGGAACAGGACCGAGGTTCATCTTCACGAACTTGAGTTGCTTGAGTATCGACGGCAACATCGACTCGAACAAACCCTCCACATTAGCCTTCACAATGTCGGCGATTGCAACCGACATATTAGGCCAGAGCTGCTTGATCAAGTCATTGAGGAATCCTGATGGGGTTAGTGCGAGATTTTGGGCAGCGCGAAGAGGGGTTCTCACCTGGGGACTCGGCGCCGCCCGAGGCCGTCAGGGCGTCGATGAGGGAAGCCATTTTTGTTATGTTCTTGGCAGCGAGATGCAACTTTCTGGGAAGTGCAAGAATGGGAGACCGGCTGCTTTATGTCTCTCTAAACAGGGGGTCTGGAAATATAGTGTCACGGACGATGAGTTGTGCGATGGGGAGCAAGGAGGTCAGGTCGCGCAGCGGGGTTGAATCACACCCCTTATCTTGGTAGTCTAACTAGGGTGATGTCATCTTGGGGGGTGCGGCCTGGCGTATGCATGATGGCTTGATGGGGGTTCGACGGGTGATTCGAGCCCTGATATTGGATGGCATCCTCAGTGAGGGAGCGCATTCTTGGTTATGACGAACCAATGGCGAAGTGTCGGCCCAATGTGCGTCTTTTTCCACCGCAATGCAAAGCTGCAACAATCGCTGGGCACCAGCTGGGGTTGTCTCAGTCGCAAGCACACGTGAACCACAGCGAAAACACAGCACCCGCATCTCCATCTGCACCCTCAACCCCTCCTCGGCCCGGCCAATCCCTGCATGGCTGAAGGAAGTACTTTGTCCAACGTGCAGCCAAACAGAAAGAGGCCTCTCCGACCGGTTGAACACAGCCACGGCCCCATTGCTGAGCAGCTGAATCAGGGTGGAGACTCGCTGTTTGCAACTCCACAATCGCCCCTGAACCCCCGGCCAGCATCCCGGCATCAACAACACTTCCACCACCAAGACCTCCACCACCGAGACGCCGCAGCAAAAAGAGACGATTGAAACGGGACTCGAACCCGCAATCTTGGTCTGTATCTTTTTGAAAGGAGGACCACGCGATACCATTTCACCATCCGACCGTTTGTTGTTGTTGTGAATGCAGTTGGAAGTGGGCGCTCAAGTATCACCAGAGCCAGAGCCCAGGAGGTCGGAAACCCACAACCACACCTCAACTCTATTTGCTTTCTTGCTGTGACGAATTCAAGATACCTGGGCAGCTGTGCAATACGTTTATTAAGTTTTTGGACTTGGCCCAGTTGAGCGGGATCTTGATGACGGGCATCAGGTCCTAATGTCGAGGATCCCGCTCGTGTGGAGGCCCGCATCGAGAGATTTGGGCAGCGCCCACGATGTGGCATGTGGGGGGTGGTAAGATACAAGCGCCGTGAGCGGCCTGATCAGGTTGTGGGAGCATTCGGTGATTGTCGTGTGGAAAACCGGCCCTCTCAGATCAGCCACCGGCCGGGGCCGAAAGGTGGGGCCAGCCGGAGTGTGGCTTCGGAACGGGAGTCTGCCATTCATCCGCCGAATGGCGCATGGGATCTACTCGAGATGCAGTGGGATCTCTTGCGGGTTGCGGCTCTCTGTGGAGCAGCCGATGTCACCGACGATTACTACGACTATGAACACCTGGACGAGCGCGGCTACATTGAAGCCGTGGCCCCGAAGCAGCGTGCCATGTTGACCGAGTACGAGAAGACTGCTGAGGCGGAAAGCACCCTCCCGGAGTCGGGCGGTCGCCTCAAAGCTTGATTTGTCAAATAAGCTTTTTGTCGGCAGCTTCCCCAAGAAGAGTAAGGATCAATCTATTGTGGTTGGATTGCGCTTGACGGCTCAGCAAATCGGGGCGCCTTACAGGGATTTACCGATCTGACAACACCATGTGGAGAAAACCGATCCCCCCCTACAGATATTTGAGTGGTTTGCTGCCAGCCAATCAGGTGCAGGCAAGTACTTCAACGCCTCCCATTGTTTGGCGATCGTCCAGTTGTTCATTCACACAGCTTTGTCCCTTATGTCAGGTTGCTGACGGCCAATATAGGGGAAGGCGGTGCTTACCGGGTTTCCATCCAGCGACACGAGATTTTGACGCATCTGGCCCTCCAAGTTTGGATGCTATTCGGCTTTCGAGCTCGCGAGAGTAAGGTCCGAGTCGGATCCCCGGGTGGCACCCGAACCAGCCCTTACTCAGGCCCACTCTACAGCAAATTTATGACAACTTCAATCACTTACAGCATGTCAGCCCTGAAAACGAATTTGGGATGAAGTGGAGGCTGAGGCCAGGACTAAGGCGCGGAAACATGCACACGACGGTCGCAAAGTTCCAAGGTCCTTCTCCACAAACTTCAGGCAGGCAGTCACTGTTGGGACCCCCTGAGACCTATGAGGTTGCCCTTGTAGGGCTATATAAGATCATCTTTTCCCACCTCACAAGCTCGTTCCCAGAATCATCATCGACATACTAAACAAACACCATCCAAGCCATCATCACTCAGTCCAACCTCACTTTCCCCCTTTCCAAGTCCCTCTTCCAACCGCCAAAATGCAGTTCACCATCACCTCCGCTTTCATCGCGGCCCTCGTCGCCTCCCCCCTCGCCAGCGCCACCGTCTTCTTGGGCCTCCGCCAAAGCCGCTTCGGCGACCAGTCCCAAGTCGCCTGGTACTTTCCCCCCTTTTCAGTGTTCCAACACCCAGAACTGACAATGTCACAGGACAAACGGCACTCCAAACATCTGCTCCGGCTTCTCGACCATCGTCAACGGAAATGGCAGCCCCTGCGGCATCGACTTCAACGTCGACGGCAACAATGGCCCCTTCACCTTTCAGGGCTGCGGCGGCAACGGTCTGTCGCTGGAGCGCAACCATCAGTTCAACAGCAACTGCAAGTTTGTCAAGCAGACGATCAACTGTGATGACGGTGCCAAGGTTGGAGTCAATGGGTTTTGGCAGTGCAACTAGGGGGAAAGGTGGCAAATGAGTCGAGTTGAGTTCGGGAGAGGTGGTTTGCATTTTGTACATGGTTGTTGCATGCACGGGCATACACTCTTTTTTTAAAATCTAGAGTCTGAGGAATCTACAAGATATCTGAAGAGTTCGTGTTGGGTTGATATGATGATTAGTCGTTTGCCGGTTGGTTCTGGTCATCCGTATCAGCAAGCAGGACCATGGGTGACTCCTTTTACCAGGTTGTGGTATTTATGGCCGATGCTCGTATTCTCACTTCGTGTCGTGAAAAATCTAATTGCACAGGTGATGTTGGTTGGGTCAGCCATTGGACAAATATATGGACAACAAAGGACATCGATTCAGGGGCATAGTCGGAAGCTATAACTTCGTGAAATATAAAGAAACTTGTACACTTATCATAGGCTTTATTCCGAAACTACGGACAAATTACCCGGGAGAATTGCCTGGGTGACCACAGATCCTGTTTGACTTCTCGGAATAGCATCAAGGAGGGCTTTTTGGCTTACCTTCCCTCTACGGAAGGGATGGAAGCCACCGCTGTTCGCGCTGAGTTGAGCGCCCCATCAGTATTTAAACATTCTGCAGGATTGCTAGCAAGGTTTTGTTATGGTACATCCCGCAGATATCAGCTCAAAAGTTTCCAAATGTGTCGATATGGCACCCAGTGAGCCGCCCTCTTCAAGAGAGGCGGCTGGAAGCAATCATTTTTGTCTGATCTGGACCATGCCGTTGGTGCAGCGCCCAGGGTGGCCCCAAGCAGAATTCGCTTCAGCACCGGCGAGGAGAGAGTGAATGCGGGTCAATTTGGCAGGTACGAGGGGATCTTGTCTCTTGTTGCCCAACCTGGCCATAACCACCTTTCCGCACAAGCTCTGCCAGAAATTTTCCCGGCACCTTCTTCCTTTCTCGTCTCCACTACTAGACCTTGCTTCACGGACCTTCGTCGACCGCGTCAACTTTATTTTGCATCAAGATAGCTGCAAGAAGCAAAACGCGGTACGTTCTTCGGACATTTTTCCTTTTCCCCGATCTAGCGCATTCGAAGTTTGCTGACCACCCAACGTAGATTCATTCTGCTTCAAGATACCCTCCTCGCAGCACGGGAGTGATCTAGATATGACGTGCATCAGAGCCGCATTTCTTGTGCATGGCCAACCTCATAGCCTTGGCGCAATTGACAATTTCGGCCTCTCGGGTCATGACTTTTGGAACAAAGAAGCTGTGACCTCTACCTTGAACCACCCCGCATCCCCCAATCGACCAGAGGAAAGAACCGCATCAAGGAAGCAGCTAGAGGCATTCTGGAAATGGAAATGGAATAGATTCGCCCGCACAGGTACCGATCAAGGTTCGAGACGATCTCGGTCGCCCACGACGAGGCGTTTTGCTCAGGAACCCAAACCCGTATGACTCACAAAACGCAAAATTCAGGTTCTCCACCATCCTGGGGTATATAAGGATCAAAAAGGTTGGGGGGGCCCACCCCCAACCCTTCTCTCTGCTAGCAGATTTTCCTCACTGGCCTCGGCCTCGGATTTTGATCCTTCGCTAATAATACTTTGCGTCATTGAGAACACCAAGGGGCTTTACAGCTGCACTATGAGCTGATGAGAAGGTATGATGTCAACCCCGCTCCAAAATTTGACACGAGTACCCAGGCCATGCAGCGCCAGGTGCCCAGGGGCCTGGCAGTGGGATCTGGGGGGGAGAGCTACAGGGGGCTTTCAGGCGCCGCTCGCGTCGCACGGTGGCTATCTCCCACTGGACGCGTCTTCGTCGCCTTGTTGGATGCAAGTTCCGCAGGGGATTCTGGATTGTTCTTTTCTCCACATGGACTATGATGAAAGCAGCGCGATGCCCTCTAGCGCACTGCTTGCAGTGGGCGGCGCAGGTGGGCGGTTCCGCGCGAGAGCCGACTGAGTCCATTAATAATTCGAGCACCCTCGGTTTGGGGGCGATGGCGCTTTTGATCCTTTTGATCCTTCGAAAGCTACAGGGACTATGATGAAAGCAGCGAGGAGCCCTCTCTGCATGAGCTCACTGTTGGCAGTGGGTGGCGCAGAGGAGCGGTTCCGCGCAACAGCCGACTGAGTTCTTCCAATTACGTGCAAGAATTGAACATCGAGGGTTGGGAGTGATGGATGTCTTTCATTTGCAGCGCGGTTGTTTGTTTGAGCTCGAGTTCCAAGATTCCCACAAAGGGCTTGTGATGCGGGATGATCGTCATGCCCAGCATCAAGGATGGTGCAAACACAACTCCATTGTTTAGAAGAGTTCTATGCTTAACTTTCATAGGCCTGCCACTTTTCCCGAGGTACTTTGCCGTCCGAGACAATAGGATTGATCTTGTGGGTGTTCCGTCTGACCAGGTTGTTCCACGACAACAACGTTCGTGTTCAAACACTCACGCTGTTCAGCGCTTCAATTTTGTACGACATTCCTTATGTTGATTGTATTAAAAATGCATTGGCAGACGCCAAAATGCACAGGAAAAAAAACATCACTCACTCACCTCTCAGCCTCGACTTCACCTCAAGACCTGAACTCGGCTTCACCTTGAGCAAAAGCCGTGCTGAGATCTTTGCTACCTACTGGTTAGGAGCAAACACAACCCCCCCCCCTTTTTTTTTTATAAATCATCATCATGATGAGATTTGCAATGCAGATTCTCATCCTCATCCTTGCTGGTCTTCCAGCTTTGATGGCCTTGCCCATCTCCCCCATCACCAACTCTTCTATCGGATTCATCGCCCACCCGCTCAACTCCACCAACATCTCCACCATTCCCATCCCCCGTCCCTACAACGGAAACTACACCATGTCCTGCATGGCCAACTTCACGGGTGGGAACTACACTCTTGTCCCCTGCGACAACAACTCCACTCTCACTAACACCACCCTCACCAACTCCACCACCCCCTCTCCTCCTGTTTACCAGCAGGAGACAACCACCCAACCCGCTAACAATGCCAACGGACCCTCAGGCTTGACCATTGGGGCCGGCATTGGCATCACCCTCGCTGCAACCTTCATCGCTTTCGTGCTTTGGTTCTCACTCATCCATTGCAAGGATCGTCGTTCTCGCCCGGCTCCATCCAACACCAACAACGACTTCGAGCTCTCTCACGGGCAAGTTGTTAGCCACCTAGGCCGCCGACGAGATAGTGACCAGTATCGCTTCCCGCCTCCGATTCAGGCCCCTCCGCGCGCGGTGGTGGGTCACTCGGGGCATCGGCGCGATAGTGGTCAGTATCGCTACTAACTACTAGGGGGGTCGAGGGCGGTGCTTGGTTGTGAAGAGGTTTGATGGTGACGGTTGATTTTGGAGTCCTTTCTTTGGGTTGATTTTGGAGTTGGCTTTCCTTGGGGGAGTGGTAACATAACATCTAGGAGTGATCGTATCGTAGCCTGGAGCTCGATGAGAAAATAAAGAAAACCTTGAAAAATATAAACAATTATACCCTGACATTGCACTTTAAATGATTGTGAATTGTGATAAACCATCACCGCTGCCTGCTTGCCAACCCAAAACAGCCCCCCTGAGCCCTTGACCCCTGACCCCTGAGCCCCTGAACTCTCAACCAAACACCATCCCCACCTTCCCCCCTCTACCCAACTTTGACTCTCACCACCCCCCCACAATCCCAATCACCCTCTCAAAAGTCTCCTCCGCCGAATAATGCAACGTCAAATCATGCGCCGCATCCCTCACCGCAACATACCCCCCCCTCTCCCTATCCGGAAACAACCCCTCCACCGTCCCCTTCAAAATCCCCTCACACTCCTCCACACTCGGCACGCAAAACTCCCGATCATACACCCCCGTCACAACCAACACCTTCCCTCTATACCCCTTCGCAGCCCCCCACATCGCATCCCCCGACGACGACGCAAACTCCCCAGTAGTCACAATATCCTCCCACGCGAAATCATGCGCGGCAATCGCGGGGTCGTGATGACCAGGGTGGTAGAACCCGTCGCGGTCGTCTTTATTCTGGAAGACGAGGTAGCCGTACGGGACGGACGGGAAGCGAGACGCGTCGTGGATGGCAGCGGGTTCGAACTCGAGGACGACGGTTCCGCCGGAGACGAAGTTGCTGAAGCCCGTGAGGATGAGGACGTCCGCGTCGGAGGGGTACCGCCGGGCCTGGGCGGTGATGAGGACGGAGCCGTAGGAGTGGCCGACGAGGATGATTTTGGAAAAGGTGCGGGAAAGGGGGTTGGACTTGGAGGTGCGGAGGGCGGTGACGAGTTGGTGGTGGGTTTCGATGTGGAGGGGGGTTTGGATGATGGAGGTGGGGTCGTAGGAGCGGGAGTTGAGGCCGTGGCCGAGGCGGTCGATGGCGAGGGTGTGGTAGCCGGCGCGGTTGGCGTGGGCGTGCCAGTTGTATTGGTCGCCGAAGCCGTAGCCGGACCACATGGTGCTGTTGTAGGTGATGCCGTGGATCAGAATTTGGAGCGTGTTGCGGTGCTTGGTTTTGCGCGTGGGCTTGCAGTAGACGGCGTTGACGGCGAAGGTTTCGTTGACGGTGTGGGTCCCAATGATGAATTTGTCAGGGCCGGTGGTGAAGAAGTCGACGATGAAGGCTTGGATTGACGGCTCGCTGTTAGGGTCGGGGGGTCGGACAAAGACGTAGTTCTCGGCTGTGACGGGGAGATTGAAGACAACGCGGGAGCACCCGCCACGGGTCGAAGGTGGACGAGATGCGGGAGCCGCTTGAACGAAGCATACTGCTCCGGTGACCGACAAGAGACATGATGTAAGGGTTCTGAACCACATTGTTGTTAGTGAGATCCTCGGGTTTGTACTGAGTAAAGTGAACCCCGAAGATGTAAAACGAACCGCTGAGAGATGGACATCAAGACAACATCGTGAACTTGGGGATGCCGGCATCGGCTTTAAACACCTAATTATTCTACCAGGCAAATACGACGATGAGTAGTAGATGCCCAGGAGCCCCGCTCTGCACGTTCCCGTCGAAGACGGCTTGGCAGCTTCGCTGATGCCGTCGTATGATGACCAAGCCGCGAGAACCTCTCGTAGCCTATTAGCTAAGCTGGAGCTGACATGCAGGTGGCTCAAGGTACGCTGTAACTGGAATTTATTCCCTAATCAGCCCAATGAAAGTGGTTAGATGCGGGGTAGGAAGCTGGATGTGGCGCTGGGGTGCATGCCGCTCCCATCCATCCGCCAGAGACAAGGAAGTATCTCTCATAGACCAAGTAGGGTGAACACCATTCTCGTTGATATCATGCTGTGGGGTGTCTGTCTCGTAAAAATCGTGCGGCATCATGTCAACCAAGGTATGGTACCAGTGATGATGAACAAACCCCTTTCACACCCATCAAGCCCACCACTCCCTTCTCAAGTTCTCCAACCACGCCTTGCGCACCGTAACACCATTCTCGAAGGAATTAGCAGCAACGCGCATCGCATCCTCAGGGATAGGCCAAGCTCGGTAAAGATCGTGTCGAGGGTGGCAAAGATGATGGGTCAGCTTTTCCCGGCTCTCCTCCTCGTCACTATCCCCCATCGTCGTACGAGAAGTCAAAACCGCCTTCATCGTCTGTCTGTCTGGGAGTTCGACGACCCAATTTCATCTTGATCTTCGACGTCGACCTCGGTTGCGCCATCGGACAGATCTGCCTCGTCAGGATCAACATCGTTTGGGAACTTCAGATCGAAGACTGAGGAAAGTCGCTACACCAACCACTACCACCACCACCGCCCCCCTAGTCAATCTAATTAGATGGCGGTTGCTACAACTAGCACCACGCAAACGAAACAAGTCTTGGACATAGAGATGAAGGAGGCATTCGGCGTACGTTCCCAGTTTGTGGTGGCTTGGATTTGGACATTGAGCCCGCCGACTGTCGGCCCCACGAAGGAATGCAGTGCGTCTGACATGGAGCCACGGAATTTGCAGTTAGAAACTGGTCGGCTTCCCGAGACCGTAGCACCGGCGAACTACAGGCCGTGATCAGCGCCCAACAAAGTCCCTGCTGGCGACAACAGATGGGTGGAAGCTTAGTGGGTGGTTTCTTGGCAGTTGGCCCGTGCTGAGGTTATGGCCCAATAGACTTGTGGGGCTGGGGTCCCCGCGGGGGGTGCACGGCGCTTCGAGAACGAATCAAGATCAGCCCCCCTGATTCGCATCACAGCCAGCTGCTCAAGCCCCGCATTCTGGGGACGGCCGCCTGTTCTCCTCCGCTCTCTTTTTCTTCAATCACCACCCAACGAAGACATCGAGATAGACACAGCGGCAGACCTATGGCGGAGGCTCTGGGCATTGTGGGTGTTCTCCCCGCCGCCTTGACAGCAACGAAGTCGCTCGCCACGATAGTGAAACGCTACATGGACCGCGACAATACGCTGCAGAGATTGAATCATGAAGTCACCGACCTCAGCGACGTTCTCGGCTCGCTCCAGGAATTCATCGATTCGGATGCGCCCATATTGCTGATTCTCAAAGGCCCTGTCGAACGATGCGGGCAGGTGTGTTGTGAGTGTGAAGCAGCCATGAAAAAATTCAGCGCAAAGTCCAAGCCGGGCTTGCGGGACTGGATGATGATGGAATTCGAAAGGGGGAATATCACCAGCTTCATGGACACTCTGGCAAGCTATAAGTCAACGATAATGGTCGGGATAGGTACTCTCACCATGTTAGTTACCCCATCTCCTTGTTGCTAATATCTCTATTTCCCCCCGTGTTAGACGGGGGGGAGGGGACCGCCGGTTAACACGCTTCCGACCTAGGCGTCGCTCGAAAGTCGCTCAAGAAACCCTCGAAGCGTATGGTGAGATGGTCAAGAATACGAGTTATAATCTTGAGCTTCGCCTTCAACGCATCGAAAAGTCCATTGCTGCTGCTGCTGCCGCCGATAGCAGCACTACGGCTGAACTCGGCGCCGAAGCAAGCGCGAGCATCAATTTGCAGGACGAGAGAGAGGTGACGCGGCAATGCCTGCGAATTTGTCAAGATGCCCAATCCTACATCGAGTCGCTGCACAAGGAGCAGTTTTCAGAACCGCAAACCACTTCGCCGCCCGAGGGACCGATTCGCAACCAGTTTGAAGCCGAACTCAGGACAAGCCAAATGCTCAACGAGAATCGCACGAGCATCGTACAGACCATCAGCTATCTTCAGCAGCGCCTTGCCTCGGTCATCATGGCCAGTAATGACCGCAAACCCAGCCAGGTTGCGGCGTTGCTGGAGGAGATCAACGTCGCCAAGCAGTGCGTGGAAGTGTGCAATGAAGCCTCCAGCCAAATCCAACAGCGAAAGATCCACGTGATTGGGGAGGTGATTGCCGATGATGACACCGATCAAGTGGTCATCACCACACTTGCCGATCTCTTCGACGTCAAGAAGGTCCGGGCCAAAAATCGGACGACGCAGCTTGTTGGCTCCATGTCGGACCAGACGGCACAGAAAATGTCCGAGGGCCGCTACAGCAGCCGCTTTGGCAAAATTCCTGATGATCCTACACATGTCACCTTTGCCAGGGATGGAGTTCAACGGAGCAGCAGCGCACCGACTGTGCAGTCGGCTCAGGAGGGCAGCAGCGCACCGACTGTGCAGTCGGCGCAGGAGGGCAGTAAACGCTCAGCGGCTGCTGAAACGGGACGCAAGCCATCGCCCAATGAAGTGAGGAAACGTGCCACTGGAGGTGATGGGGGCACGCTATCAGCAGACGAATGAGAGGTTGAAATTAAAAATGTTCTTTGGATAGGTACCTAGGGATTTAACAAGAGACATATATTGTACGCCGAAGTTGCCCTAAGCAAATTTCCATGTGTAACCCCAAGCAGCTTATAAGTGTCATGCGCGCCTCGGTGTCGATGACCACGTCCGAGATGTCGTCTACGCGCTTGATCTTGGCAGCGAACAGTTCCTCGCCGAAGCGGACGGCGTAGGCCGCGTTGTTGAAGGCCATGTCGGGGGGAGGGGGGCGCCGAGGTTGAGGAGGAGGGAAGCGGGAGAGACGAACCGGATGCAGGTGGGCGTCAGGTAGGTGGATATTTGCGTTGGGTTGGAGGTGGAAGATACGAGGGAGTAGGACTTGAGGAAGGCGCGGAGGGTTGTGTCCATTGTGGTGGTGGTGGTGGATTGGCGGAAGAGGAAGGGGAGGGCGGGGAGGAAGGAGACGAGCCAGAGGTACATTTTGGGTTGATTTTATAATGAGAGGTTGAGGTGGTACAAGAGACGGAGGACCCCATCGGGCACTGGGTACGGTAGCACGAGAGATTGTGATGGAGAGTGTGTTGGGAATCCTTTGAGATGAAATGTGGTGGCCTCATAGGTCCGTTGCTGATCGGATCTTACTTTGTTGTTGTGTGGCATTTCCGAGGTTCTTGCTAGGACCCAGATCTTCTCGTGAATCGAACAGCCTGTTCGCCGCCAAGGCAGTACTTGGCCCCCTTGTAAAATATCGCGTTCGCCAAGTAGTATCAGTGGAACATGTGGATATTGTTAGTCACACTGCAAACAGGGTTGATTGCCAAGAACTCTCACCGCTTTTGCCGTGCGTTGTTCAGAATCGCTGCGGGCCAGCGGCGGTCATACTTCTTCTCTGTAGCCGTGAGTCTCCCTTGTGTGTAAAATCCCGCCTTTGGCCAGCCAAATCGATAAAAATGCCATCCGACGACGACACTGCGAGCGAGACCTATACCCTGGCCGATGACTTCCTCGATAACACCGCGAGCGAGACTAAGTCTTTTATAAGCGATTCCGACGATTGTAGCGATGGAGACGTACCGCCGGACTCTTAGCTATTACTAGGGACGCCTGTGCCCTCAACTCCAGCCCTTTACGGCCCTACGCTGTTATCACAGACACTTACTCGTACTATCGCGCGTAGAGAGATGTCGCGGGAGGTGAGCGAGGCCCTGGTTATGCCTGCTTACCTTAAGAAACACCGTTATACAGGTGCTTATCCCTAGAAAGCCGAGCCGTTATCTGTTAAGCCGGTATCTCAGCTGTTATCTTAGCGCCAAAGCCCGACTAACTAAAGTGACTTGGAGTCTGCGTAGATAATACTCTGGTTCTTCGATTACGTACAGCTCCGTACTATTAACATCAAGCGATCGAACCGAACGGCCTTCAACTATATGTTAAAACAGGCGAAGCAGAAGTATCCAGGGAAGGATCTTACATAGGATATTATCAGTACTAAGTACTACTATAAGCGCAAACGTTAATGTGCTTTAAAGGATTTAATAAAATCAGGCACCTCTTTTACAGAGGACGGCCTTTTAAACGTGTCTAATAAGGTGTAGGAGCGGTATTAGGCCTAACATAGCTGCTGGAACCTCTAGCTAATAACTAAACCGATTAGTGATTATAACGTGTATACAGAGGCTTTTATAAAAGATCAAAGCATTAAAGTATCGATTTAAGAGGCTGTAGATATTATTAGCGAACGCGATTAGGAATAAGAGAGGTAATTAACTGATTAGGATAATAATAACAATTAAGATGCTAAGGCAGAAAAGGATAAACAAAAGCAGCCCAGCTAACCCCAGCCCAGCTAACCCTAACTTAGCACGCTAACTGCCCTACGCTTTACTAGCAGTTAACGCTGCCTTTACGATAGTGATCTTAATCGATATCACGCTTATGCGGTTAATATTATACAGTTAAAGCTAATAGTGGTTATTTTACAGTAAATGCAGACTGGTAAAAAGAAGCAAACTAAGGCTGTAAAGCTTACAGACGGTATAATTAAGGCTACTGTAATTATTATATCGCTGAAAGTAATTAGTGTAAATAACGTTACTGCTGTAACGGAGGATATTAAACGCCGATATAAAGGAATTTTAAGCGTGGAAGAAGTGTTTAGGTGTTTATAATTATCCAGTTAAGGCAACCGTTTACTTAAAAGCTCAGACTCTAGAGTTAAAGAGGATAATAGTGGATAACTTTAAAAGGGTTAGGGTTAACTAAGGCTAGAATTATACTAATTAATTAAGTAATATTACTTTTTTAACCTCTGATTATTATTACGTTTCTGGCCTTTCCAGCTTTTGTTAGATCGATTATTTACAAATAGTTTCCGTTATCTACACGTAATAAAACATATCACAAAACCTTAACCTTTAATTCCTTATCTTATCTACTTTTTTATCTTTAGTATCCTCTGTTATCTGCTATTATAATTATCTTTTTCCTTCTTATCACCTTTTAAATCGATAATATTATTACCATAACACAGTCACGTAACGTTAGCGGTACTGTTAAAGGTTTCTTACTATTTATTACTAAGCCCTCTCCTTTATGCGTTTTATTCCCTTAGCTTAACACAGCTTTAGCGGTTCTGTTTAACGCTAAGTGATAATAAAGTTATACAGCTTAATAATAACGTATACGATTTACACCTGCTTCTTTAAAAAGTACTTTACAGGAATACTGTAAATTATTTTAAATCGCCTTTTTAAGTACTTAAAAACCCTCTCTACGATATTCCTAATACGTAAATGCTTAAGATTATACAGTTCTTTCTCTGTCTTTAGCAGGTGCTTACTATTCCTTTAATCCTGTAGATAATACTGTATATTTGGAAAAGGAACGATAACACCGGTATATGCGCTGAAGCTAGTATCGCTTATATAATACCGATTTAGAGAAATATAAAAGGAATAACTACAGGCCTGTGTAAGTAATAAAGAGTTATTTATAAAACCCTTAACACCTGTTAAAACATAACTAAAGAAGTGGTTTTACCAGACTGTGGTAAATACGTTCTGGGAGATATTTTTATAACGGTTAAACCAGTAAATCTGGTCTGACCTTTTAATACACGTTGTAATATAAGTCCTATTAATCGCACATATAACTGTTAAATACTAACGTTTTAAGGTTTAGCTCGACCTCAGGGTCCAGCTAATTATCTTTTAGAAACCGTACGTACGCCTTGTGAAAAGATATAAGTATAGGTAGGATTATCGCTATTGTCCTCGATACTAAGCTTTATGTTACGTCGAATAAATAGGAGGTGGTACGTTAGTTAGTAACGTGGCTGAGGATAACGAGGATTATTATCAGCTTTTACGCCACGGTTTAGTAACGGGAACCCTGTAATCCCTTATGGCGTTATAGTTACCTTAATAGGGCTTTAAAGGTTACTTAATCTATTTAAAAGAGGTCCTTAAATTGCTTTTAGGAGCTGTCCTGGAGGCCTTTAACATACCAGCGCACGCCAGTAGCCCCCTTTAGATGGATTACTTCGCAGACGGCAGGTTATCTCCTGGGTAAGGTATGTTTAGTAGCCGCGTTTCTGGTGATGGTTTTAAGTAACGTATGGGCGGCGAGGCCGGCGGTAAGAACAAAGAGTGTGGCCATAAGGGACGGTACGTGTATAACGATCTTATTTAGGTGAGAAACACAGTACTAACGAGATGGGGAAGCAGAGAAACGTCTAATGGAGCCACATTTGGCACTTTAAACCACGGGAACAGGGCTTTAGCAGTCTGAATTCTCTCGATTTCGTTGTTTACTCGAACAGGCTGTTTACTCCTATAAACGGCAGAATCCAGCACTGTTACTCCATTTTTTAGCCTTTTACGGTTAGATTAGACCTGCATTAGCGTGGTACATGCTGTCTTGGCTAAAAGGGGTTCGAGCGTGGTTTAAAATCGCGAACAGGCTGCTCACCCGGATTTGCCAGTAAAATTGCTGCCTAAAACGGGATAGCGTCCTGAAAAAAATTGCTTTTGGCGTTGGTGAACAGGCTTGGCATGACGAACAGGCTGTTCGATTCCCGAGAAGATCTGGGTCTAAATCCTGAGCAGGGACTGAGCGGGGGTGAGCAGTGTCACGTGGGCGAGGTACAAAAAAGGAAATTTTATGTGCCCAGATTCGTCGCATATAACATCCATTTCCTATTTAATTTGTACCGTTCAAAATGTATTCTACATCTCCTCCGCCTCGCGCATCCTATCCAGGCTATGGATTATCATATCCTGTGCCTGTTCAACGGCCGGAGCCGGGTCTTCCTCCGCCGCGCCCCTCCTCTTCTTAGAGGGTTTCTCCAAGGCCTTCTGCACCGCCATGATATCCTCTATCCGAGAAAATCTATCGTTGCGATCCTCACGAACCCTCTTCTTAAAGTAGGGCTTCACTACGCGGAAAAACTCCTGCAAACGCTCGTTTTCGGCCTGTAGAAACGCCCTCTTGGTGTTACCTTAATCCAGTACCTTCCCTACCTTGTGAAGGAGGCTTTTGACGGTACGATTTGAAGGACTGGCACTACCCCCGAGGTTCTCCAGACTCCTAAGTATATCCACACTCTTTTTTGGAGTCTTGAAAGCCGGACTTAACCTTATCCCTGGAAGGTCAGGGGTAGGGGTCCGCTGTGGTAGAGGAGGGGAGTCTCTTATCAACGCTTCTAGGTTATCTAACACTGCTGATGGATTAAGGGGTTATATTCCGGCCTTTCTAAAGCTGCTCCTTATATTACACGTAAAGCAGCCCTCGCAAGAGGCGTTCCTATACGCCAATAGGAACCTCTGCTTATTAGCTAAGGCAGATACTTAACATCCGGTGAGGGCCTTAGTTACTTAACGATAATAGGTCTTAAAGGGCCTGAAAACGCTCCGGTCCAGCGGCTAAGTCTTATGGGAGGTATGGGCAGGTAGGTAAAGTACGTGGACTTTGTTCAGGAAGGCCAGCTATATAAAATCGTCGTTATCGTGGCTAGAGTACTCGTCCACTATTAACAGGCGCCATTACAAGGGGTGTGATGGCTTTGTCTTAGGTAAATAGACCTCCCTGAGCTATTTTAGAGCGATTAGAGTGTTAGAGAAGCCTGTGAGAGAGTGCTTAAACCTCCACTCTTATAGGTCTTTCCGATTACTTATCTCAGGGGGAATGGACTAGCCTTAAAGAGTCACACCTGTGAATACCACCACAAGGGTAAGTTTTACACCTTTTACCGTTACCGCTTTGATAATAAAGACTTAAGTAGTGCCCTTAAAAGATTAAACGAGGGTTTTAGGTGTAAGAGAGTCCTTTATAACGGTCCTGGCGGCTGTTTTACCCTCCTGTATGCCGTGTTCGTCCATATTGGTGATGCGGGAAGGGGGGATGTCTTTGGACTCGATCTGATGCCGTAGGAGGGCGTAGAACTTGTCATATGCGGCCTTAATGGAACCCCTTTTTCTCTCTGCTTCCAGGAGGACCCCCTTTTTGGCCTTTACGCGTTTATAGCGTTGGAGAAAGCGGTCGACCCAGCGTTGACCAAGTGGCTGGAAATCTCTAGCAATTTTCAGTATCACCTGCGCGATTCTGGTGATTTGTGCTTTACTTAAAGCCCTCCCAGAACCTTCCTTATTAAGGCATTAGTCCACCAGAAGGCTCTCCTGGCGTGGAGAGAGTCGCCTAGTAGTAAGTCTGGCCGCATTCCTGCTGACTGCTCCGTTGAGCCGGCCACTGATAGTTGACTGCGCGACCGACCAGTTCTTCGCGGCTGCGCGTTGTGATGCACCGCCGAGTACTTCATCGACTACCGACTGGATTTTATCCTTAAGAGCTTGCGCCATTGGAAATTTGGTGTGGATTGCTGCAAAATTGAAGGAGTTGTGGTGGTTGGAAATGGGGAGGTTGTCGATGTGGGATGTGGGGAAATTGTGATCGGCAGGGGGTCGATCGGTTTAGGGGTCACGCCTTCTAGAGGCGAGAGGGTACGGCAACAACACACTTGGCGCGCTGTCCGTAGGCCGTTGCGCTGATAGACCGTAGGCCGTTGCGCTGATAGATTGGTACCTGTTGCAATATTTAGTGTCATCCAGGGGCACGGGAGTTAGAACGGCACTGGACTTACGTGTTCTTGTCTGCCAGGCTGGGAATAACGCTCGTTACAAAGGCATCGTGCGTGTCGGGATACAGCCTGAAAACCCGGAAGATTCCCTTACACGAGAAGAAGAAAGGGCCCTTTCCGATGTTTGTGTTGGTAAGGAACAATCTCTTGCAACCAAACGAGGACAGCAGTCCAAGCGTCTCACGATCCAAAGATGTCTCCTGAGTTACTAGCACAATAGAACCCAAGAATGAAGAGGATAAGACGTCGTCATCTTGCAAGTCCTGTTGGATGACCTTCTGCAACGATTGACATGAAATGGGACCCTCTGGCGGGATGAAAGACACCAGCTGCCTGATAGCAGAGGACTCGGAAAGCTTCAAAGGGTGCTGTTATGAAGTTAGGATAATATCTGTCTACCTCTACCTGTTCAACGGGGCGCGGGTTATCTCACAAATGGGGCTTCCTCGCAAAGGTACGACACTTCTCCAAGCTCGATGACGGTAGAGTTACGCGTCATATTCTTAGCTACGTCGCTGTGATCAGACTCGAGCGAGGTACGTGATTCGAAGACTGGCTTCTCGCCAGACGCCCCGTAAATCACTGTTAGATCGATCTCGGAGAACTTCATAGCGTCGTTAGCTTTGCTTCAACGGCTTTGTGGAAAACAGCAGCTTGAAGCCATGACGCACTTGTCGTCGTCCACCGTTGTCGCCTTTCCGACAATGATTGCTCCTTTGTCGATGGCTGCCTGGACGGCGGCTGAGCTGACATCTTGTTCGCCATACAGGCTCTCGTATGCGCGGTTTCCGTTCGTTGTCACCACGCCCTTCAAGTGAAAGACATCCTTGACCGAAAGTCGAATTTGTCTTTCTGCCGGTTTGACGGGATGCGGATTTTCTCACAAACGGGGCTTCCTCGCAAAGGTACGAAACCTCTCCAACCTCGATGAAGGTAGAGATACGAGTCGCATTTTTACGAAGAAGGTCGTGATCCAAACGCGAACCAGAAAGGCTGCCGTCACAGTGCGATACCAAATAAGCGACAAGACGACACTTGACGTTTTGGAGTTGCGACAATGGTAAGGAGGAAAATTTACGTATGTTAGATAAAAGGGAAAAGAGGCCGTGATGTCAACTTAGAAATCAAGGTCGATGTGTTCTCGATCAAAGGGGAAGGATGGTCTGCGCCACACCAGCCCCTGAACAAAAGGGTCATCCCGGATTACGCCCAGCATTGTCACGCCTAATATCGGCATCCACGCCGCCACGCCACGCCACGCCGCAAATGCCGTCTTTGGCCCAGAGATCAGACGTAATCAGCCGCTCACCTGGACATCGCATTTGTTTGGTGCTTTTCCGGTTGGCGTTGTACCTGCCGAATTGACCCGCGTTCCTGGATGCGGCTGTGCCTGACAAACGGGCAGTCCTGGTGACTGGAATGAAAATACGAAGTGAAAGGTGCCGTGGCATTGAGGTCAGTAATAAAGGCAAGGTTGGACGGATTTTTGTGGTTTGCTAAATAAAGATCTCACGTTTGTGTCACTCAGGGGAAGGGGGTTTATCTTCGTGGCATCCCCGTCCCTTGCACTTGATCAACACAATCTGATCAGACTGGAACTACACCGATCAGTATCTCCAAAATGCCACCAGCAAGACAAATAAACATGACGACAACAAAGAAACCAAGCGCCATGTCAGCGCCAACAACAAAACTCCGCCTCGATATCCCCTCCCAGCCAGTATGGAACGACTCCCCGACGCCATTACACACGAATCGAAGACGAGGAGAATCCATATTTGTCGAGTCGCTGGAAACTCCGACAAATGAATCCAAAGCGAGGAACACAGACAAAGATGCAAAACCACCAGTACCGCCGAAAGATCCGCAATTTTCACAAAACCCGTGTAGCGCGCCGAGGAGTCAGCCGAAATCGGAGTCTGGATTGAGGAAGCTCACAGGGAGGTTGCATGGATGGGGAGGGGGGAAGTCGAGTGCAGGTTCGAAAGGGGTTGCATGAGGGAGGCTCGGGTGGCGGTGGTGTTTGGGGAAATTCTCGTACATATTACCCACTATTTTCGTTGCGAGGAGAGCTCTGGGGATCTCGCGAATGAGATGTGTTTTTGCTGGTCTCATGTTTGACGGCGCTGTTATAGAAGGGTGTCGTCGGGGTTGGGTAGTCGCTTGCTTCTGGTCTCCTTCTTCCTTTGCCTTCAACTGCTTCAGAAGCCCCTGCCTCTGACTGGATTTAGAAAAGAGGCCGTTGGAATGAAAGCCCTGCCTGTTGTTGGTTGATATCAAAGGATTCTCGTCAAAATCGCAGCAAAAACTCTCTCGCTTTCCAGATACTAGAAGTCGATCAAGTAGCGACCAAAAAACTCGAAGGCGCACTTGACATCAAGTCATCAATCCCTTCCCCGTAGCGAGCCCAGTAGGCCACGTCGTACCGAGACCTCAACCCTGACGCCTGTACCCCTCCGTGTAGGCCTTCCTGTTGCAGGGTTTTCACTCCCGGATCGGATGTTGCTCAGTCCCATCAAGTCGGTAGCATTTTGGCGTCCAGGCTTCACAATACCCTGATAGTACCAAGAAAAGGAAGGCGATGCGCCGTCCCCAGTCGACAATGATGGCTAGGCCGGACCATCAGCCGCTGTTGCAAGAGACCCGGGCAGCTGTAACAGCAGGGAAATAGAGTATTGAATCGAGGGCTGGAAAGTATCAGTAGCCGTTACATGCTGGAAGGGAGCGGCCAACACCTCAAACGTGACGACAAAACCATCGTAACCCAACCCAACAAACACCCGTGACGCCCAATCCGAACCCACCCCATTGGGACAAAGACAAACCACCCCTGACCCTTGAAACTCCATGTCCTCTCCACACCGTCCCCGACCTCACACCCTCATCCCATCCAACACCCCCCTAAACACCTCAAAATTCCCCTCCCCCGTCTTATCAAACACCGCAAACACCACCTCCCTCCACCAACCCCCCGTGAACTCCTCCTCCCCAAGCACCTCCCTCCAACACCACGCCACATCCTCCGGCGGATTCCTAAAAACCCCACACCCCAACGCCCCCAACACAATCCTCCCATGCCCGCCCACCGCCGCCAACCTCAGCACCAACCGCATCTTATCCTTCGTAAACCCCCTCTCCCTATCCGACGCAAACACCCCCTTCTCCCGCCTCCCGCCCTTCCCATCGGGAACCACAAACGCCGCCACCTCCGGCCCGTTAATCGCCGCGACGGTAGCGACGCTCACGACCGGGTACGGCGGGGCCAGAAGCGCGTGGCCGCGCGCCATCTCGTCGCGCAGCACGAGGACGTACGGGCTGTAGAGCGCCTCGTTGCGCGCGAGGGGGTACGGCGTGGTGTCTAGCGTCAGTGTGGCGAGGGTGCTGCGGTAGCAGAGGCTTTCCTCTTGAGCGACGGCGCCGTTGCGCCAGCCGCCGCCGGGGGAGTGGCGGTTGGCGAAGTTGACGATGAGGGGCGGGGTGGAGCCCCCGGGGCCGCGGCCGGGGGGGATGGAGAGGGCGGCGGTGAGGGTGTCTTGGTTGAGGACTTTGATGGTGGCGGGGTGGGAGTGGCTCGGGCAGAGGTTGGGGTCGAGGCGGCGGAGGGTGTCGAGGGTGTGGCGGGTGATGGTTTGGGCTTTTTGGGCGTCGGTGGGGGAGAGTTGTTGGAGGAGATCGCGGGAGATGCGCGAGGTTTCCTTTGCGATGCTTCGGAGCTTTTCTCTTTGGTCTGGGTCGGAGTCGTGGCGTGCCAGTGATGGGGGGTTTTGGCGGGAGGGTGATGGTGATGATGAGTATGGACTTGGAATCGGTTTGAAGTACTTGGATAGAGACATGGTGAGAAGTGAAGTGAAATCGGTTTGCAGTGGCAGGTGCTGCGAGCTGAAATTGGCCCCAATCCGCCTGCTAGTCCCACGGCCCAAATCTTCAATGAGAATGAGAAACAAGCGGGTGATGCGATGCGGTGAAAAATGAGGCTCTTTTGTTGCCTGGATGACTCCATCCCAGCGCATCGGGAGACGTTGAATGCACCTCTTCCCCGCATTTTGTAGGCAACCACCACCGCATCCTCCACAGGGGTTGCATTTGTATCAACATCTCAGCACACCTTTTGTTGACCGCACTCCGGCATCTTTTTTGTGCAAGACGCAAACCACAAAGTTCTTTTCTCCAAGCCCAAGATGTGAAAATTCACCTTGAGCTTTGATCAAGGTGCTTCAAAGACCGCCTGTTCTGCAAGGAACTTTGCAATGATGTAAAAAGTGGATGTAGCTTGCCATGCAGGTCGGGATTTTTCACCTTCATTGCAAGCAGGGACATACTCATGGCCTCCAGAGATGTTGAACCTCGGCTGTTGGCCCAATATCTTGCAACAACACACGTTCTACTTACCCTCCGCGTCCAGGTCCAACATCGGTTCTCGGAAGGGTGCATGGTCAATTCAGTTCTGAGAACGCGAGTATTCACTTTAAGCGGCAGCTACCATCCGGGTTTTAAGCCCCAATATATTGCGGGGCCACCGCGCCGCTTAATTCCGCTTGGTGATTTTCCCTAGGACATTTCTCTCAAAACTGCACGAGATCACTTGTCTGGGGGTCGATTGAAATTTGACCAATTCCTCCTAGGCACCCTGTTTCTCTATGAGGCATTGGAATCCCGATGCCCCGCAAATTTCGTCGCAGCGCGAATCCCGACAAGTCATACTAGTGCCAGGGGTCGCAGAAGGATGTCTGGCTGGGGCTCAATTCGGCCATGGCGGGTGGCGGATTACGGCACGGCTGAGTAAAGCACTCCCACTGGCTGGGCATAATCGCGTAAAGTGCGGTGCACCCTGGGCCTAAGCGAAACGGCGCGGCTAGTTCAACCTGGGGAGGTGATGTTCATCTGGCTCCGCCAGGTTTTCCGTCGGCCGGGCGGGGATGTTCACTGCAACCTGGTAAAATGGACGGGGATGTAGAAGAGAGTATAAAGACCGGGAGGGCGGCTGTTTGTGTTCTTTAGAGTCGTCTTGTCATTTTCGCTCGTTTGCTGTTCTCTCCTTGTAACCAGGAGTTGATTTCAACATGGTTGTCTTATTACCATCGTCGTTTTTGCCCCTGGCGGCATTCGCTGTGGGGGCACTCGCAGCACCGCTTCTTCAAAGCACATCCGAGGCTGCCTTGCCGGAAATATCTCCTCGGGCAGACAGCTTCTCCTGTCCGGTATTCAAGAATTGGAGTGGTGCAAGAGAGACCTGCTCTGGGGATGCCATCATCTGGAACAACAAAACAACAGGGGGGAAGCACGTCACTTACTATGTCCTCCCCAATGACGCTACAATTGTCAGATCCGGGGCAGCAAGAAGGAAAGCCGCGGTGGAGATGATCGAGGGCGCGCTCAACAAAGGAATCTCGTACTATGAGAGATGGGGGGCCGGAGTCAATGTGTACCTGGGGATTGTTGGCGACCACTCAGCATGGGGATCGGCCAATCCAACAACAGGGGCAAACGGACAGCTCGAACATTGCGACGTGATCATTCGATACCCCGGTGCCACCGAGGATGCCGTTGTGACGCTTCGGACGCTGAAATCTGTCGTCCACGAGTTCTACCACTGCGTGCAGTACGCGCAGAACCTGAAAGGACGGAACTCTGGAACGTCGGCGCAGCGAGACTGGTGGATGGAGGGATCGGCCCGATTCTTCGACGGCATCATGTACCCGATCACCAAGAACGACAAAATTCTCGGGCGCGGACAGTTCCCGGAGGAGTACGACCCCAGTGTGTCGCTCGTCGACCAGAGCTATGAGGCCGCTCTCTTCTACCACTACCTCCACAACGTCGGGACCGACCCAAGCCAGATCAACGAATGGGTTGCCGGCAAGGCTGGACGCAGCACCGTCGCCGAGGACCTGGCTGATCTCGAAAAGACGCCGTTGTTTGTCAACAACTGGCATGGGTTCGCAGAGGCCTACGTTGACAACAAGGTCAACTATACGTCTACGATCCCCATCAATATTGTCAATCCCCTGAGACGCGTCGAGACCGTGAGTTTGTCGCAGGATGTGGGTGGCAAGTTGACGACGACCTCGAGGACAGTCGGAGGATTCAGATTCATCGCCGGACGGTACAATCTTCCAGCAAGGACGCACTATGTCGCGAGCTTGGCCCAGGGCATGAGCGCCCCTTGCTCGATGCGGGTCGCGGGGGGTGCGTGGCGGCGCGTTACGACTCTCGATGTTTCGGCGAGTGCCGCGGGTTCGATCGACATCGTCTGCTCCTGTACCAAGGCTGCTGGGTGTTCGAGTCAGTTCGTGTTCGAGAGGAAGGAATATTAGAGGCTATGTCGTTTGATTCCTGGTGTCTGGATGGAGTTCGGTGTTGCATTGCATCCCATTAGAGTATACTGGCTATTTTAATCAAGTAATTCGATGAATGGAATCCGGGTTGAATATCGAGAGAGGGGGCTTCGCGCAGTCGATTTCCGGTGCGGAGCGTGCAAGGATATTTTTCGTAAGCTGGAGTGCCCGGGGGCAGGAGCGGCTGAGCACCCCATCGCCAATGAGATCGGAGATCTCCCATCGCCCAATACCACGCGGGGAACCCCAAACCCGACCTCATTTTCAATGTCTGCCTGAAATTAAGTAACCGCTCAGACCGCCGGGTAACTTGCTCTTTCATCCCATCCAGCAACCAAACACACATTCCCAACGACATTGGGATGGCATCAACAAGCAGAGAGCCGCTGTGCGGATATTGCGCCAAGATTCCCTTCGATCCCCAAACACTCCTCAATCTCTGCCGGTACAATGACCCATGGAGCCTTGGTTCCGGCCCAAGGGTGCAAGGCAGCCACTGTCCCTTTTGCAAGCTTGTCAGTCTTGTCATATCCGAACGCGACAGGATCAGGGCCAGCCCACCGACCATTCTCACCAAGGCATCTGAGGTAAAAATCTACTGGGAGGTGTCCTCGTGGCAGAATCACAGGGGTGCCTTTGGCGTCCTCGTCGAAACCGCCCCCGATTCCCCAGATGTCACAGCCCGTACCCGCACAGACTACGATAAATATCCGATATTCTTCAGCCAGGATACCGTTCTTGCTGGCACGTCCGACTGGCATTGTTGTCTAAAGCCATTCTTGGAACCGAAACTCGACCACGGCATGGTTTTTTCCTGGTTAGCTGAGTGCTCAACCGGGCACGGCCACGGATGCCCTCACCCGACATCGCAAGGCGTGGACTTACGACAAGTATCATATCCAACACCCCAGCATACGTTGGTGAAGGAGGCTATCCCCGGGTTGGCCTCCCTTCGCTTCATTGACGTTCGCCGAAACTGCTTGACGGAGCAAGCCGTCGTGCCGAGATATGTGGCCTTGAGTTATGTTTGGGGCGGCGCGAGCACCCTCAAACTCACCAAAGCCAACAAGGCAGTGCTATCAGAGACCGGGGCGTTCAAACTCGGGGCGTTATCATCTTCTTCCGGGTTGCCCCGTACGATACAGGACGCAATGGCGTTGACCCGTGCTGTGGGGTTTCGCTATCTCTGGGTTGATGCCTTGTGTCTCACTCAGGACGACCCAGATGAGCTGGAGACCGGCATCAGCGTAATGGATGGGATCTATGAGTGCTCTTGGTTTACGCTTGTTGCTGCTGGTGGTGGCAATGCCGACTTTGGGCTTCCAGGTGTGACTCAAGAGGGCAGGGGGAGACAGAATCTCTGTGTGGAAGTGGCACCAAACGTACGAGTTGGTGTTCATATCACCCTCGATGAACTGTTGGCGCACTCGGTATATCGCACGAGGGCCTGGACGTAAGATTCCTCCGCGTGTCACAATTACAGTCCCCATGAGAATTGACCAGAGCTCGTTACCACAGATTCCAAGAAGAACACTTGTCTCGTCGAGTGTTGTATTTCGTGGACAACAAAATCGCCTTTCGGTGTCGGAGACTAGAGCTCACCGAAACTTGGACCGGCGATAGAAGTGTCGAAGTTTCTAAGCGAATTTCGGAATCGGTGGAGGAAGCTGTCAATATGTGGGAGGAACCGATACGCGATCTATCCATCATACTGGAGCACTACAGCACGCTTTCACTCAGCTACCAAGGAGATACTCTTCGTGCGATGGCTGGATTGCTCCGAAGGTTCTCCCACGCTTTCAAATCCGAGTTCTTTCAGGGGCTCCCAACGGCCGTGTTTGACATATTCATATTGTTCACAAGGCCTGAACATGGAGAGGAGGTATCTTTACAGCGGCGCAATGGGTTTCCCAGCTATTCCTGGGCAGGTTGGAAAGGCAGAGTTTGGTTCCAACTACACCGGAGCTCTTTCATGGAGTGGAGGGGGTCTCATGACGCCGGCCACCCTCATCAGAAGTGGCTGACACAACATACGTGGATTGTTTGGTATACAAAATATCCTGACGGGGACACCAAGCTGCTGTGGTAAGTATCATAACATGTTGCTCACTTCTTTGCACACCGTGGGGGGCATCAGTCGATTCGCTGCTAATTACAAATTGTCACCAGGGGGCCTCCTCACAATGATTCCTTCCCACCAGCTGACGCGAGATATGTCGGATATCGAGACCGACGACCTTTCAAACCTCCAACTACCGTCACCCTCAACGAATCAAACACACAACCCTCGAACTACTTTTCCACCGCAAAGACATTCCCACGTTCCTATCCGCTACTCGAATTTTGGACTTTGGCCGTGCATTTCAACATTCATATTCAGGGGACCGCGAAGGTAAAGGGAGACCGGGACCGCGGACGCGCGAACATCATATGCCATGACCCTCTGACTTCTCACGGATATGTTCAAATGGATGGACTTGAGGAGATGGCGTTCTTCGAATCCGAAGGCCCATTCGAGTTCATCCTCCTATCGGAAGAACATGTTTGCCACACCCTTTACGAGCAATGCCGCTCTTTGGTATCATACCACATAATGATGCTGGAGTGGGTGGATGGTGTTGCCGAGAGGCGTGGCATTGGGATGCTCGACATAGATGCTGTTCAACACAGCTTGGACCCAGGTCCGGTCTGGAAGCAGATACTGTTGGCGTGAGTGTGAGTGGTAGGTGGCTGACAAGATTTCCCTCAGAGGTACAGGCTTGCCTCCCAGAGCTCATGAATGTGCATGATGCGTGCTAATCCTTGGCGTCTAGGGTCCCATTTTTACCTGGAGTTGTCTCAAGCCACGGCTTACTCTCTCCCCGCTCGCTTGTGGCACCCCCGCTCGGGTGTTTTGGCGTGCCACGCGATGCAGCGTCGCTCCGCGGAGCTCGAGAATCGAGTGGCTCTTCGTGTTGCATGTCAATGCTGTGGTGTGCTTGACAAACGCATCGATCACAATACGGGGTTGTACTTTCAAGGACAGTTCATAAAAGACCGGTCATCCCATGCCAGGGTATGATGCTGCCCCTGTCCTTCCGATTCCCCTTCCCCCAATCCGTCCCATTATTATGGATGGCAACGCACTCAACCACTCGTTCAGGGACAGTCCCAAGCGTCCCTGGACTATTGCTGACGCCCTTATCCTTCTGACAGCGGTCGCCACAGTGGCATGTGTGGTCCGCGAGGTATACATCTGGGGTTTCCACCTCCGTGGCATTCCTGGCCCGTTCTGGAACTCCTTTTCCTGTAACTGGACGCTCTTCAGGAAAGGTTATAATGGCACACTCTATCAGTGGGAGAAGAAACTCAACGATGAGAACGGTACCCTTGCGTCTCCTACCCTACCCAGCTACTCTTTCTGACCCTGATGGTGACACAGGGCGGCTTGTCCGCATCGGCCCCAACCACATTTTGACCGACGACCCAGATATCCTCAAGAGGATTGGCAGTCCACGCTCAGCCTACACCAAATCTGACTGGTTTGCGATTACCACTCGGTTCCTTAGGGGTGTCGACAGCACTCTCAGTACGGGACGACAGGGGCAAAAAGATGTTCACACCGCTCGGCGAACACTACTGGCGACCACGTACTACGGCAAAGAAAATAGCTCACCGTCGGTGGAAGAAGCCCTGGATACGCAGATAGCAGGGCTCATCCACCTCATCGATACCAGGTATGCTTACACCGACTCCGAGTCATTCAAGCCCTGCCCATTTGGCGTAATCGGGCAATACTTTACACTGGATTTCATCACTGTCATTCTCTGGTCCGAGCCATTCGGCTTCCTCAAACAGGAAAGAGACATTGGAAACTTCTTCCAAACCCTCGAGGCTTTCCTCCCCGTCAGGGCTGCCCTGGGCTCCCTGTCCTTCCTCCCGTTGATAAACCCACTCATCGAGATATTCATCGCCCCCTCCCCGCAAGACAAATTCGGCCTCGGCCGTCTCGAAGGCATCGCCCAGGAAAAGATTGACGAGCGTCTGCGACAAATCAAATCAGGCAATAAGGACGTCCCAAACGACATCCTCGCCGCATTCATCGCCAAAGGGCTCAAAGGCAAAGACCTCTCCAGCGAGGTCTTCATGACCCTGTGAGCACCCTCCCCATCATTTCCTTCCAACTTGTTTTAACGCCACTCAGCGTGGCCGCCTCCGAGAACCCCTCCACAATGCTTCGCATGGCCATCGCCCTTCTCATGGTCAACCCCACTGCGTACGCCCGCCTCAACGCCGAAATATCCTCCGTCCCCTTCTCCACGCCAATCACCGACGCCGAAGCCCGCGCTCTCCCTTACCTTCAGGCCGTCCTCCGCGAGACCATCCGTCTCTACCCCGTTCCCGCAGAGATGTACAAGCAGGTCGGACCCGCTGGGGATACCGTAGCGGGGCACTATCTCCCGGGTGGAACGTGGATAGGGCACAATTACAGGGCGATGATGCGCAGGAGAGACATCTGGGGTGGGGATGCTGACATTTTCAGGCCTGAGAGGTGGATTGAGGCTGCGGAGAAGGAGCCGCAGAGGTTCAGGATGCTATGTGGGGTGGTTGATCATGCGTTTGGGAGCGGGAGGTTTTTGTGCATGGGGAAGGCGGTGGGAATCATGGTTTTGGGGAAGACGGTTGTGGAGGTGAGTTTCTTGTTGTCTCATTGTTGTGTCTTTTTGATGCGATGGGCGTTGAGTGCTTGTCGGGCACATGGGCTGACGGCTAGCAGTTGCTGAGAAGGTTCGACTTTGCTGCGGTAGATCCTGAGAGGGTGGTTAAGGTGGATGTGTATAATTTGTATTTGGTGAGGGATCAGCAGGTTGTTGTCACGAGGAAGGGTGAGCGAGTAGGTCAGGAGAAGGAAGAGATTGAGACGGAGGATGGTATGGAAGAGAAGGCAGAAATGGAAGGGGAGATGAAGTAGATGATAGGGGAGTATGATGATCAGAAGTGGGAAGTAAGAGGATGGCAGGTCTGAAACTGGGCAGTCTGCTGAGGTGGGAGGGATGGGGTAGTGAGTGAAGCGTGCAGCTCGTGTCTCTGCTGGGTTTAATACGGTTGTGTTTGATCTCATATCATAGTTGGCTTTGTGGTATTTCAAGATGTCAAGATGTCAAGATGCATAGTCGCGAGTCAGGGAGAGCGGGTCAAAGTTGGCCATCAACAGGATTAACGGAACTTCCTTCCCGAGTTCAAGAGTGCAGTTGCGTGATCTTTAGGGACTTCCCCTCATCCTGGTCGAGTCGTGAGCAGCCCGGACGGGACCAAGACATGATCAAATAGACACCAATATACCTTAGCTTATGACAGCATGTGAAGTCCATTTCTCATCTGTCGTGTCTATAAAATATAGAGGTAAAACAAAGGGTCCATCTCTTGATCCACCGATGCTCTTCAGATCGCCAACCCCTAACCTCGACATCTTTTCCTCTCACCACCAAACGACCGTACCTCTGCCGGAACAAAGCCCCCCTCGATTACTTGACCCGCAGAATCCATCTCTCCTTCCATCCACTCTTTGCGAATCATCCCTGCCGGACAGACGTCCTCTCGTTTCACCTGTACTGCTTCGTGATAGTTGCTGACGAGGTTGCACCATTCCACGTCATCGGGTGATCGACATTCTCCCAGCTTGTGCCACCGGTCGACCTCGATGATCCAATTCTTCTTCTTGGCCGAGTCCGAGTCTTCTGGCTGGCCCTGCGTGGTGATCTGCACACAATAGTCGGTAAAACAGATGGTGCAAGACCTCACTCTCTTGCTCTCGGTCTGACAAAAGGGTGCCGTCGACTCTCTATCCCGAGCCAGCTCAGAAATGACGGGTGCTGACGGCGTATGCTTGTCGGGCACGTGAAGGTGACTGCATACTAGGTGCCATCCGTTGTCTTCCAAAAAGACCCTGAGTGATTTTTCGCCCCCCTTGCTCCCGGAGCTATGGAAGACCATGTTTCCGTACAGGTAGAGGCTGTCGTTGATGATCTTGGCAGACCAAGAGTGTGTCTTGCTGACACCATGTAGGCTATCGGCTCCCTTACGTCTGGTCACCGCAACCTGCTGGGTGGAAAGACCATGAAGGGGCCCATAGAAGTGGCGGTTCATGATGAGCCGAGCTGTGGAGTAGGTGAACTCTTCAAGGGAATCTGGGACTGCCTCGCCCATGAATCCCGTTTCCGGCACTAGCGTGCAATGTGAGGGAACTCTGTGCAGCACCCTGCCTTCCCATGTGCGCATGACACCGCGACGCCATCGATGGAGGCAGCGGCAATCGAAGCAATAGTAGAGCTCTGGAGTGTCTTGCTCGAGCCACAAGAGCAGTCTCTCCGTTTCGACATCGGACAGTTGGACTTTGTCCAGGTCGGGAAAGAACTGGGCGAAGAATGCGCGGCAGGTCAGGGCGAGCGCAATGCCGGATTCCGGTGGGAGGTGTTGCATGACAAGGCTGACGAGCTCAGCGGGGAGCTTTAAGGTGCACTGCTGCTGCTTCTGCTTCGACCACCTCGGTGTTACTCCATGTTGCGAGAAAAGGCCTCGAAGTTTTGCAAGTAAGCCGAACATTTTTTGTTTTTCCAGTTCGGTTGCTGGGAAAGCTGGTTGGAGTAGATGGGAGATGTTTGTGCGTGGCTGAGCCGATCAGATGACGTGGTGCTTCTGCTTGGATTCGAGGCCCGGAATTTTATGTGAGAGCAAGGAAGTAGGAGCAACAGGCCGCGTAGAAACGAACTAGAGTTAGGGTTTGCAGAAAAGGTTTCTCGGCCAGCATTCGGACGTTGGGCTTTCTTGAAAGTCATAGTAATCCTTAGCCTCATTTTGAAAGGCGCTTCCCTTTTGTCACGGCCTTCAAAATGAGCACGAGAGAAAGCAACCGGGAAAAGAAAGCCGTTCGTTTTCGCAAAACAACAAACCACAAAATTTGCCCCATCACGGCGGCTTCTACCACAAGCTTCACTACAATAATCATCAGGCGCAGATTAGGTGTCGTTGTTTGTTTTGGCCTTGACCTCGGCAAAGCCATCAGGTGTTTGAACAGGCGGCCGTGGTGTTGTATGGCCGAACTGCACTCGCTGGCTTAAGGTCTTCAGAGAGCCCCTATCCGTCAGTTCGGTTGTTGTGCCAAGCGTACCCCTGCAGCGTGGATACTTGGACCCTACAGCGGATCCTAGCTTTGGAAAATGACTCCATTGTTGAGCCTCTTCTTCCCCACAAAGATTTTCATTGTGTCGCTCTTTTTGAAAGTTATCATCATCGCAATTCAATTTACACTTCATGAACACGCCCGATCAAGGCGAGCCGTCCTGAGACAATGTAGGGCTGACTGATGGCGGTCTTCAGGGGGTGGCGAGTGTCAACGTCCCGCTTGCAGGGGTGGGTGGATCCTGCCCCACAAATCCGCTCTTACCCCGGTCCAAGAATTTCGTGTTCCCAGCAATGCTCCAGCAGTTGGACGCAGGCCATCCATCCATCCATCAGCTTCAACTCTCGCTCCTCTCCGCAGCACGAAGTCGCCGTGCCATGGCTGTTGATAGCGCCTTCACATGAAGACGCAACCGCAGGGATGAAGGCGTCCCTTCTCCGCCCACGCCCACGACTCCTCCGCCAGCTGCTGTCGCGCTCGGCGCTGCGCAAGCTGTTCGTCCTGCTGCTCGTCTGGTCCATCGTCGAGGCACAGCTCGTCTACTACCGCATCGCCCGCGCCCAACGCGAGTTCGAGACGCAGGACACCGCCCTGCAGAAACCGACCCGCGTCTTCATTGCCAGTCTGCACTGGAACAATGCCAACATCCTCCGCTCCGATTGGAACAAGGGCGTCGTGGACCTCGTCAAGACGTTCGGCCCCGAGAATGTCTTCGTCAGCGTCTACGAGAGCGGCAGCTGGGACGACTCGAAGGATGCTCTGCGGGAGCTCGACAGGGAATTGGATAAGACGGGCGTTGGGAAGAAGATCACAATGGATGACATCACACACGAGGAGCTGATAAAGTCGACGCCGAACAAGGAGGGGTGGATTACTGTGCCCAGCGGGGAGCTTGCTGGGAAGATGGCGCCGAGGAGGATACCATACTTGTCGCGGTTGCGGAACTTGACGCTGCAGCCGCTGCTGGAGCTGGCGAAGAACGGGACGACGTTTGACTACGTGCTCTTCTTGGGGGATGTCGTCTTTGACGTGGGTTGCCTCGCCCTCTTTGCAGTGGCGCAAGTGCTGATGCTGTTTAGGTTTCCGATGTCATTGGTCTTCTCAACACAAACGACGGCCACTACGCAGCGGCTTGCTCGCTCGATTTCAGCAAGCCGCCGCTTTACTACGACACTTTTGCCCTTCGTGATGCGAAGGGCCACGAGCACGCGACACAGACATGGCCTTACTTTCGGTCCTCCAAGTCCCGAAACGCCATGCTCAATGGGCTTCCTGTTCCCGTGGCAAGCTGCTGGAACGGCATTGGTTCGTAACCTTTTCCTGGCCGATCTATGTCCTCTGTCCTAACCCACCACAGTCGCCATGCCCACTTCGGCCTTCACCGGCATCAAGCCCCTTACCTTCCGCGGCGTCGACGATACCCTCGCCGAATCCCACCTCGAAGGCTCAGAATGCTGCCTCATCCACGCTGACAACCCCGCCTCCCGTACCCGAGGCGTTTTCCTCAACCCCAACGTACGCGTCGGGTACAACCGCGCGGCCTACGAAAAAGTGCATACACCCGGGAGTTGGCTCTCTTTGCCGCAGATATACTTCGGTCTCTGGAAAAATAGAATTGCGAGACGGGTCACCACTCCCTGGCTCAAGGAGAATACAGTCGCTAGACGGATACGGAAGTGGCAGCAACAGGGGAATGACCGGGAAGAGCCCGGTTGGTTTTGTCTGATCAACGAGATGCAAATTATTGTTTATAATGGGTGGAAGCATTTGTAGACTCTTTTAGAGGGGGGCATATGAAGAGCAGGATAGATGTTTACATGTATCAGGGGCAATCACTTGCCAGGTTTTTCCAATCATGACGTACGTTCTATGGTTTTCCTCTGCTGGTTGGATCCCACGCATTCCCCTTGTCTGTGTACGGCCCCTGAATGTAGAGATTCGCGGCTTCGTATGCTCCCATTGACTTTGATCCTGGTCCTCGTTTTGTTCGATAGCTCCTAGACCCCACCAAGGGGTAAGCGAGGAGCGTCGTCAACGAGGTATCCTCGCACGCGGTGGAAGGAATTAGTTTGACGCCCCTTCGAAATACAGGAGGTGTTCAGGGGGTCTCTAGAGGCATTTAGCGACTCTCTGAAGGCCTTGAGCTACCATCAGCTGGAGACTGATTCTTCTCACCACGTGCTTAGCAAGTATTACTCTTTCTCTCCCTCTCAACGTTCCACTCCAATGATGGTTGGAAGCGATCTTGATCGAGCTCAACTGACAGACATTCAGAACGATCATTCCGCGATGGTAGAACTAGCAGAGAGACATACACCAAGGCTGATACTTATGCTATCAGGGCAATAAAGCTCTGTCAAACTTGTCCATTCCCGGGTGTTTTGTGCATTCCCGATCCACGCAGATATTAATAACTTTAGTTATTGGGTAGTTGAACAACAATTCAACTAGCCTCTGCTCAGTCATCAAAGTTAAGCTTCGTTATAGCATCGAATCCGGGCGCCCAGTCATTCTCTTGAATAAAACAGTTTGCTTCGTCATACACAATACGCTCTCCTTGGCATGGGAATCTTTTTCTCTGGGCTTCACCACGACACTCAGATCCCCACCATCCGCTCCCAAACTTCGTTGCTTTATCTTGTCCTCGCACACGGTATGAAACCGGCCGGAAATAAGCAATCTGCATATTGTTGTGTCATTGAGGCAGCCGGTGTGTAAGGACTGAAGGGCTCGGGTCCTCGGCGGCAGAGCGCATAGGGGTCTAGATTCGATTAATGGGATATTGGTAACGGAAGCTGACGTGGTGTTGAACGGCGTTGGATAATGGGTCCCGTACCTTGCAGTATCTTATTCACGCCACCTCCACATCTGCTTCGAGAGAATATGGATCTCGCCGTCTGTCTAGCTTCGATCCGGCAACAACCGAGAGCTTGATCATCCGTCGCCTTTGAACTCGGGGCCCGTATTATTCGAGTGCGTATGAGGGCAATATTAAGGTGAGACTTTTAATAGCCAGGCTGTTTATAGTGAGGCAAGTCGAACAGAGCTGAGTTCGGAAGCCATTCGACATTCAGTTTGTCATGCCGCTGTTCGGCATGCCCGCAACGCCGGATTGACCCGCTCGACTCCCCGACAAATTCCCGCTGCCCCCCGTTTTCGTGGAACGTGGGGGTGATAAACCAGTAAAGGGGGTTTATCCGAACACCGGTTGTCAGTACTCACGATTCTAGACCGAATTCGTCGAGTATTATTCAGCACCGTTGCATAACCCGGGCAATGACTCGAGGCGTTTCGGATGTTACCAACAAAACGACTACTGATCGCGGTTCGGCATGGCCTCCACTAGTGGAGCACGATTGTTGGGCCCGAGTCTGGCAAACACTGGCAGGATCGCATCATCTTGGAATTTGTCAGCGATAGGAAACACCAAGCAGTGATCCACTTCTACAAAACGCCGCCATTCCCACTCCCTCTCACAACATTGGCCATTGTAAACACGACAGAGCTCAGTTCACTCCTCACCAGGGCAGCCAACCCAACAAACACCCTCTTCCCAACCACTACACCCCCCCACCGCCAAAATGCCCCAATCCCGCCTCTTCACCCCCCTCCAAGTTGGCAACCTCCCCCTCGCGCACCGCATCGCCATGGCCCCCCTCACCCGCTACCGCAACACCGACGACCACACCCCCACCGACCTCCTCCCCATCTACTACGCCCAGCGCGCCTCCACCCCCGGCACCCTCCTCATCGCCGAAGGCACCTTCATCAGCCCTTCGGCGGGCGGCTACTTCAACGCCCCGGGCATCTACACGGACGCGCAAATCGCCGCGTGGCGCAACGTCACCGACGCCGTGCACGCCCGCGGCTCCTTCATCTTCCTGCAGCTGTGGAGTCTGGGTCGGGCGGCGCGCCCCGAGGTAGCGCAGGCCGAGGGCTGGACCATCAAGGGCGCGAGCGCCGTGCCCGTCGACGCGGCCGCGCCGGTGCCGGTGCCGCTAACGGTCGAAGAAATCCAGCAGAGCGTGCGGGACTACGCCGCGGCGGCGAGGAATGCCATCGCGGCGGGCTTCGACGGGGTGGAGATCCACGGGGCGAACGGGTACCTGGTGCACCAGTTCCTGTCAACGCGGTCGAACACGCGGACGGACGAGTACGGGGGGAGCGTGGACAAGCGGTCGCGGTTCGCGGTGGAGGTGGTGAATGCCGTCGTGGAGGCGGTCGGCGCGCGCAGGACGGCAATCCGGTTGAATCCGTATACGGATTTTTTGAACGTAAGGATGGAGGATCCAGTGCCACAGTTCTCGGACGTGCTGAGGAAGATCAGCGTGCACGATCTGGCGTATGTGCATCTGATACGGGCGAACGTTGCAGGGAATATGGACGTGAGCGCGAGGAAGGGGGAGAATTTGGATTGGGCGTTGGATGTTTGGAAAGGGACGACGTTGATTGCGGGGGGGCTCACGCCGGAGGAGGCAAGAAGGTTGGTGGAGGAGGAGTATCCCGAGAGGGATAATGTCGTGGCGGTGTTTGGGAGGTATTTCATCTCGAATCCGGATTTGCCGTTTAGGATACGGAACGGTATCGAGTTGACGCCGTTCGACCCGAAGCTGTATTATAACCGGAAGGAGGCAAAGGGGTACATTACTTGGCCGTTCAGTAAGGCGTACGAGGCGCAGTTTGGGGGTCAGGGAGTACAGGCGCAGTTGTAGAGATAGATGAGAGGACAGAAGAGAATAGATCTGGGGATGATATGTAACAAGCAAGCATGAGCATGGGGGAAATACATGCAAAAATAAAGGATGTGAAGATATTTTCTTCAAATTGTTTCTCGGGAACGGGGAATCGAACCCCGGGCTGCTGAGTGCTCAAGATGAGAGTCAGCGATGTTAGCCACTACACCATACCCGATTATGTCAGACAGTTTTCAGAATTATCCTTTTAGATGCCTGGGATAGGGCAGAGTCGCGAGATGGGCCAGACCCAGTCGGCACCCAAGGTTTGGACAGTTACACGTTCAATAATACCAAGTGGAAAGGGGATTTCAAGGCGTCTGCTCTGTGGGAGGGACTCAGCAAAGTAATTCATCAGCGCATTGTTTCAGCAGAAAGAATGAATACAGCCTGAGTTGCTCACCCTCCCAGTGTTGGCGAGGCACAAGATTTCAATCCCCCTTTGCCGACTGCTCTGTAGGACGGGCAGTGCCCAAGGCTTACAACAAACGAATCAAGGCGTTGAAGGGATGCTCCAAGGGCTTGCTGACAATGCATCGAAGCCTTGAGGGCACCGATCCATGGCATTTGTCTCCACGGTTCTCACCTGGCGTGTGGATTTTCTTGACTTTGAAAGGGGTGCGCTCGGTGAAGGGGCGTATATGTCAGCTCGTTCTGAGTTGCGCGGCGGGTGCTGAAGAGAATGGAAACCCGCGGATGCGAGGCCCCGTACTTCCGATCTGAAGCCACGATCAGTAGCTCTCGCCACAAAAACTTTTAGAGATATAGCAAGGTGTAGGCAGAGTTGATACTGAAGGGGCTTGGAATCTTGTACCACATCGCCTGAACACCTACCTTACTGAGAAAAGGGAGTTGAGCAACTCAGGCCAGGGTTTCACCAGCAGCGATCTATTGGCAAAAGAACCCGTCTTTATTTCACATCCACATCAAAAAAATGCTAAAAGGGACTCGTCATCGCCCTCCACATGGCCCACCCAGCCCGCGATTGCGCACATGTAAAGTAGTTCAGGGGTAGCCAGAGAGCCTCCGTCTAGACCGTTCTAGCCTCATCCACTTCAGCTCATCAAACCCCAGAGTTCCCACAACCACTAACATCACTAAAAAACCTGCTAGGAAATACCAGGAGAGGTAGCGTATTTCCAACGTTACAGCCCCCCAGTAATCCCCTCCCTCGATGCATCCGCCTTCACTCTAGTATCCTGCAAGCCAGACATGTAACAGTCTCCCCGCAATCACAACATCCTTCTAAGGAACAACAGGAATTCCCCATCTCCTTCACATGCCGCTAGCTCAACCCCAGATGAACACTGACACCATCACATCAAGGAGGTTCCAGGTTGCATCCCATCATCTTGGCAGGGCCAGGGGCCCCCATATTTCCCTGGACTTCGTCCCCGCACCGGAGCACCATCCCAATCCATGCTAGGCCGGGGAACCAAGCAGGATTGTGGGTTGTCATGTGTGGAACCACTGTGGATTTCCTTGTGATTGCGACACCAACCTCGGCTTTGCGCCTGTGAACACCATCCAGATGTCAGGCGCTGGAATTCGGCGGTCCTCCTGCTGGAAATTGGCTACTGCGCCCCTACTGTGCGCAACTACCGCTCCGGACGGAACGGGATGCACTCCTTGATGCCGGCACATCCAGCTCCAACTCACATGCTGACGGGAGAGGATCGTGAGAGACGCACCAGCGCCAGAGGATATCATTACGTAGATTACATGTATTCTGTAGCCTCTATACAGAAAATGGCCCAATATTCTCGTATCTCATCCATGATGCACCAGCCATTTGTACAGTTAAAAAGCCATAGTTCCGTCCGTCCGCCCCGCCTTGAGTAGGTAAAGATCCAGATAACGCCGTTGCTCCCTCCCAATGCCTTCATACCTCCTAGCTCGGCTCATGCCAACCGCAGCATGGCTACCGGCTCTTCCGGTTTGGGCTCCGGGCCTCCCCCGACCGTCCGCTTGTAAAGCCAGGCCGCAAATCTGACGGCTGGTTCGTCGACGAGGCGGGTGACGATGTCGGCTACCCAAAACGTGAAGGGCAGCAGGAAGAGATGCGGGAGTAGGAACGATATCTCGAGTCCCAGAGGTCCGATCTTCGGCAGCGGGATGATGTTGGACCAAGCCTTGAGCTCTTCCTGATGGTCTCCAACCGTGCGGATGTAGCCGACCATGTGGTAGATGCGGTCACCGATAGTGGCGAGGATAGGTCCGTGGACGAGGTAAAGCGCGAACGAGATGCGGCCGAGGAACTGGCAGAATCGGGACTCGAAGAACCGTTTGAGCCAGCGGATGCGTGGGATGCAGGCCACGAGCATGTTGGAGGCGAAGAAGAGGTAGAACCACTTCGGGTCGTAGACGGCCTGGGGCTTGAGAAACGACAGCCAGTACCAGCCCGGGTTCGCGCGCAGATCCTTGACATCGGCGGTTTGCGAAGGCACGCCGGCCAGCCACATGCTGATGGCGAACAGGTGGTAGTAGATGAAGGTCTTGTACGGCTCGAGTCGGCGGAGGAATTTTGGGAAGTAAAGGTCGCTTCGTCTCGCTAGAAGGTCCAGATCGCATTGCAACATGCCCGTCATGAAGAGAGCGCAGTAGAACCCGTCGACAATGTACAGGAAGTACCAGGCCAGGAAGAGCAAGGATAACAAGCGTGCCCTGGTGGTCGCCCGGGACAGTGCAATGCAGGCGATGAAGACGGCCATAGAGCCACGCATCTCCAGCGGGATGGACCACAGGTGTGTGTTGTATGTGACCCAGATAGGGCCCTCCTTGAACAAGAAGCTGAAGTTCTTGAACTCGACATACCAATTCCACCACTCCTCGCCGATGGTGGCCTTGGCCTCGCAGAGCGGGTTCCAGTAACCGATGACATGCCAGGATGTGACGTATACGAACGTCGTCACGATAAGGGGGATAAACAGCCTGAACCACCGACGGAAGAAGGCCGAGGCGAGGTTGTCGGTGAGCTTGCCGAGTTCGCCGGACTGGATCAACGACAGAGGCTTCGCTGAGAGCACGTAGCCCGAGATGACGTAGAACGTAGCCACGGCGATGTGGCCGCCAGTGAAAAAGTTGCGGACGCCGACGAACGTCGCGAAGTAGAACTCGCCCCTCCAACCGAACGCATTCTCAAACGCAAAGGCCTGACTGAGGTTCGCCAGGCCGTGAGCCCACAGCTCGTGGTGGTGGATGTAGACGAGAAAGGCGGCGAAGCCTCGCAGGCCGTCGAGGTAGGCCGTCGGTCGGAGGGGTTTGGACGGATCAGAGGAGCTGACGGGCCACAGCAGGTGTCGCAACCACCGCAGCGGCGCCCATTTCGTCGGCAGCGACAGGCCGGCACCGTTGCCATCAACTAGCCAGTTGACCGCCCCATTGTCCCCAGCGTGCCCGTTGCTGTCGAGAATGCCTTCCCTCCGCGCGTGCATGGTGGCATGGAATCTCGCGCGGTGCGAGTTTCGGTTGTCAAGCTCGGCGGGGTGCTAGTAGGGGGAAGGAAGTTGAGCAGGGCTTGAATTTTTGGGGTAACAGCAAGCGCGGGGGACGCGCGACCTTCGCAACGCGATGCAGGTTCGGTCGGGAAATTTGCAATTGAACCCGCCGGCGCCGTGGGGAGGGGCCCGTGTTTTTAAGTATGGTCTCCCACCGCTTCCCCGGAAAAGCGAAAAGATGAAGAAGAGGGGGTGGCCGGGGAACTTGGAACCACCTCGGTGTTGTGGGTTTTACCTGGGGCTCGGAAGCTGAAGAGAGCGGGGGAGCTGGCGATCCTTTTTGGGGCCGAGCGATCAGCATCGACATCAGATCGCCGAGGCGATGGCCAGCAGAAAGAAAAAAGGAAAAGGCGGGTGAAGCACGAGCTGGACAAGTAGGCCAGACATCTGCACGCCACGCCACGCCCACCAGCAGGCGGCCCCTCTTTGCTCAGAGAGCACGCAGTCTGTTCGTTGCCCGCGGCATTGCATCGCTGGCGGCTTTTCGGTGGGCACACATGTGAGCGCTCGCCCAATCTCCGTAGAGACATGAAAGCTTTGCCAAGTGAAGGCAAGATCTGGGGAGGGGCCACTGCCAATGGACGGGCAACAGCGCGCAAGTCCTTCAGCTCACGGAGGTGAAGCCGTTTCCAGGTCGCACTTGCCTACCACCCTGCCAACTTCCCCTCCAGCCCACTCGAGCCCACCACGCACGGTTTGCAAGGGTTGCCGGGTTTGCAGGGGTACCTGTCCGAATCTCGCTTGGCGTCTTCCCGACGTTCACTGGACAGGCTTCGGGGGCCTCGCCCACATCGGGCGCCGCGATTGGTCGACATCCACCACACCACAAAGAACGCTGTTCCTGGAAGGTCGCATGCTGCGCTCGCTGCCAACAATTCCGTTGTCCTTGATTTTGACGAGAAGCACCGGTATTTCCCCTTAATCAAGAACGGCACAGCGACCGTGACGGGGAGCCGTTGTGATTGGGGCTCAGGCCCGCAACCCTGGCTGTTTGCGCGGCACGATGACCAAATTGCCCGTCGCCATGATGGAAGTGATGGGAACCCGATGGCTGGCAGATGCAGGCGAGCGCCCGACATGAGACATGATAAGAGCCACTGATTAGGAGGCCCACGCGAAAACCGCCGTCGCCGATGATGTGGTTAGGCGGCCCAGGTTGGTTGGCTTTTTTCCCTCAACCCCCCCTCCCTCCCCCGTGCTGCCACTGCTGCCCCGGCACCGGCTTAATTTTTCCTTCTCAGTGCTCACACACGTTCACACTCTCGTTTTCTTCCTCTTGCTCCCGACGCCGCCGCCGCCGCCGCCGCTGCTGCTGACGAGAGAAGAGGATTCCCAACGATCAATTGTCTGTCGCTCGCTCGCCGGGAGCCGCACCCGCGCCTTGCTGTCATCCGACGCATTCGTTTCCCGGTTTTCTTTCGTTTTTTTCCCGCTCAGCATGATCGCCAAACTCAGCTCGCCGCTCGGCTCCCCCACTCTTGCAGCCACGACGGCGCAGCTGAGGAATCGGCTCCCAGCGCAGTTTCGACGATGCGTACCGCTCTATATCGCAGCTGTCATTCTTATCCTCTTCATCTTCAACCTAAATCTCTTCCACCTCACCGGCCATCGCGTGCGCCCGCACCCGCAGTACGCGACAAAAATCCAGCCGCCGAAAGTCGTTCGGACTGCCTTCCCAAATAAGATCTGGCAGACCTGGAAGGTCAGCCCGCTCGCGTTCGAGCAGCGCGACCTCGACGTGGCCCGGTCGTGGACAAGGAAAAATCCCGACTGGAGATACGAGGTCCTGACCGACGGCAATGACATGCGCTATGTCGAGTGGCACTTCGGCCCCGAGGGCTTCGATCGGCCGGACATCGTGAACTTCTACCGCGACGTCAAGGCCGCAATTGTCAAGGCAGACCTCTTACGGTACCTCATCATGTACGCCGAGGGTGGTGTGTACGCGGACATCGACGTCGAAGCTATTCGACCACTCCACAAGTTCATACCGGATCGTTACAACGTCAAGGACATTGATATGATCGTCGGCGTGGAGATTGATGAGCCGGATTGGAAAGACCACCCCATTCTCGGTCCCAAGTCCCGTTCCTTTTGCCAGTGGACGTTCATGTGCAAGCCGCAGCTGCCAGTCATGATGAGGCTCATTGAGCAAATTATGACTTGGCTCAATGGCGTTGCCAAGGAGCAGGGCGTGCCTCTGTCGGACGTCAAGCTGGATTTTGATCAAATTATCAGCGGCACTGGCCCTTCTGCATTCACGAATGCAATTTTGACCGAAATGGACCTTGCCAAGGAGGACGAGAACCAGAAGATCGACTGGGACCTGTTCCACGACATGAGCGAGTCCAGGATTGTGAGCAGGGTGCTCGTCCTGACCGTGGAGGCGTTTGCTGCCGGGCAAGGCCACTCGGACTCGGGCAACCACGACGCCAGGGCTGCTCTCGTGCGGCACCACTATCACGCATCCAACTGGCCCAGCCGACACCCGCGGTACAGCCACCCGGCATACGGCGAGGTTGAGAAATGCAACTGGGAGGACGAGTGCGTGCACAAATGGGACAGGGACGTTGCCGCGTTCGAGAAGATGTCGGAGGAGGAGCAGAAGAAAATAATCGAGGATAAGGAAAGGGAAAAGAAAGAGGCGGAGGAGAAGAAGAAGCAGGAGAAGGAGAGGATCGAGAAGAAGAAGAAGGAAGAGGCAGAAGCGGCACGAAAGAAGAAGGAAGAGGAAGACAAGGCGGCGCAAGAAGCAAAGATCAAGCAAGGCCCTGTGACGGAAGGGGGGGTAGGGCCTGGCGTAGAAATTTCCCAGGCCCCCGTCGAGAAGACGACATAACGAAGCGCCTACTCACGATTCCTTTTCATGTCTGTCATTCGCATTGCTGGAGCCAGGGGTCGCGGTGGTTTGGTTTTTGTGCCTTGGTTGGGAAAGACGCCTACACTAATAATGAGTCATGTCGTTTCGAGAGGTTAACGGGGCCGATCATCGACACCAAGCCAGGCTTGGAACGAAACGCAAACGGGATGGGGTGTTGATGGATACTCCTCTGTCTTGTACATACGCAACAGCAGGCCAAGTCCGGGCACTTGGTTTGACCAGCTGGCCCTGCCCGTCAAGGCTTGCCGGGAGCACGGGTTGAACCCGACGCCCTTGCAGCTTGGCGGAAGGTGCTAGCTAACGAATACTAATACATCTTCAACTACGCTTTTGCGGATTCTGAGTTGGCGGTCGTGTGTGAAGAAGAGCATGTGAGAAAGAGGGGAGTTGACGTCGAAATGGAAAGGGACGTCTGGAGTGAAAATAGAGTTATGGAGACGTTGTCTATGTGGAAATGAAAGTTTGCGGGGCTCTGAATCGCACAAGATCCTTGCCGCGAGGCCTTGCCATGGCGCAGTCTGGAAGGAATACTTTCACAGTCGAAAGCCGTGTCACTAAACCAAATATGAGAACAGGCTCGCTGTCGCTGTGGGGAGAACGGCTTGGACAAATCTTTCGGCGGCACGGTACAGCGGTCCTGGCGGGTCAATTGATCGTGTTCGACGATACGATACCCACAGTCCAAGAGATACCAAGAACAACGGGTCGGGGCAATTGATGCGGGGGTCCCAAACTCGAGGTAACACAGGCACGTCATGTGCATTCCTCCAAGGGGCGATCCAGATCTATTCGCAAATCTAGGAACCGACGGTGGCTGCATGGGACGAAAAATCCGACTCGTCACTCGTCAATCGCGCGCACGTCATTTGACATCGACCCCGACCCCCAATCCCAAAACCTTCACGTTTCGCAGGATTCTCGCCTGTCTCGGATGCCGGCTATCATAGCATCCTTATCTACGATGCTGCTGCTGGAAAAGATTCGAGGGAGCGAAGGCGGGACAATCCATTCTGCCGCGGTCGCCAGGGGTAGGTCATTCCCGCTGTCGCTGGGTCGCGCATCGACGCCGCGCCGAACGCTTGCCGCCGCGCTGGTATGATCACCATGGGAAAACGAGAGCCTTCGCATTCTGCCGGTTTGGGACACACCGCTTGAAGGAAGAATGGCCGACCTGCCGCATGTTGATGAGGATGGGTTTGGGAAATGCCAGAGGGTGGATTGCGTGATAATTATGGCTAACCAGAATATAAAGGCGATGAACACCAGGGGCAGCCCCTTTCTGTTGTGTTTGCCCGTCTCTCGTCGTCTCTCGCATCCTCTCTCTCTCTTTCCCAACTTTCGTTTCTTGCTCGACAGGTTCGACATTCTTTTTCAACACTCTTTAATTCTTATTCAAATTTTTCGACCGCTCGGCCGGTTCACTCCTCTCTTTCAAAATGCAAACCAAGTCCTTCATTCTCGTTGCGCTCGCAACTATGGGCCAGGCCCGCTTCGGTCAGGAGGGCCTCATCCAGGGTCTCGTCCAGGCCCTCTCCGACTTTGGCGCCCCCGGCGCCGCCGGCACCCTCGCCGGTCAGACCCCTGGCGTCCTCCTCGCCGGAGCCAGCGCCTGCGCCAAGGTACGTCCTCCTCTTCCCACCTTAACCCCGTACAATACTAACACCCTCCAGCTCGAACTCGCCGATGAGATCGTCGCCCAGCTCGGCGAAGACCCCCAAGTCATCGCCGCCGCTGCCGCTCTCGTCGCCGCCGAGAAGAACTTCAACCCCAGCGCCCAGGCCATCCCCACCATCTGCGACAACGCCGCCCTCCCCGCCACCGAGGCCCTCCGCGGTATCGTCCCGCTCGTGGACCCCGCTGTCGCGGGCTCGGACGTGCAGAATGCCAACTCGGCGCAGTCGCTCCAGAACGCGTTTGATGCTGCTGGCTTGAGCGTGGGTGAGATTAGCATTGCTCAGGGGTTTGCCAACTTTACTGCGCAGGTTTAGGTTGTGGTTGGTGGTGGTGGTGAGAATGGGGGTGGGTGGGTAATCTGTTTGGTGTGGAACAGGCCCAAATTATGTATCATAGGGTCGAGGTTGGGGAATGTGATGTGATGTAGACGGATCGCTCTTTGGTTGATTGTTGACTGATGTAGCTGACGGTAATCTTTGATGTCAATCTTTTACTAACGCACTTGAGTTTGTGTTGGGGGTGGGTTACCCCTCAGTGAGATTCTGGCTTTGGCCTCTCGAAGTTTGTGCGTCATCGAAACCACTGAACTCAATACACGTCTTTTTGTAGCCGCCACTCTTCACGTCGGTTCGTTTACTACGACCCTGGGGAGACTGACGATGTAGCGTCTGAGCCAGATGTGAACACTTATCAGGTATCGGGCCAGAGTTGTTCGAGTCGCTTGATACACGAGAACTGCCAGTGTGTGTGTGTGATACAGCCCTGAGAATCGTGGGTTTACGTCCAATTTTCTATCTAAGTACATGTAGCGAGGGTATTGAGGTACGCTTTAGCGTGGTGTTCCCATCCACACTTAAGCTGTTGACCTTCGTTGTAGTCTGGGCATGCAACATCCCGATCACCATGGGCTCCCCGACAAACCAAGCGGAAAGCTGTATGCCAAGTTCCCAGAAGCCAGTTCAAGCCCCCCCTGAGTCGCCATGTCGATGCCTGGAATCTCGATCGCTTGGTCGGCGAATTGTTGCCACAAAATAAAATCGAAGTTCCCTGCGCAATTGACACTACTAACACTGGGGGGCCATGGTCGCTGGACTCCTAGAAACGAACACGCCACTTCTGCCCCTCGGCTGTCGTGGTTTGGCCCGTCGGTGTCGTCAACTTGCATTTCAGCATCATCGTCCGTCATTTCCTCTCCCACAAGGTTCAAGAATGCGTCCATAACCTGGTCAAAGAGATGCCGCTGCGCAACGATTTCACACGTTATGGGGACAGCGGATATTGCCCCTGACTGCTGCCAACTCGATCGGTGAGAACCGCTCCCCGGGAGGTAGATGTCTCCAACTCCCGGGGGCGGGAGGGCGCCTGGGATGTTGATGGGAAATGGAGACGTTTTAGAGAATATCTCATCTCTGTGTGTCTCCCACACCCGGCGGAGCATCCTCAGATGCTCCCCTCGCGAGTTGTTGGTGCTGTGGAGGTAGATGGACTGCGGCCGGTCACGGCCGGGGAAAAGAATGTTCCAGATTTCATACCACTGTTCTTGAATCGGCTTACCTCGGCCGAGGTAGCTCTTCAGTTTCTTCTTCTGCTCGCCAGTGATGACCAGTAGTGGGTTGTCGGCTCCATGTCGGAGCGACCATGCGTGATGAGGGCTAAGGTCCTGTTGGTGCGTGTTGTGTGTGGCCGTATCATGATTTTGACGAGGCTCCTCTGAATTAGGTAGCGCTGTGTGTGTGTGTTTTCTGGCAATGTGCTGTTTGACGTCCTTGACACGGCGGAGTGTGAAGCCCCTGCAGTCGTGATAGTTGCGGGGATTGAATCGGTAGAAGGGGCACGCGAGCGCTTGCAGCTTTGATTCGCTGCCCTGTCGCACTCTCCCTCGATATCGTCGCCTTGCGCCTGCTACTGGCGTTGACGGTGATGGCGAGGGGTGAGTATGCATCAGGTTGTCGTGCGTGCTTGGTTCTTTAGTTTTGGGTGTCAATGGAGGCAACGGGCTGCAGATGGCGCTGGATATCATCCTGCAAAATGGCTCCCGGTCCGTTGTTGCAAGATCCCGTAGTGGGTCCCGGCGTGGTGTTGGGCTGCATCTGGTCCCGTCCCTGTCGGCCCCACTGAACTCCGGGCTTGTCCGCTGGAGAAAAGTTAGCTCCCTGGAACCTGCTTGCGGGGGGCAACTCCTCCACTTACCCCTGGTAAACATGGTTTTTGGCCGGAAGCGGCTGGCGTAGCCATACTGGATGGATGAAAGGTTTGCCTCCTCGTCGCTGCACAAGGCAAATTTCGTTGTCCTTTGTTGTCGGAGCAGGTTGAGAGGCCGCCGCAGCTGCGGAGGAATGTCAGGAGTGATATTCAAGGTTGGAATCAGCAATTGGAGAGCGACAGCGAAGGCCAACGACTCAGCCCAGTTGTTGGCAGGCAAGGCGATCGAAAACAATTGGCGAGAGGCGGTCCCAGCTGCGCCAAATCTGCGTAGCATCCTCCCCGTTTACGCGTTTGCGTGCAGAAATGCTACGTGGGGCAACCCTAAGCCAAATGCCAAGTCTCCTCGAATTCTGCCCAAATCCCGGGCAGGTGGCCCAACCCCGTCCCTTCCTGCAAAGCATTCAGCTGCGAGGTAGGTAGTCATGCACTTGCTCATCGGTGACATCCCGTTCAAGATTGGGCTGGTTTGGTGCCCCTTTTCATGAGGGATTCGGTTGATCTGAATACCTCGCACCTTTGTTGCCAGGCTTGCCCGTGAGCGTTCAACAGGACACTGCTGCGTAATAGAGAGTGCTTTGCTGTAAGAATGTCCATGGATGCGTAAAGATGTTGAAAGAGAACCGTTCAGTTTTATAAACGGCGATGGCAATCGTGTTCAGAACTTGATCGCGGGTTTCTGTCCTCGACGGTTTCCCCGCCAAGACAGACGCTCGAGGACAAGATCAGAGGAGAGATCCCAAGTTGCCCAACACCAAACTCCAGCACAATGGACCCACCAAAATCAGTCTCGCCAGTTGCCTCCAAGAATCAAGGGTAGGTGGCCTTCCCATCCCGTCCATCCATATCTGATATGCTGATTCATGAAAACCGCCCAGCTCAACATCCAATAACGCATCCCTGACAAGCGTCCGCATTGATCTCTGGCTTCGGGATAAAAATGGCCCGTTCAACCATACGATTTTGGGCCCGAGACAACGCCAACCGTTGAGCAGAATGTTAGAGACAACATCACTACTCCAGATTGAGGAAGATGAAACCAAGCAATGAAGTAGCACATAGAGACGATAGAATGGGATAGATAGAGTGCTGTAAATTTACTTGATTGTTTCACCTTGATCCGCTCCGCTCCGCTCCCGAAGATCGGTTACTTGTTGTTGTCATTGTGCGTGACGTCAGCGTTGAAGGAAGACCGTTGTGTTGCACCCCCCTGGTTATCCACCTGCCAGCGGTGTTGTCGCCGGTCTCGGAAGGAGGGTGAAATGGCGGCCCCGCCTTTGACGGCAGGCAAAGCCCAGAGAATTGACCACCCCTCAGTCAGCTTTGCCACAATCTTTTCATTACTGGTGAAACTGCAATGCAGTACAGCTCAGGCCATTTGGTCTATATTCAGCATTTACCGCATTGTTGAGCCCGGATGGCAGAATGCAGGTGGGCTGAATCGCATTCTGTACAGGGCCAACACATGGCTGCAAGGGAACATCCAGTTACACGGCTGTGAGTTGGGCACCAACTACAAAGAATTTTTAGGGCGGACGACCACCAAGCATACCCTCACCGAAAATGAGCCGCATGCACAAAATAGGGCAGAGGCTTGAATGGCTTGAAATTCGTGCGGCATGCGCATTGCCGCCTTCACAGCGCAGTCTAAATCAGTACAGCGCATCAACTGCCTTGAACCTGGTGGTCTGAGAGCAGCCAACACTTGTGCTTTTCCGCCCAGCTCTAGAACAACGACAACAACATATCATCGCTCAGCCTAACCAATCATACAGAATAGGGCGATAAACCTCCACAGTTGCGTATGTTCCTTGGCTACGTACCTTGGTCAAAAATGGTCGGCAGACTACGGTTCGAACTTCTAGGAGCTTCCATTTTCACTTCATGCCCGGAATGCAAGCCCAAAACAGAGGGGGGGTTTTGTGATTCTCTGCGCCTCTATATCTCCGAGTCCCACTACGCGACTCCCCTCGGCGCCAGCCCCTCGGCACAACCCGCCTCCGAAGATTTTTTCACAAGGTCCGCATCCCGCCCCAGCCATGATACCTAGCCTGGTAAGTTTACAGAGCTGAAACGAATATGTCCATGATTGTGGCTGACGACCATGTGGAGTTGCGTCTGAGAACGTAATTACCCCAAAGATCTCTCTCCGCATGGCATCACCCACACGACAGAGGCCCAGGGGCAGGGCCCGGCGTGATATGAACCCTGACGACGACGAGGACGACAACGGAGGCCGAGACAACCAAAAAAACCCCAAACGCCGGGAAACAGCGCACCCCAACCAATCTTTTGCTTGCCCCTATGCAAAAACTTTCCCTGTCAAGCATATTTCATGCCTGAAATATTGTATGAAGCGCATCGGCGATGTGAAGTCACACCTGCAGCGTCACCATATGATGCCAGTTCACTGCCCAAACTGCGGACTTATCTTTGCAGGGAGGAAGAAGCATGAAGACCGGGCAAGCCACATTCGAACTCGGACCTGTGCCTCGGTGAACTTCCATCCTCTGACAGGGTTGTCCCCAGAGCAAATGGAGCGTCTCAAGGATTGCCCCGAGGCCAGCGGACCCGGGTCCCGTTATGAGCGTCGCTGGTTTGGCCTGTGGAATGTCCTTTTTTTGGAATCTGGGTATCCTCCACCAGACACACCCTACACCGCGTCGGAATTCCAAGAACGCATTGATCTCGCCGCGGTGGAGGTCATCAATGACACCCAGTTCACTGATTTTGGGAATGTGTTCCCTGTCAATCGGCAGGACATCGACAACTTCAAACACTACGTGGTCCAGCGTTTCAAGAGATATGCTGCCGAGCAATACGACACGAGAAGCGTCGCCACAAGTCAGGTCCAGCACCCCGCAGCACACATTGAACAACTTACCTTGCGGCAGCAGGCAGGTCAGCTGCTAGGATATGACTCATTCGACGGCCAGGCACATGGTCAAATGGATGATTGGGACTTGAACCATCAGTGGAATTGCTTTACTCTACCGGGAGGAACCCTCACGGCCACGAGCACGACGTCGCTAGGCCCGCTTGCGAACAACGCCCCCAACGACAACACGGACCAAGACTACTACGAGTTTTTCGGTGATGACGACCTTGACGACTACGACCCTTCCCCCAGCAACCTCTGAGACACGATGCGCTGGGCCACTACGTTGAGAGCAAGACAGAACAACAACTGTTGCCGCTCAGTCCTCGTACGCTCTCTCGCCTCCGCCTCGTTCACTCACTTTCGACTCGCCTCCTTTCCCTACCCCCACACTCGCTTGTCTGGATCTCGGAAACCCCTCAACTTTGATCGGTTTCCATCACATCGTCAACATAGCTCGAATGAGGAGGGCTCTGAGCATCTGGCATCATCACATAGCCGCTCTATTCAAGCTTTTGCATCATGCGGTTTACAGTCGCTAATGCTGTTGTTACGGTTGCTCAAGTGCCGGATTTGGAAATTGGACTCATTAGATCTACGTATGTACCTTTCGGGGGCGAAGTCAACATTGGAGGCATTGGATGCATTGGAGGGACGTTTTGACACATCTTTGTACTCGAATCCATTCTACGTTTTTGGCTTGATTCTGGCATTCTTATCCACAGTGACACGCACAACATTGTCTCCGTTCAACTCAGGCGTCTCCATCAAATCCTTCAAGAGATATGGTGTGAATCTAAAAGCCTAGTTGCCTTTACCCCTTTCCGATGAAATCCACCACGTTTCTCAATGCCGGACATGGTATTATGTATTGCCGACTTTATTTGGGGCGTTTGTATTTTTTTCATGTAAATATAATCCTTTCATGCTTTGGAAACGGTAAGTGACACGCGCAAATACAAAGCTAAGACTCTCGCGGCAACCGTGTCATGTACCGTACATGTTTTCAGTGATTGATTCAAAAACAGAATACGCCAAGCTTTAGATGACATAGCAAACTATACTGCGCAAGTAGATAGGCAGAAAAGACCCGATAACAGATCCAGAAACACACGAACGTCTCCTACCCGCGCCCGAGTCCTCGGCCCTCGGTTCGCTGGGCGTCAGATTTTCTGGGCGTCACGAAGTCAACTTCTCCAACGTCTCATCAATCATAGCCTCTAGAACTGATGCCTGCAAGGCCTTGAAATCCCGCGTTCCCTTCCGTGAAGCCATGGTATTGTCGTACACTCCCCTCTCTGCCAGCACACCCGCCGTGATTCCCCGCCCGTGTCTGGTCCAGAACTCCCGAAGCAGCGCAAGCTCTTTCATGATGGTATCGTGCTCGGGTCCTCGAGGCGGCACCTCCTCTGGAAAAACGACCGCCCAGATAGCTGTCCATTCCGACTTGGAGCTGTTTGCCTGGTACTCAGTCTGGCGGGTGTTGTCGTGCTGGTCTTGATATTGTCCCTGGATGTCCTCTGTGGCATCTTCGTCATCATCTTCACTGTCCTCCCCTTCACATTCCTCTTTCTCGTCAAGATCCACAAGCTGGTATACCTGCGCTGCTGATAACCCTTCCTCACGTTCCATATGCGAGACCACCGGTCCCGGTGTACATCCCCGCTGCCAAATGTGTGCGTCACAGGCCGTGCCCGTCTCGAAGGTATTCCCGCACATGGGACACTCGTACCCATGCCTCTGCCTATGTGATGTCCAGAGGTGCCGCTTCACGTCAATGGGTCGTTGCAGGTTGTGGCGGAGACAGGCGCGGTGTTGGCATGGGTTGCGGGCATAGAAGGGACAAGGGAGGCTGCAGGGCTGCAGTGCGCTCATTCGGGTGATCTTTTGCCCTAGGACCTGGAGCCTGAACTCGTAGAAACGCGGCATCGCGACCCGAAGGATGTCTCTACGGTATCGAGCGAGTCGTGAGTCGGCGTCTAGGTTGAGTTGAGCCGGTGAGGGGGCTCGAAAGATGAGTATTTCGTCGTCATAGTCGTCATCGTCATCGTCACTGTCGTCGTCATCGCTGCCACTATCCATCAATTGGGCGTAGCTGTTGTCCTTCTGTGGTCCAATGTCACCCCCTGGAGTTGTTTCCTGCAAGTTGTGTCGTTCCCTTGTTGTTTTGGCTGAGAAGGTGAGGTGGATGGCCATGGAGGCAACGTTGTGGCCCTCAATGGGTTCCGGCATTGTAGCCATGGCTCTTCTAGTGTTCAGAGTGATGGTTATAACGCTCGATCGATCAAGTTGTCAAGGCGGTAACGAAACTAGAATCGCGGTGGTTGAGGAGAATCTGCTCTGGATGTGTGAGGCGGACGGCAGGAGTTACTTCTAAAATGCTTGTCGACAGTGCTCGTCTCGGTCAAGGCCATTTTCCAGGCCCAGGGTTTTACTGGACAGCCTGGGTGCCAGCCTGGATCATTAATGCAACACTGCATGGCGAGGCAAACGGTGCCGATGGTGCGCGAACGTGCGCGCTATGATTGGCTGTTGGTGCACCTACCGCGCCATGTGCGGACATTGCAGCCCAGCGGCGCCCCATGCCGCCCTGTCGGGGACCTAATTCCTATCCGGCTGACAGAAAACAGCACACGTCTGCGAAAGATCGCCCAACTCATAACCGTTGTTACCTTGATCCCAACCTCAAGGGGCTGGTCATCCGCATCGTAGTGAGCTATTGGTGGGCTTGTCCTGCACAGACACTTGTAAGCTTCGGGAAGAGCATCCAGCGCAGTCCCCTTTTTCCGAGTGGCAAGCAGTTCGGGGACCAAAACCCCTCCCTCAATAAAGGGTCTTCACCACAAGCCCAGAACAGCAAATCGAAGGAATGTAGATCATGGCCTGACATACCGACAAATCGGAGGCACTCACCAAGACTCCCTCGTACTGTCCTTTTACTTGCCTGACTCGCGAGTTCTCGACCCCTGTCGCCCCAAACCCCCTCTCCGATGGTGCTGGCCAGTTGCACCACCCAGCTCTTTTTCGTCGTACAATGACTTCCTTCTGCCCCTGAAGCGAGAACTGTGTGTGGGCTTGGCCGATCTGAGGAAGTGGGTGTGTTTCTTTCGACCCACTCGAGGGCGACCAATGGGTTTCCAATATTTGGCTGAACTAGTGAGGTTCTCAACTAACCCATCCAACCTCATCGCCGGTAGTTTGCACGAGTATATCGCAATCCGATATTTGTGTGAGGCTGAGGGTCAAACATCACTCTACCCGGCGCTTGAGCTCGACAAAAGATCCGAGTAACGGCCTCTGAGATATGAAGTGACCGTTCTGCGTCGAGCCGAGAGTTTGGTATGTATCTTCATGGGGACCTAGTGTACGCATAAAAGTCAGCGACAGTTCATCAGCCGGGAGAAGCGAAAGACGGCAAGCCTCAACACACTGAGGAACACACACAACACACCTTGATGACATGTCCACCCCCAAGCCCATCGTCACTGAGAACCTCCCAGGCATCAATTGCAAGCGCCTCAAGTACAGCGAAGTCCTCAAGGCACTCAGCATCGACACGCAGTCCGCCTCGGAGACCACCACCGACATCCACACTACCACCAACGCCTCACCCCTAACATCCTGCCTCATCCAAGCCAAAAGCCTCCAGGAGAGCACCCTCACTCCACAAGCAAACGCCACCCTCCAACGCACCGTCGTAACGTACCAACGAGACTTCCGACCCGTAGCGCACCGCAGGCAAAATCTTCGTCGGCGCCAACGACAACTTCAACGCCCCCGTCCGGACAGGCTCCGGCGTCCTCGTCAGCAAGAACCTCCTCCTGACCACGGGTCACGTCTGCTCGTGGGCCGAATCCGGCTGGTAGATGCGCTTCGTCCCCCCCTTCAAGCTCGGTCTGGAGCCGTTCGGGTCTTCGCACGTGCAAGAGTTCCACGGATACCGACGCGATGGCGATGTGCATGGGCGCGACTGTGCGATTTGCCGTCTGTGGGCGCCGTTAGGCAGCAGGGAAGGCTACTTGGGGACGCATTCGTTTAGTGACAATGATGGGCATCTCAATAGGTCGTAGACTAGCGTTGCGTATCCAGTCGAGCAGCCGAGGAATCCGTTGGGAAACTATTACATGATGGTGGAGCAGCCAGTGCGAATTGTGGATGTTGACGACGAGGGGGATGACGGTAAGGAACTTGAGAGCGATATGTATTCGCTCGGTGGCTGGTTGGGCGGGCCGCTTTGGGGGGCTATCGAGTTCGATATCAGGGTTGTTGGCGTTATGAGCGGGGATGAGGCTGACTTTTCGCAGCCGCGCCATACGGTGTCGGCCGGTGGTGTTGCCATGGTGCTGCTGGTGCAGTACGGCTTGGCTCACTGGCCTGTTTGATCTGGTTTGGAATGAGGTCTCTGGTGGCAGGGTGGTTGTGAGGTGGAGAAATGTGGAGTGGGAAGTGACTCCATGTCTGGTCAAAGGGACAGAAAAAGTGGACCGAGTGAGTTCGTCTTTCTTTTCGAGCGTTCCTTCCAAGTCCAAGGTAAGAAGACTCATATTTCACATCAAACAGACTGAATCATCAGTGTGCTATTCACTGATACAGCAAAAACGCAAAAATGATTGCCCAGTAACAGGATTGAACTGTTGACCTTCGCATATTTTGTGGACTTGATAAATTGTATTTCAAATTTATTAGTACGACGCTCTAACCAGCTGAGCTAACCAGGCGATGTTTTTGATAACAGTCCGCTCGAAACAACTCTCCATCACCGCTGCAGGGTTGGCCATGCGAAGCCCCTGGCCTGAGTTCACTCGCTCCTCACACCAACACCCCAGGTTGACAAGGTTCATGGTGACCCTCAAATGAGTTCACGTTTTCCACTATCCCTGATCTGCCAAAGCAAGACTCCGTCGTTTCCCAAGGTCAAGCAAGATGCGGGAAGTATTTCGACCACGGCGGCTGACGATAGACCCCATCCACGGCGTACGGAAGACTGATGAAACTCTCAACGACCAAATACAACCTTAAAAGGCAATAAAGTGGAACCGCAGCGCAGATGATGGCAAATCCAACCACAAAAAGCAGTTCCCCAATAATTTGCAACCATCCAAACCCGGGAACCTTGGATATAGCCTTGTGGATGACATGAAAGTAAGCGCAAACAGTAAGTGCTGACAACGCCTCAGCGAGGAGAACAAAGATAGACAGACGCCAGACAATAAGCTCGGCTTCGGTGTGCAGCGGTCCACTCCAACCGAGGAGATGCATCCCGCCGTAAAGGACGCCAAACACGCCAAGGGTGGTCCCTACAATAGATTCACCCCCTCCAGAGGCAACATCCTTAATCAAAACTTTGTGTGGCCAGTTTGATGACCGTGTGACCACATAGTCCTGATAAAGGTGGTAATGAGTTTGACCCTGACTGAACTCAGATGTCTTTAGAACCTCAAATCGCTGAAAGGACTCTTGAGCCAAAGCGCGGCATTCTAGCATCCAACTTTTGAGCAAAAGGGTATTCGTGCCGGGCTCCTGGATATTTAGTTCGTGGATTGTCAGATGCGAGGCTCGTGATTTCGCACTCCGGATGTTGTAAAGCCCGTTTTCGGTCGATCCGAGACGTCGAAAAAAGCGGCTGGGACTCCTGCCTCTTTCCGGCTGCCAGGTTGCTGACACATCCTCCTCAATACTTTCACCCGGCTCAGAAGACGTCAAGAAGTCCAGAAGGTATGTTGTGTTCTTGCGCTCTGGAGGTGTATGCATGAAGCCAACAGAGCTGCGTAGAAACATGGCAGCGCAAAGCGACTTTGCTTTTGTGTTGTTGATCAATGGCACCAGGAACGGTTCGAGGACGTCCAAGGGCTTATGCCACCACGTAGCGAAGACGACAAAAGCAAATAACGCGTGGGCAAGGGTGCTGAGCTCCAAGGCGCTGGTCGGTAACCCCGTTGCCCAACGAGTGATGACCTGAAGGCAGAACCAGGAAGCCTGAATAAGAACAAATACTTTGGTAAAGTCGCTAACTTTGTTCTTGTCATCGATGAGGGTTGGCGAGATGTTTGGAACGAGTTCAGGGCAATTCTCGGCCAGAAAGCACAGCCCCCTGGGGGTCAAGACGTATCGCTTATCGGGAAATGGCAGCGAAGGGTCGCTGTTGGCATCAAAGGCAAAACCTCCCATGAGGACGAGGTGGCTATGGGCACGCGTCCACGCAAAGCGTCGTGGCGGGGGTGGCGATGCTTCCGGTGGTTGATCTTGGGCCATCTTTGGTGGTGAAGAACCGTCGTTCGAATCTTCTCGGCCGTATTCTAGAAACTTCCGAATGAACCTCATCCTCCTCGTGGATTTGCTTGGGCCTCTGAACTCAGGCAACTGCTGCATGAAGAAGTCAAGCTTTCTTGCTTGTCTCGATTCCTCCCATGCTGTCCAGGCAACCTATCCAAGTCAGCTTCGGGTCACCCAAATACCTAGAAATCCAAGCCATCACTTAATACTCGGGTGCGAAAATTGCGACCAGCAGCCACTTCACCTTCTTCCGAAAGTGCTTATCCGCCTTCCCATACTCAGGGACATTGAGGTGCAACGTGCTCCATGCGCAGAGACCGAGGGTGATGATGCATGTCGACAATATGCTGAACGTGCCTCGCTCAGTGGGTTCCGGTTGCCATCTGGCGGTTTCGTGTGCGGGGCCGTCACCGAGGATATTCAACATTGTCGGTCGCTAGCCCACAACAAGAATTGATTGATGAAAGGATGAAGTTGCGAAATGAGCAAGGCTCTGGGGTGCAATCTTTTTGAGCTGAACTTCGGCACAGCCACTCTCTGCAACGCCAACCGCAGTTCCGCTGCCCTCCTAGTACCTCTGATTCGTCGATGGCCTTGTTGGAAGCGCCGAGGGGAATTTGGATCTCGAAGAAATCGTATCAGAGACGTCTGTTTCTGGTGTGGATTCGGTTTCCTTGGTAGCTGGAGCCTTCGTGCAGCAACTCCTCGTTCGGAGGAGCCGTCGAACGGAGAAGAAAGCGACCAGAAAGCCCCGGACAAAATGCAGAAGCTGGCACGTTCTGGAGCGCCATCGCGAGCTGAACGGCCCGATCTGCGCCGGAGAGATGGCGAAAAAGGTATCGATCGCCCTGCGTTCAAGAGAAACCTAGCAAGGAGAACATTCCACGATGAGGGCCAGATCGGGCAACTATCGAAACGGAGAGGAGATTTCGAGCTGTTATTACTGATCAGAGAAAACTACAATGACAGAGCGGTGACTCCAGCCGGTGCGCGAATTCCTAGCGAGACCCAGCACCCGACCCAACAATCCAACGTAACGGAAAGAACGATCCATCCTTTCCCACTGCCGTCTACTCTCCCACCATCCCCCCTTTCAATTGGAAGTTCTCCCTCCGCCACCCCACCCGAAATTACACCTCGATCTCCCTTCCAACCCCCAAACAATTTCCAAACTTCTCACTCCTGCCTCCATCTCTGTGATTATGACTCTTTACTCCCCCCCTCCCACAAGACTCTAAAAACACCATCCTCCTTTCCCACCAACTCCCTCGGCGCCCCAACCTCTACCACCTTCCCCCCATCCATGACCACCACCACATCATACCCCATCACCATCTCCACCCGGTGAACCACCTCAACAACCGTACACCCTTTCAACTCCTCGCCCATCAAAGTCCTCCTCACCTCCTTATCCGTCTCCCAATCCACACTGCCCGTGACCTCATCCAGCAACACCACCTTCGCCTTCCTCACCGACGCCGCCGCCAAGCAAAACAGCTGACGCTGCCCCGGTGACAAATTCACGGAATCCATCTGTGCGTCCAACCCTCCGCGGGACGAGATCAAATCCCAGATTTGGGCTTTGGTCAGCGCGGAGATGAGATCTGCATCAGGGGCAGCAGACTCTGAAGCGAGAGGGGAGAGGTTCGTTCGGACCGTTCCAGGCACGGTGACGGGGTCCTGCGGGAGGGAAGCGATGCAGCGGCGGATTTCCTCGCGGGGAATGCGGGAGATGTCGATCCCGTCGATTTCGATGGTGCCGGAGGAGATGTCGAGGAGGCGGGCGAGGGTGAGGAGGAGTGAGGACTTGCCAGAGCCGGTACGGCCGACTACAGCGACGTGGGAGCCAGGGGGGATAGAGAGGGAGAGGCCATTGAGTGTGGGTGGGAGATCTGGCGAGTAGGAGGCGGTGAGGTTGGTGATGGTGATGTCGCCAGAGGTGGGCCAGCCAGGAGGGGGTGGGAGAGTCTCGGAGGGGAGAGATTCACGGGGCGTGGAGGAGACAAAAGTGCGGACGCGGGCGATGGCGCCAAGGGACATCTCGAGCTGGGTCCACATCTGGATGAAGCCTGACAGAGCCTGAGAGAAACCGACAATGCTGACGAAGGAGAGGCCGATGGCGGAGGAAGAGGAAGTGAGCGTGAACAGGACGGCAAAGGAAACGAGGCCGACGGCGAGACTGGTGACGAGGAGGTCGAGGACAACGCCGAGCCAACGCTGGAGGCAGTACATGAGGTAGAGAGGCTTCTGGGATGCGTCGAGCCTGCGCTGGTTTTCCTCGAGGAAGGCCCTCTCCCAGCCGAAGGCACGGACGGTTACGGCGCCAGCAAGGGTCTCGGTAAAGTGCGTGTACAGCGGAGACTTGGCTTCGATTTCGAGGAAGCGCATTTGCCTCGAGGTGCGGAGGTAGAACTTCTGGAGGAAGTAAAGCGCCGTAAGGATGAATGGCAACATGCTGGCCGAGTATTGCGCGCCGGAGACGATAAGGGCCATACTCGCGATGATGTCGAGTAAGAGGAAGGCGGTGAAGAGGAGCGACATTGGTAGGCGCTGGTCGATGAGAGTCAGGTCTTGACTGAAGCGGTTGAGCGTGATCCCCGAGTCAACCGTCGTAAAGAAGTAAAGCGGCGCCCTGGAACGTGGTAAGTTTAGGTCCTACATTTTGAGGGGGATAGTACTGACTTGAGAACGGTGTCCAAGATGATGAAGTGCAGGTGCTTCGAGGACTTGGGTATGAACACAAAGAAGAAAAAGCTATCAACGTCAGCTATGTCTTCAACAGTTCTAGGACATGAAACAGACGTACGCGAAGTGGGTGAAGGCGGCAAGCGAACCAACAACTGCAAACCCGACATATACGCCGTAATACAACGCTGTATCGTTGCCCGTTCCGTGGTCGGTCCATATTTTGAGCCACACCTGCGGCATCCTCCAAATACCGGCGCATAGGATGCTGGAGGCAACAAAGATGGTGGCGAGCTTCCAGCCGACGGACTGGAAATAGTACTTGTACAGCGAGGTATCCCCTGTCTGCCTCTTGAGGTCGGAGTGAGCCTCATCTTCAGCTTTTTGGGCTGGCCCGAATCCAGCGGGCTTGGAATCCTGGCTTTGAGGCCTGGGCTTTTCGTCACTTGAGGAGGAGGTGGAGGTGATGTCTTCATCAATGCTCGAAAGAATGGCTTCCTTTTTGACCGTCTTCAGCGTGGAGGATTGGACTGTTGATACGGAGTCGGCAAACGAGAGAACGCGCGCTATGGCAGGTCAGCTCAACAACTGTCAAGATGCAAGATCGGGGGCTCAAAGCACGCACGCTGGTTGGTCGTCAGTATGACCGTCTGCTGGGGTTGGCGGAGTAATCCGCCAGCACCTAGCAATTGGTCGAATACAAAGCTCGACGTCTTGTGATCCAGTCCGCTGAAGACGTCATCCAAGACCACGAGCTTCTTGTGCGAGTATACTGCTCGAGCCAAGGCCTATATCTATCAGTCATGGCCAAAGTATCAGACGGAAATACGCACCACTCGTTGCTTCTGCCCTCCGCTGAGGATCACGCCTCCGCTGCCGACCAGGCTATTGTCCCAGTCAGGGATGTCCGCAAAGTCTTGATCCAACGCACACGCTTGAACAACTCGCGCGAACCAATCTGCATCAAAGCCTAGATTTGCGCCTCCAACAATGTTCTCACGGATTGTGACATTCCGCAACCAGGGGCTCTGCGCGCAGTACGCAACCGAGCTCTCCTTCACTTGCACCGAACCTCGAGTGAGCTTGAGCTCGCCCATGATAGCCTTTAGCACAGACGACTTCCCGGATCCCACGAGGCCGGCGATCATGTGGCACGATCCATCCTTGACGACGAGGTTGGCATCGCGGAGGAGGACCTTGCCGTCAGTGGTCTCAAAGGTTGCATTGCGTATTTCGACAGTTGGTTCGCCATCGGCCGGAATCTCATTCAGCTCGATAGCCTCCTTGTGTTTGGAATCGGGCGTTGCAGCTTCAGGGAAGCGGATGTCCACGAACTCGCGGTACTCTTTTTTGTCTGGAAGCAGGAGGTAGCTCTGGATGCGGGTGAAAGATGCCAGGGTTCCTTGCAGCAGAGTTCGTGTGGCCAGAAGGTGGTTCATGGGTTGGGCGACAAGAGCAACAATTGTTATCGAGGTGAACGCCTGGGCGACGGGCAGCTCGCGGTCATCGCCGCGCGTCCAGAACACAGCACCAGTAATAACAATGATAGGCGTAAAGCGGTCCACCATGTCCACTGTTCAAGTCAGTATCCCCCACGGATCGAATTAGCAGAAGGGAGTTCCTACTTATCAAGTTCAGCAAAATGGTGGACATTCGGAACGTCTTGGACAACTTGATCTCCTCGTCCCGCAAGCTTTGGACATGCTTGGCGAAAAATCGGCCGAGACCCGACATCTTGATGCCTTTCATCTGGCCAAGCATTGACGACGTCGCAGAGACCCTCTCTTGGATTCCCTGATTCCACGCCATCTTCGCCGGCCCTATCTTCTTTGCGATCCGCTCGTTGAGTGCAGTTGCCACTGTCACAGTCAGCATCTATTTTCGCCTCACCACCACTCTTGGCACTAGGTACTCACCAAGAATCGGAAAGACGGCCAAAAAGCAGGGAATCCCAACCTCCCTGTAAAGCAAATACATGCCCACGCCCACCTCGATCGGACTCACCCACATAGAATGCATCAGCAACAATCCCATCTCAACACCCTCCACATCCGTGCTCATCAAGGTTACAGACGCTCCATCCTCCAACTCTTTTTCCCCGAGCCCGACTGTCTTCTTGAAGATTATACCCACCAATGCGCCCCTTACCATAGTCAGCGTCTGGTAGACCAGGTGCATATGCACACACTCTGCCACAGCCATCCCGACGTATATCAACACTGTTGCCCCGATCAAGCCCCGTGCGATCTCGGGATTCGTTTGTCCCGACCCCACGTACAATATCACCTCCTTCATCAGCAGCGGCTGCGTGAAGGTGAGGGCGCCTTGGACCAGCCGCGGCGGAACCGCCAGAAAGATGATCCCGGCGAACGATTTCATGGTCGCCCACACAAAGTCATTCTTCCCTGGCGTCCCCTTCGCCTTTGCTGTTTCCCACTGCGGCTCCAACTTGTTCAGCAGCCGCTCCGATTTGAATTTGGCCGGGATATTGTCCAGATCCCCCACGCCAAGCAACGACTTGTACCCCCTCAAGAACAACCCGTTCAACCACACAAACAACGTCCTGTTGACCGCCCCCGATACCGTTTCCGGGCCCGCGGTCTTCGCCAGCGGATTCGTCCTCTTCACCTTCGGCATCTCCTCCAGCAGCAGTAACACCCCCTTCGCCACCAGCCCCAACGTAAACGTCACCCCGAGCCCGAGAAACCCCCTTCCAGCACCGTTCAGATACCGCAAGTACAAGCTCCTCGCCTGTGCAAGATCAAACACCGTCGTCAGAAACAAATACGCCCCCGTCAGCAAAGACGGCGCCACCGATGCCCGATGCGAAGCATCCACCAACGCTGTCAACATCACCGAGCACAGGAAGCTCAACACCGAGGATCCCACCGCCACCCCGTGACTCTTCGACGCGGCAGCGTACACGCCCCATTGGATAACAACCGCGAGCTGGAAGCAGCAAAGGAGAATACAAGCGAGGATCTTGGAGACGTAGAGTGATCCCGAGCGAAGGATCACATTTTCATTCAGATCGTACCGGTTGTGGGAACGCTGGTGGAGGGAAGAGACGGTGTAGGCTGCAAACAGGAGGAAGAGAGCGGATGGCGGCAGAGACAGGATGCTGTGTTCGAAGGTCAGGGTGAAGTCGAAGTGAGTGGGGAGTTGCGGGCCGAAAAGGTGATCGGAGGAGCTCATTGCGGTGGTTCCGTTGAAGTTGAGGGCCATCTTTGCGCTGGTGAGTTTTCAAGCCCTGAGTCTATTGTGGCTTGTTTTTTGATGATCCGGTGCTTGTTGGGGCGGCAGGGGCTGCCGCCTTTCTTTGGTGTCGTCAATTAGTAGCCAGGGCCAAAACAACCCTTTGTTGTCACCGTGGAAGATATCTGTTGCTGGTCAAAGTTAAAGACGCGACGGCAAGAAGCCAAGGACGCGAATTAGAGACTTCGCTTCAAGTTTAAATCCTTCCAGCTCACCTTATATGCCCAGGTGTGCAGCAGGGTGATGACCGGCAGTTAGCACTGCCCGTAAACGGAAGGTCGCTAACCCAGCAGCATGGGACGGGATGGGAGGTTGCACAAGGTGCTGACCATTGGCCCCAAGCTGCTGTCGGTTGTTCGGCGTGCATTGAGTTTTAGTCTGGACTGCGGCACAGCAAGTCTGCCTAGGGCCCTACATTGTATCGCTGCATGTGGAGCAAAGATTCTTGGTCGCAGGGCATCCTCTCAGAGTGGAATACCTAACTGATGTCTCAGGTTGCACAACCTGCCATATGCGGCTCAAATCCTTTCAAATACAGGCGATGACTCTTCATCGTCTTCAGCCCAATCACGACTTCCAATCTGTGAAGCTGAGCCGCAAGTTCACATCGGTTCAATTCACTTCCAAAGAGAGCAAATAGATTGCCAACAGAACTGCCAGAAATGGGCTTGAAACCTCTATTATCCCAGTGCCACGGTTCTATGTTTTATGGTTCCGCTAACAACAAGCCAGGCCAATGCACCGATTTTAAGCACCGAGCTCCTTATCCACCTGCTGTTTAACCAAATCCTTGACCGCCTTCCAGTCGTTCTCGACATCTGTCACCCTCCTCTCGAGCTTCTCCAGCTCTACAAACTCTTGCGGGAGTACGTTTTGGAAGTTGAAGCCCTCCTTCCCGTTGAGCGCAAGCTCAACTGCACCGGCGAACTTGGCCGGGTGTGCCGTCGAGAGGGAGATGTGCGGCAGACCCTTCTCGGCCCGCTCGACCGAGTGTACGGCGGCGGTGATACCGACAGCCGTATGGGGATCGAGAACGTAGCCAACCTTGTCATAAAAGGCCTTGATGGTCTCGAGCGTCTGCGAGTCGCTGACCCTCTCGCTCTCAAACGACCTGCGTGCGTTCTCCATGACGTCCTTGTAGACAGGCCCGAACCCGCCCTTGTTCTTGAGGTCTTTGAGCCACGCGGCGACTTCCTGGCCGGCCTGTTTCCTGTTGAACTCCTCATCCATGCCGACCGCCGCGGCAAATTCGTATGCAAGGAACCACAGGAGACGCTCAAAGTTGCTGGACACCAGAATGTCCATGGCTGGGCTGAGAGTCTCCTTCACACCATCCTCGTGGGCCTTGACACCGTCAACCTCAAGACCACCCTCTGCGTCCTGGCCAATGGCCGCCTTCTTCTCATACCGCCCCGTCTTCCAGAACCGGTCGAGGATGTCGTTCTCGTTGGTCGCGATGACGAGCTTGTCAATGGGGAGCCCCATGCGCTTGGCGAAATACCCAGCAAGGATATCGCCAAAGTTTCCGGTGGGAACGACGAAGCGGACCTTGTCGCCGACCTTGAAAGTGCTTGATTGCCTTGCCAGCGAGAAGTAGGAGTAGAAATAATACACAATCTGCGCGAGAATTCTGGAGAAGTTAATGGAGTTGACGGCGCCGAGGCTCAGCTGGCTGTTGGTCTCGGGGTCGTTGAAGAGGGCCTTGACGATGTCCTGGCAGTCGTCGAAAGTGCCCTTCACAGCGAGGTTGAAAACGTTGTCGTCGGCGCAGGTGGTCATCTGGGCCTCCTGGATCGGGCTGACGCGTCCCTTGGGGTGAAGGATGGTGACTGTGACATCCTTCTTACCCCTGAGGCCTTGAATAGCTGCGGAGCCGGTCTGGTTACCGTTAGACAAGAATCAAACGGGATTCAAAGAGCCACCTACGTCACCGCTGGTAGCACCAACAACGGTCAAGTGATACCTGTCTGTGGTTTGTCAGACCCGAGCACAAGATTTCGGGAATTTGGAGGCCCACCTTTCCCTTCTTTCCCCTGGTTCTTGCGCACGAGGAAGTATTCAAACAGATTCCCCAGAAATTGCAAGGCGCCTGGAGGCGCTGTCAGCGGGGATTTCGCGAGGGCAGCTGGTGATGACTCACAGTCCTTGAAGGAGTAGCTGGGGCCGTGAAAGAGCTCAAGGAGGTACAAGTCGTCCTGCAAGTGCACCAAGGGGGTAACCTCCTTTGCGCGGAAAGTCGAGTAACTCCTGTTGATCAGCTCCTTGAGATCTGCGGCCGGGACTTCCGAGTCCGAAATATACAGACTCATGACCTGGTACGCAAGCTCAGGATAGCTGAGATCTTTCCATGATTCCTGCAGATAGTCAGAAAAGACAGAATTGTGTTTCCAAATCATATTAACGCACCCATTGCGATGCGCTGGGGATCTGGTGAGGCAGAAACAGGCCGCCGTCCTGGGCGAGCCCCTTCAGGACGACCGTCTCAAATGAGAGCTTGAGGCCATTGTTAGCGCATTTCTGAACGGCAGCCAGCGCCAAAAACTCACGCCATAGTCACCGCCGCGGGTGGACAGGAAGATCTGCGACTCGGTATGAGTCTCACTCGGCGAGCCGTTAGCCATGATGCGTTGGCGTTGTTTTGCTGCTGCAATGGGGGAAAATCCAGTTCAAGTTTGCCCCTCACCGCAGAGCTAACATTTTGACGGGGTAGGAAGATAGATCGGCCGGCTGGCCGAGATCGGAACCCACCAACCACGCCACGCCTACGGGACCCTGCCCCCGGGCGTCTGGGCATGGCTTGGTTCCCCACAAATTCGTGCCGACGTCACAGGTCCCGATGCTACTGTATTTGGAAGACTTTGAAGTATCCCATCTGTATCGGAAGTTGATAGCAAGGGGGCCAAAGGCGAAACATTGACAAATTGGCAGCTGCTGGGCTCTTCGCGATGGAAGCAAGCGGGTGAGACAGTTTCCTGAATCTGCCAGTCTAGGATCATCGCCACTCCGAAGTCACAGCACGACCTCGCATCACAACTAGAGCCATCAGTACAAAATTGCCAAAAAATCCCGTCAACAATGAAGTTGGTCTCTTTAGCTGGCAAGTTGAGCTCCGGCGGATCCTGTATCCAAGTGGACATATTCCGCCCCGTCATCTTGAACTTTCTCATACCCAAAGCACCCGGGCTAGTCCAACGACACAGCTCCCGCTCGACCCGCATTCACCAATTTGTCACCAACGCTTCCTCCCCCGCATCCTACCCTCATCTCATCATCCTCACCATCATCCTACCCTCATCCTCACCCTCTTCACCCCAATCCATCCCAATTCCCCTCTGGCACGGCTATATCCCTCTAACAGCCCATTCATCCCATCCCCTCCATCCCATCTCAATTGGCCTGATCAGTGCCCCTCCCACGTTTGATCGCCCGGCCAGTCGCTCTCCACCCCCAGCACCGAAGCCTTCCAGAACAACCCCCATTTAGCCCAACGGCCATACCGCTGATTCCAATTTACCCGCCCTCCGTCTGCGACAGCCATTCACCAATCGCTCGCGCTTCCGCGTCATCCATCCCATTCTCCAGCGCCGCGGACGGCACATCGTCTGCTCATCCCGGGGATCTGGGGAACGGCAAATAGGCAGTTGCAGTCTCCGGGTCGGGTTGGAAGCAAGAAGGGGAGTTAAATATCCATGATGGTGCGCATTCGTGTGTCTGCATTTCTGTCTTCTGTCTATATTATCCCATCCTCCCAAACCCAAACCCAAATCCAGTCTTCAAACTTCAAACCCTTTTGTCCCCCGAATAGAAGTAAGACAGTATATATCCCGTACAAAGACTGATACAGTATAGATACTCTTAGGTAAGTTGCCTTCCCCATCTCAAACCCCAAGCCTTCCAACAAAAACCCCCTCTGTTGAAGAAGAGAAGAATGACACCCACCAAAGGTAGAAAAACAAAAAAGCGATCGTGGTATCTCCGCTGAACTGCGAAACCAAATGCCAAAAGTCAAGAAAACGAATGTCGTCGTTCAGTCTTCATTATCCAATCCAATCCAAATCCCATCATCAAATCGTCTTCAGGGGGGTATTTCCAAACTTCCATCTCAAACAAAAAAAACAGTATAACCTCACAGGGTCTTTGGTCATGGTCATGTTCAGTCCGTATCAAAGAAGCTCCCATTCCTCTTCAACATCTCCAAATCCACCAGCTTCATCATCCTCCCGTCCCACCTCCTGATGTTCTCACCCCACAACCACCACATACTGCCCACCATCGCACCCACCACGACCTGCGCAATCGCAAGGCCGATGCACAGCGCGCGCAGTCCATCCCACGACCACACCGCATTCGGCACCGCCATGACGAACACTCCCGCCATGACCGCGCGCCAGCAGTTAACACCACCGTTCATATCCGTGGTGTTGCGCAGCGCGACACCAAGGTTCGAAGAAGTGAACATCGTGCTGGCGCGGATGAGAGGCTTGACGGTGGCGTCCAGGGTATAGACGCCTGCGGCGAGGAGTCCGAGCACGAAGGCCACAGCAGGGAAGTTGACGTTGTCGCCGAGGTAGTTGAGCGCGTAGATGGAGGTTGCGCCGTCGTCGTTCTCGGGGCGGGTCATGCACGCGTCGATGTGCAGGCCGAAGGTGAGGATGCCGATGAAGGCGAGGAGGGAGCCGCCTGCTACGGCGGCCATGTGGGCGCGAGGCGGGAAGTTTGGTTGCCACATGCTGTGGAAGGCAAAGCCGGCGACGGCGATGCTGCCGAGGATGAGGGGGCCCGTCATGAGGGAACCGATGCTAATGGTGGAGCGGATGAAGGGGAGGGGGTGGAAGAGAAGGGAGAGGGAGGAGGAGAAACCCCAGAGGGCGCCGTAAGGGAGGAGAGACACAAGCAAGAGGAGGCCCGTGGTGGGGGCGATGAAGGCGCGAGGGGCCTGGAGGAGGGTGGCGGCGCTGACGTCGCCGCGGTAAGAGTAGGGCTTCAGTTTGACGATGTAGTTGTTGAGGGTTTCGACAGAGAAGAGGCGGCGAGGAGCAAGAGGGAGAGAGACCTTGAACTTGCTGGCGCCAGTGGCGGGGGTTTGAGCGAATGTGTACGCGCGGTCGAACACCGTCTCTGGTGCGCCGAGGGTGATGGCGGGGACGGCGACAGTGAAGAAAGCGCTGAGGATGATGAACTGGAGGCTGAATCCAGCCGGGTCTGCGGCGGCGACGCCTCCAAGAAGGGGAGGTCCCCAAGTGGTCGCAACGGCGACAATAGAATGAATGGTGAGACGGTGCTGGCGCTCATGTTCCTGGGACGCGTTAGCAAGTGCTACAGGGGGAATAAGCCGACCCAGCTTACAAAAAAGGTATCCTGGATGGAGCCAGAAACCAGGACGTCGAAAGCACCCCACCCGAACCCCTGGAAGATCCTGGCGGCCAAAAACTGGTTGAAGCTGCTGACAACATTGGTATTCCACACGGTGCCGATAAACAGCAGCACCAGGGAAACAAGATAAAGCGGCCTCCTGCCGATGACTCTCGACAAGACGAGGCATCCGAAGCCTGACACGGCAGAGAGAATCAGGGGCACACCTGTCAGGGCGGTGATAGATGTGTATGACACCTCATACCCCTCAGCAAGCTGGGCGTTCACCGTCACGAGAATGGTCTTCATGACACCAGTGAGGGCGACCATCAACAACAACGACCAGAAGTTCAACTCCTTCCTCCAGCGTGGCCAGTTCTGCTTGTTGTTAGGTTTTGTGGATGGTTAGGGAAAGGTCTTTACTTACCAGAGGGTCATCAGGGTCGTCACTCGGTTGTGGTACCAGCTCGACATGGCTGAACTTCCCGCTCCCGTACTTGAGAGGTCTCCTGCTGCTCGAGGTGATGGACCCATACGATAACCTCCTCGTCGACATGACCATCCTCGGGCCTTTCTCATCCATCCCTTGGGAAGCCGCGGTGCCGGGCCTCGTGGGCGGGTTCATCCCAAGGGGCGCCTGTGGGCGCAATGGTGGTGGCCGTGTTGGTGCCGGTATCCTGGGTGCATCCGAAGCACTTGCAGCCTTCGAGGCTGGTCGCGGTGGCAGCGGCCTGTTTGGTGGTTCTGATGGTGATGCCCCAGGGCTCCCGATATCCAGCCTCAGCGGTGGTGGTCTCCTTGGCGACGACTCCCTCGGCTCTTTCGACTCCTTGGAGATGGGTGATGGTGGAATAGCGAGTGTGAGTCCGTTCCCTTCCCAAGCTCCCGTTTCTGGGCGGGCAAGCCCGTCATAACCTCCCAGCTCCTTCTCAATGTCCTGGCCCAGCCTCATTGTGATTAGGTTGCCTCCTGGTCGAGGCTGACTGTGGGTATAAAGAACGTTGTTTGTTGTTTGGCGTGGTCCGTCGTCGCTGTCCAGCAGACGATACGATGGGATTCAAAGCCGCAGTTGAGGACGAGAATGCGGGATAAGAGAAGACGACACCAGGGGAGGGGCCTGGATGAGAATATTAAAGGAAGAGAAGGGCGTGCGCGCTGCGCAGTGAAGGGGGGGAGGGGCGGAACGGCAGTTCAGGTTGCAGCGGGATGCATTGACCTCAGCCTGCTGATAGTCACGTCAATGTTTGGATGGGTGATGGGTTGGTGCAGCTGCAGAGCTGGTCGAGAGGCGCGCACAGGGCAGACATCGCGACGGGATCGAGGATAAGAAGAGGGAGGGAAAAAGAATGTGAGGGGGGCTGACGGACGATCAAATGCACGATCCATGGATCCATGGATAGCCCTGACCAAGGATGCTATTCCGGTTCGTCTCCGAAGGCGCGGAGTGAGTGAGGGAGTGCAAGGAGAGGGAGCGGCGTGGGGCAAGGGGGGGGGTTTTGCTCGTCACAATCCAGACCGACCCCGCGTTCATTGGCCCGCCGCGTGGGCTGTTGTTTCTCTGGGCAGTGGGCATGAAGGAAACACGACAGGGCAGGTCCTGACTTCATGCCACTCTTGCCCAGGCTCCAGGCTGCGCGAACCAGGAGTCGCAGGGCCGGGAGCTGGAGCCGTCCATTCAATGTGGGCTGGTGGTGAGCTCGCGCTGTGGATGTCAAGGCCCCAGAGGAGGTTGACCACCTTTTGGGAGCAGATCAATGGGATCCACTGCTGCAACATCACTGGCCAGGTCTGTTTTCATGCTGTGCACTGACCAGGCTCTCGGACGCGGTGCAGGGACCAACTCGAGGCTGAAACTGCAACCTGCGACTACTTCATGGGGGTGTGTCTCGGTGCGATCATCGCTTCAAGAAGTCGCAGTCGAAAAGAAAGCAAGGAGTAAACATGATTATCTCTCGATAATTGCCTAAAGGCGCAAACCCGGTTCTCCTTTTTCTCGGAATGTTCACTTTCGCAAGTGGTTATTTTTGGAGAGAGCAAGAATTCAGGGAGCAAACCGCTGGCTGGTGGGGTTAAGGTCCCCGCGGGGCGGGAAAAGGTGAGGTGGGACCGGCTTGTTCCGTACCTGCGTTTCGATTCTTGGCAGAGTTCCCAGCCTGTCACAACGCTCCTTCCCCTGGCCTTTGCATGAAGGTTTTCTTCTGAGCCCCTCCAACGCGCTCCAACATCACTCAACCCGCTCTTCACCGCCAGGAAAACGTCAGCAGCTTCTTGATTACGTACCGCGTACAACCCACTGCACTACGACCTGGAGGAATGTGCGAATTCAATATTTTCCCGTGACGGGATCTTCCAGGGGGGCGAGGCTCAGTTTGCCCGCCCTGGGCTGACCGTCAACCTCCACTCGCGGTGCAGGCATTGGGGCTGCCAGTCTGTGCCACAGGCGGACTACCAAACTTGGGACGAAGAAAGGAAAGAAGCAGCAAAATACTGGGTCCTCGCCTCCTGGCTGGCGATTTTGCAAGGCTCGTCTTCCCGATGTGTCAAGACTCGTCGCAGACCGCCAAAGAGAGTCAGGGCGCGCACGCCACCATCGGGACTCGGAACTCGAGGCTGGAGGCACCATGGCTTGGCAGATCGCAGGCGCACGCAGGGCAGGCGGCGTGAGATGTGATCTCCTGAGCCCTGTGCAGCTGAACGTCAATTTTTACACTTTCGATTCCACTCGTCCTTCCCTTCTCTTCGCTTCTCTTCCAACCTCGTCCAATTTTCTCTTATCCAGCCCCGATAATCCCATGGGTGTCCTCCTCCGGGTCCGACTCTCCGCGGCCAACCCCCAACCCAGGAATCCGGTCACGGCTCAATACAATAGGGAACCACCCGCAACCTGCTGTGCCACCACTAACCACAATGGAGAGCGCGGGTGACGCGCGGGACCGCGAATGTGAGCGGGACGGGTTGGTCCCCAACTCGTCAATCACGTTTGGTTTCTTCTCGGTGTCCTCGGTTAACCTTGGGGCATGAATCTCGCCTATCCCGGATTGCCCGCTTCCATGGGAGCATGAAGTGGATGAAGCCTGGTAGCCGCGACACCCTGGCGACGATCAAGCACCGGTGACATCCGGCAAAATCGTCGCCGCCTGGTTTTGGGAACCTTGATCTCTTCGGACCCAGAACTCGGTGACGACAGTTCTTCTCACCATGGTTCGTCTTTCCGCCTTTCGCGGCGATCACCTCTAGGTCCAGGGCTCGATCCAAGAGGAAGAACCCATCTGCTCTATGAGAGAACAGCACCACCAGTAACCTTTCCAAGGTAGTAAGGTCTCTATCGGACGACAAGAATGTTCTTCGTCGTACGAGGCCTCGCCGCCCGGGGGACAGCGATCACTCGATGTGATGGTCATTGAACAATATCACACCATCTTGCACTTCCCAAGAGACCCTTTTCTTTGGTTCGAGTTTTGTTACCCAGAATATCTCCTCGTCTAAGGAGCCCTACGCCGACCCGGGCTATCCAAGAAATGCCCCCATTCTTCTACCCACATCCCGCGAAAAAGTCTTCCTTCAGACATGATCCACGGCTCGCCCACCACCAGGAGCCAATCCCGTTCGCTATCACCCTCCTGATTGCCACTCGTCACCAGTTTCGACAATCACATCCCCCCCTTCACATCCACACGCGGCTGATCAGAAAACAGCAGATCCACATCACCACCACCACCACCACCAACCTCACTCCTACCCTTCCAAACACAACCCCCAATCCAACCCACTCTCTTCATCAGGCTGAATTCCTACCCGTTCGATCACCAAACACAATCGTTTTGTTCCCTCGCGATCGACCTCACGCGTTGCTTGCCAACATGTCCAACCCCGATGACGGCCGCGGGCTGCCCATGTAGTAACTGTTCTGGAGATCCTCCCAGAAGAAGAACTGCGCCGGGTACGAGACGGGTCCTCGCGGCTCGTAGAAGAAACCTGGCAGTCGCGATTAGGCGTTTGTGAGCCAAGTGTCTCTTGCATATAGGTGATAATTGCGTGATCGAAAGGGGGGAGATAGAGCATGTGATGTGACGTTGTGAGCGAGGATATCCCGGCAGCGGTATCGGAAGGACGAGTCCTCGCCACCACAGTTGGAGAGATCCAAATTTAGATGCGCGGTTCCTTCCTTGGAGTCGTTTCGATAAACAAGGAGAGCCGCTGCATCGCGATGCCCGGGTTCGGTGGACACTGTCCACACGCACCATCGGGGAAATGTCAAGCGGATAAATGGGCAGCCCCATACGGGGCGCAAATCAACCTCCAAACAATGTTTGGGATTTGCTCTGTGTGTCTGTTTCCCGGTTGCGAGCAACTATGCCTTCCCACCATCCCCACAACGGGAGAATATGAGGATGGTGATATTATGGGTCAAGCGAGGTGGAAACACTGTCTCTCGTGGGATGTGATGTGATCCTCGGGCTTGGTGTTTTCACCGCGTCTCGCGGGGTTGTATTTTGTAGGCAGACAGGCAGGCGCGCGCAACGCTTCGCTCGCTCGCTCACATGGAAGCAATGACGATGGCTTTACCTGATGTTGTGACCTCTTGCTTCTCAGATGCTTCCACCATGAGCAGTAGGCGTCCGGAACGCACGACGAGCTCCTCGAACACGAGACGGTAGATGACTGGCGGCTCGTCCATCGCTTCCATCAGGAGCGGCATGTTCTCCCAGAGTTGGCTGATCTGTTGGACGCGGAAGCGCACGCCGACGGTTTGGTGGGTGTCGGCCCAGAGGATGGGCGCTTGCGCGGCGGCGGAGTGGTCGGTCGCTTGCGCGGCGAGCCAGTCGCGCCAGACGCGGATCAGCCCGTCGTTGACGTTGATGTGGCTGAGGAAGAGACCTGGCTTGGGGCCGAGCTTGACCAGGTTCGTCACGGTGCAGAGCTGGGAGAAGAGCTCGCCTTGATCGAGGTAGACGGTGTCGGCTGGAGCGTCGGGGAGTTCGTCATGGCTGTTGGCGCCAGCGAATTTGGAGGTTGAGCCCGTGCTCCCTTGCCCGTCGTCCTGTGCTTCGGCCTGCCGGGGGTATCGGCGCCGGCCACGCCGGTTCTCTTCTTGCTTCACGGGGCAGAAGTGCGAGTATGCCCTGCCCAGAGCGGAGAGGGACAGATCAGGCGAGCCTTGCCCCTCGATGACGGCGGATTTGGTGCTGGCATCGTCGATCCCGTCTGTCCAGAGGTAGTCGCAGTACAGGTACGGCGTGGAGAGCTTGTCGGCTGGATGGTAGCACTCGAGGATGAGCCGGTGGTCTGGCAGCGAGGCGGCCTTCACCAGACGTTGGCGGAGGATGCGCAAGATCACAGAGCTAAACCTGTGGCTGACTGCGCTCAGGGGAAGCAGGGAGCGGGATGGGAAGAAGGACAGGATGGAGATGAGGATCTGGAGGGTCCAATGTCAGTGTCGGGTTCGAGCCGTGGTGTTGGTTGGGAGGTACGTACCTCGTTCGGCACCGAATTGATGGTAATTGGGGAGGCCATCGCAAAATATGAGATGAAAGGGGTTGCAGGTGCGAAAGATTTCACGAGAAAGCGAGTTGGAAGGGGTCACAAGAGACAGCAACGCTCAGGGCTGCTTGTCGGGTAAGCTTGGCGTCACCATATGACATGCGAGCGTCATTCCGGCGGAGATAGCAGTGATATATGGGTAGGGCTTTGGTGATGCGCGATGAAGTAGCGCTCACACCGCTTCGCTTTGAAGGCCTCGGACACTCACTCCGGTTGGTGGTGAGAAGGGGCTGAGTGCGTTGTGCGAGGTAAGGTGGGTGTTCGTCCTCCCTGTGCTGACGGTCCCGCTTGAGGATACCCCTGGAACCTGGCCGACTGAAGCAAATCACAGTGGTTACTGATCGTGTAAGGCGGAGAAAGAATGCATGGTGTTCGATCAAGCTTACAGCCGCAATACGCCAGATGGGGCGGGACCCGGCGTCTTGAAGCCGTTATCTGATGGAAGGTGCGGATGAGGATTTGGGAATCTCATGGTCTCCATTGATGAGCTCATAAAAAGTGGGTCCCTCCGACTCCGTTTCCAACCAAGCAGACCACTCCCTCGCATCCCAACAAATCGCATTCGCATTCGTCAGTCGATGAATACACCCACGACCAGACCTTCCACGCCTAAAAATGTACGGGTCAACACATGGGAGTTAACCATCGTCTTCCGGTTCCGCGCGCCAACTGACTGAGAGCATTCGGCGCTCAATTTCGAGCCAGCCAAATACAGCTGGCAAAACCGAAGCAGATCGGCAAAGAAGGTCGACCCCATACTATGCCATTCGCCGATTAGCCATGCAATATCCCCCTTGTTGTATGGCATTTCAGTGAAAACCTCCCACTCCACAACAATAGAGAAGTACCCGCCTGAGGATTCCCACCATCGAGATGATACCGACGAGGTGGACAGTCCCGTGGAAGACCTTGACAGCGACATGGAATCGGACGGAGCAGAACCCCAGATAACGAAGAATGCGTCTTGGTCGTGGCGCTCAAATAGCAGGATCCCGTTGATCTTGTACCGCTTTGGGTCTGCGGCATCGGCGAATTCGAGATCGTCCCCGTCCGGCAACCAGCTGGGCAGCTTGGGATCAAGGGGTCCTTCCGGTGTTAGCTTGCATTCAAGCCAGTCGACGAGTTTCCAGTCTGTCCAAACAGATTTCCAGTTGTACCCGCACGGCCAGTAGCCCTGCTTGGAGTGCCATGACTGGGTGGGCGGGCTGCAGAGTACGATATGGGTCTCCGTTGCTTTATTCAGGTCGATGGACTGGCGCACGTGAATGTCTAATACATCCTGTCAGAAGGAAGGTTGAAGGCAGAGGCCTGTGACAGCTCACCTATTTGCAGGTACTCCTCGTCGATTTCAACAACGAAGAATGACCGGTGGGCCCGATAGTACCTGCACGGCTGGGTTTTGTCTTTGTACAGAAGCAAGGCAATCCGTTTCGTATAGTTGCCGTCCGCACAGCAGTGGAGGATGGCCAAGTAAGTCTTTATGGCGCCATGCTCGGTTTCGATGTTGTGGGGAGGGCCGATGAGACAAGATTGTGCGCTTTCTCGGCTCAGGGGCTCTACTGGACAGAGCACGGCTTCGAATCCGAGACCGTCGGGCTGGGCGCCACCGTTATCGAAGCGCGGCTGGCCACGAAGGAGCTGAACAGAATCAGACTGCGCAAAGCTGGCCGGTAACGGGGACAGGATGCCATCCCACCGTCCTCCAAGCGAAGACCCACGGCCTTCAGGATCCTGCCAGGTGAGGATGGTCTGGTCGAACGAGTGTTTGATGATTTCTTCCTGCAGACGGATGAAGGCTTTCTCGGCGCCCTCCCCGTATAACAGCGGCATGTTGACGTTGAACAGACCCAGCATGCAGTATGCCACATCTTCAGGGCGCTTTGTCTGCCTTGTCGAAACCCATTTCATCTTGGCCGCCACACACACTGCCGTCAGGTCCCGTCGCAGGTCATTGAGGTTATCGGCCCTTCCCGGACTCTTTCCCTTACCCCTTGTCGGGCCCCTTCTCGCTAAGATTTTGCGGTATATCGACGTCTTTGATGCAATCGCATTCGCCAAGAAATGTCGATTTCCGATAGGGAGCCAGTCCATGTCATAAAACACCAGATTTGAGGGCACGATGAGTTCCTGGAGCGTCCATCCCCGAGTAAACCACCGGGAATTCAAGAAGTTGGTCGCATCGACCACACCGCTTCTCAACCCCTCATCCTTGTAGTCGGAGATATACGCCAAGCACACGCCTGCGAAGGCATAGTACTCGAACATGGAGTTGATTGCCTCCGACAGCTCGGCACTGCTTGACTTGTCGATGCATAGCGTGTCGATCCAGATGTAGTCGAAGCAAAAGGTGCGCGCCATGGCGCAGCTTCGCTGGATCTTGGCCCACGCTTTCGCCTTCACAGTGGTTACTTCAGCCATGCGTTCAGAGGTCGCCATATCTTCGAAGAGGACCTCATCCTCCTCCCAGGTGTGCGAGAGGATGGCGTAGTGCGGCGCATCGTGTTCCGGGCCGACGAAGCTGTGGAGGGTGAACTTCGTGGTGTGCAGCAGCCGCATGTCTGATTTCGGGAGCGTGAGTTGTGTCTCACTTTCAAACGGGAGTAGGTGATCTTCGAGAGGTTTGATGTTGGAAGGGTAGCTGACTGCTGGCGAGATTCAGGATTGGGGTTCTTCACTGCTATATGCGGGGTATTCGACAACTGCCGCTGTTCGGTGCAAGCGGCTATGTGCTAGCCAACAGCGTGGCGCAGCAGGTCACCTTCCAGACCACTGTCGGGACGGCCTCCTTCCACCATTGGCCTCTATCCAGTCATTTTCATTTGGCGCAGGGCAGTATGAGTGATTCTGATCATGTTGGTTACCTAGTCGAGCGACCTCATAATATGGGCGGCACTGACTTCTCTAGCCCCACGAGAATGACGTTTCCCACGCCATAATTACCACAAACTCCTCGGCTTCGCCAGCATGATATTGATCATCTACATCCAGCAAAAAAGCCTCTAGAGCCTCAAAGGTTTGATATCATGGTATCCGTGGTGTCGGTTGTCCCAACGAATACAACAAGAACGGCCGCAAATTTGAAACCGTATTCAAATTAGCTAAATAGCCCTTACACAAATTCACAAAAAGCGAAGACAACACGCACGTTGCAGTGGCAGTGGAAACCTGCTGAATGCTCGCCGAAGTCAGGACGGCCATACTGAGCGACAAGAGCCCCGTGAAACCCGCGATGGTAGTCCTTCAACTCTTCTCGTGTTTCAAGAACAGTGTCAAGTTGGGAGCTGTCATTGCCCTCAACAGCGACACGATCACCTGAGAGCTTGAGCTTCTCCCAGTTCAGCCTGCACTGTTGGGGCTTCAGCTGTCATTTCGATACCTTCCATTTTTATCAGCGATTTCTCGTTCATTGAGTGTTGGTTGTTTATGGTTCTCCAGGTTGACCAAGAAAGCGGAAATGGAAGAACTGAACGTCTGGCTTTGCCGCCAATCACGGAGCAGATCACTCACACCTCTCACGCAGATATGCAACCTGCATCCACGTGTGTCAGGTCTGCGGGTGCTGCCAACAGCCTCGTTGGGCATCTTTCTTGACAACACAGCCCTCACCACCATCAATTAGGATTTCGGGTCCTTTGTACTTGCAATAACCCCCGGCTCCTTTTCCGGCCAACGATCGACAATGGAAGACGTCTTCTCAAACGATAGGCCCTATCCCCAGGGTTCGGGTGTGTCCCTGGAAGCCAGAAGTTCTAAAAAGCGCTCCAAACATGACCGCCACCTTAGCACACTTGGACAGAAACCTTCAGATCCGGACTTCCGAGCCTCATATGCCCAAGGGGGAAATAAAGGAAATCATGATGAGGACCCTGAAGACATCGCTTTGGCCGTATACCACGATACGGAGCAACTGGCTACCACCAGCCATTACACCGCCACCTTGGACTCTGATGCCTTGGACCAGTACCTATCATCCGCAGATCCATGGAACTCTGAAATTGCTACGACAAGCCACCTGACAATTCGGCCCAAGAAAAAACTATCTAAAGGGATGTTTTGACCCAAACCCCCTTTCACCCTCTCCCTCTCTCATTCGACTATCCCAGCGTCCAAGTCCATGGAAAACCCTTCAACTAACAGTCCAACCAGAAGAGCGCGCCCGTCAAGAGAGGCGAAGACGCGAACAAGAAACCCAAGCTGCGGACGCTGAGAAAGAGCGCAGACGGCGCAGGGCAAAGCCCAATGAGAGATTGGAAGATGTTGTCGCCACTCAGAGCGAATCCGAATCGGACGTGCAGTCTGACTCGAGCCATTCTCAGAGGAGACTTGGCCGGCCACAGGGGGGGTCTCCCAACGGTTGATGAACTATTGAACTGTGGCGGACATTAGTTTTACTCCGTAAGACAGGAATCGTAAAGAGACGAATCGTGAAGATTATCATAATCAGGATTCGGCGTATCTATGAATAGGGGTACACTAGATGACTATAGTCAAACCCGGGTAACATAATCATTGAACACTTGTGTTGAAGTGTGCTTGTGAATTTCTGAGAGTAGCGTGCATAGGAGAGATGAAGCGAGAAGAAAGGAGGATTCCCAATGATGAGCCGAGAGTCACCACCATCAATTCAAACTATCATACCCCAAAACCACCCCATGATTACGGAGTACTCAGTCCGCCTCCCTGCCCCATGCAATCAGAGGTGAGTTCTGTCAAACGCTTTTAAACCCCAATAGAATAAATACTTTCCATCATGCATCAAGCAATGTTATGTTCCTTGCCCGCATATTCTCAACCCCACCCCATGCCATCCATTTCGTTCCATCCAACTCGTCCAAACTCCATCCCCAACATGAGCCCCCTGCTTCCTCATGTATGTGTGCATGGTATCGCAATTAAAGACAAGGCGAAAAAAACCGAAAACACACGCTCGCTCCCCGTTCCCTCCATGCCAGTCAGTCCATATTACTTTTAAACCAAAACGACGTCTGTCCCGAAACCCAAGTCCGGCGGGGACATCATCAAGAAGGGATGTTGCTTTTGTTGTTCTTTTCCGTTTCCTTAAAACTATGCATCGTCGTTCATGCGTTTCCGTTTCCAAATATGTAAAATGCGTATGATCTCAAGTCCTCTCGGTGCAAGTCCACCTCCGCTTAGTTGAGCTGGTGTCACGGAGGAGATCTGCTTCGTCGATGGGTCTGGGTGTGCCTGCCCAAAGACCCCCTGAATTGTCATCTCCCGAGGAGGAATCCTCCAGTGCTTGCTCCTGTATGTTGACTGGGGAGGTCATTGTTCCGGATGTCTTGGCCTCGTCGGCACCGCATCTGCTAGATAGGCTAGTGGCGTCTAGGTCAAAGTATCCCTCAGCGGCAAGAGGACGGGGCGTCACGATCTGCGGCGTCAAGTCGATTGGCTCAACGGTCTCTGGCGGCGAGATCTTCTCGTGGCTGAAGTTCAGAAGCATGGGGTCATCATCGTCGTCGTCGTCACCGGCGTCATCTCGTTGGGAGACGGGAGACCAAAGGCCGAGAGAAGGTGTCCGGGAAAGGGTGAACGGCTTAGATGCGAATGAGGTCACGCCACTTCCAACGGTAATGCCGCCCGTACTGCCGCCGTTGCTGTTTGCCATGTTGAACGCTAGTTTCGAAGTGGGGAGAGAAGAGGGCTCCCCACCCCGCCGAAGACCGCTCGGTGTGGCGCTGGCTGAGGATGAACGGTGCGTGGAACCCTCGTTGAATGTGAAACTGTTCAAGGTTGACGACAGCGAGGGGATGTATCGCCCGCGTGCGTTGTTGACGACACTCGCCACAGACGGCGACCTAGACGCTGCAGGTGTAGGGGGCGGCGAGCGGAGATGATCCGTGCTGGCGAAAATCTTGAGGTCGTACAGTTGGTGAATAGGGATGCTGCCGCTCTTTCTTTCAGGAGAAGCCCAGCCTCGTGGATGCGAACTATGCAAAGATGTCGCATCCTCCGAAGATTCTAGGTTTGGTTTGCGGACCGCCATTGTCAGGGAAGCCATGGCAACGTCCATGAGGACCGGTTGGTGAGTGATGGCGCCGATGAGTGCGTTGCAGCCAGCACCATGGGAGACCATGATGACGATTGCCTCCGTCTCTACATCTTCCTCGTCAAGGTCGCCCATGACGTCAATCGAGGGTTTCCTAGCAAACCGCGAGGCCGTCTTCGTTACCATCTCGGTTGGGCGCTCTGCCGTAGAGTACCAGTCGACCAGATGCTGCAAACCCTTGCGAAACCTCCGGTGCATCGCAGTCCACTCCTCTGGGAACGAGCCGCCGTCTCCCCAGTCGAGGGGGTGTCGCATCGAATCCCACTGGTAGTCGATGTCGACGCAAGCGTCGCGCGCGTGTGATACATATCCAAGGGGTATCGTATGCTTTGGGTTGAGGGCCCAATGTGGCACTGGCGACACATAGCCACTTGCCTCGCTTACCAGCGACGGCGTCTGGCTGCTCTGGCTGCTGCTGAGACTAACGCTTCTGTGTAGCGAACCCGGTCCTGACATGCTGTCGAGGGACTCGGACGGGGCGCTCGTCGAAACGGTAGAGATCGTCCTGCTCCCAGAGCCCCAGAGATGGCCGAGGGATCCCGAGTGGGTAATGGGGCTGAAGTTTGGGTAGCTGTTGTAGTCTTCCCGCCGGAGGAGGTCGGCCTTGGCGCTCGCAAGCATCATCACGGACTCAGGGGGTGGCGTGATCAACTCAAAGTAGCTTGGAGAGAGCCACTCGCTCAGAAACGCATCGAGTCGCAACACCGATTTCCGTATGGGCACCGTCCTCGGTGAAGGGAGATTGACATCTTTACCGTCGGGGATAACAGCTGGTCGGGATCGTGGGCTCAAAATGGGAGGCGAGGGCGGTCTTTCGGCCGGCTGCGTGGTTCCAAAAGGGGACGAATCTTGCGCGAGCCCTGCGCTGATGGCAATGGAAGTCTGTATGCAGCGCAGAAACGGGGAGCTGTGGAGGACGACTTTGTACTTCTTCCGCTTCCGCTTCCCTTGGGCGTCTGGTAGTTGCTTCTCGGCAGCTTCCTCTTCTGCCACCATCTCACGAATAATGTTGCCTATCCGAACGCCCAAGCTCTTCGCCTGCAGCCAGCCGTTGTAAGTGAGCGGTGGGTCGTACGGGGTGGGTGATGTAAGGTGCCATTGCTTGTCGGCGGCGTCGAGTCGCAGGCCGTGCCTGTGAGGGATGTCAGCTTGGTGCCTCACAAAGAGTAGCGCGTTGAAATTACCTCACGACGAAGAGAGCAGCCGGCGCGCGCCCCATTGGAGGCAGTTTGAGATCCCCAACAACCAGCAATCAACGATGGGGTGGCCGCGAAGAGGGTCAACGAAGCTCCTCCTTGGGTGGCTGTTCTTGGTAGATCGGATGAAAATAGAGACAGGAATTTCGACAGGCGCGAATGTCAACACTAGGTGCGCGCCAGAGGGAGAATTGGGTGTAGTAGGGATGGTTTTGCAGGGTGGTTCTGCCGTGGATGGTGGTGCTCGCGATTGCGTAGTCGAGAGGTGCGCGGACACTTATATGGGGACGCAGCGTGGGCTGAGGCCAGCTCGGAGCTCGTTTGTCTCGGTCCCGACGTCGAGACTGAGCAGCGGTGATCGATGTGGTTATGACTGTTTGGATGGTGTAGGAGAAGCTCGATCGACTGCCGGGAGAGCGCCCAGACAGTGGTTGCCGGTCGGCGCTTCGTCTGTCGATGAGTCGAATGCGTCGAGTGGGCGTGGCGCCGCGCGGGGCCAGCTGCTTGGATGGGGCCTCAGACGGTAAAGCTCCAAACCTAAATCTCCGCGTGTCTAACTCTAGTCCGGACGCTGAGGCTTGGCCGTTAGATCGCAGCGTCGGAGCCCTGCCAGCAAAACCTGCGAGCCTCATGCGATTGCCGCGTCAAAAGCACGGCTTTCCCGAGACGACATCGGTCTCAGGGTCTGAGTATCTCTCTCTTCCGGATGCGATTGTTGCTCGTCACTCACAACTACCGTAGCTCGCGTAGTCCTGTCACATGCAATGCGGGAAGGTCTTTGATTGGGCTTGTGACCTGTGGGGTAGGGCCCTGCAACAGCATTTTGCGGAGGCGCGAGGCGCGTGAGCCCGCAAAACCCGCTGTGGGAGGAGTCTCGCTCCGCTGTGGCGTGTTCCATTGCGGCCAAGACAAAGCGGAGCCAAGGTGCGGCGCCGCGCGGGCACCTCGACGTCCCGCCCGCCGCCCACATTACGACCTCCTGCTTATGTAACCAGCCGCCATTTCCAATTGGTCATCGTCATTGGAGATGCCCCTGAGTGATGGCACGAAGACCGCCAACACCACCTGTCCTGTCCTCGCGACGCCGACGACGACAACAGTCACGTCGCCCGATGTAAACGACCGTGCCAACAAACGCAAATTCTGTTCACGATGAAGCTGTCCAGTGTGCTGCGCCTCCCAGCGCTGCTGGCGGCAGCTCTCCTCGCGCCCGCGGCGCTCGTTGAAGCCGAACACACGAGCAATTGGGCGGTGCTCGTCTGCACGTCGCGATTCTGGTTCAACTACCGCCACCTCGCGAACGTTCTCTCAATCTACCGCACCGTCAAGCGCCTCGGAATACCCGACTCCCAGATCATTCTGATGCTTCCCGACGACATGGCCTGCAACCCGCGCAACGCCTTCCCAGGCACAGTCTACTCCAACGCCGACCGCGCAGTCGACCTCTACGGTGACAACATCGAAGTGGACTATCGCGGGTACGAGGTGACAGTCGAGAACTTTATCCGCCTCCTGACGGACCGCGTGGGGGACGAGATGCCACGAAGCAAGCGGCTGTTGACGGACGACCGCAGCAACATCCTCGTGTACATGACAGGGCACGGTGGAAACGAGTTTCTCAAGTTCCAGGATGCCGAGGAAATTGGAGCGTTTGATTTGGCCGACGCGTTCGAGCAGATGTGGGAAAAGAAGAGGTCAGCTGCCCCCGAGCGATCGACCAGGCGTGCGCCACGCTAACGTAGCCCAGATACCATGAGATCCTCTTCATGATCGACACGTGCCAGGCAAACACCATGTTTAGCAAGCTCTATTCCCCCAACATCATCGCCACCGGCTCGTCCAAGCTGGACCAGTCATCCTACTCCCACCACGCCGATAATGACGTCGGCGTGGCTGTCATCGACCGCTACACCTACTACAACCTCGAGTTCCTCGAGTCGGAAGTCCGAGACACCAGCAGCAAGAAGACTGTCGGTGAGCTCTTTGACAGTTACACATACGAGAAGATCCATTCGCACGCCGGCGTACGGTACGACCTGTTCCCAGGGGGGGCCGAAGCGGCCCGCAGCCGACTGATCACGGATTTCTTCGGCAACGTGCAAAATGTCGAGGTCGACGCTGCCAAGAACACGAGCCTGGACGAGGATTTGCTGTCCCTCAGTCGAACCATTGCGGCACTGCGACAGAAGGCAGACGAAGAGGAGGCGGCACAGAAAAACGTAACAGTCCCTGCAAGCAGGCCTGTGCAACACAAAAAGATGCAGTTTGCGAAGCCGTTGACAGATGACAACTGGTGGACCAAAAAGATCTTTGGAGCTACAGCTCTCGCCGGGTGTGCATTCTTGTGGGGGCTGGGGTCGTTCTTGGAGGCGCGCTAGATACCTTACTTTACAGTAGATTCCTTTAGTTAGCATTGCAGCGTATGAACATGATTTGAATGTGTCTGGGGCTTCAGCCTCTGAGTAAGCTTGAAGGTTCGTTCCGTGTCCGCATGACCATTAATTATACGTTTAGAGTTCGTTCTCCTCTGCCCCATCTCGGGAGCCCCTGAGAACCAGGGAAGGTTCGTCCCGCCTCGTGGGGAAAGGGTTAGGGTTAAACGCCAAAGCCTTCACCTCACATTTCACCTTCACAGCTTGCCGTCAACTCTCATACAAGCAACAATGTTTCCATGAACAAACTCAAAACCGCTCATTATCACTATATTATTGCTCTGGTACTATCCTTACCGGAACGCCGCAATAAATCATTACGATGAGCATCCCCAAACCAAAACAAAAGGTACCAGTTTCGACTCACTCTCACCCCGCCAAAAACTCAACTTCAGCCCCCCACTAACATAGGAATATCAACCGTAGTTCCTCCCCCTCCGCGAAATAACTCTCACCTCCCGCCCCCTCGTCAAGCGCGCCGTCGCCTTCTCCTGCGATGGCGACCTAGCCGTCGCCGCCGACGACTCAGTGCACGTCCTCATCCCCGAATTCCCAGACCTACCCTCCCGCACCGAGGAAAAGAACCGCAAGCTTGCCGCGCTGGCAACGCAGCAGCTGAACTATTCTTCTCACGATCTCTATGATGGCGATGATAGCGACACCTCGCCTGATCATCAAATCCACCCGGCGTATCTGGATGAGTCCTCGGACGGGGGCGATGATGGGGAGAATGGGTTTGAGAATTACCGGAGTAACACACGCGCGCAGTACAGCGAGGGGAGTAAGCATATGCCTGTGAGTTATCCGCCGTTGGATCCGAGGATAAATAAGGAGTTGTTCGCGGTGGCGGGGTTGCCGTTTCCGTATGATGTTGTGGAGGGGCCGGAGAGGGATGGGGAGGGGGATAGTGAGGATGATGAGGATGGGGATGAGGATGAAGAGGAGGAGGAGGAAGAGGAGGAGGAGGAAGAGGAGGATGAGGGTTATGACTCTGAGGGGGAGGACGGGGATGCAGCGGGGGGTGTTGGGGGGTCTAATCGGCCATTTGGGGCGGGATATGGGCCGATCACGGGGGTTGGGAGCAGTATGAACCATGTGGTGCATATGGCGTGGTCGCCGTCGGGGTTGGGCGTGAATAGGCGGCCGGTGTTGGCGATCATGACGAGCTCCGGTGTGGTGGCCATGTACGGGGATGGGGCGACTTTGGACAATATCCTTCCCAGGGCAAACGAGGGGATGTTACAAAGGAGGGAGCTGGAGTCATGGGTTGTGCTGTGGGGGGTTGGGGAAAGGTTGCTGGTGCCCGGGCAGCAGTTGGAGGTCAGCGAAAACATTCAGGGGGTAGCGTGGGCGAAGGAGATTGCGCCAGGTCAGGCCTTGTTGGCGACCATCAACGATTTGAGGGAGGTCGCGTTGCTGAGTGTGCAGACGGTGCCATCCGAGACCGGAGAGGGGTTGGTCTGGAAAGTTCTTGAGGTAGCAAGGTTCAAGGCGATGGGACCGCATCCGAAGGTTGATGTAAGTGTTTCCAGTGTAATTGGGGTTGGGCGGTTGGCTGACATGCTTGCAGGTCATGGACGTCGACTACACGCCATGCGGGACATCTTTCGGGCTGAGTTTCAGTCCTTGGAATGTGACTATGAGATCTAAGACATGCCTGCTGTCGTTTGCGGACAGGAATTATATCGGCTTCAGGAAGATTTCGATAGTTGGGGACTGGGCTCGAGGCGATGTCCCAGACATCAGAATCGAGGCTGCGGATTCCTACGGCAGATGTGTCCACCTCTCAACGGACGCGTTTGTTGAGTTCGAGAATATGGCACGTAACGTAAGATCCCTTGGGGTTTCCTGTTCTGAAGCTAACGCCTCAAAGATATGGACCGAGCAAAATCACACCAAGGTCTGTCGAGGTATCATCGCTACGCCGTTTCACATCATCCCTTTCGATCTACCTCTCTCAGACAGCGCTGTGTCCAATATCGAGCCGCACACAACAACGGAGTGTGGGACTACATATACCAGTGACACGCTGACGCCATCAGAGAATCCCATTGTTGGTATGTAAAGTATGCCACAGGTTGATATCACAGCTGACCGTCCAGACCTTGTCCTCCACCCCCCAAACAAATCCGACCCGGGCCCAATGCCGCTCTATACTCTGGTCCGCCTCTCCGCAACAGCCACCAACAACGACTGGTACGAAACCAACATACCTCCACCAGAAAACTCGCCAGCAACCCTTCCCCAGTGGGCCCGTGACATCGGCCAAAAACTAGAAATCGCCGTCCCCGCAGACATGCATCTCAAACGTGGCTACAGCGACGATTCCGACTCGGAAGAAGACGATTCCGCCTCGACCACCTCAGACGCCACCAACTCTACTTTTGATTCCAATGCCTCCGCCACGGGCTCTGACGGCGTGGTGCCCCAAGGCCCCGAAATTCACCCCCATCGCTTCCGCATCTATGGTCTCACCATCGCTCCTGGCGGTGGCACTACCGCGGTCCTCACCTCCCAGCACAGCACCCAACACCCCGAGCGCGGCGGCTGGCACACCGTCAAATCCTCCGTCCTCTTCGGGTACAAGCCCCGCCGTCGCTCCCGGGATCCTCCCCGCCCACAAGACGTCCAAGCCACCCATCTCACCGTGGAAGCTCGCCTCTTCGACTACCTCTACGGCGGTGGCCCTCCCGTGCACGGCATCAACGCCCTGGTCACCGCAGACGAGCAGTACCTCCTCTCGCACCAACAACAGCAGGAACGCAGCAGGCTGGAAGAACTCTTCCGTCCCGCTCTAGAACGACAAACCTGCGATTTGTGTGGAGCGAGGATGACACCGCCGCAGCAGACGGAAGGGCAACGATTAGGACTGAGTCGGTGCGAGAAGGGCCACTTCTTCGGGACCTGTGCTACGAGTGGGTTGGCGGTGCAAATACCAGGCATTACCAGGAGTTGCGGTACCTGCGGGCTGAGAACCATGAGGGCCGCGGTGTTGGCCGAGAAGCTAGAGGAGAAGAAAGCAGAGGTGCTGAGGGAGGTGGGAGAGGGTGTTTGTGGAGGGTGTGGAGGGAAGTTCTTGAATTAGGGGGTGTATGATAGCGATGGAAAAGGGGTGGGGTGTATGATATTGCACATGGGGGGATGGCTGGAGAGCGGAGAGGAGGGCTGTTTTGATATACCCATCATCATAGAGGTTGACAGGGGCAGGTAGCGTTGTCAAGTTGCCAGGACAGTCCCATGCCTGAATAGAATCAGTAAAATAGAATAGGCCAAGCTTGACTGGGCTTTCCTGGTGTTGATCTTGGACATTGCATGTCAGCAGTTCAGAGTTGTCGCACTCAAGTGATAGTTTGGACTGTCAACATCACAACATCATGGAAGTCAGGGCTCGCCAATCCGCGGAAACAAACCCCCTGTCGATCAGTAACAAACCCAGAACAAAACCAACAACCAGCCTCAACGGCTGTCGCTCACATCCACACCTCACTACCACACCAGACAGCTCATCTAGGCGTGCGCTCACAGAGGCATCCGAAACGATCAAAAAATGACCCTGATATATTCTCCAACCATGCAACAATGCAGTGCACCAAAGACTCCAGTCGCTCTTTTCTAAGTAACAAGAAGAAGAAATCTGGAAAATGTGACTTGAGGAAATCTCTCTCTCTCGCAGATCAGATCCAGATAAATTACACCACATCTGCCCTGCCCATCCATCTAGACTCACTCTCTCCCCAATCTCCAACGTACCCGCACCAGCAGCTAGCTACGCTTAGTTAAAAGCCTTATTCATAGCCTGATGCGCCAGCTCTACACCAAGGAACGTCGCGGCATTAGCAGGCACTGCTCTCGCGAGGGCAGGCCCGAAGCCAGGGAAGAACGCCTTGTACCCGCCCGCCTTGTACAGCCCCCTGACCACGCCGCCGATGGTGACGTTTCCTTCTGCGGTCTGGAGTCTGCTCTTGACGGTGTCGATGGGGAACACGGGGATCCACATGGCCACGCCGGCGGCGGCACCGGCGCAGGTGATGGCTGTGAGGGAGAGCTTGCCGCTGGCCTCGCCGGTGACGGGGTCTTTTGGCGTGAGGGCGCGCTTGATGTACTCGTAGGCGGCGAAGTAGGCGGCGGAACCGGGGCCGTCGCGGGCGAGTGTGGCGGCGGAGCCGCGGAAGACGGAGCGGACGCCGCCCTCGCGGTACAGCTGGCGGACGACGTCCATGCCGCCGGCGTACTTTGGTTTCTCGCCGGGGGCGAGCGTCTTTTGGCCTTGGACCTGCAGGATGACCTTGACGCGCTCGAAGGGGGCGGTGATGGCGGTCATGGGGATGGCGGAGAAGAAGCCGGCGGCGGAGATCTGGGCGATGGAGAGGTTGCCGTCGGGGGCGATGGTGCTGGTGCTGCGCACGATGGACTTGCCGAGGTCGTAGCCCCAGAAGGAGACAGCGACTGGAGGGGTGGGTTAGCTAGAGGCGAGGCGACGGGAGTCTAGAACAGGAATGGGGGCCGTACACATGGGGGTGACGCCGACCAGCGGCGCCGACACGCCGGCGTAGAGACCGCGGCGGAGGCCATCCTTGGCGACGCTCTTGCGGACGACGTCGATGGCGCTGGAGTAGACGCCCTTCTCGGCGGTCTGCAGGCGGACCTTGACGAGGTCAAAGGGGTGGCCGACGACAACGGCGCACACACCACCGAAACCGCCAGCGGCGAGAGATCGCAGCTGGGCTGCGCCGGCCGAAACGGCAGCCTTGGCCTCCTCCTTCACCTCGGCCTTGAGCTCCGCCTTGCTCTCGGGGATGTGCGGGATCTTGTCGGCGACGGCAGCAGGGAGCGCATCGTGGATCTTGCGGTTGACGGCCGCGCCGCTCGTCTCGGACGTGGAACTCGACATGGCGATGGCGATGGCGTCTGTGAAAGCCTCTCAGGAACAGCGACTCGTCGTCGTTATAAGCGTGGCGTGTGTGCGCCCGGCCGTTCGTTCCTCTCTTCCCTTGCTTGCGCAAACTCTCCTCCCTTCGAAAACGGTGTGTGTACCTGAAAGAACCAAGACCCCGCCGTCCGATCGCCGAAACATACACAAACCCTTTCCGCAGCTTCTCCGGGAACCCAATTGCACGCTTGCGCAGGAGCTCAGACGACGCTTTGTCAAAACGTAAACCTCTTTCCCGGCGCGGCGTGTAGTAGCGGCCCCTGAGAAACTTTTTAGGTTTGCGTGTGTGTGATGCAAGAAAGCAGCAAGTAGTCTCGGGCCCTTGGTTTAACCTCCGGGTGGGCTGTCGCGCGACAGCCAGCCACGCACGTCACGGCCCACTACCTCGGCAAATGCCTTTACGGACGGGGTCAGCGTTATTCTTCCCCCTCTCGCTTCAGAATGGCCGAGGGACCCCAGAGAAACACAGAGAATATACCTCACAGCTTTTCTGTGACCTGTCAGAAAGACCCTGAGAAACCCTCTCAATTCCCATCCCCCATCTCCGATTCAGCCGTTCGCGTTCGGGGTATCTCCCCTCACCCGTTGATATCCGCCCGCGCCAGGCGCAAAGAGACAAGCTCCCTCCCAATGGAATGCCCCGCAACTCCGGATCCGTCTTCTCCTCAACCCAGCGCTCTCTCATCAGCTCCATGCTCATACGACAAGACATACTTTCACTCAGGCTTTCCATCCATCCATCCCATCTGCAAAACAATGCTCGGCATCGTCACAAGGTGCTTCACCACCCAATAGCTCAAGCCCAAACATCAGCCACCAAGTGCCCGCACTCCGGGCATACGGAAAGATCCCTCCCGCACTCCAAGAAATCCTCGGCTTGCATCATTCGACCAACGTTGCAGCGTGCATCCATGCGGGCGCAGGAACGTACCCAGGTACCAATATTTCTTCAACTCGCCCACTCCTCACACGCTGTGTATGTAATCATCCCGCCTGCAGGGCATTTGCATGTGAATTCACAATGAGGGATTAGGGCCAAGGGAAGCCTCCTCTCCCCCACGGGCCCGCTGAACCGAACCGGGGATGGCGTGGTCAGACAAAGGTTGCATAAACTCCAGTGTTCCAGACCGTCCGTGACCAACACCGATTCAGCCGCCTTCACATCGGCATTCTGTTCACCTCCACAGCAAAGTCTAGTGGCGGTGTGTTGATAGTCAGGTATCTATTTCCGTCCATTGCAAAGACATACAACCAAGAATAAATCCCAAACCATCGTGATATACATGCTCAACTCCATCCGTAAAATGCAAACACAACAGCCAACCAGCCAAACCAACATTGAGTCTCCAAACTAGCAGCCACACTTGCCGGAGAACCGCATCCATTCGTATCCCAACCGAACGAGACAGCCAAGCGGATCCTCAACCTACAGTAGCGACTACAGCCAAAAACCCAGATGGTCAAACCATTCCCCAATCCACCTCCGACTAGAAGATATTGGTGCTCTTGGTTGGCTTGTGCGAGTTCGACAACTGGCTGCGTCCCACGCCGCACCAGCACGACGTATCGCCTTCCCGTTCTACCTGCAACGTGATATCGCAGTTGCGCTCGTAGAGGTAGTTTCGCACTCGATCCCGCACATCATCCATGTCGGCGCCCCTAGCTGCCACGACATGCATGATCCCGAGCGTCTTGTTTCTCGGGGCTCCTTCACCCGCGTTACGGTCGTCCATCCAAAGCCGCGGCGCCGCGTAGCCTGCTACGCCCTTCAAGCCCGCGACCCCCGGTAGCGTCTCACGTAGAACATACTCGACCTCCGGTGGTACGGTGAGGAGCAACGTCTTCCCCGCGGATTTCACCAGCGGGATTGCTGACAGCAGAATCAAAACTGCAATGAGGAATGAGGCGAGCGGATCCCATCCAGACCACCTCCAGTAATGTGTTAGGATGGTGGAAACAATGACAGCCCCACTTCCCATTGTGTCGGCCAAGATGTGCAGATAGATGCCATGCATGTTCTCGTTATCATGCGAGTGGGAGTGCCCATGGGAGTGTGCGCCGTGGGAGTGTCCGTGCTTCTCGTCGTGACCATGGTCATGATCATGGTCGTGGGAGTGCGAATGGCCGTGGTCGTGGTCGTGTCCGCCGCAGCCAGACTTCTCGCCAACTGGGAGACCAGGGGTGTGTGCATGGCTGTGTCCGTGGCTATGCCCATGGCCATGATGATGGTGCCCCCCAAGCGCGGCCATTCCAGCAAGGTTCACCACCAGTCCGAGGGTGCTGACCACGAACAACTCCCCAAGTCTCTTCGTCTCTCTTCCCTCAAGAAATCTCTCGAATGCCTCAATCATGATCTCCACGCTGATGAGCATCAAGAATATCCCGTTCGCAAAACCGCTCAAGGTCTCGATCTTGCCGAAGCCATAGGGGAACCTCTCGCTCGGGGGCCACTTGCTGGCTACTGCTGCGAAGAGTCCGACCGCTAGTGCTACACAATCGAAGAACATGTGGATGCTGTCGCTCAGCAGACCAAGCGAGTTGGTGAGGTACCCGTAGACGGCTTGCACCACCATGAATGCAAGATTGAGCCTGGGACTGTCAGCACTGTCATAATACGGAAATAGGAACTACGAAGATGGGAGAGAACGCACATGGCGAAATAGAAGATTCGGCGCGAGTCTTTGTCGACCAGAACTGCGTGAATCAGCGTCCACCTCTCCGTATATGGGAGTATTAGTTTCGTAAACATTGACCGCTCAGCGGTGTTGGCATGTCCTGCATGTGCATGTGGATTTGCGGCGCTGGGCGGCTGGTATTCACCGGCGGCATCGAAAGACGCGCTCACGGGCGTGACCAGAGGCTTTCCTCCAGCTGTAGAGCCCGTCCTCCAGTGGCTACTCGGCGCGAGCGGCGGTGGGAGATGAGGCCGTGGCTGCACAGGCCGGGTTGTATTCGGTTTGTGATGGTCGTGGTCATGATCATGGTCGTGTTCGTGCTCGTGGCAGTGGTCGTGATCGTGGTCTTCGTGGGATGGTCCTCGGGAGTGCGAATGCCCTCCGCTAGTCCTACGACCTCGACGGCTTGCTGAGGATTGCAGAGAGCTTAGAGATGGCGAGGAAGCATGCGAGTGGGCGTCGGAATGGGAATGCGCGTGCATATGGCCAGCACCGTGGTGTTGGGGGATCGCCGACGTCGGTAATGCGTACGAGGACATTGTCGAGTTGGCGACACGCTGGTCGGGGAAACGGAGAGCCTCTTCTGTGTATTTTTTGCGCTCTCTCGTACAGGAGCACCGGTGCTCCTGGTGTTATAGCGTCCTTATCATCAGAAGGAGGTATGCGGTGTGAGGAGGGGTTCCGTAGATCGGTGCTGCAGACACTAGTCGCGATGAGGATAGTTAGCCACCGACTGCACGTTTGTCTGCAACGCTCTGCAACGCTTTGCCGGTATTGTTGAACGTGGAACTTCCGCCCTGGGGATAGTGTGTGCAGGGAGGCGGAGATGCCGAACCTCGAATTCTTCAACGTATCCGCAATCGCGCACCGGTTGGTCGGTAAAGTGTCCAAACGTTGGAGATATCAGCTGCAAGTCTGCAAGCTCTGGTGGGGGATCTGCTGGCGTCTATGTACGGCCGCAAGCGCAGCGACGCACAATTCGTATTGTCCTGGCTCAAAAACGTCTGGGAGTCCAGCTGGAAGAACAGTATATGAAGATATCTCGGTTGCTGTCATAAATTGTCGTCGTCTTCAATCCCTTGTTGCTCCGCCGTTCGCTTCTCTCGCCGCCTTCCCAGTTCGTTTTCCCCTTGCTGCGTGTGGGGAAACGCCTGACACACACGCTTCGACAAGCGACTCCCTGATTGGCAAGTGCCTGCGAGCTCCCCAGGCGGCACCCCTGTAATGTTGCACATTAGACTTCGGACCCCAGTCAGATAATCTGCGTTAATCTAGTCGCCCAATCAGGGCATCCCCACTAACATCCGCAATCAGGTCCGAACTGCCGCGATGACCTCAGCGATTACAAGGCTGCCACCACAACACCAACAACGCGTCACAAGGCTGGACAGATCTGGCGATCAGGGTTGCACTGCTTTGCCATACTGGCACCAAATTGAGGTCATCACGGTGGGCGTTTGACGAGTGGTCGTCGCTTCTGTCCAGTGCTCGAAGCTATCAGCGACCGAACGGACATGACACCTGTCAAGATCGAACCTCAGCGATAAGGCCTAACCGAGCCAAAGTTAATCCAAAGGCACAGCCAGACCCCCAACCAAGATGGCTGGGGCATTGCTCTACCCCCTTATTTTGCTGGGCCTTTGCATCTTAGGCCTCTTCGCCTGGATTTTGTACTTGATATTTGGGCCATCGCAGTATGATGGATCGCCCGCAGGTTCCGGGACGGGCCTCGTTTCCGTTCACGTTCTGGTGCTTGGTGACATCGGACGGAGCCCGCGCATGACATACCATGCGCTGAGCGTAGCCAAACATGGCGGCAAGGTCAACCTCATAGGGTACCTTGGTAAGTACCTCAACCCCTATCAAAGACGAGATCTGTCTAACACAGACACAGAAACCTCCCCACACCCCGATGTGGTCAACAACCCCAACATCACCCTCAACCCCATCCCTGCTCCCCCGCGCAAGCCCGACTCCCTCCCCTTCCTCCTCTTCGCCCCCTGGAAAGTGCTCTACCAAGTCTACCACCTCTTCTTCCTCCTCGCCTACACCCTCGAGCCCGCCCAATGGATCCTCGTACAGAACCCCCCCTCCATCCCCACCCTCGCCATCGCCAGCCTCATCTGCCAGCTCCGGAACACCAAGCTCATGATCGACTGGCACAACTACGGCTGGACCATCCTCGCCTCGACCCGCGGGCCCCGCCACCCCCTCGTGCGCATCTCCAAGCTGTACGAGTGCCTCTTCGGCCGCCTCGGCTCCTTCCACCTCACCGTAACCCACGCCATGGCGCGCCAGCTCCGCCGCGCTCCGTATAGCATCAAGCGCGAGATGCTCCCCGTGCACGACCGGCCCGCCGCCATCTTCCGCCCTGTCAGCTCCCCGTCCGCACGGGAGTCCATCCTCCAGCGCGTCCTACCAGCGGAGAAGGGCCTCGTACCGCGCATCCTGGACGGCAGCATGCGCCTTATTGTGAGCAGCACGAGCTGGACACCCGATGAGGACTTTTCTATCCTTCTGGACGCCTTGACGCGGTACGCCTCCGCAGCTGGGGGTCTTACCCCTATTCTGGCGGTCATCACGGGGAAGGGCCCGCAAAAGGAGATGTATCTTGAGAGGATCGCCGAGTTGACGAGGGCGGGGCGTCTCCCGAATGTGAGGATCGTCACGGCGTTTCTCCCCTTTCCAGACTACGCGGCGTTGCTGGCGTGTGCGGATTTGGGGATATGTCTGCATATGAGCAGCTCAGGGGTAGATTTGCCGATGAAGGTGGTGGACATGTTTGGAGCAGGGCTTCCCGTTGCGGCGTATTCGGGGTACGAGAGCTTTGGGGAGTTGGTAAAGGAGGGGAGTAATGGGAGGGGTTTCAAGACGGCGGAAGAGTTGGCGGAGATTCTGGCAAGGCTGCTGAGTCCAGAAGGTCAGACAGAGCTGGAAACGCTCAGGAGGGGGGCAGTCAGGGAAGGGAGCAGGCGGTGGGATGAGGAGTGGGATGCGAAAGTTGGTGTAATTATGGGTTTGACTACCTAGAGATCAATCTCTGATGGAATGCGCTGCCGTTGAACACCAATGCATGAATGTGCCGCTGGGCTAGGGTGCCTGATGCTGCTCGTCCATGACTTCCGCCCTCATTCCCAGATGACCCATGACGCTGTTGATCTGCCCGTCTCATGGCCCAACTATCAACACCCCCTATGTAATCCAACCACCCCACGCTTACAACCCGGCCTAGCCCGCTCAATCCTCCCCCAAACTCTCCCTCACACACTTCCGACATCTCCTCCGAAACTCTTTACTCTTCCCCTCCCGATCCTCCCTCAGCAGCCTCGCCGCCTCCACGTTCGCAGGGCTCTCATCGTTCGGCTCCCCAAACAAACTGATAACGCTGAGGAGAATCGACTCCGGACCCTGAACAGGGCTCCAGCGCTCCCCGGCCGCCTCGTACCCGTACTTGTCCTCCTCGGGTGGGTGCAGAATGCTGATGCACAACTCGCCAGTCGGGTAGATATTGGGATGGAAAGGGATAGGCGATTGGAAGGTCAACTTCGGGGGCATAAGCGGGTATGTTGGCGGGAAGACGAGGTGCGCGCGGAAGTTTCCCCCTGGAGGAAAGGGATGGATGTTAGCTGGGGTTTGAAGGGTGATGGGGAAGGGAAAGGGAGGACATGGCATACCGCCGTAGTATTTGCAGTCGTCGCTGATCATGAGCATGACTTCCCATTCGAAGATGTTGTTGTCGTTTACGAGGCCGCACGAGATGCCGGGTATGTCCTTGTCTGTTTGCATCTGCTTGAGCTGCCTTCGCAGCAGCGCCGCGGCCGCGAGCGAGCTTGTCGAGGAGCTCGCCATGGCGGTGTACTGGTTTCAGTGTGTGCGCTGTTCTGAGCGTGCGCGGGAAAGTCGGATGTTATAGCTGGGATGGGAGGTCTCGAGGCTTTTATACGCCCTCGACCAGGTGCTCGTGTGATGAGTTTGTCTCAGGGATGGGAACGGGCGATGCTCCGCTTTGGACTCTTTCCCGCTGCGGGTCCGGGAGTGTTGGGACGCTTCGATTTCGTGAGGATGACGCGGGTTACGACAGGCGCAAGGCGCAAACGAGGAAAGTGGTTGTCGAGGGGATGGGAAATATTGGGTTATGGCGTCGCTGCGTTTGCAGTTCAACGGTCTTGGTCCCGTGGGTCGCGCAGTTGGGACCTGCGGGGTCACCCGAAGTGGCAGCGCCGGAAGGCGGGGTTGGTGTCTGTCCATCACGGATGGACCCAGGTCATTCATGGTGTTTGCCTACGGGCCAGACTCGGGCTGTCTTTGGTCAAGAATACGGCCCCTGAAAGTGAGCAGTCAAAGATGTCTGTTTGTATAACCTCGCTGTCCAATCTGAGCTCCTGAACACCGCCCCATGCTGGTATCTGTTGACCCCTATCTTACACGTCGAATCGCAAACATTGGTCACCCCAAAGCCATCCTCAACGTTATTTCTTGGCAGTCCCAAACCCGGTAAACCCCATAGCAGCCATCATGTCATCCTCATCATGCTCTCCCTCGATCCGCACATCCTCACCATACTCCGTCTTCGCCTTCAGCTCCGCCTCCTTTTCCAACCTCTTCCTTTCCTCCAGCTCCTTCCGCTTCTTCCTCTTCTCCTCCCTCTCCTTCTCCTCCCTTTCCTTGTGTACCTCTAACCGCTCCTTCAGCGAAACCACCTGCTCCCTCTTCTTCTCCTGCTCGCGTTCCCACAACAGCGCAATCCTCGCGTGCACCTCCGCCGCCGTAGCCTTGCGCACCTCGCCCGTCTGCCCGATCGCCCTCAGATGCTGCGGACTGTTCTGGTGATCCAGCCACTGCAAGTTGTCCTTGAAGGTAAGGTCGCAGTGCTCGCAGTAGAATCCCGCGCCGCGCCCGCGCTTGCCCACGCCCGCTCCCGCCGGCACGAGCATCGTCTTGCCCACCATCTTGCTCATGTCCTGTGTCGCGTTGCGCGCCGTCGTGAGGGTCTCGCTGCCGTCCAGCGGCTTGTAGTATTTCTTGCCTGCCATTTTGGCCTCCCATCGTGCCTTGCGCTCTTCTTTTTCGTCCTGTTCGCGTTGCTTGGCTTTCGCAGCGTACTCGTCGAGGTCGTACTTTTTGCGGAAGTCGGTGTCGCCCGCGGCCTGCCCGTAGGCAGATCCTTTGTTGGACATTTTGAAGTGTGCGCGCGGTTGCTTGGGGCGCGATTGGGATGTTGACCGTCACAGGTTTGTCGGCGGCGCAAAAAGTCGACTTCAACCAACGCCAAATGATGTTTTGGTCCAAAAATCGCTGCGATAGCGATAAGCGCTATCAACAGCCCCCAAGGGAAACCTTTTGGAGGGGCAAGATTTGGCGGGGTAAGCGCTAAAGAGTACCTCCACCACGGCGACCGTTAGCAGCGTCCAGGGGTACCCCCTAACGACAGCGGGGCATCAAAATCCTCAAACCTCCATTCCACCTCGAAGCTATACCCAACACCACACCCCTCCCTATATCCCCGCCGCCGTCAAGATGTTCTATCTCGTCGGCCTCGGCCTCTCCGACGAGACCGATATAACCGTCAAAGGCCTCGAAATCGTCAAGAAAGCCTCCCGCGTCTACCTCGAAGCCTACACCTCCATCCTCCTCGTCGACAAATCCGTCCTCGTCCGTTCCCCTTCCTCCCCCTTTCCCTTCCTCCCTCTAACCTAACCCCCCTCCCAGGAATCCTTCTATGGCCGCCCCGTAATCCCCGCCGACCGCGAAATGGTCGAATCCAACTCGGACGAGATCCTCCACGACGCCTCCACCACCGACGTCGCCTTCCTCGTCGTCGGCGACCCCTTCGGCGCCACCACGCACACGGACATCGTCCTGCGCGCGCGCGAGCTCAACATCCCCGTCGGCACCGTCCCCAACGCCTCCATCATGTCCGGCATCGGCGCCGCCGGTCTCCAGCTGTACAACTTCGGGCAGACCGTGAGCATGGTCTTCTTCACCGAGACGTGGCGCCCCGCGAGCTTCTACGACCGCATCAAGGAGAACCGGTCGATTGGGCTGCATACGTTGGTGCTGCTTGATATCAAGGTGAAGGAGCAGAGTCTGGAGAACATGGCGCGCGGGAGGAAGATCTACGAGCCGCCGCGGTACATGTCGGTGGGTACTTGCGCGACGCAGATGCTGGAGATTGAGGAGGAAAAGGGCGAGGGCGTGTACGGGCCGGATAGTCTGGCCATTGGTGCGGCGCGTGTGGGTGGTAAGACAGAGAAGTTCGTAGCGGGGACGCTGAAGGAGCTCTGCGATGCGGACGACGCTCTTGGCCCGCCGCTGCACAGTCTGGTCCTGCTGGGGAGGCGAACACACGAGCTGGAGTATGATTATGTTCGGCAGTTTGCCATCAACCAAGAGACATGGGATAGGATATGGAAGGCAGATTACGAAGGAAAGCAATGATACCAGTTGTTTCCCATGCTCAACTATCGCGGCATGTTGGGTTGTGGTGCCTAAGTAAATATGTGCCTCCAAACTATGCTCCAAGGCCGAAAGTCCGACTCTCACAGTTGTACCTAGCCCATTCGGGTTTCATTATGCCATCCCAAATACTCCATACCTTTCCCATTACCATCATCATGCATAAAAGCCAGTACCAATGCCTCCGAGACCCAGCGTCAACGCCTCGAAGACAAGTGCCTACCACTCAAAGCCAGTCCCAACACCTTCAATACCAGTACTGTTGCCTCCAATTCCACTTTCAATTCCCCAAAAGCCGGCTCCGATGCCTTTGGAGGCCAGCGCCAACGCCTACCAAACTTGCACACCGGTATCCCCCAGTCTAGATGTGGTGGTCCAACATGGGCTCGTGAACCTCTCCACATTCGTCGCAAAACAACAGTGAGCTCTCGTCGACATCGGGCTTATCGGGCTCAACCGGGGTTCCAAGGGTTCTGCTAAACTCAACCCACGTACGGTCGTCCCGGCTAGCGTCCCGAGATTTGGGTACTCGTCTCCAGATGGTCTTTTTCTCCTTGTAAATGGATTCTGGATGCCCGACATCAACCGGAGCCGGGCTGATATCAGGGTGGTGGTGGATGTGATCATGATCCTGGTGATGATCATCATTGCCCTCAGCTGCAAGGATTTCACGCACAAGCGGCTTCCATGAGCGTACAACGCGGGCGTCAAACGGGCAATCTCTCACCCGCGTGAGAACGGTTGAGTCGCTCATGAAAGAGTCAAACGCCTTCATCAACAGGCCGTCGTCTCTCACCATACCATTCAAGTCGCTCAGTGCTCGTATGCCGCAATCGTCCTCGGGGAGACCGGTAAGTACCAGCTCGTTCAGGGTGCAACCAAGGTCATGAACTGCAATTCGGTGAAGATCAATGTCTGGCATGGCGAGATATTCTCTTCTATGGTGGATATCAGCGAATAGAACAACAAGGCAAGAATAGTGATCCAATTGGCTACTCACGGAAAGTTGACGAAGTCAATCCTCATGGATTCCAGCCCAGGAAGCAGACGCGGACGCGGAGCCTTCTTGGACTTGTAGCGCGGGTCAAATGGCGGCCGAAGAGCGTCCAGGAAGTCGATGAGTTGGAGCCAGGTGTAGCTCTTGTAGCCCTTGCGAGCCAAAGGATTCTCGTGGAGACGAGCCGCAGTCTTGATCGTGATCTTCCTTCCCGGAACATTGCTCTTCGCTGTGCGGACCCGTCTCGCGTCGTCGTAGTACTTGGCAATGATCCGGATGTTGATGAACTTGACAACCTTGCGGTGCTCAAGGCTGAGATTGGCGAAGTTCCGCAGAGCATAGTGGCTGGTGAACACGAACTCGTTGCGTCCCCATAGATACCGCAAGCCTTCGGTATGGTATGCTTTGCAGGTAGCCAGGAAACCAATGGCAATCTGGTTTCCACGGGCCCTCTCCTCCGCCGTCATGCTCTCCTTCGTATGCTTCGAGAGAGGGTCGATAATAGGGAAGCTGCTGATGAGGGAATATGACAGGATTTTAAGCTGAATTTCCACTGGCAGGCTAGGCATTCGAGGCTCTCTCTCAAGCGAGACCTTGGATGTCGATGATCGGGTCATGCGCTTTATGCGAGCGACAGATGGCGAGCTCTGTGCCTCTTCAAAGGCCGCCCCCGATGGGCCCGAGTTGTTGTGGCCAGAGTGAAGCTTCTTCAGGCGCTGGATCTCCTCGGTGAGGGTGCGGATCTCAGCACGCAACGGGTTATTGTACCAAGCCTGTTGGAATTTTAGCTATTGTTTGCCCGTATGGGCGATATCCAGCTGTCTCGGGAGCGGATGCTCTCTTTTGGCCACCCGAGACAGCGGAGGTGGACAAATGCAAAGAACACCCTCAACACTTACCTCTGCGCGATCTGTTTGGTCTCGTTCCTCGAAAGGCAACGCTCGCTATGTCACGATTAGTACACGTACGTCGCAGAAGAGAGGGAATCCGGTGCTCACGCGGTTGTAAGACATCTTGCCACGCCGTCGGCTTCACCGGACAGGTGTGAGGGGTGTCCAGGGCAGATAGGCCAGTGTCTTCTGGTTGAAGGCGCGAAGAATATAGCTCCAACGTAGTTGAAGAGGTGAGAATTTAGGGCAAGAGCGCCTCTGGCAGAAAATTCTAGTCAGGTCACTGAGATCAAAAATTGGCAGGTGCTCTCCCGCCGCTCTTTCCTTGACTGCAAGTTTAGTGCACAACAAAGGATCGCGTGCAGCTCCCGATTGCGACGCAGACCGGTGGAGTTAGGTTGTGGCACACACGTTGGATGAATTGCCATTTTTTCAACTTGTCTCAGAGCGTTTGCATTCGGAGAACTGCATTGAGGTTCCAGAGCCTCAGGAAGGGTTGGAAAGGTGGAGCTGATGAACAGCTTGTTCTTCGCCATAAGGGAAGGAGCTTTGGTGTCCCAACGGCTCCTATCCATGCAACCCCCTTCACGTAAGAATATGTCTTCCACAACGTACCTCCACAGGGCTGCCTCAACACGTAAGGTAGGGCTGTTTTGTCTGGCAATGCGATTGCATTTGAGCATCGGCCCGGACAAACGAGTCAGTCACGCCCGATTGCAAACTGATCCATCGCTGGGCTTGAATCGATTGGCGTGGTGCCTATCCCTTTGCGCATTTTCTGACGTCACCGCATATGTCCAAACTCGCACACTCGGGGGCGGGCTAAGGTACCCCTAGAATCCCTTACATCATGATCAACCAGCTGGTACCTTATGGATGCGACTGGATGAACGTAAAAAGGATGGCGGCGCCCCCGTTTTCCCAGCAGTTCCTCGATTTAACAAACAAGCAGCAAGATCCCAGACAACACAAGCAACACTGATTACAGCAGACAATATGGCCCAGCAACAGTTCTCTAACGCAAACACCGGCGGCAAGCACGCCGACCCCTTCAAGGCCGCCAACCTTGACAACGATGTCCCTCTCGCCCAGAAGATCGAAGACCTCAGCAAGTTCGCCTCCTCGTGCAAGTTCGGAATGATGACCACCCGCGACGCGAACAAGTCTGGGAACCTCGTGTCCCGATGCATGGCCCTCGTTGCCACGGTAAGATCCCCCCCAGGCCCCTTCAGCGACCAATGTGTCTAACTCATGCGGTAGGAGAGCGGCGGCATCGATCTCCTTTTCCACACAAACACGGAGTCGGGCAAGACAGACGACCTCTCCAGCGATCCCCACGTGAACATTTCCTTCCTCAACAGCACGGGCGAGTGGGCGTCCGTCAGCGGCGAGGCCAGCATTGTGACGGATCGCGAGCTCGTCAAGAAGCACTACAGCCCGCAGCTCAAGGCCTGGCTGGGTGATCTTGGTGACGGCGTCCATGACGGAGGCGAGAATGACCCTCGTATCGGTATCATCCGTGTCAAGATGGTCACTTCTCACTACTCCATCTCCTCGAAGAACATCATTGGCCGCGTTGCCGAGGTGGCTCAGGGAACCATGACGGGCAAGCCGGCTCAGGTGAACAAGCTGCGGGAGATCAGCGAGGCGGATGTCAAGAGCTGGAGAGCATCCCACTAAGCTTCTCGCGGCGCTTCCTCCTTCTGGCCCGTTTGCGATAGCGCATGGCGAAGTCCCATGATGGATATTTCCTGAGTAAAACTTAGAACAAGACTTTACACCTCCAATAACATTTCCTTTGTCCGAACAGAGCGAGCAACGTGCTCAAGTGTGATACCGATGTTGTATGGCACTCCATACGCCCATGCGTTGATGGAGGAGTTATCTGAGCCTCGGTGCCATTCTAAGGTCGGAGAATGATGAAAATGAGCGAGCTAGCAGGCAAAGACAGTGGATGAGGACGGCCAGCGAGGTTAAGCAACCCATCTGAGCATCGCCGCCGAGGTGATGACACCCTCAACTGTTGATACCGCAAATAATCCGAGCGCGGCCCAAAAAAGAAACTGCCGAAATAGATTTGAAGGGCTAAAACAAACATCAGTAGATAACCCTAACCCTGACTCTGGTTCAAACAAAGATCGCCAGCTCTCTCTCGTGTCTTTCGGGAGTTTCGGCCTATAGCATTGCCGATGAGTGTCAGACTGTTGTGTAGGTAAATATCTGATATAAGTGCAATCTTCTCCTCAAGCTCAGCGGAGCCGAGACCGGCCGGATCAGCTTTCTGGTTCAGTCTTCACTGGAACACATCGTTAGTCACGTGATATCAGGAGAGGCAGATCAGTCCGTGTTTCGGCTCGGAAAGAAGGCTTTGCATCTGGGAGGGCCTTACTGGCGCGCGGCGGAAAGAATCAGTTTGACGGTTTGCTGCTTAGAGGCCTTCAGAGAAGCCCCTTCACAGAGCGGCTAAACACCAGCAGAGAGCCGCTCAACACCTTCAAAGGGTCGCTGGACACCTCTGGGGAGCCCATCAACGCCCCTTGTACTTTCAGAGCGGTGTCAAAGTAATTCCTTCCACCGCGTAACTGGGTTCAGACGGGAAGACCGGGTATTCGCAGCAGGAAAGGCATTAAATACATCCGAGCAGGCATCGAGCATATCTGGGGAAGGCGTCAAAAGGATCTGGACTGCGATCTGACAGGTGGCGGGGGTCAAAAAGTGGAGTCTTTTTTTTTTGGATCTCACTCCAGTCAGCCTGCGGCAATTGAGATCTATGCGATGGGGCAGTGGCTTTTGGAATGGGCAATCGGTGATCAAGTCATTCCAACTTTGTCTCATCTGGACCAGGCGACCAGGCGACCGGGCGACAGAGATGGATGCCCAGTTTTGTCGTCAAAGATGAAAATGACTCCAAGGCTTCCCACCGAAATTGAGGGTTTCCAGTTTCTTGGCTGGCTGGGTTATTTCGGTGGCCATTCGCAATCGATTGGCAGTGGTCGGTTGTTTTGGCGAGCGCGTTGGGCAAATTGCCGACCCTCTGGGCAGTCCTTGGCCGGCCGCTGCCACGTCGACGGTCTGGGTTTTTGGCAGCAGGGCGGGAAGCAGAAGCAGAAGCAGGAATAATGCGAGGGATCGCACATCGCAGGTTTCCGGGAAGTCGCGCGGTGATTGACGAGCAATGACGACGATGCAAACAAGACTGAGCCAACCACGATCCTGCAGTGTTTGCGCAATGGGGATCGCCTGCCGGTAGAATCGAGGGGGGACTGCGGCCTGGTTTGCTGGTGGCGGCAGGTGAAGATCCAAAATGCAGGTACGCTGCGACGTTGCCAACTTAAGATTGCGCAGGCAAGGAGAGGCCAAGGCAAGTACCTTGCCCGCAACTTCTCGGCGGGGGGTACTTCGGCAGTGACCACCCACTCCCCGCCCAGCGTTTATTACCCAGCGTTCCCCCATTTCACGGTTCTTCTCCTTTCAATCCCATCATCACCACGATCGTTTCCTAGAGTTCCTGAACTCGTGCCGCTCTTTTTATCAATCATCACCTTCGAGTATTGCCATCGCGTCGTCCGATTTCATCGATCCACCTAGATCTCCGCAACCTTCAGCCGATTTAACGCCTACAAACTCAATTGTCAACATGCTCGCCAAACTCTCCGCCCTGGCGGTTCTCGCCCTCGCGGCCCAGGCCGTTGCTGAGCACAAGCCCTACAAGCCACAGTTCATGAAGACGTCGGTCCGCGACTTGTTCGGTGTCGTTCGTCGTCAGGATCAGCCCGGCTACAAGCCATCCTCGTCAGAGTGTGGTGTCGGCCCTACCTGCGCCGCGGCCTGCGGCGCCGGTTACGAGACCTGCGCATCCACGGACGAGGCAATTCACTGCTTCAACAAGGCTGCCCAGGAGACATGCTGCCCTAACCTCTCTGGCGACTCTTGCGACGCTGGATTCTACTGCACCTCCGACAAGGAGGGCGAGACATGGTGCTGCCCGAACGCCCTCGATGTCAAGGCTTGCGCCGCTGCCTACTCCGTCGCTGGGGGTCTCGTCTCGCAGACCGCGAAGCCCACCTCGTCCAGCATTCCTCCCCCGCGCGTCACTCCGATTAAGAACGGAACTTACCCTACGATCGAGACTGTTTCTAGCAGTTGCACCTCGACAATTGCTCCGTCGGCCGGCTTCCCAGGCTCGAACGCGACCGCCCCTACATTCGCAGCCCCAACCGCATCCCAGACCAACGTCCAGCAGGGTGCTGGTCAAATGGTCGCTCCGGCGGGCGCCCTCGCGCTCCTCGCGGCCGGCATTGCCGCTCTTCTCTAAGCTCCAAATGGCATCGAGCCTCGGAATCTCTTAACGATGCTGCGCCTACATCAGCCCCCGAGGTCGTTTCCGCTTGTACGAGACATGAGACACGACAACAGCGACTTTCGCGATTCGTCCTTCACCTTTTTGTGCAAAGTTCGACATGTTTTGTCGTTCTAGGCGATATACCCTTTGCGTGCCGATACTCAGCTAGCGCAACTTTGGGACGTTGATGATGAGGCACGGTTCTACTCTGCTTGTGGTTTTCTCCCCTGGGGTCTGGGGCGTCGGAAAATGGTGCATTTTTGCTCGTCGCGTTGATCAGGATGGGATGCATTCATGGACCTGTATTAATTACCCTTCGATGAGGTTACTCTGCCGGGGCTTGATCCTCCGGCTTTTCTGAGGTTGCTTTTGTGGGCGAATTTGGGTTTGGGAGGTCGGATTCTTGTTCCTAATTGCCCTAAGACAAACATAAAACTTTGCACACCTGCTCAGATCTCTCCTTGCGTGATCCTTTGGCTTTCCAGCAGGTGTGTCAACTGACTGATGGAGAGGGGACGAACCTCGAGCCACCCTCCGCCTCCGGTCTCACCCCCAGTTCGATACTGAAAGGACATTGCTTGTGGATTCACATGAGGTCCTTTCCGCCCGTCCCTCGTTTCTGCAAGGACCCGAAGCCACGAGGCTGAGGACAAAGATTCCACGCTGAGATACGACATCAACGGCGTTCCACAGCCTCTGGCGGTGGCGTGTTCCGATCGTGTGTTCCTAGAGGAGAGGCGGACTTTGGGTCTCCAACGGTTGCTGGCGTCTGCTGTGTCACACCATGGCTTGGTTCTGGTCGCCGACGGAGCTCTTCGTCACCAACGGCGGTGGATGTTGGTCGATTCACGGCCAAACCTCAATATGCTTGTCTGTTCTCTTGCTTGCTGACGGCTGTTGGTTGAGGCAAGGGCTGCTGCGCGGTATGAAGATGCGGGTTGGTTCAAGATGCGGCAGGTTTGAGCCTCTGGGTGTTGGATGTTGATGTTAGATAAGGGAATCACATTAGTGAGTGAGATCCAACTGCTCCCTTGTTGCTCGGGCCCAGACATATCATCTCGCATGCAGAGCTGCAGCTATACAGTGCATTGCGGTAAGTAGAATGCAACACGATATCTTACAAATCTTAGAGTACCTTATGTGAATCCAGCCAGACCAGACAACCAGACAACATAGGTATCTGTCCATGTTTTCCCCCTTTTTTATTATCCAACCCAATAAATGAACGCCAATCCCAAATCCAATCACAATGCCAGCCTATGCTAATCCAAACATGAGGCGAATCCAAATCCGAACGCAATGCCCAAACACTCACTTTCTAATGCAGACCGCAGCCAGCCCTCAAACATCATCAACCCCATCCACCGCCGTCTCATTCCACTTCCTCCACGTCTGGTCCCCAAACGTCGGCATGCACTTCACCATATCCGGCGGCCCCTTCCACTCAATCCTCTCCTCCAAACTCACCCCCCTCTCATCATCCCGTCCCTGCCCATCATCCTCCGGCGGCGGCCTCGTCCCCTGCACGAAATCACTTACATACCCCTTCTGCACCTTCGTCTGCCGACCCCTCTTATCCGTATACTCCAGATTGACACTCGGCACCACCGCGATCTTCCCGTGGCCCGCGAGCCACAGGTCCTTGCACCACAGCTGTGCCTCGCCCTGGAAGCACTCCTCCTTCCGCGGCCAGCGGAAGCCAACCTCGTGGTTGAACAGCGGCGCGGCGCCGAACGCAATGGCGCCGTTCCAGCAGGCGAAGACCTGAAAGGGGAGTCCGGCGCGCATGCGCGTGCGCGAGACCGGGTCGAAGGGGAAGAGGTTGGTGGCGTTTTGCCAGGAGCCGAGGGTGGGATCGACGTCGAAGAAGATGTCGCCGGTGAGGGAGCGGGCGATCCAGACGTCGTAGAAGAAGATGGGGTCCGAGGGGGTGTAGGTTTCGCCGCCGTGCGCCCAGTCCATGGCGCAGACCATGTCGGCGGACTGGAGGAGGCGCTGGTGGAGGAGCTCGAGGAGGTCCTCGGCGCAGGCGGCGACGTCGTTGAGGAAGAGGACGGTGGCGGTGGGGGAGAGGGTAGGGCGCAGGGAGGTGATGTTGCCGGGGGGAGGGACCAGTAGGTTGAGGGGGCGGGGGGCTCGGCGCGGCCGTCGGCGTTGAGGGTTTCGGCGTTGCGGAGGCGGGGAGGGAGGGGGCCGGTGATGGGCTCCACGGCGAGGGCGCGGAGGATCGCGAGCTTTTTGATGCGGTCGGCGGAGGAGGGGTCGAGGGGGGAGGTCAGGAGCCAGTAGGGGGTGCCGATCTTGGCGAGGGGCTCGGCGAGGAGGCGGAGGATTTCGAGAGTGCCGTCGCGGGAGTTACCTTCGACGATGCTGAGGGCGCACCGCTTGGGGCCGAGGAAGGTGATGGCTTCGACGACGGAGCCGAGTAGGCGAGGGGTGAGCTCGATGATTTCGCGGAGGTTGAGGACGAAGACGTATTCATGCTTGTCGGAATCGGCGGGTGGACGGAGGTATCCGTAGCGTGTCTTGTTGAGGGCAGGGCACTTCATCCGGTCGATCCAGGTGTTGGAAGGGTTGAGGATGGCAGGGAGGATTTTTCGAGCGTGCGCGAAGTGCTCGGCCTGAGACGGCGGGACCCAGTTCTCGCCGGGTCCGTCCCCGGACCGGACGTCGTCACCGTCAGCGGAGAATCCGACATGGTGGGCGTCGGGTAGCGGAGACGGCGCCGAGCGAAGCTGGGCGAAGTTCAGGTTGAGCGCCACGTACAGGACCACGAGGAATACAGCAAGCACCTGAAGGAGCAGGACCAGCTTGCGCGGGAGCGCCATGGCGATTTTGTGGCTCTATCCCCAGCCGCGAAACACCGAAACACCGTCGTGGTTACTGTCACCTTTGCGCCCTCGCGGAAGGACACATGGCGCTGATGCTTTCTCACCGTGAACGAGAGCCCGAGAGGATCGTGCGTAAGATGAAGTCCCCCGAAGCGTCGTTGATCCCAACCCAGAACGGGAGCGGGCGCCTAACCCGTTTCAAGCCTTGCTGTTGGGCCAGGGTTGCATTGACCCAGAATGCCAAAGGCGTCATTTCTCTTGGCGGGTCTCGATGGATCATGGCATCGGCTCGAGCCGCAAGCCTGGAACCATCGTCCAGACCAATTGTCTCTCAAACACCCATTGAAGACAATTCAGTCTTGAAGACCCGGATCCCCATTTCCAATCTGCACACTGAGCGCGCCCCGCGACCGCAATTCGTATCGTTGCTTGCTTCTTCATGCAGGAGAGCAGTAGCCGCACAATAGACATCCAGCATCTGAATCATGAACCCAGCTCTTCATCGCCTCTGTTCCTAATCTTGTCCCGTGTGCAGCGGCATATCAGGCTTGCTTCTTTCTGACGCCATTATTGATTCTCCTGCCGCCCGTGCCGCGAGGCATCAACGCCGTCGACCTCGTGGTGGGCGCGTGGTTTTTTCGCAGTGGTGGTGGGCAATGCTGCTGTTTCTGCATCCATGCATGCACTGCGGTCCAGCCCTAGGCTGCGGTTTTTGCTGGCGAACTGCACCTGGTTACTCAGCCGCCAAATGCCGCGCTGCGGGAAACCTGCATCCGCTCGCGTGCCGAATCAGACAGTGAGGTGAAGTTTGGGACGGGCAATGGTAGGCGAGGGGATGGGATGGGTGGGATAAGATTGCACACTTCATCGCCCTCCCCAGATTGTTGCAGACGGGAGTCGAGATTGAGGTGGGTTGTCATGAATGGGAGCTGTGGGGAAGAGCTCGGTGGTTATCGCGGGGTGTCCACTTGAGCCCATCAAGGTGCCTCGGGGGGTCTGGTTTCTCAGGAAAAGCATCTCCAAGCGGCATCTTGCACGATGAAGAGTATTTTTATCCGAGAAACGTGGAACCTCGAATATTGGTATCCACCTGATATCTCCAAGCTGAAGAAACTAACGGGAGCTCGTTGAGCCCATCGTGGAGACAGGCAACAAGAGTCCAGCCGTTACATCAGTACAACAAGCCAGCCGCCAGCGCCAAAAGAACGGTGGAGGCAGCGCCGCAAAGAGCCTCTCGTGCAAAAAAAGAAAAAGCTTCACTGATCGGCAGCCACATCGGTCACGTCACGCCTATTCCGTTAAAGGAAATAATGAACGCCTTGTCTTCGGCCACGGCCATTTCTTGCAGTTCCCATTGCGGGTAACGCCGAGTCTAACGTTTAGTGTTGCACGGACTCTGGCAAACTCAGGGGCCCAACCCTGGAGATGAAGTTGAAGTCTCAGGAACATGTTTGATCACGGAGAACACCAGTTGTGCGACGCTTTTGCCCCGCGCATCTCCGTCTGCCCTCCGAAACATGACGAAGCATCTGGCAGTTGACAATAGTAATCCGGCAGCTTGGTGCGTGGCAGGGCAGTCAATTGCAACAGGTGGCAGTCGCGATGAATGCGGAGCCTGGAAAGGGGGTGCAGGCACCTGCCAACTTGCCTGGAAATGGAAATGCGACGTTGCCCCGTCTCGCCAAGCAAAGCTTAAACCGATCATTTCCCTCTGTGTCGACCGCCGCAGCTGCGGGCTCCAAATCCTCAGCGACGGAGAAGTGGGTGTGAGATGGTGGGCTGACTGAAGACCGCACCGCTAGGTTGCGACATTCTTCGAGGGCTGGCGTCCAATCCGGAGGGGCCATCACGACGCCATCGCGAGGCGCATGGCCAAAAACAACTGCGGAGTGTTGGACACCCAGTGTTAGTTCCCACGGCCGCCGGTCTTGGCGAGGGGTTCGACTCCATCTTGGACTCTGTGAAGAGATTCCTTCGTTTGAGTAAGGGTCGCCGTCCGCGATGTCGGGGTCCACAAGGGTCTGGGGATATGGGCCCGCAAAGAGACGAGAGAGAGGAATTAGTCTGGACATTGCGGGGGAGACTGAGCAGGCAATTCGCAGGTGTAACGCCCGGAACAAGGCCAATCGATGGCCGTTCGCCGACGACGCCGTGCGACGGACGGGGTTTCGGCCGGGCTGGCTGGGTGGGCGGTGGGTGTTGGGTGCGAACATGGCTACCTGGAATGCAAGCAGCTTGCTTCTGCTGGTTTCTGCTGCAGTGCAGCTGCCAGCCATGCGCAGTTGAGGGTGGTGAAGGGCTGGGCTGGTTGGTGCGACCGCACATCAACGGCGTCCGTTGGTGTCAGTGTCCAGTCAGAAGCTGAATCCCTGCTGACAGCATGCAAGACAGCGCCCGACTTTTCGCATCCCTCCCTCCCTCCCCGACCCCCGAGGGCGAGCGAGCGCCGGTGCCAGCTTCCGGCTTCCCAAAACTCATGATCCCCTGTCCTCGCATTGCCTAGCGTGTCGCATGGCCGATCTTCTCGCTCCGGCTACTTATTATGGGGCTCCCCCGTCCTCTCCACATGTTTGCCCTCCTGTTCTCCCCTCTGGACGGAGCTTGTTGTTGTTGTCGTTGTTCACCTTGTGCTTCGTGTAGCTGTGAGCATTGAGTTCAACTTGAACCGCCATGCCCACGACGGCTCTCGGTCTGTGAGATACTCCTCAGAAGTCCCCGCCAGCAACCCCTTCCACCTTCGGCAGCATGGGTATGGGCGGTGTGGGCTTCGTGCCCATCCAGGGCACTGCCGACCTGTCGAGAATCGAGGCTCCTGTTACCGTCAAGGCGTATCTGCTTTGCGCCTTTGCTGCCTTCGGCGGTGTCTGTAAGTCAATGGACTGACTGCCTTTCTCCGTCCGAGCTTGCTGACAACCCAGTCTTTGGTTACGACACGGGATGGATGGGAGGCGTGGTTATCATGCCGTACTTCGTCAGCATGTACACGGGCGTTCCTTACAACTATGAGACGAGCGAGCCCAAGAACTTCTCGCTGCCTTCGCCGACGGTTTCTCTGATGACTTCGATTCTCTCTTGCGGCACCTTCTTCGGGTCACTCATTGCCGGAGACCTTGCCGACTTCGTGGGTCGCCGTACCACTATCATCTACGGGTGTCTTGTCTTCGCTATGGGCTGCATTCTTCAGATCGCTTCTACCAACCAACTCGTCTTGTTTGTCATGGGTCGTCTCATCGCTGGCCTTGGTGTTGGGTTCATCTCGGCTGTTATTATTCTCTACATGTCGGAAATCGCGCCTAGGAAGGTTCGTGGTGCTTTGGTCTCTGGGTACCAGTTTTGCATCACGTTGGGGATTCTGCTCGCCAACTGCGTTACGTATTCGACTTCGGGCCGTAGCGATTCGGGGTCATATCGTATCCCTATTGCTATCCAGTTCCTCTGGGCGCTCATCCTGGGTATCGGCCTTTATCTCCTGCGTAAGTAGCGGCACCTTGTCTGTCTCTGGATCTATTCCTGACACCGTCTAGCCGAATCCCCCCGTTATCATGTCCAGAAGGGCAAGCTCGACTTAGCTGCCAAGGACCTCGCCTTGGTTCGTGGGCAGGCCGTCGATTCGGAGTACATCAAGGACGAACTGGCTGAAATCGTAGCCAATCACGAATACGAGATGCAGATGATCCCCCAGACCAGCTACATCGGTTCCTGGATGGCCTGCTTCCAAGGCTCTATCCGCAAGGGCAACAGCAACCTCCGCCGTACCCTCCTCGGCGCCGGTATGCAGATGTGCCAGCAGCTCACCGGCATCAACTTCATCTTCTACTTCGGCCCTGTCTTCTTCAACCAGATCAAGAACGGCCCCAACCCCTTCCAAACGACACTCGTTACGACCCTGGTAAACGTTCTTTCCACGCCCATCTCCTTCTGGACCATCGAAAAGTTCGGCCGCCGTCTCCTCATCATCATCGGAGCTGTGGGTATGATCATCGCCCAGTACATCGTCGCCATCCTCGGCGTCACCGCCGGCAAGGAACACGCCGATGGCTCGCACAACGAAGCCGCCATCAAGGCCATGATCGCCTTCATCTGCATCAACATCTTCTCCTTCGCCACCACCTGGGGCCCCGTCGGCTGGGTCATCGTCGGCGAGTCCTTCCCTCTGCCCATCCGCTCCCGCGGCGTTGGCATTTCCACGGCTTCCAACTGGTTCTGGAATTGCATCATCGGTACCATCACGCCGTTCATGGTCGGCAACGACCAAGGAGGACTCGGGTCCAACGTCTTCTTCGTCTGGGGGTCCCTGTGCTTCCTCTCCCTTGCGTTTGCGTACTTCCTCGTCCCTGAGATGAAGGGTCTTTCCCTCGAACAAATCGATCAGATGATGGAGGAGGTTGAGCCACGCAGGTCGAGGGGGTGGGTCGCGACGACGACGTTTGCGGCGGAGATGGGACATCTCAGGCCGGAGAAGGGGAATTATATGGTTAGCCCGCATTTGCCGGGGCAGGTACAGGAGTTTCCGGAGGGCGGGGCGAGTCAGCGGTTTAGGGAAGAGCTGCCGGGGTATAATCAGGCTTATTTTCCGAGGTGAGGCCTGAAAGGATGAGGGGGTGCATTGGGTGGTTATTTGTTTTGTTGTTAGGGGAGGGAGGTGTAATGCATGGTTGTTAAATACCCTTGGGGATGGATGATGGAGAGTGTGATGATTGGGGATATAGAAAAGGCTTGGATTGGAGGCAGACGAAATGAACTGTATTATACTCCTCCTACCTTGGTACACCTCAGCATGGGTATGTACGCAAAAACTTTCTAATAAGATATACTTATATTTACTTCATTGTCGTTGGCCTGGGCAATGTTTTGCTCCCTGGGTGCAGCTCTTGTTGCTTGTCTGTGGTCCAGTGCTGTCCAGGGGAAAGGTGACAAGGGAAGAAACAACAACCAAAAAAAAGTAGCAGGAACTTCAAAAAATAATCCTCGCATGTTCGTGTCATGTCATCGACGGGAATTGAGCCCGACGTGGGGGTCGAACCCACAACCTTGAGATTTCGGAGATTCTCACTCTTAAGAGTCTCACGCTCTACCGATTGAGCTAGCCGGGCGAGGGAAATGCCTGGATGGCTTGTGATGGGAGTTTGTGTGGGAATTTTGAGTCATTAGGGTTGGGCTTGGGCAAGGCAAGGTATCGTTGTTGATGGTGGGTACTGGGACGAGGATAGGGGCGGTTTGGTGGCGTACGGTATAGGTTTGCGTTCCCGTTGGCGAGAATGGGGATGGGGAGGGGGTCCACTCGGTTTGAGGATTGAGTTGCCTGTCTGGGGAATGTGGATGTCGACAAAGCCCGGGTTTGGGATAAGGGTTAAGGTTATTGTTTATGCTTATTTTGTCGGTTGGCAGTTGGTAACCAGGGTTGAAGCTGCACTTGTGGGACTTCTTTGTTTCCTTACAGAAGAGATCGATATCATTCGGCTAGAACGGAATATTCCCAGGGGATCCTCCTCTTCGATGTTCATGCATTCTGCAAGTAAACGCCATCCATATACAATTTCCAACAGTACTGTAGCTTCAACGGCATCCCGCCACGGAACGATGACATCGATGTGTCTCAGTAACTGCTTCGCCTCAATGAGATTGCCTCATCGTAAGACTCGAGAGCCAGGAGCGGTCTCCATATTACCCGGCATCACCAGTAACATCCTTACCGAACGCCAAAACGTATGAACGAGCCAATGGGGCGATAATGCCAACAGACAGCGAAAGGTAGCGAAAGAAAAGCACGTTATACCAACGGGTGAAAGCAGCTCGCTTCAGCAACAGCCGTACGTAGCACCCGGGACCTGGTTAGCCTCCTCAATCTGATCCAGAATTAGCACCCGCGACATTGGCGATCCAATGAGACGGGATGTGGACAATATGGAGGTATTGTTGACAGCGCCCGAGCCACTGGGTTCACCTGAGCATGACATCGCGAATACAACTTCATAAGCTTGTGTAGCTAGCCGGCGTCATGATATGACCCGCGTACGACGCTATGGACTTGCAGTAGCACGGAGACGAGCACTGCCTCTCAGTAGAAAACCCCCTGGCAGAAGGGCCTCTATCCGGTAGACCGTTGGCGATGTTTGTCATTGACAAGCTCCAGTCACGCGAGCACATAAGACCGTCAAATACCTAGAAGCACCCGCCCCGATCCCATCCCCAACAGCTTCACTAAAGCCATCACCACCCCTCCCCAACCAAACCCCAAGATGCACCTCCCAACCCTCCTGTCCCTCCTCCCCGTGGCCCTAGCCACCCCCTCTCACCCCTCCCTCCTCGCCCGCGACCTCTCCATCCGCCGCTTCGAAGAATCCTACCTCAACACGCTCTCCTACTCCCTCCCCAACTCCACCATCAAGCTCATCGGCTTCAAGAAAATCCTCATGACCCCCTCCGAGCTCGCCGACATCGAACACGCCATCGCCACGCGCCCCTCCGAGTGGGACGAGCTCACCTCCGCCTACTACGACCCCGTCGAGCAAGCCATGAGGGTGTACTTCCCCGTGCAGAGGGCGCTTGTTCGGCACCAGGGGAGATTCGTCGAGGCGACGGACTTGGGGGAGTTGGAACATGAGCATATCGAAGGGGACTGCGCGGTGGTGGGGCGGTATCAGACGGAGGAGGTCAGGGGGGTAAAGGGGAATAGAGTCGAGGGGGGGCTGATCTATCTGCGGGAGGAGAGCCCCGTGGTGAGGAAGCACGGGGGGAATGTCCACGTTTATGACTTTGGCTGGAGGCAGGGGATGCACTCGCATTCTCATTCTCACGAGGGGGTGGAGAGGAGGAAGGATGGGGATGGAGGGAGCTGTTTCGAGAATCATGGGGGGAAGGTGTGTTCGATTGTGTATAAGATTGATCAGGGGCGTTGCACGCGGCCGAAGCCGCTGAGGGATTGTATTGATTATAACGGGTGGCCGTTTAAGAGCTGCAACAACCACAGCGACAAGAAGGCGTTTCCGGGGAGTGATTGTTTTGTTGCTGTGGCGAGGGGGCATTGCTGGAATGAGGTTGAGGATGCGTTGCATGGGGATCGTTAGTGAGCTAGCGAGCTGGAAGATTGGTGAGAAGATTGGGGCGGAGAGGCGTTCGTCCGTTTGGGCGAATCGCTTTGGGAAACAGAAGATCTGCTGACGGTTTGGTCATATGCTACCTAAGGAAAAATTGAGTTCTGAATGTTTTGACACATACGCCGGATGGAGGGCAGGAGCGATGCTGTAGCGGGCTTCCGAATTCCGCGGTGGGGAGAGGGGCGTGTCGCCCGCCGGCGTGACTCACTTCATCCAAAGTAACTGCGTTGCTGAAGCGAATGTGAAGTGCCCCAATTGGCTTGCTGCGCCGTTAAAGCCCGGCAGTGACACGACCTGGAGCGGGAGCGGACCGGCCGATTGGGGCTAAGCCGTCAAGTTCGCCGTTGGAGGTCGAGTTTGGTTGCGTCGATCTGCGGTGGAGTCTGCCGTTATAAGACCTGACATCGAGTCGTCAATTCGAGCCTCAGAATTGAGGACGCCACCAAGTGTTCATCGGTGTTAGCTCATCTGCCCTTTCTTTGATCACGATACCCAAGGCTCATCGAGACAAGAATCGAACAAAAGGGCACGATGACGTCAATGGCAGCGGAGTCGGTGTCGACGATTCTGGTGTCATGCAAGCAAACACGTTTCCATATTGAGAGCCCAAACTATCGCGAGGTAAGGTACATCAAACCCAATTAAATGTGGAACAAACACTTACCAGCGATCGCAGCTCGATATTGAAGGCCTCAACATCACCGTCACCTCGGGCGATGGGAAAGCATCTGGCAAGGCCGCCAAGGGCAAGGCGAAAGCCTCGGAGGGCACTGAGATCCTCAACAATGCCAAGTTGAGGCTCAAAGCTGGAAGTCGGTACGCTCTCATCGGGCGAAACGGGTCGGGGAAGTCAAGTGAGTTTTGCTGAGACTTGTTTGTCCCAACAAAGTGAGGACTGATGGGTATGGTCAGCTCTTCTGAGAGCCATCGCTGAGAAGCTCATCCCTGGCATCCCGGAGAAAACACGAGTGTCCATCCTGCAGCAAACCAACGCCAGCGATGCGAACACGGATGAGCCTCTACCAGGGACATATGGGTCGGCCGACGGCCCGACTGTTCTCGAAGATGTTATTGATAAGGCTACGGCAAGAAGTGAGCTTGAGCAGGAGATCAACGCCCTCTCGGATGGCGTGAACAGCTCGAATTCGCTGGGTGCGCTGCGGGCCCTGAGAAAACTTCGCCATGAGCGAATGCAGAAGCGGCTTTTCATCCTCGACAAGGACGCCAGGCTACGGAGCGGCGCAAGAGGATTGCAGGCGCGCAAGGCGTTGTTTGAGTTTGAGAAGCAGATCGCAGAGTCCGCCGCGCTGTGAGTACACTGACTACTCCTGAGTTACCTAGGCCACCACTGACTAACCAACCAGAACGGAGCAACCCGAGAATGAGATATCGGCAGACACACTCAAAAGAGAGACTCAAGAGGCGGCCGATATGCTTGCCGACCTTCAAATCCAGGTCGAGCCCTCCCGTCTCGCCGACATCGAGTCTCGCGCCAAGAAGATCCTGGCTGGTCTCGGCTTCACTGAAGAATACCTCACTCGCGCAGCCTCCTCCCTCTCCGGCGGATGGCGCATGCGAAAAGCCCTCGCAACGGCCCTGCTCCAGGAAACTGACATTTTGATCTTGGACGAGCCCACGAACTTCCTCGACCTCCTCGGCATCATTTGGCTCCAGCGCTACCTCCAGTCCATCGCCGAATCCCCAGATCAACTCCCGCCCACGCTCATTCTTGTCTCCCACGACCGCGACTTCATCGGTCTGTGCACCGACCTGCTCATCATCAAGGACAAAGACCTCGTCTACTTCCATGGCGACCTCCCAACCTACGAGGCCGCGCAGTCTGAGCGCCGCCTCTACCTCATCAAGATGAAGGAAGCCCAGGACAAGCAAAAAGCCCATATGCAAGACACCATCCGGCAAAACATGGCCCAGGGCCGCAAAGCCGATGATCAAAACAAGATCCGTCAAGCCAAATCCCGACAGAAACGCCTCGATGACCGCATGGGCATGAACGTCTCCGCCAAAGGCGGCCGTTTCAAACTCAGCCGTGATCTAGCAGGCTATCACTTCTCCTCACGCGCAGAAATCGAAATCCCCCCTGAAGAACGCCCCGTCATCATCAACCTCCCCTCTCCTCCCGACCTACGCTTCCCCGGCCCGCTCATCTCCCTGGAGTCTGCAACCTTCCGCTACCCTCCCCCACGCGGCTCCAAGACTCTCCCCGTTCCCACTCTCTCCGACATCACCCTCTCCGTCCACATGGGCGACCGCATCGGCATCCTCGGCCTCAACGGCGCCGGCAAATCAACACTCATCCGCCTCCTCGTCGACGAAACCAAGCCCACCCGCGGCACCATCACCAAACACCCCCGCCTCAAACTGGGCTACTACTCCCAGCACGCCGTCGAAGTCCTTCAGTCCCTAGCCCGTTCCGAGCCAGACCTCACCGCTCTCTCCCTCCTCACCCGCGAGATCTCCGGTGAGCTCGACGAAGGCGAAATCCGCGGCCTTCTCGGTTCCCTTGGTCTACCAGGCCGTATCGCCTCGGATATCCCCGTGGCGAAACTCTCTGGTGGCCAGCTGGTGCGGTGCGAGCTGGCGAGGATACTGTGGAAGAGGCCGCATTGCCTCGTGTTGGATGAAGTCACGACGCATTTGGACTACGAGACGGTCACGGCGCTGCGGGAGGCGTTGAGGGATTGGGAGGGGGCGGTTGTGCTGGTCAGTCACGATCGTTGGTTTATGAGGGGGGCGATTGAGGGGATTATGGATGACGAGGGGAGCGAGGACGAAGATGAAGGGAGTGAGGAGGAAGGGGTGGCGAGGAGGAGGGTGGTGTATAGGTTGAGAGGGGGGAAGATGACGGTGCTGGAAGGAGGAGTGCAGGAGTTTGAGGAGATTATGGAGAAGAGGGTTAGGAAGTTGCTGGCTGATTAGGGGACAGATGTTAGTATGAGAAATATGATTCGAAATGTGAGAGCCATTGCATACATGTCGTAACTGTGGTCATTGCATTCATCGCTGAGCATCTGTGAACGTATCTATCCGCCCGCCTACTTCGGTAGTCAGGTGGTGTAATGTAGTCCTCAAAATCGACCCGAAACCTCAAACCTCACACTCGCATCCCTCCAAAGCAACCAGATCAGAGCTCACAAACGCGCAAAACCTTCCCCCATTCCCATAAGCTCATAAAATCCCCCTCCCCACCAAAACCCTCAACCTCTCCCCCTCCTCCCTCCTCACCCCCATCCACCCCCCCTTCTCCACCTCTACAATCGTCCCATCAATACAAACCTTCCGCCACCTCGCCTCCTCCTCATCAATCGTGACCCTAACCTCTTCCACCTCCTCATACCCCACCTTCTCCTCCTCCTCCCCGTCCTCCCCTTTCCACGCCATACCCACATGACTCCCCTCCTTATACGCAGCCATCATAACCTCCATCGTCCTCTCCCCACCTACATCCCCGAAGTGAACCAGCCTCAACTTTCCATCTAGCGGCTTGCTAGCGGGGGAGATGGTGAATGTCTTTTCGAGGTTGGACACCATGGTAGCGAGGACGTAGTTGAACCTCTTGCCGGCGCGGAGCCGGGTGAACTTGGAAGAGTGGGGAGGGCGGACGTGAACGGTGGCGTTGTAGGCGTGGGAGAGCTTGAGGAGCTCGGCGGCGGCCATGCCGAAGCGCTTGTCGCCGTGGACGCGGTAGGAGGGGGTGTCGGATTCGTAGACGAGGGAGGCGTGGAAGCCGTAGGAGGCGACGATGGTGCCGAGGAGGTGGTCGACTAGGGGTGGGGATTTGTGGGGGTTGCCGTTTGTGCTGTGGCCGTTGGTATGCCCGTTAGTATGCCCGTTGGTATGCCCGTTGGTTCCATTGGCGTGGCCGTTGGGAAGCTTGCCATCGGTGTTCCCGTTGGTGTCAACGTCGCTATCGGTGACCAGCTCTGGTGAGGAAACGAGGTGGGACCCTGGCGAGAAGGTCGCCCTGAACGTGGGCAGCGGCGCCACGGTGCCCCGGAACAGCGTGCGAAGACCAAGAACGAGAGAGGAGGCCCCTGGCGATGCCGCTCCCTCGCTGTTGCCTGACGCCGTCTCGTAAAGCGGCTTGTGCAGTGAGTGGAAGAGTGCGTTCCCTGTTCCCAGCGGAAGCACAGCGACAGTCGGGACCGGCACCTCCGTCGAGATGGACCGGTCTATCCCGTTCAAAATGTCGATAACCCCGCCGTCGCCGCTCAGAAGAACAATGGTCCGGTTCGGCGAGACCGGCTTCGAGCAATTGCTTCCGTGCCCGTTGACATGGCCGGCACCCGTCTTGCCCAGCCCGCGCGCAAAGTCCCGTACCGTTGTCGCGCTACTCGTCACCGTGAGCCGATAGCGGTACCCGTACTCGCCTGTCCCGCCATTAACCCCCTCTTCATCTGCGATTTGGTCGGCTGGTTCCGTGAGTCCGAGCCGTTGCTCTCTCAGTCCGAGAGCCTTCAGCAGCGGATGTAACACACCCTCGTAGAATGCCGGCGCTTGACCTATTCCAGACCTCGTCGATACAATGACGTCCAGAATCTGGTGTCTGCCGTCCGATCTGAGATGCAGCGGAATCTCATCGAGGAGAAATTCTGCAAGCGGCTCCTCCGGCAGTTGTGCGGCCAAGAGGACCGAGACCTCGAATAGCGTCTTGCCATCAGCCTCGCTGAGGCTGTAGACCAAGTAGCCATCACTTTCCGGGCGCTTCAAAATGAAGACGATTTGCTCGCGCTTGAGGCGATTGAGATGTCCCTTGCTGTCGCCATTTTGGGTGGCCCAGAACAGCTCGCCATCTCTGTAATCGACGTGGGCTTGGCGGGGAGGTGTGGCTTCCAGCACGGTGGTGGCATTTACCGGCATGTGAACGGCCATCCTTGCAGCAAGTTCAAGTTCGGATCAAGGAACAAAGTTCGACTCGCTGAACTTTGGCGAAATGAAGAAAGAGAAGGCACGACGGACAAAATGAGGGTCCAAAATATCTTGAATGATTTGGCAGTGGTCTGTCCAAAGTATTTCTAATTGACCGAGGCGGGCGAAGCAAAGAGGTTACACACCTGCTCGTTCCGGCGCAGTCGCAGTCGGCCACTTGACTCAGAAACACGGCGCCGCGATTGCGTTATCACCCTGCCCACTTGCTCACCTGCGGTTCCAACATGGAGTGGGAGGGTTCGGCTGGCCCACACCGCGCAATTGGCCCGACCACGCGGGTTTTCAAGGCAACGGCGGCTTTGGAAGAAAGGCGGACACTGACCTTTTCCCTGAGTAAGATTGCCGGCGTATTCTGACCGCCAGTCGTAAACGCTCACGCATCCGCTTGGCTCTGACCAACTGCATTTTCGTCGAAAATGACAGCCCCGCATCGCGGACTCTGACACGCTCGCTCGCTCCAACTTGAACTGCTCATGTCCGAGCTGCCTCACTTGCCCTTTGCCCTGTTCATGGGTCCCCAGTTCGCCGTCGGGTTGTCCTGATATCTGACGAGCTTCAACTTGGTCTCTTCGCGGCCCAGCGCCTCGTCAAAGACAACTACTGGTTTCCCCTCCTCCTGCTTGTCCGCATCTTCCGATGCCGATCCCTCGGATTTTTCGGCTTCCGTTTCCTGCTTCTTTCCTAGCCCCAACATACGGTAGGCGACACTGCCGGGTTTGATGTTCTCCTCTTTGACTGGCGCCTTCTGGCGGACCCATTCTTTCATGACATGCCAGATGATGGGCCATGGGGCATCGGTTTTTATGCTACCTGCTTTGGCGTGGCTTCGCGACACGCGATAGCCAAGTCCCTTGAGAGCGCCTTTGATCGCGGTTTCCGGAGGCGTTGTGCAGTGGAGGATACCGGAGAGAGTAGCGGGGTGGAAATAAAAGGGGTATGGCTCGACAGATGCCAGCTCTGTGTCTCGTGACAAACTTGCATTTGACTCAACAGCTTTCATCTCTTCGGGCGACAAGAGATGTTCCTCGAGTGCTGTTTGAAGCATGCCCCGAATTCTGGTCGTGGTGCCGTATACTTCAGGCGAAGCGTCGTCCAAATCAGCCAGAACTCGCTTGATGAACTCCGGAGAGTGTAGGCGGCCGGCATACATTGGCCCTGCCAGGTGCATCGTCCCGCCGCAGTTCTCGCACGATTGATCGGTCGTCGGTGCTTTGGCGAAGCTGTGCTTGTAGAAGATGCCAGATCCCTTTTTGTTCGCGGCTGCCTTGTTTTGCATGAGGAGCTGGGTTGTCCACGCGCCGCACCCAGAGTCGCAATTATAGACAACCATATTCCTCCCGCCCTGGAACTTGACTGTCGCGGGCGACTTCTTGATTCGGACGAACACTCTGATGTAGAAGTCGATCGACAACGACACCAGCGGCTCCATGGCGAGGCCGTATTTTGCTGCAGCCGTCTCAATCGCATGGAGAATGATCCGGAGGCCGGCCTCATGGGAATACCAGCCTTTCAGTGGGACTCCACCATACAGTGAATAGCACTTCTCGGGGTAGCCGTTGGAAGCCCAGACGCCAGAGTCGGTACAAGTGACGGCGAGCAGGCCGCCGTCATCCCGGACCGCCTGGACAGCCGCGTCGATAAAAGGGGCAGCACTGCCATAGGGGTCAAGATCTATAATGTCGTATCTTTCGCTCTTTGCCACCTTTCCAGTTCGGGGGTCCTTTCGGCGAAGCTCCTGCGCAACCAGTGTATACATGTGGGCAATAGCATCGTCGTGGCTGACCTTGATCTTGTCCTCGAGACGGTTGTGTTTGACGTTGAGCTTGATTGACTCGACGGCAGTCGGGAGGAGGTCGTTTGATGTGACCGAAGTGAGGAAGGGTATCTCCTGGGCGTAACGCAACGCCCGAAGTCCACTGGCCGAAAGCGCGTCGAGAATGGTGAACCTAGGGCCGGTTTTGTCCTTCGGTTCCGGGCCGGCCGTCGCATGTGCTTCTTGATCACCCCCAGCGCCATTCTCGGGGCCCCTCTTGGCTTCAACTGCAGCAGGCTCTGCAGAACTCTGCGCTTCTTCCTCTAGAAGCTGATTCTCGGCATTATTGGCGGACCCCTCCTCAGTTGCGATCCTCGTCGCATTCTCGGAAAGCTTTGGGCTTTTAGTCGGCGGCTCATCCGGCGCCTGAGGCTGCTCCTTTCGCTTCCTTTTCTTGTCGGCGACTTTCTCGGACTTGGTTCGGTTGGCCAGCTGCTTGTGCTCGAGCCGTTCTTTCCCGTATGCCTTGAAGGCAAGGATCGTCAAGTCTCTGTTGAATTGCTGGATCGGGTTGTAGAACACCTGGCTGACACCCTGATCGTTCCTGACTTTCGAATTCTGCTCGACCGTGGCTTCGGGGATGAGAATGTGGGCGAGGCCCTCTTTGATGGTAAGGTACCTTTTGCCGCCGTGCTCGATAATTTGCTTCGCGGCAGGGGGCGCCGTGATGGGCAGCGCGTCGGATGCCATTGTGCGAACGAATTGGCGTAGCGTATTTTCGATGAATTTTTTTCTGATCTTGATCACATTTCCAGAAATATGTTGCAAAGTTTGGAAGCTTCGCAGCATGGTTTCAACATGCACAGTTTCTGCACGCGATGGAGCTCGCTGGCGCCCAGTGGAAGCCAACTTTTTTCGGGATTCTGCCGCCCCAACCTGCGACCCTGGGCGGTGAGGGGCGCTGCATGGGACCCACATATCTGGACAAGGGTTCCTGCACAGTATAAAATGGTAGAACCCAGAACATGAGTAAACAACCCACATTGCAACTGGCAGCTTGCACTGAGAAGCAGTCATATCCCTTTGCTGTGAGTGGGATACCGGGCTGTCATAGGCGGGGAAAGTTCATGCTCTAAGATCCCCTTATCCGTCACGCCCACTGGACAAGGAAGGAAGGAGCACCATGGGCTCTGGCAGAGTTCCTTCCTGCCCCCAGGAGAGCGGTCTCTCAAGTCAGAACACGAGATGGCTCTTTCCATCTGGGCTGCAACATGGCTGCGAGCTTCCTCTTTCACAAAGCTGCCGTATCTGAACGCAAACATCTTCGTCAGCTTCTCTCTCTGACCTCGGTATTTGGCGGTGTCTTCTTTCTGGACCGTATTCTTCAGATACCCCTGACCTACTGGCATTTTGGGCTTTCGGGTGCGAGGCGCCCTCTGTTGCTGCCTCCCCGACTTATTTCATTGCCTTGTCGGTATTACTTGTCCTGCTCGCGATGGCCGGTGCCGGAAAAGAGGCCAGCCACTTGAGCTTCCCACCCCTGAAGGGCGACCAACGTTCAGATACTGCCGACAGTATCTACAAGTCGGATCGCCCATCCAGTATCCCCATTCCCATCCCAGGCCGTGCTGGAAGCACCACGCCAAACTTCACCAAGCCACCTCCTCCGCCAGGCTCGCGACCCAAATCCCACGCCGCTACGGTCCAACACCGGTTTCTCACACCTGCTGAGTGGGCTCGCCTAGCTCACGGGATTGGCGCCATCAAGGATGGCGAGACGCACACGGTTATCCACCCGACCTGCTGGTACTGGCCGCCGAAGGGGCTGCCCGAGGGACTCTACCGGGATGTTATCGCCCAACGATCGAAATACTTCATCTCGTACCACATCCTGAGTACCCTGCGATGGTTTCTTATGATCTTCCAGATCGTCCTCGGCGCTATACTCACTGCTCTCGGGTCGGTCGATTTGTACACCGGCGTCCCCATTACTGTCCTCGCCGCTATCAATACCGTCGATGCTGGCTTGTTGGCTCTGATGCATAACAGTGGTCTTCCCGACCGTTACCGGCTTGATAAGGTGGAGTTCACGAAGGTGGAGGATTACTTGAAGGTACAAACCATCCCGTTTTCCTATGGGCAAGAGTCTAACATCTTCGGGATAGGAGCTTCTGGACACCGGCATTGTTGAGAATGGTCAGACGGTAGACGACGTGCTCAGTGATTGCTATGTGAGGTTCCAAAACGCCAAAGCGACGGTCCGGGCCAACAAACCTGACGCCTATACCGTCCCGCCTGCCATCAAGGAGAAGCCGATCATCTGCCCCGACCCTCCGGTTCACTTCTATTCCTCAAGCAACTGAGTCCGGCGTGAGGTCGTCGATGCGTTAGGTATCTCTGCCGGTTGTTGGTGGTGTTGGAATTTGGTGAGGTTGTTTCACGTTGACTATTTCTGGAGCATGCTAGTGGTTGCTTTATGTTGAGCATTTTGCACGTATTGGAGCGTGGTGGGCGGGGGACATGTTGCTATTGTTGGAGTGATTCGTGGTCATTTTGATGCTTGGAGGAGTTATTGGACGTTCATATGAAGGAGTAAAAGTAGGTCAAGGACATCATTATCAGGAGTTCGGCTCACATGCAGACCAGGAAGCATAGGTACCCATACCCATAATACGAGGCCAGGTTCTGCCAGCTGCTACGTGGAATGTGTTTGCTGTGCTCTTGTCAGCGGGCAGCTATCCCGGTTTCCAACGCGGCGTTTGCTGTCTTCAGCCTGATTCGGCTCAACCGCCGGGTCCCGCCCCCCTATCAAGCTGCATCGATGCCAAGACTTGAACAGCCAGATGCGACACTGGCAAATGGCAATCATGACCCCGGCGCCGGATTGAGTGCTTTTGTGGCCTTTCTTATCGCAGAGGGCTCAACCTCATCATTTCATCCCCACGATCATTGCGAGATGTATCCGGGGTTCCAATTGGGCTAGACGGATAGCTCTGGTCTGGCCCTCAGCTCATATCGGCCTCAGCTTACGTTGTGGACAAGCTTCGTTCGTGGTCGTCAGAGCTTTGTGGCTTGAAGCGACTGAGAAGATTGAGGGTGGTTCATGTAACCCAAAGGGGCGGACTCTCACCTTTACGCTCGTTTTTCGATTTATCGCCCATTTTGTCAGGGCCTGAACTGGGAGGGTCGAGACGCGTGAGGGAAGGCAAGATGTTCCGCCGTGCTCGTTTCGCCGTCTTATTCGGCGTCATCTTTCTCGTCATATTGCGGTACTACACGACAACACGACACAGCATCCTGGACGTCACGGAAGGGAAAACTTCAGGTCCGTGGCGCGAGGAATGGGGTCACCCGATAAAGACGAAGCAAAGCAAGGGCGCCAATGACACTGTCCACGATGAATCAGACGAATACGTCAACTACCTCCGCGTCCTCCATCGGAAACACGGTTTCACAAACGACGTTCCCGTCGCTACCCGCCGCATCAAAGCCAAATACTCCAAACCTCCTCTCAAGGCCCGTCCGTCTCTCGCCCAAGTCAAGAACCCCCTGTTCAAGGACCCCTTGGGCTTCACCCGTGCCCGCCTCGACAGCGACAACATCTGGCTGCCTGCACACGCTGAAATCCCTCCTCTCTCCCTCCCCATCGCTCGCACTGGCCCTCGTCCGAGCTCTATCGACGCTTCTTCCCTATTGTTCGGCATCTCGACCACCTATGCTCGGCTTACCTACGCCAACAATGCTCTCCTCTCTGACTGGGCCGCCTGGCTCACCGACGGCCGCGGCTCATCCAACGGCGCCGGTCTCGTGCTCACCCTGCATGGTGCCACCGAGTCTCAGGTGAAGACCATTCGCGATGAGCTTCACCACCTGGGCATCGACGTAACTCTCACCGCTAGCGCCGAAGGTGAAACCGATGCCGGCGGCCGCTATGCCCAGCTCGTCCAGCAAATGATGCGCCAGCGGCACCGCGAGCCAGACCGGAAGTGGTTCGCCCTCGTAGACGACGACGTCTTCTTCCCCTGCATGGGCCGCCTCCTCTCCCGCCTCCAGAAATTCGACACCAGCGAAACCCACTACGTCGGTGTCCCTTCCGAACGCGCCGACTGGGTCATTGACCACGGCACCGCCATCACCTACGGCGGCGCCGCCATCTTCATGACCGCGCCCATGCTCGACACGTCCGGCCAGCTCCTCTGCCTCCAGTACACCAAGACCTCCGGCCAGACCGGCCTCGCCGACGAGGAAGACCCCGGCGTCGGCATGGCCTGGGATGAAGGCCTAAGCGAGTGTCTCGCTCGTAACACACCCGATATCAAAATGGATGTCCTCCCCGGTCTGTTCTCCCCCACCACCGCCAACGCCCAAACCAACATCGACGACGTCCAGCGCGGCGGAGGCTACGCCTCGGGCGCCCTCCCGCTCGCGCTGCACCGGTATAGGAACTACCACCGCTTCGAGGCCGGCAAGGGGCATGCCGTCACCTCCGCGTGCGGCGAGGACTGCTTCCTGCAGCGCTTCCTGTTCAAGGACGGGTGGGTTTTGGTCAACGGGTATACCCTCACTCGGTACGACGGGGGCGTCACCGCGGAGAAGGTCACGGTCCAAACACCAAAGAAGAAATCAGGTGGTGCCGACAGCAAAGGGGCAGTGAAACCAAGCGAACGGTTACGGATAGTAGACGCAGAAGACGTGAATCCCAAGGAGAGATACGCCCTTTCGTGGAAGGGGAAGAAGAAGACGTGGCGGTTGTTAGACGCGCGCGTGAAAGAGAACGGGGAGGTGTGGCAGGCGTATGTGAATCGGCGAGGAGGCGGGAACACAGTGGGTGGGGACATGGATGATAGAAGGCCGGGGGATATAGTGCACCATGCGGAGGAGGAGAAGTCAGATGTGGATTCGGTGATTTTGCTGATTTGGGAGGGAGAGGGGGAGAAGTAGAGGCCGGGGTTGGTGGATGAAATAGGTGAAAGTGAGGGAATCAACGATTGATCCGATGAAAGGGCTGCTGTCGGATGACATCAAGATAGTGCGCATGTCATGGAAAAGCGGATGGAATATCGGGTGGTGCAAGAACAGGATGTCTCGACACAGATAAAAGTTAGATGACACCCACTACGACACCAAGTTATGGCCAGACTGGCATGTTGAATGTGGTCCGCTGAATTCTCTATCAAAAATCGAACTCATGTAATCCCCCAGATGTCTGGGTGGATAGGAATGCCCACGGCGCTCCCAATAGCTCAAGGCTCCCCCTTCAACTTGGCCCTCTCTCTTCCGTCGATGCAACGCCGATAACCTTCCAATATGCGGATGCTGGTCGTAACCTATGCCATGCCACTACCAGCTATTCTGCGCTCCGCTCGGGTGGAGCGCTCTAACATTCATCCATTACCCTATCTACTCCTCCAAATTCCGTAGAATTATTTCCCAATGTCGTTTTCGCTGACTCTAATGTATGTCCACGCCAACGTTCCCGCGCCAGAGTTACTTCTCTGCGCCTCTCAATGTTTAATCCCTGTCATTCATGATGGCCTTGCTAGAGCGAATCCATGGGAAAAATGACAAGTGGGCCACCAGACCTGGCATTCCCCCAAAGCGGGTATAGCAGGTACGACTCATGAGACCCCAACTGCCCCAGCATCCTAGCCGGTGAAGTGGAAACGCGCGGCTTCAAGTTCACCCAGTCCGTCCCTGGGCGCTACGTATCGGCGACGATACGTGTTAGTAAAGTCCTGCAGAAGAGATCGAAGCCCTCTAAGTCCTGAAGAGTCTGGGCTTTGGAGCTTCTCCCTGATCTTGACAAGCAGACGGTTGGCCTCCGCCGGGGCTATTGTGCCTGCTGGGAGCATCTGGATCGTCCGCTCCACCCATGTGGTAGTCTGTGTTGGGAGAAGCTCAAACATAGACAGGACGACGGCGCTGCCGTCCGCGAAGCAGTCGCGAGGGAAAGTGATCATCATGCCAGCCATTGTCTGCTTGACTAGCGCTTCGCCGTGTGTCACCAAGAGCTGCCGTACGACCTCTCGGAGCTGTGCGTTGGCCTGCTGGTCGCCAGATCCTGCAGGGTTGGGTCCGCCGTAGGTAAGGAGATCTCGGAGATAGTGCAGCGCTGCCGAGACGGGCTCTTGCTTCTCCAGGGTCAGCGCGGAAATAGCAGCCTGGAAGATCGGTGTGAAAAGCGGTGACGGGATCAGTTTATGCGGGTAATAAAGGAGGGCGTCGATGAGGAGGCGATAGAAATCCTCAATGACGTCCGGAAGGTCGATAGGCGGCAGGTCGCTCATCATGCGGAGCATGTTCGTTGCCTGTGCCTCGAAGAAGATGTAAATGTTTTCGGCGATTCCATCCTCCACGTGCTCGCGGTCTTCTGAGAACTCTCGAAGGATAGCACTAGTGGCCCAGAGAAAGCATCCTTGTTTCGACTTTGCGAAACCCTCAGCCAGGTTGTTGGCCAACGGCGCCAACAAAGGCGTCATGGCCGTCCTGTAGGAAATAACCATAAACCGCCAGCATCGGCAAACCCTCTCGCAAATGGGGACAAAGTCGATAAAGTTGCCGAGGATGGTGGAGAGAATGGGGAAGACCTCCTCCCAGTACTTGACTGCAGGGTTGGCAGCACCGACGGGCACATAGGGGATGACTTGTTGGGCGAAGTGAGTCAACAAATTAATGTGATCTTAGCTAGACGTTAGTTTAATAAACTCATCAAGGGCAACCAATTTGACTCACCAGCAAGGTCCAGCTTCGCCTTGTCGTCAGTGGCGTTGTTTGCCTTGACCATCAACCGTTGCACGAGAGGGTCGCAGTACACCTTTAGCAGCCTGTACACATCCTCGGCCTTTTGGGCGCCAACAACGGTCGCCACGCCTTCAGTAATCTCCTCTCTGCTGGCCTCAGGGAGTTTGTCCAGTATCTGATCGTAGAAGACTTGAAGCTGGCCGACCTGGGGACCAAGTAGATCCTTGCAGTCCACGCAAAAGTATTTGAACGCTTGAGCTGCTGCGCGGAGGACTTCCTGGGACTCCGTCTGGAAGGATGCGATGATGTATGAGAACTGCGGCTCGAGAGACTCAGGGTGCGCGGCGGTCCATTCTGTATAACGACCGAAGACCATGATAGCCGCAAACCGGAGTTTCTCGTTGTTCACAGGCATCTGGACCAACAGCGGCATGATCTGGGGGAGGACGATGCTTTCCTCCTTGTCGACCATGCGTCCCATGGCTCGCATTGCGAACAGGGGTGCCTCCAGCGACTGCCAATGCGGGACCGCCGTGTCGGTGGCCTGGCTACCATACTTCTGGTGCCAGGCCTTGATCGAGTTGAGGACGAGAGTCAGACACTCCGCCACGCCCATGACTTCACACGCATCCTTGAGTGTGTCGCCCATGTAATGGCGGAACTCGCGAAACTTCTCCTCCTGTTCCCTGTCACCGTCAAAGAGGTCGAGCTGATTCGGGTTGTCGGACTCGGGGTACTCCAGGTGCCTGAGGAGAATAGTGACCAGCTGCGCGAAGACATCCACCAGTTGCACTCTTGCCTCCATGTAGTGCCCGAGGGTCAGATACTGCTTCAACTCGTACCAGAACGTAAAGGTATACTGAATCACATCTCGCTCCTTATCCAGCGCGCAGCATTCGAGCAGCGCGTCAACGAGGGGCCGGAAGTGCTGTGGCTCACGGGCGACAGCCAGGGTCCAGGAGTCGCCGGCATCCGCGAAGACCCTCGTGATGGCTTTAAATCCGTCAGTATCCTCCTCCTCAACCAATGCCCGGATCCGTGGTCGGAGTTCGAGCACCCGAGGCAGAAGAACCTGGATCGTGTCGACGCTTTCGTCCACATCCTTGGTCTCGCGGCACATCACGCCAAGACATTCCGCCGCCGCCTGCAGGGACTTATCGTCCGCCAATCCGTTCATTACGGAAGTTAGGAGAGACGAGTTGACGATGACGCTAACGGGGACTTCACGCAACCATGAAGTAATGCACTCGAAAAGCTGGGGATTTGTTGCAGCAGCAGCTGACAACCGATCATCAGCGCGGGTTCTCTCAATCTGGGTATCCACGGGGCACTTACGGGAAGACTGCGAGTAGTCGATAAGCAGCTGAACAACCTGCTCAGCGTTGTCGGCGAGCAGCTCCGACGTTCTCTGCTGGAGATCTTCTTCCTGTCACGACCGCATTAGAGACTGATCCTAGGCCGATCCCACCGCAGCGGAAAACCGAGGCTGAAACAAAGGCGGGCCGTAGCATTTCGATCCACATACAGACAAGGTGATTTTGCGGCCCTCTGTGACCTCTTCGGGCAGAACTCGGAGGAAGTCCAATATGCACGCATGGCTCGTGATATCGTTCCCCAGGCTGGCGACCACGGTAGGCAAGACGTCCTTCCATGTTTGCATCTGGATGGCCAGGATGGCGAGGCAGACGCAGAGCTGGATCCGGACCGGCTTTGGACCTGGCGCGAACTTCTTCAGCAAGACCAAGATCTGGCTGCGGAGACCGGGGAGGTCGCTGTCGGATATCTGTGTCGCAAGATCGTACGTGATCTTCCCCCGCGCGTCAGTATTCCCTCTCGCTTGCAGCAGGAGCAGATCCGTCCCGTACCTTGCCCTTCAGCGTTGTCGCAGCGAACAGTTGCGCTTCTGGTTCTGTCGAGGTCTGGAGAATGGAGATGGTCGTGGTCCAGGCATCTTTCTGTTGGCGGCTTAGCAACTCGTCACAGTATGCGACCGACAGCGGGCGTGATAAGGCGAACGTACCGATTTCTGAAACTTGCCCAAGAAGTCCATCGCAGCCTGCTTCTTGCCCGAATCGGTAGCCCTCATCGTCGACATGGCCGCGAGGACATTGGCGACGGAAAAGTCGCCCTGGACCCCGTTGGAAGCCATGGTGGATGGTCAAGGCGATTCCCTGAATGGCGGTGCCAGAGCGAGACGTTGCGCTTTGTGCGGGAGCTTGAAAGTGTAGCTGCAAAATGCGCGAGCCCCGCCTTCGGCAACCGCGTTCGATACTTGGGTACTTGCGCGCGGGGAAGGGAAAGTTTGAAGGAGCGTGGAGACGGATGCACTGAGGCGGGATGACACTTCTCTCGGATGTTGCTGCTGGAGGCTTGGGAGTTGGGCTCCGCAAGAAAAGGAGAGGGCGCGACAGGCGGTTTAGTAGGCAGATTGCAAGATGGTGAGGTCTTTGGAGGGGCGTCTCTTGGAAAATAATAAATGACTGACGCAGCAAACGTCAGGCAACTGGAAGTCCAACACCGCCCCGCCTTTGGTTGGCCCTCCCACCAAGACAAGACAAGGGTGCTTGTGGGTCGGTCTGAGGCTCTGATAGCGGGGAGTGTGGCTTGAATCCTTGGTGAGTGGAGTGCACGGACCAGAACTCAACCGCTTGAATTTCCAGGAGGCGGCTCCCAGAATTATTCACGTCACGTTCAGACGCGACAGGCAGATCTCCAAGACCCTCCAAGACCCGAATACTGTTGCCAGCACGACTAGCGCAACCAGCACAAACTTCCACGAGCTCACGTCTACTCCAAGCCCATCAAAATGACCGGTCGAGGTGGTGGCGGCGGTCGCCGTGTCCTGCTCCCGCCAATCAACTTCCTGTTCCGCCTTCTCCAGCAAAGAACCACGGTGCAAATCTGGCTCTACGAGCAGCTATCAATCCGAATCATCGGGACCATTCGCGTATGGAATTATACCCTAGTCTTCTGCGCGCAACGCTAACCACCATCCTAGGGATTTGATGAGTTCATGAACCTCGTGGTAAGTGGCCGCAGCTTGGCGCAACCCACCGAGAGATAAATACTAACATATGCGTTCTAGATCGACGATGCCATCGAGGTCAAACAGATTACCAAGACGAACGATACAGAGACGAGGAGGCATCTGGGGGTAAGCGCAACCCGTGGTAGACCGGCCAGTAGGCCTAGAGGACGGAGAGTGCTGACTGGATATAGCAAATCCTCCTCAAGGGCGACAACGTGTCGCTTATCCAGAGCTTGTCGGCTTGAGCTCTGAAATGCATTACGGCGCTGATGGAGACGGCGGGAACGATCTTGTTTAGATACCAGCGGCGAAAACTCGCAAAAGATGCTATGAAAATGGGATACCAGGGGAACAGCAGCACAGGCGCACGGCGATTGCTAGGCAGGGGGCGGGATCATGCTGTTTTATTCTCAGGGTGGGCTTTCGATGTCGCTTTCGATGTCGCTTTCGATGTCGCCATTCCCGAGTATCAGGCCATCTAGACGTTGATCTAAGGGGCCAACAGGTACCGACCCCTCAGAAGGAGAGGCCAGGAATTGTTCAGACAGCGCTAAACCAAGAAGCAATACAGGATGTTCCTGCATTCCCAGCGCCGAGAGCTTCGCGTTGTGCAGATTGATGAAGTAATCGTAGAAGCCTTTTCCGTGCCCCAGTCGCCTGATAACGCCGGTGCTCGGGTCTCGGTCGAACGCGACTCCGGGCATCAGGACCAAGTCGAGGAAGGTCTTGTCGGAGTGTTGAGCATCGGGACCTCCCAATATTCTCTGTCGCTCATGAACCGTCGAGGGGTCGATGCTCGGGATTCCCCATCGGTCTGGCTTCAGGGACTCGTAGTCGCGGATGTCCTTGAGCCGGACCATATCCATCACCCTCGCCGGCAGATCAGGGGACGGAAGTGGGTTTTTGTGGAGATATGGTACGAACACCTCCTTGCCGGACTTGAGTGCATCCCGTACGATGGCGTCTGTCTGGATTTCTCCGCTTGGCATAGACAAGAAGACACTGACGCGCTTTGCCTCCACATACGGCTTGAATGTTTTGAGAGTGTTGGAAACAATCGTGCCTGTGATTATTTCAGTCCATATTCTGTCTACACTCAGAACTGCAGTCCTACTTTGTGACATTGCAGACTCATGAGAAATTGCACCCAGCCTCTGTTTCATGAGCAAACGAAGCTGCTGCTTCGCTGCCTTCAAGGACGCCATTGAAGATTGTTCCTCGACCATAACCCTTGAAGCTGAGTTCAGATACCCCAACCATCAACAACTCGACAACGTGATCAGGTTACGTGGGAATCAGGGCGCCTTATTTCGGGCGGACTCCAGTCTCCAGCCCCCACCAGCCGGTTTACGGAGCGGATTGGTGTCAGTGTCAGCCCAACCACTGGATGGCTGTTCGTGGATGATCAACGGAAGCAGTCAATACAAGCGCGCCAGAGAGTCGGGTGGCTTGCCAGTGACTTCAAGAACAGCCGGGCCGAGTGGGCGAGTGGTCGGGTGTGTGACGGGAGGGACGGGTGCAGCGCAACCGCCAATGGCCGAACCTTAAAGCTCCCGCACTTATCTAATCGATCTAATCGGCGTCGCTTCCGTCACTCGCGCTGAAAAGCCCCTGCCACGCACTTGGATCGCCATGCAAAGTGCGACGCCCAGCCCCGATTCGAGATCCTGGTTAGCGGGCGCGCCCCCGCTAATGATGCCACAGCGCGTCCCACCGCAGCATTTGGGATGCAGGCTGCTTCAACGTCGACGATTCCACTTCCAGCCCTGATTTTATTCCACTCACACCAGTCCGACGTTACGGCAAAACCTGTATCCACTCGCACCGACGTTGCAGTCAGAATACCCCTCTGCAAGAATATAGCGGTCGACGCAGTAAGACGGAGGAATCCTCTTCGAAGTTCTCGATTCGATTTTGCCATAGTGCATCGCGTCCGCGTGGTGGCAGGGCAGCCCAGTTCCAAGGTTCGCGCGAGGGCCCAACCAGTCATCCCGTCACCAACAACCGGACTGTACGATCGGCCCGCCTTCTCCCAGACAGGCAGGCAGCAAGAAACTCGCCCTAGGCAAACACATTCAGACATATGACCTCCAATCGTAGTAGGCGTGCTTCGTCTGGCCCTCCTGACCCCCCTTCCGACCCCTTCGCGGTCCCGCTCCGCTCCCTTGCGCCGAGCTCCGCCTCTTCGCGCCCCACGCCAGCGCCAGCGCCAACACCACCCACTCCTCCCGCCTCCGGCGGCACTGCAGCCTTAGACACAGACACAGACACAAATACCACTCCATCGCCACCCGAGTACGAGACCCATACACCAGACCCCAATGGACCCCGGATGCACACGGGAGAAGACGCGACGGCGACCGTTCCTGAACACATGACCGAAGACCCACCTCCCCCCCTTCGCTCCTCGGCCGGCTTCAATAGCCCCTCGTATGGCGCCATCTCCCCGCCCCGCCCCGCGTCGAACGCCGACGGTGATGGCGACGGCAGTCGGAGTAGCACTAGCAGCAGTGGTGGTGGTGCAACTACACCAGCCGGCGGTTCCACCGAGACAAGCGAGCCCGCCATCAGAGATTTCGGCGCAAGACGGCGAAGCAGGTCCCGTCCCAGGTCCGCTTCCGGCAGGCGGTACTCCCTGCCAGCAGACGAGCTGGGGAGCACGGCCACGATAGGCGGCATCGTGGGCCGCTTCGGCACCACCGAAACCGCCCTCTTGAACGACTTGATCGCGGGCCCGAAATTTGTCGACGAGGACAGCGAAGATGAATCCCTCGTGGCCTACTCGGACGCCGAGGATGACGAAGACAACCCGCCGGACAATTCACCCTACGCCCAAGTCAGGGCCTCCGTTGCGCCCACCGACAACACGAGCTTGTCCATAAACACCCCTCGAATGTGGATCTTGTCTACCTTATTTTCTTTTCTTGGATCATCTACCAATTTGTTTTTTTCTTTGAGATACCCCAGCGTTGCCATCACCCCGGTCATCGCCCTGTTGCTTGTGCATCCTCTTGGTCTGTTTTGGGATTTCTTCCTTAAGCGGGGAGACGACCCCCCTGAGGAGTACGTGGACGGCTTTCGCAACGACGATATCTCGTCTATGAGTCCTACCGCCGAGAATCCGCACATCGTCCCGTGGGAACGGAGAGGTCGGCTGGATCGGCTGCGGCTCTGGCTCGCCCAAGGCCGATGGAACGAAAAGGAGCACAGTTGCGTCTACGTCAGCAGCAATATATCGTTTGGCTTCGCCTTTGCGACGGACGTCATTGTTGAGCAGACGCAATTCTACAAGCAGGACGCCAGCATTGTCTACCAAGTCCTCCTCACCTTGTCTACCCAGATTCTTGGATATACGTTTGCTGGGCTTACCCGCCGGTTTCTTGTTCGGCCGAGCGGCATGATTTGGCCCGGGACGCTCATGTCGGCGGCCATGTTCACGACACTTCACAAGGAGGAGAACAAGCCGGCAAATGGGTGGCGCATCAGCAGGTGGAAGTTCTTCTACGCCGTCTGGTTCTCATCATTCATCTTCTACTTCCTGCCTGGGCTGCTGTTCCCGGCTCTGAGTTACTTCAACGTCATCACCTGGTTTGCACCGGACAATGTCATTGTCGCAAACCTGTTCGGCGTCGTCTCTGGCCTGGGCCTGTTCCCAGTCACTTTCGACTGGGCCCAAATCGCCTATATCGGGTCACCCCTCCTGACCCCTTTTTGGGCAGCCATGAACGTGGTCGCTGGTCTTGTGGCTGTCATGTGGGTCATTGCGCCACTCGCATACTACAGCAACTGGCTGTACTCGGCATACATGCCTATCCTGTCGGCTGCTGTGTTTGACAACACTGGGAACGTATACGATGTCAGCAAAGTTCTGACGAAAGACTTTCTCTTCGACAGGGAGGCATACTCAAAGTACAGCAGAGTATTTCTTCCCATCACCTACGTGCTGAGCTACGGGGTTCAATTTGCCGGGCTCGCGGCTCTCCTTACCCACACTATCTGCTGGCACGGTAAGGATATTTGGACGCAATGGAAGCGGTCACTGGACGAGACGAGCGGCGAGCCCAAAGCTGCCTATGAGCCAGTTTCGGGCGGCGCCAGGGCGGGTTTGTTCAGACCTCCTCGGAATAACGGTCCGCCTTCACTCAACACGGTTCGATCCTCTCTGAGCATGGACAATCTCATGAGCAGGGAGGACGTTCACAATCGGTTGATGAGGAGGTACAAGGATGCTCCAATGATGTGGTATCTCGCCACTTTCGTCTCGATGACCGCTGTTGGGATCTTTGTTGTCGAGTAGTGAGTACTACCCAGTAATTTTCGGCCCCTGGATTGTCGCTAACCTCTCGCTAGCTATCCCATTCACCTCCCCTGGTACGGACTACTCCTGGCACTTGCGATCTGCAGCATCTTGTTCATCCCGATCGGCATCATCATGGCCGTCACCAACCAACACAGCAGCATCTACCTCATCTGCCAACTCGTCGCAGGTGCTGTCTTCCCCGGCCGCCCAGTCGCAAACATGGTATTCGTCACCTACGGCTACATTTCATCCGCGCAGGGTATCAAATTCGCCGCCGACCTCAAACTCGGCCATTACATGAAGATCCCGCCGCGCATCCTCTTCGCCGTCCAAATGGTCGCCACCATTGTATCCTCCCTCACCCAAATCGGCGTCCTCAACTGGATGTTCCGCAACGTTCCCGGCATCTGCACGCCCCAAGCCATCAACGGCTTCACCTGCCCCATCGCCCGCGTCCACTTCAACGGCTCAATCCTCTGGGGCGTCGTCGGACCTGGCGAGTTCTTTGGTCCCAACGCCACGTACCGCGGCCTTGTCTGGGCCTTCGTCATCGGTGGCATCCTGCCTATTCCCCTGTGGCTCTACGCACGCAACCGCCGGGATAATATCGTCCGCAAGATTAACCTCCCTGTCCTCTTTGGCTCGCTAGGCTGGATTCCACCCGCCACAGGCCTGAACTTCTCCGTTTGGGCGGTTGTCTGCTTCGTGTTTAACTACCTCATCAAGAACCGCGCGCAGGCTTGGTGGGCGAAGTATACCATGACGCTCAGCGCGGCGCTGGACTCTGGTCTGGCGTTTGGGATTGTCGTGGTCTTCTTTGGGTTTATCTTTCCCGGGTGGACGAAGGGGTTTAGCTGGTGGGGGACGGAGGTCTATAAGCAAGGCTGTGACTGGCAGGCTTGTTCGTATCTGAAGGCGCCTGAGGGGGGGAGGTTTGGGCCGGGGAGTTGGTGAGGGGCGAGAAGGGGGAAGGAAGGGAAAGAGGAAACGACTTCATGGTTATGTTTATGGTTCTGGATGCTTATGATGTTATGGATTTGGATTTGGGTTGGATTGAATGAATGGTTTGCATGATGTCGGTAGTTGGTGGCTTTTTTGGATTTTGATGTGTTCGGAGCATTTAGAGCCATGGATTGGTTGGCTATTTGACAAAGTATTTAGATGCATACATGCACGAGCATAGGAAATAGGAATTATAGGGATTTGTTGGCTCGTTGGGTTTTGGTTGTTTTGGTGTTCTCAGTCAGTGGGATCTTATTGGTGTCGTTGCCGTGGTAGTATAGTCGCCATCAAGGTTTCCAAGGCCCACACCGCACAACTTTGGAGCTACCCTTTCTCAGGATCCACGTTGACCCCTTCACGGCAGTCACGTTCATTTGCAGACATGTAGGTAAATTTGGATCAGTAACTTAATCCAATTGTCTAGATTTCACAACTTCTAACTTCCACTCATTTCATCGTCCGTCAACAACATTCTGCTAGGCCATACATAGCCCCCCTTTCGTGGTACGGCTAACACATACGACCATACCCATTGGAGAACTCGGGATCCCGTCCGCTCTCCCATCGATAAACCAGTGAGGGCCAGACTTAGTAGTTGGGTCGGTGACGACCAGCGAATCCCCGGTGTTGTATGTTTTGTTTTTGCCCCTTTTTTGGTCCCTTTTGGCTCGCATCCTTGACGCAGCGTACACACCTCTATTGCATTTCTCCTTGTCTCACGAACCCATCTCCATCTCCGCAACCTTCTCATCCATCCTCCTCGCCAACTCCGCCTCCGGATCCAAAACCTCCCCATGCCCATCCCCATTGCCCACATGCAGCCCCCTTTTCTCCATCTCCTCCTCAATATCCCTCCGCGTGATCATGCGCTCCTTCATCTTTGGCACATCCTCCCGCATCTTCCTTGCCCACCCATCAACGCTGCGCATGCCCACTACCAGAAACCCCAGCTCCTCCCGGTCCACGTCGAACACCTCCCACCACTCGGACTCCGGCATCTTTGTCCCGATATCCTTTGCTGCGTTGTAGATCGCCGCCACTGCAAGGGCATTCGGTTGGCTGGTGAGGTAAAGCATCTGTGGAGATAGCAGCGCCGTGTTTAGATATTCCACCACCCGCTTCGAGATCTTCTCCTTGCGCACGTTCAAAAAGTCGAGCGCCTGTAGGTAGGTGACGGCTAGGGGGTGTGGTAGTGCGACGTGGGTGTTGAAGCTAAGGGCGTATAATATCCGGGCCTCGATGGCTAGTACCCGGTTGTGGAATGCTTGGTAGGCGGTGTCGGTTCGGTAGTAGGAGCTTGGGTCGTTGGCGGGGGGTGGAGACGAGGGCGGACGGAAGAATGAGGAGCTTGGGGAGAGCAGGTAGGCGTAGACGTTTGAGACATCGCGTGGTGATCGGGGGGAGGGGCCGACTTTTGCGACGAGGTAGATTGCTGCGGCGGAGACATCCTGGAGCTGGGTTAGTGGGGGGTTTGCGATGAGAAAGGGGGGGTGACGTACGCTGAATTCATAGGTTATGAAGGGCTCAACGAGCCAGTATCTGGCTAGAATGACGTTTGCCTGGGCGGTGGCTGATTGTGGGAGTTGGAGGAGGATGCCGGCGGCTTGGGTCAGGCATTGCGCCGAGAAGAAGATGGCGTCTTGGAGCTCGGTTGGGAGCGAGCTGAAGGAGCGCCGTTGGTACAGCTGGTCTGGCGTTGCCAAAGGGTTTGTCATATGCGCCATTGCGAAAGATCGTCTGGATTGCAGCGCACTCGGTGAAGATTCGCGGGATGAGAAGCGCTGGATGGCTGAACTTACTTTGACGTTCCCTGGTGTTGGAGCTCTGCCGGTGCCGAGAACCGGGGGTGGAGAAGGTGGAGAAGGCGCACAGGCCCTAGCAAAGGGTGCCCCACTGCATGTACCTCGACAAGGAGGTACTTCGTCATCGGGGCACTCGATCACCATTTGACGAGAGCTCCGTCTCTTGGGTTGCTGCTGAGCAACCCAAGCAAATATCTGATTGCACCTTCTCAATAGGTACCTTGGTAGAAAACCCTATCTTGACCTCTGGCATGTGGTGAAGAAAATCAGTTTGACGTTTCGCTACCTACTTCGAGGCCTTCAGCAAACCACCAAAGGCCTCCAGAGAGCCACGAAATGGCTTCAAAGAGTCAACAAACACCTTCAAGGGGTTAATAAACACTTTCAAAGAGCCAACAAATGCCTTCAGAGGGTTGCTGAACGCCTCTGGGGAGCCTATCAAAATCCCTTGTATTTTCAGAGCGGTGTCAAACTACTTCCTTCCACCGCGTGTCTGGCTCAAGTCAGGATGACCAAAACGGTCGACAACAGTCTCAATTGCTTTGTGTTGTCTAAGCCGTGGTCAAAGACCGTCAATGACGTCGGTGCGCTTCTTCTGTCTCGGAACCAAGGATTCATTTTGTACGAAAACAATGTGTTGAGAGCAAGGCTGTTTGCTCAGAAGTATTTCGGATGTCCTTCTCAGCAAGTCCGTATCAACGGACTCCCCAAGCACAGTGCGGGGTATTGAGTTTGCTTTTTTCAACACTAAAACGGCTAAGTGGACACGTGAGAGCGTGAATCATCCCGAAAGTTCACGCGTCGTCCGAACGCTTGCAGTCTTTCTCCTCTCGTTTTTGTCGGAGTGGATCAAATTCGGGTCAATTGGCTGGCTCCAAAAGGGGGTTTAGATTCTAGCCACCTTTTTATCGCCGTATTGCCAGACCTGCCTCTGTCGCCAAAGTTGGGCAAGACCCAACCCACTTTACGCGTCGAGGGTTCTCATTGCGCAAGGTCAGTGCCTTCTTTGTCGAGTCTGAGAACATCTGGTTCCTGGCAACCCATGTCTCACCACACACCTCACTTCTGGGTACATTTTCATCTGGATCGTTCCTTCCTCTGGGTGGACGTGCCATGCCTACGTCATTCCGAGAGCTTCGTTCATCCCATCTCCAACAGCTTCATTCTTTGTCAATGGCTTGGGGTTTTGCTATTTTATCGGCCATTCGTTGCTGCCAAGTTTATTGCGGAAACCACCCGATCACAACTGACAGATGGCAGGGACTCCTACTCCCTGGCAGAGAATTAGAGGGATATTTAGGATGTCGATAAAACCAGAGCCCGTTGACGGCCCCAGCGTTGGCCCCGCTACTGCTCTTACCTTTGGGGCGGATCCAGCCGAAAGACGGGAGTCACGCCAGAGTAATCTTCAGCAGATTGCCTCGCTGACGTCCCCGGAGCTCCTGGAAGAGGCTATCACTATCGGCTTGAAGGCGCTCGATGATCTCAAACCCCCTCTCGACGCTGTGGCTACTCTCTACACCACCCAGGCATCGCAATGGCTCAAGTCAATCGACGACCTCAAGGCCCGGGCCAAGCCCACACGCACTATCGTGGGCGTTGTTGGCAATACCGGAGCTGGAAAATCATCCGTCATTTCGGCGGTCTTGGACGAGGAGCGGTAATTCATCCTATGTGCCCCCGCCGAGTTCTCATTACTCACTTAAATTCCAGCCTCTTGCCAACAAACTGCATGAGAGCATGCACTGCCTCTCCGACTGAGATATCCTACAATTACTCGGATGATCCAAATGAACTTTACCGTGCTGAGGTCGAGTTCATCACCGCTGAAGACTGGAAAAAGGAGCTCGAGGCTCTCTTCGTCGACCTCATTGATGCAAATGGGGAAGTCTCACGAGACTGTGCCAATCCCGATACCGAGGCTGGTGTTGCTTACGCCAAAATCAAGGCAGTTTACCCAAAAAAGAGGAAGGAGATGATCGCGACCTCCACCTCCCAAGGTCTCATCAGTGAGCCCGTTGTGCGAAGGGCTCTTGGCACCACCAGAACCCTCCGAGCTACCACGTCAGCTAGCATCTACAGGCAGCTTCAAGAGTATGTTGACAGCAAGGAGAAGAACACGGAGAAGACCATGGAGTACTGGCCTCTGATCAAGGTCGTCCGCATTTTTACCAAGGCAAACGCGCTAGCCACTGGCGCGTGCCTCGTGGACCTTCCCGGTGTACAAGACTCAAACGCAGCTCGTGCTGCCGTCGCGGCCAACTACATGAAGGCTTGCACAGGTCTCTGGATCGTCGCCCCTATCAACCGTGCAGTCGACGACAAAACTGCGAAATCATTGCTTGGCGATTCGTTCAGGTAATACTACCCCCTATTAGTCACTGGAGGCCGCTGACGTTTTACAGGCGCCAGCTCAAGTACGATGGCATCTACTCTGCGGTCACTTTCATTTGCTCGAAGACAGACGATATCTCGATCACTGAAGCGGCAGACAGCCTCGACCTCGAGGATGACATTGATGAGTTCCTTACCACTGTTGAGTCGAACAAGACCCAAACCAAACGACTCAAGGCCCAGTTGTCTGAACTAAGGGACGAGAAGGATGCCATAGACGAACTACTCGACAGCAACGACCAGACGTGGGAGACATGGGAGGAGTTGGCGAAGGAGCTCTCCGAGGGCAAGACGGTGTACGCGCCATCGCAGACAAGTCCTCGAAACAAGCGCAAGCGGAAGGCAAAGCCTCGGGGATCTCGGAAGAGGCGACAATCGGCCGATTCAGATGAGGATTTTGAGGATATATCGGACTCTGAAACGTCTGGCAGTGATAAGGAGAATGGCCAGCCTGACGAGGATCGTGAACCCCTCACCTCGGATGATATCGACCGGAAACTGGCCGAGCTCAAGGTGAACAAGCGAGAGCTTCGGGCAAGCAAAAAGGCCAAAGACGAGCAGATGGTGGCCATTCGTGCCAACGTAAAGAGCCTTCAGGCCGAGACAGAGACTCTCCTGGGTAAAGTGAAGGCCGTGTGCATCAAGGGCAGAAATGCCTACTCGAAGCAGGCTATCAAGAGGGATTTCGCAATGGGTATCAAAGAGTAAGTTTAGCTCTAGTCATTCTCGGCGATCCTTTCCGTCTACCAGGTCGATTATCTGACGTGCACCAGGCTCGATCAAGAGGCAGCTGCCCAGGAAGACGAGGAGAATTTTGATCCTGAGGTCGACCTTCGGGATTACGATGCCGTGGCGGAATCCCTTCCGGTTTTCTGCGTAAGCAGTCGTGCCTTTCAGAGTCTCAGTGGCCGTTTGAAGAAGGACAATATCAACAGCACTGGATTCTTGAGTCTCGACGATACTGAGATTCCTCAACTTCAAGTACACGCGAAGAAGCTTACAGAGGGTAGCAGAGTCGCGAACAGCCGTCGTTTCCTGAACGACCTGATGCAACTTGTCAACTCGATGCAGATGTGGGCTTCTGATGATGGCTCGCAGTCTGCGCTGACCGACAGGGAGAAGCTGAAGGAGGAAGCCCGTCTCCGCGGTCAGCTACAGCAAGTTGAAGCGGTATGCTCGCTTTCCCCCTTTCAACACCGGTTCGTCCCGCTGACACTAATCCCTCCAGGATTTTCTCGCCACTGTGAATGAGTGCACGAACTCCATGAACGAGGCTTTTACCGAAAACATTTATGAGTATTTCGATAAGACCATTCCGCTTGCAGTTGAAGCTGCCCTGCCAACAGCCATAGGCTGGGGTGCTCGAAGAGATGAGGGTGGATTGCTATGGGCAACCTACAAGGCTACCTGCAGACGAAGTGGTGTCTATACGGGAGCATCGGGCCCGCATAACTTCAACGCTGAGCTTTTCGAACCTATCTCAAAGTCCTTGGCCAATGGCTGGGAGAAAGCCTTCCAGCGACGATTGCCTGCGTGCCTCAGCACCTTCGCTAAGAGCGCTAAGTTGCTGATAGAGACGTTCCATCGTGAAGCCGTTCACTCGACGCAGGAGCGAGGCTCGAACGCAAATGGACTACATATGCTCAACAATCAGCTGCGCACATTGTTGCAGCGAGTCACGGATATTCCGGCAACCATGATCCAGCTTGCTCAAGAGCTGCAGCGGGACTCCAACCGCCAGTTTACACCCGAGATTCAGAATGCAATGGAACTTGCATACCAGAAATGTAAGCGACTCCCTGCTCGTTCGTGGGGACTCTATGACTGACATTCAACCAAGGCACCGAGGAAAAAGGAGCCGGATCATTTGCGCGTATGAAGGTATGACACCCCATTTGCATTCCATTTATCTTGAAGGGACAGTAACTGACTAACCTCCTATTAGGGTCATATGACGGCACACGTTGAGACCCAGAGCCGAATCATGTTTCGGAATGCCACCAACGTCGTTCAGAAGCAGCTTGAGGACCTGAGTCGCCGTATCTCTGACCAGTTGATGCTCCAGGTGCAAGAGCTCCATGCTCGGCTTGCCCACGACTATCTAGCAGCTTTGTTTGGCGTCACCAACGTCAGCGACAACGGAGTGCCGAGAGCAGAGAAGATGCTTCGATCTGAGATACTCCCGCTTTTGGAAGATGTTGATTCGAAATTCGAGGGGTTCGTCTCTAAGCTGAATCAGGAGTCGGATGCACAGCATGAAGTGCCAAACGGAGAACAGAACTATGAGTTGCCCCAGTTTGATGGGGCTAGCCATGAAGATGGAGGCATGGATCTTGACAACGCGGCCACCAGCCCATTTGCTACTCCTGCTGCCTCACCCCAGCCCGAGACAGGCCATGGGAACCGCCCCGTGACACCCCGTTCTGCTACACCGGTTGCGTTGCCCCATCATGATACCACGCCGCAGCACATCAAGGCAGAGCCGCTTTGATTGCATTGAGACTTGATGGTTTCGTTGTGCGAGTTCTTGGGAGGCACAATTGAGGCGTTTTGGAGGGGGATAAGGGTGTTGGGAGGGTGGCCCGCAGATACCCAGTCTCGTTTTAGCACCGATTTACGGAGATACGGCGCTGAGGCGGCCAGCGAGGATTGTGCAATATAACGAAGAGTTTTCGATGGCTCAGGCCGAAAAAAGGAGCACGGTCCGTTTATACACAGTGGTGATGGCGAGTGTGATGTCTGATACAATTGATGATTCTGACATTGCAATACACACGGCATGGTCTAGCAAGACAACTTGGGATTCTTCACCTCTGATTCCTCACATGGAGGTTCCTTGCTTTACATACTGAATGTCATCCTTGAAATACCAACTGCCCACCTCCTTTCTCAAGCAACACTCACCCTCCTGCCCCATTCATTACAGTTGTGAGCTCTCATCAACACCATCACAGAACCAGCCCCTCGTCCAGGATGATTCCACGACCGTAGAGACCATAACAGAGAACACAAAGCACATCAGAACAAAGACATCAACACAACAAAACCAGTCAACATAAACACCAAACAGAGCCCTCAAGACCCTGTGCCTTCGTCTATATACCAACTATCTCCAATGACTCTCTCAAGCCCTCATTCTCAGCATCACCAAATTTCTATCTTTCATGAACATGAACTCATTCACCCCCTCTCCTCCCCTCCTCTGCCCTCCTTCCCTCCTCGAATCAACAACAACCATTAACTAATACTAACTACCATACTATGCAACTCCCCGCTAGCACTCCATACACCCACATCCGTAGGTACCTATTAACTAAACCAAATTACACCCCATACACGAGCATGCGAGGACCCGTTACGTAGGTAAGCACAAGCGAAGAAGCCTCAACTCCGTTTTGGTTTTGAACATAGTAGACGCTCCGATTCCTATCCTTTTCCACAACCCCTTCCGCTTCCCTTCCCTTCTCGCAAATCGCCACTTCACTTCCCCGGCAGCCCCGGCGCGGGCCCCATATCCGTCATGTCCTCACGACTCTCATGAAAGACGCTCCTCCGTAGCGGGCTCGTAGGCGACGTATTCGCCCCCGTTCCGCGGGCGCGAGACGTAATATAATCCCCGCCCTCTCCCTGTCCTGACCCGGCGCCCTGCGAAGGGGGCGACACAGCCGGAGGCGACACCGCAATGGGGCTCGAGAGTGTGCCGCCCGCGGGCGTGACGGGTTCTGTCTCTTCGGGGATGGCATTTCCGGTGCCGGTCCCAGTTGCGACCGCGGCCTCGGATGCGTCCCTGGGTGCGGACGCGACGGAGCTAACGGTGGTATCGCTTATTGTCCTTAGATGCGCGCGGTCGCGCTCGGAGATGTTGGATACGCCCGAGGGGATGTATCCGCGGGGCGTGACGGTGGTTGCGGAGGCGGGGACGGGGGAGGAGGGCAGCTCGGCGGACATGTGGCGGGCGGCGGCGGTGGATGCGGAGCGCGAGGAGGGGGTGACGGAGGCGTGGTCGGTTTGGTGGGTGCCAGAGTGGGTGTAGTGGGAGGAGTCGTTGAGGCTGGAAGTGACGGCTTCGGAGAGGCGGGAGTAGCGGTTGAGGACGTCGACGTGGGAGAGGCCCGTGTCGTGGAGTTCGGGGCGGGGAGAGGTATCTGGGTTCTTGTTGTTAGCGGGGAGTTACCTTAAGGGGGAAAGTGTGAGGGAAAACAAACCTGGTAGTTCCACGGGCGCGCGGATCTCGGTGTTCATCATCTCGGCCATGGATGGCGGGTGGGCGGCGGCTACGCTCTCGAGGTCGTCGGATCGGGAGGTGTTTTCGTCCGAGGAGACGACGGTGCCGGCCTTGGTCTCCGAGTTGGTCTGGCCGCGCATCCAGGACATGATGCGGTGGCCGTTGGTGTCCTCGGTGCCGGCTTCGCTTTGGGCGCCTCGGGTGCGCAGGAGCTTGCGGCGGCGCCAAAGGAGGGCGAGCACGGCGATCATGGTGAGGAACATGAGGCCGAGCACGACACCCAGCACAGGGGGCAGGAATGAGGGGACGCCGCCACCGCTGCTGCCGTTGTTGTCGTCGTTTGCCGGAGGGACGTCGGGGTTGGGGCCGCGGGGTGCTTCAGCCTTGTAGGGGTAGTATTTGACGATCTTGGTGGTGGGGTATTTCTCGCCGAAGACGGCGGCGAGCTCGGTGGATGCGAATCCGAACGGGCTCGGGGCGGTTGCCGTGGCTCCTCCGGTGGGAGAGCCGCCGATCTTTCCAACCACGGCTTCGGGGATGGTGTACTCGGCCCATTTCGACGGGTCGTAGCTAGTCTTCCATGTCCCCGTCTTCAAATCCAGCACCCGGACGGTCTCGCGGAGGCAGGTCAGAGAGCTACCGGACAGAGGCGGATACCCACCGATGACAAACATCTGGTCGGGATACGGCATGAAGCACTTGTGTCCCGCCCGTCCAGGTGTCGTCCCCTCGGCGACCTTCGTCCACGTGAACGACGGGATCGACAGCACCCAGACATCGTCGTTGAAAGGCTGCGACGGGCTCAGACCCGCGTATCCACCGTAGTAGTAGATGCTAAAGCTGGAAGAGTCCTGCGCCGGCGCGACCACCGCGCAACCACGCGTGAGCTGGCCAGGTCCGCCCGTTGTCGGTTGCCGATACCACTTTCCGCCCGCTACGTCGTAGACATCAATGGTCGACATGAACCCGGGACTGAGTGCCTTGCTCTCAGCCTCGTTGGGGGACTTGCTCAGATAGGAGGAAAAATCGGGGAAGACAACGCCTCCCAATGCCACGAGAATACCCTGCTTGCCGACAGGAACCCACACGAGCTCGGGGTTAGCACGCCCGGGAATGTCGCTCGGCAGAGTCTCATTCTTCCATTCCTCCTGCAGCTGGGTGGTCATGTCGAGAGTGATCAGCGTGGTCGACACATTTGTTGCCGTGAGCGTCTCGTTGAAGCCCGGCTCGTAAATGGGTCCCCATCCCTGGGCGTGCAACCCCGAGAAGTACCACGCCTTGTTCTCCGAGGGCGCTGCGGCAGCCGCCCCGTAGGCCAGGTAGCGCGTCATGTCTGTTGGAAGATCGTCGTAGACGAACCCCGGGAGGAAGCCGTCTTTTTGCACGCCGTACTGGTACTTTTGGTAGGCGAGCACGTTAGTAGACGCGGGCGGCGAGAACTCTTTGGTTTCCCTGAGCAGACCGCCGTAGAGAAACCACTCCTCGTTATTTCCCAGCATGGCGCCATCCACATAATTGGGAGCGAGGTTCTTGGCGGCAGTGCCGGCGCTGACTTTTGATACCGTCCCAAAGATGGCAGTCAGGTTATCAGTTGTGGAGAAGGGTTTGCTGAAGTTGAGGGTGTAAACAAGACCCAGGGGGTTGTCTGCCGGCGATATCAGCAGCTGGCTCACAGTTTCGCCGAGTTAGTGCACTCACGATCATTGACAGCTGTAGCATAGCTCCCGTCACTGAGGCCGGGAAGCCACCACATCCTCCCGCCGTCCATGTAGACGGTATCCCTCACCACATGAGCTGCGCGTCTTGTTAGCCAGATACTAGACGATACCGCTCCAAGAAAGCTCACCTCGTAGCTGTTGCCATTGGCATAGTGTGGTGTTGACCTGGTTTTTGTCCCATGTTGCCTGGCCGTTTGCAACAGCGGCGTGCGCGGTGACGGCGGCCAACAGGCCGAGTCCCGTCCCGATCATAGCGGAGGACGATGGCGTTGACCGGATATTGTTGGCCGATGAGGAGGCTCACCGCACGCGATGAGCGGGTGAAAGAGAGTGAGGCCGATCGTCTCAGACTCTGTGTAACTTGGCGCAACGCGTGAGCGGTTGGTGGTTGGCCCCGGGCGTTGTAGCCACAACCAACGACGGCAAATGTTCCCAGTTGATCCCAGTGGTCCCGCCTTTCCTTCCGTCGCCGTGTGAAAATTGGGTTGCGGCCGCGTGTTGGGCACGAGGATGAGCCACCGGCATCAACAGGAGACCCGCAAAGATGCAAGAGAGAAACCCGCTTCTGATACGAAGAGCAGTTTCTCACATGTGGCGATGAATCTCTGTCTCAGCAGATCTTACCAAATCCTCAGCTGCGTCTCAGCACCCCGCACCAGGCACAAACCAATCGCAGCGCCGAGCCGTTCGGGATGGCTGCGTTGAAAGGTCGAGTGGGAAACAGGGGACGGGAGCCACAGCAGCAGGACGAGAACCTGAACTTAGAAGACACGATATCAAACACCCTCCCTCCGCTTCAAAGCAAGCAAGCAGGCAAGCAAGCCGTTCTTGTGGAATGCCAGGCAGGCCTCTTCTCTGCGTCTGCCAGGAAGCACAGGCAGCAGTGAAACCGTGGTGGGCAGCAGAAGCAGCGCCAGAAGCAGGAATTCCCGCCAGGGAATCGTGGTTGCAGTAGTGGCGCAACCTACGGCTCTCCTCAGCCTTTGTTCGCATTGGGAAGCTGCTCGGAGCTGCAGTGGAGGGCAGCAACACGAACCCTCCTTGCAGCGACCGAGAGCTGACAAGTCCGCCAGAGGCCGGACGAGTGGCGAAGCCGCCTCTCGGTAGGGGAGCTGGCCGAGCATGGTTGGTTCGGGGTTCAGCCCGCAGCCCTGGCCCCAGCCAACCCTGGCCGCTTCCGTCGTCTCATTGGCGGGGGGCTGGCGAGGTGGTTGCCAACACCAGTGTCCGCTCGCTTCCCACCGAACCGAGCAGATTCCTGGGGAAGAACCTTTTTTTTTTTGTTCTCGTCCTCAGCCTTGTGGATATGGATGAGCGTGTCATCACCCGCAAATCAATTTATCCAATTGACGGGTAGCCGAGGCAGGATCACCGTTCCCCGAGCCCAACTCCTGGGAATCGGCCCTGCCGTGATCCTAATCGTAGGTGCGATGGCTTTGAGAAGAATACTGTGGTAAGCGTTGTAATCCGTCATCCTGCTGATGATGATGGCGCTTTTGGCCCCGGCCGGCTGGCCCGCACTCCGTGTTCTTGCCCGCAGCGGGCCAGGCCTTGTTTTTTTGCCTGCTCCGATCTTGGCACGACAGCAGCAGCACTTGCACCATTTCGTCGACCGCCGCATCCTAGCGCGCAGATGCCCGCCTTTGTGCGATGCTGCTGGGCGACACCGGAAAACAGGCAAGCAGATGTCATGATCGCGATGGTCTGGACTGGAGGTGAGGAGAATTGTGGAAGATTCGATGAGCTGCGCAACACTGCGGGTGGTGTGGTCCGAATGGTCCATGGTCGTATTCAAAGCTCCACCACCGTTGACAAGTCGACAGCGTCCCGTGGTGATCGGCGGAAGCGTTGCGACGCTGACAGTCGAGCCCACGAGTCGCTGGCGAGGTAACGTTGTCTGCCCAAGTCTCGGACCACCGTTTCCTGCCGCCTGAGCCTCAACGTTAGGCTTCTCCGTTCTGGGTTAGTTACGCGCTATCGTCCCCGGCAATAAGTACCTAGCATAAGATGCAAATTAGACGCTCCGTGGTGATGGACTCGGCTTCCACGGTGCACGACCATCGAGAACTGTCAGTGCTGCACTTATCGGTTGCCAAGTGGAAGGAATACCGAGCAGTGTTGGTGAGGATTCTGCGTGGGCGTTGGTGGTTGTCGAGGCCAGGCCACAACAGGCAAGTGCAAGGCAAGATTGTCCAATCAGGGGCGGCCAACAAGACGCACTACGACAGGGTCCGAGCTCCTCCCCGCCCTCCGTTTCCGCCCTCTGCGCTCGCCTTACATCACAGTTTTGGCGCCGTGGCGCTCAAGGACCTTCACCGTTCCCCCACAAACAAGTCAATCGTTCACCAGCCACCACGATTGACAGCGCCACTGACAGCTCCGACAGCATGCATGCAATGGGGGATTACGAGCGTTCACATGCTTCTGCTTTGCAGCGTCCTGCGTCCATGAGTGGTTGGAGAGTTCCCCGCCTGGCCGGCCGTGTGGCTTGAGTTGGGCCTTCCTCAGAGTTGCACTTTGAGCCTCGTTATCACCAGCCTCAACATCCGATGTGTTGGTTTCCCCGCTTTGAGGCACACGAGCGAGCGGAATGTCTTACCTGTGGCTGGCCCCGTTGGATCGAGCACGTCTTCGCGGCCACAGCTGCAAGGTACCCCTCTCCCTCATTTCCCGCATTGCGTCTTGTGCCTGGGGGAGCGGCCGCTGACGTTCGTCAGCAAATCTCGCCATATGCCAGATGAAGAAAAAAACAAATACACTGTTGTCGATGCGAAAAAGGAGAGGAGAGCGCCACCACATGATCGATCAACAGGGACCCTGAGGTGAGGCTCTTCTTTTCGCTAGGCGACTGATCAGCATGCGCTAGCAATTTAGACAGCTCGTCTTCGGCGTCTCCCGCACCGCGCACCACTTGCTGGAACCGGGTTGCTGTTTGCATAAGGTGTGGCTCATATATTGTGCTGCGTGGCCGTCGAGGGACTGGAGCACTGGGAGTCGATAAAAATACACAGCCTATCGGTGCCCGAAAAGAGGGGTCTTGTGGGAGGTCGTCCCGTCCGACGTGGAGCCCCCCTCCTCCCCCGGTCAAAATCCATCAGCCCCCCGGCCCGCCCAGTCGCATTCCAAGGGCCTACCCCTCCTTGATCCCGGGCCTTTGTCATCGCCGCGTCCAGGGCAGACCGTCCGGGGACGCTGTTGCTCAGCAGCGCTCCCAGACTGCAACGTCCGGGCCCACAATCACAAGATCCTTGGGAGTTGTCAGCCAATTTAACGCCCTGGACAGTGGGCCCGTCTAAGGCAATGAGTGAAACCTAACGGTACGGTGGTGCTGACGGCCTGCGGAATCGACCCAACGTTTTGTCGTCCGAAGTTTTGGGCCTCAACTCGAGCCCGGAGAGAAGGCTGCGGAGTGCGGACATCAAGAGCTTTTTCACTAGTGATAACGACAACGGCAGTTTGGTGATGGTACTGCAGAATGGCCAGCCACCGCGGCCCTGTTGAGAAGCATCTGCGCATTGTCATTGGGTTCCCGTCTTTTGGGCAAAGCAAGCCCAGCTTCGTGCGTCGGCGGGATTCGTGTCCCGCATGCACACTAACACGAGCAAGGATGCCGTTGCTGTCGAGGCTGTCACAGTGCAGGACTCGCACCCCTGGTCCGCGAGTGCTGCCCTTCCACGATAGGCTGCTACCGCCACAAGCTCGGTGGTGCAAGTGGTGCGAACCTGGATGGCCGCAAGCTTGCGCAAGTGCGACGCTTGACGGACTCTCTTGTAGCTTGGTGTTGCTTGGGGATTCTCTTGTCTGCTTCTTGGAAAGCTTCTGTTTCGCAGTTGATGTTTGGCATCTTCGTCTTGCAGCTTGCTGTCGCTCACTAGCAAGGCTAGCACATGGGGAAACGCTGCCCTGGGATCGATCTCGAAAACGGTGGTGATCGAGCTGAGATCCGGGCCGGGGCGTGTGCCTTTTGCCAAGATATCAGCCCCATTGGCCCATTTCCGCCCACCACCCGCTGCCTGTGCCTGGTCAGCCTCCCCGTCACCCCTCTCCTCCACTGGCAAGCTGCTGCTGCTACTGCTGCCCGCCTTATATGGCTGGGAGCTTCCTCCGCGACACCCACACCTTCGTTTTCACCAGCTCAAGCCAAGCATCCAAGCACATCGCTCGCTCGACGACGACTCAAGACGCCTGCCACATACACATTGAGGGATCCGACTTGGGTGTGACGAAGATTCGGCAAGATGCTTCTCTCGAAGCTAGTGGGCGCCGTGTGGACCCTGTCCTTGGCGCAACATGCCGTTGCAGAACAGCCATTGTACCCAAGGGTCAACGAGACAGAGACGGAGACAGTCCAGATTGAAGCAGAGCCGGCGCAGAACAAGAATTCCGGCTGCACCAAGACCGTGACGGTAACGACTGGGCCGAAAACAACAATCTATGAGACCAAGTACGCAGGGACGAAGACGGTGTATGCGGGAACCAAGACAGTGTATGCAGACACTACCACGAAAGTCTCGACAACAACAGTCAAAGAAGGGAAATACACCGTCACAACCACTTATACAGCTCCGCCATCCACGTGAGTTACACGAATTGTGCTGGTGTTCGTCACAAAGCTGATTCTCAACAGCATCACTGTCACTGATACCGCGACGAACCATGTCACATCAGTCGTCGTCAGCGGCACGACAGCAACGGATTGGGTAAGTAGAAGCGTCTTCAGAGCCTTCCGCCCATTGCTAACAGCAGCAGGCCACCCAAACGGACATCACCACCAAGACCGATGTTACCACCGAGACTGACGTATCGATGTAAGTAAACTGGCACTCAATGGTGGCAAAAGCAATGCTAACCCCTGAAAAGCACCACGGACTGGGCTACGGTCACCAGCACGGAGGTTTCCACTTGGATCTCGGTAAGTCTGATTTTCGTGGACGCCTTGGTCACTGCTAACTTTCATAGTCGTTCCCGGTCACCAAGACCGTCAGCGCTTGCGATCCTGGGCCGTATGTGAAGCGGACTGACCCACACGTCACTACCATTGAGTGTGTAGTGAGCACAACTACCGATTGGTCAACTGTTACGGAATGGAGCACCTGGGAGACTACCTATGTCGAGAGCTTCACTGAAACCCAAACGGAGACAAACACCGAGACGGCAACTGAGACGAACACTGAGACGGCGACGGAAACCAACACCGAGACCGCTACGGAGACTGAGACGGCGACGACAACAGCGACCGAGACTGAGACAAGCATCACTGTCAGTATCAGTGTGACGGTCAGTGTGAGCGAGACAACGACAACAGAAACGGAGACGTCCACGACAACATTCACTCCAGACCCGATCACAACTTCCATCTCTGGATCACTGACGACCATCACCGCGGACCCCGTCACGCAGACCAACACGCTCACGAATACTATCACGACCACCGTTCCGACAACCACAACTGCGCCTGGTTCGGTCACAACGCTGCCTGGCACAACCGTGCTGAGCACCTTCACGTCTGTCTCTCCGCCAGTGACCACGACATTCACCCAGGACGGGGTCACAGTCACGAGCGTCATCCCCGCGTCAACCATCACGCTCACTGCTACGACCTCGCTCCCTGGCCTCACCATCACGCTTCCGCCAGTGACCAATACGCTCGCCACGACCATCATCAGCACAGTCACTGTGTGCCCGGTCCCCACGCAGTCTGTCGGTCTTCCGCCCGCGAAGATCAAGGGCAGGACAGACAAGGACACGACAAACATCAAGGACAGGACATGGGGCTGTCTTCCCGGCTACGTCTGCAACCCGCCCAAGCCAGGTACTTGCAATATTTGGGAGGACTCGCCTGCGGACGACTTCCTTTGCAACCCCGAGTACTGCGTACCGTCTCCGAACTTCCCCGTCGTTGAGTGGCCCGAGAACAAGACGACTTATTATCCTCCAACGGAAGGGTACTTCAACCTTGCTCCTCCCGCCTTCGGTCTCAGTTACGATATCTTCGAAGCTGAGCTCATCATCACCGAGGTCAATGGCACCATCACGACGATCACCACAGGCAACCACGCTTCCCAGACGACCATCACCCATTGGCCGCCCACCGAGACGCCCTCGTCTTCGACGACCTACACGTCTACTTCTTCGGCTCACGGCAAGTACGACAAGAGGCTGCTGCTCTCCAAGCGCGACGACACCATCGTCCCAGCTGTCTGCTACGATATCTGCAACAATGCCTACCTTGAGGCCCAGTCCGTCGGAAAGACGCCCGCGTTGTGCGATGCCCGATCGGCGTTCCGCAACTACTACGACGGCTGCCAGGCTTGCATTGCTGCTAACGTTGCCGATGTCAAGCTGGTGACGAAGTCGTACCTGGACCCCAAGTTCGCCCAGTTCATCGAGTACTGCGCCTCGTCGCCCGCACAGTCTCAGGTCACCACCACGGGTGCGCAGACGCAACAGACTGGCACCGCGACCGCCACGACTGCCACTCAGGATGCCGGCAACACTAATACCGCTCCCAGCGTTATCCAGACCACCACAACCACGACGCCTACGACCCAGACGACCGCTACCACGCAGACAACTCAGACTGGCACCACCACTGGTACCGGCACTGGCACCACCACCTCGACTGGCACCGGCACCGGCACTACAGCAACGAGCGCCACTTTACCCGTCGGCGGTTCCTCCAGCTCCTCTGGCACAGGCACAAGCACCAGCACCGGCGGTGGCTCCGCAACAACCTCCATCGCCACCGGTGTCGCCCCTCTACACTCCTCATCATCCCTCTCCGCGCTGTTCGCCACCATTTTGGCAGCGCTCTTCTTCGTTTAGGGGATTTCATCAACTGAAATCCCCCGGATTCGGTATTTTTAATCTTTAATGTTTTGGGATTTATCTTTTACGCATGGCATTGGAATGGGTACATGACATGCTTTTTTCACCTTTCGGCACATTCACTCCCTACATACCTACGGAACGGAATGGAACGGATTGGGATGGGACGGTATATGAAAGTAATAGAATTGTTTAGTGTTATTGGCTTATGGTAATGTTTGGGCTTTTTGGATTTTGGATTTTGGATTTTGGATCGATACCAGGATGGGGATATGGGTGAAGGAGGGGAGATAGACTTTTTTGGTCAGGAGGAGGAAGAGGAGGAGGGGAGCGGATGGATGCATTTTTGTTGTTTGAGCGTCGCGTCACGTCATGTTCATGATCAGGGTGGAAATCATGATGGTTTACGTCTGTCTACGTCTGTCATTACTTACGGATTACTTTTTAGATCTTTTTTGAGATACCCACTCATGGCCACTCCTTTGCATGGACGGAAAATATACAGGGATGGATGGATGGATGGAGGATAGGGAGGAGAGGTGGACATATGGGGGTGCGGTGGATTTACAGGATGGGAGGGGAGGAAAGGTTGAAGTGGAAGTGGAAGCTGGAGAAGGCAAACAGCCTTGGGCAGGATCAGTTGCAGTCAGTCAGTGGAAAAGGGGGCAAGCTAAAGTCAAGCTTGAGAGGGGGACGGTGAATTGAATATAACCGAGATTTGGACATTGGGAACTCCTTTTTCCTGCGTAGCGCTCTGCCATGCTGTGACTGATGACTGGGTGATATTGCTGACATCGCTGACGCGCAGTCAGTCAGTCATCTGAACTTGGTTGCTAGGGAGGGAGAATATCCACGTGGAATTGGGCAACCGTGCGGCGGCGGCGGCGGCGGCATGGGGAGGACGGGCCCGTTGCGCGGTGCTGCGCCTGCGCCTGCAAGCGCGCTGGGGCTAACATTGGTTATCTAATTATGCATGGTGACGGCGGGTGAGACTGGGTGAGATGCGTGGAACGTGTGGAAGGATTGGGATTGAAATGAGGTTATTGATGTGGACGGATGGGGGAAAGGGGATGTCCGGTGTTGGTCGTTCATGTTTAGCTACCAGAAACTTTAGGAAATGAAGTTACGAATTGCTATGTTCCGTTTGTCTTTCTCGGGTTGGGAAAAACGGAGGCTGTGATGGTAGTAGTAGTTGGATTCGGTAGTGGATTCGGTAGTGGAGGAGTGCTTGGTGATGATTGTTGATCGTGCATAACAAGGTAGGTATTGTATCTCGTGTAAGTGAAATGGTTTATCGAGAGTTTTCTCGCTGCATATTTCCATTGACGAACCAACAGCAGTATATGGCACACACCAAAGATCTGGCATGAAGGAGAACCCTCGTGGGTGTAGGTGTTGAGCTGATACTTTGCAAAGGTCGTAGGCAAGTTGGCTACACACGCAGTCATCGTGTTGCAATCCAACGACGGAGTCAAACAAACCTGTTCACCTCACACGACTTTATACATCTACAGATCTAATGACCGCAAGCTACTTCAAAGATGACATCTCTTGTCCAACATTTTGATGGATCCCCCCTCATTCATCTCGACCATATTCCCTCCCGCTCAAAAGACGCCCCCTCCCAAGTTAAACACCAGCCAGGAACTAACCGCTGGCAACCCCATCTTTTTTCCAGATTGTCAGACAAATGAGATATATATGCAAATATGCCCCTTTACCCCAACGCCAAGTACCCATGCAACCAACGAAAACAAATCCTTTTACTTCGCCATCTCCTTCTCTCGGAGAGTTTGCTTCCTCGTCTCTTCAAGCTCCTTAATAACCATCGCGTTAAACTCCTCCGGGTTGTCAAGGTATAAATGGTGTCCCGCCTTCTGCACGATGAGCACCTTCGCCGCACCGTTCTCCCGCCGTTTCTCCTCCTCCGTCCCGTGAAGTAGCGCCTTGCGGATGCGCGCCTTGATCTTCTCTTCGGAGGCGAAGCCACCCACGACATCCATCCAGTCGTTCTCGCCGTACATGAAGACGATGGGGAACCCGGTCTCGCGGACTGCGGGCGTCGTCTCGGTTGCGGGGGTGATTTCTTGCCTCCCGACGTCCTGGATTCGGTGGATCACGGGGCTGCGGGCGTAGGCGCCTGGTGCGAGGAGGTACGGGAGGGCGTACTCGCCGCTGCCCTTCTGGCGGAAGAGCGTGTAGGCGTAGGTGTGGAGGGCCTCCTTTTCGTCAGAGGGGAGGTGGTTGAAGCGCCGTGATGTCCAGCCCGATACAAAACGCGGGCCAAGGGGGCCGGTCAAGCGGACGATGGAAAAGGGGGAGACGTTGGCGTCCCAGAGCCATACGAGCCAACTTGGGATAGGACGCTTCGGAGGAGTAGTTGGGGCGGTGGATTGGGCGGTGGCCCTTTTGTTAGTTGCGTTGAGGAACTGGGCGTTGTTGCCGTCGACGGACTCGCGCCTGACGATACTCTCTTGGTCCTGGGTGAACTCGTTTGCCATAGTTGAGGACTCCGGTTCGTGCAAGTTGGCGTTGACGGCCCAGGGGTCTTCAGGGATTCCGACGGGGGACGCGAGGATGAGCTTGTTGAGGCGCCCAGGGTATTTCAACGCATACGAAACGGCAAGGTAGCCGCCGAGCGAATGGCCCATGAGCGTGAACTTCTCGATCTTCCGGACACGGCGCCACTCTTCGAGGGCATCGATGAACCAGGCCTCGGCCTCAGCGATCTTCTCCTTCGGATCCGCTGCGTTGACCCTGAAGTTGGGCCTTGCCGAGTTGCCCATGCCCAGCATGTCCAGCGCGTAGAGCTTCCAGCCCTTTGCCCGGGTCAATGGCTCGAAGTTCTTGTAGAAAAAGCCGAGGCCGGCGCCGTAGCCGTGGAGCATCACGAGGGTGTTGTCCGCTTCCTCGCCCACGCGCTCAACCGACAGCTCGTTGAGCGCTCTGTTCTTCCCCGATAACTGCACCATTGATGACTGCCATACTCGCTGGCCGAAGGGGTCGCTCTTGGCGAGTTCTTGGAGGCTCGATGTATCGGCGCCGGCTTCTTTGAGGAAGGGTATGAAGGAGAACACATTTCGTTCGGCCTGGCGGGCGGAGACACTCGTCCACTGCAAAGAACGGTCAGCGTCGGAATAACACAATCCGAAAACAACCAAAAGGCTACATACCCATTGCGTCGCCGCCTCCTTGTAGCCCAAAGGGAAGAACGTCATGCCCCGCGCCTTTGGTGGTATTTGACCCTGTGGTGCGGAGGGCAGGGTGGCGTCGTTGCTCATTTTCCTCGTCTGTTGTGCGCCGATGGTGTCCCGGTCGATGCGGTTGGCCAGAAAAGCGTGTTTCAATCTCTGCGGGACGAGAAAGAGCGAAGTGGATTGTGTCTTGAGCATCTCGAGTCCGGAGACAAAAGAGCGCTGACGGGACGACACCCCTTATCAAGTCAATCGCGCATGCGTTTACGTGCGGCGTGCAGTCAGTTTTCCAGGCACTTTTGTCTTCGCATTCGCCGAAAAGGCTGCAGGGTGGTTGCGATTGCGCCGCGTTCCACGTGTGCCGCCCGGAGCAAACCAGAGGCCGGATTTTAGATCGCTCCGCTGCCCGACGAACATACTGCAATTCCCCTCACTCAGCTCACCTAGCCCAGCAGGCAGGCCGTGATGGGGCTGCCGTAAATACCCGATGACGTCGGCTGTTTGCGAGCTGGCTGCCAGCGAAACATAGGGCCGCTACAACACAATTGCAAGGCACCCGTTACACCAGTCGCCCCATATCACATGTCTTTAAAACTGTTTCTCATCCTCTTGCTACGATCTGAACTGTTTTGGAAGAAAAGCCCAAGAAACAACTCCTGTCATCGCAGCAACAGCGTGACTGCGTTGCTGAGTGACCAACCTGACGGGACCTTACCTAACAATTGTGGCGCCTGTCCCTGCAGTCCCGCTGGAACCCAGATACTCCTCCGCTCCACTGAAGATCCAGCTGCAAACACCACGGCGATACTCTAAACTCCGGCCACGATTACCAACCGTCCGCCGGCCACACCACCGAGCACCACAGAGCATTTTCGAATTACGCCCACACTGCGCCACAAGCCGGATTGCTGACACACCGAACTAACTCGCCGCAAGCTCGATCCCGAAGGCTGCCGACACCGCCCACGACCCCGGGGCTGCAGACCCCCCGAAATCCGCCGAAGCGAGAACCGAACCACATCCCACCTCCGGCCTTCCGCCTTCCTACCCACACCCACACCAATGGCTGACTCATTAGACTCGATCGTCAAAGGCGCCCCGGCGCCGGGCCGGGACGTCCCCAAGCCGCCGGTCGGCACCAGCCCGATTGACTCTTCCGCGTCCGGCAAGCCCGGCGACCCCCTGAGCCACACCCCGAGCTCCCCGTCCATGATCTACCTCAACCTCCTGGTCCTCGAAGCCTCCCTGCGAGCCCAATACCTCGAGCTCCGCGCGCGAAGGCGCCACCACACCTTCTTCCTCTCCATCCTCACCCTCTGGACCGTCGGCTTCGGGTACGCGCTCTTCCTCGCGCCGCGCGAGGACGGCAGCGGTGTCGGCGGCAGCGTGTACTGGGTGGTGGAAACGACCGAGCGCATGGGCTTCCTAGGCGGCGTCATAACGGCCATGCTGGTATGGGCCACGGGCATCTGGGAGCGTGGAGTGCGGTGGCCGCGCCGGTGGTTCGCCGTGTCGAATCGCGGGCTGCGCGCCTTCAACTGCAAGCTCGTCGTCATGAAGCGGCCGTGGTGGAAGGAGGCGCTGGCGACGACTGGTTGGTTTTTGACCTACGGGCTCTTTTCCAATTCCGGGGGATCGTCGTACCGCTATGTTGACCCTTCAGTGCTGCGCGAGGTCGACAAGGAGCTCAATCTTACGAGGGATAACCACCCGACTTTGCTGGTTTCGAGCGGCGATGAGGAGAAAGGCGGGCATGATGAAGACTTGGCGCCGGGCGGGGATTACGTCAAGCTGTTGTTGTTGGCGAAGCCTTTCTCGCCAACCTTCCGGGAGAACTGGGAGCTGTACAGGGCGGAGTATTGGGAGAAGGAGAACGAACGCCGCGCGCTGCTCAGGGTCAAGCTTAAGGAGCGGGATCAGAAGCTGCGTAGGGAGCACGGAGGGTGGTTCTGGTGGCTCCCGTGGCGACGAGTGGCAGAGAAGCCGCACGTTGTTCTCCAGGAGAAGGTCCATCCTCACCCGCGGCACGCCGCGGTAGTGTTGGAGCACAAACGGACGAGGAGCAACAGCACGAGGCGAGCAAGCATGTCTACGGGGACTGGGTCGCGGAGCTCTACTCCGGCGCCGACTCCGGTGCTCGAGCTGGACGAGGCAGGCGTCACTCGGAAGGCAAGCACGGCTTCCAACGCATCAGACAAGCGACGGAAGAAGCTTTCGGTTGCTGGCAGCAAAAACCGGCCGCGGGTCGAGTCGAGGTCGGTGACGCCGGACAATCCGTCGCCGCTGGCTAAGGAGAGCAGCCTTGCCAGCAACCGCGGTTCCGGGTCGCCGGGTCCTGCGATTGCATAGATGCAAGCTGTTGTTCATGGATTTTGGTTTGACGTTGGATGGGTAAAATAGCGGGTAGCCGTGGGTTTAGCGGGAATGACAAATGGGACGCAACGGGTCACAGCCCTGCGTAGATGTCTCGAAAACATGTCCTTTCTTTCTGAAAAATACATCTACCGTATCGCGCTCGTCCAAAGCTGAGGCTGAAAAGATGCGGCGCAGTGGAGGGTGACACCTTCCACCGCGTAGCTACCAGATAAGAGCCTGCTTCGAAATTTGAGTTTGTTTAGCCTGGTGATGATGTTGGTGATGGCCGCGTGGGGCCTGCATTTCCAAGCTCCCAGGGATTGGTCCTGCACCCCGCGCGGCTCCTCCTGCACAGGCAGCAACCCTCCACAGCTAACTTCACTTGGGTTCCTTGTTCAACCTTATTCCAGAGCTTCAAGTCAACGTCCAGTCAAACCCGAGAAGCTTCAGCTGCACCAAAATTTCATTCTTTGTGGCCGGATTTCGAGTTTTAAGCTCTACCCTTTTCCGCTGCCGTGGGCTGAGGCACAGTGAGAGGAATCGCAACTTTTCCCCATTGTCAAGAGACGCGACCCCTCGCACTGCAGACCAAGTCACCCGAGGCCATCCTAGCAAGCTGCCATCCAGCATCTACCACGCTTGCCACTACTCTCCCCTCCCCATCGCGACCGTTTTATTGAGCATCATTGTCGCCCGCAGCTTTGAGTACTCTCGCAGTCTAGGTAATTTCATCAGCCAAATCGCCGCTGGCGCGTGCTTCCGCCAAAACCACCGACCCACAACACAGCTTCGCATCAGAAGCGTCATGGATCCAAGCATTCTTGGCCCAAGCAATTCGAGCGGCGTCCAGGGCGTTGCACCCTATTCAGCTCGCCCTCCCAGTCCCCCGCAAATCCACGTGCCTTCATATGGATCCGACATCGGTGATCTCAAGATCCTCCCGTCTTTCAAGGGCGTCAACGCCGGCCAACTCACCCAGAATGAAATCAGCATAATCACCCAGGACAAGGCCCAGATCGCATCAGACCAGTCTTGCGGCTGGCAGTATGAGCAGCGACGCGTGGCTCAGCGCATCCTGGATTTCCTCTGGCTCGGCCCGACCAGCTCCACTCGCGACCTGGGGTTTCTCCAGAAAGAGGGCATCACCATGATTCTCGGCTGCCGAGACTCCCAGTACCAGCTCGGCTTCGCCAGCATCCAGAAATCCGCTGATAAGCTTGGCATCGAAGCAAAGTTCGTCGATCTCGTCGACGGAAAGGCAGGCTTCGTCAACGCTTTCCGCGCCGCAACTAGCGTCATCAACAGCCACCTTCTCGACATTTACAGGAGACAGGCTGTTGCACACGGTCCTGACACTGCTAGCGTTGCTATCGACAGCCAGAACTTCCGCCGTGGCAAGGTCCTGGTGTGCTGCGAGTCCGGCAATGACAGGTCTGCTGCCATTGTTGCGGCGTACATAATGGCAATCTTTAACGTCGACTGCATCCGCGCAATGCAATTCGTCGGCCTGCAGCGCTTCTGCGCCAGCTTCGACGACGAAACCAAGTTCGTGCTCAGGGCGTACGAGGATACCCTCAAAGCTGTCGAGGACGTCAGGAACCAGAACGCCGCCCTCCAAACTGCGGCCCAGCCGGCGCCGGCCCAGAGAACCAAGCGGCGGATCGATGACACCATGGACCACGACACGCCGGCACCTGACGACACGGCGATGGATATGGAAGCCAACGATCAAGACCGGTACCAAAATCGGTCGTTTGTCCCATTTGTTGACAACGCGGGCGGCCCTTCACCTCAGGGCCACCGTACTTGAAGGGAGTGGGTGGGTCCCAGGCTTTAGGCAAAGGCATGATCATCTTGGGATAGTGAGAAAGGGTTGGTGTTGAAGTATAAGGATTGTTTCCCTTTTGGAGGTGTCGTTTATGGCCTTGGGTTTGAGTTCGTGGGAGGACGAGTGTGTTAACTTACATGGTCAGGCGTTAGCTTGTATTTCCTTTGAGGTTTTATACCCATTTCTTCATCCCCGTCTAAGGGTCCTCTTTTTAGAGAGGTTATACGAGCTCATGGGCTTTGAGGGTGCGGTTCGGGGTTTCCTATTATAGAGTGGCTATAACAAGGGTGGTGGCTCTCGTGTCGGTTCTTGGGTGTATGTCGGACGGACGTTCGGTTGATCAGGACGGGGTAGTCGGTCTCTTGTTATAGATGTTATTGCGATAGAGACTTGTACCGTCTGGGTCCCAAAAGGAGAATTTTTGTACATGTAGAGCTCGTTGTGGACACGGTTAGTCAATAGGAGACGTGAGAAGTCTCGGCTATGCAACTTTTGTTGAGTGTTTGGGTTTGAAGCACTGGTTAACCTCTCGACAATGAAGACGTGGTAGGTGCTACGTCGTCAACTTTGGCGTGACGCATACCTATTCTGGAGAGGTGCCTTGCAATAGGACTTTTTTGCCTTGTGATCTTTCGTCACTGGCTACGGTGCTGTGAGATAAAGAGGCCATCACGGTTGTCGTGCCCTCCCACAAGGTAAATATCAACAACATCCCGCCTCGAACACTTACAACCGAATCGATCCCAGCATGAAGACTTGGAAGCAGATTGCCCAGGTGTGCCCAGACGGACTCAGCAAGCGCATTCACATCGTACGCTCCGTAGGTAGTTTTGCTCCAAATGTGGATTGTTTACTCCGTAGCGTTGTTCGGGTGACCCCTTTTTCATCCCATGTTCAGAGCAGGAAAGCACCGCCAGAATGGATGGGTCTGGTGGGCTTGAACGCAGTGATATTGAACAACAAACAAAACAGCACCCTTCAACTCACGTAAATCCAGCCCCTTCGCCTGCTGTTCCCCAATAGAGAGCTCGCCGGCGTTGAGATTCGCGTGCCTTCCGTTTACTGAGCTGCGAGCATCCTCACCCATCGTCACGGGAACGCACCCGCACTTTTCATCCAATGCTGAGGCAGCACGCAGCTCCAAAATTGACCACCCCTTCTCAAAACCGCCTGCTCAACCTGCCACGAACACGGAGCAGCTTCGTCCCCCCTGCTCCATCACCACCTCGACTGGTAACCGGTCTATTCTCTGCCTCCCTCGCGGCAATCACTCGGCCATCTCCAACCTGGCTGTCCTCCAATTCTCCATCTTCTTGGCCGTCAACCAAGAAGCTCAAGATCCCAACAAGTCTCATCTCCCAACGCTCAGTTTCCATCGCAAGGGTAATCCGCAGCTTGCTCACGGAGAGGTAGTCTCGGATTCTCCATCCCATATACAACTCGCCAATTTTCTTTTGGTTTCCCTCTCAGCTTAGCGCGATCAACCGCCTCGCTGCGCTACCCAATAATTTCCATTCTCCGCCAACGTGGCAGCAGCTTCTCTTACGTTTCCTCACTCAACTCTCCTAGCTTTCTACCTCGCAACACTCGACTCTCGCAACCTACAGGCAAGACAGCAAGACAAGTCTCTTCCGCCTTGCGCTGTTTCTCTCTCTCCTTTCAAGCTCTTCAATGACCGCGCTTTCCTCTCCAAGAACACAGTCGTGAGCGAGCCACAAGCTGACAACAAATGCCTCCTTCTCTGCACGAGATCTCGCTTCGCCGGCGTGAGCGGCCGGGCTGGTACGCAGAAGATGATGGACCGACAGCAGCTGATCGGCCTATCTTTGTGCATCCCGATGTGCCCTTCAGACTGGAGCTTGCTCCTTGCTGCGCTTTTCCCAGCCTGCCGCTCAATTATCCCGGTCTAGGACCGTCCGAGGCATTCAAGGAGCAGCTAGAAAAGACAAAGGCAGCGGCGGCGGCTGCGGCAGCGACATCTGCACGGTTCATTGTTGTTCTGGATGGCGCTCGGGAGGATGGGGAGGGTCAAGACGAGGAAGCCGACGTTTCCATGGAGGACGCGAACGACGACGATGGAATGATCGAGGAGCATCTTGAAAACATCGGCAGCGACCAAAGCCCGTTGGCAGAAGACAGCCCTGCCTCTCGTGGAGATCAACAACTCAACGATGAGAGCGGCACCGAGTACGAGACCGATGACTATGGCAGCGACGATGTCGACTACGACAGCGACGAGTCGTGCTCCTGTGTGCACTGCGAAAAGCTCGAGTTTCTAGGCACTCTTGAAGGACGTCTGCTCGTCAACATTTCCGACAAAGGTGAAACCAACAGGGGTGGAAGGAATATCGAAACTTCAACAAGGACTGAAGGAGAGAGCAGTAATGTCAAAGCTCCCCGGTTCCAAGTCAATATCATCCGAAGGCCCAAATCTCCGGAGATGCCACTTGGCAAATGCGATGGCCCCTTGTCTCCACTGGAGGTTTTGCGCCAGATATACCAGAGGCGAAGCCACCGAAGAAGCATCGAGGAAGCTGCGCCAGCGGAGAAGTTGGTACAAGAAGAGCTCCCAGCAGAAGAGTCGCCAGCCGTGGATTCGCCCGAAACCGGCTCTCTCAACTTTCCCAACCTTGTTCTTCTTGATGATGAATCGAGCGATTCCGAGGAAGAAGTTGAGGCACAGTTCTTTGCAAGAGCAGATGAGCTCCTAGCAGACGAGTTGCAAGAAAAGGAGGTGCAAGCCGAGGAGTTGCTAGCAAAGGAGTGGCCCAAATTCGACTCTTTCAACTTCTCCAACTTCTCACTCGATAACGGCCCAAACGATGCCGAGGAAGAAGGTAGGTCATCACTCATTGTAAGTCATCCTATGAAGAATTTCTATCCTTGATCTGACATCGCCCCAGAACGCCACAATAGACTGGCCCGACCTCTCCAATGCCATGAAATATATTATCGCATATGAGATGACACAGCAAGGCATGTCCTTCATGCAAGTAGTGCGCAGTCTGTGTCTCCCTCTCAAAGAAGCTACCGAGCTGGTGAGCATCGTGATGGCGGAGACAAACAAGATCAGGAGCCTCAGGAACGAAGTCGACCGAGCGCTTGGCTTCGATATCGAATTCCTCGAAGACTTCACAATCACCAACCGCGACGTTGGCGAACTCTTCAACATCGATAGCGAGAGCAAGTGGTCCCAGCTCATTACAGACGAGGTAGCAAATGGCGAGGTTGTCACCGCTTGTACCTTTCTGCGCTATATGGGCTTCGATAAGATCGCAGCCAGGGTCGACTCATGGCAGGGGACTGGAAGCGGAATCCATGAAGTTCCCCTCAACCATTTCATTGGCGATGGTGTGGGGGGCCTGCTGCCGCAATTCAACGTCAGTAACTCTAACGAGCTCCAAGACTTTGCCCAGGGGTTGCGACGTCGAGCGCCCTTGCGGTCGGTGGCCGACGTGTTCATCAGGATGGCGGCGTCCCCTGGAACGGTCAATCCACACCATTTGGTACCGAAGGCAATCCCACAACCAGTGGAGGGGCTGGGACACTATGGCTTGATTCATCAAAACAACCACGCCTGCTATCCAGCGATGGCGGAGCATCTGATCGAGGAGATTGAACTCCAGGCCATCAGAGTTCTCCTTTGTGAGCAGTGGAGGCAAATTGACGCTGGAATTTCTAAGACAAGACAAGACCAAGTGGAGGATCTCTGTCACGAATGTGGCGGGAATGAAGATGTGGTGATGGCTGACGCCCCTGATGGTACTGTTGAGCCTGTTACGCCTCGACGAGACAAGGGTAAAGGGGTTGCTGTGACTCTGTCGGATTCGGAGGAAGAGCCATACCAGGTCATCAATGTCGGGCGACCTTTCAGCTCACGGAGAGAAAGCGATGGCGGAGTCGCTTCAATGACATCGTACACCGAGGATGAGTCGCCATGCATTCGACGCAACACCAGAAGGCCACGCCCTAAGTCGATGGATGTCGATGAATCCGCCTATGACGTTGAGGAGTCAGTGACACCCGGGATGGGGGCCGCTACCTCAAGCGGCAGCGCGCAAGCGGACGACTTCAACAGTCTCCCCGCGATTGAAATTAAAGAGTTATCGCCGACGGTGGCTGCAATGGCAGACAAAGCTTTGGCGGATGCTCGTCGGATCACGGGCCGAAGCTTCGCAGATGATGAGGGGGAAAAGCCAGCGACAAAGAATACTAGGCGGAAATCGACTGCACCACCCACGGCACCACCCACGGCACCGATAGTGATACCGGCTGTGGTGATCACACCAGCCGCAGTTCCGTCAGCTCAGAAGGGGAGGAAGATGGAGAAGGGGGACAGGGGGGAGAAAAGAAGGCGTACAGTATTCGTGGATGAGTTCGAGGACTTGGACAGGCAACTTGAGGAGCACACGGATGACGAAATGGCGTCTCCTCCTCCACAGAAACAGAAACCTCAAAAACCTCAGAGAGACGAAGATGACGACGATTGGAAGCCGCCAAGAAATTCTAGTGGGAGAAAAAAGCAACCACCAAAGCAAACTCCAAGGAGACTGCCCCAAACACCCGCCAAAAAACAGGCACCATTCAAGAAGGGTGCGCGGGCCGTTGCGAGCAGCCCTCCAGAGGACGCGCCAGAGAGATCAATTGTGGTCAAGACGTGGGGCAAGCCCCCGAGGGCGGCAGTCAACGGCACAAAGTCTACCATCGTTCCTTCCTCTTCTTCTCCCACAATACGCCCCGCCGTCGACAACTCTCAGTTTACCACCCCTTCTTTCGCACCACCTGTCTCTGAAACTGCTGCACCTTCGCCCAAAAGGGGCAGGAAGACCCCCACAGCGCCCTCAAGTACCAATCCCAGATCAGTCATGGCCTCGCGTGCTTCCAGCGAGGCCTCGTCTGCTGCTAGGCAGACCAAGCGCGGTCGCGGACGACCCCGAAAGAACAAACATTTGATGCCTGTGGGCGGCAACAGCACGCTTGTGAGCGTCACGAGCAAACCTGTGGGCGAGGACAAGGTGTCCACCGACACAGCTAACACGCCCCTCGGCGGTGACGGTGCGCCTCCCGGCACCAAAGCGACGCCTCTCCCCCACCAGGCGACCCTGCAAAAGCCACAGGGCTCTGCGCGAGTCCAACAACCACTCGAGACATTCGGTTTCGTACCTTCCCCTGCCCGCCCAACGGCTCAAAACACATTCTCTAGTTCCGAGGACCCTACTCATCAAGAGGTCACCATTATGTCTACCTTCGCCCCCGTCGGCAGTGGCAGAACCTCCGCCGCCGACCTCTCTGCCTACATGCCCCCCAGCTCCGTTCTCAGCGAGGCAGAGATAGCCGAGCAGCTGAGGCAAAAGGGCCTTCTCGAACTGTTTGAACAGCGGAAGCAGCCAGGCGAGGATCTCCGCAGCGTGGTGAAGCGTATGAATGCCAAGTCTGGCATCCCCCTGAAACTATTCCATAAGTCGACCATACCCATTACTGCCCCTAGCCTGCTAGCTGACCCCATTGCACGCGCCCCGACCGTGGAGGCTCGATTCGTCCCGATCTCGCCGATTCGTGCTGCCGCTCCGGCCCCGCGCAAGCGAGAACGTTCACCTAGCAGCGAGGCTGGCCCGGAGCCCAAGCGTGCGAGGATGATCGTGCCCATAATAAAGGCTGTCGCTACAACCTCAGCCACGACTGCGCCGGCCGCCTCGGGCTCTCCCCCCGTTGCCGCGGAATCCCTCCTATTCTCATCTACCGAGGCTATTAGCATTCCGCCGGCTGGCCCCGATGCCGCGGAATCCATCCTATTCTCATATACCGAGGCCAATAGCATTCCGCCGGCTGCTACCCCGAGCACTCCTAAGGGGACCTCGTTGAACAACTGGGGCGGCTTGCGTCAGGAGGGTCCCATTGCTCGCTTTCACCCTGTTGCGGGTCTCCCTAACCGCACTCCCACTCCCGAGTCCAGAGTTGAGCGAGAGAGCGCCGGCGAAGATTCTGCTGGGGAAGAAGAGGACTCGTGCGTCTCATCGTCAGGTGGAAAGGGTAAGAACTTTGAGGTCTTGCTTCGGAATACACCGAGGAGGGTCTTAATGACCTCGAATGATCAGGAGAGGGATTCCGGCGAGGAGGGTGATGACGAGCAGGGGGGCGAGGGTGCGGATGAGGAGGATGATGGAGAGGACGAGGAGGAAGACTATGTGGAGGACGAGAACCGGGAGGGTGAGGACGAGGCAGAGGACTCGGACGAGAAGCCCGTGCTGATGGAGCGCTGGTGGAAGGCCAAGGCGTGAGCGTCAAGCACTGAGCTGGCGAGTGATATCAGGGGAAGGGGGACTTTGGTTTTTTTTTTTTACTTCTATTTCTTTGGTTTGTACTGTTGGACTGGATGCGACCTGTTTTCTTCTTCTTCTTATATTTTCAATTTCTCTTCGGCGTTCTTCTCTTGAGTTTGGAAGATACCCCTCCACCCCGTCTGCAATAGGACGGTAAGGAGACAGGAAGGAGTCTGGCGCTGTTCCTTCAATACCGTTTGGGACCATAGGGAGTCTTGGTATGTTTGATGGGAATATATGCTCTATCATTAATGCACTTGGAGTGAATTGCGCAAAATTGAGAAAGCTGCTGTGAGTCGAATGGGATCAGAGCACTCGCTCATTTGTGATGTCGTCCCAATTGCTTGACCAGGGGACGTTGATCGCAAAATGCCAAGAAAGGGGGCAGCGGGGCTTAAATTACGGCGGAGCATTACCTCACCTTGCGCAGCCTGGCCGGCAACGTCAGCCTCCAACGCTCAACACCTCAAGCTCCCACTTAGCCGGCAGCCAAGGTACGCATCACCACGAACCAGAGCCTCGCCCCAAAACCTCGCCGACGGACTTCCTGCGCAGCGCATACCCGATCCCGCTGAACCCATCAAAACCGCACCCTCCGATTTACCCCGCGACGAGACGGGCCCCCCTCCGCCTTCGCGATTGAATCCCCAACACCTGTATTCCACCTGCCAAACCTTCATCCGCCTCCAACAATACAACAACACAACCGCCCATCATGCCCCCACGAATCGAAGCGCAGGAAATCGAAACGTACTGGAACATCTTCTCGACGCGCACCAATGGCGGCAAGTTCCTCACAGGCGAGCAAGCGGCGCCGGTGCTGAAGAACAGCGGCCTGCGAGACGACCAGCTAGCGCGCGTGTGGGACCTGGCCGATGTCGATGGCGATGGCAACTTGGACTTTGAGGAGTTCTGCGTGGCGATGCGGGTCATTTTTGATTTGCTGAATGGGGTATGTTGCTGTTGTTTGTTTATGTGTGTGTGTTGGGAAGGGGAGCGAGCTAACGGAGGTGGAATAAATAGGAATGGGCGGATGTCCCAACGACGCTGCCGGATTGGCTGGTGCCGGAGTCGAAGGCCCATCTCGTGCAGGCGACGAGGGCGATCACGGGCAAGGCGGTGCAGTTTGAGCGGGTGGAGGACGAGCCGGACTCGCCTGGTCTGAAGGATGGGTTTGACTGGTACATGAGCCCTGCGGACAAGGCCAAGTACGAGCAGATCTACCAGGAGAACAGGGACATGCGGGGGGAGATAAACTGTATGTTGCCTTGGTTTGGGTTCTGAAGGGGGGTGGTTTTGCTAATGCGAAGGGATGCATGTAGTCAACTCGCTCGAAGACTTGTACGAGTCGCTTGATGTCCCAGACACGGATATCCGATCGGCATGGAACCTCATCAACCCTTCAGCCGGGCAGTCGATCAACAAGGATGCCTGCCTCGCGTTCTTGCACATCCTCAACTACAGGCACGAGGGGTTCCGAATCCCGCGCACTGTCCCGGCGTCGCTGCGCACCAGCTTCGAGCGCAACCAGATCGACTATCAAGTCGACAGCTACAGGAGCGGCGCAGCGGCTTTGCGATGGGCCACCAAGGCGGACGACGACACAAGTACCGGCCGCAAGGCCAAGTTCGGCGACCAGTATCTGACGCGGCTGGGTCGCGGCGGGTTCAAGACACGGGGCACCGATTTCAGCTCGCAGCAGAAAGACGCTGAGTGGGAGGAGGTTCGACTGAAGAAGCAGCTCGCTGAGCTGAACGAGAAGATGGCCAAGGTCGAGGAGGCAGCAAACCGCAAGTCTGGCGGCAAGCGGGACTCCAAACCAGCGCTGGTCAAGCGCGAGCTGGAGCAACTGCTCGACTACAAGCGCAAAGAGCTGCGCGATCTGGAAGAGGGCGGTGGCAAGAGCCGGGCCGGCGGGAGCCTCAAGAGCGTATCGGAGGATCTCCAGACGGTACGGGAGCAAGTCCACGGCCTGGAGGCGCACCTGCGCTCGCGGCAGCAGGTCCTCGAGCAACTGAGGAGGGAGATCGAAGACGAGAAAGTTGGGAGATAGAAGCACCTCCTCTTACCCCCTCCATGTACAAGTCACTTAATTCATGAAGGAGAAGCAGAAGCAGAAGCAGACACCCCGGGAAGCCATGCCGCTCCCACCAATACTACCTAGCGTTGCTATACCTCTGGCCTCCGCATCCCCTCAAAGTGCCCCATCAACCCCCTCAGCGCCGCCCCATCGTTATACACCCAAACCCTCACAACATCCTCCCCAGTGTTTTCCCCCGTCACGCTCCGCGTGTTGACCAACACCGGCACCCCATCATCAGCTACATACCCCATCTGACACTTGATCCCCTTCCCCTCCCCCCAAGCCCCAAACACCGCGCCCAGCTGATCCGCGCTGAAGTTATTCACGTTGTCCATCCCCACAGCCGCATTCTCTGCCTCCATCGCCGCGAATACCCCCCTTAACTCCTCCAACTCCGGTACAGGCAGGGAAGGGTGTTGATGTTCCATCGAGAGGCGCAGCGCGTGGAAACCGCATTCTAGGTTTGTACCCGGGGTAGGGAGACGAGTGTAGTTGCCGTGCGGGAACGAGGTCCAGAAGTGGGTGCGGGCGAGGTGGGTGGCGCGGTACCGCGGGGGATATCGGGAGGGGAGGAGGAGGATATCGGTTGCGGTGTGGATTGGGAGGGGGGAGGGCATTTTGTGGGTAAGGTGAGGTGTTGGATTTGGTTTGGGAAGGTGAAGTTGCATAGGTAGGCCCAGAGCGAAAGTTGAGACCCTATCAGCACCACCTGGTGGGGATGCGATGCGGGGTGCAGATTGGAGAGTGCCTGCAACGCGGGGAACTCGAGGCGTCTGTCTAATATCTTGTCTTGTCGTGGGAGGCTGATGGCCGTTTGCGCCTCACTTAACGGAAGGGGTTTGCTACCCAAGTAATGTCAAGACTTGGAAAGTCTACTCTAGCGCTTGGCGCCGTTGGGGCGGGTGAGGAGCCGGTGTGAGTGAGCCAGGCGGATAACGCCTCTCGGAGACGTGCGTCTTGCTTATTGCTGGCTCGACGCTTGAGGTAGGCGAACGGCGTTTTCTTATTTTTTTCGGGTGGACTTTGGTGTCCCGATGTTTGGCGCCCGATGTTTTCGCGGGGGCGTTTAGTTCGACGGAGATGGATGTCGTGTTTGGCTTGGAGTAGCACGAGGAGGCCGCCGTTGCAGTGGTTTGCCTGCGAATGGTGTGGACGGTTTGAATCTTGGGCTCCGTTCCGCTCCAATGGTGGTTGATACAAGATTTCCAATTATTATTGCGATGAGGTATCAAGGCATCTATGCAGAACTGCATATCAGGCACTGGTACCCATCTCCCACCTCGCCCGCTTCGATGCAAAGGCCCCACCTCACCTCACCTCACCTCACTTCACCGCGACAGCAAGGCTGCCCTAGCCTCGCGGCAACCTCTCATGTAAACGGGGCGCGCACGCATGAATGAAACACCAAACGCCGCTCATAGGTCACTGGGGGCCGCTCGAGCCGCGCCCCGCATGGAGCCTTCCACACTTGCAGTACTACTCTATCCCAGACGTCGCATGTGCTATTTTCCCATTCATTCATTCTTCCATTCAATTTTTTGCCTTCCTGTGACTTTTCTCTCTGTTGCCATTGAGAAATACGGCATGTGACAGCTACAGTCCCATATTCGTCCTACCCTCTATCCGTCACGGTCACCAAACGGGGCTCCCTCAGATCACCACCAGTACCCAGTACAACTTCTGTAACTTCTTGGAGGCAACTCTCGTTCCCAGCTGGAGGGTAACACGCAAAGGGCCCAGGGCATAGACCCTACATACCACAGTGGCAAAGGTCGACCATGACACAAACACAGAGTGGCACGTCAGGCAGTAACACCGAACTTCGCAAGACACTCCCGTCGGACCTACACTTGGCCTCATGACGTTGCCAGTAAAAGGGGCTCAAATTATAGACACGAATCCTATGCTAGAAAAGTTATGCCCAGCACGTATCCCATCCCGTGGTTCCCATTGGCCATTCGATATAGCCTCAAAACAATGACATGCTTGAACAAGGAGGTAGATATTGCAAAGAGCGCGGAACATGTCATCAGTTCGAGAAGCAATGTAGGTATCAACTTTCGCGGGGATGAGTCGCAATGGCAACATGGCAAAAGACCACCAGACTAAGACCAAACATCGCAACGGCAAACCAAGGGTAAGAAAATATGGACATTTTTTTCTTCCAGCCGACTGTGAGAAAAACCATTGACTGCCGTGAGACATGAGATAGCTAACAAAAAAACCACAAAAGAAAAGGGAATTACAAGTCTGAGAGGAGCAACCAATATAGGAACCCATGTTTAGTTCAAATAACTCCCATGAAAGAAGACCGCAATGTGGGTTCGAAAATCGGGAGGAGGCTGCCGCTTCGTCGTGGTGGTGTGCTCCAAGGATGCTGGCAGTCGTCGTGTCCGCCCTAACTGCCCAAACAAGGCTTCAACTCCCAACCCGATGCATAGATGTGTCTCGTCGAGATATATTCGCCCCCCTCTTGTACCCTCCGCGTGTCTCATTACCCACGGAATACACATCCCCAGCCTCGGGCGTGTCATTCGTCTCCTTGCTGACGCCACCCTCAACCCTCCATCCTCCCAGTGGCCCCCATTCCCAGGGGCCCGGGCCGGATATCGCCCTTCGGCAAGCTCCCACCCTTCGCTCACATCAACACGCACTTGGAGCAGCAGCCTGCCTGGACGTCGTCGTCGCCCATCTCCATCTTGCCAACTGGCCCGTTGCCATTGGAGAGGGCGCTCCCCGAGTACGTGTTCATCTCGCGGTTGTACTTCCTGATCTCTCGTACCGTGTCGTAGAATGCCTTCTCGACGTTCATGGTCGTCTTTGCCGAGGTCTCGAGGAATTTGCAGCCAAACGATTCTGCCAGCGCCTTACCCTCTGTAACAATTGTCAGCATAATGTGATGGCAATGCGGCAGGTTTTGGGTTGGACCTACCATTGTATGTGACCTTGCGCTCATGTTCCAGATCGCACTTGTTTCCGACCACCACCATGGGGAAGTAGTCCTTGTCCTTCACTCGGAGGATCTGCTGTTGGAAGGTTGTGATTTCTTCAAAGCTCTCGCGCGAGGTGATGGAATAAACGAGAAGGAAACCCTCGCCGGTGCGCATGTACTGCTCGCGCATCGCAGAGTATTCTTCTTGGCCGGCTGTGTCGAGGACATCGAGCAAAGCCACCTCATCGTCGATAACACACTGCTTGCGGTACGAATCTGCGGCGCAACGTTAGCTAGGGATCCGGCGACACCAGAAAACGCAAGCGGAAGATGCGCACCCTCAATTGTGGGATCGTATTCGTCTACGAAATGGGCCTGGATCAGTTGGATGGTGAGGCACGATTTACCAACGCCACCGCCTCCAACCACCACCAACTTATACTCTCTTGTAAACTGCGTTGAGCATGCGGGTCAGCCATGTCCACGAAATCAGTGTCAATGAGATCAGGGGGCAATCGGTGGAGAGTCTCCCAGCGGGACGAGATGGGCAGTACGGACCTTGGACGCCATCGCTTCGGCTGATGGGCAAGGGATACGGCGAGCGGAAATAATCCGGATTGCGGAAGTCGTCGAACGCGGAAAAGGGGGTTCGCGAAGACGGAGTCGCTCGGCGACGAGGTGAGGTCGTCGGTCGGGATTCGCAGATGCTTGTGTGGAGAGGGGATCCTGGATGGTCGAGCTGATTGAGAGTTTCAAAACAACAAGAGGAGTCGCCGCGGTGAGAAGACGGGACGGTTTCCCTGGGTGGGGATTCGATCGGCAAAGGGAATTTCTGGTGCAGGAGCCACCTTGTGTTCGTTCGCGCTTCGACTTTCGCGGGGGACGGGCGTGTCGGACTAGACTGGCGATGCACCCAGCAAATCAACCGGCCGGGACAAAGGGCAGAGTTCGTAGGCTGAAAAAAAAGTGATTGAAAAAAAGGTGTGGGCTGCTACGGGCAGTTTTAGACCGTGAAAGAGCTGCAGGCAATGGTCTGGGACGGCGACTGAATCTAGAGGTGCAGAGGCGTGCAGAGGAGCAGTGGGCTTGCAGGAGACCAGCGAAAGGGTCCGAGTGCCTCCCTAGGTGTGCCCCACCCCCTTTACGCCGCGCTGATTGGTGAATGGAATGGGGGGACCTCAACCCCCCCTCAAGCACCTCCATTTCGGGTCCTGGGCAAAGACCCACTGCCAGATTGGGTCCAATGCTCGCGCAGCTCACGCTGTGACGACGGGGAGCAACAGCAACTGGTCAAAAAATCGGGGCCATCCTCATGATGAGGGCGCGCTCTCTCACTTGTGACAACTTCCGTTTTCTTGGCTGAGAGAGCGGTCAATCGGCTTGTGACATTTAACTATTTCTGGTGGCAGAACCCTCCCGCCATCCACCTCGAACCCCAACCTCTCCCACCTCTAGCTGCAGTGCCCGTGGACCCTGCCGGCCCCAAATCTAATTAGCACACAGCAGCAACGCCGTGCCATCTCCAAGAGCTCCATCGCCCGCAATGGTCGACCACAACGGGAGCTGATCGACTTTTTTGCAAGCCGAGGGCAATGCTCTGCATCTACGCGCGAAGGACGGCGGCGGCGCCTTGCAGAGGCTGGCTGCGTCATGCTCCAGCGCACCACTGATTGCGCGAAGTGGCATCTCGGGGTGGATACGGATGTATCCTTAGGCCTCGTGCAGCATCGAGTCCAGTTGGAGCCCCGAGCTTCCATCGAGCCTGGGTGCGGCCGCGGGGTGCGCAAGCGAGTTGTCTGCGGCATCTGCTTAGGACCAGTTGATGGCGACAGAGCAAACGGCGCTCCTCGATCTGCTCTCCCCTTGGCTGCGTCTACGCAGCTGAGGTCGCTCGGGGCGGGATAGGGCTGAGCAAAACGGGACGGTTTCGAGCCTCAACCGGCCAACAGGCGTCCGCAGACTTGGTGGCTCACCTCAAACACGCGACACAGCGGCGCCGCGCTGCCGGCCTCGGCGTTGGTGTCTCACCTCAACGGCTGTTCCTCGTCAGCGGCACCGGGCTAACTAGCATCTTGCCAACGTCGGCGGAGTGATTCCACAGCAGGCGATGTGGGTTATACACCGCCGCTCATGTCTCGTCGCAACATTCCGCACTGTGTGATTCTCACCAGTCACGTTGTCGTCCTGTCGTATCCTGCGCCTCTTCCCATCTGTTGGCTCTGTTTCTTCAAGTCATCGCGGCCGTAACGGCGCAGCCGAAGACAACAAGCGAAACGAGAGCGATCAATTGCGAAAATTGGTTCTCGGCTCCGCATTCCGCGCAAACGGCGCATCCCACCTCAGCACCTCAGGCGAATCCACACGCACTGGGTTGGGGTTTTGCCTCCAAGCGGGATGCGGTGGATAAGCTTTCGCGCCCGTTATATTCTCCATTCTATATATATGGCGAGACACAAACTCGCAAGAGGTGGCTTTCGCCGCCAGAAAAGCCGGCTCTCTTCGTCATCCACCAGAATGCAGTATCTAGCGCCGGTATATGCGGTGTGAGCGTCTATCAACGTTTCTGGACGAGATGGCCTCTCGGGCTGCTTTGCGCCTCCTCGGCGCGTAGCAACGACCAGCTATTCACATTCGTCCAGCCAGCGGTGCTCTTGATTCGTCGCAATGCCAGATGCGATCGTACCTAGTGCGTGCTGTGCTTCGCTGTCGTACCTCCGAGCCGACTCCAAGATTCTGAGCCACCTGACTGGCTCGACGGCGATGCTACCTGCCTAGCACGCCGTCACGAGCGGATTCGAGCATCAGGCTGTCCATACCAACCGCCGTCCTCGCCCCCCCTGTATGGCACTGGCGATCATCGTGATTCCCGCAGAGACCCCTCGGCACGTTTTTGACGACACCACCAACCATTCAAAAGGGGCCAAAGGGGTCCAGGAGCACGCCCACAAATCCGTTCCCCCCACCATCCTGTCTGCACAAGGTTTCGTCAAGCTGCAAAACACCGACCCCCCCTCCCCCCCTCCCCATCCAACCACTTCATCCACCCACAAGGTTGGAGTTTTTTTTTTTTCTATGTGACGGCCACTGCGCCGCAGCTGCACCTCCCGCCGGACAGTTTACGTGCTGCGCTGCACGTCTTGCTTCCCCGAGTTGCGAGCAAGGGAGTCCCACAGACCGAGGAGCGAAAAACCCCTCGTGCCGCATCTGGACAGGAATGCCAGGGGCGGGAGCAGTCCTGTCTGCCCGTCCTGTGGGAGTCTTGATTGACAGGTCATATAATCTGCGAGCAATATCTGCGGTCAGAAGCTTGCCCTGGGGATCTGCTGCAAAGTTCGCAGGCCTCAATTTATCGAAACCCTCCGCTGTCGTCCAGAACCGGACGGATGGGCTCTCGTGGGAAAGCTCCCCCGCATCCCGTCGTCTTGTCGGTCGCGAGGGCCCGAGAGCCGGGTTGGACCAGCTGTCAGGACGCAACCCAGCCACGAGGTGAGCCCCTTTCGCTCTGCTTGCAAAATGGCTGAGGAAGGGTAGTCCCTGAGGCCTTTTGATGAATCGAGCGATTTGCCGTCCTCCGCCAATGCACGTCCCGTCCCGTTTCTTTGAGCGTCCAAGACGTGTGAGTAAAATCGGTTGGTGGTGCAAGATAAGGCAAGGCAGAGTGGGGTCTGCGGTCCTTCCCCTGCTGCGTCGCGGGCTTGGCGGCGATGTCACTTCAGTCCCCAAGTGGCCTAGCAAGGGTGTCCGTGCGGGTCATATTCGAAACGCACTGTGGGATGTTGAGATCGTGGGACGACGACCCGTGCAAGGCTTGGGTGTGTTGAAGAGGGTGACAGATAAGGTGGTTTTCCATCCTCTGCGAGAGATCGCCGTGGTTTTGGGAGTTTGGAGGGTGGTGTTTATGCCGGGTTTCCCGGCGGTGTGTTTCTGGAGGGGCGATCCGCACTGTGTTTGGATCTCGAGGGGACGTTGATGGACGACAAAGGTCAAAGACACTCAGCTATTCCCGCGGGTGATGGAGGGGCTTGATCTTAAGGTTTGACCAAAGGCATCAGGTTGCTCCAAGTTGGTTTGGGTCGCAATCGCAATGCGCAGATCGTCTGCGACGCCCTCGCAGCTCCTTGCAGCAAGCACAGCAACAACCACCCCTAACCTTCATCGCAATCTCATCAGTTACGGCTCATCGCTCATGTCACACATCACGACGGGCCGGGATATAACAAAGAAGTCTTCAGATCCGTATCCTCTTCCCATCTCCATCAGGAAATGTTTCCCACCCTCCCTGGAAACGACAAAGCGCGATAGCGCAAACAAAGAGTTTAGGGAGGCTTTGCTTGGCGATGCCGCTTGCCTGCCACAGCAATCTTCTGGAAACGCCCCAGAACAAACACAAGCCAGGTAGACAGGCAGCAGCAGGAAAAGTGAAAGGGAAAGAAGTCGACGAAAGGGGCCCACCACATGTGGCGTCCATGCCAGGGAAAAGGGGCTTGTTGGGGGTCAGGGTGGACGTGGTGCAGCTGTCCTGCAACTGACGTGGGAAGATAAGATCAACCCACCCACATCCCGACCATGAGAGATTCTCGAAGGTCTTTAGAAGATGTAGTACCTGGGAGGTAGGTGGAGGGGAAAACGGAGTAGCGTGTTGAGAACGCGGGTAAAACACACGTATTTGGAGGAAGTCAGATTAAACTGCGCCGGTGATCTCCGAGAGCGAATGGGTGTCGAGACAGCTAGCCTTATTCGGAAAGAGAACATTTGACAATCAACACCCCAACAGGGAAGGAGGGGTAATTGGCTGGTGTGATTCTGTGGGATCTACGTGGTGTTATACACACTGGTGGACCCATTCTAACGTTGTTGTTTTTAAACTGTGAAACTTGACTCGGAGCTTAAGGTGTAGAACTGTACCAAAACAAGAGGAACAACCTCATGACAAGAAACAAGGAAGTAGGTTACTTGGTAGTTAGAAATATGTACAACTTGAAAACAACAGGACCTTACAACTAGGGATACGTTTGGCTGAATTGCGTACGCTGTTCGATCCTCTGGGCTCACGCTTGGCAGAGGCGTATAAGTGACGTAGTTGTCCGGACGTTAGTTGGGTGGTATGTGGTAGAAGTTATATCTAGAACTGACACACCTCAGTGACGTCCCCGTGAGGCCTTGGTCGATGCGTGCGAGGCCCTCCGTGCATATTACCAGGCCTTTCTGCATGGTCAGAGGCCTACAACTGGCTCCTCAATGACCTGGTCGAAGGTGATTGCATATGTTCTCTCGTGCGATGGAGTCAACAACGACTCGACCGCTTGGGCAGTCCAGGCACTGCGCCATAGTTGCGTCGTGACGGTTGAAAGCATTGTCTGTTGCTGACCGATACCGAATTCGCGGCAGTGCAGAACATCTGGCCACGTCTCGACTTCGTCATCGTGAATTGTTCGAAATGTTCTCCAGATTTTCGCCCTCCCTGGAACGTCTGGGTAGTGGCGGCCCAAAATTCTATCCAAGCCTGATTTTATCTGATTCCACTCCCATTCTCTGCCCTTTGGAACAACAAACGAAGTGTGGGCAGGGACAGATGGGAAACTCGGCCTGTACTGGAAAAGGGTAATCCCGGTGTGGTGATGTCCGCCACACGGCCACTGCTTCTCGGATCTTTGCTTTGCCACGGAGCCCAGAACCTCCGAGCGAAATAAGCCCCAGAGTAGCATCTGAACGGGCTGAATTCAGTCCAAACGACCGGAAGTCTGTCTATGTACGGGACCATCTGCTGAGTCATTTCGGCGCGGGGTTCGAGATGACCTCGACACAACGCCGTCTGCACATGTTCGGGCATTGCGCGAATGAGGGCGTCCGTTCCGTGGAAAACTGGCAAGGGCCGGAATGGCGTCTGCGCGGGGTTGAACTGAGCGAGCTGAAGTGCATTTTGCTCCAGAGTATTCAGAACTTCGTTCGACTCCCATGCCTCTGTGAGAGTCCGGCCCCGTAGCCTGATATTCACGATGTGGCAAGGCAGCTGTCCATAAAAAGATTCTGGCCCAGGCGTCTCAATGTAACCCTCCTGCAGACTTTGTGATGACTCTCGACCGCAGTGAATGATGATCAAGTCGATCAGATCTTCGACTGAGCCGATCGCGGGTCGTGCTTGAATGAAGCAATCGGACAGCTTCGCGATTCCCACGGCTATGTCGTACTCCTTCGCGCAGCGATTCATCTGGGACAAAAGATCGCTGGTGAAGATATGCTCGGTGAGGGCGATAAACTCTTCCATCGTCGCTGGGTGTGTCTCTCGCAGCTTTGAATCGCCGAAAAGATGGTCCAGAGTATAATATATTGCGTCGTACAAATCACAACTGCCCGGGACAATTGTTTTGATCCAGTCCGAAAGGGGCTCGGTGAAGTATTCTGCCGCCTTGCCGATGGCACAGGCGAACTTTTCGTCCGTCAGGGGGATGCGGTGTGATTGTGCCATTTTGACGAGTTGATGTTCTGTGGTTGTCCGGTCAGGATGACGTGTCGGGAAGAATAGATATTTATTCAGATTCACAAACTGTGGGCGGCGCTCTCCCGACAAAGTTTGCTCTAGGTCAAGGTGGCGTCCTTTCGTGACCAACTAGGGCCAGAATGTTCCACCTCGGCCAGATAAGTGCCCGCAATGCCGAAAAGAACCTATACAAGATCCAAAACGCATGTCATCGGCTGGGGAATGAGGTCCGCGTCGCCTTCCCGGTTGATGAGTCTGATAAACCCTAAGCGTCGGAACTCTCGGACACTCCCATCAGCGTTTCCCGTCTTCTGCAACACCAAAGCGTAGAGATACCGAGAGGAATTATCCCGGCCAAGGCTCAGAAACTCCCAGACAGTTCCCTGGTCAGACGAAATAGGCTGGTCCCACCAAAGCCTCATCCCACGGCTTTTGGTAGAGCGATATAGGCACTCATCGTCAGGCTCGGCAACCAGCCCCAGGTCGGCGAGACTCGCACACCACATACTCCCCACCAGCCGCAGCGTGCCACGGCTGGTATCATGAGGATCCTGATGTACAGACACGTCTCCAGTCCAAGCAGTCTGACTCCCTGAGACGTAGACCACCTGACCTGGGGCGGAGGCCCACGACCACGAAGGAGTCGTGGATTTGCTGGCAGCCGCCGTCAAGGCTCCGCTCTGGACCGGATCACTCGCCCACCAGGCTAGACACTGATCGATAGTCTCGAGCCAACAGCCATTGGCGTAGCGCGCGCCCGTGATGTTGGCAATCTTGGTGACAACCGATGAAATGGCAACGAGGTTGTCCGAACGGTGGGTAAATTGCGCTGCCGAATAGTGCCGGAGCATGTCAAACCACGCGTCGGCCAGCAGTTCGCGGTGGGGAACCGCGAGGAGAGTTCCCTGCTTCATCAGCACGTCGTTGCCCTTTGACGTCATGGAGACACTCCAGTGGCTTGCCGCGGCGCCCGTTGGGTCATCGAGATTCTGATCGGGTGCAAACTCGCACGACCGCCGCTCTGCGCACTCCCAAACGACACAGTCGCGGGCAAAGTAGACGCATCTGGTCGAGAATGCTCGCTCTTGGATGCACCAACCCCTCCCGAGGAGAGGTGAGTTGTCTACGCAGACAGCCCGCGCGGGCAACGGCGGGTGGATTCGCATGTCTTGAGTGCGACCCAGAGCGTCAGCGTACGTGATGGTCACAGCCCCTGAAGGGAAATGCGCCATGGCTGGCCGGGCTTTCAGAAACCCATCCCCACAGTCGACGGCACCGGTGGCTCCAATGGTAAGAAAAGCCTGTCCGTAGTAATCGCTCATCTTGCCGGCCTCAGTTGCGAAGTCGGACGAGGGGTCTCCCGGATATTCGGCCTGTATAATGCAGAGCGCATCCACCCAGAGATACGGTATGCTGAGACCTCTCGTCACCCGGACAGCATCCCGGACTGTTGCTGGGAGGATAGAATCCGGGATCCCTTGCACCCTTTGGGTGTAAGTGGACCGTGTGGTTGTCAAGTTGTTGCCATTTGGCCCCCAGCAGTAACTGAGTGCAGCATACCGATCGTCTGGTATTCCTGACGCTTCCACAAGACGGACCGAGCTGGGACTGGCTCTCACATCGAGGACGCGGGTTGGCATTATGTAAGCCTCAGTCGGCCGGCATTGCAAGTGGTTATCCCGGCACTGTTGAATCCAATGCTGGATTGTGATGAGGAGCGACTGGTAACTCGTGGCGTCGTCGAATGATTCTGCGGCATCCAGGCTAGTCAGAGGAGACCCAAAGGTAAGACAGGCAGGTTGGTAAGTGAAATAATACCTACTCAGGACATTTCCAGCCCCCATTTCCGCCAGTGGTTGTTGCAAATACCCCGCCGTTCGTCTTGGGTAGCCGACACTGAGGACCTCGGTGTCTTCATCGTAACTTGACCAACTCATCCAGATAGGCCCTTTGACCCCTTCAAGAACAGGAGAGCCATAAATCACATGCTGATACAAGATTCGGCACAGATCACATCCCCCGGTTTCTGCTAGTAATTCCAGCGTCGACAGATCTTCGCAGACGGCGATCTCTTCGAAAACTCGCTGGTAGCAGGTCTGGAGCAACGAGCGACAACCTTGACATACCTCGCCTTTGAAAACCAGGGTGGAAGTTGTTAGATCCGTCATGGTCAAGGGCCGGCTCGCAGGCAGAGGGAGTGCAATGTTTGAGGCATTGGGTGGTTGTCGGGAATTTCAAAGAGAGGGGTTCAGATGCGGCATACAGTCCTTCGGGATTGGCTGGATGCCTGCAGGTGCGCAGGTTCCTCCTGCTGCTTTCGAGATGATGCAAGGCATGAAAACCCACACCCCATGGAGCGCAAAACTGCACGGAACATGAGTCCCGAATAGGAATCGCCAAATCATACTTCGCTGTTCGGAGCCTTGAATGGAATTGGTCTTCCCTCAACGAGAAGCAGTTGATATCACTCGGCTTTTGTACTGAGGTAGGTTTCGAATTGGAGTTGGTTCTGGGTAGTTTCGTTCGGCTCCGAGCGATGTGCAAAGCATCCATGGCTCTGGATTGTTCCTTCCACTTCAACTTTGTTGCGCTTCCTTTTTCGAATTTAGAAACCCGCATTAGAGGTACAGTGAAGAAATAGCGCCTCACGTATGCATCGGGGGAACCGACTAGTCTCCCTTTGCAAGAGCAGTATTCTATCTCGCACCATAACCTCACATTCCGTGACCCAGGTGACGGCTGCTTTCTCTACCGTAATCCTAGCACCCTCACTCCCACCTCGAACACTGCCGCTGCGGATTGTAGCCTATCTTTCCGCTGGTAAGCTCCACGGCGACCAGCGGACTTACACCTCTTGATTGGCCAGTGCCTTAGTGCCTTGGTCTCAACCCTTCCACTGATTTTATTGCTGACATTCCATTTCAACACACCGTTCCCCTTTTGATGGATGGGGGAGCCCCCCTCTGCCGACAGTGAGAACTTTACCGTCAACCTATACGCATGATACGGCCGAGATGACAGAGGCTCGGCGCGCTGGGAGTCATTTGGTTTTGCTGCGGCGCAAAAATCTGGGAGGCGTGCTGAAAAGGCTCGGTTCAACACCACCCCCGGGCCTGTCAACACGGTAGGTGCTCCATGACAAGGGGGCTGCCGATGGGGCTTGTGGCCGAAATTCGTTTCTCATGGCGGGCGTTTTCATCTATGCCGGATGAGTGAATCGTCGCTGTTCCCCAACTTCACAATCACAAGTTATTCCCATACGAAGAAGGGTCGAGGAATCCATTCATATTGCAGACGACACAGTGGAGCTTGTTTGACTTCTCACGGAATTAGATGCTGGCTCTCGGTTTTAGTTGGTGCAGACAGGGGTTGAACTGGTGAGGTCACGGTGAGCACTCAGGTGTGGTCGAAATCGGTAATGACAAAGATTGGTAGGTATTTGCGAGAGAGGCATCGATATCAAAAGTGGGAACTGAAGGAGAGGGATCCAGACCGATGGGCCGAGCTACTGTAGAAGCTATGGACATGTCTAGGGCTATCATTAGGGCGAGCTGAGCTGTGGGGGTCTGGCAGCTGGGTCTCTAACCATGAGGTTGGAGAGTGGATCCCAAAGAGATCGTCAGGTTCCATGCCGACTACGTTGCAGACAGAGTTTTGAGGTCACATGTGACCGATCTGTCGGGTGCGCCGAAAGGTTGGTACGTTGGGGGCACGAACAGCGGCGAGCTCAGAACCGGCGAGCTGGGAGCTACTGCGGGCATTCTGAGACGTCGCGAGTCGGGGGGCATTAGTTCTCTCAGGCTCCCCATATCGGAGGAGCTATGGCCACACGAAGAACGCGAAGATTCGGCACCGGCCAGGAACTTGGAAGCCAATCATAAATATGTCGCAGCTCGAAATGGTGACCGAGACGATAGACTTGCAGAAGATCCTTGGATGTTATCTCGAACGATAGAGTGGGGTTGCCACGATGGGGCGTCTTGGCGCTGAGCCGCCATAAGCCAAATCGGCATGTCAACGATGTCAGTGGCGGGTGTCGTGTGCTCCAACAAGCATTGAGGCGTGCGAGGTCGGAAGAGCTTGTTCACTTAGATGCGGGGAGCTAGAGCAGTCAGCGGCCTGCGGCAGTCGGAGAAGCTGTTTGCCTGCTGGGCACGGATAATTGGCGCATCCGCATCGTGGGGTGGCTTTGAGCAACGGCCGGTCTGGGAGCTGCTCGCTCGTGCCACTATCGAGATTTGCGATGGGAGCTGGCTGAACCAGCAGATGGTACTCCGTAAACGGGCTTGACTCGATGGGATCGAGTAATGGCTTTTTTGCTGTGGGTCGGGGGTTGGGTCGTGATAGCTTATCTTGGAGAAGCCGGCATGCGAAAGCTGCATGGCACGCGGGGAAAGGCCTGCGGTAGTGGCAGATAAGCCGCGAGATAAACGCATTGACCAATTAGCGAACCGGCCAACTTTGAGGCCAAGAGGCGCCTTTCCCGAAAGACGATCGCCAACAGCCCAGGCGTTGCGGCAAGCTTGCAGCCACCGACATGGGTTGAAATCCTGGGCCAGCTCTGTTTGCACTCTGCGCCCGAGGCTACGGCTCCACGGCATCGCCGACATGCACGTCGCACTCAGACGGACCGGACCTACCCCGGCGCGATACGACGGCTGTCAACCGGAGACAGCTCCTCGAGAGGGCAAACAAGTCCAGACTGGCTGCGTGGGGGGACGAGGGGCGCGATGCTACCTATCTCCCCGCCACCGCTCTTCGGGTCTACCATATGGAGGGGTAAGCTTCAGAACCATGGCGACAAGCTTCTAGATAAGACGGCTGTCACGAGGGAAATATCGAAATAAATAAGATCGACGCTTTCGAACCAGCAAGCGGCGGAAACGGTCTCTCCTCCACGCATCGTTCTGCGCTTTGGCGGTTCCGCGAAGCCACTCCACCGTCGATCTATTCCTCAAGATTTAGTTTTCACGCGCGCGGTGACGTACTCCACAACCCGGGCTGAATTTTCCCCCCACAGGGCCCTGTCGCACACGTTGCGCGCCAGTCTTGGTTGTTCGCGAGGAAAGTTTTAGAAATACCCGTTGGCAGCCCGTGGAAGGCCGATCTGAGCCTCGAACGTTGTCTGCCAGCACCAGCATCTCGCTGCGCCCGAGCACCTCCACGACGCATCGACGACGTTGGTTGCTGTCTGCCGCGAACACACATCAAACCGCCAACCCCCAACCGTCATGGCTCTCAAGAAGAGGACCATCAGCCGTGTGGCTGAGAAGCTGGCTGTCGAGTCCGAGCCGGGCCTTACAACGGCTCAGCTGATGGTGCGACCGTCCCGCTGGGTTTCTCCGAGAGCACGGTTTTGCTGACATCTGTGACCTCACACAGTTGACGAACCATGATCTCAAGCCCGTGGAGCCCGAGCGTCGCCAATGGGGTCCCTGGAACTTTGTCGCCTTCTGGGTCGCCGACTCGTTCAACATCAACACCTGGATGATCTCGTCGTCCATGATCGTGGGCGGTCTCTCGTGGTGGCAGTCGTGGCTGTGCGTCTGGATCGGCTATACTATCTCGGGTTTCTTCATCTGCTTGACTGGTCGCATCGGTGCCACCTACCACATTGGTTTCCCCGTGGTTGCTAGATCCTCCTTTGGAATATGGGGTAGCTTGTGGCCCGTTTTCAACCGTGCGGCGATGGGTACGTATCCCGACCCGGCCGAGCGTTCCGCCCGCTAACTTGGTGCTAGCGTGCGTTTGGTACGGTGTTCAGGCGTATATCGGAGGGCACTGTGTGTACCTGATGATCCGAGCTATTTGGTTGAGTTGGGTGAGTTCAGCCTGGTTTTGTCGGGATAGGGGCACTTTGCTGACTTCGTACTGTGTAGGACCGCAACACGATCCGCCCTGGCGACTTCTCGCCCGATTCCGGGACATCGACTGCCGATTTCGTTTCGTTCTTCATCTTTTGGTTCTGCTCCCTGCCGGCCATCTGGTTCCCCGTTCACAAGATCCGCCATCTGTTCACGGTCAAGTCGTATTTCGTGCCATGCGCTGGCATCGCTTTCCTCATCTGGGCCGTCGTTCGCGCCGGCGGCATCGGCCCCATCGTCAAGCAGCCTGCGAGGATAGAGGGCAGCGAGCTCGCATGGGAGTTTGTCAAGGGTGTCATGAGCTCTATTGCCAACTTCGCGACGCTGATCGTGAACGACCCCGACTTTGCGCGTTTCGCCGGAAAGCCTCGTGACGCTCTTTGGTCCCAGTTCTTCACCATCCCCATCGGTTTCGCAGTCACCTCTTTCATCGGCATCATTGTCTCGTCTTCGTCTGCGGTCATTTACGGCGGCGAGCCAATTTGGGACCCGCTCAATCTGCTGGAGATGTTCATCAACGATGGTGGCTCGGCCCAGCGCTTCGGTGTCTTCGTCATTGCTGCGGCCTTTGCCCTTGCCCAGCTTGGTACCAACATTGCCGCTAACTCCGTTTCTGCCGGTACTGATATGACCGCGCTCCTTCCGCGATTCATCAACATTCGCCGTGGCGGTTACATCTGCGCTGCCGTCGGCCTGGCCATGTGCCCCTGGACGCTCCTTACCTCGAGCAACAAGTTCACTACGTACCTCTCGGCCTACAGCGTCTTCTTGTCCTCGATTGCTGGCGTCATGATCTCCGACTACTACTTTGTCCGTCTCGGTTACCTCGAAGTCAAGGAGCTCTACGACGGGCGCAGGAGCGGACCGTACTTCTTCCACTACGGCATCCACTGGCGTGCCTACGTTGCCTACATTGCCGGCATCCTCATCAACGTTGTCGGTTTTGTCGGCGCCATTGGAGTGGATGTGCCCATCGGCGCGACCTACATCTTCAACGTCAACTTCTTCACCGGTTTCGGCGTCTCCTCGGGCCTGTACTGGGCTCTGTGCAAGTACTTCCCCATCCCCGCCGTCAGCGACCGATGGATGGAGGTTGGTGACGAGGTGGACGACCTGCGCGTTGCTTATGGCGGCGACCAGAGCGGGAGCCAGGAGTTCGACGAGCAGCCGGAGAAGGTTGTCCGGACGGACGAGAAGATGGTTTAATTTACTGGTACTGGGAGGCAAGGGACCTGCTTTTTTCTTGGATACTGGGAATGAGGGTTGGATAGCTTTACGAAACGGATACCCCATGTCATGCCATGTTTCTGTCATGTCATTGAAGAAAGCCTGAGGGCTGTGGCTGGGTGGGGTTCAAGCTCCTGTGCCACATGGATAGGATTTTAGGAGCAAATGATACCATTGTTTTTGCACACCTGCCGTCGAGAGTTTCGTTTGCTGTGTAGTGTGGACTGTGAAGCGAGTGAGGACCCCTTTTCGCCAACCTCCTTTCCGCCCACCTCCTTTCCGTCCACCTCCTTTCCGCCCCACACGCCAAGTCTGATATTTTCCACAAGAACTCAGGGGCTGCCAACTAATATTCACAACACAGATCTGCGACCAAACAGCAGAAATAGAGACACACATTGCACTCTTCGCTCCCTGAAAAAGCTCATAGTATTTTCCACTGCATCAAAGCTATGAAGCAAATCAATTTAGCCATTTGGTATCGGGCAACGCCTGCAATCCCGTCCTGAAACTCCACGAATGTAGCTCATCTAAGGTGGTCATCAATCATTCACGCAAACCTGACTCCATCCCCAACCCATCAGATCCCATCCATCCATCCATCCATCCATACATCGATCTGTCATAAGTCATCGTCGATACTCATTTTCGACGAACCCGATCTGCCTCCTGGAGGAACCCCCATCTGCGCTCGACGCCTGCGGGGCCGAGTCATCCTAAGGATTCAGCTCCTCAACATACCCGATCTGTCTCCGGGGATTCCCGCCTGCGTTCGCTAGCTGCGAAGCCAGCACATTCTGGCTATCCACCAGCCTCTTGTGCTCCGCAATCCTATTCACCGTCCGCTGATCCGCTAGGTTTTCCAGGCGGTCGATCGCCTCGCGCTCACTAACGCGGATTCTGCTGAGCTTCTCCGCGTTGGCTATGGCCTGGAAGGTGCGTTTGTTCTCCCACTCGATCTGGAGTTCGTTCTTCCTGCTTTCGCGCTCCATGTCGGCCTCGGCGATGAGGCGGCTGCGGGAGAGGCCTGCCTCGAGGAGCTTCTGCTCGTGGCGGAGGGAGGCGTCGCGCTCTATCTGGCGGCGTTGGATCTCCTCGGCGAAGCCTTGGGATTCGATGGCTTGGCGTTCGCGGAGGTTGTTGAGGTCTTCGTCGCGGAGGCGACGGGTGCGGGAGTCCTCCAGCTGGGCGCGGGTTTTGTAGATTTGGTTCTGGATTTGAGCAATCTCCTGGGACCGAGCCAGGGTGATGTTGTGCTCCTCGGTGTCGCGGCTGATGCGCTCTTCCCGAGCTCGACGATCGCGTTCGGCACGAAGGAGTTCCTCTGGAAGGTTCACAGCGCCCTCAGGCTGGGGACCGTCGTTGGCGTAGTAGACATCGATGGCGCGGTTTGCCTTGAGGAGTTCCAGGAGCTGGTCTCTGTGGTCTGATTCTGGAAGAACCCGCGCAACGTATTGCGTAGGCGAATATGTGTATGTACCATCGAAGTATTGGTTGAACGGACGGTTGATAAGTTTCCACATGCCAATCTTGAGAAGGGCACGCGTTGTGGGAATGGGATCCTTGGAGTGAAGCGCCAGGAGGAGCGCCGATTTGCCGTGCGCCTGGATGGTGAGGTCGGTGCCTTGCTTGATGAGCAGCGTCACGACCTTCTCCAGCAGCTTTTCCTGAGCGGCCGTGAGCGGTCCCGCGTGAGCAGCATTCAAGCACACCTCCCCAAGTGCGCTGCGGCCATCGTGAAGCGGGCTTGGAAAATCGAGATCGTGTCCGTATTGGAGGAGCACTTCCAAGGCGTTCAGATTTAGCTCTCGCGCAGCATTGTGTAGAGAGCCGTCGTCTATCGAAGGGTCTGCCCGCAGGATCATCGCCATTATCGCGCTTCCAATATCCCCGCCAATCTTCGTCGCCATTGTCATGGGGGTGTTGCCTGTAGCGTCAACAATGTTGACGTCAGCCCCAGAAGAAACCAGTACCTCCACCAAGTCCGTCCGCTTAGCCTGGATGGCTAGCATGAGCGGTGTCGTCTTGGAGTGTGGCATCTCGTAGTTGACATTGGCTTTTTTCTTGATCAGGAAATTGATGACGGAGCTGCTGATCCGTTTTTGAGGCTGAGCCAATGCCCACAGGAGGAGGGTGGCGGGTTCATCCTCATCGATCTCCTCCATGATCCTCATCTTGGTTTGCTGGTCGTGGTAGTATCCGGCATTCACCAACATCTCCAGCAGCTGCAAACACCGAGGAAACTTGGACAAAGCGCGAAAGACAACGGGCTCTGACTCGGGGTGCGCAAACATGACATCGAGTCTCTCCTCGCCGTCGTGGTAGTCGGTGAACAGTCCAACGAGCCGAATAATATCCTCTTCTGGCAAGTCCGAGTCGAACAAATAAGGAAAAGCCATGGATACCGCACGGGAGTCCGGTTTCTGCTGCAAGACAAGCTCTATGAGCTGCGAATCTGCCCTCCGCGCAGCTTTTTGCACAACCAGCCCGTCGTTGTAACTGACGTCAGGCTTGTGCTGCAGGATAAGGTTCGCGAATTGCACAGCGATCGCGTCGTTCTCAGTGCCGAGAGCATCAATGGCGATACTCAGAGCTAAAGACAAGCTCCTGCCCGTCGCGCCCTTCTGCAGCAGAAGCTTTGCATTCTGCAGCCCCTTCTCCGAAAGCCATGTTCTCGTCGAGTCTGGCGAAAAAGCTTGCTCAAATGTCCAGGAGATGTCTTGTTGGGGAATTTCCACCTTCAGCAAAACAGCGAGGACATTTGGGAGGAGCAGCTGAGCGGTATCGATCAAGGTTTGGCACGCGTTGGCGAGGGGTGAAGCGCCATGCTTCAATAGCAGGCGAATGAGCCTCAGATCTGGACCATCCTTCACCGCCCTATTAAGTGCGATGTTGATTTCCTCTGAGGCTGGCAGACCCGCCTCGAAGAGCCATTCGATGACCTGGTATCGCGCATCCCGACCCAAACTTCGGCTCGCCTTCAACGCTCGAAGCAGTGTTGCCGTCGACGGTTTCGCCTGGCGGTCGTTGCCGATGCCGAGCATCAGCTTCAAGCTTCCCATCATAGCGCTGCGAGCGGTGTTCCAGATAGCTTCGCCGGAGTTGTAGTCGACATCCGCTCCGAACTCGAGCAGCAGCTTCACCAGATCCTCTCCGTCCTCGCCAAATTTCGCTGCAGATATCAGTTCCGTATCCAACAATTCGCCCACTACTCCATTTTGCAGCAGTAGACGAAACACGGCTTCTCTGGTCTTCAGATCATCAATCCGCCAGGCTGCCTTGAACCCATTCTCAAGCGTCCGGTTCGACACCTCAGCTTTCGTGGCGAGCAACATTCTCAAGACCTCGGGCGCGCCAGCTGCCGACGCCTCAATTATAGCTTGCCCATTGTTGTGCTCGACACTCGCGCCGAAGTCTATCAAGAGAGCGCCCAGCTCCACATCACCCGCGGCCGCGGCCGCCAAAAGAGCGTCAGAAACGGGCGGCCCCGAGACACCCTGCTTAAGGAGAATCTCGCAGATGGCCACCCGCTTCTCCGGCGTCTGGACTTTGGTGGCAAGAGTAAATGCTTCCTTCAAGACCGCTGCGGAGTACTTCATGGTTGCCTTCTCTAGCAACAAGGCGACCAACGTGGGGTGCTCCCCTTCCACGGCACGCCTCAAGGCTTCGCCATCTGTCGAGGCAGCGTGGCATGCCAGGAGACCGATGAGTGGCTGATCGTGAGGATGGGCGTCGATCGCATAATTCAGCGCCCGATTGACCTCTTCATCAGGCGCACCTGCATCGATCAACTTCCGCGTAAAACTGAGTCGGTCCATAGCATCGACAATGTTGACAGAAAGAGGGAGAGCGGACCCTAGCGATGCTGCGGTTGGCCCTGCGCCGAAGAGCACGTCCAAGATCAAGGGGTCGGCGGCCTTCACGGCGAGGCAAAGGGCGACAGATTTCGGTTCATTGTTGATGCTTGCCCCAACGGAAAGGAGCAACTTGATAACCGCTAGGTTTCGTCTCGCTTGGGGAGCTTTGAGAACCGTCTGCACCTCAAAAACCAGCGCCTCGTCTAGGGTTGCGTTCGAGAGACGTCGACGGAGAACAATTTCGGCCTTGACAGTCTTTTGTTGTGTAGTTGGCAGGTCGCAAATGGCGTAGAGGACGTTGGCCAGGGTTACAGCGTTAGGACTTCCGCGGTGAATTACGAGATCGAAAACAGTTGGGTCGGCATCATTCAGAGCTACTTCCATGTCAGCCTCGTCCCATAAAAACCCAAGAAGGTAGTGACTCACCAATGTTGACTGCCGTGGCGTTGTCAAAGTTGACGTCCGCGTGGCCCTGATCCAAAAGCAACGCGGCGAGTGGCACATCAACAGGCTTTGTCAGCAAAACCTCAACCAAGGCGGCAGAGATGTCCGAGCCCTCTTGTCCAGCTCCTCTGGCATTAATAAGTAGCTGTAGTATGTGGTATCGGGTTCTCTTGTCGTCAATTACCATAGCCTTGGCTATCGCTGCCGAGAGTGTTTCGTGTGTCTGGGGCTTCTGGAGTAATGACTTCAGCAGGCCTACGTCCCGAATGACTACGGCGGACAGAACCCCGGTACCTCCGTCGAAGTTCATATTGGAGCTGTGCTGGACCAAAAGACTGATGAATTGCTCGTCACGGCGGGGGGGCTGTTCTTCGATAGCCTCCTGCAAAGTTGTAGAGATGCAAGCTCCAGTAAGACCGGCTGCGAGGAAAAGCTCAGTCATCCTGTACCGATCCGCACTCGGCAGTATGTTAACCTGAGGGAATACACAGTCCAATGTCGTGGGGGATGGGTTCCCGCTCAAGAGCAGATTGAGCATCTGCAAATTGTTCGTCTGAACTGCGATGGCCAGCGCCGGCCCATTCTTGTAGTTCACATCGGCCACCTCGTGTCGGTCGTATGCAACTGCCTGTCCCCGTTGTCCATTTGCGACGGGTATCGCGTCAGGGAAGCGCGGGTTGATGAGAAGTTCCACTGAAACTAGGTCGCATGCAGCGGCGGCGTCGATGAGTGCTTCGTGGAGTGTTATACCGCCAGCCCCTTTTCGAAGGAGGAGGCTCAGGATGGCGTACCGGTCCTCGAGCGGGATTACCTTCGGAAGGAGCCCAACGCATTCAGAAGCGTAAATGTGGCTAAAGCCAGTTGTCCTCTCGCCGAGCAACAAACGTGCCAACCCAGTTTGAGCTCTAGAAACAACACGCCGAACAATGTTGGCGTCCTCAAAATCCAGGGAGGCCCCGTAGCGAACTAGAAGCTCGACCATATCGTAGTACTCCGAGTCGCAAGCCAGCGAGAGGGCACGCGAGACAGCGTCGCCAGTTGTGCCCGCGCAGAGAAGGGCCTCTGTAAGAGTCGCTTTTTGCGTGGGGTGAATGCCCATCTGCTGAAAAAGATGATCAAAGCTCTCTGCCAGCCCTCGGCCTCCTGGAGTTGGCGGCTGCGCTCCGGTAAGAATTGCAAGGACCAGGTCCATCCGACCAAGTGAGATCGCGGCCTTGAGGGCTTCCGCATTATTATATTCGCCGTCAGCAGTTGATCGACTGAGCCTGACGACAGTGTGGTAACAGCCCACTCGTGTCGCGTCGACGAGGGCCATGGACATCCAGGTGGAAGTCGGGCGGCCACCAGACTGAAGGATAAGGCCAACGAGGTCAGCGTGGCCGCCCGAAATGCACAGATCGCGGAAGGCGCCTTTGCCGTCGTGAGTTTGCAGGGTGTTCGCACCACGCTGAAGCAACATCTGGACCATAACTGGATCTTTCTTGTCCAGGGCGACTGGGAGAGCTGTGTCGATGGTCAGGGAATCCGCGTGTTTGACCAGCACGGCCACCATCTCGGCCTGGCGGTTCTGGATTGCCTTTTGCAGGATCCTGCTTCTTTCCATGGGCTCCATGCTTTTCCGCCGGATGAGAGGGTTGGTTTTGGTCTTCTGGTTCGACACATTCACGTCCCCGCCAGCAAGGACGAGCTTAGCGATGAGGGCGTCGGCGACTCCTGGCGAGCCGGCAGCGCTCACATGGGCGTCGAGGGCGTCGAAGATCTCCTTGGGATCCCATGTCTTCTTGCCTGATGATCCGAATCCCCATTTTGAGTTTCTGTTTGAGTTTTCGGCTGCTCGCCGCCGTTTGAGAAGCTCTTCGGCATTGAAGTCGTCGCCGGCGGTTCTGGTGGGCGCAACTGGTGGCGACACGATCACAGGCGCGGGGTTGAAGACGCTAAACTCGGCAGCAAGCGCTTCGAGTCTTGCCCGCCGCAGGTCCGCACCAAACGCGGTTGCCATTGCGGTGTTGTTTGTCGTCGGATCGATGTCGAAGTCCGTGCAAGACAACGGCGTAAATGTGGGAGGTATTTCATTCCACCGCGGGAGAGCGCCAGCGGTCCGGTTTCCTGAATTTCCTGATGCGGCCTTGCTTGGGCAGCACCACCGAACCGCGGAAGTGGGAGTGCGACGATGGCTTGTGCGTCCGTCACCTACCGACCTGCGAGGCACTCCTCGTGGCTAACTGCCTATGTATTCGAGTTGCTGGAGAAAGAGGAGCCGAGCCGGCGCCCGTTCCGTGGAAAAGCTGCTGATCTGCCTCGAAGGTTTGCGCAGCCTCGCTGTTACGTATCGGGTGTGGGCCGGTGCCGCGTGGCTATATCCACCGAGAAGCTTGTGTCTTGGGGCCGAATGCCGTTTCAGAAAGAGACGGAGAGCGAGGAACTCGCCCGCTGCCGCCCCGCAGAGAAAATCAGGGTGCTTTTGTTGCACCGCTGGGCAGAGAGCTCGGGTTCACGGAAACTCGAGAAAGAGCTTGAAACCTAGGTAACCTGAAAGTAACCTGAAGGCAGGCCGGTGTTGGGGGTTGGAAGGGTCCACAACCGCACCAGCTTTCGGGCTCAAGGCTCTGAATGGACGGGGCCCTGGCAGCCACATCAGTTGGCACAGTGAGACAGGCGGCTCAGCTGATGCCCACACTTTCAGGTCTCTCAATGCGGCTGCATGGGCTTTGAAACTTTTGGGTCCCGAATGATGGCTCTCAAACAAAGAGCTCTCAAGTTCCAATTCAAGCACAGCCTCCATCGACCTGGGCCGTCAGCGCTGCCCCTCGTGCCCCTGTCTATCACAGATCATCAGCACCTAAAATCTTTGAGCGTCTCCAGCTGGTTGGGTCGCTCGCCAAGAGCGGATTCGCAGCCTCGTCAAGCTCTCCTGCAGCTCCGTGCTGTCAGTGGGTGGCTGGCGGCACACTCGAGCTGCAGCCAAGGATCAAGCGGGCACCAAAGGTGGCGGCCCAGGGCAGAGCACACATGGAACTGCGTTAGCTATCATCGGCAAACGGCATCTACAGTCGCACGAGGGATAGCATTGGGACGGAGATTAGAATCGACGTCCGAGGTCTTCGAGATAAGTCTGTGGAAGTCTCAACATGGCTTCCATCGGACCATCAGAAGGTGCTGCTGGCCCTTCGCGGCAACCGGCGGCAGGGGCATGACATCATCCAGACTCGAGCCTGCATCCGAATGTATGCGACGTCCTCGTCTGGTGTTGACAGCGGGGTTAAACATTTTCCCTGCACTCGTAATTCCCTATCAACAATTACGAATGCTCAGTCAGTTCCGGCAGACCACATCTCGCTGCAGCGCCTTTATATTGCCCTTGGATGCCTCCCTCGATCGAGGATACGAATTGCATTTCTGATTACCATCGCACTCTCTTCCCGAGCATTCGTCACCCGCACCCGCGCCCGCGCCCGCAACCCCACCATCATCCCAACAGCTTCCCCGCAATCCAGCACCGCCCCACGACTCCCCACCATAGCCACCCGACAAGCATCATCCATGGCGCCAATCCCCAGTGTTATGTCCGGGATCCTCATTGAGGAGAACGGCGGTGTCGAAGTGTTGAAATGGAAGACGGATCTGCCCGTGCCGCAGCTCAAGGAGGGCGAAATCCTGGTCAGGAACGAGTTTGCTGGCGTAAACTACATCGACACGTAAGCTTTGCCCAAGCGCCCAAACCGTTCAAGCCAATGGATGGACCCGAGCTCACTGCTCCCACAGCTACTTTCGGACTGGATTGTACAAGGCCCCTCTCCCGTTGATCACCGGAAAGGAAGGTGCTGGCGTCGTCGTCGCGTCATCCTCGTCGAATTTCAAGGAGGGCGATCGTGTTGGCTATGTCGCCGACCACTCCTATGCACAGCTCACGGCGGTGCCGGACACTAAGGCGATACGACTCCCTGATGGAATTTCCACTGAACAAGCGGCCAGCTGCTTGCTGCAGGGGCTAACGGCGCTGACCTTCGTCCGCGAAGCCGGAGGCATCAAGCAGGAGCTTGGTATCAGCCTCGGGCCATGGACACTCGTTCACGCTGCTGCTGGCGGGACGGGCTCTCTGCTTGTGCAAATCTTGTCAGTGATGGGTGCCAAGGTCATTGGTACTGCTGGCGGCCCTGAGAAATGCGAGATTGCCAAGAAGAACGGTGCCGGTTGGGTCATCGACAATCGGTCTGAGGATGTTGCGGCCCGTGTGAAGGAGATCACCTCGGGCCATGGTGTCGATGTCATCTTTGACGGCGTTGGGAAGGCGACTTTTGATCTCGACCTCGAGATTATCGCACGGAAGGGCTCGCTAATCATCTTCGGGAATGCTGTAGGTGGTCTGACCCCTGAATGCGATAGCTACGGCCTGCTAACCCCATGTCAATACAGTCTGGTCCGGTCCCTCCTGTTGATCTTTTGAAGCTCGGAGCGAAGAACATCAAGATTATGCGCCCTGTGATGTTTAACTACACCGTGACTAGAGAAGAATGGGAGGGGTACTCGGCTGAGCTGTTCGACCTCATTCTGACTGGGAAGCTCAACATTGGCCTCCACAACACGTATGCGCTGAAGGATGTTGCACAAGCACACTCGGACTTGGAGGGCAGGAAAACCTCGGGGAAGCTCTTGCTCAAGATCTAGTTGGAGAATGCCTGACCCTTCTATCTCTATCGGATGAAGTAGTAGCCTTATGCAGCCAAACCGTTCGAGAACGAATTGTTGTTCAAATTACTCCACTGGGACTCTATGCCTTGTTTGCCTTGAGTGCCTCGAGAAACGAGGCGGGTGGGTCTTGTCGGTAGCCCCTTGGGTTGTTCTCGACCCAGCGCCACAAGTCGTCACATGCGTCCTCGAGCGTCAACTTTGTCTTCCAGCCGAGCTCCTTGTTCGCGAGCGTGGGATCGGCCGTAAGATCTAGCACATCTCCCTGCCTGCGCTCAACGACCTGATAAGGGAGGTCACGCCCGACAACCTTGCTGAAGGCCTTGATCATCTCAAAGACCGTGCTTCCACGGCCTGACCCAAGGTTCCATGCCTTGACGCCGGGCTTGTGCTCGCGCAGGTAATTGAGCGCCGCCAAATGCCCGCTCGCGAGATCGAGAACGTGGATGTAGTCACGGATGGCCGTGCCGTCCTTGGAAGCATAATCTATGCGCGCCTAGGTTAGCTTCTGCATTGCTGCCTACCCCGCCGCCCGGGAAAACCTACCATCACCAAAGACCAGAAGCTTCTCGCGCTCGCCTGTAGCCACCTTGCCAAGCAGGGGCAGCAAGTTGAACGGGATGCCCTGCGGGTCCTCGCCCATGATGCCGCTGGGGTGGGCGCCGCAGGGGTTGAAGTACCGCAGGAGGGCACCGTTCCACTCGTCCGACGGCTTGCCGGCCTTCTTGCTGTTGTTCCGCTGCGCCTCCACCTGGTCTGTGATGACGTTCTCGATCATGACCTTTGTCCTGCCGTAGGTGTTGGTGGGGCCGATCGGGCAGCGCTCCGGGATCGGAATCATGCCGGGCACGCGGGTGGCGTCGCCGTAGACGGTGGCCGACGAAGAGAAGACAATGTTGGTCACGTTGTGCTTGGCCATGCTGCGCAGGAGGGTGATGCTGCCGCCAACATTGACGCGGTAGTACTCGAGCGGGATCTCGCCGGACTCACCGACCGCCTGTAGCCGAGGGGGGTTAGCGATGGTGTTGCACGGCAGATTGCGCCAATTCGAGCCGCATGATCACGGGGGGATGGCTTGCTTACCTTGAGAGCGGCGAAGTGGATGACGCTGTCGATCTCGGGGTGCGCGGCGAAGACGGCGTTGAGAGCGGCCTCGTCGGTTATGTCTGCCTCGTGGAAGGCGGGGCGCTTGCCGCAGATGAGCTCGATGCGGTCGACGGCGACCTTGGAGGAGTTGTAGAGGTTGTCAACAATGACGACATCGTAGCCGTTCTGGAGGAGAGCGAGTGTCGTGAACGAGCCAATGTAGCCGGTGCCTCTGGATGCGTCGTCGGTCAGTTAGGTTGTGAACTTTTCCCCGCGCTGCTCATCGAGGGGTCGATGTTGGCGGGTGTGTCATCGCTTGCGCCCATGTGCCTAGCGACGTTTTTGAGGGGCTTCCTGGCAGCGTTGCTTACCCGGTGACAAGAACGGTTCCGACAGCCATCTTTTACGGTTTGAAGGGTCGAGAAGAGGGGGATGGAGAAGTGTTGGAGGTTCTTTGGTCGGCGAGGCAAGATTGTAGCGGATTAATAGGTCTGGCGGTAAGGGACCAAGGTGACGAAATAGTACCTACTGATCCTCTGTGTCGCATATCGAATTTCGCTAGTCGGTGAACGGCTGGCCGGCGTGCGCCGGGCTTGACAAACGGACCCCGCCTTGGAGCGCGTTTGTGCCTGACAAGCCGGCACCGGCGCACCGCCCGCAAGGAGACGGGAGCTCCAGGGGCAAAGGCCACATCTTCAGGCGCATCCGGTACTGCAACGTTGCTAGCAACTCTTGGGTTTGCCCTAAAAGCTAGAGGTAATACGCTATTCTGAGCGCAAAGAGCAACCGGGGCGCGCAAGACAAGGCAATCGTCCACCAACCTCCATCCTGTCGACTCCTCCGTGAGAGCAAGATTCGGTGGGGGAAGGGGATCTGCAAAACACGAGCTCCAGCTTCAGCTCCACCAACTTGAATAAGATTCGCGAAGAACGCTATCAATGGGGTGCAGTTCGGACGGTGCGGGAGTCTACTTTCCCCTTTAACCCACCAACGCTTGGGGATTTTTTCGCATCGTTGCGTCACCGACGACTGCGAGAGAAACAAAACAAAATGCTGTTTCTTCGAAGGGCTGGCGCTGCTGAGTCATCAGCTGCCAACACACCTTGACAGCTCAACGCGTCTGGCGGCGCCAGCCACCTCAAATCCGGGGCAGGGATCATCGACGAGGCGGAATGGCCAGCACAGACCTTGGGCAGCAAGGGAAGAGCCTCCAAAGCACCTCGAAAATACGCGTCGAACCTGAATTCCGATGGCCTCGTGAGGATAAAGAAAATGCGTTCCTCTGCACCGTCATGAAAGAGCGATCCACCTCGGGCCTCAAAGAACCAAGGCCGTTTTCAGCCATCAAACAAGAGCCTTCTCCCGGCCGGGGATGCACGCAGCCGCCATCCCATCGCGGCCTTCTGCACATCCTTGATTTTTAGTTGCCCGCCCTCACTGTCGACTCGACGCCCCGACTCGCAGCATCTCGAAAATCCTCGTCATGGAATAGCGCATCTCTGCTTCGGGTTCTATTGTGGTTATTTGTCAATAGCCGCCTGTGTTTACTCATTGTTGGGCGACGCTCTGCAGTTTGGCGCAAGAATCGCAAAGTTCGGACCAAAAGTGAGCTCAGCTCAATTCATTGCGGTCAAGGTAAACAATCGCTTTCCACCACATGCGCAAAGCATTCTGCCTCAGTTTGCGACAGCAATCTCGATGCGCTCATTCTTCTGCATCCTTCATCAACCCATCGCCACTGCCCTGCTTTCATTTCAGAAATCGCAACCATGGCTGACGATGATATTAGCACCCTCATTTTCGTCGCAAAGTCGCAACAACAGTCGGATCTTGAGATCCAAACACTCAGCTACTTTCATCAGGAGCGCGAGTGGGTTGTCGTGATGCCTCCGCGCGCAACGCGCTCCAACGCGGGTGCGACCCCCGGCAGGTCGGGCCGCGGCGCATCGCCCTCAGGATCCTCTGTGCGGAGCTCAGATCCGCGCCGGCTCGATGCGATCAGGTCGCCGTTGACAGCAAAGCACAGCATCTCCTACGGCTCGCCTCTTACGCAGCTTCCTGAACGAGCCACAGCGGTCGGCGATGCAAGGGTCACCTCGGCTGCAGCTCACGTCTTCAAGCAGGTCAGGAAGGACAACCTGATTTCCCAGGGTCGCCGCGATGCTACACAAAAATCTGCGCTCGCTGCGAAGAATGCAGCGACTACTCAGTCTTCCACGTCAACTACGCAGTCTTCCGTCGAGGATGACGTGGAGCTTGTTCAGAACCCCGACGACGAAGTCGATGAACTGGCAGATGACGGCCCCGTTGGCCAGGAAGCCCCTGAAGGGGACGACGACGAGGTGATGGAGGAAGCTGAGGACCAAGACGAAGAGGAGTCCCTAGAGCTAGAGGAGGAGGAGGAGGAGGAGGAGGAGGAATCCGAAGCGGAATCCCGAGAGGGGGAGGGGGAAGAGGCCGATGAGGATGGTGAGGAGGAAGCTGAGGACGAAGTTGAGGTTCAGGACAAAGTCGAGGTTCGGGACAAATTCGAGTTTCAGGACAATGGCCCGAGCCGAACCGACGAGCTATGGAGGATACACCAGCGGAGGATACAGGAAGCCAAGGAGGCAGGGGAATTGCCTCCGCCCCCGCCAATGCGCCCACCAGAGATGCTCCCATCGGAATGGAAACCGTTCCCCTTTTCACGACGCAGTAGATTTGGAGACGACGGCCCACGACTAGTTACCCGGGAGCCGAAGTTGGCGAAAGCCGCGCGCAAGAGAAAGAATGACGAAGTTGAAGCAGAAAAGGACCTTGACAGAATCGCAAGAGAGGCTCGACGAAGACAGGAGCGAACAGATGAGTTCAACAGGCAGGCAGATGAGCGGCGGGCGAATGAGGAGGAAACAAGTCGATTGGCCCCCCCTATTGCCGCACCAGGTACTCGCCGGCTACCAGCGACACCGTTTGGGACCACGGGCGGTAACCGTCAGTCGTCAGTGCCAAATAGCGTTCGGAGCTGGCAAGAAGAGGGTAATGTCTACGGCGGAGCCAACGTCGGCTCGAGCCCTCTGGATCCCGGCGCTGCAGCGGGCGAGCAGCAGCACGCAAAGCTGCCACCACCCCAGTTACCGAACCCCGATCCTCGACTACCACTGCAACACTTGATCGATAGCGCCAGGAGATCCCAGCTGCCCGCACCCCTGGAACCCCCTGAACGGCTGTCTCAAGCTCACGGTACTGGTGGACCTTTCGCCCCCAGCAAGCACAACAATATGTTCGTCCAGCGCGGGTTTGATCAGTACCTAGGGTCGCTCGGGAGGCCTCTGTCGACGCTCCCAGGGGTGCCGAAACCGCCCAGTGCAAGCCTCGGTCAGCATCAACGAGATCGGGATGCCACACTGGGAAAGGAGAATGGAGAGCCGGATCATAGCAGCAGCAGCTCGGAATCGTCACCTGACAACCGCCGACGTAGACGCCGTGGAGAGTCTCCCGAGGATGATGAAGAATCCGAGAACGAGGCCCAGAATGTACCCAAGCATGATCATGCGGGTCGTGTGTCGAGCTCTGCCGTGCCAGATGACCGAGGTTCATTCTGGAGTTGGTTGAAGCGTGTTTCCACATGGAGGAACATGTGCTGGCTCTTCACGTTCTATGTTATCATGATGCTGGCATTCCAACACCTGCCGGCAGAGTTCCCCCACATCAGGTCTCGGTCTCAATCCTCGGTCCTCTCAGATGAGCAATTTGACCGACTCAACGAGTTCCTGAAAGATCCTTCCCACCTAACGCCAGGTGCTCGGGAAAACTTGAAGGCGCTTCTTCCCGGCATGATTCATGTACAGAGAGACCGGAAGGGGAAATTGGTGATCGACAAGGAGTTCTGGCACGCCATCAAGGAGCGGATCCAGGCGGATGAGTCCGTTCTCACTCTTGACGATAGATACAGGTTATCAGAACGCCACTGGAAGGCGCTGAAAGACCAATTTCCCGTCGCAACGGCACCGCCTGTCGTCCAGTCCTGGGAAACCTGGTTGAAACAAAACGAGAAGAAGGTTATCAATCTTGTGGGAAAGCACTTTGACGATCTTGTCAAAGAGAGACTCCCACCGAACGTGGTTTCCAACGACGAGTTTCTCCGCGAGCTTGAGGCTGGCTTAGCGAAACAGAAAAAGGCAATGGCGGGGGATCTGGACGACATAAAGGCAACAATGAGGTCGCTTGTTGACGACATCACGAAGCTGAAGTCTTCGCCAAAGGGCATGTCTGAGGCCGAGGTCTCCAGACTTGTGGATAGAGTGGTGAACAAAGCCATCGGAAGGGCCCAACTCAGGCACGCTGCGAAGAATAACATCGCCGGCAGTCTCGACCCCGAGCTGCAAAACAGGATCAACTATTTTGCCTTTGGGAACGGCGCTTCCATTGATTCATCCCTGACATCGCCAACCGTTAAGATTGGGGCGGTCCCTAGGGTGCCTTCCGAGAGCTGGTACAAGAAAACGATGAAGCAGCCAGCATTCATCAGAGAGGGCCACGCTGCCCTGTCTCCATGGCAAGAAGCCGGCCAGTGCTGGTGCGCCGCCATCATGGGCTCCGACAACAAAACCTTCCCTGGTGACGTTGGAGTCCAGACTTCAAACCTCATCATCCCCGAATTCATCGTCCTCGAGCACATCAACCCCGCCGAGACTAACGACCCCGGCGCCATGCCCAAGGATATCGAGCTCTGGGCGGACATCATCGAGCCCCAGCGAAAAATCGTCAGAGACTGGGCAGTCGTCTCCTTCCCCCGTACCTACACGGAGCCCGACGTGCACGACAAGGCTTCAGATATGCGTCTCGTCAAGATCGCTGAGTTCACGTACAAATACGACGCCGCCACCAATGGCGCATTCGTCAAGCGGCTGTCCCCGCAGCTCGTCGAGCCCCTCCAGGCCGCCACGGATACCTTCCTCATCCGCGCGAGGTCCAACCACGGAGCAGACCACACCTGCTTCTACAGGATCAGGATGTACGGCCAAAACTACGACATCATGGAGAATATCGAGGGCGAAGAGCAAAGGGCAGAGGAAGTTTTTGAGGAGGAAACCCCGGCCTGGAGGTTCTGGAATTGATAGAACGGTGCGATTTGCTTTTCTTGCTTGGTCTGCTGGGGACGGGCTATGGTATTCGGTTAGGTTATGCGATTTTGGCGTTTAGGAGAGTTGGAGGACGGAAAGCGGAAAGGACGTTACGATACCCGTGAAGCGTTCCTGAGTTGATGGTAGATATGTACTGAACTTTGATGTTTTTTTAAAGGGCCTTTCCCCCGTGTTGGATGAAATTGTGCGGTGCTTGCTTTGTTGTGTGTGGTGTGTTGTGATGGGACATGTAGATACTACGCTGTTGGGATCCGAAGGGTGTGATGAAATGGAAATATTTCCTGGGTGGTAGATTGCATACGAGCGTGTCAAACAGGCGCTGTGAGAAGATGCGATGGGCTTGTCTCCAAATTGCATGACAACAGAGATTATTCTCATTGAGGTATCTATCTACAATCACTATCCATCCATACTCAATCAATCCTCCAACAACCCAGCAGCCAACGCCTCCAAATCTTCGAGGTTATCAGGCTCATGATCCATCTCAATGACCTTCTTCCCGCTCTTCTTCTGCTTCTTGGACTTCCTCTCCTCCTCCTCTGAATCATCCTGGAACCACTTCTTCGCCTTCTTCTTCGGTGGCTCGGCCTCCTCATCTGAGCTACTCCTGTCGCCCTCCCCGGCAATCGGGAGCGACCGCAACAGCGCCAGCGCATCCTCCGCCGTGGCACCATCGCCCGCCTCCAGCTGGGGCACCCCGGCGCCCATCTGTTGGGCGAGCTCCTCGCGCTCGCGCGCCTTTTGTTTGTCGCGCTTCTCCTTTCTCCTCTGCTTGGCATGCTCCTTGTCTTCGACATCGGCATCGCGGACCTTGCTAGCTTCGGCCTCCACGAACTCGCGGCGGATCTGCTCTGCGGGACCTTCCTTCTTAAAGTCGTCCTCGTTCTGGAGCTCGTAGATGGGGTGAGCGTTGCCGTCGTCGTCGAAGACGAGTTTGGTGCCCTTGTCCATGTACTTGGAGAGCTTCTTCTTGGACGAGAGGAGTTTCTCGCGGCGTTTGGAATCGATGATGAGTTCGGATTTACCAAGGGTGACGACCTTTGGCTCGGTGCTGACGCCTGCGGCGTTGTCGAGGTCGTCGTCGCCCAGGACGCGCTTGACGGACATGAAGTCTTCTTCGTCTTCGTCGTCCTCGTCGCCGAGGAGTTTGCGGTAATGGCTGGAGAGGACATCTTGGTTTTGGCGCTCGGTCATCTTGTCGTACTTTGTCCTGACTTCGGGCTTCTTCGGTTTCCTTCCCTCATCGTCCGACTCGCCCTCGGAGCCGCTCGAAAACACGGCGCGGGAAGCGTTCTTTAGTCGTTTGACGTCCTCGCCCTTGTGGAATTTGACTTGCGGTGTGCCTGGGAGACCGAGGCTCGCCGCGTACGCATCAAGATCCAGATTCTTAAATTTGAAGACCTCCTTGTCTTTTTGCAAGAAGACCGATCGTGTGTAGGAAATGAACGCTTTTTGCCCCAGGTACTTCAGATCTGGCGATTTGAAGCACATGCTCTGCAACTCGTTCGTGATGCTCTTCTTCTTACCCTCCTTGACGTTGACCTTTTGTATTGGGACCTTTTTCTGCTCTAGCCGCTTGAGGAAGGGTTCCTCCTCATGCGGGTCAAGGAACAGAACTGCTCGGCCCTTGCTCTCATATCGGGCTGTCCGCCCGACTCGGTGGATATATGTGTCGGCATCTTCAGGGCAATCCGCTTGGATGACCCAGTCGACAGCCGGGAAGTCAACACCTCTTGCAACGACGTCCGTAGCAAAAAGGCAGGCGTACTTGGCGGATGTAAATCGGGATGTGATCTCCATGCGCGCCACTTGCTTCTGTCGTCCGTGGAGATGCAAAAGGGGGATACCCGGTTGCATTCGCTTGAAACTCTCAAATACGAACCTCACCTGCTTGCCTGATGACAAGAAGACGATGATCTTGCTCTTGAGGTTCGTACGCAGGAAACCCCATAACGTGTCCAGCTTCTCCACGAGGGGCGTGACGATGTAATGTTGTTGAAGATTCGAGGGGGTGGCTGATGTTGCCTCCTCGTGTACCGAGACGTATTCGGGATCCTTCAGACTCAGACGAGCCAGGTCGGACACCCTCTTGCTCTGCGTTGCGCTGAAAAGGAGTGTCTGTCGGGTCTTTGGGAGATGCTCCACCAGCGCATCGACCGCCGACTGGAAACCCATATCCATGATTCGATCTGCCTCGTCCAGAACCAGAATTTGAAGGTTGTCGACATCGAAGCCCGCGGTCTGATCCAGATGCTGCAGCATGCGCCCGGGCGTGCACACGAGGATGTTCATCCGCCCCAGGCGCTCCGCCTCCTCACGCAAGTTCTTGCCTCCAATGACCAGACCAGCGGAGAAGCTATGTTTGCGACCAATTTTCCTCAGAACCTCGAAGATCTGCACGGCGAGCTCGCGGGTCGGGCTGATAATCAGGGCACCGAGACCGTCGTACTCGGTCCATTGTGCGCGGTAGAGAGCCTCTAGAACGGGTACGAGGAAGGCGAGCGTCTTGCCGCTGCCGGTCTTCGCGGCGCCGAGGATGTCTTTGCCCTTCAGGGCGAGGGGGATCGCGGAGCGCTGGACATCGGTGAGGACTTCGAAGTGCGAGGAGCGCAGTCCGGAGGCGGTCGCTTCGCAGAGGGGAAGGTCGGTGAAGTTCTTGAGGTCAGGGGACTTGGGATCCTGTGGCAGGTAGCAGTTAGACAATGGTGGCGCGGTGAGATGTCAGGGGTGGGCTCCGGGCTCTGGACTCACAAGCTCGTCAATTGCCTTCTTCAGCTTCGATAGATCGTCCTGTTCCCTTTTCCTCTTCAGCGTCCGCGCTTCGGTTTTGGCCTGGGTCGGCTTAGTGCGGCCTGCGCTGCCCTTCTTGGCGACGTTTGGGGGCATGGTTTTGTTTGCTTTGGAGAATTGCACCGAGGGCAAGCCTCAATCCTGTCTGTCGCAAGCAAGCAGAATGGAAATTTTTGGCGGAGAGCGATTCTGCCAGTTTGCCCCACCAACGCTGGCGTGGGCGGCATGCCAAGGCAGTGACGAAAGGGTTAGGGTTACAGCTTGACGTCACAAGGAAGTGTGCGAGGCAACCTGGGAAACTGTTCTCGCCATAACCCCCGCCCTCTAGCATGCCCTCATCAACTGTCTAGCTCGGACACCGAGGCTTATATCCCATTTGTGGTCAGGTACAGAGCGTTAACACGTTTGAGCAGGGCGGCGTCGCATTGTGTAAGCAGATTGTCAGGCTCGATCAAGTGGGGTGGCCGGCGTCGAGGCGACGACTGTTGTCAGCTCTTGGATGGACGAGACGAGTAGCTTGGCAGTGGATTGCCAATGAGATTCCAAATACTGATATCTCGGGAATGAGCTTCCGAGACTCAAGTTGAGTGATGACGTCGTCCCATTTCCAATCGCCATCTTCTCGTGTTGTGTGGACGTGCATCTTGTGGCTACTGCTCGGCGAAGGGAAGTTCCAATGATTCCACTTCTAGCGAGGTATATAAACTCTTACAGCGAGGTAGGCATTTGACTCCAAGCCCATCTGAGAGGTTTTTGGGTATCGAACCCATCAGGACACCTCTGGCATTGCAACAGGTGGCAGGCTCCCAGGGCAAACTAGCTGGGAGTGAATCTGTGATCCAATGTGAGGATACGGGGTGCATTCAAAGTCTACTCAGACCATCTTGACACGGGTAGCCAGAGGTAACTGCGAAGAAATTGACCTGTATTCTCCCTAAAGGGCCGCTGTCTTTGAGCTGACACACACCATGTCCATCCCGGTCAATGTGCACCAAGAGCTCATTGGCATCTTCAAATTATGGGTTATCAAAGCATCTCGGCTGTCACTTCATATTCTTCCAGATCTATACCCAGGGTCGAAAGGCCTTCTCATCTTTGATCCGTGCATGGATGATACATAAAAACACAGAGACGGCAGCAACGACTGAGCCCTGCCACAGGATTTTAGCGCCAGCACCGGTGAGATCTTATCTCAACACGCCCATCACCAAACTTCCAACCCCAGTATCAACTTCTCAGGGCACCTTCTTGATATTAAGAGACCTACCTCCAATCATATTTCAACACATTCTTCCTGTTTTCAAACACAATCTCAACTTCACATACTTCTCTGCTCACAAATCTCCACACCTTTTTCCCATTCACAACCACACTCTCAAAACCCCCAGACCTGAAGTTGTTTCCAACATTTCCTCTTTTTACTCCTCTCACCATTTCTTGCAGAACTTTGAGTTCTCATACTTACTTGCAGACCTACCCCATCCTGTTGGGCTGTCTCCGGCCCTTTGGACCTCTTCTCCTCTACCTTGCCACACTGCCCGGACATCTGATATTTGCTTTCGAGAGACGTTTCTTCTTGCGGAAGACACCTTCCCTTCTCCAACTCAATCTCTGCTTGCACAACGCCGCAGCTCCATCAACACCCAACCGTTGTCACCCATCACCACTCTACGTGTGGCCGTGACATTCTGAGCTGTCACTACGTTCAGGTGAGTCTTCGACTTTGTTATTCTGGCTTCGTTGATACCATTATTCCTCAGTTCCATTTCTGTCTCCTCTGTCATGGAGTGATGACAGCCTGCTGCTGTGTTTCAAGCCCTCCCCAAAACGTTCCTCCCACATCACCCGCTGTCTCCAAGCGAGGTCTACCGTTTCTCTGAATAGTTTTACTACTTCCCTCTTGTTCCTTGCCCGACCTTGCATCATTTTATACATCTCACATCTCCCTCCCATACCAAATCAACACCATCTCCAACACGAATTCGGTCGTCTACGTTCTCATCATTTCGCTCGCCGTCCTCTCACGACATCTTTCTTGATCGACTGGTCTGTTTACCTGCCTCACACCTAATCCGTAAGCTTATTTTACACTGTTATCCTGTTCATATTCAACTATCTTTCAGGCGCTCGGTCTGTTCTTCTCAAATGTATGGCTGTCTTCTCAAGTTCATGGTTTGATGCTTCTTGTGTTCCAACCACCTTGATCGCTCGCATAATTGACACCCGGGACATCAGACATCCTCACCACTTTCAAGAATCGAGACTGCAAATGCGAACTTCACCCAGCTTTTAAGCTTGCCAGCCAGACCAGAAAATGGAGTCCTCGCTCGGCGACAAGGCTGAGGACAGTCCCATCGAGATTGCCCCAGATGATTCGGCGAATCTGAGAGCTCTCTTGAGTCCGAACGAAACTCCTCCCATAGTCAAACTGGAACCTACAAGCGACGTACCGATGACTGGCCTCGACACCCTCTCGCCTAGATCCGCCCCGGACTCTGACAATACTCTCCCTCGAGTTGAAGATGAAGTTGTGCTTAGCAAAGAGCACCGCTCAGAGACTGGCAACAAGCTGGACAAGCATGACTTCTCATCCAACCACACCCAGCACACACCTCCCGAGGCATCCACCAACGTGGTAGCCTGTCAAGCTGACGATCCTAGACAGGCTGCTTCAGGAGCGCCAGTTGCTGAGCGTCAAATCGAAGACTCTGGCGATAGCTTGAAATTGGTTGCCATTGTTCCGAATCATCACCCCGGAGCCCAAGTTGAAGAGAATTCTACTATCAGAGACCTTCAAGAAAACCCCTATGAGAGCGACGAAGACAGTCTCTTCGTTAGCAACCCCGCCCGCCAGCCGTCCATCAAGATCAAACAAGAAGCCGAGAGCGACAGCGACAGCGACATTTGCGAGATTGATGCTCGGGATATACCCGCCAAAACGATGGCGATACTCAGCGCACATAAATTCGGGACGCATGCGGACCAAGACGCCCCCGTCGTTTGTACCGGAACCAGGGTGAAGCGGGAGCCGGAAGAGCGCGCCATCCTGGACTCGATTCGCAGAGGCGAAGAAGAAGACCGGCGTGCGGGTTCTGATTTCGAGATGGACGACCAGGCTCAGCTTTCGGACGGCTCGGATGATGAACGGCCCAGACCTAGTGGTCGACGCCCAGCTTGGGTTCAGAAGCAGCAAGAGAAACTGCAATCTGCGCCGCCTGTTCCTGGTACCAGTGAATCAATGGAAACCGAGGAAGGTCCGGAAGATCACCAAGATGCAGCTGAGACAGAAGAGCATCCGGAGAAGGAGTTGAAAGATCTGGAAACCAACCTCAAGATTCTCAAGCTGCAAAGAACCTTGAGTTTCCAAAGCGAAATCCAGCGGATTGAAATCGACGTGAAGATTGAAGAGCACGAGAAGAAGATCCAATCTTTGAAAAAGCGTCCGGCTCGCCCGAAGAATGCGCGAGAGTTCTGGGAGAGAAAGTACGAGAAGACGCAAAGGTTCATGCCTGGTTTCAGCCCCAAGAAACGGCCTGCTCCCGTCCATGCCGTTCCCGGAAGTTCGAAAAAGGGAAAGACAAATTCCGGGAAGGCCGCCGCTGTTGCAGACAACAGCAGAGGGAAGCTGCTCGCTGCTATAGGTGCCCACAATCTCAAGGCGGACTTGGCGGCAAATGGTGAGATCCCTCCTGCGGGTGCCTTTGTCCGGAACAACAAGACACATCTCTTTGCCCAAATCAAGACATTCGAGAAGATGCTTTCGGGAGGGCTCGATGCGAGGGACGACTTGAAGAAACTGGAATTTTCTTCATCTTCTTTCGGGTTCAAGAAATGTTCTCTTGAGAAAGGAGCCGATATCGCACCTGAAGACATGGCCAAGGCGAGATTCGCTCTGAAGGGCATAAAAACCACGCTCTATCCGCACCAGGTCGTTGGGACTTCTTGGATGGTCGGCAGAGAGCTCTCCCCGCACGGCCCGTATGGTGGAATTCAAGGCGACGCCATGGGTCTCGGAAAGACGTTGATGATTCTGGCGTGCATGCGGCACAATCCACCCACAAAACAAGACATCGCTGCGGGCAGAATCACGACGCTAATTGTCGTTCCAAAATCTTCCCTGACGCAATGGGAAGCAGAAATCTCAAAGCACATCCCCGAAGGTGCGTTCAAGGAGCCGCATATTTACAAACGGAGGGACAACGTGAAATACAAGTTATGGAGTACGTCCGACATTGTGTAAGTACGCCCCTGCAGACTGACCCTAATCATGCTGTACCAACACAAGTTTGCTGACCGTGTGACGATTGATTCATAGTCTCACAACATACGCTGAGGTCTCCCGTTCTCACCCCACTGCCGAGGTCAGAGACAGAATCGATGAAATGGAGGTCTCCGAGGAGAAGAAGATAGAGGAGTACCAAAAGCGACTTGGGGATCTGTACCGCGTCCAGTTCTATCGGGTGGTTCTCGATGAGGCACATGTGATCAAGAACAAGGAATCTCAATGTAAGTTTTCCATGCATCCTTCACTCTGCTTCAATGCATGGCGGCTGACGTCTAAGCAGTATCGGAAGCATGTTGCGAGCTCTCGTCCAAGTATCGGTGGGCAGTGACGGGAACCCCTATCCACAATGGCCTCAACGGTAAGTTTCAAGGGCTCTTCTGATGATGAAGAGAGCAACAACAAGCTGACTGTTGCAGAAATGTTTCCCTTTTTCAAGTTCATCGGAGTCGAGTGTTCCAAGGACTTCAGGGTCTACGAGCAATTATTCGGCAAGGTCGCAGAAGTAAGCGACCCAAAGCTAGAGAATCTAAACTTTGTCGAAGTACATTGAACTGATGATATCTCTTCAGAAAGACCATAGGCAGCGGCTCCAGGCAATGGCGGCTCATGTCATGATTCGAAGGTACCAGGAAAAATCTTTCCTAGGTCTATCGACTGCTTTTGCTGACACTGTGGCAGGAAAATTGATGACAAGTTCCTTGGTCAACCCATACTAGACATCCCAGAGCCGTACCCTATCGTGGATCATTGGGTTGATCAGTCGGAGGAGGAGAGATTGATCTACAGGTTTGTGCCAATTGTAGCTCTGCGTGGGGTTGGCTAACAATACACAGGCACGCAGAGACTCTATTCCGAACTGCAATCAACAAGCACATGAAGAGCAAGAAGAACAACAAGGAGCAATACCTCAACATGTTCGCCCTAGGGACGTATCTCAGGCAAGGTACATCGCACTTGTTCCTCTTCGACTCCATGTTTCGCAACTATTGGAAAGCTTCGGACTTTGACAAGATCATTCGGCAGCTCCGCGCATTCGGCATGAGGGATGACTCGGTGCTTTTGAAGCAACTCAAGACGTACCGGAGACCTGGGAATGCTCGACCTCCCCCTGTCACTCGGCGTCTTGCCAAGTTGACAAGAGATCGGGGTTATGAGGGCGCCATCTGCAGAATCTGCTCTCAGTTACCCGAAGATCCTCATATTAGTCCGGTAGGTATTTTCCACTTTCTAAGGGCTATTATGTAACTAATTTTTAGGAAAGAAATGCCGCCACGCATTCTGTCTTGAGTGCTTTGAAGTGGAAATCGAGAATGCATTGTACACAAAGGGACTGGAGTACGTGCAGTGCCCCAGCCTCGGCTGTGGAGAGAAGATTCGGAGGGTGGTACCGTTGCGTTCCCAACGCGACAAAAAGACCAAGTCATCACCCGCTACCAACAACTTGCCGACTTTGAACAAAGTTCAGGGCGATGTTGAAAGAGGCTACGGCGATGATTTGCACGGGATCCAACCCATGGCAGCCAAGAGCCAGCTCAAGAATGGGTTCTTGGAGCGCTGCGATGAACAGCAGTTCGACAACGGAAATTGGGGCGGTATCCCCAGCAGCACAAAGATGGACGCAGTCATGGGCTTCATCGAGCAGTGGACCAGAGAAGCACCCGATGACAAGATAATTGGTATGTATTACTGCCCGAACCACCTCGAATCTCCTAACACATGGTAGTCTTCACCCACTGGGTCAACTTCGCCAAGATACTTGGTCGCAGCCTTTACGAGCAGGGTACTGGTTTTCTCTACCACTTCGGCAGCATGTCCCAAAGCGAGCGGGATAGCGCCGTATTTGCATTCCATGAGAACAACGATGCTAAGATTTTGGTCAGTCCCCTTTCACTTGTGGCGCATGTCCCTGCTAACATGGATCACGACAGATCGCGAGTGACCAGACTGGAAGCGTCTCGCTGAACCTCGCGTGCGCCAACCGGGTCATCAGCGTCGACTGCTGGTGGAACAAGTCGATGGAGAAGCAGGCGTTTGGCCGGGTTCGCAGAATCGGCCAGACCAAGAGACCATTGTTCGTTCGCATCCTGCAACGAAACACCATCGACAAGCGCATCGTGCATCTCCAAGAGAGAAAAGAGATCGAGTGCAACATTGTGATGGAGGGGGATAACGTCGAGAAAACCAAGGACCTCACCATTGAGCAAGTTGTGGGCTTGTTTGGCTCTGTCCGGGAGTTGCCGGGCGGCGGAATGGAAGTCGTAGCGGACTACGATGACCTGCAAACGGGAGAGAACCAGGCCGAGGACAATGAAGACGACATGGACCACAGCTCTGACGAGGACGACGCCCATGATGAAATGGGTCGTCGTGGGCCGAGCTCCAGCGACGGAAGCAGAGGAGGCCTTAGTGCCGTTGATGACAATGGCAGCGGAAGCGAAATGCTCACTGATGAGAGCGAGGGGGAGAACTTTGGCGATGATGATTTTCCTGACATATTTCTTCAAGGATATGGGGAGGGTTCCGGGACGGTTTGAAGGGAATTTCGGATCTCTTGGCCACGCGTTGGGATATCCGACGAAAGAATAGTCGACCTGGGATCAAATATTGTGACCCAAACGAGCAAAGGGCAGGCAGTCATATGGGTATCACATATCTCAATCACAGGCTACTCAGAGATGAGATAGAGATCAAAACACCTTTCTTGGTGCGGGATTTTGGTGTTTCGTGCTGGCCAGCACGGCATTGGTGTGACTTGGGGCGTGTTGAAGCGGGGTTTGATGTCTAGAGTCAGATCATTATGGCTGGAGTTGTTCGCCAGACATCCGACAAACTCCATCAGAAGGCTTGGGCAGCCGTGTTTACTTCCACCATTGAGGATTCATCATCCATGCAAACAACTTGGCAAAGCAAGCTGTTGACATGAACTGTTTTACAGCGGCTACCCAGAACTGTCTTGCTCAAGTACACGACAGGCTGGAGTGACAAAGCCTCAGAAAGTACGATTCGATATATGAGGTATGTCGAGGGGACTTCCAGCATCCTGTATGCTGCAACCTCCCTCACGTAAGATCAGTTACATGGAGGTTAAGAAGATCTCAAAGTTACAGTGGGGGAACGCCAACTGACGTTTCGTTGTGTTCGGGAGGACGCCGACAGCAGTGGGGTTGCGGGCGGTGTCTCTGAAGGGAAGTGCATGAATTATTTCATTGGCCACATGTCCCAGGTTCCGAGGGGTCCTACATGCTGGGCTGTTAGAGACTGGACTGCGGCTTTTGTGGATATTTGGGACGGGTAGTTTTGAGGGGATGGGACTGGTGACATTTCGCAGCGCGGGTAAGAGGGGGACTGGGAGATAGTCGCAGCGTCTTCCATGGGATGTAATAAACGGCGAGTATGGCGCGGACATGGGCCAAAGAGAAACTACCTAGGCTGCCCGGGAGAGAGGGTTCTAGGGCATTCTCAAGATTAGATGGAACAGATTCCAAGTTGTGGTTCTCGGTTCACCCCCGCGTCTTTCCTTGCGTTCGCCCTAGTGGCAGACATGCGCTCCTTCCTGACATCCGGCGCCTGCTTGGACAGTTTTCTCTTTCACTCCCATTGTCCCTTGGCCAGCCGAAACAGCGGAGTTTCCCCCCAAACCAACTCCCGTCTTCATCCTCAAAGCGATCTGCCTCCAGCAACCTCTTCTGTCGTTAAACTATACTACTTCAAAGGTCTTTCGGAGTGACAACGACTGGAGATGACCAGAAAATAACCAGCGCACCCGCGCCCACCAACCCGAGCCCCAGCGACCCACGAGCCTCCGAGACGACCGACCGCGATGATTGCAGCACGACATCGAGCCGGCTGGAACAGCAAGCTTGGGTTGATAGTTTTGGGACAGGCCGGCAAAGCCATGGGCATTGCTGAGGAAGAGATTGAAGGCGCCAGCCGTCCATCCCTGAGATGCACAAACCGGCGCACTCAACGAGGCTGACCACCGCCCTTTCCGGCTGCCCGCCAGCACTCACTCGTACCTGACGCCATTGCCAACATCTCCGACCATCGCCGTCCAGGGCTTGTGACCAGCCGCAGCGGGACGACAACACGCAACATCCAACCCAGCGATGCAGCTGCGGATCACGCTCCCCCGTGCCCTGAACAAACGCTGCATCCACACGGCAAGGGGCAAACACTTCTACATCGCCACGCGCAACAAATAAAATATACATCCTCGCGTCAGTGGTTTAGTGGTAAAATCCATCGTTGCCATCGATGGGCCCCGCGTTCGATTCGCGGCTGACGCATCTCCATCAGACAGGATCCTGTCCTCTCCAGTTTTGCTGCTGCTGTGGAGAGTCTTGGTGGATCACATGCTGGAGTGGACATCGCCGCCGTTCTCCACGATAGCAAGTTGGGAGTTTGGTTGCGGCCGAAGCGCGCAACTGGGCGTAGCGTGTTTCGTCGAGCTCGGGGAGATAGCTGACACATGGTTTTCCTACCATGGTGTCAACAAGATTTTACATTGCACCTAGGTTGGCAGACTGGATTTTGACTTCGTGTTCGCATCATGATCCGGAATGATCCGGAACCCGGGTGCCGAATGGAGTTTAAGTCAAATACAAGGCGGGTATAAAAGGAGAAGATTCCCCCGTGAAGCTACGATCCAAGCTGCGTCTACCTTGCCCAAGATTGCTTCTTCTTCCCCTACCACCACTACTACATCTACTCCATCTCGTCAACAACTATTACATCTATTTCACTTGGTTCACGACCATTACAAGTCCACCTTGACATCGCTCCCGGTCGTCTTCAACATTTCAGCCGCCCCGCAACGTTGAAGAAACACACCACAAGAAAATAACAATGGGACGCCAACAGGGTCACCCGCTTGGGTCTTGCCAGATGTGGCTCTGTGCCTCATGCCAACCAGGACCATCAACGGACGAGCCAAAAAAGCGACTCTGGCGCAGCCCTAAAGAAGAGTACGCACGCATGCGAAGAGCGGCCATGGTAAAATACGTTGCCCAAATGTCAAAAGCACAATCGACCAGGCCACAAAGTGGTTGAGAGAGACGATAACGTCGAAAGCCACAAGGCGGCTGGAGATATCGGAGCATAGCGATTTGCCCTTGAGGCGCAGGAATTGGCGGGTCCAAGTACGTTGATTGTTCCCCGGGAGGATTGGGCTTGCTAATAAGACGGCAGTTGGGATATCAGATGAAGAGCTTCATGCCGGCGGGAGACAGCCGGCAAAACTGCAAGGATTTCGGGAGTTGTTTTTATCCGCGGGTGGCGTCAGCGACATAATGCCTGGGCGATAGGGATTGATAAGTAGGATAGGAGAGAACAAATTTAATAGAGTTCAACGCCCCGTTGCGGCTTTTTCACGTGTTGAGAATAGTTTCGTGGCTGCGTGTGCAAAGCTAAGGTCAACACAAGCCACAGATATCGACATCATTTTCGATCATCGGCAGCGGCAACCCTAACCATAATACCAAATGTGGCGGCGACGATATCGACAAAGATAGCTCTGTTGGCTGAGTCAAAAGAACTCTATCGGGTTCGTGCACATGCTGGCAGAGACCGACAATTCGGACGGCTCATCCCGCGATCTGACCTTCGGTGGGTAGCACGGAAGCGGGCACCCGGAGATGAGCAGCGAGCACTCCGAGGCACACGGGGCCGAGACTGAGATCTTCGCTGCCATCGCATGAATTGAAAAACGTTGGAGTAGGTAACACCGTCACACCTTCTGCTTCAAGCTTGGCTCCACTGTTACTTGCGGGTCTCCGGGGTTGTGAACGGCACCCCGTGGGACCTGCCAGATAAGGCAACTCCTTGGCAACACATCGAACACACGGTATATGTAGCATCGATATCAACAACTCCCTGTGGTTGACTGGCTTCAACCCTTCTCTTTCTACCCCTCCTCGCCTCCACCCGACTCGACGACGATGAAGGCGGTTCTTGCTTGCTGCCTCGCGGCGGTGGCAGCGGTGGTCCATGCCATCGACCCCCCGCGCTTCCCCCACCAGCCAATTGGCGGCGGCGACGAGCTCCTGAACTACAACATCACCGTTGCCAGCCCCGGACAGCTGCGGGCGTCGACAACATCGGTGGTGTGGGCGAATTCCGGCACGGATGGCGATTTCATCACCAAGGGTGCCGACGGCTCGCTGGTCTTCCAGAATGTCGCTAGCGGCGACGTCCGGGAGTTCCTCGCCGTGGAGCATATCCCGGCCGGTATGGTCGGTTACACCATCTCAGCGGACCTCTCCAAGGTTTTGTGGGCTGTAAATAGCACCAAACAGTACCGTCACTCGTTTTTTGCGTCCTACCTCGTCCAGGACGTGCAGTCGGGCAAGACTCAGCAGCTTGTCGAGGGCGCCGCGGATATCCAGCTTGCTGCCTGGAACCCGGTCTCATCCTCGCAGATTGCTTTCGTGCGGGGAAACAACCTCTTCGTCTGGGATTCCGGCACCGTCACCCAGGTTACAACCGACGGCGGCCCCGATGTTTTCAATGCCGTTCCGGACTGGGTCTACGAGGAGGAGATTTTGGGAGACAACTCCGCGCTGTGGTACTCGCCCGACGGCCAGTATCTCGCATATCTCAGCTTCAACGAGACGGGCGTCGAGACTTTCACGGTCCCCTATTACATGAATGAGCAGACGCTGGCCCCCTCTTATCCGCGCGAGCTCGAGATTCGGTATCCTAAGGTCGGAACCAAGAACCCCACTGTCGGCTTCAACCTTCTCCGTCTCTCGGACTTTGAGATCTCTTCTGGTCCTGTCGATGCGTTTCCGGCTGACGACCTGGTTATTGGCGAGGTTGCTTGGCTGACGGACGGCCATGACAGGGTTCTGTACCGGGCATTCAACCGGGTGCAGGATCGAGAGAAGCTTGTCGTCATTGATACTGCGTCCGGGTCGACTACCACTATCAGAGAACGGGATGGGTCCGACGGCTGGCTCGAGAATAAGATGGCGATCAACTACGTCGGTGATATTGAGGGGGTCAAGTACTACCTCGACATGTCCGACGAGAGCGGGTGGAACCATCTCTACCTCGTGTCGATTGACGGCAGCAAGCAGATCGCTCTGACATCCGGCGAGTGGGAAGTGGTGTCCATTGTGAAGGTCGACGCTGCGAGGGGCCTGATCTATTACACGTCGACTGAGCATCACAGCACCGAACGTCATCTCTACTCGGTGTCGTGGATCACACGTCAGAAGAAGGCGCTCGTGGCCGACACCGTGCCCGCTGTTTGGGGCGCCTCCTTTTCCACTGAGGGCGGGTACTACATCCTGCGCTACGCGGGACCGGATGTGCCCTACCAGGAGCTCTACTCAATCAACGACACCGCAACCCCTATTCGCACCATCCAGAACAACACACGCCTTCACTCGCTCCTGAAGACCTACAACCTTCCTAATATCACCTACCTTGAGATCCCTCTCGCTGAGGGGAACTACACCCTCAACGCGATGCTTCGACTTCCCGTCAATCTGGATATCACAAAGAAGTACCCCGTTCTTCTCACCCCCTACGGCGGACCGGGCGCACAGGAGGTTTCTAAAGCCATGGCCAGCTTCGGCTGGAGCTCTTACATCGCCTCGGATCCCGAGCTCCAATACATCACACTCACCGTCGACAACCGCGGCACCGGCTACAAGGGCCGCGCTTTCCGCTGCTCCGTGGCAAGCAACCTCGGCACACTCGAAGCTGCGGACCAAATCCACGCCGCCAAGTGGCTCGCCGCCAACTTCCCATTCGTCGACGCGGACAAGATCGGCATCTGGGGCTGGTCCTACGGCGGATACCTCACCGCCAAGGTGATCGAAGCCAACGACGCCATCATCAGTTATGGTATTGCCACCGCGCCCGTGTCGGACTGGCGCTTCTACGACAGCATGTACACCGAGCGATACATGAAGACCCCAGCCACCAATGCAGAAGGTTACAACCGTAGCGCGGTTCGCAAAACCGAAGGTTTTAAGAGGCTTCCGGGTGGCTTCCTTGTGCAGCATGGCACAGGCGATGACAATGTGCACTTCCAGAACGCGGCGGTGCTGGTGGACTTGCTCATGGGGGCCAAGGTTGGGCCGGATAAGTTCGAGGCGGCGTACTTTACCGATTCCGACCACAGCATCGCCCGGAATGGTGCGAATATGTACTTGTACAAGCAGTTGACGGAGAAGCTGTACAAGGAGAAGAAGAGGGTTGTGGGAGGGGCGGAGAAGCATCAGTGGAGCAAGAAGAAGAGATCGGGAAGATGGGGTGGGAGAAAGGGGGAGAATTCGGTTTGAGACTCGACAAGTGCTTTAGATGGATAGAAAATAATGATATTCGCAATTATGTTAAGACATAAGATGAGAGTCGTTGAGCGTGAGAGCTATCTAGTCGCTGCGAGGAACAAGCGTGGGGCGTTTGACATTTGGTGCGGTGCTTCCCATCCCATTCCACACCATCGAACTCGTGGCGCTAGAATTCACACCTGCTCAAGATTCTGGGAGCAAGTTTCTTGATAGCCATGGGCCGTCGGCAGATGACCCAACCGCAATCAAACCTATTGCCTGCTTTCAGGCCCGCAACCAATGTCAAGGTTTCCTGGGGTGGACCGACAGTGCCTTGTTGAAGCCTTTACCAAGGGTGGCGTTTGTCTCAGATGGGAGGAAAGCATTGGACTAGGTTCAAAGGCACGTATTCACTGAGCTTGTCAACAGTTGTTTGCTGCCCTTCGTTTGCTCCGGGACAATTTCGTTCTTCCCTCCTCATATCATCATTCAAGTTCGATATCTTGCATCGATATTCCTCCCATCGTCAACAGAGCTTATTGGTATAAGCAATCAATCAACATCATCGTCTTCATCTCCAACGAGATCAGATCGTCAGAGGCTCCCAAGTCAAACACAGCCCGCAACACACGAATCAGCAGCATCGCCAGCTGATATATAGATCACCACCAACAACAAACACCACCACCGTTACATCTTCTCTCCACCGTTATCCCACTGCACCACCGCCGCCGCTCTCCATCGCCACATCGCGATGTCCTCTCCTCGCTCCCCCGTTATCACCGCGTCAGAGAGGCGCATCTCCCACATCCTAGCCACTCCGCCCTGACCCCCCGCACCGAAGCCTACGCCCGTGGGCTCCTCTCCTTCCAGCGCCCAATCGCCAGGGTCTGGGAGAGGACCCGGACCTCAGACGGCGAGAAAACAATTGAGGGGATGATGGCCGAGGATAGGCAGCTCGCCGGGGTGTTGGAGAAGCTCGCGGCTCGGCAGCGGGAGTGTTTTGCGGCGCGGTACGCCGAGTATAGCGCGGAGGAGTGGGGTTCCGCGTGGTGGTTCGCCATGGCCGGGGAGACGCGGGTTGGCCTCCGCTCGACACGGACACGCCGCCAGGATCGCCGCCGGGATCACCGCCGGGGTCCCCGCCTAGGGCTCTCCCGGACGCGGCGCCGGCTGTTCTGCCCGCCCCTCTCGCGCCCACCTCCGCCGCGCCGACTCACCCGGAGGACTACGATGCGCTGATGCCCGAGAACATCGCTGAGTTCTTCGCCGCTTCACCGTGGACGGCCATCGAGGCGCGAATCAAGATGGAGGTCGACAAGTCCACGCTCTGGACGCTTCTTTGCCGCGGTGCGGCTCCGGCTCCGGGGTGTCCGCCGGAGACGCCGCTGCATGACTTCCTGCGGCGTCTCGCGGAGATCACGCTGGAGGGTGGTGATGCTGAGGGCATCAAGGCGATGATTACGGTTGGGAAGCGGTCGACGATTGCGGAACTGGCGGAGGAGGGGGAATGGGCCGCGTTGACGGAGAGGTTCGCGGAGGATACGGTTTATTTGAACCATGCGCCGGCGGTGTGCAGTGTTCAGGTTGCCCAGATGAGGGGACGGGTTGCGGCGGCGAAGATGTTCTTTGAGGTCCTGCAGATTAGTGTGGGAACGGAGAGACTGAAGTATTACTAGCTGGTCAAGTTTGCGAGTAGACGGGTCATCGTACAGAGAGGGAATTCTGAGAAGTCTCCAGATTAGATGTGTCCAGGTTTGATAGGGAATGGTTTCACCGTTGCGATTGTTTGTACAGTTCGCGACCTTGTCGACTTCCATGTTTGGGAGAATCCATGCAAGAAAAGAATCGAAGTGTCAGGAAGTTCCCCTATTTGGTTGTCACTCTCTGAGCAAGGCCCCAACCCTGCTGGCCATATCTCGATCTTCCAGCAGCAAAGCTTGTTCTCAATGATTGGATCGTTTCCACATTTTCCTTATCAATGGCACCCAGAGAGGCGAGCTCAAAGAACGAAGGCTGCCCGTCCTGCCCAGCAAAATTTTGCATGCTTTTGCATCGCCTCACTCACAGTACACAAGCTGCAAGATTGGTCGAGGCTGCATGTTTGATGCAATGTCGAGATAGTGGATGTGGTGTAACCCCACCTTGTGGAAGGAACTCTGAATCACGGCTCCTGACTGGGTAGAACCTTCCCTGTGCAGCCGGAAAACGGCAGGCAGACTTCCATCCCTGCAACAAATTCCGCCTTGGTGTGGTCTGATGGGGGCCTGGCGCTTGCAAAGAGGTTGGGTACTTTGCAGCACATCCGCCCAAGCTCGGTAGCCTAGGAACGTTACCTACCACTGGCAATTCCCATCCCTCATCATGCTGTTCTTCTCGCGTGGTGCGATCCACAGCGCAAGAAGAACACCAGCCCGGCCATATCTTTAATATTCGACCACTATTGATTCCTGATAATTACCCATCCAACTCACTTCCCACCTCCCTGAACTGGGAGGTCGCAACGATGTCGCTCGACAAGTTTCGGGCGAGTTTCGCCGAATTCGTCAACGAAAACACCTTTGCCCTCCAGAGCGTCAAGTTCGATTTTTCGATCGTCAAATATGAAGTTCCCGAGGAGTTCCAAGCTCTTGGCCGAAACCTGTCGGCAAACAAGAAGAAGGAAGCCGAGCTAGGGTCTATCAACACGACTGCGCGGACACTCGGTGATCTGTTCGAAGGCGTTTGCGCCCCAACGCCCAACTTGGTCAAGGCCTATGGAAAAAGGGTTTCGGAAATTGCCGCGGCGTCTAAAGACAATGTGTCACACACACGAAGCAATGGTCTGTTTGACTCGGTTGTCGGCATTGACGGGGCCGGTATCTGGGCAGCAGCGACATCTTCCATCACGGCAATACAAGTACAGCTTCTGGCATGCCTCCTGGCTCGCGCCTGGGATGCCTCCGAGGCTACGTCTATATGGGTTGAGCTCGTCTCGGAGCGTAAAAAGGAAATCGCGGCAGGGGTTGAAAGCGGGATTGGGCTGCCATTCAGCACATACGCCGCAGCTGCTAAACTCGACATGCCACGGGCTCAGCTAGCTGAATGGCATAACAGTGCCCGTGCGTGGTTGCAATCCGCTGATAGGATCAAGAAGACCCAACAAAAGCAACTGATGCTGATCCTCGACAACCTCGATCTACCCATCAGCAAAGATATGGGCACCTACTCCAGCGTCATGGAAGCCTGGAAGGTGGCAATGCGAACCCTCGAAGATCTGATCAGCGGACAGGCTCTGGCAGTCCAGAGTGGCGCTGTCCTGCTGGCTGTGTCTGCATGGCACCTATATCCCGACATGGTGGTCACAGTTGGGAAAGCCGCCCAAGTGTCCATGAAGGACCCCCTTATACCACCCAGTGGTACGATGTGCCTAGGTCTCAACTTAGAAACAAAGTTGTCATCTCATGGCGCGCAGGTTGACAGCCGGAACAGGAATCGTGGGCTCTACTGGTCCCTGTCCCTTGCACATCTTCGTTTCTACGGCCGTCCCGTCAAACGAAGCTCTGAAGTCTACTCAATCTCCTCCAAGGTGACGTTCGACCAGTTTTCGTACGCCACGCTAGGGGCGACCCTGGGTATCTGGCAAAACACGCGGGCCAGGGACGATAAGATCATCCGACTCTTGAAAATGCTGCACCAGACAGATCACTCCGTCGCACTGCCATACTGGATTCGCATACTTTGCAGCGCAGCTTACAAATACCTCGGACTCAAAGGGCAAGACTACGAGATTGCATACAGACTTTTTGAAATGGGACGGAGGAGGTGGAAAAAATTCTTCGGCGTCAAGAAACCTCTGGAGGACCCTTTCATCAATCTCGAGTCACTGAGCTTCTTCGACGACTGCGTATCTCGGATCGAAAATGTCGAAGACAGGATTTCATTCCTTCGCCTCGTGGCTAGCCAGCTGGGTCGGGGTTCGGACTGCGACTTGGTGGTTGTCTACTACGTTGGAAAGGTGCATGATTATGCTACGAATCACGACAGGCGACGCGTTTGCATTGGTACCGCGTTTCCCCGGCTTCCTGTAACTCCGGTTACCAGCAAGCGCAAGCGGCCAGACGATGACCTCACGCACAAGCGCTGGGTACAGCCCGATCTCCCGCAACTCCATGGAGAAAAGCCGCATGTCGCTCCTTCGAGTGAGGAGACACTTGCTCTCGTTGTTCAGGACCATACGTGGAAGCATGGAAAAGGTTTCGACCTGAGCTGGTCTTGGGAGAACAAAATGAAGCTCCTCTCTGTAACTTTTCCCAACGGAGCACCATATGTTCCTGTACTCGGAACGTCGTTTGGCGGAATATTCTGCAAGACTGACGCAAAAGAGCGCCATATCGGCGCGTTCTCGTACACGGGACTGAGGAAGTCACTTCGGCTCGAGTTGGAGGACATTGAGCTCTGTCTGAAGAACAGATGGGTCACGGCAGAGCAGGCATTTCGCGTCGTCCGGGATGGTTTTCGTCCCAACGGATCGCCTTATTTCACACTCAACGCCCTCTCGGCAGTGGGGATTGTGTACGAGTCCCTTCCCGAGGCCAGCGTGTCTACAAACGTTTTCGACAGGCCACTGCATGAGACAAGATGGGCCTCGGCAGTTCTTGGGAGAGATACGATAGCGCCTTACGATGGAGAGGAGGAAAACCCGGAGGACGAATCGGAGTCTGACTCTGGAAGCAACATGAGCCTTGATGACGACAATGGCCTGTCAGAACGTGCGCGCGTCAAGGCTGACATGGCGCAGCAAGCCAGCAATATCAGTGATGCCAACACTCGCGCCAACCCAACTGTGAGCCGAGGGGCGGCGTTTGCTTGCTTGGCATATCTCGAGTCCGGGAGCTGCGATATCGACGTCAAGATATTGTCCGACGTCTTCGCCCTGTGTTCTGGAGACTCCATATATGCCGCATCTGAAGTAAGAATGGCACCATGAGCCTCTCCCCAGTTTACAAACACAGATGCTAATCAAGATACCCAGCTGCTGATGGACCCGTACAAGACCCACAAACCGCACCATTTCATGCACATCCTCGGAAATGTGGGAAAGCCTGGTATCACATTGCTCACCCCGCCCAAAGACCCTATGGTGAGGGAGATGGATCCGGCAGCATGGCGGACGGCCAACTACCGAGTCTTCGACGGGGCCGCTGAGGACAGCTTTTCGACAACGAGTATGCACCTCTCTTTCACCGAGGCGCACACGCCTGTCTACGATGGAGTTATCGGTTGGGGGCGAGGCGACAATCAGGTTTCAATGCTCGAGTCTGTCGTGTCCGTTTTTGACAGTGGGAGTTGGGTTGCCGACGTCGATATTATCGCGGCGTTGCAGAACCCCATGGTTCGCCGGATGCCGATGCAACCGCAGTACGCGCATATCACTGACAAGTGCCGTGCAACAGCGCCACTCGGAAAGGTGTTCACATCGCTTGACTGCTGGGACGAGATCATCGATCTCCCGTCCGACCCTGTCATCGTCCGAGTTAGTGGGAACTGGGTTGCTCGCCTCGCGACCCTGGCTGTGCTCGTTGACCGGTTGCGTATGAAGCGGCGTCATGGGGATCCAGACGACAAGAATACCACGGCGCGCCTCAGGACATATATCACGATCTGTCCCGCCAAGGTTTGCTGGGGAGCGCAATGTGGATGGACGGCGACATTGGACCACGAAACAGATCTGGGGCCCCAGTTCTATCCCCATGTCATGCTCTATTAGTTTCTTTGGGGGGCGGTTTGAGTCGAACGGTTCTTGCGGGCGAATAGGATTCTTGCATTTGGATATAATATTCAGGTTATTTTCTCGTCGACAGTCTCAACTGGCAGCCCGCCAACAGCCTATCGTACCGCCACAACGAGATAGCAACTGCAATAAGGCACGGAAAGCTTTCTCCTCTGCAAAGGTTGTCTCTATTTCTTGGTTGGGTATCCTTCAACACAAAAAAAGCTGGTTCATATCGAGTGGTCTTCGTTTCACTGGGCCTCGCCTACGTCCAAGCTCTCTTCGAGCTCCTCAGTACAGCTCCCCAGTCGACGCACGATATTTCTGATCTGCGATATCCGGTCGAAGTCGGTCTCAAGGGTGTCTATCCTTTGCAATATGGTCTCAAACCGCGTGATTTCAGCCTCTGTGTTGTCCACCGAACGTCCCACCGAGTCGCGCACCCTCAGCGTCACCACACTGCTTTGTTCCATCAATGTCTTCAGCTCGTCCAATATGCGGCTCATGAAGTACGCCGCCAGATCGTTGTACACCTCCAGCGCCGCCCCCAAATCTCCGACGTCGATTTCATAACTCGACTCGGAACAGAAAACATCCAAAAGCTGCATGCACGGCAGCTCTTTCTCCGCTGGATTGACCGCTTCCGCGCTTAGATACCCTCGCGCCATCACCAACCGATATGCCTGTGTCATCATGGCCCTAATTCCGCAGCCGAGCTCTCCAACTCGACGCGGAGACTGCGCAAGATGTGATTCGACCGCGCCGAAGAAACTGCTGAGTCTCTTCCACCCGACTCTTTTCGATCCACACAGCAACAAGAGCCGCCGTGCGAGCAACACTTCGTTGACGATGCCCATTCGACCCCAAGCTTCCCTTGACAGCAATGCGACTACTTTGTTGCCGATCCCCCCCTGAAAGGCCCCACCCAAATCTCCATCGGCAAACAGAACTTCTCTCTTGCCGCCTGATTCTAGACCCTTAGTTGCTGCTTGCTCTTCCCTCTTCAGACCCCCGAGGTACTCCATCGCTTCGTCGCTGCCGTTCGCAGCAGCGCCAAGCCAGACCATCACTGTCACAGCACTCGAATACACCGTCCGCATCAATTTCCCTCGGCCGTTTCGCTCATCGGCATCCTCTTGATTGATGCACACATCGTCGATCCAAACGAAATGTGGCTGTTGCGGGAACTGAGCCCTTGAATCGCGGAGAGTTATGAGCAACTCATGGACAGTTGGGTGAACGGGAAGGAGTGCGTCGTTTGTTTGGACCGGGATCGGGGGTTGTTTCGGAGCGCTCGAGGTGTACGAGATCGCAGCGAAGCGAGGACAACCCTTCAAGCTGGGGAGAAGCCGGAAGGTATAGAGCTTGGCACGGATAGGGCTCCCAGGGTCGCCGGGGAGAATTCGGAGGAGTCGAATCTCACTTGCCGAGGCTGAGAGCTTCGAGTAATGGAAGGGCTTCATGTTTGTCATGGCGGATGAGGCATTGGGGTAGTGATTTTAGGAGTACGGTGTCGATGTCTGTTGGCGGTTTGGTCTATGGGAGAGGGCTGATTGCCGGCCTTTTTGAGGGAACGATGTTGGCGGCGCCCTCCAATCGGGATGGGTGTGTGTCTCGCGGGATGGATTCTGATTCGCCCTTCGCCGACATGTGGATGCATCACCCGACTGGGCCGAATGACCTTCTTGGAATCATGGAGGGAACCAAATGGCAGCCTCCCAGATGGGAGATGGTGTCACCATCGGAAAACATGCGGCGATGAGTGAAGTCGTTGATGCGGCCGCTGGTCGCTTTGAGCCGCAACGGGTGGCCCACCTGCACAAAGCCCATCCTGACGGCAGTTGTGGATCGGATAAAGACAGCTGAGCTTCTACGGGACGGGCCGACTTTATTGGCGGTTGAGCCCCTGAGGCTGAATACGGACAAAAAGTCTTCGAAATACGCGATGAGTGAGAAAACGATGGGGAACTCCAATTTTTGAGTTCTAAAATTCTCGACTCCAGCAGCGCCGCACGGTCACGTTCTGCCAGTACAGGGCTTCGACGGCAAGCTTATGGACGAGTTCAGAGACCAGTATTTCCAAAGTGAAGCGGAATCAAACCGGGCAGAGGACCCAAGCAACGGACACGGGAACGCTTTTCCAACGTCTTTGGCGAGGTAGTATCGATGAAGCTCTCCTTTCTGCTTGCCTGGGGATGGACAAAGACATTGATATTTACTCGACTAGCACTGACCAAGCGCATTGATGGGGGCCAATCTCTTTGGCAAAGAAGGGCCAAGAGTGAGGGGAACAGGTCACAACGCGCCCAAGGCAACAACTAGGGTGCTGTGATGCGGACATTACCGCTGTTCATCGTTCAAGCTCATTTCCCATGGATATAGTCATTATCTGGGCTGGGCAGACATTCATAAAACATCCAATATAAATATAAACTTAAATTCCGACTCACACTTTCCTTCTTCATCACTCCCAACACCAACATTCCCATAACACCAGCCCCAACCCACAGAAAACAGTTTATTTTCAGAGGAATAGCGACAAAAGAGTCACATTTGGCTATCATCTCTAAAACTAGCAGTCCAAGTCGTTCTATTGAAAGGTTAAGTCACCCTCCGCCACTCAACATCCATCGCCAGACCACCTCTCATTTCATTTCTACAACTCCCTTGCAAATGGAACCCACACAGTCCCACAACCTCTCACTCTTGGTCTTTGACCAACTCAGGGATCTCCTCTCCCTTCAACCCTCGGGTCGCTACACAAACTCCACCTCCGGAAAAGCCCCTGAGAAACTTCGGGTTGTTCAAACACTTCGCTGCTTTGTCTACTATTCAGACGGGAACGTCTACTGGGTTTCGCGCCTGAGTGTCACACCAACCAAGCCCAGCGGCGCCCCCACGCTGCTGGACCCCGAACTCAAGGAGAGCTTTTTGAGGGAGTTCGAGCGAAAGGCAAAGGAAGCGAGCAGCGAGGCTGGTGATGGGGACAACGATCATTCGAGCTCTGAGCTCCGTCTGAGTACCTCGTGCGCGTGTTGTAAGGACTGTGCGAGCGGCAGCTCGAGCGTTTCTGGGGGCTTCAGCATCAGTTTGACGGTGAGTGAGGAGCAAGCTGAGAGCATAGAGGAAGAGCAAATGAAGAATAAGATAAGGAGCGGGGGCTTCGGGGTCTGAGAAATGAAGAGGAAGCTGGGGTGAGCTAGCATGGTATTGAGGTTGGTTTAATGGTGTTGTATGGAATATTCTGGGCCTCTGGTCTGCCTGCTTCTAACAAAGAAGCACTCGATGCGCTTCGAGCAGACTTGGGAGTTGGCGCTGGGGCCTCTCAAGATGGCGCGACTTGAGACGACCTGGGCTTGGAGGTTCTTTGAATCTGGCTTGGATGAAACAAATAATATAACGAATTGGAAAATCATGCTCTCTCCCCTTGTTGTGCATTCAGTGAAGTCCAGTCCAACCCCTATTTGATTGCTGGCGTGTTTCTTCGGGCAGGGAGGCCTTCAACCCCAATCGGTTCCCAGAAGACAGCCTTGGGAATCACAGAGCTGTCTGATTGCTTTATTCAAGCACGACCCGCGATCCCCTCAGTCGAAGACCTGATCAACTCGATCATCATTCACCACGGTCAAAAGTCATCAGGGAGTCTGCATGAGGGAAATATTCGGGGGTCGATCCGTGGAGGTTTTGGCGCAGAAGATTCGGCAAACCTAGGTACGTATAAGAAAAGGTCATTTTGCTATTTTGACACCGGAAGAGCCTTCTTGATGCGAGAAGAGGCCTCTATGATATAAGAAAAGGATCTTATAATACCCCCCCCAAAAATGCATTATATGAATGCCAAGTAGGCCATACGTTCCCTTTGTCATGCATTCGGCTGGGAGGTTGATGGCTCGAAGGTGTCAAGTCTTGGGAAGGAAGAACCGAACAAGGGCTTGATTGTACGATGACTTAAGGTGTGACTCAGGGGTAATGCGTTGCGTGATGCAGACTGAAACTGTGGTAGTTCTAGGGGTGATTGTGGCCAACACGACGGACGTCCTCTCGGGCAAGTATACAGTAACATGCCCCATCCCCGATGTTGAAATCTACTCAACGGCCTGAAGGTGCAGTACGCAGTGAAGTGACAACTGAAGCATGACTCGGAAACACTTCCCTCCCATTACTCAAATATCGTTATCCATAACTGTGAACATCGCACCCAATATCCTGCCCTGCCGGAATACCCTTCAAGCAGACCCCGCCTCCACAAACTGCAAATACGAATCCTTCATCGACTGAGCAAGAGAGATGTACTTGATCCCCAAAACCCTCTCAGCCTTGCTCCCATCCAGCGAATACACATCGGGAATCTTGCCTGGCGTTCCCACAGGCATCTTGTCCTTCAACTCCGGCACCTCCGCACGCACTGCATCCACCACGCTCTGGTAGTCAAAATGCTGGCCAACAAGGAACCGCTCCCCATCTATGCCCTCCTTCTCAAACGCAGCGACGTGCGCCTCGGCGAGGGTGCGCGCGTCAACGAAGCCGCCAAAGTCCAGCGGTGGGATCTCCGTCTTGCCCATGACTGAGTACAGTGCGTGGGTCGACTCGTTGAGGTGGGCCATGTCTTTGATGCCTCCGATATGCGGACCGAAGACCCAGGGGGGGTTCATGACGACGACCTCGAAGCTTGGCTTCTCCTTGGCAACCCAGTCCCAGATAGCCTTCTCAGCGAGGGCCTTGGACGCGCAGTACGCGACGGGGCCGGGCGCGGTCGAAGCTTCTTCGTAGCTCATGGGGTTCCAGTCGGCTTCGGTGTAGGTGTATCCAGGGCGGGCACCCGCGTTTATGTCGAGCATGCAGGCGAAGGAGGAGGTGTTGACTAGGCGGCGGACGTTGGTGCCGTAACTCTTGATGGCCTCTAGGACGGCGATGGCGCCGCCGATGGCGGGATCAAGGAGGTCGCGCTTGTTGTCCTCGACGTCCATTACAAAGGGGGATGCGACGTTCATAACGCCGGTGATGGGCTTCGTGGAATTCGCAAACGCGGCCTCAAAGAGCTCTGGCTTGGTAATATCAGGAACGATGGCGAATTCGAGCTTATCGCCGTACGAGGCAAACTTCTCACGCACGCCGGCGGTGGACCTTTCGGAGCGCACGGTGCCGCGGACGTAGTACCCCTTGTCCAGCGCGAGCTTGATGATGTGGCTTGCGACATAGCTGTTCGCGCCAGTGACGAGAATCGTTTGCTCGGATGGGCTAGCCATTTTGCTGATTGTTGATAGGTGTCGTTTTGAAGTGGCTGTTGAAGTGACAGGTGTCGGCCGTGGTCAGTGACGGGAATTGGGTGGCTTCCGTTTGCGGCTTTATAAGTTCCTGGGATAGCACCAGGACAAAGCATCATCATTAACCATCACCCATGCTCCCTACAAGCCTTTCCGCGAGGATATCCAAATTGGTGTTCTGGATGTCGACGGGTCGAGGCGTGCCAAGACCAGGCGCGAATGCATCCATTGGGTGTTCGAGTGATCAACGCTGCGTGCACAGTAAGCGAAAAGCAGAAGCAGGCGAGTTGCAATTCTTGCGGGGGTATGTAGGCCCGGTTGAAAGCCTCGGGAACAAGCGGGTCGTCTGGAAAAGACACGATGTGACCCGTTGGTCGCTTATTACGACGTCTGCTACCCTGCAACAGTCTGGCTGCTGTGTAACGCCTAACGCCCAATAGCCGTCGTTATCGCCGAGAACGTCCGGTTGCTGAACCAGATCGCCAAGGAGGATCGCCGATCTAATCGCCGTCGTACTCGTCGATATCAATGTTGGAAGCATTTTGATTCGGATGCCGCACCTGGGTTGCTTCCGAGCGGTGCACGACGATATCAGCACAGGTTGAGGGATGTGTTCCTTAAACCGATGAAAGCGTGGAATGCGTCGACCAGTCACCCTACTGGTGCTGACTAGAAGGGCATATCAGAACAGAATGAATTCAAGGGTTGAGACGGGATTGAGGAACATGTGCAGCGAACTTGGTGTTTGGGAGCACCTTCCTCCATCTGTGAAGTTTGCCACTGCCCGTACCTGCCCTAGCTTCATAGGCCCAGCAAGCAGTGCACCTCCCATCCCTAACCCGAATAGCACGGTGATCTCATCTGAACTTTGGCTCAGGTGGGTGAGTGTGAGTAAGCAGGACGGTTCCCTTGGCAGGCTTCACAACCTGATCCTCGGTGCTTGCACTCCGTTCGACCCTCCTTTTTGCACTTTTGCACTTTTTTCCCCAGATTCTTTGCAACACTCTCCCCGGCACTTGCTAGGTATTAATTATGGCACACCGCCAATCAATTTACGAAAGTGTAGACTTCCCATTGATGATACTATCCAGGATGCACTCATTCCCTCGCCTCCTCCGTCCCATTCTCAACATCCTTCAACGCCTCCATCTCTTTGCTCAGCACCCTCTCCATATCCCTCAACTTCGCAAATGTCCCCTCATGCTTCTTCCTCCTCACCTCAGGCAAATTGTTGACCAAAACAATCATCAGATGCTGCAACGACAAATCCTCCGTCTCTGCCTGCGCAAACGCATAAGCCGTCCTTGCGTAGTTCTTGATATCCCTTCCATTAGTATCAATCTCAGCCAAAACCTCAAACATCTCCTCCCTCCAGAGATTCTTGTTCCTATTCCTCGCGCTAGCCCGGCCAATGTGTTCCATCCAAATATTCCGCCGCCACTCGGGAGTCAGTGCACCGTACTCGAGCGTCAGGTGAATGCGGCTGTGGAAGGCCTCGTCGAAGTCGTCATGACGATTTGTGGTAAGGAAGAGCATTCCCTTGTAGTACTCCAACAATCGCAAGAATACAGCGACGATGGCGTTACGAGTCAGATCCGTCGTGGTGCGCTTGGACATGAGGACATCAGCTTCGTCAAGGAGGACGACAGCGCGCCAGCGGGCGCCGAGACGGAAGATGTCGGAGAGCTGTTTTTCGAGCTGATCGACATCGGTACTGAGCGCGCCGGTGGTGACGCGATACAGCGGTCGTCGGGCGCTTTCCGCTACGCTTTCAGCCGTAAGGGTTTTGCCTAGACCTGGTGGTCCATGGAGGAGGAAGATGAGACCCTTTCCTTTGTCCTGGATGATATCGTCGTAAACGTCTTCGGCACGGTTGCTGAAGCCTTTGACGAGTCGTTCAACCAGCCGCTTGGCTTCCGGGGTGAACTGCAACATCTTGAATGGATCTCCGTTCCATTCTATCTCTTTGAGCCGTGAGATGCGTATGTTGTAAACCCATGCTTTTTGATCCAGGGCAAAACCGACGGTTGTGCTCTGACAGATGAAGTAGTCCTCGTCTGTGAGCTTCACTTTCCGTTTTTTGGCAAAGGCGACAGGGTCAAGCGTGATGTCCTTTTCCTTGACCTGTTCGTGATCCACCGATATGCCCTTGGACTGACCAATTTTGGCCAAGTCCGCTAGGGTGACATGTCCAAACGTTGCGGACGAGATATGCGTTGGCGGCTTGTCATCGTCGGTGCCAGAGGAAAAGTACTCCCCAAGACTATCAGCCCTGTAGCTGCCATCCCTGTCCGAATACCCGTCAACTTCACCTTGGGCCCGTCTGTCCAGAACGACCCTCTCTGAGATTTCAAGGGCACCCGTTGAGCCCCAGGCGCCTAATCTGGATGACGTGTCCTCCGTTTGAAGATTCACTGGACCCGTGTAATGAAGAAACGAGGTGTCGGCTTTGCAATACTGCACATATTTCTTGCCTCTCGCAATGAGCCTGTCGCGAATTGCATTCCGCTGGCCTTCCTCCAGCAGGTGTAGAGGCAGGATGGGAAGCTGCCGCAGGCTGATATCCTTTTTTCCGTTGAAATATTTGATGCTGCGTGTCGTCTTCCGGACTTGAAAGGACTCCCCGCTGTGGTGGCCGTGAAGGAGGGCGAGCTCCCACTTTGTATGACCTTCCCGATCATGGGAGAGATCAATCGACTCGAGGAGGTACCCGGCGCCCGCGGCATCGGGCTCATCTGGATCTGCGACCACGACGGGGGTGTAAGGCGGAAAGATGGACCACATCATGCGAAATGTAATCTGATGCTGCTTCAACACAAGCTCGTCGTAGACTTCAATGTGTTTCTGCACACCGAGGGGCTCCTCGATGAAATGAAGCAGGGGAAGCAGCTCCTTCTTTGTGTCGCTTGGGGTTTTCTGGTCCTCGTAAATGGATTGAAACGTGGAGCGAAGGAAGAATAGACAGCGGAACGGATATTCGATGACGAGCGGAGAGGAATCGAGCGAAAGTTCCCTGTGGCGCCTGGCATGCTTGCGGAAGAGTTTCAGGAGGCGCTCTGACTGAATCTCAAGTTGGAGGTCGATGGTAGAGCCCCAGTAGCCGTTGCGGCTCACGACAGCTTTCAGCAGCATGGCCGAGTCTCGGAATGGCTCCTTCTTCGGTGCATCCTGCTTCTGCTGGGCCCGGGAGGGCCGTGTGGGCTTGTAATTCTCGAAGCCCAGGAGGTGGTGTTTCCCGTCTTCGTCAGTCATCTGAACCACTTTCTTCAGCTCTGGCTTCCATGTCGTCCGGACTTCGTCGTCGGCGTCGGCATCATCTTCGGACTCGTCGATGTCCGGGGACGTGAACTTGCCCCCTAAGATGTCGTCGTACTCCGCGGTGGGGTTTTCGTTTTCCATGATGAACGTTGTGAGGAACCGTCACAGCTGCCGGCGTGCAAAAAGCGAGGCCAACAGAAAGAGAAAATACCGAGAGTAAATAATGAGAGAAAATACTGAGATGGTCGGATCGGCTCCTGCAAAGACCAGGAAATTGTCAGCCTCAATCCTTTGCCCATTTTTGAGGCGGCAATCGACTAAAACATGTCGTTGATGAGGCCTCATCATGCTTTCCTACACTAGTGTCAGCAGTGGGATCGGCGCTGAGCTTGTTCTTCTGGGTTCTTGCGCTAGGATTCGTGGCTGTTGGGGGGCGCTGCCTGGAGCATTTGCTGCTTATCTCGTGGTTGGGGAGGTCCAGGGTGGGTCCGTGGCCCTGGCAAGCTGAAGAGCTGGAGTGAGGCCTCGATCCTTCTGAGCGCGAGCCAATCAGACAAAACGGGCTGTGCAACAAGGCAGCCGTCGCCAAGGCAAGGTCGGCGATCCATAGCATCGCAACAGTTTAGGCTGCGGGTATCCATGTTCTATAGTGCTAGGATTAGGGTAGCAGAAGCGTTTGCTCGCAGTAATAACCTCAGGATTGCCACGATTTCAAAGGGCTTGGGGTGCACCTTCCGTTTGAAAGCAGTTCGCTCAGATTGGCATCTTCCACCCGCACAATCCCCGCAAGTTCCTGACCGAATGTAACCTCTTTGATCGTCTTTAACATTTCATTGTCGATTGGCCCTGAGCAATCATGCAAGAAGTGAAGAAAAGGGGATCATTCTTGCAACGCCCCTTTGCGGGCTTTTCCAAGATGCCGGGCGACCCCGAAAAGCTGACTCCGACGCGACAGCTATCGATGCCACCCCCGAAGTATCAGCCCACTGCAGTTGTCACCACGCTCGAGCATGTCTTGGAGACAGTGCAAGCGCATCAAGGCGAGCAACGTCAAGTCATAATGAACGACACTTCGGACCCCAAGCTGGTCAACAAAAGAGTCAAGTTCGACCAGCTCGAGACGTACGACATCTGCGAAGCGGACGAGGCCAGACTGTGGGAGATCGAGGCCAAGAGACTGCTTGCCGCTGTGAAGGAAGGGTCGGAGCCCCTGGTCTTCAAAACATACGGCTTGTTCCAGCAATCCGATTGCAAGTCCTCTTACGACCGCCTGGCCTCGCTGGCCGATCAGCTTCTGATCAACCTCCACATTTGCCGCCTGGACAACGAACTAATGCTCCTACGATCTGATGACCAAAAGCTGCAAAACGCAGCGGCCATGTCAACGAGCGAGGAGATCATCAAAAGCCGTCTCGACAACGGGAGTTGGCCCATCAAAGGCGAGAAAGGATCATCTACGGCGAGCAACTTTACAAGGAGCTACGTCGCTCTCGTAGACTACATCACAACGGTCGTAGCGCGATTTGCAGTTTCCGGTGCCGAAAACGACGCTTGGCAGCGGCGTGCTCTCGCAGGACTAGCAAGACACTCGGCGAAGCTCAAAATCCTCGCACGCGCCCCCGAGATATACGCCACTCGCTCCGTGCAATCAAGCAAACAATATCGGGCGGAGAAGCGCGTGATGCACGCATTTGACACCTCTAAGGCTGGAATATCGGGCCCTAACGCACCACCAGGAATCGCGATCGACATGGCAAACCGGAATCAGGACAAGAACGGAGTCAATATGTGGGACCACAACTTCAATTACTACCCTCCTGTGGGGATGGGGATGGGGATGGGGATGGGGATGGGTATGGGTATGGGCATGATGCCGATGCATCAACAACGCGAAGGCCATCAGTCGCAGTACAGAAAGGAACTAGATGTCCTGATCAACACGCAAGACCACACCGAGGATCTCTACTTGGCCGACAACGCCGCAATCTTTCGGTTTACGTCTTCAAGTCTCTTCAACGTCGTGTATCCCCTCATGGCTAGCGGCGAGTCTGGATTCCCTATTGATGGGTTCGACATATCCACTGTAACCTACCAGGGCGGCACCATCGACTTCCCGTTGCCAATTTACGTTCACCAAAACAGAGGCGGTGAATTGGAAGGATCGAGTTATCTCGGCTTCACCAAACACGCTTACTTGGCCTTTGCCCAGGTGAAGCACGCCGTCGAAGGCGTTCAGAAAGCCCGGGCTGACAGCATCAATACCAACAAGCCGGGATCAGAGTCACGAGACACGTCGTCGGATTCTATCGAAGCCCATGAGCTCGAGAGCGGAACCCTCCTCACGATGCAGCTCCAAGATGGCACGAGCGAACCAAGCGAGCCAGGTGTAGACCAACCTGTCAAGATACGACTTACAAATCTAGGCGAAATAATTGCCATCATGATCCCGGTACTCCTCACAAGCCCAGACGTGGTCTCCCGTTTGCAATCTTCACTGCGCAGCCTCGGCGACCTCCTCTCCATCAATGCCGAAGAGAAGCTCACACCCAACCCCCCTGAATTCACCGCCATGGTCTCCATTCGTACCCGCACATTCCAATCAGCAAGCTCGAGCTGCCTCCCCGAGGCGGATTTTCGCCCTCTCTCCCTCTCGCTCCTCGCCCACGCGGACAGGCAAATTTCCCACCCCAAGGTTCCCACTAGCACAGCCGCATGGGACTCCGCCTCGACAGCAACCATCAAGCAACGAATCCTGGAGATCCAAAAGCGCCGCGAGCGCCTCGCACAGGAGGGCCGCGAGTGGGACATGGAAGAGATGGCCGTGCGCGTCAAGTGCGCCAAGTACGTGTACACCGTCCTTTTCTGCGCCGGCATCGTCGTCGCCGGCGGGTTGGTCTGCGGTTTTACCGTTGGTGAGCAGATCGCTGGAGTCGATCCCTTCAATATCGCAATGTTCACCTGGCTACTGGCCGGTTTCATCATTTTGGTCGCGAAGAGCATCCGCGTTGTCGAGTGGCCGTGGCGAGACTTCCTTCTAGGTCGAGTGACATGTCGGAGCTTGAGTGAGCTAAGGGATGTCACGGGAGCGAATGAGCAGGATCTGTACCTTTATTTGTTGACGAAGGAGTCAGAGACCGTTCTGATTACGCGAGGACCGTACAACAAGATGTTTGTTCGGAGGGAGGAACACTCATCGGGAGGCTTCTCGATTGATATCAAGCCGGAGGTTAGGACGCTTGTTGCCGCTGGCCTTATTTTGGTGAAGGTGTCGATGCAGGATGGGTCGGCGTTGGTATGTTTGGATTTGAGAAGGGGGTCGGAGAAGAGAGATGTGCGCACGTCGATTCGGCATTCTGGGAATGAGGCTGGGGATCATGTTTGCCGGTATCCGCCGAGGCCCGGGGATCGCATCCAGGATGTCGAGCTGAGCCGGGCGCCGGTTTGGGCTGGGTTGAGGTGGAATAAGATTTTGGGGATATATCACGCTGCGGACAGGAAGGTTCGGTGATTGGGAGTTAGTTCCAGCGTGGCAGATCTGTCGCCCTTTACGTTCTTGCTGCAATTGATGGGCATTGGATACAATCAATGAGTTGGTGGCTGGGTGTTGTGGTCATGCTGTCAGATAAGGTTGAGCGGTTCTTTGCGCTAAGTCTTCAACTGACTGTCAGTGACAAAGAACTGCGCCATCTGCCGTTGATGTGTTCTTCAGCTAGCGGGTGAGCTAGGCTGAGAATCATTAGTTTCCGTTGCAATCACTCTTTGCTGCAGCTGCCGTGTTCATCTGACAGCTCATGGGGGCCATCACGAACCCAGAAGCTGGAGAGAGGTTGGGCTGAAGAATCTAGTGAGTATATATCTTGTCACATCATGCCAGATAATCCAAATCGCATCCAATATCACATCCAGTCTCACAACAAAAACCAACTCCATCAACATCAACTTCTTCCAAAACAAGCCGCAAAAATGTCTTCCCCAAGCACCACCCCCAAACCCAAGCTCGTCCTCCCCCCCTCAACCTCAACACCCTCCCAAGGCTTCTGGTCCTTCTTCCACCCCCTTTCCTCCCTCGCAACAGGAATGACACCCTCCCGCCTCCCCGCCCTCCTAATGACAACAACCACCCTCCTCCTCTGTCTTTCCGTCATCCCCGCGGCGTCCGCCTCGCCCACGATTAACCTCCTGACGACGAGAATAGACGAGCACCAGGGAAACCACGGGGTGTTTGCCGTTGGCTCGCCCTGCGCGCCAGAGATGGAGGGAATCTGGAATTGTATGGTTTCGCGGTGGCAGAGGTGTGCGGAGGGAAAGTGGAGTGTTGTGATGCTTTGTAAGGATGAGACGGTGTGTGCGCCGGTGGGAGTGGGGTTTCATATGGGGATTGGGCCGAGGGTTGCGGAGGGGGGAGAGGGTGGTGAAGGCCAGGGGCAGGGAGAGGGACAGGGAGAGGGTGGTGGTGGTGGTGGTGCGGAGACGCCGCATACTGAGGCGAGTGGATGGGGAGGACCGAGAGGGATGGATGGGGGGTGGGGATGGAGGAACGGTGGTGTGCGGGTTGGAGGAGATATGGGGATGGGATGGGTTTATGGGATGGTGATGACGGGTCTTGTGGTTGGTGGTGGGTTGTTTTGAGGGGCTTGATGGGAGAATGTTTGGTGGAATAAAGGTTGAGTCAGGGGCCGTGTTTTGATGTGGGGGCGCATTTGTGACATGCAGTGGGATAAGTACCGAGTATGATGTTGTCATTGTATTAGGATTCGAATCGGTATAATCAATATCAGATGTGTTTTTTGCATTGCGCCTCAACGGAAAGATGTGAGCAGGAACCACCATAAACCAAGGCGTGGGCAACCAACCGCATCCTCACAGGCAAAACGTCGCATACCCGCTCACCGCAGCAGCCAGCAACGAAACAACCCATCGGCCATGGTTCCTCCTTTCCCACATCTCCACCAGCTCCTTCATGCTCAGCTTCTCAGCCCACGCCTTGGTTGCCGGAGTCGCCGAGTGCCGCACCGACGACGGAATCCCGTTGAACTTGGGCATAGAGAAGCCCTCAGTCGCCAAAAGACTCTGCACCTTCCATTTGCAAGCGCCGTTGATCCCGGGCTCGAAGTATACGAAGGTCGTGGGGAGGACGGACCAAGCGATCGCGGCGCCAATGATGTAAGCGTTTCGCTGGGTGGAGTCAGGGCCGCCGCTGCTGTGCCAGGCGAGATAGCCATTGGATACCGCGGAGACGACGACGGTTGGAATCACCCAGTACGGTCCTCGCTGGTACATGTGCAGCCATTGCTTCGCGAGGGTTTTGGGCTGGGCGTAGGCGAGGAACGTCCCGACGGCGAGGGAATCTTGAAGTGTCATGCCTGTGGGGCATGTGGTCAGCCACGACATGTGACAACTAGAGGGGAAACATTGCATCTCGTACCGGTGTAGATGGAAGGGACGACAATGCCTGCCCATTGAGCGAGGGAGACAAGACCTGTTGGCGCCATTTCTCTGGTGCCTGGTGTCCTCTTCTTCAATTGTTGGTTTTAGGGGGGGAACGCGCAAGGAAATGGAGGAGTGTGTGGGGGATGACGGGAAGGTATTAGCGTGCAGTGGGGAGGAACTTCTTCGATTATGGATTGCTGATGATTGCAAGTCGCGGGTCCGTCCCTGCCATTTTCGCCATCAATTTGTCCGCTTCCCATCGTATTTTTTCCCAGCGAAGTAGCGAGAGCCGTCCTGCTGACAGCAGAAATCTGTGGCATAATCCCGGTATCCCAATCCTTGCAATAGTCCCGCCAGAATTTTTCCTCAGGCGTCTGTCCTCGGCACCAGAGTGTTTTTTAGTGTTGCACGGCTGTTTGGCAACTGGGGTGCAGCGACTTGGAGCCTTGTGTAACGCCATCATCTGTCAGACAGCAGGTGCAAGGCGCGGAAATCTGTTAGCCCAAGGTGACACAACCAATAGGCAAATGCTGGGATGCTTGGCTGCATCATTACATCTGTGGAACCTTGCAGCTCAGGTCACACAAACCTCTTGGCCTCCTCGCTCGCCTGATGGCTCAATGGACTTTGGAGGTGTGGACTACGTGGGGTGATGTGAGGTTGACGAGTGGGATTGTGCTGACCAAAAATCTGGGACGGAAGGTGCGTACGTGGTCCACAGGGCAGAATCAAAAGCTCGGCTCGGGCCCTTTGGTAACAGAATCTGAAGCATTGAGCAATACAACAACAACAACAACAACAACAACAAGAAGGAACCTTCCAGGAGAAAAGCTGGTGAGAAGAAACAATCCCGTATTTTTCACCAGGAGATGTCCCCCCCGCGCACCCCCATACTTACCTTATCAAAGTTTCTACGGCTTGAGGGACCATCTGTGGAACCCTGCTGGTCCGCACCGCTAAATTCGCTTTGACCTCTCTTCAACAACAGGTCCCCCCATGTCCATCCCAGGCTTCCAGACACACCACCAACCCTCCCAGCCTTTCTCCCTTACAAAACACTTACGGCATCCACCCAATATCTTTCCTCGCTACACCTAATTCGAATTATTTGAATGCTGTGCCCCATTCGCACGGGCATAGCGCCAGTTCCATGGAGGCGTCCATGGGATAATCACTGAGGTCCGCTGAAAGTGGGAGCCTAATCACCAAGCGCAGCGGGCGCCGGTCTGCCCGACAGGATTGGAGATCCGCTTGCCCAAAACCAACTATCACAGATATGCACGGCGCTTGCATGGTCAACATGGCTTGGCAAGTGCCTTGAGAATATACCGCAAAACCTGTGTGGATGGGGCCATGTCGTTCGAGTTTGGAGTTGGGCATGAGTTCGCTACGAGGTAAGGTTGACGGGATGGATATATCATAGGAGTGACGACCGCCCTAGTTTTCCAATTTCTCAACCTCTTGTCTTTGTCAACCTTCCCCTTATCTCAAAATCAACCCGTTTCAAACCATTCAACCTCAGCCACAACAAGCAAACATGCATCTCTTTCACTCTCTAGCTGTTTGGTTGGTCTTTGTCAGCCAACTAGTAAGTTGCTCTCTGCCCATATCCATCTCTCGCTTCGTCTCGCTTCATGTGTTGTATCACTGACACCTGCGTCCCAACCCACAGGCAGCGGGTATTCCAGCAGACACTGCCACTGAAGAAGTCGAAATTTCGGACGGCCGCAGACTCTCCGTGGTAGACACGCTCATGTGGATGGGTCCGGTCTTCGCGGACGGGCCGAACATCACCTTGAGCGGTACCCCTGAGTCTGTGTATAAACAGCTGCTCAAGATCAACCCCAAGTACAACGCCTGGGACATGCCCGGATACGCCGAGCAAGCAACCAAGCTGGGTCTCAGCAGGAACGGCATGGTGAATGCTGCAAGGGGGTTGGAGTCAAGACAGTGGGGAGAGGTGAGTAGGCCCTTCAAGCTCGACCCGGGATACAAGATCAGTCAGTATTAACAACGTTGCAGGTCGTATGTGGTCATAGCGATGGCAACACAATTTGGGATGTCGATGGCTGCAACCTCAACTGGAGTTATCTTGTCGACCTGGGCGGTGGTTGCTATGCCGTCCCGTCATCTTGCACCCGTGTTGCCCCCTGCAGAACATGCCGCTTCTACTTCTGCGATAAGGTGAGCACTTTCAGCAACCCCCCTGGAGTTCTCCTCTTCCTTTTCCTCAAGAAGCAACAAAAGACGGTTCTAATCAGATGATTGCAGACCGGCAACGGAATTTGGGGCGCTTGTGTCAATATTGCTTTTGATATGTCCCATATCTACGATACCTGTAAGCCTGGAGGGCCAGGGGCAAATGGGAAGCGTGTTTTTGGCGGGCATGAAACGATGCTACGCCGAGCAAATCTGCCCTGCGGCTAGCTGCCTGGTCTTGCTTACTTCAGACAGGGAGAGAAGAATACTGAGTGAAGTCACTGGCGCTCAGGGTTTGTTGCTGCTGGCGATGGGTCGGAAGCCGGATACCAGTGGAGGTGGAGAGAGATGATATTGAAGCGTGGAACACAAAAGACAAGAGTGCCCGTCGATGTCGTGAACAGTGCCAAGTTCTGTGTGCCAAGCCCGATGTCGATCTCGCGGACCCATTCGCCCTAGGGCTTCAGCTGCAGCTATAGCTGCCCCTTTTCTCCACTTTCAACGACATCCCAACATGCAACAGCATTCTTCGGCCACCAGTATTCCACTCTGTCCATCTCACACTAATCATAGTATGTAGGCCTCGCCAACATTGTGAAATGCCTTGGTTTTGTTTGAAACGCCTTGATTGAGTTGCTGGGCGTACGAGCGGCTTTCACACGGGGTAAGATTTGCAGCGGCAAGCTTTGGTGGCGCAACCTCACATCAGAACGAATCACGCACCAGAATAAAATTCGCAGAACCTCCATATATTCACCTCGCCCTACGAGGTCCCAATCATTCCACACCGCTGTGATTATATTCCCCTCGCCCCCGGACGCCTGACAATGGCGCCCATCCCAGCTCAGATTTGCACCCGAACCACCCTGATCACCTCCGATGTTGGACGCTACGTTCCCGCAGCCGAGCTTATCCTTGTGGCCGGCAACCTTTTCCAACTCCTAGCCTACCCATTCCTCCCCCAGCGCAAGATCTCAGCTCAGCGCGACGACGGTTGGACAGGATTCCTGCAGATTTCCTCGGGCGTGCAGCTCTTCTTCGTTCACCTCCCCAACTTCTTCGTCTTCTTCACTCAACTCATTTCAAAGCTTGAATGCGCCCCGTCTGAAGAGGCCGGTCGCGGCTACGTCATCCTCCCAGTCTGGATCATCTATCTCAACCTGATCTGCCTGTGTGAGATGGGCGTCCGTGTCCAAGAGGGGAGGGAGGAGGTTCTACCGAAGGAACGCACCCGGGACGATTTTGAGCAGCCTGCATTTTACGTCATTTTCCTCTTCTTCTTCGAGGTGCTGCGGGCTCTCAGCGCAGTCTTTGCTCACGCTACTTCGTCGTGGACGATTGGGATTCTTCTCGCGATCGTGGTGGGAGGGTTCAGTTTTGTTACCATCGGAAACGCTTTCATCCCGCCAGCCCATGGCGCGATACAAACTTGCTTATACCGCTTCATGACGCGCAATGTGGAGGCCTGGGAGTGGCTACCGCAGAATGGAGCGACGGAGGACTTTGAGCCCGTCTGGGCGACGGCGCTTGGTATTCCTTTTTCACTGTCAGGGTTGGGAGTTTGTGTGGGTTTTTGGTTGGCTGTCTGTTGAACTTAATTATATATATAATAATTATCTTCTCTTTTAAATCCGACAGGCGCCTGAGGAGGGAGCGCCTTCGGCTACAAGGAACGTCGCAATAAACAATTTGCACAACAGAATAAAGATGACACAAAAACAAGGAAACAAGGTGGAATTTACTACCATGTACATAGATTTAGTTATTACCATACAAACCCCCTAATTACTACACATAGTATTACTCCTACTCCTCCTCCCACCACCCCTCCTCCAACTCCCACTCCTCCCAGTTCTCATCACCGCCATCATACCCAACATAGTCATCTTCCTCATCAAACACAGCCGCCTGCAGCAAAAAGGGGCCGCACTCGGTGACGTTGCCGCCCGTGACAGAGTACTTAAGATCAGAACTCAGGAGCGTCTCGATGCCGTTGTCGGGGTGGTTAGCCAAAAACAGCCTAGACCCCTTCGTCTCGTCGTCGTAGTTGCACAAGACGAGGTAAAAAATATTCCCGTCGGGGTCAACGGCGGCGTAAAAATAGTCCGGGTCCGCAACGTCAGACCCAAGATCGGAGCGCACCAGGGCCACGATGGCGGCGCCGACGGGGAGGTCGGTCTCGTCCTCGGAGCGCAGGCGGCTGACGCCCGTGGCGGTCATGGCGTCCTTGTCGTAGTGCAGCAGACGCTGGGCGCCGTCGGCCACGAGGATGTCGTCGCCGCCGCGGCTCATCCACAGCTCGCTGCAGCCCGTGTTTTCGGCGGATTCGTCGAATTCCGCGCCGTAGACGTTGCCGTTGGAGCACGACACCAGCATGCCCGTGCTGCTGCCATGGGAGGAGGAGACCAGCATCGAGTACTCGAAGCCCGCCGAATCGTTGTACGGGCGGTACGGGATGCTACCGATTTCGTACGAGACGATGGACGAGGCGTTGCCGCTCTTGATTTTGTTGGTCACATCAATGATCTTGGTTGTGGCGGTGCTGGTGGGGCCAGTGCTGGCAGAAGAAGAAGAAGGAGAAGAAGCAACCGATGATGTCGTCGTCGTGTCGCTGGCCTGCCGCCCGTCCAGTGCTGGATACCTCTTGGCCTGCTGCCGCTCAGACGCCGCTGATGATGCGCCAATCTGGATGCACTTTTGGGCAATGGGCTGGTCCTTGGTGTCAAAGAGGGAGATTTCCGCTAGGTCAAAGACGTTGACGTAGACCCGATTCTGCCACGAGACCTGGCAGCTGATGCCCTGGCAGCCGTTGGCCGAGCTGAGCCCCCCCTTAAACGTGGTTCCGTTTTCGAGCCCGATGCTGGCGGCGATCTGGGCCACGCCCTTGATGCTCGGCTCGTCGATGATGCCGAGGCTCTTGTCGAACGAGGCAATCTTGATGCCGCACTTGAGGCCGATGGGCAGCCCCAGGGACGCGCTCAGCATGAGCTCGCCCTCGGCCTGCAGCACGGGCGTGAAGTACGGGGTCCAGTTCTGGCTGCGCGTCTTGCTGTGGTCCACGACGTCAAAGTTGACCTCGGCGCTCTGCAGCCCCATCTCGGCGCCCACCAGCAGCCGGCCGTTGGCGGCGGCCTCGAGCGTCACCTTTGCGCCCACCGAGACCATGGGTCCGATGGTGGCCACGCCCCACGACAGCCCCGGCAGGCCCAAGTCAAACAGGCTGGTCTGGAACGTTTGCTCCAGCTTGATCTGCGCGTCGACGCCCAGCTTGAGCGCGAGCTTGGCGTCCACGGTGACCTTGATGTGGCCCTCGGTGAACTTGAAGCCCTCAAAGGTCGACCACTTGACCTTGCCGGCGAGCTTGGCCGACCCCGTCACGCCGCAGTCGACGCAAAAAATGTTGAGGTGCGCGCCCAGCCGCTGGTCCTCGGGCGTGCCAAAGGCCTTGAGCAGCACCGATCGGCCCCACGGCGATTCGATCTGCTTGGCCGACAGATCCTTGATCCGGTTGGCGGGGGAGTTGGGATCGACCAGGTTCGGGATCTCGAACTTGATGTCCGTGTTGATGCTGCCCTCGATGCGCCCGGCCTTTTTGATGTCGTCGACCACCTTGCCGGCCGCCCTCACCGTGTTGCCGTCGATGCAGAGGAAGGGCAAGACGCACGTGGCGCGACGTCTCAGCGTGCTGCGATGCGTGCCGTTGGAGTTGGGGTTGGGGGTGCGAACCAGGGCGCGACGCCGCAGCCAGTCGTAGTCGTCGTATTCGGAACCATCCGACGGGACCCCGTCATCGTGGATCTCAGGGGCCAGCGTCTGGATGAATTCGACGTACTCTTGGGGCAGGTCCGTCCAGCCGTGGTGCTCGTCCAGGTCGTAGTCGAAGTCGGGACCCAGGCAGGCGGTAGGGAGGCCATACTTGGTATCGGCAGGGGGAATGCACGTCGGCTCCGGCTCCTCGATGACGGCTGACGACTCCGTGGGGGGCAGCGCCGAGGAAGACGCCGAGGGGGACACTGAAGAAAACTCCGAGGAGAAGGCTGAGGAGAACGCGGAGGAAGAGGAGGCCGAGGCTGATGGTCCCGAGGGGTCAACTGAAGAAGACCCCGAGGAGAAGGCTGAGGAGGACGCTGAGGAGAAGGCTGAGGAGGACGCTGAGGAGAAGGCTGAGGAGGACGCTGAGGAGAAGGCTGAGGAGGACGCTGAGGAGAAGGACACCGATGGAGACGCCGTGACGCTGTAGCTAAAGGACCGGGAAGGGCCGGTGGGAGTTCCCGACGCCGTCTCCGTCTCGCACGACGTGGTACCAGGGCCGCCAACAGGAGGCGGCGGGCGCGGCTTGGGAGGCTTCCACCATCCCCACTCCGTCTCGCCCCCGGAGGTGACGTCCTCGGGTCGGCACGACTTGCCGCCGGCGATGACCACCAGCTCGCCGTCTTTGAAGACCAGGTCGGCGGCGCGCACGCGGAAAAAGCACCGTTCGCCCTTGGCATGGTCGCCGCAGCCAGCAACAAAAGCGATCAGGATGAGCTCGTCCTCGAGCACCCACGTCTTGACCGCGTGGTTGTACGCCTCGCGCGACCGAAACGCAATCACCAGGCCGCCGCCGCCGCCGCCGCTGTACTCGACCGTCTTGACGTGATGGCAGTGGTCGAGGTTGACCGAGGGCTTGGTGAAGAAGTGGGTCAGGAAGGCGAAGTATCCGGCCTTGGAGGGGTCGGAGACGCCATAGTACATGTTGGAACCGGTGCCGGGCTTGATGGGGATGACGTTGGTCGCCGGCATCGTGTCGCAGTTCCAGTGCACCGCTGGCATCAGCGTGTCCAGAGGGCCGGTGTGGTCCCATGTCGAATCCGGCTTTTTGCCCGGGCTATTATTCTTCCCCGGGCTAACAACAGGAGAAGGGGGCTTCTGCTTCCCCGTGCTGAGCGGAGAAGGGGGCCCGGCGGGGGGGGCTTTACACTCGGTCGGGTTAGCGGGACATCCGGCGTCGGGCGTCGCATACACAATAACGACCTCGAAGCCCTTTTGCGTCTGCGTGTCGATCGACGCATTGGTGCTGCCGCCCCGGGCCTCAAGCTCCTGGTCCTGCGGACTGGCGGCTGTTGAGGCGCATGCCGTGGAAGTCAGTCCGCCGAGAAGGATAGCGAACGGCCGGAACCGCATGGTTGCAGGTGAGAAGACAATGAACGAGTGGCAATTCAAGACTGAAAATATAGACGAAAAAAAAGTAACGAGCGACTATAGCAGATGGAAGACAGCAGAGCAGACATTGGCATCTGCCCGGCGTGGTTCCCTTTCTATAGGAACCTGTGCCCAGACAGCGCCTGGCAGCCGTCCCCTTTTCGCACCGCGTTGCGTGGTGGAGTAAGCTGATCTGACGCAGGTACGATAGGGCACATTGGGCATAGTCAACCCACAGGGCGGCAGGGTCCAGGCGTAGGGGTCCTGCAAGCAGGTAGCATTCGTCAGCCGAGAACCATACGAGTCCACTCCGCTACCGTTCTGAGGCTACCAGGATTGTCCTGATCGCGGACGAAATATTGCTGTCTTGCCCCGGCCTCTCGCGCAACCATGTGCCTTGGACGTCGCGTGCCGAATGCAGGCCGGCTCCGCCGCTGATGATGTACTGGCCCAGTCTTCTGTTGTCCAGCATATTCCTTGAGTCTGTGAAGATGATGACTGTAACTGGCTTACCTTGGCGGCTTGGCGGCCTGTTTAGAATATCAGAGAGGGCGAGGAGCAGGGCGTCTGCTATGGCGATCCCTTCCGATGTGTTGTTGTCGGTTATCCGGTTCCCATCGAACCAACCTCTCTCAATTTGGCACCCGTGGCTAGATGTGTTGGGTGCGAAGCACCTCGAAACCACTGCATGCGCCGCGTATGCGCACTAGACAGTTTCGCGGCCATTTTGGATCAAGGGACGGGGTTGCTTTCGGTCGTCGCGGGTTTCGTCGGAGAAGTAGACACGAAGGGTGCCATCAATTCCCTGGCGCCAATCAGCCTGCGCCGCATATTGAAGCGCTGATTCCGGATTTTTTCTGTCGCCTCGAATGGTGGCGCGTGCCTGGAAATTTGTGAAATAAGACGACTACGAGGACGTAAACGGACGGTTAGTGGCACTGGGGCAGGCTAGGAATGTCCTTTGGGGGCACCACAAAGGTGTATTCTCACTAATCATTCCTGTCCGAGGTCTCTTCGGGGGCCTTGGGATGTTGTCGTCGCTAGCCGTCTCGCTTGTGGTGCTCGAGGCCACTGGGCCCGCCACCTCTGTTGGCGATGCCACAAGTGGCTGAGATGAATCCATCTCAGCAGCTTCAACGAAGCTCGAGTGACGTCTCTTGCGAACCATGGCAGGTAATTTGAGACGGCGCGGATGGGAGATTGCAGGGAAACTTTGGCGACGGTAAGAAATATCAAGAGGTGGTCTTGGTGTGTTGGCTTCAACTGGTTGCAGGAATCGACGGCTGGCGGGACAGTGCTGGGTGGATAGGTGGGGCGGTGGGGCATGAATCAAGGCAACGATGGTGGTTTATCATGAGGCTCTCTTACCTCTCCAGGTACCAGAGTTGTTCCGCCACCGTAGCATAATTGGTAATGCATGGAATACCGCGGCAGCTTCGCACTTATGCAGGTTTGAATCCTGCCCGTGGCAGCAACTCTGGAGTGGGAACAAGGGGGCAGTTTTTTTTCTTTTTTTTCAAGTTTACTCCATACATGTGTCTACCTCAGGCTAACAGGTGCAGTACACTATCAGCGCTCCGTGGCAGACCGGCCTATCCATGGGAAATCCTGTAGGCCAAGTCGTTGGTGCCCGCTAGAAAAAAGTGTTAGGTGTGACTGTAGAGGTAGACATAGGTACGTGTCTAGCGAGAAAGTACTAAAGCAAAGCAAGAAAGAACCTAGAGCAAGTTGCGAACAAAGCTGAATACTAACAGAGCAAAAGCCACCTCAGCTCCTACTTTTGAGGAGGTTTAGAAGTATGCTTGTGGTTTGATCCGCACTTCCCGTGAACTCTGAAGCCGGGTGTCTTGTCAAAGGCAAATGCGACAGGAATGTAGGCTCCTTCGCGCTCGCTGCCGTCACTGGGCACGACGACGCTTGCATTGCCAATCTTCAGCTCAGTCCAGTCTTCGTGGCCGAGGGTATCGATGCCAAAGAGCCCCTCGCAACCCGCTGATGCAAGCACGCTGGCCAGGTCTGCCGCAAACTCTGGGCTGAATCTTGGTACGCTCTGCCTGCCAGAGGAAAAGGTGAGAACCTGAACAAAAGCTGAGGTAGCTGGAAAAGGGGGGAAGGACTTACTCGCGTGGCACGACAGCAAACTCCATGGGCAGCATTGAGTCGACATCGTGGATAGTAGGTGCTGAAATACGTGGTAATGGGGTTTGAACTAGTTGATTGAAGGAGCAAGAGAGCTGGAACGCAGAAGAGGGCGAAGCCTGTATTATATACAGAGGGCCAGGGGAGGCTCCGAGGACTCGCACGAGGCCGCCGAGCGTCGTCGTACGACCTCGTGGCGGTGACCTGGTGGTATGGAGCAGTGCAAGAGATCCAACCGTTGAGAGCCAGAAGGCGCCGCTCCGCATCTAATTACCTACCGTCGCATCCCTACCACCGAGAATCTCTTCCACTTTGCGGTAAGTCTCTCCTTCGCTCGCGGCGATGTGAATACCCCGACTTCGATAGCTTTCCAATTGAGGTTCAGGGTCCCGAGGCTCTCTTCGAGACCACGGTGTACAATTTGTCACAGCCCGAACCCCACGCCGAAGAAGAGTATCTGGGTACCTAGTTGATTGACGCGAAGCGTTGTGTGTTTTGCCCAGCTAGGCCCGGCAACCTTGATGACGATGCCATCTGTGGTGCTGGCAGGTTGGTCACTCGGCAGGTACATGCTTACGGCGTTCCTTGAGTCGAAGAAGCCAGTCTGAAAAGCCATACCTAGCTTGCGACAGCAAATGGAATCCGGTAAAGAGCTTGATAGGTAGGAAGGATTGCTAGATCTTTGCCGTTCTTGCCTAGGCCTTTACTGGAGGAAAGGAACGCATGTTGCTTCTGGCACAGCGTACCAATTATCTGAGCTTTTGTGAGCTGGAGGGCTTGAAAATCGTCCAAGCCTGCTTGCCCTAGGTACCAACACCGACCGGTGTGGGGTAAGTTTTGTGGGCGGCGCGCAAAGCAATATTCCAGTTCACAACACACTCAAACCTGTCTACTCCTCAACCTATCTCTCTGTTTACACATATCGCGGTCAGATACTTCGACGCTTCGGAATGGGTTGGCGAGACGACTGGCCTTCCATGCCCGATGCCGATGGCAAGCCGTATGACGGCATGAACCTCATGCAGCTGACTCTCAATGGCAAGAGCCCGTTCGCCGGAGTGTGGGACGTCCGACAACTCATCCGGGAGATCGAGGACAAGCTGAACACGAGGGTGGCTGACATTCCCTTCGTCGACAAAGGTTCTAATAACTACGTAAGGGTGTCGCCTGATTATATTCTACATCCGCTGATGTAAATTGCATCGTTGCTGACATATGCATTCAGGGCTTTCATCTCCAGACCTCGGATTCGCGGGAACTGGTTGCTCGTTTGGCTCGCGGCGATGTAAATATGCCCGGCTTCGACGGCTTTCCGATCGAGGTCCAGGCTTCTGAGGCTCGCTTCGAGACGGCAGTCTACAATTTGTTGCAGTCCGAGCCCCTGATCCAGTCTTCTCGTCTGCTCTATTCCCGAGTCCCAGTTCAGCACCCGGGCCCGAAGTTCACCATACCTCAGGACCTCAGTGGCCGCCGGCTGTTTGTTTTTGAGAAGTCTGAAGGGGCGACCAATGTGTGGACACAGCTCAGTTCCGATCACAAGGTATGAAGAACACCTTATGCAGATTTGGCGACGCCGATGGTAGCGCTAACTTTTGATGCGTACCAGCTCCTCCTCCTGGGACAGCTTGCGAGCATGCGCGCAGCGTTGTTCCGGTACAATCCGCCCCACGACCTTGCTGCAGAGCATCTACTGGAGCGCTTGTTCGAGTTCATGCCCCCGTCTTTGACCATGCCTGTGGCGCCAACGCGAGAGTTCTGGATGCATGTGCTCGAGGCCAAGATCGAGGCGACCATCCGGGGAGAGGGCGAGATGATCGGATGGGAGGACGATAACGAGACGGTCGGGCCGGCTGCCCTCGCAGCTAAGCAGTCTCTTTTGCGAGCGATCCCGTACCTTCTCCCGGTAGACGATAGTCCTGAGCAATCTCTCTACAGGCTTGTCATCGAACACGGCGACTTTGGTATTCACAATACGACTACCACGATACAGGCGAGTGGCGAGCCTCTCGTGACATCCCTCTTCGATTTTGAGACAGCTTGTGTATGGCCTGCACTTCTGTCTGATCCTTTGGTAGCGGCTAGCCCTGTCGACTTGATTGTGGACGAAGATGGCAGACCTTCAGTCACGCGGCTGCCAGCAGAAGCGACGCAAGCCGACCTTGAGACATACGCAGGTTGGGCAAATCATTATGTTCAGGTACCAATCAGTCCTCCCTCCCTGTCTTTGATACCCGATACCCCCTTTACTCGGAGGCCGTGCACGCTCACGAGCCACGGAGAGCCACCGCTCCAGCGACCTGCCCTATCACAGGAGAGGGCTAGCTGGATTCCAGAAAGGGGCAGGTGTGGAAGGTATTTCTTCAACGGACAGACCTCAATGACATCCCCGTAAGGCATTCTTCAATGCAGCGAATGCCTTGAAGTATGCATGCGAGGTCCTCTGTGAAAAAAAGCCGGGCCTTTTTACACGGACAGGAGCCGTTAAGGGGATGTCACTGAGGCATGTCTGTCGAAGAGATACCTTCCACCGCGTGCACGGCCTCCGAGTAAAGGCGAATTGAATGAAGCAATACGGACACTAACGACTTATCACGCAGAGGCTCTACCACGAAGCCCCAGGCTACGAGGCCGCCGTGCGGGCGGGAAAAGACTTCCGCAAACTGTGGTTTGCTCTACGGGACTGGCGTGGTGGTAACTCGGAGGAGTTCTTCAGCGCGTTAGGGATGTGGGCTGAAAACCTACGGACTAATAACGGCCGGCCAGGTGGAGCGCACCCCCCCTGCTAGTGTGAAAAGGTCTTGGCACTTGGAGGTTACACTGCCGTGTGCGAGACAGGTCCTCGCAACGGGTAATGACTACGTCATTGCGCCTAGCAGCTATATTACACTATTTGTGACTGCTAGACTAACCTACTATCCACGATGTTAACAAGCACTCTTGCCTTCTGTGTTCACGCGGTGGGAAGAATCAGTTTGACAGTTCGCTGCTTTGAGGCCTCAGGGAACTACCTAGGTATCAAATGCCTCTAGAGAGCCACTAAACACTATACGGGAGCTACTGAGCACCTTCAAAGGGTGACTGAACACCTTTAAAAAGATGTTAAACACCTTTAAAGAGCCGTCAAACACCTTTAAAGAGCCGTCAAACACCTTTAAAGAGCCGTCAAACACCTTTGACAGGTGACGGAATACCTTTGAAAAGTTCCTCGATCTATTTGAAGAGCTGTTAAGCACGTTTGATACAAAAAACAACACCTCTTAACAGCCACCTGCAACCAAGCACCCCATTCCCCCCACTTCCCAACGATATCCCAGGGTTCCAATTAGGCAGTGGAAAGCCCGCAAGTCTTGGCACAATCATCCACCATGACAACAAACGCCTCGGGGATCAAACCGCGCAGCTGATCGAGCTGCGTCGGGCCCAAAAACGAAGGATTCCCCAAGGACGTCGTCAGCACATCATCCGGCATGGACGAGAAGAACGTCTGCGCCACCTGGAAGCGACCCTCGTCATTATCGTCAAACGCAGCCGCGAAGATGGCCTCCTCGCACGTCGGGTTGAATTGCCAATGCGTATGCCCCTGAGGGAAAAGCATGCCCTGTGGCAAGTGTCAGCGTTTCTTCACCCGTTTGGAAGGCTTCCGCATGTCTGAGATGCAAAAGCAGACACCTTCTTTCAATCTTTCGGGACAGCAAAAATGGACGAAATTGACAGGAAAAAAAGAAGTCTGAATATCACTCACCGTGAAGTTCGTCAACGTCATCGCTACCTGCGGAATATCCCCCGCGAACTGGGCGTCGGTTTCAAGCAGGAAGGCCCCGATCAGCGTGCCGCTGACGACGGTCAGGAACTCGTTGGCGCGCGGGTGCAGGTGGGGAACGTTCAGGCCGCAGGGACCGATGAAGCCGATGGCGGCGGCGACATTGGTGCCGATCAAGCCGGGGATGGAGTCAACGCTGCCGACGATGACGCTGCCGTCCTGAGGGGGGGTGCCGGGGTTGTTGACGAACTGGAAGGAGACGTTGTTGGCGCTGCCGCCGTTGTTGGGGGGGAAGAGGACGGCTTCTTTGTCCTTGTAGGAGGCGGCGAGGAGGAGCTCGGTTTGCAGGTCTTTGATCTCGGCTGGGGTGAGGGGGGTGAATGTGGGCGCTCCTCCTCCGGCTGCCGTGGTGGATGTGGTGGATGTGTACGCCACGGGGGATGCCAGGGCGGTGACGGCGAGGAGGGCCGTTAGGGCAACTGAGAGGGTCTTCATGTTGTCTTGGTTGATTGGAGGTAAAGATGGAGTTGACGCTTTGGATTGTGGCTGATGGGGTTGCAGATATCGAACATTCGTCCAGAATCCGACTTCTATCACCGACTTCTTATACTTTTCGACACGGTCCGCTTCGAGGTTTGTTCAACACGCCCATAGCATCGACAGAGCCAAGAACCCCCATCTCCCTCCCAGCAGACCGCAGTGATGACTACGAACCTGCAACCTTCTCCTCGTACACGGACAAGACGGGCATGCCGTTGGTAGTTCGGGCCTGCGGCGCGCGTGTGGCAAACGAGGACACGGGGACTCGACGAGATGCGATGAGGTAATTTTGAAAGATACCGACTACTCTTACTCAGTGTAGGCGCAACTAATCCAGGCCGATGCTACGGGAAGCCATCACGAGGGACTTTTGAGCACAGAATGGTGGTGGTCAGCTACAGTCCAGCAGGGACGTTTGCGTTGGGTTGCAAGAGCCTCGGAGGTTGCCGTGGCACCCGTGAGTTCTCTACGATGTTCTCCAAAGGGCCGGAGCCCTTACTAATTATTCACACCACAGTCGATATGTGTGAAAGCAGGTTGTGGTGGCTTGCATTGTAATGGGTGGGCTTCGGGATGGTCCCAAGAGCAAGCAGGTCATCCGCAAGCAGGACGCCCTTTGGCCAAGGGGGTCATTGGACAAATACCATGCCCGAGGACTTTTGCAGGACCGGCTGTTTCAGCACTATCAAAGACCTGAAAAGAGTCGTTTCCCTCCCTGTCTCTTGTTCCTCCCCTGAGCAATCATCAAAGCTTTTGTCCAGGTTGGTAAACCGTTTCAACTCTGCAAATCCATAATACCACAAGCACGTATGCTTGTATGGCCCCATGGCGAGTATTGGCCGCCTTACAAGGCTGCCCCAATATTTCCGAGCTACCGATATATCCCCATCGAGACATCAAGATAACCAGAATGACAGATACATGACAGATCCAGACAACGCACTCCATTCAGGCATAAGATAACCACAAGCCTCCCGAAAAAGTTCCACACAGCGAGCCATGACGCAAACCCCCCAAGAGTCCGATTAGTTTACTCAGCACGAGACACCACACAGCCATGAGAAACCATCCCCCATCACGGTCACGACCGCAACGCCATTCCTGCCATGTTACGCTGGCTCGGCATAACTTACAATCTTCAGCTGAATGGGTTGCCCGACCAGGGCGCAATTTGTTCACCGCCAAGAGCCTATTCTGGGGTGCCATCCCGAAGTGGATGCACCATGCGCATCCCCGGTAGGTGTGCTGCATGTGCGGGTTGTCCGGATCCGTAATGGGCTGACTGTGACTAGTGCGTCGACGCAGCCCCTACTATTGTAATGGCCAGCGCACGTGGTGTTACACACTGTTTGGAAAGCAAGTAATATCGGCAAGAAATTGGCATCCTCGGGCCGCCCCGGGAACCAAGGCGTGGGGGGTGTGGGCGTGATGCATGTGCGTGTGAGTGGGTGATTACCTCTAAATCATGTGAAAAGGCTTGACGTAATGCGAGAAAGACGTATTACGAAACGGGGTGGCCCTGGTGTGATGTAGGACAAGCTTTCTCTGACGCCCGTTTTTATGAAGCCGCAGGCAGTGAGCAGGAGGAATAATGAGACCATCACGCATTCCACTCCTTGTTTGCCATAAAGTGATCGTTCATTACTAAGTACTGGTCAACAGCAAAAGGGTATCTTTCATCTCTTTCCATCATCGAGTCGACCAACTGTCATATCGCAGCTTCTCCCAGTTCCAGTTTCAAGGATATCTTCAAGGACGAGTCCCATCAACGGCTTCAACGGCCTTGCTCACAGCCACGGGGTTGATCTCTTCCGCGGAAGTCACCGAGTCCCCATCCTCGCCCTTTCGAACAACAACCGGGCGCTCGGGAACCAAGAAGACAACGAGTGATGTGGCCGGGATGGTCAGACCAAACATCACAAATGAAATGATCAGATTGACCATCGGGGCAACTTGGCTGGCACCCACACCAAAGGAGATGCAAGAGCCAAGGGACTCGAACGATCTGACAATACCAACAGCCAGAGTCAAAGTCTCGAGATCGTCAAAGAAGGCACCCATCATCCAGTAGACGAACATGTAGTGCGACTCGTTGAGGAAGCGCAAAATGACCATCGAGGCGAAGCCACGCCCGAACCCAGGGTTGTCCCAGTCGAGCGTGACACGCGGGTTCGAGTCGCCGTATGTCTTCTCGTTGGAGACTTGCCACCCAAAGGTGCCCAGCATGAGAACGAAGAAGGTGAGCCAGCAGATCTTGGCCAGCGTGGGACGACGGAAGCGCTTGAGATCGTAGAACCAGCCCCAGAATATGTTGGCAAACGTAGCTGCAATGCCAGAGGTGAGAGACCCGAGAGTGCGGGCGCGGACGGAGAAGTACTTGGTCATGTAGATGCCGAGGTAAGTGGTGTTCCATTGGAATCCAATCATCATGGGGACGAGAAGGAACATCTCCTTGCGCTTGAAGAGGGCCCAGATCTTGCGGAACTCATCCTTGGCGGAGATCTTCTTCTTTGAGGCAGCTGCGCTCTGCAATTTGGTGCCATCGGGTTTGATGACCTTTTCGGGCGGCGAGACGAGGAGAGCAAGGGGAAGACCCAGGCATTGCAGCGCGATGAGAACGAGGTAGGTGGTGTAGCCGACCTTGCCGCGGTTTTGGGTCTTGACATTGAGGGAGAGCTGGATGGACGAGCCGATGAGCTGGCCAAGCTCACGCAGACCGAGCCAGATGCCGGTAAATTTTCCTCGGTTCGTGACATCTGCGTATCCGAGAGCGATGGCTCCTTCTGACGCCCAGAGCGCAGAGGCCGCGATGCCGCAGGTCGCGCCGCCGAACAGGACGAACCACTCGGTGCCGTAACGATTGTTCACGTAGAGGGCCGCTGAGTAGGGCGCGTAGCCGAGTGTGCCAATGATCAGGACCTTTTTGATGCCGATCTTGTTTGCTACGATGCTAAAGAGCGAGCAGCCGAACACCATGATACTATCAGGGGTTAGTGCTTGTCTTGTTGATGAACACCAGGGGTTGTGCTTACCCAAAGGTCAGCGAGTTCGCTCCATTGACGAGGTACGGCTCCTGCTGGCCGCCAGCTCCGGTGTTGTTGAGGGCGTTCCAGATGCCCGGTTGGGTGAAAGAGATGAAGCCAACAACAATGACGTTGAAGAGCGGGCTTCGGTACCACCTGGTGAAGCGCGATACAGGCTTGACCTGCTCGGTTGCGCCTACCGAGCTGTCGTCTTCCACACGCTTGGCTTGCTCTGTCGACGGCATTTTGGCTTTACCCAGGGGCGTGCGCTGAGATTGTCGAGGGCTGCTGGTGCCAGGTCGAGGGCATGATCTTTCGCTTCCAGACGACCGGAACTCGCATCTTTATGCAGGACCCGACCCCAAGGGCTCCCTTGCCGGTGCCTCGACGCGACATGCCGAAAATTCTCGATGCCAGTCAACGCCAACCAGCGGATGGCGATAAGTCGTGCAGGTTTTCAGAGCATCTGCGGGGCCAAGTGGAGTCTTTCGGTGATGTCGCGATCTGTCGTGATGGCAGAATCCAATGGTGAGACCTGCACACCGCTACCGCCTTCCTGAGAGCAAAAATCCAATGGTTTGGTAGGTACGTGGTAGGTAAGACTGGTGCTGACGGTTCCCGCAGTTTGGATTTCATTCGAGCACCGGAGAAATGCCCCGTCTTGGTGATAGAGTCCAGCCCGCAACGTGACAAGTGGAGCTGCACGATGCTTGACGGCCAACCAAATCACAGTGCGTGCTCACAGGGATGGACTTGCGCAATCCACTAACAACCTCACCTCAACCCGCCGCCCAGCTCGCCGGGGCTTCTCGATGTGCAACTCTTTCGGAATTCGGAATTATGAAATCGTCGAGGGGGTGACATACGCCCTAGAATGACACAATCACCGATTTCCCGGTCGCGGATGGAGAGCCTGGGCCCTGGGACGCGAATATATGCCCATCAGCGGGCTGTTTTTCGCCATGCTCCCCGTTGAAACCGTTGAAAATCAAGCGCCCATCCTGCAGCCACATCTCTTGTTGACCTCCTTTCCCCAGATTCCACTTTTTCATCTGCATGCTCCCAACGCCACCCCCAGCGCCACCTGAGCCACCCCAGGAGCCAAAGCAATGAAAGCTCAGATCTTGCAGCCCGCCTCGTACGGGCCGTCCGTGAGCCTACCGGCCCCATACCCGGCCGGAACCTCTTTCCCCTTGTCGCTCCGACCATCAAACGACTCCTCCTTCGCCGAAATCACTACCGAGATCCGCGACCTCGCCGCCTCCGGGCAGATCCGCACCCTCCTCGACAAACACGGCGCCATCTATTTCCAGGGCCTCGGCCTCAAGGACGCACACGAGTTCTCGAAGTTCGCACATGCATTTGGGTGGAAGGCTCATGAAGACATCGGAAACCCTGTTCGAAGGACGGTGCTGGCGAAGAATGTCGCGACGGCAAACGAGGGGCCGAACACGCAGCCAGTGTACCCGCACAACGAGTTTGGGTTGAGTCCACATTATCCCGCCTATGTGATGTTTTACTGTGTCTCGGCTCCAGAAACGGGTTTGTTGACGATTTAATGCTGTTTGTGAAAGGGGTTCTAACCTGGTTGAGTAGGGGGCGAGACGCCGATCAATAACTCCATTTTGCTGTACAACCATTTGAAGGAGAAACATCCCGAGTTCCTCGAGGAGGTTGAGAAGAAGGTAAGATCCTATCCACGCTGTTTTTATGGAAGAAACACTGACTGTGGTGTGTAGGGTATCAAATACCAGCTTTTCCATCCTAACGGACCCCGAGACCAGACTTCATCTGCAGGGACAACCGTCCTCCAAGCGTATGGGCAGCATGTCCTGGATACCGATGATAGCGAGACAGCCCGACAGAAGATCGAGAAGGAGATTCGGCGGCTGCCGACTGCATCATGGCGTTGGGAAAACCAGTCCGAAGAAAACCCATTGGGCGACTTGCGTGTGTTCCAGGTGCTACCAGGAAAGTTTACAGTCTGCTCCAGCTGTTTCCGCAATATTGACTCTTTCTGCTTTCAGCTATACGAAATCATCCCCATACTGGGCAGCCGGCCTTCTTCAACAACGCTGTTTCGAGGTTCCTGAACGCTTTGGACAACGATACATTATTGCCGCCACATATCAATAGCGCAGGGCAATATCAGCCCCCTGTATTTGTGAGCAACGACACATCGGGTGTATCTATTTCCAGAACGGTCCAACACTGACATTTGCAAAAGTACGGCGATGACTCTCTTATCCCAAGGGAATACCTCGAGGCGGCGGTGGAACATATTTACACCACCAGGTCGCTGGTGACATGGAAAGAAGGAGACGTCATCGTGCTAGATGTGAGCTATGCTCCTGGAGCACCATGTTAAGGACTGTCCCTTACTACAATGCAGAATCACTCCGTGCAACACGCTCGAGAACCATGGACAGGGTGAGTTAGTCCCTCTTCCGGATACTTTCACTTTGCTAATATCGGTCTGCAGGAACCGAAAACTGTTGGCGAGTTTGTGGGACGAGGCTGATTGAGGGCAGTGGGAGGGCAAAGGTGACGGGGGCTCAAATTTCAAAGGGACAAGGAGAAGACGGGGTTGGAGCACCGCGCCTGAATGTTTGGTGTCTCTGGCAGAACCAAATATGTGTTCTCCTGGCACAGTCCACCACTACTATCTCGTCCCGTATTGAGTTGTGCAGAGATGATACCCTACCGTCTTCCACTACCAATGTTGCATCCTTGTTTCTTGCCCTCTCACGAAGATGACGCCGTAACCATGTGCCACACCCTTATCTACGCCATAAACACCCTCTCAATGCCCCAGCCAAAACCAAAAACTACCGCTCAGACAGAGCCTCCAAACCCTCTACCACATCCAGGCAGACACAGAGACAATTATCCGAACACCACTTGTCCCGCGGGTGGAGCTTTCCATTCCCGTCGCACGAGGAGCCACGGTCGGTGCATATCGTGGAAGATTTGGCACTGCCACAGAAGGGTGTGTACACGGGGCATGTTGTGTTCCCAGCAGGCGTCGTGGTATTCGGGTAGATGGCGTTGGCACTGTTCTCACTCGGCGCTCTCGATGTGATGGCAGATACGAGGAAGAGGGGCCATATCGAGACCATGTAGAGGGCGATTGTCTGTTGTATTATTAGCGTGGGTGAGCTCAAGGGAAGGGGGCTAAATCCAGGAAGAGGAGGGATATGTCATGACTGACTTTCATGGTGCGACAGACAAAAGAGCGGGTTCGATATTACGTCGCGCTGGAGTCAGGTCGCGGCGGGGAGGGAAATCGAAGGTGCTCTTCCGCGTCGGGCTCTAGGAGGGGACGAAAGAAGAGATGGTGTTGGGGATTCAGAGGTGACGCGATGTTGGATTTTGGAGACATTCCAGGTCAGGTCTTGGAATGCCGCTGCGGAATTCCAGCAGGGCAAGAGGGTCTCAGATATGGTGTCCACTTGACGTCACAACACCTATTGATGGTATCGATACGTGTAGTGTTGATTGGGGTAGGAGCGAACAGGCTGGTGGCGATGCGTCACGAAATGACCCGGATGCTTGTTTGCACATTTGGCGCCCTCGGACGGGTGTCAAGCCCGAAAGCACGCAGCCGGCAACATTTCCAGTACGCTCTTTCTCCATGTCACCATGCAGCACTAGGAGTGACAGGCTCACCGTCAGTCACCGGATGATGGATCAACCACAAGTTCAAAATGAGAAGATCCAACCACTTTGTCTACCTGTAGCTTCCATGTCCAAGTATCCAACCACGCAGTGTCTCTGCAGTACATATCTTCATGACTGGGCCTACCCGTCAGGGAATATTCTGCTGATCATCGATTTGCAGGATTCACAAAGCGCGGCGTTGATGTCAGGGGTAGATGTGGGTATCGGACAGATGCGCCATAAAGAGGGGTCATCTCTGTCGATTTTCAGGGTATTGCGCTCGATGGTGTAAGTTGGCATGTTTCCGGGATGCTGAATCGATGGGAAATTGAAGGTTCGATTCGTCGCAGCGTATGAGAGGGAGGGGATGGTCGTGAGGTTAAGAAGCTGCCATTGGGGAGGGTGTGAGCCTGGGACGGTGGAGAATGTTGCGGTGAGATTTGGGAAGAACTGGGCTGAGTAGGTTGTTCCTTCCAATGAGAGATCTTGCTGCGACCCAAGGTGTGGAGAGCGCTGGACACACTGAGCACACTCCTGGTCAGCTCAATGGAATGCAATGGAATGACTAAGGTGGTAGGTTGAATTTTTATGCAATGACGGAATTGACATTCCCTACATTATTCTCAATGACACTCGTTCTTCATGCAACATGCGAAACAGCATGCTTACAACCAACTTTTCACCACCCCCAAACCACTATCGCCAGTCCCCTCTCAAGCAGCACCAGTAGCCTCAGCCCGCCCCCAAACAGTAAAATACACAGTCGAAACCCTGCCTCCCTGCGTCGTGCTCGGCGCGGCCCAAACCGTGGTCGTCACCGCGGGTCTCGCGCAGACATTATTCCTGCACACCCAGTCGTTATCGCACTCATTCTCGTTTGAGCAATAGTCACCTTTCATCGTCAGCAAGCTTCCAAAAAAATCAGTCAAAGGCTGGGGTCCCCATACCGAGACAGTGGCCCTCCCACTGGCACGCCGGCGCAGGCGGCTGCGCAGGCTGCGGCGGAGGCTGAGGCTGTCGCGTAGGAGCAGGGGGTACAGGCACGATGGTAGGTCGCTGAGGCTGGCCGCCGCCTCCACCCCACGGTGGTCCTCCGCCGCCGCCGCCCTTTCCCTTTCCCCATCCACCACCACCTTTGCCTCTTCCGCCTCCCCGGCCGCCGCCGCCGCCACCCCTTCCTTTTCCGAATTGTCGGGGGACAAGCTCAGGGGCTTCGGCCTCGGGGGTGTTGATGATAGCCCCCTGGGCTTGGAGCCCGAGGGCGAGGAGGGAGAGAACGAAGGGGAGCTTCATGGTGGGAGTGTAACGGGAACCGGGGTCTGATGGTGAAGCTTTGAAGTACAATGTACAAGCTTTCTGTCAGTGACTCAAAGGTTCCGGCCAAGATGCTTGGGTTGCCTTGGTGTCATGCTGAGAAGGGGTCTCGACCTTATATACCCAGGTTAGAAAAGAAGAGTGACCAGGAACGCTAGCTCGGCGTGTGTCATGGGGACTGGTGCCCAGTGCCAGGCAATTTGGTCCGGGTTGGAGTAATGTTGATCATATCCACGGCAATTATATCCGAGCCAGGGGCGGCAGTGCCGTGACGGGAGGACTTCAAAAAATCCGGGGTATTAGGCGGGAACCTGAACTTCCATGAACCTTGGTAAGGTGAATGAACATCATGTTTACCCAGCTCGGCAGCGGGGGTGCCAAGGTTAAAACATGTTTATACCCTCCTTGTTATTGCCATGATGGCCAGACACCCCCCGGATGCCACGGCACGCGGAATAATTGCGCTCCAGGAACCTCCCCACCGGGATTTGACAACGGGGCATTGCGCCGGGAACTACTGACATTGCGAGCTTTTATTAGATCACAACATGGCCTGACAACATCTCGCAGCTCGCAGTACAACATACCCAGTCATCTGCAGCTCCCTCTCAGCCCTCCGCAAAATACCAATTCCCCGTCCTCTTCCCCCTGCGCATCCCAACCCTCATCCCCTCACCCCTTGCCGTTGCTACCCAGCCCATCCATTGCCAATCCCGCCGTCTGCCAGCAATACGAATCTCCCTCACCGTAGGGCTCAGCTGTTTCATCAACCTCAGCACCTCCCCACCCCAGAGCTTCTTCTCCTCTTCCCAGTCCCACAACCGGGTCCATATATTCTTGTAGAAACAGTCGTCTCCATCGATTTGCGGCCCTTCCCGCTCTATTTTTTGTATGAGACGTGCTCTGAGCTTTTCATCCTCCCCTGACAGAAAATCCAGCGCGGGGAGGAGATCCTGGAGGTTGGCAATGGTAGCGCTAGGGGCAGAGGTTGAAATAGAATTAAAGCTCGGATCGGGAGGAAGTTGCATCGGGGAATCGACCCAGTAGTGGTAAGGGGCGATTCGGAATCCGATGCCGTCGATACGAAACGGCGGGGGAGAGGTGACGATGATGGTGAGGCGTTCCAGGGAGATGGCACCTATCTCCATGACGGTTTTCGTCGTGCAGTGCTGGGCGGATTGGACTCTCAGCCTCCTGTCGAGCCGCTGGCGCTACCTCGCATTCCGGGTCCCGCCAAGACCAGGCCATTCTCTCGAGGATCACGTTCTGTCGCATCTAGCCGACGCGCTTGGACTGCTTCTATCGCGCCTGACCAACAATCCTGATCTCGATCTATGGGGTTGGTATTACTCCATGGCCGCAACATTCTCCCGGCTATACGGAATCAAGCATACCTGGGAGCTGCAGAGAGAATTCGCAAAGCTGGGCCTCAGTCGTCGCCATGACGAAAATGACGAAAATCGACCGTCTTGTCAAGGTCCCATCACGGCCTGTCAGGAACTCCTCGACCTGGATTGCCTCTGGGTGCTTCTTCGCCTTGAACCGTATCCGCCGATGCTTAAGTGGTTGGAAAAGCTGCACCAGTTCTATCGGATACACCAAAGATCGGCCCCCGCCGCTCGTGCATACGCCAATATGGTGGAGAAGAAAACAAATCTGGTACCGGCGGAGCACGACATCAATGAAATGGAGGAGAATGGGGACACGTTTTCGTGGTTTCTTGCACCGGTTTTCCACCTCCCGTCTGTTGTGACGCCAGCACCTGTATCGTAGCCGTTCGCTCCGTACCTAGTTATCATGGAAGAGTCAGCGGTACATATATGTTATGAGAAGTACCATGTGAGCTCATGTTATGCTTGTAATTGCTAAATGGCGGATTCTGTTTCTTGTAATTGGTTTAGATAAGCTCGGGTTGTGATTTATGATCACTTTTACCACGAAGGACGTTGTCCGCCAGGAACCAGATCTTGGTGGTCTCCTATCTCATACGACATTCAGTCTCACCATGATAATTGTATGACCTGTGTGTGGTACCTGCATTAGGCACACTATCTGAAATAAATTGACAATAGGCAGCCTCCGTTTGCCTGACGTGAAGGCTTGATCATATCCACTTGTTCAAGTTGCAATACTGAAAGGCGCAACATTCGGATCCAGTGCCCTCCACACGAACGGCATGCCCTGGCTCAGTCCCTTCGCATCAAAGGTTCTCGAGCTAACCTTCTGACTAAACTCTTTCATCTCGCTCATGAACTGCTGGTTCGCAGCTCTTGTAGCAGGGTTCATCTTCGCCAACATTGACTGATCGTTGAACATGTGCAGAATCGTCCTGTTCGAACCGGCGAACGAAGGCCGAGCAAACAATGAGCCGATGGCAAGCTGGTCAAACGCCTTTTGCAGAGGCGGTAGCCACTCTACCGCATTGAGGGAGGAGTTTTTGGTCGTTGGCAAAGGCTGGTACAGCGAGGGCGGGCAAAAAGGGAGCGCACTCGAGACTTGAATCAGCTCGTTGGTGTTGACAGTATGGTGAGCCGTCGAGACAAGGTGAGCCAGCTGGGTAAGGACATCGACCAGTGTGCCTCTGGTGACAATTTTCTTGGGGAAGTCAAACACCTTGGCCGGCCCATTGCACTCTTGCACCCAGCCTTGGATCTCGGAATCCGCCGCCAAGACTGCGTCCGACGGGTAGTAGGACTGCACAAAGGCGGTGAAGAACTTGCGGATGGCGGAATGGATTTTGCCCGCGTCTTCGTAAAAGGGGAAGCTTTTCAGGGGCGGCCCGTGGGTGGAGTTGATGAGGCCACGGCCCCGGAGGTTGGTGAGGAAGAAGTTTGCCTGAAAATTCCCGAAGCCGTTGAGGTACTGCGATGTGCTGTATTCCTCTGCAGACCGCCCATCGTGGGGGAATATCCGGTCCACAGTACTCCCCGGGCTGAAAAGTACTACCTACAGCTTGGTCAGCTCCAATAAACGTGTCTGGGCAGTGTCTCACTCAAATAACTAACCTTGGCGAGGATCTGGATTGAGAAAACTTGAGACATGACTAGATTGATTCAAAGGGTTAGCCGTGATATCCTCAGGGGTGTAGGGTAAACAAAGATGGCCTCACGTCGATCGAGCACAGCATAGACTGGGTGATACTGGCTCAGCGAGCGAATGGCAGCCATCCAAATGATATGTACCGTTTCGTGTGTGAAAGCGAGGTGATTCCATTGAGCGAACCAAAAGTCATTGACGTTTACCATAATCTTTGCAAGTAGCCACTCCTGCGGGCTGTCGAGCGGCGTGTAAGTCAGGTTGGCGCCAGCATTCGTCCGGATGGCCAAGGGTAGGAAGTCGCCGGATCGTGAATCAATGCAGAAATAGGCGTCAGTGCTAGCCGTGTATTGCCCCGGGGTAAGTGCGAGTCCCTGTTGGTCACGATAGTCGGCGTGGAACAGTCGCCCGTCATTGAAGAGCTGTTGTAGGCTTCTGCCGCAAACTGCCTTTGTCGCCTTGGCGTCGACAGGGAAGGGAAGAGTGTCTGACTTGGGAATGAGACGCCGTACCCGGTATGGGCTGTTGGAAAGGCGTTGCATTGAAAAGAATTTGTCCTGTGTGTAGTTCGAAAGAACACCGGGATCAGGTCCGCGAGGCAGAGAATTGAACCACTCCCCATCGTAGAGCTTCTCGTAGTCGTCCAGGTTCTTGAGGTCATTGTACTTGGACATGTCCATTGCCGCCTTGGCCAAATCGGCCGCAGTCCCTGCGAGGCGAGGCAAGACGTCCAGGAGAATGCTGGCCGAGTCCATCGTAACCTTGGCGGCGCCCAGCAGGCCTGCTGGATACGATGGCCCGCCTCCCACTGGGGGCCCGTACAAGAAATTCGAGCGGACAACAGAAACGCCCAGTCGTCGAAGTGCTGACTGCCAGAGGCTCTGTTGCGGGATTGTGTATGAGGACACCGACAAGCCGCTCAGGTGGAGACCGTAAAGCTCGGCTCCCGCCAGGGAGGCATTCGGAACGGCCTGTTGGAACTGCTTGACCAGATCCTTGATGAGTTCATCTTGCCCACGGGTCAAGCCGTACGAGGGCACCGCTGCCGAAGAAACCGTTAGCCACATAAGCCACCTCATGGTGACTCTGAAGATGGGGAAAATGAGACCGGTGGGTGAGTGACTGTCGGCCGCTCTGCGTGTCGGGACCCCTGTGGAATAGCCAAGTATTAGTACTTGCGCTCCCGGAGTCAAGTATAAGGACGCCTCGAGAGCGCCACTATTCCCGGACATGGAGTCGGCGGATTAAGCTTATTTTCGCAACCATCGGTGTCAGCTGGTCGGCGCCACGCGCGTGCGACTCAGTGTTGTTAGGCCCCGCGCGGCGCGCAAAATTGAACGCCTGCCCTTTCAACTCTGAATCAACAGACAACGAAGCATCGCGGAATCCGAAAAGGGGTCGGGAAAAGAGAGACACAGGTTTTAGAGCGAGTTACACGTTGTTCCAGCTCCGGAAAAGCATGTCTTTCCGATTTGCGACAACCCTCTTATCGGCGAGCCCGAAGCGCGCAGATCGATCAGATTGCCCGAGGCGCCCATTCGGACGCTCTCACAAATCCATGATGGAGGTCGAACGAGCCCCATGCTCCCAGCCGAGCCAGCGTGGACTGGACGTCGTGGACAGGGGCCAGGATAGGGGCTCAGAAGGGCTGGGCGTTGAAGCGCCAAGGATTGTGGCGCGCCTTGCCCGATTCGCTCCCTCCGGTGGAAACCGATGTTCCATCCGGGCCGAGTCATATTTTCCGGGTCGACCGCCCTTTTGTCCCTCTTCCACGCTGCAACAACGCCGATGCCGAAGAAATTGACGCTACCGCCGTGATATCGCCCCGGTGAGGCGTCCAGGGAGAAACAGCGCCGACAATGCCTCTGCCTTCGTTACACCGCGACATCCTTCGGCGCTATGTGAACCCGTTTTGCCAACTCCGATGTCGCCGGGCGCATTCGAGAAAACCGGCTGGGAAGACGACGCCAGTAGAAGGCCAGATTCCGACGCCGAACAATATCCCGACGCTTCCCTTCTGGCAGAGGCTGGGTCCTCTCACGAGAGCAGCCGAGGCGTACGGCCGCGCGCAGCGGAAAAGGCCGCTGACGACGCAGCTCTGCAGCTCGCTCGTCATATACTTTTGTTCAGACCGTGGGTCGCCACCTCCATTCTGTCGATGGCGCGCGCAGGGGTTGGAGGGACTCGGGTCTTTGGGGTCGGGAGAGCAAGTTCGCTGACAGGAGTCGTGCAGTTTCGGCGCAGTCGATGGGAGGACGAGACTATGACCCGACGAGGACATTGCGGTCGCTGATAATCGGCGGAATATCGTCGATTCCAAGCTACAAATGGTAGGCTTCGTGCGACTTTGACAGGGGCGGAGAAACGCGGGCGTCGGCTAACGGTCGGGCCCCGATTGCAGGTTCGTCTGGCTGTCGCAAAACTTCAACTATTCGTCCCGCCTGCTGTCGCTAGCAACAAAGGTGTTGGTCAACCAGGTCTGCTTCACGCCCATATTCAACACATACTTCTTTGGGATGCAGGCCGCCCTCGCGGGCGAGGATATCGGCGCGGTCTGGGAACGCATCAGGCGGACGGTTCCCGTCAGCTTTGTCAACTCGTGCAAGCTGTGGCCGGCGGTGACAGCGTTCTCGTTCACCTTCATACCGCTCGAATACAGGTCGCTGTTTGCTGGCTTCATAGCCGTCGGATGGTATGTCGAATCGCTGCCTCCCACCCCCCTTTGCGGTCCCTTCATGGTGACGCACGGCATCTTGGGACGGAGCACCCGCGCTCGACGCCCTCCACCACCCCAAACTGGAGCCAAAGCGGAATAACTGACATTTGACTCTAGGCAAACATATCTCAGCTTTCTGAATAGACTCGCTGAGGATGCGGGCTCCGTTTCTGCTGGTCAAATCGACGATGCATCAGGAGTGTCGGGTGCCGAGAAAATGGCTGCATAGCATTGGGAGAGGTCTTGCATAGTTGGATACCATAGAGGGGTGCATCAGACAGGCGTTTTGCATCCGAACCACGCGTTCCATTGAGAAAACAGATCTGTTTTGTATGGGAATTGCATTCGTTCCGAAGGTACCGGCCGAACACGCACTGCGTCGATGTGGTCAAGGCGGAGGTTGGCCAAGCCAAAAATCATGATGCACGCAGACTTGTGGGGCAGCCGAAATGTTTGCCTGGGGTCATGCGGGGGCCGGGGCAAACAGGGGCGGTACGCGCCCTCCGATTTGCATCGGGCTCAGACCACCGACAGGCTCTGACTTCACTGTAACCTCAGATTGCACTACGACGCTCAGCTAGGTGTCCATTCCCAAGATCTTTGGCCCTCCTTTTTCCCTTGTCCAAGCATTCATTCCAGCACCCGGATGGCATCACATTTCACGGCGGGCGGCCTGCACACAAAGAGCCGACCGGCTCGATGCCAAACCCCCCCAATTTCCGGCTGTCGGCCTCCAGCTCAATCAACGGTCCTGAAAAACGCCCCTGGATTCAACCAGCGGCATCATGATTGGGCGGGCATGACCGATGCAGCTGCAGGACCAGGGCACACGTGGAGCGGAAGGGTTGCATCCCGCCTTCCGACCTGGGTCCTGTCGGGAATGCTGCAGCCTTCGTGCCTTCAAATGGGCGCCGTGCCGCAGATGTCTTCCGTTCCAGAAAATTCTCTTCGTTCTGGATCTCCTGTTCTTTATTTTTGCATCCCGAAATATTCCCGCCGTTATCGAAACCGAGACCTGGACCTGGGAAATGCGCGAGCCGCGGTGATGTGTCGGTGAATGCGAATGCGGATCTCGCGCGCGCGTTTGCATGAAACCCCCCGAAAGACAAACCGATGAGCCATGGACGCCATTGCTGAGCTGGATCAGCTCACCGACTCGCTTACCGGGACAATTGCCGCGCTCAGAGGGCTCTGCGGAGACACACGCAAGGAAAATGCCGACCTGGTGACGGCTGTGTCCAACGTCGCTGATGGTCTTTCGTCGATTCACAGCAGCATTGGAGGCATTCGCCGCGTCTTGGCTGGGCTCCACACCAAGTCAGAAGGAGATAGCAATGAGGGCACCATTCCGGGGATTGTGGCTCGCTGCGGACCGAAGTTTCGGACCGGCCTTGATGCTTGTGTGTCAACCTCGGGTGTCGTGATTGAGAAACTGGACGTTGTCGTCGTCCTGTCTGAACCAGAGGAGGATTGGGGGTACGAGAGTGATTGGGGTTCACTGGCAGGCTCAGTGAGAGATGTCAAGTCGACATTGGGAAACCAGCTGGGGGACAGAGACGACATACTGAAGCGCGTAGGGGGTGTGGTCGGGCCGTTGTGCGCAGCATGGGGGATCGTTCTCGACGTGTTGGACTCAAATCAACAGTGAGTATTGGTTAGCACCCAATAAACAGCTTCGAGACGAAACTAACATCGTATTCAGGGGTAAGGCTCATTCCAGCCAACAGGGACTGTTGGAGAGCAGCGCATATCGAGAAGTGTTCCGGCGGCTAGAGAAAAGTTCAACAGGTCTCTCATCGGCGGACATCAGAGGCAGCAGTCTTCCCTGGACGTCTTTGCTCAAACCTTTCCGTCTAACAAGTCTTCTGGGAAGAAGCAACACTAGTGACGACTCGCCGTCCGCGTCCAGACCTACGCTCGCTAGAACGAAAACATGGCCAACAATGCTCCTGAAAAGCAACATCGACCCAGAGGTGGCAGAAGCACGGAAGAGATCAGCAAACATCGACAAGCAGATCCAAGTCGATTCTGCCGTCGAGAGGAAGAAGTGCTCGCTCATGCTGATGCACGGAAGTCAGGAGGGCAAAGTGGTACTCACCGATAGCTTCGCAGCTGTGGCGAGGGAAGAGGCCGATTCTCCAACTGTGATTGATCCTAGCCCAATCAGAGAATCCCTTCTTCGAGAAGCCAATATGATGATGTCGATCGCAAGGCAGGCGCGGGATTTCGGTGACGAATGGTTGGGGCACTTGGACGCCCTCGAAGCGAGGACAACAAACGAGTCACTCCTGGCTCTGGATGATGAGGTTGTGGGATTGCTGATGGGCCTCTGGTCAGCTGAAAGCTGTAAGAGGTCCTCATTGCGGCGGGGGAGGCCGGAGCCATACGACAAAATGTGAGTCTCGCATCGCTTTTCGGATGATCTGATGTGTTCTGACCCGCCCTTCTGCTCCAGGGTCCTCGAGACCATGTATCGCGCCGTTGCATACGACTACCGTCCAACACTCGCAGATCACAGAAGATTCAACCAAGCCATCGTTCGAAGCTTCAGCTTCAGCTTCGACCCTATTTCAGTCAACCTCATCGACCACGGCGTTTTGCTCTCACCCGGGAGACGTCCTCGTGCTTTGCTGCGGAGATGTATTGAAGACACGACAAGCTACATCCTTCCCATCGACCTGGCTCACTACGACACGATCTATTGCGAGAACGAAACCTTGTTTCAAACTGGCTTGTGCATGTTAGGCGACCTGACCAGCAAGCCGATTTTCAGAGAGTCTCACGCTTCGGTCGTTGTCATCTTCCACGGCGTCAGGGAGTTCCGGGCGAGCCTCAAAGAAAAGCAATTTTCCACCATTTACCCCGACTTCGCAGGGAAGAACGATCCAAGGGACACAATCAGCTACATGATGAAGAGGGTTATCTACGCATGTGGCGCCAAAACAAAGGTTTATCCGTATGTAGGAGAGCTCTCCAGTCGGTCAACTGTGAGGTTCATCCTAGCTGCGGCGAAGGAGACAATGCTGCACCGGGCGCTTGTTGAGGCTGGCTTCTTTTGATATTGTTGATCTACTCATACATAACTATCTAACATGGGACTTCAACCACTTCCTCAACCTGATTCAGACTCCCTGCAAATCTCACATCGATCCACTACATCACATGTCGGCATTCCATTTTCGACTTGTGTACCACCAGCCCTCCGACATACATCCCAAAACCTCAACCCACGTTCATCACCAACGGCGCCTCGACTGCTGAACAAATGCAAAAGCAAACTGAGGCACTTTTTGAAGGAGGTATTCCCAACCCTCCGATCCTTCCAGCTCCTCCGCAACAATGGCGCAGTACTTGGCCAACATATCCCGCAGACCATCTCCTTGGCCTGTGTTCTGGAACACATACAGGATCAGGCGGAGAATCGACTCTCTGCTATCCGGAAATGATGGGTACAAGACATATTCGCATAGCGCAACGTGCAGACTCCAAAAGGCACGGTCCTTGAGTTCATCCAACCGCTTATTATTGCCCAAAACATAGATTTTGGCGTGGCAAAGGAAGACCGGGCTAAAGTCGAGACCATAATGCTGTACACCAAGCCCTCTCATGTCCGGCAAGCTGAAACCACCCAGGTGAACAAACTCGCGAGCCAAGTTTAGTCGTTTTGCCGGCCGCGGCCCTCCAGAGCATCGAGTACAATGCGAAACATCTCTCTTGCCGCACACGGAGCAAGTTGAAGTGAGAACATCTTTGTTGCCGCAGCAGAGACATGCTGTGGGTGCGCTATCCCATTTGACTCGACCTTCGCAGAGACTGCAGGTGGAGGACTCGGAGTTGGCCCGAATGAGGAAATTGCTCAGTTCATGATCTTCGGTGAAAGTCAACAACGAGAAAGCTCCCGCCGCGTACATCTTAGGGATCGGACAATCTGTGGGCTCGTCCAATTTGGGTGGACTGTAGGACGACCTATAAACCCACTCAGAGAACTTGCTGAATGTTTCTTGATCGACATCGGGCCATTCAACGGTTTCGAGTCCCTTCTCGAGGGCCTTAGTATCCGCGATAGCACGGAGAGACGGGCAAAGCTGAGCAAGTAGTCCTTGGTGAATTGTGTGCGTCACCTTCTCAGGACCAACCACAAACGCTACGCCACGCGAAGTGGTGATTCTGACAATAGGATTGGTCAGCTCCCATCAAAGGAAGAAATGAGAAGGGGGGCGGCACGTACCGAAAGAAGTCCAACTCGTTTTCCATCTCGGGCGGATGAGAAAAACGAGGCAACGGAAATTTTGATTTCGGCAGGGTGCTTTAGATTTGTTAGATGAGCTCTGTGAGAGTCAAAAAGGCCAGGAGGCTTCGGCTCACTGAGAGTCGCTGAAGATTCAGACGTTGCTAGATTATAGGAGTAACCGGAAAACCACCGGAGCTTGCACATCCGCGCTGTGGAGGGGCTCTCAATGAAAAGTTTGATGCTTTGGGTTGCGTCCTCGAGGAAAGAAAATGGTGGTTTGTGGAAAGTGGCTTTGAAAAAGGCAATGTGAAAATGAACATTTTTGGGGCGGGTCTGGCGGAAACCCCGAGGTTGAGTTCAATTGCCTTTTGGAAAATGCGAGAGAGAGGCAGGGGAAAGATCTCTGCGGGGTCTGAAGAAATTTTCAGGTTCACTTTGAGTTGTGTTAAAGTTACGCGTCAGAAAACAAAGGTGGAAGGCGCGCCCTGGGTAGCGCCTCCGCTGAGTTGTGACAGACGGGGGCTAAGGTACCACTCGTTCCCCTCTTTTTAATTGATGAAAGAACTTGCGCTTGAATTGGAAATCTTAGTCTTTCCTATGTAACTTTGAATCCCCCTTCCTTTTGACTCTGAATTTCCTGGCCCACGACGGATGCACCGCGAGGAAGTAGTCCTCGTACTCAAAATCCTCAACGCCAACATCGGGAGCCTCCAAGTCGGGAAGCCCGCGAAAAAGTTGGCCGATGGTGACATACAACTCACACATAGCCAGCGCCTGACCAAGGCACGCACGGCCTCCCCTCCCAAACGAAACCAGAATCTTGTCACGATGTCTCGCTTCAACAGGATCCAGCCACCGCTCCGGATTGAAGACGTCAGGATCGGAGAAGACTGAAGGATCACGATGCATCAATCACGACGACATCGACACCACCGTCTGTACTCTCGTTAGCATTCATCTTCCATCGTAGCAGTCTCGGATCTCCAACTCGCCCCCTCAGGCACCCAGTGCTTCCCAAACGTCGCCCCTCCCTGCGGGACCACCCTCGGCAGAGCATAGAGAGTCCCATACGACAGCCTCAACGCCTCCTTGATCACCCCCGTAAGATACGGCAGCTTCTCAAGCGTCAAGAAATCCAACTTCGCGCTTAGATCCGGAAACGCCCTCACCAACTCGTCCCTCAGCCTCTCATGCACCTCCCTATCATTCAGCACCCGAAACGCACAAACCGACAACGTATTCCCCGTCGTTTCCACCGCCGCCCCCGTGATCCCCCACGCCTCATCCACAATCTGCTGCATCGGCGGCACCTTATAATCCCCCTCCCCGGCCTGCGGGTTCAGAATCGTATGAAATATCGTCTCCCTCTCCGGCACCACCCCCCTCTTTACGTCTTTTATAATCCTCTCCACCTGTCTCTGCAACTCCATCATCAGCGTCTGCAGCGGCGTCACCAACGGGTTAATCCACCTCGCCAACCAATGCGGCATCCCCTGCAGCGGGCCCTTCAGAAACGGCAACAGCTTCAACACGTACATCATCGGCGCAATCTGCGTGATCAGCTCGTTATACCACTTCCCAAGCCGTAGCAATACGCCGTCGCCACGTCCACCGACAGCGCCTGGAACCCCATCTGGATATCTGTCAGCTCGCCCCGCGCCGAGTCCCGCTCGACGCGATCCAGCAGCTTCGCGACCTTCTCCTGGACGAGCAACTCCTGCTCGAGCGCCGCGCGCCGCGAGAAAAAGGGGTTGATGATCGCGCGCTGCTTGCGGTGGGCTTCGTTGGGGATGATGGTGAAGACGCTTCCGGTACCGGTGAGCGGGTAGAAGGAGGGGTCCTTGTAGTAGCGGGTGTGCGCGGCGTAGAGGGTGTCGTAGTAGGCCGGGTCCATGAGGAGGAGCTCGTTGGGCGCGATGCGGATGATGGGGCCGTAGGTGGCGGCGAGGCGGTCGAATTGCTTGTAGAAGGTGCCGCGGCGGAGGTAGTTGTGGTAGAAGCGTTAGAGCTCGGAGATGGAGGCCAGGGGGGGACCGGGGATGCGCGAGAGGGGGTGGAGGTAGCGGTTGTAGAGGGCTTGGGTGAGGAGATAGGTGGTGGTGATGAGGAAGATGGAGGTCGCGAGGGTTTGGAAGGGGATGTTCGGGAGGTTGGGGACAGCCTTCATGGTTGACGCCGTCGACATGTTGCCGGTCTTGGTCAGAATAGGGGCGAACGAGAGTTGAGGACATCCGAAGAGAAAACGACCAGCCCGACATTCTCGAACCTATATGCGCAGAGATCAACGGCAACCACCGGGGATACGGTCCTACGGGCTAGTTTCCATCCATCATCGATGCTACCTTGCCCCTCGGGTGCAGTTCATGCATCGCGATAATATGCATTTGGGAATATGGGAAAATTCCCCTTCTGTATAGCGTGCTGTGTGGCGCTGACAGCCAGCCATTTAGGGGAAGGACCTCGTCTCACGGATGCTTGGAATGACGCCCCTTTCAGGACCTTGGGTAGTTTCTCCGATTGCGACGTTTACGACCTCCGCTAAGCTTTGTCAGTAGGTAATCATTGGCGGCGAGACATTGGGCATAGTGAGCTGAGTAACGCGAACCAGGCTGCGTGCGAAGTATGCCTTGTTTGGCGGTAATGTTGGCATTGAGGTCGTACAACCACGCTCGCTGGTTGGACTTGGCGCTCCCTGTTCGAGGCACTGGCACGTGCGGCGCTGGATATCTCCTCGTGGTCCTACTTCTCAGGGAGTTTCGGGTTCAATGATGCCAAGATTGGCAACTTGACAATGGAACCCAGATGATCCCGCATTGGCTTTCCGATGACACTGGGGTGAACCTGATTCCGCTGTTTGTGCGTCATGATCAGCTCACCACATCCCCATCCACTCCTGATTTGCCTTCCATTCCTCGTAACCACCTGGAAACTTGGCCTCCGGATCCCGAAGCGAGGTCAACAGCCTGTCAGTTTCGGGGATATGTATCAGTGGATGCAAGGATCTTGGTAGGATGGCACCAGGTCACTGAAATTTCGCGGTGGCTGGCTTCCCCTTTGTATAGAATCGAATACAGAACATTGACTCGAGTTGCATAAAGCGCATGCCGTCCATCAAAGTCCTCCTCGGGCTGCGCTCTTGGGAAATGCCGATAGTTTCGAAGGCGGTAAGGCTTCTTAATCTTGTTCCAAGGCTGACACTCGTTGTGGGCAAAGAAAGAGGCCGCGTCAAAAATGACAGATTGGGTCTGTGTCGCGGTCCATGGTGGCATTTTTATGCCATAAGTCTCCATGGATGAGGGCCGGCTGGGTCGAACGGCCATCGGTTTCGAGGGGTCGGAGAAGACGTGGGACAACCTTCACAAAGAGACACTCAGACAGGTCCAGAATCTCGGCATTTGGCGCTTGGGCTTGTTCCATCTACAGAAGCACTTTGGTTGTGTTGGTGAAGTATTCCTCCCAAGTATCGTACCATCCATGGTTGATGGGAGTGTTGCCATGGATGCAACCCCTTTGATCGTTGTCATGGAAAATAATTCGAGAAACTCGCTCCATGAGCTGTGACAGTTCGCCTTCCGTCAGAAAGGAGATACGCTCAACCCAATTGCGGGGAAATGAGATGGGTGGCAATACTCCGTACCACCACTGCAGGGTCGATGATCTGGATCGCCTCGATCGGCACATCAACGTGTTGCTTGACAGCAAGGCTATTGCTCACCTTCAAACCACCGGTATCACACATCCTGACCTTCGTCTAAAACATGAAAGTGGGAGCAAAGTGAGCTGGGAAGTTCTAAAGTTCAATGAACTGGTCATCAAGGCACAATGACATAGTGGCAGACACACCTTGTCTGAATTCAAATACACCGCGCCATCTACCTGTCTTCCTAACCGATACAGGCCGCACACGCCCTGTGTGCCTTTTCCCCCTTTCTCCCCAATCCCACCCAGTCTAATGATGCAAGAGTCAATGTGCCACCCTTCCAGCTCCTGCCCGTCCGCCCAAACACCAAGAAAATACATCGCTAGAATTAAACGCTAAATGAAAAGAGCGAGACCCGCTGCGTTCAAACTTGCATATTACAATATGAAATATATCGGGGAAGGGATATCTAGGCCGCTCAGTTTCGTTTCCGTGCCGTCCCCAGAATGTAAATGGCCATGATAACAGAGATTCGAGATCGACTGGACTGTACCGCAGGGGATAGTACTAAACTAGTCGGTCGGTCGCAGGCGAGCTGAAGCGGCCGTAGGATGAGAAGAGAATTGTCGTTCAAGTGTATGCTGATCGGCATGTGTCGTGAATCATAAATCCAGGGAGCATGAAACGTAATGGGCAGCAGGAGGGGAAGGGAAAACTCGGGGTTGGCTGACCTCAGATACTGATTTCCGTCTTGGGAAAATGATAAAGGAAATGAATAAACGAATGAATGTTGGTCGGTAGATAGTGTAAGGAAATGCCGTCGGCTGTGGTTGATATGATGACGCAAGGAAAGAATAAATGAGTGTAAATCTTGAGGTCAGCCACCTACCCTGTTCGCATCTCCCTCATCCTGAGCGTATCACGATGTGCCGGCCTTTTCTTGATTCGACAGCATGCTCAGACGCTTCGTATCGACCGAGGATCGAGGACTGATGGATAGCAGTCGAGCGCTGCCGGCGCTGATATGCCGGACATGCTCCTTGCCGAGGTTGATACTGGTCGCGCGCTGCAAGCCACTGCCCTCTTCATCGTCATCCTCATCGCGATTATTGTTGTTGGCGCTTGATACAACTGCGTCGATCTCTCCCTCTTCACCAAAAGACTTCAGCAGGACCTCTCGACTCTTGACTCGACCGGCGGTGTGCGAATGGACAACCTGCGGCTGAAGGCCCCTGACGGAGCCCCAGTGAGTCTCCTCTTCGCCATCGCTCGACGGCCGGGGGTCACCGGTGGATTTCCGGTTCCAACCAGGTCGCTCTTGAGGTGAATTGGTGAAACGAGCCAAGTAGTCGTCCTCGGCGATGGACATCTCCTCGTTTGTGTTGTTGTCTAGATCCAGAGTGTGCTCAGCATCGGACTCGGATGCTCCCCTTGGTCGCTGGCCGTACGGAGTTGTCCGGAGGCTCCCTGATGGTTTCCGCTTCTTGGAAACTCTACCAGAAAGCCAGGAGCCTTCAGAATCGATAGATGCGAGCGACATGGTCTGAATTTCTGGTGATACACTGGGTTCGTCTGGATGACCAAAGGTAGACGGAGTTTGTCGCATCGCCTCCATCGAACGTTGCTCCGAAGTCGGCGTATCGTATCTGTCGGCGGGATTTGGGGGCGCAAACACAACCTGCTCCATAATGGCGTTTGCATGTGTCGAAGTTTCCGTGGCGCTGGCTGCGGGGTCCGCCTCAGGAGACTGTATTCGGGAGTCAGGGGGCGAGATTGGTAACTCCGGAAGGTCCTCCCGGAATCGGGACATTGTGCGCTTCGGCACACCTGAGCTGAGCCGCCGTGGGACGAAGTTGGTGGGTGGTGTTGGCACTTGTGGCGTTGGTTGCATGGAGTCTCGCGATGTGTTGGAGAAAGAGGACGGCCCGGCAGGACGGTGCTTGTGTTTGTTGCCCCATCGGAAGAACGTTGCCCAGGAAAGCGGAGCTTTCGAATTCGCGGTTTCAGGACCTTTCTCCGGGGGTTCTGAGTGTTCCGTCCTGATGTCTGATCCTTGCGGCGTGCTAGTCCGTGATAATTTTAGCCGAATGAAGGAGGTTCTGGACCGTGGGCTTGTTAAGGGCTGTGCTGGTTGTTTTTTAGGTTCCACCGTCAACGATGGGAGATCCGGGCTTTGCAGCGGAATACTGTTAGTGCGGTGGAACGCCGCCAGTGGGTGCGGCCGGAACTCGTCCCCGGATGCGGCGCTTGGATCGCTCTCCAGGAGCTTTCCCTTGTCCTTCAACGACTCGTCGGATTGTCGAATCCTTGAGGATGTGATAACTGCCGATGCTGGGTCTGTCCCTAAGCCCAAGGCCTCGCGACCCAGAACACCTCTCTCGAGATTTGCAGGCGAGTCTCGGCCTTCCCGCTTGGCCTCGGCTTCGGCAGCCTTTTGCTTCTCGGCTCGGCGTAGTAGCCTCTGCTCGAGACGCTCTTGGTCGCGTTGACGTTTCCTCTCGCGTCGGCGTTGGTCTCGCTCCATCAACTCCCGCAGATCGCTGGCGCTGAGCTCATCGGCCAGGTCGTGTATTCGTTTGTGTGCTTTGAGAGTTGCTTCAGGTATTGGTACTGAGAGCTTTCTCTGCTGTCGGGACGTGGCCCGGGTTAATCGTGGGCCCGAGTCGCCGGCCTCAGCTCCCGGTCGAGGGTGCGTTGCGTAGCGCAGAGTTGGTCTCGGCGCGAGAGCTTCAAGAGCAGACACCTTGAAGGAGAGATACTCGGAATCAGAGGACTGAGCCGAGTGGATGGATTCGGCGGGTAATGATATGTCAGAGGATCGGTTGTACTTGTCCCACTCCTGTCTGGACGAGCCCTTGAACCCAAGACCAAAGCTGGTCCTGACTCTTCGGCCGTCGCTGATAGGGGGGCCGGTTGGCCAGTCTTCGGTCGCCCGACGGAGAGGAACAAAGTTGCTCATAGCCTTGATCTCAGCCTCACGCTGGTGATCATCCTTGCGTCTCTTTTTGCTCGACTTCTTGCGGGGAAGTTCGTCACCGTCGCGCTTGTTGTGGAGAGTGGGCACTCGCCGGAACTCGTCGTTGCGCATTATGCCCATCTCCTTGTCGGCTACCCTGTCCTGTCGGGCTCCTCGCCATCCAAGAGCCGGATCCATGGTGTTTGTATTGGGTGTAGGTGCGTGCGACTGTCTCTGCGCTCGCACGCTCGTTCTTCGGCCGGGTCCAATTGAGTCGCGGCGCCCTGGGGAGAAACTGTAAGTCCGCTGCCTGCGTTGTAATTTGTTGGGCTCTGGTCGTTGCTTTCTGCTGCTCTGCTCAGGCTCCGAGACTGCAATAGGCATTGTCAGGTCTTGTAGGGTTTGGCTCCGGGGAGGAAGCGTTTCTTCAGCCGCGCGGCCTCTGGCTTCCTCAAAGTCTGTTGTGCTCGCCCGAACCCGCTTCCTTCGGCTCTTCCGCCGGAATGGCCACATAGCCATAGCGTCTAATGCAGCGCTGACAGCGCGCGGCGTGATATCTTTCGGGCGTGAAGATTATAAGTGGGAGCAGCAGAAGACTGCGTCGGATGTTCGGCTGGTGTCGTTTGTTCTGGGAGAAGCGCGAAGTCGATTCATCATGAACATGGTGACCAAGGGATAAGCGAGACGAGGTTACGCGATGTGTTGGCGAGTCTGATTGCGCGCGGTGGGAGCACTTGTCACGTTGAGCGCGTGTCGTTCTAAGGCATGCTTCGTATGTTTCAGCAAAAAAAAAAAAAAAGTCTGAGGCGTTAGGGTCGGCTTCGTGGTGTGAAGAGGGGCGGAATGATTCGTTTGAGTTGGGAAAGGCGGTGATTTTGTCCCAAGGGTCTCCCGAAAGGCTGTGTGCCACGGCCCTCAGATACGCTGATTCGCGGACGCTGTGCGACAAAAAGGCAGATTCGCTTGCTTCTTGGAATGGCGGCAGAAACCAGGCTGGGACAGGAGTGAATCGAGGGACGACGTCGCGCAGAGGGACCAGAATGATCGACGGTCGCTTCCCTGTCGAGCCTGTGCTGCTTCGGCAAGGCGGGGTGAATGTCTGAGGGAGGTGGAGGGCCCGACGGCAGCGGTGGGTCTGGGGATGCACTACGTATTTGACGGGCGTCTCGGCGCTGCTGTATGTCGCATCGGCCCCTACCGTAGGAGAAAAATAAGAATGGCACCAAAGCAGGGAGTAAGCAAGGTACGGTCTCTGGCCAAGGGCTCCCTGGATCCGATGGATGGGTTACGGAGCGTCTTGGATGCAGTGGAGACGCAGCTGGAAGGGCTTCAAGGCGGGGAGACGGAGCTGCGAGGTTGAAGGAAGAAACGGAGCGGCGAGCTAAACCTCAGGGTTGCAACGGAGCTCTGACCCTGTGGGTGGACCCGCGCTGTTTCCCGCTTTTCCACCCAGTGCCATCGCATCCCGTCATCAGGTTCGTCTCCATGCTCCATTCTGACAGGCAGGACCCTCCGCCGCCTCCGTCACGATTTTGATGATCATTCGCCCCCTCAGCCAACTTTGCGTGTTTTTTTCTTCTTTTCTGTTTCCTCGTCGGTACACTACCAAGGCGCTAAACGTCCGGTGCCGGATTTCCTATCCTAAACAGGGGTGGCAAGAAGAGCTTCCCGCCGACCAGGTCCAAATTGCACCAGAGGGGTTTGGACCTTCTCCCCGCAACTTGGTAGGCCCTGGCGCAAACGACGTGGAATTGCGGTGGTGAGCGTACCACGCCGGTGAGCGCTGACAGGACGAAAATGAAATGATACAATAATACGAAGTGTGGGCGCTGATGAGCATGTTGCTGGCATGACCAGATGACGAGCGGAAATGGCAATGGTTCACAGGCGGTTTCTTGCATGCCGGGTCCCTGTTTGCTTCCCAGAAACTCACCAGCACGAAAGTAACACCATCTGCTCAGGCTGCCAGAGGCGCATTTCAGGCGACGATACGCAAGGATCAAAGGCAAACCCGTGCCAATTGGCAGATACACTATCGATTGATGCATCTCGTCGTTTATCGTCCTTGCAGGGTAGTCTCCCTGCGTGCCAGCGGTGCCGAACCTGATCGCGATTCTGGCGCGGGCCAAGGCTGCGTTTGCCCCTCCAAAACGGTCGGTGATCCGTTGATGCAGTCACTTCACACCCTTCGAAGTGTTGAGGCGAGCCAGGTTGTTTCAGCAAAGCCCCGAGACAGAGAGCTGCAGCGTGCTGACGACACGAAGCATGCCTTATCGCGATGGCTGATTCGCGTGCGAAGCACGTTCTGCGCGCTGCCCTGAGGTCTAGTGCTCGGCCTCGAGCTGCCCTTTTCGAACATTTGGAAGGCACGAACCTGAATGTGGGACTGGCGGCCGCGGCTGGGCATGCAGTTTAGCCACCAACGCACAGTAGGATGCAATGTTTCTGCACGCTTTTCGCTCGTATTGCCAGTGGAGCACTGTTCTCGCGACCCACGCTGACGAGAATAGCTTCGGTGCCTCCAGGTCCTCGCCTCCAGCATTGTCACGACGCGCAACCGCAAGAGAGCAGTTCGTTTGAAAACTGATGAATTCCTGGGAAGCTCATCCCCGCGATGAGGGGACCGTGGACGTCAACCTGGCCAATTATGTCATCGAGCAGCAGCTTGTGGGGAGCCCCCCGACCAGGGTCGTAGCAGTGGAGGGGCCTGACGACACGGATCTTGCCCGAGGATTGGCGTCGCGGCGGCGCCCTTGTCCTGGCCAGTCCGGTTTGCTCACTGCATCGCGAACTGGCAAAGGAAAATCTCTCGCCCACTCATGATGGCCAAAGCGTTCAGAGGCTGCATTTTGGCTGCAGGTCGTCCCGCGCGCTGAGCTGTCGATGCCGGACGACCGTTTTGAATCGCTTCGCCGACACTGGGCAGCGCAGAAAAAGCAACGACAGCTCACAGCCGCAGAGCAATTGAGGGAGGGGTTGATGACAGGGGAGGCTCGGCTCCTCCTCTGCAATGCCTGTCAGCCCGACACGTGTAATCGATCTTCCCGCAACACTCTGGACGTTGAGCGAAACGCGCTCAAAGGTTGACCACCTGTGTCCCAGACGACGCAAGCAAGTCTACAGTGATACGATCACAAACTCAATCATCAATCAGACTCTGGTCCGATGCGCGCGTTGCACGGGTATTTCCCCGCAACTAAACGCAATTCGGGAATATTCATCGAAGTTGGGCGAGCAGCTCCCTCAAAACGTCGAGCCTCAGGGAACGAGAGATGGGCCAACGATTGGACACCAACCGATTGTGGCCCTGCTGAGTCTTCTCCCTCGAGATGAGTTCGGGGCCTGACAGCCAAAGGCTCGCTCATTGATCGGGGCTTTTGGCCCGCCGCATCAGATTGGTGCGGGGACCAATGGTAACACAGAAGCCAGGTTTTATGCTGACTCTTCCCCATCACCGTTAGACTTGCTCTCGCTGATGAGCATCAAGACGCCACGATTCGGAAGAGGAGCCGTGACTTGACAAAAAACGATGTCTGGCGAGCTGAGAACGGTGAGCGCCATCGACGTTTCATGCCATCCCTCCTCGCCCATGAACAGCGCTGTGATTGGCTACCGCCGCAGCCCGCGATTTCCAAGGAGATGCCGTCCTTAGCATGAAAGCTATGCTTCCCACCCAAGAATACAGCGAAGATAATCTCAGCCGTCCCGTTCCTGACGGTGATCGAAATCGGATGTCGCAGGCGTCGCTGCCGTCGGCTCTGTGTGTGCCAATGTCACCGGCTCAGGCGACAGGCGAATTGTTGAGGAGCCCAGATGTCCGTTGTGCCTGGTACCACACAGAAAATAATGGCTGGACCGTCTGCTCACAGTCGGAGGCGTCGCGCTGTGTGACCTCTCGTGGCCCCGCAAAGCTTCAGGGCCCCCAAGGCCATTGACCCAGCAGCATGCAAGAACAGCAGCCTTGTGCGGATTCACTACGACGCTTGTTTTCAGGGTCCTGTGGGCACGGGTTTGTCTGCTGACAGCATCAGACGGCAATCAGATGCGACGCTAGCATCAAGATTTGGGTATGCCTGAAATGGGAAACACAATGCTTTGTGTTGTCTCCCAAACCCGGCAGGCGGATTGCTCTGGGCACTGCAACCAAACATGACGACAACAGCAGCTACCAGCCAGCAGACCACCGTTCCGTGCCTCCAAACAGAAAGCACTTCGCCTGAATCTCTACGTCGTGTACCGATATGATGAGGCAAAGTCAAGGAGCTTAGGCATCGCCCATCCCTTGCAACCCGAGGTATCGGCTTTCTCCGCTGTCGGCGAGGGGCCCGAGTTCCGGGTTCGGCCCCGTGAGGCGGTCCGGATGGGAACTGGCCTAAGAACCCCTGAATCTCAAGACCAGTCTCAGTCGACAGTAAACATCAAGCCTCTAGAGTGCAAGCTCTCGCGAGAGTCAAGGAATCTCACAAATCTCGTATAGCAATTGAGTTCGACCGAGCTCCAGTGATCTAGGGGCAAGTCCATTTCCGGCGGGCTAATGGCTTCTTTAGCCCAACGTTTACCCGAAGCGAGTTCCCGCACGGGAGGATTAGCATTCGGCCTTCGCTTCTATCCGCACCCTTCTTTGCATTGGGGAATTTATTTAGGGAAATGACTTCCACGCGGCCGGTTTCTTGGGCCAGGCCACTCGGCCCGGATCGGTACGACTGGCGTGATGGCTTCTGATTGTTGTGCCCTGCAGGACCTTGACGTTTTCTATCTACACGACAAACCATGGCGTCACACAGCTCACGCATCGATATCCCAACCGACATCCCAACAGCGACCCACCATCTCATGCTCCAGTCGTCCAAACCTTCTGCGACCAAACTTCGCACCCTACGCACGAGTCAGACAGAGCCCGTGTTCGCAGAGCGGATCTCACGAGTCCCACAGTCCTGTGGATGCGCAGCCTCGTCAATCCACTCACAAGCACTCACTGCAGGCTCCATCTCCAACCAGAAGCTCCTTGGGTGTTTGGTCTAGTGGTATGATTTCTGTTTTGCAATGACCTTGTGTTCTCTGCATTCTACAGACGACCCCGTGTTCGATCCACGGAGCATCCAATTCGCACATCCTCGCTCCGCCGCCTGTCTGCTACGGTGAATGCCAAACATTCACACATCTTCCGTAGTATAGTGGTCAGTATGTGAGCTTGTCAATCAAGAGAGATCTTGAACGTCATCGCTCGAGACCCGGGTTCAATTCCCGGCGGGAGAGAGGTGAAGACAGGCGGGTGGTGGTTGTGCCCCTTTTTGTCCCCCTTTTTCGCCTGTGGTGATTGTGTGTTTTTTGGCGTGTTTTGTGTTTTGTTTCCGTGCCGGGGATAACCCGAACCCTCGGATTGAATATTGGTCCCAGTGAAACATAACCACGTGGCGAGCGGCACGACAGATGCGGCATTGAAGATCAGATTTGACGACATTGCAACGGGGACACAAGGCAATTTAATTGCAGCTGTCCGGAGCTGTGGAAGATGTTGTGGAGGTTGAGTGGGCGCTGTGACAGAACGCTATGCAGATCTTGGGACGCAGCCAAAAGATGAGCCCGCGCTGGGATCGTCAGGTTGATAAGAGCGTGGCGGTGGTTGGGGAGCTGGAAACTGGGACCAGAACAGAAACCCCAGTAGGATATACTATTCGGTAGCATGGCGTTGCCCCTGGGTATGTCTGCAATTCCGCGACGAGTTTAGTCTACAAGGAAACCCGGAAATGGGTGTATGTATGTACCCTTTTACTTCCATGCTCAAGCTCATGCGCTCTTATCAGACAACGCCTGCATCATCTCGCCCTTCATCCGTGTGATGGTGCCTGAGCCACCGTAAACCATCCCCGTGTAGACCATGGCGACGCTTGCGCCGGCATTTAGGACCTTCAGTGCCTGCTCGCCATTGGTGATTCCTCCAGTTGCGAAGATGACCTTTTGTGGGGCCTCCTGGACCTCCTCATCCGCCGATGAGCGGAGGCTGTAGTTGTCCAGCATCTTGCGATACCGCCCGACCATCTTGAGTGTCTGATCAAACAAGGCCGGACCTGAAAATCCGCCCTCCTCTTTCAGCGCCTTCAGTTCCCTCGCGTTTAACCTCATGCCTTCTGGGACCAACCCGGCACGCCGCTTCGTCGTGTTGCCAACGATAACGCCGTCAACACCGCTCATCCATACAGCCTGCACGACACCCTCCATCTGGGAGTCATCATCCTCATCTGGCGATACCTTCACCATGACCTTGGGCTTCCGACTCCTGCTGGTTTTCCGTGCCTCCTCCACAACCGCGGTCAAGATCCTTGTCAACGGTTCCGTTGCCTGCAAGTCTCTGAGTCCTGGCGTGTTGGGACTGCTCACATTGACCACCAGCACATCCGCGTACGGTGCAAGGCGGTCCACGCAACGCACATAGTCCCTCTGCACTGCTTCCACATCCCGCTCGTTGGTCGTCTTATTCTTGGCCATCTGTACCAGCAAAAGCTTCCCTGGTTGCAAGCTCCCTGGCGGAACCACACTGGCTGCTTCAGTGCCCTCCATGATATCCTGCTCCGTGATCCCAAGTGTACGCGCAAACCTCCTCAGCCGGTCGCGCAGTCGCGCAGCCATGGCGTCGGCGCCTCGCGAGTTCAGTCCATATCTGTTGATAAGGCCATCGACGCCCGGAATACGGAACACGCGGGGCTTCGGGTTGCCCTCTTGCGGTAGGGGCGTGCAACCGCCGACTTCGACAATGGAAGGACCGAGGGCGAAAAGGGCATCGGGGATCTCGGCGTCCTTGTCGAGGCCGGCGGAGATACCAAGCGGGTTGGCAAGGCGAGTGCCGAAAACGGTTACAGCGAGGGGGCTGGTAGCAGGATCGGGCGATGCCCCGGGGGCGGAGGGTCGCTCGCGTGGGTGGAGACCGAGAGCGTAGAGGTTCTTCAGGGCCGCGGTGCCCGCATGGTGAGCGTCCTCGGCGTCAGGGAAGAAGACGCGGATCAGGCGTGGGACAGCCCATTGGTGAAAGGATGCGCGTGTATCGGTAGCGTAGTAGTAGCCAATGAAGCCGGTGAGGGCCAAAGAGGCGCTGATGGCAAGCGTTTTGAAGCTGCCCGTGGAGGACGAGGGGGAGGTCGAGGCGAATCGTCGGGGAATGGAATTGGCATTGCCGGCTCTTCTTGGGGTTGTGAGAGGGCGAAAAGCCGTCCTAAGAGACTGTCGAGCTCGGAGATAGGGAGCAGCCATCTTTGGCAGCGGTGCTGGGCTGGGCCAGCACTCAATGGCCCAAGAACGGCGAATGAAGGTGGGGTGATTTGGTGATGTCTGGGGTTGAAGCTGGGGAAATTTCGCGGCTTGTGCAATTGCATGGGTGTTGACGGGCATGTACCCGCTGAGCACGGACCATCAGAGATGAAGGCCGTTTCGCAAGGGGAATGTTTGAACTGCGAAAATGTCCTCCTCCTATGGAATTCCATGTGTGTGTTTTTGATTTAGTCTTATTCATTCTCGGCATGCCCTTTCCACAGAGAAGCGCTGAACCTGTGATTTTGCATCAATCCAGATTGCCATCAATCTGATTTGAGACTTTGACGCTAACATTTTCTCCAACGCCAGGTTGGCCCGTGCTTCTCGAACCGGTCTCTGGACCTGCATTCTGTCAAGGTTTCCGCAGCAACAACCCCTCCATCAACTGCCATCGTCAACATCGGCGCAAACACGCAAAACTGCATCACCAGCAAAGCCCAACACCAAATCAACCCCGACCGAGAGCGGCTCCCACAACACCTCGATCACAGAAAAAGCGCTCACAGATCTGGTTAAGATGGCTTACAATCCACGAATGTCCATCCTGCCTCCGGCGCAGTCGCAATCCCGGTCGCGAAAAAAGGAGGAAGAAGCCTACGCGAACATGCGCCTACCAGACCGCGAAATTGTCGGCTGCATCAACGAGCTCGGCGTCCCCTTCACGCTAGCCGACTTGCAAAAGCCCAACCCCGTACAAGTGCAGCAGATTTTCGAGTGGTTTGGCGAGCTGTTGATGGACAAGACGCGCGCGACAGTCGACCCCGCCATGCGCGCCGCCGCCGACGATGTGTGCGGGAACGACCTCGGCGACGCCCTGATGCCGGCAGACACGCGTAACTTGATGGGATTCTATGCCTCGCTGCGCAAGCTGATGCTTGACTGCGGCGTGAACGACTTCAACTTTATGGACCTGTACAAGCCCACGCACGACCGGCTCGTGAAGATCTTTTCGTACATCATCAACTTTGTTCGCTTCCGCGAGAGCCAGATGAGCGTTATTAGCGAGCACTGCAACAAAGCCGACAGCACCAAGCAGCGGATCGAGCAACTGTATATCGAGAACCAGAATATGGAGGCACAGCTTGATGAGATGCACGCCAACCGACGGGAGATGGAGGTACGGGTGGCAGAGAAGACGAAGCGGAACGAAGAGCTGAAGAAGCGCTTGCTGGAGCTGCGGCGAAACCAGGAGAGGGTTGCTACCCGGCTGGAGGAGGCCAAGACACGAAAGGGCGAGCTGGCGGCCGAGCTCGAGGAGAAGACTGCAACCAAGCTAGCTTTGAAGCAGGAGAGCGCCAAGCTGCGGCCCTACGTCCTACAAAGTCCATCGGCGCTGCAAGCAAGTCTAACGGAGCTGAGCAACACATTAAACGGCGACAAGGCCCATATCGACTCGCTAGATAGGAGGGCACGAGCACTGCAGACGTCGAGCGACTCGTTTGCGGTAGTGTCAACCGACGTTGCTTCGTGCATCAAACTGCTGGACGAAATCTCAACCGAGCTAGCCAAGGAGGAGGAGGAAAACGCCAAGAATGCGAGGCAACGCGACGCGCTTACGGAGCGAGGCGCCAACGTACGCGAGGTGGAACGAACCGAAGCGTTGTTGCAGCGGCAGCTGGCCAAGTGGACGGAGCGGACCGAGGCACTGCGGACACAGAGTCAGGAGAAGGCACAAAGAGCCAAAGAGTCGATGGAGGAGCTGCGAGCAGTCCACAAGAAGTTGACAGAAGAGCGGTCCGAGAAGGGCAAAGACATTGAGCGGAGGAGAATCCGTATCGAGCAGACAGAGAAGAAGGTATGTTTCCCAGGTCCAGCTGTTTGCCCACTGTCGCTGACCACTCACTAGATGCTGGACTTGAAGGAGAACATCGAAAATGAGGTGCACGCGGCATATGACGAATACCTCAAGATGGAGTCTCACATCAAGTTGTACATTACCGAGATGGAGCAAGCCATATAGGCGATGCCTGTCGGCGTGTTTTTCCCCGCATGTAATGCCGTAATGATGGGTTGGGCTTTGGAAAGGATGGATACGATACCACGGGTTGGCGTTTGGTTGATTTCAGGGAAAACGCCTGGTGTGTCCATATAGATTGTGTGAAGGCTGTGTGAGAGAAATGTCATGAAGTTTGATCCCCTAAAGTTTGCGGCCCCCAGTTGCCGGGCTGGAACCGGAACCACCGCTCAAGAACACAACGTACGTCGACGGCCCTGCCCGTCCACCCGCTCCCTTCCAGGTTTGGACCAGCCCTTCTTGCACTACCGCTGAGAATTGGCATGTGTTCCCCCAGCAGCTCCTCCGTGTGAGCCTCCCCACGAGCTCGTGGCTCAACCACAACAGCTTGGAACCCAATCCGCCTTGCAGTCTCCACGAGGATGGCAGCAGTGTTGCTGATGCCCTGCACGCTCCACTCGCTCGTGTTGCGATGCAGATCTAACAGTCCGTAGAACAGGAGTAGCGCTTCTTTCGGCGCTGTGCTGCCGCTGCTGCTGCTGCTGTTGTTGTCTGCCGGAGATGGCGGGGCAGAAACCTTGGAGTCCGCCACGGAAAAGACCGAGAGATAGGCGCGCAAGTGTGACACGGTAGGAGTGAAGACCACGCAGATGTGCCGTGCGACAGCCACCTGGTAGAGGGGGGCAGCCAGGAGTTGTGTCGCCCTGGCGTCTGCGGTGCTGGAAGTTTGTGGTCGTGGTGGCGTCCCCTCCTCCGGCCTAGCTTCTTGTCCACCCTCGGCCGCCTCTTCGTATTCAGCGCCACGTGATGGCTCGGGTGGAGGTTGTTGTTGGTGCTGGATCTGGCGGGAAACTGTGGAGAGAAACTCGGCGCGGCTAGAGCAGATGATGAGGGTGCTGGGGAAGGCGCAGTGGTGCAGGATGTGCCAGAGCAGCTCCGTGGGGAGCGCGGGAGACAGGAAGACTGGGCGGGGATGCGGGCTCATTGTCGATCGCTATGATCTGGAGACATGCTGCAACTAGTTGTTTCCATGTTGCAAGTTTGCTTGCATGCAGGCGGACAGCACTTCAGCTCATCAGGTGTCTGAGACCGCATGGATGGGAGGAGGTTCAGCATGGGTCACAGCGGACCGATCCGCGCCTGCCTTGCGGTGCCTTGCTGCGAGCAGGGGTCAAGGTGGGAGGCTCCACCCACGCTTGGGACTTTGCTGGGGTTTAACTGCATAACTCCGCAGCTGTGCTGCCCCACCACAAGCCAGCGCGGAACCTCGTAATCACGTCACTCAACCAAGCAACGCCTTCGCCGTGAAACGACGCTGGACCGCAGCGAAGCCCAGGCTGGGCCAAGAACAGGTTGCAAACATGGAGTCGATAGCAAGGATATCGACTCTGCTCGAGAATGGTTGGTTTTTCGTTTTCTCGGCGCGCTGTGGGAGCTAACCGTGCGAAATGGCAGCTCGAGAGCTCACGCTTGATGCTGCATCCGCAGCCCGGGGCGCGCGGACCCCTACGAAGCCCCTCGACAGAGCTCAGGTCAAGAAGCTCCTCGACAGCCGAAGCGATCGCGATGTTCTAGATGGGTTGCGACGTGTGATCATGGTTCGTACCCCGGCCCGACCCAGCCCACCAACATGTGGCCCCTTGGCTAACCCGCTGGCTCCTTAGATGATGTATCGCTCCCAGAAGACGCTTCCCCTATTTTCGTCCGTCGTCAAGAATGTCGCATCCCCGAATATCGAAATCAAGAAGCTCGTATATATCTATCTCATCCACCATGCTGAGCAAGAACCCGATCTCGCGCTTCTGTCAATCAACACCATCCAGAAGTCCCTTTCCGATACCAACCCCCAGGTTCGCGCGCTCGCTTTGCGCACCATGTCAGGAATACGGGTGCCGGTTATCAGCCAGATCGTGTCACTAGCGATCAGGAAAGGAGCTGGCGACATGAGTTCCTACGTACGGCGTGCAGCAGCTCTTGCAATACCCAAGTGCTATCGCCTCGATCCTTCGCAACTTCCGCAATTGCTCGAATACCTTGCCACGCTGCTGGCCGATAAACAATATTATGTGGCCGGCGCTGCTGTTACGGCGTTTTTGGAGGTCTGTCCGGAGAGGATAGATATGATTCACAAACACTACCGAAATCTGATCAAGATGATCGTGGACATGGACGAGTGGAGCCAGCTGTCAACTCTGCGACTTTTGACCGTCTATGCACGCAAATGCTTCCCCAGGAGGACCAAGACGGTCAAGCGGAAGGATAAGGCTGTCGACTTGCAGGATTTCTATGGTGATGGTGTGGATCAGCGATCGGACGTGGAAGAGGTTGTTGCCCTAGACCAGGATCTGGAGCTGCTCCTCAACAGCATCAAACCGCTTCTTCAGTCCCGAAACGCCGCGGTGGTGGTGGCAGTTACAAGATGCTACTCTGCAATCGGCACACCGGCATACGTTCAGATGGCAATTGGGCCGCTGATAGCCTTGCTCCGGGGCGGCCAAGACATCCAGCAAATCGCGCTCTTCAACATTGTCTCGATCTGCCTCGACCGCCCTGTGGACTTTGTCAGATACGCCACCCACTTCCTCGTCCGCGCTACCGACACACAGCCTGTGTGGGAGCTCAAGCTGGAAATTCTCACTCTCATATTTCCCCACGCCCCGCCCCACGTGAAGAGTCTCATTCTCACAGAGCTGGAACACTTCAGCAGGGGTTCCGATAAGGGGCTAGTCCGAGAAGCAGTGCGGGCGATCGGTCGATGCGCGCAAACGGACAGCGCTACGTCGCCACGCTGTCTGCGACTGCTTCTAAGTCAGATTACCAGCCTCGATGGGACTCTGGCGGCCGAGAGTTTGACAGTTATTCGTCATCTCATTCAACAAGACCCGACCGCGCACGTCGCAACAGTTGTTCGTCTAGCGAAAAACTTGGACTCAGCAACCGATCCTCAGGCCCGCGCCACCATCATTTGGCTGGTGGGCGAATTTTCTGGGCTCAACGGCGAGGACAACATCGCACCTGATGTTCTGAGAATTCTCCTAAAAGATTTCGCATCCGAGCCCGAGATTGCCAAGCGCCAGATCGTTCTTCTCGGCGCAAAGGTATACCTCCATTACCTCAACCGGCAGATAGAGGCTGCTCAAGGCGGGCCCGATGGCGAAGCAGCACCACCTACCCTCCTAGATGACGATGACCATCCTATCGCCAAGCTCTGGAAGTACATTTTGCAGCTCGTAAGATATGATGTTTCATATGATCTGCGTGACCGCGCGCGACTCTACAAAGCATTGTTAGACGTGCCACAGTTAGCGACATTGATGCTGCTTGCGCCAAAGCCTGCGCCGCATGCCCCAAGCCCGTCCGAGACGAGGAAAGGCTACACCTTGGGTTCAGCAGCGCTGGTACTTGCAGGTGGGGGCGGAATACATGCCTTGCGAGGATATGAGGACCTTCCTGACTGGGTGCAAGCCGGAAGAGAGCCAAATCCGGCTCTCAGGGAGACGGAGGCGCCGATCACGGGCAAGAGGGTTGTCCCTGCAGCAGAAGCTTTGGACGCGGCATCGAAGGCGACTTTCTCGGCGAAGGCAGCCGAAATTGTGGGTGAAAGCGTTGGCGGCAAGACATTGGATGACTGGCTGGCTGAAGATGAGGCTGAAGAGGAAAGCGAAGAAGAGGAGGAGTCATCGGAGGAGGAAGAGGAGGAAGAAGAGGAGGGAGAATCAGAAGAGGAAGACGAAGTGGAAGATGAGAGAAGAGAGAGCGCCGGGCTTATGACGACATAGAGTTACAACAGTTCTCAAATGCGAACCAAGTTCAACAGATGAGCGGGCAACATCTGAAGGGGAGACATGAAAGTGCTGCCATCCTGAGACCGGCGCCCAAATCGCACGCTTGGGGGCCAGAAAAAAGCAACGGCCAGTAGCAAACATCTCCCCATTGACAACTCCCAGTCTCCTAGCTGACATCAAGTAGCTAACTGACGCCCTGATGCTTCGCCTTCTTTCCGGCATGTTCGTCCTGAAGCATCTCCTTGTTTGTGCTCTCGCTCACTGACGCCGCCTTCCTCTTCTTTCCGTTCGGGGTCTTCTCGGCGTCTTGCGCAGGCGCTTCGGCCTGCTCTTCGTCCGCTGCGGGTTCCTGCTCAGTCTTCTGCTCGACTTCCTTACCCTGCACACTCTCTTTTTCACAAGCGTTTTTACCCACTTCCTTACCAGCTGCAGTCACCTGCACCTCAGGCTCGGGATCCTCCTCACTGACCTTCTCGCCTTCAGCGTCGTCATCGAGCTCCTCTTCCTCCCCCTCCCCCTCACCATCCTCGTCTTCCGTTCCTTCGGGGTCCCCGCTCTCCGCCTCGCCTTCTACGGCAGCCTCTTCAGGGGCTTTGCCTTTCTCCTTGCTGCTGCTGGTATCCTCCTTTTTGCCCTCCTTGCTGCTGCTCCCAGCTGCTTTGGAATCCACGGTCACCTCGGATGCGCGCTTGACAACGTCGTTTCCAGACCGTTCAATGCGCAGGGCGGGGTTCTCCGGGTCGGCGTTCTTCTTCACGGTGTTGCCGCGTTGCGTCTCGATCGACAGCTCGCCTTCTGTTGCTGTCTCTGCTACTGTTCCGGACGGGGCTCCGCCGCCCCAGTTCCAGGAGACTGGTTTTGGTTGATGTCAGCGGGTGCGAAAGGGGGTCAGTCAGTCGGGAGGGAGGACGGAGCGTACCCTGGTCGCCCACTTCGGGGACGGTCTCGTTAGCCATGGTGGGTGGGTGAGTGGGTGAGTGGGGGTGGTGTGGTTTGCTTCCCCGTTTAGGTATACTTCGTGTGGTGTTGGTGAGACGTACTGGGCAGGCCGTGGGTGATATCCACGGACATGTTGGAGTCCTCCGGGCTCACATGCTGGCGCGGTTCCGGAGGGGAGTTTGTTGAGAGGAACATGGCGTCAGAGGCGATGCCCTAGCGTGGAGCCGGGGGGAGGGGGAGTTGGGGTTTTCCGGGGATTACGAGATGATGACGGGCTTGGGATAGGTGGGTTGGGATACAGTGAGTGAGATGGAGTGGGGGGACGGGGCTCCCGAAAGGGGGTATATTGGCGTTATCAATGTTGGGGGGTTCTGTTGCCGGTCGTCGTTGGTCTTGTTTGTTGGTGATGGCTCGGGTTGGGTGGGTGTTGATGGTGCCATCGGATGCTGGGGCTCAGGGTTCGTTGGGGTGTATTCATTCAGTCAATGGCTGTTGGACAGACAGGACGAGTTTTCTTTCCCCTTTGCTTGCCCTGAATCTTGGATTCGGGCACATTGCTGAATAAATGGGGATGATCTGGACAATTTTTCATGCTCTGCGTTACCTGTCAACATCGATTCTCTTTCATGGAGACTCCATTGCCAATGTCTGGTGTTCAAGAACGTGTCCTTGACCCTTTTCCAAATTACGCGTTTGAGGAAGCCATGGTAAGGTTATTGCTTTTCTGCTTGCATGTCAGTGTTCTCGCCAACATCACGCCCAACCACCAAGCACACACTACGACCCTAGCGTTCTTAATGTTGAAAGACAACATTTGGGATTATAAATAGAACTCAACAGCTGAATTGACTTTGATCGCGCTCAGTCCATCCAAACTAGCCACCCAGCTCAGGCTGTCCTGTTCTTCGGCACACCACCAGTGATGCAAACCTCCCACTAACAATCAATGAATCCCAACTGTGCACAACCAAAACCCCTAATCGACAACAACGACGATCATGTTTCGCCAAGGCCAGCCAATCGCACGTTTTGGTTTGGGGTTGTGCGCGCCGCCGTTTTTTCCCCTCCTTGTCCGTGCAGCAGCACACAGGAGACCCAAAACGCAAAGGGTGAAACACCAAGTGCGTCGGACTGGTGCGATGTTCCCTGCGCAAACATGGACTGATGGTGAAGCTTGTTCCCTTTTCTTTCTTCTCCGCAAACTACTTTTCTGATGAAGTTCGTCCCATGAGCTTTTAATCCAGTTGCGTTCCCACATTTTTTTGGAGGTGTCAGTCAATCAATCTTGGCGGTTCAAGTTGTTTTGAGAAGGAGCGTACCCTGCACCTACCATCCTGTCCTACATTGATTGATTGCTGGCGCCAAGAAATCAACCTACCACTCGCGATGATGAACCCCCTGCAATCCCCCCAACCTAAATACCACGACCTCCGCGATCGAAGCCCAGAGTCGCATGCGGACACACCCGAGGAGACTCGCTCGCTGACGTTGACGGACGAATACGACCACGATGGCGAGGAGAAGGCGTGGAGCGATGACACGGCGAGGGAGCACCCGGCCATGGTCAACCTGAGGAGATCGAGAAGGCAGAAGATTCGCTCGGCGGTGATGTCGTGTCGGTCAATCTTGGATACGATTCTCTTGCTAGTGATATTGGGGCTGGTTCTGGATAGGAGGTGGAATGGCGGTGGACGGGGGGAGAGGTTTGAATTGGCGGGGGATGTGACGGGTTTCGCGCCGAGATGTGAGTCCAATCTGGGAGGTAATGGGAAGGGAGAGGGTAGATGCTGACGTCTACCAGTTTCGCAGCAGATCAAGATGTTCAAGCCCGAGCCGGCGTTTATCCCACTAAACGTATCCGAGTTCTTCACGGTTGAGGTTCAGCGAAAGTGGCTGAGTATTGTCCCGAGTGAGTCCCGCTCCAAGCTTGCCCCTTTTTCTCTAGAAATTAGACTAATCAACTGTATCCACAGCTGGACTGGGCTACGTCCGAATCAACAACACCCAGGACTACGACAACCTCCCCACGCCGCTCGAGGGGTACCCCGAATCAACCTTCACGACGTCCATGACGCACCAACTACACTGCCTCCACGCCATCGTCCGCGTGGTAGCGGCCTACGCATCCAACCAGACCGAGAGACTTCCAGACGAAGGACCATGGCACATGGCGCATTGTTTTGATTACCTGAGGCAGAGCATAATGTGTGCGGGAGATGTGGCCCTGGAGGGACAGCAAACCACCTTCCCCGAGGACATGACAGGGAGTGATGGATGGGATGCGAAGCATGTGTGCAAGGACTATGGGCAGATCATGTCCTATCTCGATGAGAAACGGGCGAATGATGAAATCTGGATATAGCGCCTTGAGTTTGCATGGCCGTAATAATGATGAAATATGTTTTGTCTACCGAATATGTGCAACGACCTCGAGTTCCAGTCTGAAATCCTCCACAACTTGAAATATTTACAAACTCGCCCAAATTCCGGCCCTTCCTAGCCTTTAGTCTCTCACGCCCTGAACCCCTTCGCAGCCTGCATCGCCAGCTCCAAGAAGTTCCGCGGTGTCGGCCTACTTCCCGTGCAAGTACCAAACCCACTCTGGCATCCAGCTTCCACGTCACAATGGTCCTTGGAGTTACCGCAATAGCCCCTAGAATTCCTCCACGTCAGCCGTCACGTCTCACAATGTCCTCTCCTCCCCCCTCCCCCCTCTCAACCAACCAACCCGACCTGACAGAAAAGAAAGAATACTCACGAAGCACTACAGCATCCAACCGTCGCATTATTCGGACACCGATACCCATTCTTCCCCACCCCCACACTCCCGCACGTCCCATCGGGACTGATCGACACCCCCGACCTCGGCGCATGGCACGCGCTGCTACTATTCGAGTATCTCGCCTGGCACCCCGCCGTCGTAAGGCAGAACTGGTCGCTGGACCCGCAGTACCCGTACTGCGAGCAGCACGCCGTTTCACCGGGGCAGGTGTTCCCGGCGTTCGCGCCGCCCAGGACGAGACCGCATGTCCCGTTGGGAGGGGAGACAGCGCGGGAGGTCAAGGTGAGGGGTTCCGGGGGAGGGAGGGCGAGGACCGCCGCGGTGGGGAGCAGGAGGAGGAGGGTTAGGGCGTGCATTTTGGTTTGTTGGGCGGTGAGGATGTCTGGTACGAGGTAGGACAAGAGGGAGGTAAAAAAATCGCAAGCCAGTCCCCGGTTGTGGGACGAGGGATGTGCGGTACATAAGGGGGTACGCCTTCTTATAACCCCCCTTCAGCCTGCACTGCGCTGCAAGGGACGAGAATCTCTCCGAGCCTCTTGCAGCTGCTTTGCTCCTAGGGAGGGAAAAATCTCATCGGAATAGAGGCCAAGCCAAGCCCTATCCCTAATTGCTGGCGTCGGATGATTTGCTGACGCGTTGGGTTGAGCCTGGGGCGGCAGATGAAGGCACCACCATTCAAGCTCTCCAAGCAAAAACAAGGATAATGCCAAGTTTTGCTCGCACATTTAGGCAAGAGCTTGTCTCTCGCGGTGGACACCTGTGTCGTGGTGGTGAGCGATGCGGTTCGAGGAAATAATTTGCTGGGGTTGGCAGCGATGCGTTATAGCGTGTGTGGGATATATCCTCCCGTGCAAGGCTCAATTTGCGGGGAGCAGCAGCGGGAGTTTGCGAGGGCCTCTGTTTAGCCGCAAACGGGGCAGCGGCGGGCGGTAGAGTGCTGCCGATCAGTTGGTACGAGGAGGGGAGATGCTTCGAAAATAGATTTGGCTGAGACGAGCAATGTCTGCAGGTGGCTGCATCTCCCTTCATATATCTGAGTAGAAAGCGAGCTGCAGAGTTACGTCGACAGATGAGGTTCTTTGCTGTCAGTAAACTGGCTGATGCCGGTATGTTCTGACCGGGGATCTCTCCGTGCTTCAGACGCCAACTACATTCTTGAATTCCAATTGCTGACTCGGATACCGGCAACGAACACATTGCGGTTTTCAATTGCGGCTGTGGCGACACGGGGAAATCCTGGGAAAGTCATATTGTGTTGCTGTGGATGAATTGTGCGGACGCGTCCATCTAATATTCTTTCTTCTATAACCGTGGGTATACGTGTATCGAACCAGATCAAGAATTCTTCTTCGCTCCACCTCAGCAAGATGCTTGATAATTGTGGTACTGCGTCACCCAACGCAACCGCTCCTATGATACAGCGTGACGACGGTGGATGGATACCGGCGACAGGTAGACACAATCTTTCCTTCCGTGGATGAACGTTGGTGAAGGCTCCGCTTCTCCTCTTGTCCTCTTGAAGAGGAAAACAGAGTCCGGCAGTGCTCGATGGCGCCCCCTCTCGATAGGCTCAAGCGGCGATTGCGATTGTATCCTTGAACATCTTCCGTGTCTTTAATAGTGTCAGCTCTCAGCCACTGGAAATTGCAGAAAAAGAAACCCGGGGAAACAGGGAAACTGACCGTGAACATCACCGAGAGGACAAGGCAAAACGCCGCCCCGACATAGACCGGTATGAACACCTTCTGTAGCGCCTGCACAATCGCATCGGTAGCAGCAGCTCTGAGCTCATCACCCAAAGAGCTGAGATAATGCCCACTGGTTCCCGACAACGCGAGCTGGATCTCCTCGCGTGTGGCGTCAGGGAGCACGGCACCGAGCCTGACTACCGCATCATTAACGAATACCGCGCCGGCAATAGCAAGTCCAAACGCAATGCCACCGAGCTGAGCGAGCATCATGAAGCTGATCCCATAAGCCATTTCGGCTGGTGGGACGACTGACTGGATCACTGCATATCCCGCCTGAATGAAGCAACCCGTTCCAAGACCGACAAAAACCTCGAAGCCGTATATCTGAGCCTCAGGGGTCGCAGTTGTGATTCGTGCTGTAGGTGCGTTAGTTGCGGCCTGCTGGGCAGGCATAAGGTGAACGAACTTACAGAGCAGGACTCCACCAACCAGTGCAAGAACGCTTCCGGCAATGTACCAGGGTTGAAAGTAGCTCAAACGAGCCATGAAGTACCCATTGGCGAGAATAGCAGCGCTGAGTACAAAAATGAGAGGTAGAAGGCGGACTGCGGCGGTGATGGCACTGTCGCCGCGCGAGAACTGAAAGTAGAGTGGGACGTAGTAAATGGGGATGAACCCAGCGGTGTTGACAGCAGCTGCGCAGCAAAACAGAAGAACCGCGTTCCAGTTGCGGAGGAATTGGGTAGGGAAGATCCTTGTTGTTGTCGAAGTCGAGATGGTGTAACTTTGTTGGATGCCAAAGACGAGAAAGAGAACGAACGAAATAACAAAGAGAATGATTATTTGCGGGCTGTTCCATGCGTAAAGAGCGCCGCCCAGGTTGATGGCCATGACGATACTGGCGATTCCGCCCATGCTGAGAATGCTGCCAACGATGTCGAATTCCTGAGCTAGTGTTTTTTTGCTGGTCCCGGGGCGGGGGGAAAATGAGGGAATCCAGAAGAGATAGACAGGAGAGAACAGCGCCCCTATGACCAGGTTGATGTAAAAGGCCCATCTCCAGGTAGCCGGTGACTCGACGAACGCACCACCAACCACGGGCCCCAGTACAGTTCCAATACCCCAGACAAGACCAACAAAGCTGAGGTAGCCTGGGCGCTCGCGATCTGATGTGTTGACAGAGAGTAGTGTCATGACACCGAGATACATGCCGTTCCCGCCCATTCCCGCGAGAACCCGGCCGACGATCAGAGCATCCATGTTTGGCGCTGCTCCACATATTGCGCTGCCGACCTCGAAGAGAACCATTGAGGCGATGTAGAGCCATTTGGCGTTAAAGGAGCCGTACAACCGACCGAATGGAAGTACCACGGCTGATCCTCCAAGAAGAAAACCGACGGATAGCCATGGGAGCTTGAAGACATCTCCAAATTCGTTGACGGCGGCTGGTGAGATGTCGGCAACGACAGTATTGTCCAGGGAGTAAAGAAAGATGCTGGAGAGAATGGCGATGACAACCAAAACCCACTAGAAACGACCAAGGTCAGTGCATATTCCTACTGGACAGTAAACTCAGGGGAAGCAATCTCACCATCACTCCGTGGACATTTCGCGGGGATGTCTCGGCTTGCGTGCTGTCACTACCTTCCCCGATATTGATGGAAGTCTTTGCTTCCATATCTCGTGGCGATGAGGTGCGATCCGTTGCGTGGTCGGGCGCCATTGTCTCGGCTGATGGGCTAGACAGCATTCTTGAGGCTCAACAGCAAACCGACTGTTCATGTAGACCGGAAACCTTGTAATATCCGGCCGCTGTGAATGAGCATCTGAGCCTCACCCCCAAAATCATTATTTGGATATATACGGGCGGCCGAATCGATGGTGACCGGGATATGAATCTCTCATGGGTTTGTAATCCGGCCACTGGACTTATGATGGACGTGGATCGATCCGCATCATGTCCTACTCAGGAGTCGGGTGAAGGAAAGGGGTCCACCGCACCAAATGGCAAGGCCGTTTTTTTCTCTTGTGGGCGTGCCGGACGTGATCGAAAACGAGGGAGCACGGGAATGCTGCATCCCGGTCAACAAACCCTGGTGGCATGCATGTAATGTCGCCGTGTGGATGCGTACATGCCGTATCGTGTGGCGATGTGCCCCCTTTGGGTGATGGTCTAGGCCTAAATTGGTGGTCCGAGGAAATTGCCTGTTTTGGAAGTGTGCAGATCAACCACTGGCTGGCTTTGCATCTCGCGCTCCGGCAACTGCCCGATTAGGAACTCGACAGCACCAGTGTTCGGGCAGGCCCAGGGCTGCCCTTTGCTGCATGCACACGAAACCTGGAACGATGTCGAGGCCCAAATCTGTCTCTTGCCGAAGGACTAGTAGTGTGGCGCTGTTGGTTTCCCAGCCCTCGATCCAGTGTTCCGTGGGGAACCGGTAAGAAACCACTCAAAGCTGAACGGCAGTCGGAAAAGAGTTCTTATTACGATGCAGTCTGTCTAGATTGAAATGCCAGTGGTCTTGATCCGATATGAACAGAAATGCAGAAAAGTGGCTCTTGGTAACCTGCCATGTGGGACGTGACGGTCTCCTGGGTTGAAAGAGCGTCGAAGGATTCGATCAGTTGAGGGATACGAACTGTATGACCGTATCAAAAGCACCTTCAATGTCGGACGACGCTGTCTTGAGCCGCTCCAGCAGAGAGTTGATTTTTGATTTCCGAGCCACCGATTGTATTCTTTCCTGGCGAGAAAGCAGCTGGCGGAAGTTTCTGATCTGCAATCGAAGAAGAACACGGATCATGTGGATCTGCTCTTCGCTAGAGTACTCGGCCTGTAGCTCTCCAGCAAACAGAGCTGGAACGCAGGCGGCAGCATTGGCTGCCTGCCCTGTTGTGCTGCAGAACAGCTGCGCAGCCTGTGCTGGGGAGGTAGAGACTGTCGACTCTGGGGGCTCATAGGACGAAGGAGAGTGGTTATTCGACCCGTTGACGAATCCTTTGAGTATGACGACAAGCAATGGTGCCTTGAGGCGCTTGTAAAGGCACTCGAACATTTCCGTAAGTCGGTCAGATATGCATAGAAGCACCGTGTTGACTGAAGGGAGGGTTGCGCAGTGTTGCCCACAGTCGAGGGGTTTGCAACACTGGAAGATTATCCATTTTTGCAACTGGAGGACGTGATCCATCGCAAGAGTAGTAATCTTGAACTCGTCGTCATCGAGTTGTTCCATGACACGCAGGAGGTCTGAGAGACAACTGCATCCTGTGCTACCGTCCTGTCCGAGACCGGCGATTTGGACCGCTGGCAATGCCTGAAGCTGGTTGGACAGGAATGAGACGCCACCTAGCGAGAAGTTCTCCGGGGTCGAGGTGTTGGAGAGGATCTGTAGCTGTTCCGGGTGAAGATACTCGGCTTGGACTAGAGTGGAGTGGCTCTGGGTGTCGTGATTGCTCTGCAGGGACTGTGGTTGGTAATGACCGCCGTTTTCGACGCTGAGGAGGGAGGTGTCAAACTCGGAAAGATTAAGGGGACGACTGTCTTGGTGGAGCTCTTCAAAATTGGCATTCACTGTGTTGATCAGCTTTGTCAGATCGCCAAGTATTCCTGATCTCGGAGAGACTTACAATCGAAAACTTCGTCTTGCGAAAGCTCATCGGAAAGCCTCCCGAGCACCGGGAGCTCTGTACCATCCAAGGTATCGCCCGTAGGGCTGAGAGAGCCATCTGGTGTGTCGGCCTTAGGGGCGTCTGGCGAGCTGTGTGAATGCGACGTGTGGGAGTGGGACCTTGACTGGCCTGCACCCGGCGGGAAGACGCAATCAATCGACCTGGAGCGACATCGATCACATCTGTCACGTGTACTTCCTGTACAGCGAAGCTAGAGACGAAGTCAGTATCTGGGATACATCTGCGCGACGTGGTGGAGTCGGAGACTTCCTAGAACGTAGGTAGTGGCAGTTTTTACCTTCTTGGATTGGCATTGCAGACAAGCATTTCGGCGAAGCGAGCGAACGCGCTCCCCGGGACGGATTTGGGCCGCGGTTCGCTGAGCGACCTGCTCCATTCCGCCAGAAACTTTCTCGTTCTGCTTTCTTACGCCTGAACCGGCGGTGCGTAGCGTAATGAACATGACGGATGTTCTCTTTCGTGTCGGAGATCCACAGGTTGAAGTGTTCACAGGTGTTCTTGTTTGGAAGAGGGGTCCAGCGTCAAGCGACAAGCTGGGCAAGGGATCTTTACAGGGAGCACTCCGAAGGATTGACCTACCCCACTACTCAACTTCGAGACGCCAACAACAATCGGCGGATATTTATAACGACCAATTTCTCTGCTTAGTAAGAACGAGATGATAACCCCACTTTTCTTTACTAAAATTTACATATATACACACTTCTCCTACACAGGATACAATTACACTATAAAAGCTTATATTCTCTCTTTATTAAAGTCTTTATCTTTTAAAATTAACTCTCCTTATTACAGTAAGGTTAACAGAGCTATAAGAATCGTATTATATTATAATAATAAAAGGCTTGTAAAAGGAAAATGAGTTCTTATAAGTGATTGTAAAAATACAAAGATGTAAGTAATAAGGTGTAAGTAAAGATACATAGTTAGAGCTCACAGAGGCCATCACCAGAGCAGGTCGAGGCGCGGTACTTTGGCATCTCTCGCAACCGGCCAGCTGAGCCCCTTCCGCTGTCTGGAAGCATGTCCAGGCTGTAAAAGAGTAGGCGGTTGCCTACAGACGCTCGGGCGTTTTGGAGGTCTGCTCCACTAGCCAAGAGGCGAAGAACGCGGTCATGGCGAGTCAAAGATTCGCTCTCCACGCTGGAGAGCCATAATGTGGCCGGGCCCAGGTGTTCATGCCCTCCGTGGCTGCGAGGGGCTAGCTGCCGGCCGTCATGCGGACTTCAGCCATTGCGCCTCAAGCAATTTGCTAGCACTGGGACGCTCTTCTGGATCCAGCTTCACCATTGATTGTATGAACTCCAGGAAAGAGGTCTTCTCAGCCGCCGAGATCTGCGGGTTCTGGCTGATCCGTTCGAGCGGGGACGGTGGGAATGTTGATGGACTTAGAAGCTTGTCTGAAAGATAATTTAGCGTCACGTTGCAAATAACCAGCGCAGTTGCTCACCCTCGTGGTCAAAGAAGCGATCTTTGTCCTTAGACCTTGCCAGCAGCGGCTTAGGCATGCGCCCCAGTACAGCTTCCATTTGAGCGAGATGGGCTTCGGCGGTGTACGGTGCCGTTGATGTCCAGGTGCCATCGAAGACCAGTGATCCTTCGGCCAATTCCCAGATCTGGAGGGCGTCTCAGGTTAGTTCAAGACAGCATTCGTCGTCCGTGGGGGGGCATAATTTACTACGAGGCCGACATTCCAGATGTCTACCTTCGAGTCCCATTGAGCACCGAGGATGACCTCAGGGGCGCGCAGCATCTGCGGCTGAATCCAGTCTGCTAGATGCTTGTCGACCCAGCTTGCTATCCGCCCCGAATTAGTGCTATGCAAGAGTCACGCCCGGGACGGCGTCTCACCTGTGCCAAAATCTGCCAGCCTGATTGAAATGTCAGTTGCAGTTGCCAGATCTTGCTCACCGGAAGAGAGCTGCTCAGACGGTCGATAGAAGTCATTCGGTTGAGCCAGAGGGGGCAGTTGCGGGGTGAACAGTTCTGACGGTGCGCACTCAAACATTTTGTTAATTGCTGGAGTCTCAAGGAGGATGTTTTGCGGCTTAATGTCTAGAGTAGTAAGTCAGGGAGAGAGCCGAGCAGCGGGCTTAGGTGTGGTACTACTCACCGGTGTGGATGATCCCACACTTGTCATGAAGAAACTCGAGGGCGAGAAGGAGCTGAGTTGCGATTTTCTTCACCATGAAGAGGGGAATTCTAGCCTTCGGAAAGAGACGACGATATTTGGTCATGTCAGGACCCATGGGCTTGACGACAAGGCACATGTGATTTCCGTTGGGACCGCGATGCTCAAACTCGTCCAAAAGACCCAGGACATGATTTGCACCGCGGTGTGAAGTGCCAAGGATTCGAATGTGTCTCAAAATGTCCAGCTCGAAGGTATCGTGCTCACTCCCATACGATTCTGACGTCAGAATCTTCAGCGCAACATGTTGTTTTGTCCTGGATTGTCAGACAGATCAGCCGGAGCGAAAGGGCCGCGGCCAATACTCACTTGAGATCGCAGGCAAGCCAGACGGTTGAGTAAACACCATATCCGAGCTTGCGAAGGACTCTATACTTGCCACCATTGAAGACATCCCCGATGCGCACAGGGTGGTAACCGCCCGCACAGTATCGCGAAAGAGCCTCCTCCGAGAATGCACGCGTTTGAGCCGGCTGTTTGGAGGACCAGCTCAATGTTGGCTTGAGCCGAGAAGCACCGCGACTGAGCATGCTCACGTTTCTAATTCGATGGCGGATGCGGAATGAAGAATTGGACTGACCTGCGTGCGCATGCGCGAGATGAGCGTCGGAGACAGCGGTACGCTGCCAACACGAGCCGTCCACGGTCACCGCCCCATGTCTTCCATTTGTCAGCCGTCACGGACCCCTGAAATCCCAACACCTGGTGAAAATACCGCCCCCAACACCGATGATTACCAACACCACGTCCCTAACCCCTAACCCCGAACACACCGCATGCACACCGAGATCTTGGTCAACAATACAGATCGAAAAAGGGTGCTTCATGATGGCAGTGGGAGACAGCATAAAGGGAACCATCTCCACACGAAAGCCACTCCTCAACCATATCCCTCCGTCCAACCCTCACCTCCCGATCATTCCTCTAAATCACCGTGATACCATTCCCAAGTCTCCCAAACAACAACACCGCCATGACCCTCCCCGAAACCTACAAGCGCGCCGTCTTCCCAGCGCACGGAGAACCCCTCTCCCTTCAAGAAGTCCCCCTCCAACCCCCCGGACAAGGCGAAATCCTCATCAAAGTCGAAGCCTGCGGCATCTGCCACTCGGACGTCTTCGCCCAGTTCAACGGCATGGGCGGCGGCTTCCCCCTAGCGCCCGGCCACGAGATCATCGGACGAGTCGCAGCTCTCGGAGAAGACGTCACCGGCTGGAAACTCGGCGACCGTATCGGTGGCGGGTGGCATGGTGGACACGATGGCACTTGCAAAGCGTGCAAAAGGGGGCTCTTCCAGGCCTGCGAGAACGCAGTCGTCACGGGGGAGACTGTAAATGGCGGCTGTAAGTCATTCCCTCCAGTTGTCAGCAAACAGGCTTGGGCTAATCCCTGAAACTGAAAGACGCCGAGTACGTCCTCCTCCGCGCGCAAGCCGCCGTTCGCATCCCCGAGCACGTCGACTCGGCCAAGTACGCTCCCATCCTCTGCGCCGGCGTCACCCTCTTCAACTCGATCCGCAACATGGGTCTCAAGCCCGGGGAGACAGTTGCGATTCAGGGGCTTGGCGGTCTCGGCCACCTCGGAGTGCAGTACGCCCGGAAGATGGGCTACCGTGTCATCGCCATCTCCCGCGGCACCGAGAAGGAGAAGTACGCCCGCGAGCTTGGAGCTCACGAATATATCGACTCGACCAAGGGGGACGTCGGGGAGCAGCTTGCTGCTTTGGGTGGCGCCGAGCTCGCTGTCACGACCGCTGCCACGGCCGAGGCCATCACGCCGTTGCTCAAAGGCCTGAACGTCTTTGGGAAACTGCTGGTGCTGAGCGTGCCAAGTGAGGAGCTAAAGATTCATGTCTTTAGTCTGCTCAAGAATGCGATTTCGGTGCAGTCGTGGCCAGGGGGTCACTCAAAGGATTCCGAGGAGGCCATCGCTTTCACGCATCTCAATGACATCGACTGTGTCATTGAGAAGTTCCCCTTGGCTGATGCCCAGAGAGCATATGGTATGTTTCACAACATATTCCGGTAGTTGTTCTTCATCCAGCTGATGTGTTCGATGTCTAGATGCTATGCTCAATGGCACGGTTCGCTTCAGGGCTGTTCTGACGATGGACTGAGTACCTGAGGAGGAAGCTGGGTATTTATGGTGCAGCGTCGGAAGGTTTGAGTTTGTCAAGTGGCTGTCTGGGGTAATATATGTGCTTCTTCGCGCCACCCGGCCTTTGCGCCGCCCCCCTTTTGGTTGACACGTGGCTGCACGCATAAACTCTTCCCAATACAAATAACATTATCATAACGTCGTTCCGGGAACAAGGTCCCCTTCCACCAGCCCCTTTTACAACCCCCAACAACCCTCCCAGCCATCCAACACCTACCCAACATCAACACCAAGAGTCTAAGTCGACTTCCCAGCCTCCTTGTCAACCGACTTGTTCAAATCAGCACACAATCCATTCATCTCTGCCAACTGCACATCCCTCACAGCCGTTCCCATTCCTCCAAACTCTCTTACCATCGACCCCTGCCCCTCCGTGCTCGTATATCTCGGCCAGCCCACCTGCTCCATCCCTTGCACCCCCGCCCTCGCAAAAGCAACCCACTCATCCTGCATCACCCTGCTCGTCATCTTCTGCAGCGGCGTCGACGGCCCCCTAAAGTCCTCATCCGTGCCAAACAGCATCGGCAGTTCCGCCTCATGGTACGCGCCGAGGAACGGCATTGGTGAGATGTTGGAGAAGTTGCCTGCGTACAGGAAGCGATAGACGGGAACACCGGCGAGGATGCGGTTGGTTGCGCCCAGGTGGGCAGGGCAAAAGAAGAAGGCGAGAGTTGCGCCAGCGGCGAGGGTCTCGTTGATGTGGTGATCCATCATGAGGGGAATGAACGCTGCACCGTCGTTGGCGGTCGTGCCGATTATGGCTGGCTGTAGGTAGATATCTGTTAGGAAATAGCAAAGCAAGGTGGTTGGAAAGGGGTTACTGACGATAGTAGCGACCTGTCGGGCTTCGCTGCGCGCAGTGTAGTTGGCGAAGACGGTCTTGTTGTCCACGATGGGCGTAAAAATGATGAGATGCTTGTTACCGGCTCTGTTGTTCGCTTGGATGGCTTCCTCAATGGCCAGGGCTGAGACATTGTCGCTGCGCATGCAGGCCAGCTCCTGATCCGGGGACAAGTCGCCGCACCCGACGGCCGCAGCGACGGTGGAGAAGTTGGAGTGCGTCGTATCTGATGAAGAAAGGTCGCCAGCGGCGAGCATCTCACTTCCAGAGTCCTGGATGATGGCCGTCACGATGGGGTCCTCCTGGTATGCGTACTGGTAGTAGCCTGCGGCCACGGCACCGGCGCTCTGACCCCAAAGCGTGATGTGCTCCGGGTCACCGCCGAACGCGGCGATATTGTCGCGTACCCATTCAACAGCCAGGCGTTGGTCAAGAAGGCCGAGATTCTGCTTGTCCTGGGAGAGCCCGGCAGCGTCGGGGAACCCAAAAATGTTCAGTCGGTAGTTGAGTGTCACGATGACGTGGCCTTGCGTTCGCTGCACCCACTTGGCCGGGATCTGATATGGCACATTCTGCCCGCCCATCATAAATCCGCCCCCGAAAAGAAAGACCAAAACCGGGAGAGGAGCTGCAACCTTGGGGCAGGCCGGCGCCCACACGCTGAGAGTTAGGCAGTCCTCGCTGACATCCTGGCTGCTCACGTTCAGACCCTGGACGTTGAACTGGTTGATGAATTGGGTGTAGATGGTCGGCGGAGTCTTTGCCAGAAACTGCATGCAGCTTGGTCCGAACTCAGTTGCATGGATCTCACCAAAAGGGAGGGCGGGCTCTGGCGGAGCAAAGCGCAGTTCGCCGATCGGTGGCTGTGCGTAAGGTATCTGAAGAAATCGCCGCACACCAGGCGTTGATGGATCGATGAAGCCATTCACTTGGCCTCCTTGTGTTGCGACTGAAAGGCCGTCATGATTTGTGCCCGATTCTAGCTGAGTCGGGCGGCAAGCCTGAGCAGCACCGAACAGCGCCGCGATGGTCAGGGCGAGAGGCAAAGCCCTCATGATGACGAGCAGAAAGCTGCTATCGAATATATCTGTGCATCAGTTTCTCGCTGAGTGTGGTCCCGTCAGTGTCGGGGTGGGGAGATCGACCATCGCGAAGCCAGGACCTTATATCACTCCCTGGTGCAATGGCGAGCACCATGCGAAACGAGGCTGGTAAGAAATTTCGGAGTCTCGTCACAGACGCCCCACATCTTCCGTCGCCCAGACGTGCACCACCAGCCACCTCGGCCTTTGACCCTCTGGCGAGAGCACAGCTGATCCAAATGGATGATTCACGGCGGGGTAGCCCAGTCGGCCTCAGCTTCTCCTCGCGACTCGTTAGCCCTAGAAAGCGGCCCCGACTCAGGCTCGTCGACAGATGTCCAGAACCGAGTCAGCTTGGCTTTCTTAGCCTCACGGGAATTACCTCACACCCTCCTGACTCCTCAGAATCTACTTTGTCACGGAACCCATGGAACAGAAGTGGCAGCACCGACGACTTCCACACCACTCCGCCTTTCAAGTAGGTCCGAAGAGTCGAGATAACCAGCAGGCAGAGAGTGACGAAAGTGAGACCGGCCGGCAACAACAGCCACCTCCAGTCAACCTGGATGCATAGCCAGTCTTCCACCGTCGTGCCAATGGCGAAGAGGCGATCTGTTGGGTCTGGTGCAGTTCCTGTGTCTCGACAACACGGAGAAAAAAGTCTGTGCGAATAGCTTGCTGCGAGAAGGGCCCGTGACCAACAGAGCGGTGGTGGTGACGGCGGCAATGAATGGCACAGCCGAGTAGTAGGCAATAAGTATCAACTTGGCACTCCCTCATATCCCTCGGCTCCCGAGACCAAAGAGTTTGAGGTTGAGGGCAACAGGCCAATTAGAGACATCCTCGCCGTTGAAGTGATCGAGTATGGTAAAGATAACAACAAGAACTCCGATGGCGGTAATTAGAGAGAACGTCTCCAAGCGCCATGACGCCAAAGCGTTGAGGATGCTCCTCCGACCGTTCGAGTGTTGCCGCCGCAAGTGCCAAGGAGTCGGTTTCTCGGAATCCATGTTCGGAGCCGTAGTTCATTTCTTGGAACTGCACAGGCTGCTGCGGCGCCTCGAAACTATTCTTCACCATCGCACTGGTTCGTCATGCCAGAGGTCGGGGGGCCAGAGCCTAGAAAACACGATGGCGGGAAGAAGAATGTGGACTATACGGCGACATCGGGGATGGCGGTCAGACAGATAGCGGGTTACCTGAGAGGAACCCACGTCGGGGTCGGCCGAGGAAGAGGCCGTGGGCGAGCGACGAAGAGGGGCGAGACGATGAGGTGGAAGGCTTGGTAGCATGAGCAGCCGCTCTTTCCTCCTGGCATCCAGGACTCCAAGGATGCGTGACGGCAGCTCGGCACGGGAGCCACGAAATCCGCGCAATCAGCTTCCTGTCCTTGTGATCCTTGAAGATGGATGCTTTCTGGAGATAGCTTGTGAGCGCCTGTTTGGTGGCATGCCTGGCAGTGTCAGGTTCCTGCTAATGTCTAGGATAGAGGGTCAATACTCTCACTGAACACCAACTTTGGTATTCAAGGTACAAGGCAACCCTACGGAAAGCAGTCCTATTGGTGTTGTCAGTCGGAATCCTGGCTCCGATACCACATGTGGCATGCGCAGCGGAGCATAGAGGGACGCGGTAACCAGCAACGGGGAAGGCGCGAAGCACACCACACCCCTCCCAACAATTTTCCATTGAACTGGAGAACTTGAGACCTTTTCCGATTTTCTCCCCTCTCATGGTCCCGAAACTTTGTGCCCTACACATCCGTTGGAGACAAATCAAACGCATCCTGCCGAGTCCGCATTATCCAATTCGGTTTTCAAAATGGAGTCATCTCCTCACGTTTTAGCAGACATCATCCGCGCGGAAGAGAACGTTCTCCTTCGCCTCGAGGAATTCAAAGACAAGCTAAATTCCCTGACGGATTTGATCAAACACGATCCAACACTGATTCCCGATATCGGCGAAGACTTGACCCTGATTAAAGAAGCCGCTGGAAGCTGTCAGATGATTGATCAACTGACCCAGAGTTGCATCGACGCGGGTAAACAACCTCCAAGATGCGGATCCAGGTACAATCACTGACGCCGAGACAGTGACCAACAAGCTGGAAGACGTGGTCGCAAGCAGAGGCCTCGGTCTTCCTGCCACCGCAACAGCGCCCTCTCGCATGGTCGAAGAGATTGCCAATTCCTTGGATGAAGATAGCAGGAATTGTGTGGGAAATTTTTCATTTTGGGATTTCGGGGCCAGAGGGCATACGGCAGAGCACGGAACGCCAGCATGATGAACAAATAGGACCGGGCTGCAGAACCAGGAAGCGATGGAGGAAGGATCAGGGCAAGGACACTCATGGCATGTATTGATCTGATACTGAGAATCGTGGAGAGAGAGATTGGCCATCATTGACGATCACAGTCACACAGGCCCACATATGATGCCTCCAGCTCATTTGCGCCATCACAGCGTCTTTCCAAACGTGAAGCCATCCAACTGAAAACGCCGTTGACTGTATGATCTCCTCGCCCCACAGCCAAAGGATCTTTGTAGCTATGTACAAAGCTGTTCTAACGACCGATGGGGGGCTTAACATACCCCTGTTCGGGATGTGGTAGAAACGAAGCGTTGAAAGACATATGTTGATTCAACTTTCTGTCAGATAGATGTCTCCTGATATCGAATGCTCACCACAGCCAAGACCCTGAGCCTCATACCGTGGCCCCTGTCAATTGAACCTGGTAGTCTACCCCAGTGTTGGCCTCGGCGGTCAACTTGAACGGATCAAACAAGATCAGGTTCGCTGGGGTGTTGACAACCACAAGCATCGCCTCCTCACCATTGGCCACATTCGCCTGCCCATTGCCACCGGGCATATCAACATATCTCACCGCCCCATTCGCAGCCTTGATCGCTAGAGTCGCTGTGAAGGGCCTGTCGGCCGTCACGTTGGCCACGATATTCCCCGTTCCTTTCAGGGGCGTGATGTTCGCTCCCATGTAGCGCGGCCTCCTCGCACTCTTGACTCTGTATCGTCCACTCCCTTGCGAATCCAGGTTGGCGTAGTTCAGATTCTTCCTTTGGTTGTTGAACGCGGCTTGCGCCTTGGGGTGTCCGATGTCGACGAATGCCATGCGGGCCCAGTACCGCGCGACGACGGTCTGGATTTTTACCGGGGCTATGATGCGCTCCATGACGTGCAAGGGGGTCTCATCGCTGCCCTTCTTATACTGCGTCCAAACTTGGGGGAAAATGTTTGCCGTGGTGTTGTCGAGGTTGTTGAACAGGTCTAAACGAGAGTTAGGGTACGTGATGTCTTTGCAGGGGGGGGGCAAAACGTGATCCCCTGATTTCAGGCGAAGGGAGGGCGAGAAGGGGCGTTTCTACGGAACACTCACAAACAAAAAAGGGCCAAGCCTGGTAGTAGTTTCCGGTGTCCCGTGTACCATCGACAATAACTATCACGCATGTGTCAGCTTGATCTAGACGTCTTTCCTGAGCCGGAGGAGGGCGTTTACCTTGGAAAGAGTCGGAAATGGATTTTTTAAAGTCAATCAGTGTGTTTCCCTCCTTCTGGTTGAACTTCGCCCTAGCGGATGCGCACTTGGATGAAGTGAGGTACATGTCGGCGACAAAGTTCGCCGTAGTTTCCCACCATGCCCCCGTCCGAGTTTGGTCGATCCAGCCCGGCGGTCCAGCGGCATAGGTGAGCGCGTGGCCGAATTCATGGACGACGACGGAGGGCTCGGTCATGTAGGTCTTGACAACGTTGAGCCAGGCAAGGCCGAGATTCAGGTCGGTCGGGGTGTTGGCAGCCGCACCCGGGAGGGTATCGAGTTGGTAGACGTTAAGTTTGTTCCAGGGGCCGTTGGTGGATTCGAAATTGCGGAAGGAAAGGCCTGGACTCCGCCAGCCAAGATCTTCGACGAAGCAGGTGTATGCTGCCTCGAGCATGGCGATGGCCCCGTCAGCGACCGCATCGTTGGTGGCCCCGTAGATGCGGAAATGCGGCGAGTCCTTGAACCGTGTGCCTCCGGGTCCGACGCGCGGGTTGGCTGTGAATTGAGCCGGTGGCTCTGCTGCCGCTGCTGCAACAGAGGGTCGAGCACTGGCTGGCAGCGCAATCGCGGCCAGAGCCGTGGCGATCAGGAGTCGCGACCAGGAGCTCATGGCGGTTGATGGACGTTGAAATCTGGCCTTGGGGGTTGTCTTGGGGCTCTGCGAGAGCCCAATTTGTATGCCATTGGGCCAGAAAATCCAAATTTCCCATTCGTGGCTTTTCGACTGAGGGGAAGCACTCAACGGCTGATATCGGCCGCGACTATTGCCCGGTTGGGTGTGACGACACGGAGGTAGCTTGTAGGGATAAATTGACCCAGCCGGTATTTGTGTATCATTGGCACTGATGAGCCATCCAATACTACCACCCACTTAGTCCGGTAAGAAATGACAAAATTTGTACTTCGCCAAACCCATGGACTAGAATGATACCTTACCAGGGGCGCGAGTATGGTCCAGCTATTTTCATGAAGGTGAAGTGCTTTGCGACATAAGTACACGAAACTCCAGTTTGATCCCACAAAGCATGGTTCGCAAAATGGGAGCAAAAGGGAATTCAGGATATACTTTGTCTATTTGATTCGCGCAGTGGAGCGTTGTGGAAAGGTTCAGGCCCAGGAGCAAGACTCTGTACAGTTTCAGCGAGACCAATTCAGGCGAAGAATCCCTCGCCTCGGCCATCCAAACGGCGGGTCGCTTCATGACGACGGATGTGGACGCTCCCGGCAAAGTTCTCTTTGTCAACGTTCTTGCACGCAGCTTTCCGTCTGTCGATTTCGCCATCCTCCCCATTTTGAGTCACAATACTGCCGAATCGCAGGGCGCCAACGGAATGAAGTGCTTCAGCGCTGCTGCTGCGAAGAATATGCAGCTAGAAACGGCCGTGATCCTTGCGATCGTTTCCGCTCAGGGTGAACCGGCAAATCAACCTGCACTTCTGGACGCCAGGGAGCATGACCCAGATGGAGAGAGAACATTGGCAATTATTGCAAACCCGGACAGTGTTGATCAGAACCCCAGCAACCAAGAACATATTCTACGCCTCGCCAAAAATGAAGACCCGTCCCTCAAGCTCGCCCGAGGATGGCATGTTCTACGGAGGCGAGTGTGCACGAAGGAATGGAGATCTCGGCAATCCAACAGGATCTTTCAGAGGCAGAATTCTTCCGTACGAGTGCTTGGTCGGCTGTCGACTTCCAAAATCGCGGGGTTGAGGCCTTGAGGGAAAAGCTCAGCCAGATCATTCTCGAAAACTTGCGGCGGCAGCTGCCAGGCGCCATTTGACCGGCTTACAGCCCGTATTTCAAACAGCGATACTCAGTTGCAAGGACTCGGTGACCCGAGATCTTCACCCTCGGAGACGACAACGTACTTGTGTGGTATTGGCTCTCTCTTTCACAACGTTGCACTTGAGGCCACCCAAGACCATTACCTCGATGATTTCTTTGGCGGACTTTCCCCAAATGAAACGACAATGTATATCCACTGGAGAGCCAGGAAGCTTTGTTCATTGGTCACAGATATAAACCATGCCTTTTGCCATGTCATGGCGGCAAAAGGCGAGTTTCGGCGCATCCAGCGTCGGAATCGTCACGACCGTAAGGACGAAATCCACCTGAGATAGCGATTGAGATGGCACTAACAAATTTACAGTCGCGATCAGCGAGCACAACATTCCAACACAAAGCTATCTCAAGCCTCTCGTCGACCTCTACGATGTTCGCCGACCCCCCAATCGTCACGGTCAAGGATCTCACAAAAGAGTTGGACCAAATCGCATCGGAATACCAGGGCCCGGAGTTCCCCGGTTCTTCAAACGATCGGCTGGCCTTACATCTGTTCAAAGAGCAGTCCAGGAGTTGGGAGAACATTGCGAAGCAACACATCGCACTTGTCACCGAAGCTTCAAGAATTTTCGCCTCAGAACTGGTCAAGCATGTGACCAGAGGAGACACCAAGACAGCAAGCATGCTGTCCATGTATCACGTCAACCCTTTCTTTGACGAAAGGGAGAAGCAGTTGAGCGAAAAAATTGGCCGAGCTCCTGACGCCACGCAATGCGCGCAAGTCACATGTACTTCCCGATGATATTCACTCCACGGTCAAACGTCGGCGGGACGGGCTTCTAGTCAGGCACGTCACTCAGAACATCCGCCAAGAGCATCCCGATCTATTTGCCCATTTTCCTCAGGGCGGGCTCACAACAGAATCTGTATCCCAAGCTGTTCTGAAAGCCTCGGAGGAGCTTGGGAGCTACTGCGATGCCGAACAGGCCATTGACAAGATGACTGCATACTATCAGGTGAACTCCACTCTCCGCTTTGGTCGACAAGCGCTAACAGACAGCAGATATCTCTAAAGACGTTCACCATGAATGTGATGACTTTAGCGCTGGAGAACTGTTTGATCAGTAGAATTCCCAGTATTCTGACCCCAAACACATTTCAAAATTTGGGAGACGAGGCTATTATGAAGTTTCAGAAGCCACAGCAGGCTTATGGACATAGGAAAGCTCTCGAAACGGAGTTGGGAAAACTTCGCATCTGCCTCGCCAAACTCAAATCATGCCGGTCAACTCCAGCAACAGGTAAGCCAATTCACAATATACTCGGACCCCAAACAGATCCCATATGAGTTTCAATGGCTGACACATATCAACAGACCCGTCAATTACGTCGTCAAGCAAGCTCTTCTCTCTCATGCACCCAGCCCCAAGCACCCGAACCACAGCGGAAGCATCACGGCTTGCTCTCCCAACAGCCTCGACAGAGACTCCCATCCGAGAAGATGTTGTTGATCCAGGTTCTTCATTTCTAAAAGTTCGGCCCCTGAAGAGGCTCAGGGAGAGACGGCGGTTTGTGGTGGCACGTTTTCTTTTGAGACGGGAGGCGATCAGCCGCCCGGCGCTGGAAGTCGCAATGTCTCAACAACTACTCCCGTGCAGAAGGCATCCGAGGCTGTTCGGGTCGCTGCGCCCTTTGCCACACCGGCTAAATCAGAGCTTGGTTGTCAATCTTCTGACACAAATTCGGCCCCAACAAACATTGTGCCAGCCTTCACGTTCAGCGCTGGCTCAGCTGAGCTGGCCCAACCTTCTAAGCCCCCTCAACCCGTGAAGCCAGCACCGTCAGCTGCGCAAACTCAACATACCCGCCCAGCTCCAGTTGCTCAACCAGCCAGCATCACACCCGCTCCTTCAGCGAATCGGGTGCGTGGTACTACTGGTTTCGCTGGTTTTGGAAAAGGCAGTCCCATTGCACCCGGGACTGAGTTCGGAAATTTGTCCCTTAGCCTTTTAATATCTCCTTCATGGAGCTGCTGCACAAGGTGCAGGTACCATGTCCGGTATAGAAATTATGTAGGAATTGATCTTGTCAACAAAACCCGCCTCGCTGCCCCTGAACGGCTCTGAATACGGGGCGGTGAACTCTTTAGAATGGACAGAGCTTCTAGTTTTTTGTATACTAGCCTATTGAGCCTGGAACGCAAGAATGTCTTGCTTGAACCAGCTCCAGAATGGTCCCTTCGCCCATTCCGCGAGTCTCTGAAGAGATGATAAAAGCTTGTAGATGCCCAGCACTGAGTGCGTGTCCCCGAGTTCCAGGATGCTGTACATGGTGACGGCGGCCGAGGTGTCCTTGATCAAATATAGATGCCATGCGCTGCACGACACGATGATGACAGGAAATCCCAGCTTGGCCATAGTGGCATCTGCCTCGATTTGATCGACTGAGCGCGCACTGAGGAAGCGGCGCATTCGGGTAAGCCACGCCGACGTCCATTGCAAGAGCTGTGACCTTGCCTCCAGCTCGTTTGCACCTCCGCTGGCGGCGCCTTTGGTTTCTATACAAACAGCTGACGGCCGCCAGCACAGCAACTTGTATAGGGATTGGTTGATGGTCCGGAGCGCAACTGGTTCGGCAGCTAGGAGGAGTCGGATATGCTCTGCAACAGCTGGCTCCATCTCGGGTCGTACGTTGATAGACAGATCGACAAGCTTAGCCTCGGATTCCTCGACGGCAAGGCTCTTTGGTAGGAGTTCTCGGCATGGCCGGGCGGTGGTTCTGTAGAGCATAGTCAAGGCTAGGTGTCAGCAAGTGAAATAGGACTGGGGGTGGAAACGATAAGAGGTTGACGAACATATTGTAAGCTCCCACGGCCGGAGACCCTCGCAAAGCTAGATGGAGGAGCGGCATGTGGACGTCGGTATTCCAGGCTGCCTCGGACATCTCCATTACGTCGCACTCGATGGAACGCGCAACCAGATCCTTAACGTCATCAAACTCGCGCCGCAGGCCTGGCAGGACGATGCCGTCTTCGTCGTCGTTTTTCAACATCCAAGACATGACCTCATCGAGCTCTCCCAAAACGCCCTCCACCTCGTGCTGCACAGATCGGGGGATGGTGCCTTGGCCGGTTGCAATCTTCTTAAGATCACGAAGCAGTGACTTGTCCACATTGGAGAGTATCGAGGAGGTAGCGCTGACGGCGGGAAGGGCAGGCTCGTAGCGTAGCGGCTTGGTGGTAAATTGGAGATCGAGCGGTGACTTTACGGGGCTTCGGGACCTTGATCCTTTCTGAGAGCCGCTAGCAGCACTGTAGGTCGTTGGGCGGGTCGCGCTGATGGGAGCCGAGGTGGTGGATTGCAGTTCCCAGTCTGGGGAAGACGACGGCGTATCGGTAACGACGGGCGGAGGAGGTAACGAGGGAAACGGCATGGACTGGTTGAGATGTAGTTGTGATAAGCGGCCGGTTGGCACGTCTTCGTCGGTTCTGGCGCTCCGTAATGGCTGGTGTTGTCGGCTAACGGTAGGTGGGGCGACGCTGGAGTCACTTACGGCGCGATTCCGATTCCGACCGGGAGCACGAGCGTTAACACAGGTTGTTTGAACGTCGCTGGTGCGAGCGTGTTGCTGGATGATTTCTTCCAGCCAGACCTTGAGCAGGTCTGTATTGGGAGGCATGGCGTGAACGTTGGGGTACAGGTAGTAGGTCGTTGCGATCAAATGAGTTTGGTATAGGTGTTGCGTGTTGAATGCGGTCCTGATTGGCTTACCGCTCCTGCTCTCTGTTGCCACGGTGCTGTAGTTGCGGGGGCCTAGAGCGGGGCACCCAGGTAACTAAGTGGCAGTGTGGGACTGGGACTGCGCTCCTTGGCAGTGCCAAGAAACAACGGCGATCAACCCCAAGTTCTTCGTGACTCGTTTTGCCGTATAATCAGGGCTAAAGAGCTCGACGATCCGCCGCTCAGGCTCGGTGCAAGTGGGAAGAGAAGGAGAGCTTCCGCACGGTTCCGCTCTGGATGCTCCTTACCTATGTCTCGTTTAGCCACGCCTGTGTGCCGCTCGTACATGGTTTGTTGGCGGCGTTACCACCCGATGCCCAGTACAGGTTCTCGCCCTGGTTTGGCCGCTGGGTACTGGTCGAGTGCTGTAAGCTGTGGACGTTATTAGCCAGGTTTTGGGCCCACTGCCGGGCGCCCGACTCGAGGCTTTTGTCGTAGGCCAGCGCGGGGACGCCTTTGACCTTCCGTGCGTTATTATAGGTTGCTTAGCTTTCCCAGGGGTACCATAATATATTCGTCGGTATCTAAAACGCGACTAATGTTAAGTATGTGTTTTTGTGGTTGCCACGTGCAGATTGTGGTGATCTCTCGCTGCAGGATGTAAAGTGTCCGAGAGTGATGTCGGTAGTGGATTGATGAACCTTTGATCTCGTAGTAGTCTGTTATAACGCTAACACGCACATGCTGGAGTACAAAAGGATGACGGAAACACTGATAAAACATACGCCGATAAGGCAGGCACCGACAACGGCGGTCACGGAGGGACTGGCGTTACCGCTGCCACCGACTTCCGGACCCAGCGATAACGTTAATATAATAGTTCCAGAGGTAAAAACCATGGCGGGAGACATATAGGCCGTCGTTAATCGACCCGCATATAGGTGGCAGTTGTGACGAGGTGGTGTTTTGGGCTCTTCTTTGGCTGCGGCTTTGGAATTGTAAGCTGAACGTAGATTTTGGACAGTGTGGTTGAGGCACTCGCGGATGCTATTAAGGAGTCTTCCGACGTGACCGTCGATAGGACGCTAAACACTTGGAGAATTGACTTTAAGCTAGGCTGTTAATATTACTAACCCACGAGAAACCCGAGAGGAACAGCACATAAGTGGACTGAATCGAGAAAGAGAAAGTTTATATGGGTTTTAGGAGATCAAGTCACACCTTGGGAAACGTATATGTACTTTAGTTTAGGTGCCCTTTTGGCTTAGCCGCCGGGCGTAATAAATTGTGTGTGTGTGTCTGTGTGTATATAGAATGAGGTTCGCGGGACTTTATCTTTAATAACCACCAGTCTCAGGCCATGCGAACCATGAACCGTAACGCCGGCAAGGCAACGAGGCGGTAGGCACCGGTCCGGAAATTATCTTCACCTGAATAACACAGCCTTACTGCAAAAGCCAGCTGCCTTTATCTCCGCCATCAACCCGTGCAGCATGTCGCTCAACTGGTTCATCGTAAACTAGATGCGTTGGTACGACACCCGGTCACCCACCCAATCAATCACCGGGCTGGCCGTCGTCGTAAACCGTATCCGTATCCCGGTCGCGTGTCGAATATCCAATCCGTGATATGCGACCAATATGCGTGCGATCTTGATGACCGCCGAATATATCGGTCCACGTCTCTCCTGTCTGTTCTTCTGCAGGGAACCGGAGGCGTTATGAAGACCTACAAGCCGAAAAGCCCTCGCGTAAACTTGCTAATTTTCATGGCAGGGTGAGTAATGGTGAGCCGAAGCTGAGCCGGGGGTGAAGCGAGCCTGATTTTGGGCTAACCATTTTTAGGCGGGGCCTACTTGTTTTCCGTGGCAGACTACCTCTAATTATAGTCTCACCCGACAAATTTTTTATTGTAATGACCTCAAGGCAACAACCCCTGTTCTAGAAACGGCCGCGACGAGGAGACAAGCCAAGTGTAGTCAAAACATCGGCCGTCTAGCCCACATACGCGGGTAACTTGCGGGCTCTGATGATCTTAACGTCAAGGCGCCGCCGAAGAAAGACAACCAGAGGGGCTGCCGAAAGTTAGTAGGCAGTGCGAGATAACCTTGACCGCGCAAGTGTACCCTGTTTCAACCATGTAAACATAAACCTACCGCAACTTTCTTGGGCGGGGATGGGGGGGTTCAGTCAGTGCTACCAGAAAGAGGACAAGAATAAGCGGCGGCAGCCCAGCTCACTCAATTGCCAAAACTTGGGGGAAACACCATGAGCTGTGCCCATGTAGCGCAAACGAAATTCACCCAGCCCAGCGAGCTCGACCAAACAGATGATGCCTCCTGTGCTGTTGCGCTTGGCTAGGCTCCCGAGGTAGATCCATGATACTTGGGCTTCCGGAATTTGCTGTGGTTAATGTCACTGTGGTGCTACAGACATCGAGTCTTGCTCTGCGGAGAGTTTTGGGGGCCTCAGGTACGAGATGAGACGCTTCTTTGGGAACTACCGAAGAGGATCCCATCAATTGCATTGGTGGCGATGGTGAAGGTCACGAAGGCTTCAACAGGAACGTCGAAGGGCCAGGTCAGAGGGATGGCAACGGTTACTCATCTCGGCCAAGGGGGCATCAGTTGTTAGATATCCATCACTGAGCCTCGGGGTGTATCATGGGGTCGCGCTCTGGGAGGCTGTGAAGCTGATGGCGCGGGTGAGACCGAAGTGACGGCGTCAGGGGTAGTCAGAGTTCCTCAGGGGCGAGGCAGACACGGCAACATTACCTTGGGATAGCCAGGGGCTCTCAAGGGCAACGCGTGTCGAAGGCATGGGGTTATGTCTTATCCCCTTCCAGGCCAACAGGTTATCAACCCTTCTCGTTCGTATTCGTAGTTCGTGTCGACGTTGCCTGTCTCTCGTCAGCTCCAGTGCATCACGGTCAACGTAGAGATACTTTGCAGCCCCCAATCCCCCGTCTCGGTCTGTACACAACCAAGTCACCAGCAGACAACACCACAAGACAAATTGACAACCACACATCACCATCATACAAAACCACCATACAGGGTGTCACGGGGTAGTCTCCCCGGTATTGTGGATCCGGCTAGCGCGCCGGACCGGCCGTATATAAGCGGCCTCCCCGCTCTCCTGGCAATGCCAGGAACCTCTCCTCCTTCCCTTCCTTGTAGAAACAATAGAAGTCATTCCAGCCATACTCGGAACCATCACACAGGGCATCACCATCACACACCACCACCGACAAAAGGAAGGGTTTGAACCCAAGACACACCGAATTAGAGAGTACGAAAGAAAGAAATCTCCGAAAACCCGGCCAGAACTCAAAACCAACCAACACGTCGCCTCGCAGATAAAAGATAGCCCAGGACCAAACCATCGAACACCTCGCTAATGGAAGACAACCGCCCCAATGCAACGCAATGAAACAAACCCAAGACCAAACTCCACGCTAGAGACCCCCGCCCAGAGAGAGAAAGACAAAAGAAGAAGGAACTCCCCGCCCCTACATCCACCCCGAACCCTCACCCAGCTCGCCACCCAAGCCCCCCATCCCCGACAGCCCCAACAGCTGCGGGTCCACAGTCTCATCGCCCGGCCACCTGTCTAGTCCCGGCCAGTCCCCAAGGTCCCCTTCCAACTGCAGGTTGCCCCGGAACCACTGATCGAAGTCCTGCTCCGGCAAAGGCTCCGGAAGCAGCGCCGCAAAATCGTCAGCGGCAGCAGCAGCAGCAGCGCCCTCGGACAGCGACTCCCCCGCAGCCACGGGCGCAGCCTGCAACCTCGGGCCCACCTCCCCACCGACATCGTTCCCAGCACCACCCTCGCCCCCCGCACCATCCCCCACCCCACTCCCAAAGCACTCGGCAAAGTACTCCTCCTGCCCATACCTCACCGCCGTGGCCCTCAACGCCGGCATCTCCCCCCTCGCCCTACGCACCTTCCTCAACCGTGCCTCCAGCCTCTCCCGCAGCGCCTCGACCTCCCGCTCCCCCTCGCTCTTCGCCTTCGCCGCCGCCGCGATCCGCCCGCGCAGCTCCTCCTTGGCCACGACCATCTGGTACGTGGGCACATCGCCCGTCGTCTTCCCGACCAGCCTCGCCACCGCATCCGCAAACGCCAGCCCGTGCACGACCAGCCGCCCGCTCTCCACCTCCGCCTCCAGCTGCCGCCGCGCCTCCTCCGCATCCCCCAGCACGCCCAGCACGGCCTCGTCCCGTCGAAACAGCACATCCCGCAGCACCGGGGCGTTTGCGTCCCGCCCATGCCGCCCGAGCACGCCCTCCCGGACAGCGTCCCACACCCCGGTCAGCCCGTTCCGGGCGAGTACGCGCTCCGCCTCCGTAATCAGTTCGGAGAGCATCTCCACGTCGGACGCGTACCCCCGCGCGGCGAGCGCGCCCTCGACGACCGCCATGGTCTTGCGGATGCGGGACTTGGCGGCGCTGTCGCTGTTGCGCACGCGGTAGTTTTCGCGCTTGGCGGCGGCGGCGGCGTCGGGCGTCATGGAGGGGGTGATGGGGACGAGGGTGCGCTTTTCGCGGGTGGAGCGGGGGGTGGTTTTGGTGACGCCGGCGGGGCGGGTGAGGAGGGGGGTCAGAGTATCGGAAGAGGCCGGGGGGTTGTTGTTGAAGGCCATTTTGGGGGCGTGTCAAGGGGGTGTTGGGCGTGTGAGTGGGAATTTGAGGTGGCAAGGGGTGTTGGGCGTGAAAGTGAGGATTCGAGGCGTGTGGCCGTGGTCGCGGGGGTGCTCAATTTCTCAAGGGAGGGCACAGAAAGGGAAGAGAAAGCTAAAGTCTAGAACCGAGGAAGCTCAAACTCTAGAAGAAGGGAGCAGAAAGAGAAGAGAGAGGAGAGAAAGAGAGAGATGAATGGTGTCTTGCCAGCGTGTTGCTGATTCCCGAAAGCGAAATCTGCCGGAAGAGATAGTGGGGACGGAAAGAGAGTAAGAAAGGACGAGAGATTTTGTCCGTAGGTTGATTATCGTTAGTAAGATTGACTCACGGTATCGAGGTCGAAAGAGATGACAGAAAGGGAAGCGAGAGTCTGCCAAGTAAGTAAGCAAAATTTCCCCAGAGATATCAAGCTCGAAAAAACAGGCCGATCTGTGAGTTTGCATTCGCTGGCTGAGATGCTTGGGATGAATTCGACTTGGGCAAGATTTACACACAGAGATATCGAGCTCGAAAATCTGGGCTGAGAAGGAAAGTGGGTTTTGCCAAGTGAGTACCCAACTAAGTACCCAAGTGAATCTTCCCACAGTACTGAGATCGAACGGGGGAGAAAGGGAAGGATCTGTAAGTTAGTATCTGATGCTTGGGATGAATTGAGCTTTGTGGGTTAGGTCTTGTGGGCGAACTTTGCCCACGCACATGGTGGAGGGTATCTCTGCAACTGATACACCTCAGCGACATCCCCGTAAGGCCTTTTCAGACGCATTTGGTGCCCTCCTCGATGCAGTGAAGGCCTGGAAAGTACGTGTAAGGCCCTCCGTGTAACAAACCCGGCCGCGATTCCAGAAATCCAATCAATACAGACATTGCCCATCTTGGACATACCATCCCCTGATGGTGGGTGAAGGGAAGTGAGATTTTTGCCTATCAAAAGTTGACTTTTTTTATGTGGCCCTGTTGGATTTTGATAGAACTTTGCAACAATAAGCCAAAAAGGGGGTAAAAATGAGTGCAATCTTGGGGAAAGGAGGTAAAAGGGATCAGCAAGGGACCAGTGAGGGACTATAGAATATCTCCCAGCGGCTGAATTCCGGGGTGCCTTTTTGTAATTCAACGTCCGATGACTGAAATGCTTGGGATGAATTGAGTGTTATGGTGTGGGTCTTGCGTCTTGTGGGCTGTGTCTTGGGTTGGGTCTTGGGTTGGGTCTTGTGTTTCGACGTTGGGATCAACTTATCCAAGTGAATCCAGCAGTCGGAACACTTGCCCCTGGCATAAGGGGCTTCAACGCTGGGATGAATCCAGCTCAGCCGCGCGCCCAGGGGGGTTGCAGATCTCTAAGTTGGCACCCAAGCGAATCTGCTCAAGGGAGTACCTGAGTACCCAAGTGAACCGAATCCACCCACGATCCAGCCTGATGAGGAGGGGGAGACGGGGAAGTGAGTGATTTCGAACACCTTACCCACGATTTTTGGAAATTCGCGGCCGCCACGCTCACCCCCGGCCGTGGCACTTGCAGCTGGACGGAATCGAAATCCCGCTTGATCGCCATGAGAACCATCTGAAGAAATTCACTCCACGAACTGGAAATTTCTCGAGACATGGATCATGCTGTGTAGTTCGTATCACACATTTCATCAGCTTCATGGTCTGGCAGAATTCACCCACCCTTTTTGCTTGTTGCGCACCATGCACAATGGCTTGGTGAAGTCTAAGTTCGCCCTCGATATGTTCCGTCTGGGGTATACTGGGGTGAACAAACCACTTGCCACTGAAAATAAGGTTTTGCGTTGTTGGGATGAATTCGCGCAGGGATGGGATAAAAAATCCGATAGATCCAAACTAGCCTATCTTAATCAGAGAGACTTCAAACCAGAAGGGAAGGGAGATTTTTCGCTAACAAAATCAGATTCCCCTGCACTCACCTGAATGGTTTTTACAAAAAATTTGTAAAAATAAGCTGAAAAGGGGCTAAAAACGGGCACATCTTTGACAAAGTGAGGGGGAAAAGATAAGTAAGTGATGCGGGAGGGACGAGGGATCACGACCTTTTTATCAAAATTTTGACGAAAGTCATTCCCCGCCCACCTGACCACTTATCTTGCGCAATCGTGTCATGCCCCGCGCGCCAAGGGTCATCCGGGCCGGACATCTTCGGACGACGGCAGCATTTGACGGCCGTTTGCCCGTTTGCACGATGGCCGATCGAGGCGGGCGCTCTGAAGATCAAGATAGTCATGAGGCCATTCTGCTCGTTCGGTCTGATGAAGTGAGCAGATAACGAGGCCGTTCCCTGTCTCTGGCCGGGTCAGACCCCTCACGTTGCATCGTTGCGCAGTCAGCGTTGTTCGGACCGAGGGCTGATGATCAGGAGGAGGAGGGTGTGCATGACGATCAGAGCGAGGCCGTCATGACTTTGTGCTGCCTGGGCTGACGGGTTGACGGGCGGGGAGTGGGCATGACGAGCGGTTGTGTCTGGAAGTCAGGACGAAGCTATCATCACACTGTTCGGCTGGGGCATGCAAACGCTGCTGTGGCAGGGAGGGAGCAGTATCACGGCGATCAAAGCAAGGCCATCACCACGCTGAGTCACCTCGCTGAGCTGCCTGTGTCTGCACTGCAGGCGCTGTTGCAATAGGTCAGGGGGTGTCGAAAATGGCAGCGCCAACTACCAGGCCAAGCGGCAAAGTGGTGATATGATATTGGCGTATTATGAAGATGAGCGTGTGCGTTAGATTAGGGAAAGGAAGGCTGTGCGTTGATGGGAAAATTAACGTTTACGTTAGACGTTGGCAGCGTGGCCATGGCGTTGCCAGTTGTCCACCAACTGCCACCACAAGCGCAACGACGACCTTTGGTGTTTCTCACGAAGAAGAACCTCCTGGTGGCTCTCAATGCCGGCCATGGCATCGATTTCTTGGACAGGGCCGTGCTAGGCTCTCTACAGGCCTCCCTACAGTCTTATTTTGCGGATTGACCGATGCTGCAATTGACCCCCCTGGTTGTTGACATCCAGCATCGCATTCAGGGGCGTCGGTAGGAAATGCAAAGGGTTAGGGTACAGCGCACGGGCCACCTCATCGTCGAGGAACGTTGTTAATGGAAACGCGTCTCGGGCCCAGTTTTTCAAGCGCGTCTCACTTTCCGGTTGCCCGCCAAACCGCTAACGCGCTCGACTCCACGCCCAGAGGTCACTTTACACTATTGTCATGCCTTGATTCGAGCCCGGTAAATGCGACTATCAGGCGTACGCGCAACTACTGGAAGACGCATCAATCCATTATTCCACCTCAATTATGGCCCCGTCGTCGCCGATCGCCTTTCCATCGAGCTCTCCACCAGCAAACAGCAAGCGGCCGAGACCCGCTGACCATTCGAACTCTGCGAAACCTGCGCAACCTGCGGGGCCGACAAAGCGACGCGTTTTCGGAGGATTTGTCGACGATGACTCTGACGACGATGACACTGCGAAAGGGCCCTCTCCGAAGCGGCGCATGACCACTCATCCCATCCTGGCGATTGAGCATGACGCAGATACTCAGGAGACGGCCCCAGCTGCTCAAGAAGTCATCACAACACCCCCCGACAGCCAGCTCAACGATGACTCCGAGGAGGAGGCAGAGCGGTATGAGCGCCTGTTTGGTGTCCAGGCCCGGTCCTTGCCATCCAGCCACGTCACAACACCTCTCTACCAGCTGTCCACATGCGCTGGCAAGACGATACCGGTCCGGGAGCGAAAGCCTACAGTTTCCGTGTCCTACAAGACCATGGTAGCCGCCAGGTCCAAGACCAAGGAGGGGCGCGCGAAGAAGGAGTTCTACGGAATTGACATCCACGAGCTGATCGACTCGGCGAACAAGGAGATTGCTGAGGCGCGACAGCAAGCCGCCGCCACACCCGTCACGCCCCCCGCCAACCCAGACAAGCCTGTGCCCTCGATTGAGTCCCAACATGCGAACCCCAAGAAGCAGAAGCGAACATTGTTATGGACAGAGAAGTACCGCGCCCGGAACTTCATGGATCTGGTTGGGGACGATCTCACGAACCGCCAGGTCCTCCGCTGGCTGAAGCGCTGGGACCCCCTCGTTTTCCCGCACACCGCCAAGAACAAGTCCGTTCGACGCCATGGCCAGCAAAATCAGCAGCAAGAGGATGAAAAACCACACCGCAAGATTCTGATGCTCACGGGGCCGCCCGGACTTGGCAAGACCACACTCGCCCATGTTTGCGCAAGGCAGGCCGGCTACGAAGTTATGGAGATCAACGCGAGCGACGACCGCAGCAAGGACGTCGTCAAGGGCCGCATCCGCACGAGTCTTGGGACGGAATCGGTCAAGACTGTCGAGAACAAGAAACCCCAGCCTGGAAAGCAGCCCAAGGTGGCTCGGCCTGTTTGCGTGGTTGTCGACGAGGTGGATGGCGTTGTCAGTGGGTCTGGCGGGTCCGGCGAGGGTGGCTTCGTCAAGGCTCTGATCGATCTCATTTTGCTCGACCAGAAGAACAGTTCTGGGGCGGCTGCGTCCTCAGGCATGTCTCGCAGGAAGAAGAAATCGGACGACTTTCGGCAGATGCGTCCGCTGATCTTGATTTGCAATGACGTCTATCACCCCTCACTCCGCCCCCTTCGACAGTCTGGCCTGGCCGAGACAATCCATGTGGGGAAGCCATCCGTTGAAGCGGTCGTCACGCGCCTGAAATCGGTGTTTGAGAAGGAGGGCATCCCATGTGAAAAAGATGCTGCGCGCAAGCTTTGCGAGTCTGCCTGGGGCATGACGACTGGTCTTGACGCCAAGAAGGGTCTTGAGAGCAATGCTGAGGGTGACTTGCGGGGAATCATGGTTGTTGGCGAATGGGTTGCTGGGCGATTGAAGGCCACTTCCACCGACGCCACGCCCACTCTGACACGCAGCTGGGTTGACAAGCATATCGTGCAAAGTCTTTCTCACGGCGGCGGAGGCGCAAGGGGTCTAGGTCGCGGTGGGACCAAGGAGATTGTCACTCGCATCTTTCAAGAGGGCGCCGGTTTCCCCAAGCAAACAGTGGCTATCTCGGCGACAAAGAAGACCCTTCACGAGCTGCCTCAGGCACAGCTTGGTTTCGCCGAGCAACAGAAGAAGTATGCCATGGACCGACTACGGGAGATGATCGAAACCAGCGGCGAGATCGACCGCATCATGACAGGCATCTTTTCCGAGTATCCCAACCGCGACTTCAACGATGACTGTTTCCTCACCAAGCCCAATGCCGCCTACGAGTGGATGCATTTTCACGACACATGTTCATCCCGTCTATTTGGTAGCCAGGAGTGGGAGCTTATCCCTTATGCCAGCCAACCCATTCTTGCCTGCCACCACCTGTTTGCTTCCCCGCGTCGATACCAGCCCCCGCCAGCAAACGCATCCGAGGCAAAATGGGGTGATCCAACAGTCGCTGCCCGACCGGCGCCCTTCACCGGGCCGCGTGCCGACTTTGAGGCACACGAGACAGAAAAGGTCAACCGAGCTGCACTGCAAGGCATCCAAAGCAAGCTTCCCCCTCACTTGTATCGGTCCTTCCGCAGCCCTGAAGATATAGCCGTCGGCTTCCTCCCCTTTCTTGCACGGCTCGTTTCACCTGATGTCAAACCCGTCGTGGTTGGCGGCAGCGACAAGTCAGGCTCCGTCGCTAGTGTCCGCCGCGAGGCTGAGAAAGCCATGGTCCGACGCGCCGCCCAAGTCCTCGCCGAAGTTGGCATCGAGCTCCAAAAGGGCCGCATCGAAGATGCCACCGCTGGCCCTGGCGCCCGCCCCCAATGGGTATACCGGATGGAACCGTAAGCTCCCAATTTCCCCCCATTTCTCGTACGATACTAACGCCCACCCTCAGTGACATTGACGTCCTTGCCACCTACGAAACCGCCAGCGCCCTCTCCCTCTCACAGGCTCCCACCCGCTACGCCGTCCGCCAAGTTCTCGACCAGGAACTGCAACGCACCATCGCCCAGCGCGAGAACGCCGCGCGCCAAGCCCGTCTGCAAATGGGCGGCGCGGTGGATCCCTCTTTCGTCTTTGACGACAAAGAGAATTTGTCAAGGCATAGCAAGAAGGGTCTCAACACCAACAGAGTTGACATTTCTGGACCTGGTGGGGACGTCAAGCGTGATTTCTTTGGTCGGATCATCGTCGATAAGCCGAATCCGCTTGGGGAAGGAGACGGTAACTCTGGCGGGGGTGCGAGGAGGAAGAAGGTGAAGGAAACGGGGCAGAGGGTGTGGGTCACGTATCACGAAGGGTTGAATAATGCCGTGACGAAGCCTATCTCGCTGGAGGAGTTTTTGAGGGGGTTTTAGATGGCTGTTGACAGAATAGGCAATGACTGTGAGAGAGTGATGGCTGTTGGGATGGGAGAGTGCCAAACTAGGGAATCATGTGGTTCATGTTGGGATATGGCGTTGATGGGTATGTTTGCGACGCCCTTGCATTGTCACGAAGACGGGTGTTTGGTGTTTAGGGTCATTTGAGCCAGCGAGTCACATGTGCATTCGAAGACGTTGCTGGACGGTAGATACGAAAGGGAGATGAGCTTGTAGCTTTGTCTAGCTGGCGAATACTGTGGATATATGCCCTTATCTACACTTCGGGCTCGTGACGTCCTATCTCCTTGGGCTTCATGACCCCCTTTTCATCCAACCTACCGCTGCCGCTGCCCTCCTCCTGATCCAGCCCTTCACCATTTCCCAAGCGCAACGACCACGCCCAGCGAGGTACACCATCCACACGTTGTCTCTGCAGCAGCTGACGCACAACACAGCACAGCGTTTTCATCCCACCACTCGCAAGATCACCCACTCACGCTCAACACAGCAAACAAGTTCCAAACGCACGCATTTTGTCTTCGCAGCCAAGCATAGGGATATCATTTCTACCAGACCCCACCCAACCATACCGGTTCGTACCCAGAAACACACACACACACACATCTAGCTGGATGGACAGAGACAGACTTTTGAGGACATGGATCGTGAGAACGTCCTCTATTACGATTCATCATCAACAACCCAAACAATACAGGAAAGGAAACCCAAACCAGAACAACCTAACCGCTCATTGGTATCCAAGATACACCCCCTGATTACCTAAACCAAACCAGCGCTTGCGCAGACCGGACGCCTGGAAGTCACAATTTGTTGAGCACTTATTGCGTGGCATAAGGCTGGGGCTGGCCGTATGGCGCGGCGGGTTGTTGAGGGTAGGCCTGCGTCTGGGGATAGGCCTGGGGCTGCGCGCCGTAGGGCTGCGCGGGGTACTGAGCGGCAGGGTACGCGGCGGGCTGGTGCTTGATGTTGCCGAGCTCGGCGTTGTTGCTGCCGGGATCAGCGACGCAGGCCTTGATGAACATGACGAGGTTGACGATGGTCATGACCCTAGGAATGGTGTTAGCTAAGGTACCTTGACGGATTACTGCGAGATGGGATGGATGAGAGCGGCCGCTGCAATTTTGTTTTATTTGGCGGGAGGGGGGAAGTGCTCGGGGTGCATTTGCATCAGCGCGACGTACCAGACAACAGCGCCAAGAGCAGCGGTGACGGCGAGGGAAGCACCGAGCTGCTTGACGGGGTCGCTTGCGGAGGTGCTGATACCGAAGCCGTCGTAGTACGAGAGCCAGACGCCGGCCAAGCTGGCAGCCCAGGCCCAGCCGGAAAGCCAGAAGATGATGGAGAAGATGTATCCGATGAGGAAGCCGATGCGGAAGAAGTTATTGGGCGAGAACTTCTCCAGCGCGATACCGCCGCCGTAGACGATGAAGGTGAGGATGGCCTGTGGTGGGTATTGGTGTTAGTGGTGAGGCTCCACTTTCACTTACACGCTGCCCCTGAGGCATGGCAGCACAGCAACAACGGATGAAAACATACCACGAAGATGACCAGACCACCAGCGCCGCCAGAGGCGACAAAACCGAGACCACCGCCGAAGATGGAGGTGGCCCACGCGCCCATGGCAAGGCAGATGAGAGAGAGACCGAGGATGGCGTATTTCATGTAAGTCACCCACGCGGGGGAAGGGGGGGGTCCCCGAGCAAGAAGTCCTGAGGCGCCCATTGTGACTGGTGGTACTGTACGAAGCGAGAGGAGGAAGAAGACGAAAGCGAGTGAGCGTCGACTGTAAGTGAACGAACTAGCGAAGGTCGAGTATCAAGATTGAAGAAAACGCGACAAGTTGCCGGTTGCGATAAATCGAAGAGTGAGCGGTGTGGTGTGGGCGACGCTGCAAATCCTTCCCTGACTTCTCTCCTCCTTCTTTCCCAGCATCAACGCGTGGGACAACGGCCTGCTTTATCCATCTTCTGGGTTTCTCATTTCGTGCCAGCGCCCAATGCGCCGTGGCTGTCGCCGACGGTTCTGATGGGACGAAGAGCAGCCACGTTCGGGGACAGCCACAGAGCTGGATCCAGAACCCTGCATTTTCTGCGGTTGCTGCTGCGAGAAAGGGCGCTTGTGGTCTGGGCACGCATGTTGTCGGCCAGCTTTTTGATTCGCAGACAGGGGGGCAGTCAAGGGGTCGTCCCCGGAACCCAGCCTTAGGAGCTGAGGGGGGTTCACCGTGTGCCGCCGCTGTCTAGGACTCCAGGCCGTCCCGTGCTCCGAAGGCTGAGAAAGGGGTCAACAGTGCGGAGGAGGAGCGACTGGCGGCGGACGAGCCCCGCGTTTCTTGGTTCGCGCGCCAGTTGATGGAGGGGGTGCGAGGGGGCATCAAAAGCTCGAAAATTAGCATTATGAGGCTGTGTCTGCCTTGCACTAGCCGCTCCCGATGCCCCTCCTCAAAAGCCGTTTTCTTTCTCGTGCGTCGCGGGAAAAGCCATCATCATGGTTCCAATTGCTCTGAGGTGGGCTGTGTTGCGGCTGCTGCCCAGATGCCCAGAAAACACGCGAGCAAACGAACCGCGATTCGCTTGCGACTGCCAAAGTGGAAAGCAGCGAATTCCATTCCGTCACATCTTTGACTCTTGCGCTTTCTCGACCCTGGGGCTGAAAACGCTGTCGACAAGTCATGCCGAGGTCCAGACGCGGAGCTGAACGCGGAACGCAACACATGGCAATGTGTGTCGCTAAAATTAGCCCTCCATTAGGTGTTGGTACGGCCCAGACGCTCATAATTTCCTGGCACGCATCATAAAGGAGAGACACTCGCACAAAAGCAAGCCTGTCCTGCAACCAGAGGCGTCCAGTAGATTTCCGCGGGGAATGCAAGAAACTCGCTGGCTGGTGGGCAGCAGCTGCCATCCGAACAGCCACAGGTAGAACGCCTAGCGCAATTTTCTGCTAGGCCCAATCGATGTCATCGTCGCCAGCTGCGAGCGTCACACAGCCTAACGCACCCGCGATAGGGACGGACATCATGACTGCAAAGTTGCGGAGTTATCCGCGTTGGGCTGTGGTGCGAAAGAAAGTTCGGACGAGAAATGCCGATACCCCTGCGCGGGGGAATGACAAGGTTCTCACCAAAAATTGATTTTCGGTGCCCAATCGTTGGTCTGCGCTGGCAGGTCGCGGAAAGGGGGGGGGGGGCCTTTTTTGCATTGCAGCCCGCATGTTCAACGTTTGTTACGCGTCTGCGTTGCTGCAGGGCCTGGTGGATCGAGCCTCAAACGCTGCGCGCGGGAGGCGCTTCTCAGGTTCGTTTGGACATGCTGGCTTTGGTTCGTGCGATAGCGAGGGGCTTCTTCAGGGCGCGATGAAGGCTTGCGGCTGATGCCCGGTGGTTCTGGATTCTCGATTTCCGTTGCCGCGAGATGGAGGTTCTTCACCGGTTCGTCCCTTGACGTCGTTGTTGTTGGTCGTTGACTTGGCGCTCTAAATTACTTAGCGGCAGGTCACGCTCGGGGAGGCCTCAAGAGTGGAACTCAAAGGATCAAATACCAAGACACACTCTAATGATCCCGACAGAGACATTTCCTGGAATTGGTAAGTATCGCGATAACGTCAACGTCAGTCAATCCACCGTGATGCTACCCCCAGATTTTGTTTCGCATCTTGGCCTCATCGCAGCGTTAGAGCTAGTCGCATCGCAGTCGTCATCAGATTCATCATTTCGCATCAGTTCAGGGAGGCCTCTAAATCGATCGATTCCAGTATCGGCTCGATATCAACATGAGAGGAATCAGTTGCTTTGACTTTCCACCGCCAGCTGGTGTCTTCAACGACAACTGGGTGGGCAACTGAAACGGTACGGTCCGCAGCGGTGAGCTTAACTGAACCCCTGACCCGGGCGTTCAACGTGCAGAGATAAAGGTTTGAAAACCAGCTCGCCCCCCTTCTGGAGCAGCTTCGGAGCAAACTGTCCTCGAATGCACGCCAAAGCGTTTCATTTCCGACCAGACACCGCCCAGAGACCTCACTGACGGGCGAAGTTGCTTTCGATGGAAGACAACTCCGTCAGAAACTTACATGAGACGAAAAGATATCCCCACAAACTGATTGAAATCAAACCAATACCATTGCTATATTCTCAACCCCAGAGGCTGCTTTCTCTGTCATCGCTGAGCATCCAGCAACACCACGCTTGAGATATCAACACTGACAACCCAAATCTAGGCAGAAGACATGTCAAGAAATCAAAACATTCTAACACAACGCCTCCAGAACATCTCATCGTGATCATCATCGTCACGTCATCACCCCTTCCGCTCGTGCACCAACCTCCCCTTCACCCACACCTTCCTCGTGTTCCGATCATCCCCATTGTACACCCACTTCGCGATCCTCTCCTCCCACGTCTCCCACCCAAACACATCGACATTCCCATCCTCCTCCTCGACCGCTCCCCCCTCCGCATCCACCGTCCCCAAACCCACCAGCTGCGCATCCCACTCCATGCCCACCTCAAACGCACCCACCCTGCCCCCAAGCCCAACCACGTCCGCACCGCCCCTCGTCGCAAGATACAGCACCTCCTCCACCGTCAACTTGGCCTTGTCATCCCCGCCCATCGCCACGTGCCGACTCACCAGCGCCGCGTGCCTCGCCGCCTCCAGCACCGACGGGCTGTACCCCCCGGACATATCCGTCCCCAGCCCGCACGTCACCCCCTTCTCAATCAACCACCGCACCCGCGCCGCCCCGCTGGTGATGGCGCTGTTGCTGCACGGGCAGTGGCTCACCTTGGCCCCGCGCTTCGCAATCAGCTCCGCCTCCACCTCCGACAGGTGCACCCCGTGCGCGAGGATCGTCCGCTCCGTCAGCAGTCCGAACGCGTCGTACACAGATGAATAACTATCGTCCGGCGCGCCGGTCGAGCTCGGCGGGAAGAGCTCCTTTACCAGGGCAATCTCGTTCTTGTTCTCGGAGATGTGCGTCTGGATCGGCAGGTCCGGGCGGTCCGCGGCCAGCGCGCCGAGGCCCTTGAGCAGGGGCGCCGAGCAGGAGGGCGCGAAGCGCGGGGTGAGCACGGGGCGGACGAGCGACGCGGAGGGGTCGATGGATTCGATGTGCGCGATGGAGGCGAGGGTAGAGGCTAGCGCGGCGGCGGGGGACTCGTCGCGGTAGTAGGCGGGCGAGAGCTGGTCCATGCAGACGCGGCCGACGAGGGCGCGCTGCCCCGCGGCGAGGCACAGGTCGGCGAGCAGGTTGGTGGAGGAGACGTCGACGGTGGCGTAGTAGGCGGCGGTGGTGGTGCCGTGGGCGAGGGTCTTGCGGATGACGCGGGTGTAGACCTTGCGGGCCTTGGCGGGGTCGGCGAGCGACGCCTCGAGCGGGAACGTGTACGTGTTGAGCCAGTCGAGCAGCGTCGAGTTGCCGAAGATGCCGACGTTGGGGTACTGCGAGGCGTGCAGGTGCGTGTCGATGAAGCCGGGAAAGAAGAAGTGCGAGTCCGACTTGGTCGCGACCGTGTCGACGTCGCCCGCCGCCCACCCGAGCTTGGGCAGGAGCGCCTCGGCGGCCGCGGCGGCCGTGGCGTGGCCGGGTTCGACGGCGACGATCTTGCCCGTGGCGTCGACGGCGATGGCGGTGCTGTGCAGGTATTCGAGCTCCGCGAGCGTCTTGCTGTGCACAAACGAGCCGAAGAACAGCTTGTTTTTCGGTGGTGTCGCCATGGCTGCGTGCACGCTGTGTGTGTTGTGTTGCCTGTCAATGTCCAAAACCAGAAAAAGAGTGGCGAAATTGCCCAATCAGGTCTTGGGCCGGAAGCCGAATGGTTGAACCAAGAGCAGCGCAAACAGTCGTGTCATCCACGGATCTCGCTCGTCACGACGGCGGGGTAGGGTAGGCGAATAATGGTGTTTGAGACTCAAAACACAAATCGGGTGCAATGCTATTTATTGTAGGTTAAGTGACAGTTGCGGGAGAGGAGAAGTGCACAATAGCGCGGAGCCATGGCCGACTTTATCTAACTTGCCTTATCCCCAGGGCTCCGAAAGTTCCACAGCTGGAAGCTCCCCCCTCTTCGAGAATGCCTCCGAGCGGGTCCATCGGCCAGCGCCGGTACCCGCCGTGACGGCACGGGCAGACGCCCGAGACCCATTATCCCGCGCCTTTGCGCCCTTCTGATTGGCCCGCGAGAGCTGAGTTGCCAGAGCCACATGTGAGGCGCCAGCTCCTCCAGACATCGCGACGTCGGATTGGCGTGCAGCATCTTGTCGTATCTGATAAGACATGCTTGGTCGAGACATTTCTGTGACGAACTCGCGAACTCGCGCCGGCCTCCGTCATCATGATGAACGCATACCGGACGGAAGCGCAGCGTTGGACACGGGTTCGCATCGTTACAGCTCACAAGGAAGGGGAACGGCAGCCGCAACGTGGTAAGTTGCACCAAACATTCAATTCTCACTCTCTAAAACCACCAACCCCAGCAGTTCTAAGTGGCTGCTCTAACCTTATACCTTCTCCTCGTGGGGATACCGCCTTTTCTAAATCATGATATACACACGCCGCATCGCGAGCTATTAAACATCTTTAATCATCAAATCCCAACCTCTCTCAACCTCAAAGCTGTGCCGACGCAATCGCCGCCGCGTGCTCAAGCGTGTACGAGATCGACACATTGACCCGCTTGATGCCCGCCTTCTTGGCAGCCTCCCGCGCATTCCCGTGAAGCTGCAAACAGTTAGCATCCATGTCACATTCCGATATCGTGTTGGTATGTTCGTTACTCACTTCGACGACAGGACCGCCGTTCTTGTCCGCCAAAATCTCAATGTCCTTCAACGCCGCGCCGGCTCCCTTGCTGGGGACGCCGAGCGCCTTGAAGACAGCCTCCTTTGCACACCATCTCCCAGCGAGCGCCGTTCTTGGTATCCGCCCGCTGTGCTTCGCCGACGCCTTGCAGTAAGCAATCTCAGCATCTGTGAAATTCCTCTCGAGGAACGTTTCGTTCTCCGTGTTGATGATGGCAATCTCCTCAATATCGATGCCGACCCGCGTGTTCGAACCCTCGAGTTTCTTTGCTTCCCGGCCCATCACTTCCGCAAGCGAGACCTGGCTGAATGGATTTTTCTCGGGCTTTGCCTCCGAGAGCTTCATGAAATCAGAGGGGAAAGTAAGCTCGCCGCTCTTCTTGTCCTCCGTAACACGTGCATCGGGGTTGAGCAGGACGGAGCTGAGCTGCTCGTCGGTGTACGGGGAGTTGTTCTTCGCAACAAACAGGGTGTTGTTGATGAGGCCGTTGTGGAAGAAGCGGTACGCCTTCTTCTGGCGAGCCTCAACCTTGGCACGGTAGGCGTTGAAGGTTTCCTCGTCGAGGGTAGCGTAGAGGTACTTGGGGTGAACACCAATGGCCTGGGCACCCTTCTGACCGAAACCGAATGAAGTGACAGAGAAAGCCTTGACGCCGTCGGTCTGGATGCTCTTGCTTGGGTAGACGATGTAGTCGAACTTCTCCATGACCTGGTCAACGTTGTCGGCGTTTCGGTTGCCCGGGACGAGACCAGTGTTGAGCACTTGCAAGCACCCGTTCATCATCCAAGCACCGGCAGCACCCTTGGGGTGACCAGTGAGATACTTCTGGAAGATACCGAGCACGGCGTTACCCTTCTTGCGGCCGAGGTGAGCAAGCTGCTGGCAGATGACAGACGACTCGTTCTTATCGTTCGCCTTGGTCGATGTTCCGTGGAAGGAGGCGACACCGAGGTCGTCAATCGTAAGACCCCAGGTGGCGAGCGCACCGCGCAGGGGAGCGATGCTCGGGTCGCTCTTCCAGAAGTTGTTGCCATAGCTGCGGAGCACCTCTTTGGTCTGCCTCTCAGCCTCCCTCTCAATTTGCTTTGCCTTGTGACCGACGTATACCTCGATCTCCGCCTTGGTGCGTCCGTCGGCCTCAAGCGCCTTGGCCTCATCGGCAAGGTACTGGAGCTCAGCGTACTTATCGTCCTGGATCTGCTTCTTGCGGCGCTGGATCTGTCGCCGCCTGTAGTTCATGTCGAGCAGAGGCGACTCAATTGCGCCACGGTGCTCCCGGGCAGTGGTGAGGACACCCTGGCCTGGGGCGGGGACGGAGCGACCGATCTTGTCCGAGGCGGTGGTGGTGAGGGCGAGAATGCCGTGGATGGGCACACCCATGTCGAGAGCAAGCTTGGCGGTCATGATGACCTGGACACCAGAGCCTTGCGACTCCATGAAGCCGTTTCTGGTTGTGGTTGTCGGACGCGACATCTCCTTGGGGGTACGGCCGTGGGCGAATTCGTCAACGGCATTGCTAGTTGCCTTCATGTTGGCGAACTCGTACGAGCCTTCCTCACCAAAGTCATCAAAGCCACCGACAAAGCAGACGCGAGCCTTGCCCTCCATGATGGTCTCGTAACCGATGTCCACGGACTCGACAGCGGTCGCGCAGGCACCGACGGGGGTCTTGATGGGACCGGAGGAAGAGATGAGCAACATGTTCACCCAGGCCGCCATGGTGTTGATGAACGACTCCTGGAGAATGTCGTTCTGGAGCGGCTTGTCCAGGAATCTGTCGCGATGCATACCGCGGAGAGCAGCAGCACCACCCATGCCGGAGCCGACGCAGTTGCCGACTTCGGACACGTGGACATACTTGTAGAACTCGTACGGGTCGGTGATACCAGATGCGAGCAGCGCCTCGACAGTCGCCACGAGAACGAACAACGCGACGGGGTCGACCTGAGAGATGATGTCGTCGGGGATACCATAACGCTTGGCGTCCCAGCCAGTGGGGATCTGACCGGCGACAAGGCGATCAAAGCGGAGCGCCTTGGGGATCCACAAAGATGCGCCCTTCTTCATGCGCACAGTGTACTGGCCAGTCTCGGGGATCTCAAAGATCTCAACCTTGTCACCATGTTCGCGCTTGAACTCCTCGGCGGTGTCCTTGGAAGCCTCAAAAGGATCGAGATCCTCCTCGATGACAACCTCATGGAGAAGCTGCTTCTTGTTGGGATCGTAGCCTTCGAACAACTCGGGCTCAATAAGCCGGATGCCGGCGTGATCCAGAATGTACTTCTCGTACTTGGGCTTGATATCCTTGTCGTCGACGGGCTCCCCGGTCTTGGCATCAACCCAGCCGGAGTAAGGCTTGCCCTTGATAGGGCCATTGTGGTTCTTGATCAGACCCATGACCCAGGCCATTTCGATGGTGCCCTCAAGAGAGAACTCGCCATAGGCTTCCATCTCCCAACGGGTGCGCGAGTTACCCCAGGGCCCGACTTCGGCGAAACCAGTGACAACGACAACCTTCTCGAGGTCGACCATGCCCTTGAGCTTGTCATTGAGAGGAGCAACCTCCGACTTCCAGTCAGGGAGGGTAGGAAACTCGAACTTGATATTTGCGCGGGGCTCAATGACCTTCTTCTTGTACAGAGCTTCGGAGTTCTCGCCGTTGACGATCTTGTTCTCGGCAGACGTCTCCTTGGTAACGGCTCTGCGGATCTCGCTTGTCTCAGTGAGCGTCTTGCGCTCTCTGGTCATGGTCTCATTCAGGTTGGTGATGAACTGAAGGCCTCCGTTCAAGTCAGCAAATACCGGCTCGTTCTGGCAAAGGTCGACAATGGTGGGCGACATCAAGCCGAGCAAGTTGAAGGCCATCTCCTGCTGGGAGAAGGTGCGGACGCCGAAGTTCTCGACAGCCTCAGCAACAATGTTGTTGCCCGACATCAAGCCAGTACCACGGGTCCAGCCAATGATGGCGCCGCAGATGGTCAAGTAGTTGGCCCAGTCCTCAGCATACCACCGGTTGAAGAGGGTCTCGAGGCCGAGCTTCGACTCGGAGTACAGACCATCGCTGCCGAACGTGCCGTGGTTGGGAGAAAGGGGAAGGATGACCTGGGCGGGACGAGTCTCGATGCCGCGGTTGGCCTTCTCTGCTTTCACCGCACCAAGGAGGCGGATAAGGTTGGTAAGCATGATGCGGTGGGCGAGCTCAGACTTGGAGTCGATGCCATCAATCTGGCGACCCTGCTCAGAGATAGCGGCGAAGGGGACAATGTAGTCGAGATCCCAGCCGAGACCAGCCTTGGGGTCGTAGATGTAGTCGATGAGAGCATTGACATCAGTCACGCTTCCCTGGTTGAAGGGCACAACCACGAGCTGGGAGCCGCGCGAGCCGAATCTGGCGTACATCGACTGGTAGTACTCTGTGACTTCGCGGGAGAAGCGGCTGGTTGTGACAATAACCTTGGCGCCACCGGCAATGAGACCCTGCAGGACCTCGGCGCCGATCGAACCAGCACCAGCACCCGTCATGAGAACGTACTTGTCGGCGAAAGTGACACCCTCCTTGGCAGCCTCCTCCAGGCAGTCGAGGTACAAGCCGGTGAACTTCTTGCTGTAGTCCCAGCCATGCTGGGTCTTCTTGCGCAGGTGAAGGAATGGAATCGTCTCTGTCTTGCCCTTGGGCTTAGGAGTCTTTTTGACAGTCACGTTGCCCTTGCCATTCTCCTTGGGGATAATTTGGCTCTCGTTCATGGCCAGGGACCGGATGATATCACCATAGAGGTTCTTGATCTCAAGCTGGGAGGTCTTGGACAGCTTGTGTTGCTGCTTGATCAGCTTGTAGATCTTGGAGAGGTCGTTCTGGACCTTAGTACGGTTGCCGTACTCCGAAATCTTGCCACCCTCGGCCATTTGCTGGACGTAGTGCTCCAGCTTGCGGCAGCTGGCACGAGGAACCTCTTGGTAGTCCATGTTGCCGCGGGCGTCAATGGTCGTCTGGGGGCCGGTAGGCACCGCAACGTCCTTGTAAACGGGGTTGAGCGTGAGTGCCTCCTTGCAGTTCTCGATCAGCTGTGCACCAAGCTCCTTGGCGAGCTGGTACGTCTCGCCGCGATCTGTCGGGCAGTTGTCGATGTGATACTGCATGAAGTCCAAGAGTGTAGGGTTCGAGCGGTTCATCAGACGGATGCACTGACTGACAATCTCGCGGTCCACAGCCTTGAGTCTGCCGAAAATAATGTCGTAGTACATGGAGAGAGCGTCTTGGCGTGCCCAATTCCATGAAGAGTCGTAGACACGGGCCTTGAGAGAGCTGAACACAGGCTCAATGCCAGAGGCATAAAAGTCGCCGTGCTCTGTCGTCCACAGGTCCAGCTGAGACTGCAAGACTTTGGAGGATTCCTGCGAAGCTTGGAATGCCTTGTCACCAGCGCGGATGTCCAGCTTCAGGTATCTTGCAATCAGCTCGAGCTGCTGCTTGAACAGCGCCTTTTGATCGCTTGTGAGT